>OX451735.1:1030474716-1032885901 GCA_948472305.1 Vicia faba
GCTCCAAGGTAATCTTCTCAAAATGTGGGAGCAATGTCAAAACATGTTCTTTATAAGGGATAAGGTTAGGGTGTTTGATGTCACATTCCCCTTTGATCTGGCTAATAATCAAAGCTGAATCTCCAAATACATTCAAAGATTTGATCCCCAAGTCTATGGCAGCTTTGAGATCAAAGATGCACGCTTCGTATTCCACCATGTTATTTGTACAATTGAAGCAAAGTCTTGTCGTAAAGGGAGTATGACACCCTTTAGGAGATATGAGTACAACACCAATACCATTTCCGAGTGTGTTAGATGCCCCATCAAAAACCAGGGTCCATAGGGATCCTTGTTCAGGTCCGTCATATGGCCTGAGTTCTTCATAGTTGTTTACCATCATGATGTCTTCATCCGGGAATTCGAACTTCATGGACTTGTAGTCTTCCACAACTTGGTGAGAAAGGTGATCAGCTAGTACACTTCCCTTTATTGCTTTTTGGGTAGTATACTGTATGTCATATTCCGCCAGGATCATCTGCCATCTCGCTATTCTCCCAGAGAGAGCAGGTTTCTCGAAGATGTATTTTATTGGATCCATTTTAGATATCAACAAGGTAGTATGAGTCAACATATACTGTCTTAGCCGGCGAGCAGCCCATGCCAGAGCGCAACAATTTCTCTCGAGCAGTGAATATCTTGTTTCACAGTCGGTAAACTTTTTGCTCAGGTAATAAATAACGTGCTCTTTTCGGTCAGACTCGTCATGCTTCCCCAGTACACACCTCATTAAATTTTCCAAAACAGTCAGATACATGATCAATGGTCTTCCCCCAACTGGTGGCATCAACACAGGAGGCTCTTGCAGGTATTCTTTGATCTTGTCAAAAGCAAATTGGCATTCATCATTCCATTTGACTACTTGATCTTTCTTCAGTAGTTTGAAGATTGGTTCACAAGTAGTTGTTAGGTGAGAAATGAATCTAGAAATGTAGCTCAAACGTCCCAAGAATCCTCTGGCTTCCTTCTCAGTACGAGGAGCAGGCATCTCTTGTATCGTTTTCACCTTGGCATGATCTACTTCAATACCTTTATTGCTGATGACAAAGCCTAGGAGCTTACCATACCTCACCCCAAATGTGCATTTATTTGGGTTCAACCTCAACTTGTACTTCTTTAGTCTCTCAAACAGTTTCTGTAAATGATCAAGGTGCTCTTCTTCTGTTTGAGATCTAGCTATCATGTCGTCGACATAGACATCTATTTCGTGATGTATCATGTCATGAAATAGGGCTACCATGGCACGCTGATAGGTTGCCCCCGCATTCTTCAGTCCGAATGGCATAACCTTGTAGCAGAATGTGCCCCATTGTGTGACAAAGGTTATCTTCTCCATGTCCTCAAGCGCCATTTTGATTTGGTTGTAGCCTGAGAAACCGTCCATGAAGGAAAACACTTTGTGTTGTGCCATATTGTCAACTAGGATGTCAATGTGGGGAAGTGGGAAATCATCCTTAGGGATTTCCCTATTTAAATCTCTGTAGTCCACGCACATTTGTACCTTGCCATCCTTTTTAGGCACGGGAATAACATTGGCCACCCATTGCGGATAAGAGGTGACAACCAAGAATCCAGCGTTGAATTGTTTCATGACTTCTGCTTTAATCTTCTCCTACATATCTGGCCGCATTCGATAGACCTTTTGTTTTACTGGTGGGCAATCCTCTTTTGTAGGCAGACGATGTACCACAATATCTGCATCAAGTCCTAGCATATCTTCATACGACCAGGCAAAGACCTCAACATATTCGTGTAGCAACTGAATTAGACGCTCTTTGACATTGGGTTCCAAATTGGCACCCATCTTGACTTCTCTTTTGTCTTCCTTGGTACCTAGGTTGATCGTATCCATGGGTTCCTCGTGGGGCTGAATGGTCCTCTCTTCTTTTTGTAGTAATCTGGAAAGTTCCCCTGGTACTTCACAATCTTCCCCACCTTCGTCTTCGGCTTGGTAGATTAGATTTTCAGAGTCACAAAAAGCCATAGCAGAAGCGTTATCCATGGGATCCCGAATGGATGTAGACCTGCATTGTGAGTGTGAGTCTGTGTAAGGTTATAGCTATCTTTGAAAGAAATTAAAATGTAAAAGAGAAAAACAATGAGCACAAAGTTTGTATGCAAAATGTCCATGATTCATTGATGTCATATGGAAATGAGATAATAACCCTTACAAATGGACCATTGTGCCTCGGGTAAGACACAAGGTTTTAAGAGTTTGAATTGTTTTAATATTACAAATCCAACAAAATGTAAAGACAAATTACTGTGGGATAAAAATGATCGGGAAAAAATCTCTAGCCTCCCAGTTGCTGAGCCCTCCACTGAGAGTTTGGAAGATCCAATCCTCCAGGTTTCAGCCATCTTCATCATCCTCTACCGCATTGACTTTACGGTTGCTGATCTTCAGGGGTGGTCCTCCAGCACGAGCGCGACGTACAATCTTTTGAGCACCTGAAGTGAAACCCAGACCAAACTTATCAAATTTGTATGGGATATCTGGGAGTTGTCCCCAGATAGTGCACCCACCTTCTTCTATTAATGCCTTTGCATCCTTCAAAGATGACATCCTGAGTGGAGGCCTTGTGATCTTGGGAACAACCTTGGTCACTGCCACATCTTGCGGGACTTCTTCAAAGTGTTGGAATGGAGTTTCAATAAATTCACCATCTAATTCTACATATCTGAAAGAATTGAGATGGATGATCATATACTCTTCTTCTCCATGAACGATGATAATCTTCCCTTGAATCAGATATTTCAGCATTTGGTGCAACATAGAAGTAACAACGCCAACATCATGAATCCATGGTCGGCCTAGAAAGTAGGAATATGAAGGACGTATATCCATTACATAAAAAGTTGAATCAAATGTTTGGGTTCCAACTTTTATGGGGATATCCACTTCCCCACGCACCTTCCTTTTTTAGCCGTCAAAGGCCCTCACTACTATGTTACTTGGCTTCAATGTCAATCCCTCACAGTCAAGCCTATTAAGAGCCTTTTTAGGCAATACATTCAGAGATGAGCCAATGTCCACCAAAACATGAGCCAAGGTTGTGCCCCTACATTCAACTGAGACATGCAATGCCTCATTATGCTTCCTTCCTCTTGGTGTTAAATCAGCATCCAAAAAACCTAGACCATTATCTGCAGTCAAGCTGGCTATGCAGTCTTGGAACTGATCGACATATGTTTCTTGGGGTACATGGATAATTTTCAGGAATTTTACCAAGGCCTTAGCATGCACCTCAGAACATAGTAGTAAAGCCAACATGGAAATTTTATATGGAGTTTGCCCCAGTTGTTCAACTACGTCGTAGTCGCTTCTTTTTATGATCTTTAGAATTTCCTCCATCTATTTCTGGGAGGTCTCAGGGATAGCCAATGATTGTGCCTTCGTCTGGATAGGCTCAATCAAAATACTTTTACCTCGAGTCTCAGTTAACTTGGCAGCAGGAATGTCAGTAGGAGTGATAGCAGGGATTGTAACAGATTTGCTAGTTGGAGTATTGGTGGAGATGATTGTAGGACTGGGAACAACTTTTAGAGGAGCAACAACAATAAGAATGATTACATGTCCAGAAACTGCTTTTTGGGGGAGCAATTTCTGGAGAGAATATCCTTCCGCTTCGGGTAATCTTGCTAGTCCCTGCAATATTACTGATATCAGAGTTAACTTTCTCAAAACCGGAATCTTCGGTAGCTGGCCAATCTCGCTTGATACCGTGGTAGTAGACATCCCCTCCATAATTCCATGGTATGGTTTTGTCTGACGAATACGGGACTGGTCCAGGCATTATAATTATCAAAGAGGTTACTTTTTGAACTGATGTAATCCTAATGGGTCTTTTGGTGGAGACCCTGGAATAATTGGAGGAAATGGTAATGATAGAAACATCATTAAAAGGAACAAGTGGAACAGAAGTCTTTTCAAACAAAATTTCCTTGTTATCTATTAGGCATTGAACGCCTGCTTACAACAAAGGACAGCTGGTTGGTGAGGACAAACAGAAATGGCAGCTTTCATCACGGCCTGGGAATACATTGACATTTAATAAGTTCTTTTTGATAGTCAAGAGTGGGGTCATGAGTTCATCAACTGAAGTAACAAACATATCTTCCTCAATGGCGTTGGCATTATGGCCGTGTTTGGGCATAGGGGCAGAAATGACATTTGGCTTTTCGGGGGCATCAAATTCAATCTCTTTGGCTTCAATGAGGTCTTGTACTTTGTTCTTTAGAGCCCAACAATTATTAGTGTCATGGCCAGGACTCTCATAGTGGTATGCACAGCGGGCATTTGGATGATAGTGAGGAGAGGTTGTGTTAGGGTTCTTTGGAGCTTCTTTCAAGGTCACTAGGTTGAATCTTAGAAAGTGTGGCAATACTTGAGATAAGGTCATGTTAATTTTGGTGAATTGTCTGACTGGTCTTTCCATCCTTGGTTGGTTGTTTCTTTGCTGATCAGGCGCAGGTTTAGGAATCATAACAGCCCCCACCATTGGATGGCATTCGGCCCTATCTTAATTTCTCTAAGGATAAACAACAACCACTTTTTTTTCCCGATAAATGGATTCCTTATAGCAGCAGATGATGCATCTTTTTGAATCTTTCCACTCTTTATCCAGGCTTCTACCCTTTCTCCGGTCAATATCAGTTCAGTAAAACCTGCCGACGAACTCCCAATTAGGTGATTGAAGAAGGGACCAGACAAGGTGCCCAAAAATATGTCTACTAATTCTCTTTCAGATAGGGGAGGTTGAACTCTTCCACCCAAGTCTCTTCATTTTTGCGCATAGTCCTTGAAGCCTTCACTTGAAACCATGGCCATACTTTGGAGCTGAGTACGGGTATACGCAAGATCAGTGTTGTATTGATATTGTTTGTAAAAGGCTGCAGCAAGATCTTCCCAGTTATGAACATTGGCTCTTTCTAACTGATAAAACCAATCAAGTTGAGTTCCAGACAGACTGTCTTGGAAGAAGTGTACCCATAAATCTTTGTCAGCGGTATGAGGCTGGATTTTCCTCACATAGGACCGAAGATGCATTTTAGGGCATGAAACTCCGTCATATTTTGCGAACACAGGTGCTTTGAATTTTAGAGGAATGACAATACCCGATACTAACCCCAACTCCTCAAAGTCCAAGCCAGGCACTTTTTGGATTTCCATTGCACTCAACCGCTCTTCGAGATGTTTATACTTGTCAACAACTGGAGGGTATTGTTCTTCAGAATAGTCTTCTTCTTCCTCTTCCTCTTCTGACTCTGATTGGACAACGATTTCTTTACCCTTCCCATCTTGGTTGTCTTTCTCACTGGATGTCGTTGCAAAGTCTAAGGCCCTTCTTGTCTGCCCTTGGAATCTTCTTCCCATGTTTAGAACTCCAGTTATCTTCTTCATCTTCTTTTTCTTCTCCTCAGCCAGCAAAGTCTTCAACTCTTCTTTTCCTTTGGCTAGGGTAAAGAACAACTGTTGAAACTGTTCATTCTGAGCTTGGAGGTCCTTTACCGTTTGCTCGAGATCCATCTTACTGAAATAAATAGTAGAGAGATGAGGAGACTTGTTGCAAGAAACCTGCTTATGTTATGATGAATGGTAAATGCATATGTAATATTTTCAAGGATTTTAAGATTCAAATTTGTTTTAGACAAAAAGGAAACACATGTTATATTAATAGATTAAAGCTTGAGTACATTAATGCTTTCTTGGGAAAAATAATACAAAAACTCTAAGATAAAAAGGTAGTACGCATCCTCTTTGGTGCAATGTAGGCATTCAGAGTCTGTTCCTCATGAAGTAGCCTAGTGAGTTCCAAAACCTTCTTCTCTCTTGCGTAGAATTGGGCTTCGAAAGTATCTCGCTCCCCCTTGAGTTGTATCCAATCCCTATGTAGGTCTTCAAGAGAGATGGGCATGTCAGGATGTAGGATAACGTATGGAACATCTCCTTCCATGACAGGCTCTATGATTACCAGGAGAATGGAGGGATAAGGCATCATAAGATTCTGAGCACGAGTTCGTAACCATTTGAGGTAAGGCTCAAGAGGGATGGAATTATTGTGCCCCAAAGTCTTGATATCTACCTTTTTTAACATCCTCCAAGCTCGGATAAATCTCTGGCGAAGACCTTGATCTTCGTTGTCGTAGTCAAATACCAAACCTTGAATCCGCATCTCGTGCAGACCATCCCTTCAGGCATAACCAAACTGTCTTAAGGCTAAGCAGGGGTTGTAGGTGATACCTTCACTAATGCCAAGTAAAGGGACATTAGGAAATTCTCCACAACGGTCAACAATAGTAACATTCTCTACGAATCGGGAGCACCAATGAATGTCTGAATGCTTGAGTGTCATCAACCTTTGTGACCACCTTGAACCTTGCTCATTCTTTAATACAGATTGGGGAAGATGCGAAATAAACCATCTTGCCAAGAGAGGAGTACAACACATAAGAACATCTATTTTCCTCATTGTGGGAGTGTGAAAAGAGTGTAAGATGTCTCATAGCAAAGTAGGCGTCAGGTTGCGTGATATGAAGATTTTGACGGTGTTCACGTCTATGAGTTGGTCAGGATTTTGAAACAAAACCATCCCATAGATGAGGAGAGCCACAATTTCCTTAAAAGCTTGCAGGTCCAAAGAATTCCAATAGTTTTGGGCTTTCTCAAACAAGAACTTTGCTAGGAAACCTTTGACACCACTCCTTGTTTCCCAATAAGTTGTGACATCATATGAGTGCAAGTGTAGAGCTTGAGTAATCTCTTCTGGCTTTGGATCTCTTTCCGTACCATTGAAAGGTAGTTTATTGAGAATGGGAATCCTCAAGAGTCAGGAGAATTCTTCCAAAGTAGGCACAAGTTGATAGTCGGGAAATGTGAAGTAATGGTGTAAAGGATCAAAGAACTGAAAGAGCACCTTCATCATGTCATCATCTGTGTTAGAGGTGACCAAGTTGAGTAGGCGACCATGCCTCTCGGTGAATGGAGAGTTTTCTAAAATCCTTGATGCTAGCTCCTTAAGTTGTGGAGGGATCCTCACAAGATTGACTTAAATAGTTTTCCTGCGGAGAGAATCCATATCCTACAAAACAAGAACAACGATAAATCCAAAATCCTTGAAATGGTTAGTAGATGTGTATGATGTTATGATGTTCATGATGTTATGTACAAGTTTGTATATACAAACAAAGCAAACAAATCCTTAGTTTTAGGCTTGCATGGGGATTTATAGGTAAGTACCCTCTTGAAGTTTAGTTGGCTCAAACCTGTCCTAGTAATATTAACCGGGTTCTAAGGAGCTCAATATCACTGGTTTGTCTCCTTGGTCATTGTTTCAGCACAAGCTTCTTTAATGGCGACCAAAATATCCCAAGAAACCAAACCTCAATGAGTGTAGTATCGAGTATCTACCAACTTCAGACTGCACCAAAGCTGGTCATCTCACTACATCCTAAATGGCCAAGTTGGTCAAGTAAAGGTTCTAGAAGTTCATTAGTGCTTCATGACATCACTCAGCGGCCCCGTATTCTCTTTGATTAACTCAAAGGCTATCGGTACCCACAAATATGTCACACTAATGTAGCTATTGCTTAGACCATGTCGGTATACCCCGCACAGTTTCCACAATGTATTGCTACTTACTTATAATGTATCCCAAATCCAGGTAGAGGATTTAAACCCAAAAAAGAACCATAATGTAAAACATACAAGTCAAACAATGAAAGCAAGTAAATGTGATCTAACCCTAAGGTAACCCCACTTTTAGAATTTTCCCCAGCAGAATCGCCAGTTCTGTGATACGGTGGGAGAACTGACTTGGGTGTTTTTGTGTTTTATTGCAAATGTTGCGGTTAGCAAGAGTCGCCACCGACTTTTCTTTTATCCAAAAGGAAAGGTGAAAAAGCACATGGAAGACCTTTGAGATTATTTCTTGAGTTTGGGGGGTAGATTATGAAAAGGGAAGGTATTAGCACCCTTTTGATCCATGGTTTTCCATGGGCTCTTAGTTACTTGCTAGATCACTTGCTTTTGTTTGAAATTGTGCTTTGTGTGGTTTTTGAAAGTATTTTGTAAAGGCTCCATCGTTTAGGCAAACTTTGTAATGATTCTCGTTCGTAAGAATGTATACAAAAGTGTTGATGTTTTGAAAATGTTTTCAAGTTTGAAAGATGTTTTTGAAAGTTTTGGTGTTTGTTTTTTGAAAATAACAAGGATGTTTTTGGTTTAAAAATGAGCAAGTAATTAGGAGCATTCTACCTACTCAAAATGTATTTCTTGTTCATTTTCTTTTCCTTTGACATTGTTTTCTTACCATTGATTTGGTAAACAATCCTATCTTTGGATGTAAACAGGACGGGCGTGGGGTTATCATATAACCATGATTAGTAATGTTGCAAGGTATGTTAGAATTATTTTTGAGGGACTAAGATCATTTGTAAGGCAACTTAGATAGCGTCATCGAGGGACTATGATCTTGTATTTGCTTGTTTTTGCAAAGATACCTCACATGCGTATTATGGCCACTTTGTATAAGGCAACCAAGTTGAATGACCCTAGGGGTGCTTGTGTGCAAATGTATCATTTTCATGCTTATTTTTATCTTGAATTAGGGTTTTCTAAGCATTGGTTTTAGTCTTTCCATACAAACCCTAATTACTAGCATGTTATATAAAAGCGATAAATTGCGAAATTTAAAATTACTACGCTATTACAACATTTGTGGGTGGGGGGGGGGGGGGGGGGGTGTACAAATTGAATGGGGATTGCAAGAATTTAAATTCTAATTAGTCTATTACAACCATATTGAATTATAAATATACAAGGAATTAAATAAGTACAAAGTTATAGAAATGAATAAATTTACTAGGATGTAAAATGTAAAGAAAATGAATTTTTGTTTGATTTTCATGAAAAAAGGAATTTTGTCTTAACTTAATTAAATAAAGAAAATAATTAATTAAGTTTGAATTTATTAAGAAAAGATTTTAAATGAAAACCTAGTACTATTAATTAATCAAAAGAAAATAAATTTAAGAAAATTATTTTTGGTATTTTTATCTTAAAAAATATTTATAGTATTATAAAATATTTTTGGCCTTTTTTAATATTAAAAATAATGTATTTTCAATGGTGTGAAAAATAAATAAATAAAAATACAATATTAATTAAGTTTACATGATTAGTTAATAAAATAAATAAAGTATAGTAAATAAAATTATTTTTGTGAGAAAAATAAAATAAAATAAGTCAAAATATAAATCTATCATTTTTTGTATTTTAGAAAAAATATATTTAAGAAAAATAAAAATGAAATAAATAAAAAATAAATAAATTTGGGCCAGGGGTGCCAAGAGCCTGCAAAGGGAGTTAGTCAGTAGTAAAAAAAATAAAGAAACAAAGCAAACCCAATAAAGGCCCAAGCGCTAAAAAAAGGGGTCAGAAATGCCAAAAAATGTGTGAAAAATGCAAAAGGGTACCACTAGGGCTCGAACCTAGGTCCCATAGGTTACATGCGCGCGCTTCTACCGCTGGGGTGGCTATACATCCGTTAATACAAATAAAACAATAAATATGTAAGGCAAAACGCGCCCTGAAGACTTCATCTTCAACCTCTAACCAGACCAACTATAACTTGCTCATTTCTCATCAAAAATGAAAACTGTAAACATGAAACTTGTCGCAAATTTTCTCACGATTCCAGAAATGTAAAGTATTAAAACTATATATCAAATATAAGCAAGAATTTTAATGGCCTTAATCTGAACCCTAAAAATTTCAAAAATTTCAGTTTCAAAATTCTCTAAGCTCATGCAAAATTAATGGAAACTATGGACATGGTTAGCTTCAGGGTAATGATATCTACATGTTTTGTTCACAAATAAACTATTGATGATGCCTGTATGAGGAGTTCCAAGTTGAGAAAACTTACCTCAAAACTGGAAATCGTGTTTGGAGTTTGAGCTTGTTTCAAGTGATGGTGATGATCAAGTTAGCTTCCTTGTGGTCCTAGGAAGCTAAAACAATGATTAGTTTGAACAATGGATGGCTGGAATGGCCTGGAGAAGTCAAGTTGCATAGTTTGTTTTTTGGTTATGGAAGTTATGGTAAATGGTGTTACAGTTCTGGAATAAGGATATGAATGAGTTGTATTTAATGTAAGGAAGTTTTAGAAACTAAAAGGCCAAGAAACACACGAGGGAAATGTGAGTTTGATGTTCAAGGTCATAAACTGTGCAACAATGGAGTTTTTGGGCAATTTCTGATTTGAGAGAGTTTTGGTGTATTTCAGGGTGCTCAAGCTCGTCCCCTAGCTCACAAATAGTGACTATATTTATAAGCAACAAGTTTGGAGTTCTCTAGTTGATTAGAATTCAGATTTACATATTTAAGTTAAACATATGATTTTTTGACAAAACACGTTTCCATGCCTTGTGTACTTGCTAAGATAGAGTGGTTATGCTTTAAACAAGCTTGCTTATGAATTTTTGTGGATGAAGTGTGATCAGAGGGAACAAGTTCGAGGCTCAATGTGAACTTTATGCAAAAAGCTTGCTTTACAAGAATGACAATGTTAACTTTGTGCCATTAATGGAAATGCAACTTGGATAATAGCTCAATTGCTTGGATCAAAGCCCTAACAGCTGTGTAAACATTTAATTATGGAGTGACCAGAAAGTTTGAGGCCTTCAAAGCAAATATTATGCAGCCTAGCATGGATTTGGTTCATGTGTTCATAAAAAATGGCTTGTAATTCAAGTGACAAAACCCTAACTTCATCTCTTCGATTCTCCCTACTCAAGAATGATCTTAAGGAGTTCTTGGACATTTTGAAAAGCTTGCAACGTGCTCTACAATCTATATTTGAATTGATTTTGAATATTCCCCTTGTAACTATAAGAAAAAGTGTCATGAAGTTAGGTCAAAATCCTGGCCGAATTAGGGCAAAATTTCACTAAGTGTTTAATTTCATGACCCTATGTTTATAAAATTATAACTTGAGATCCAAGCATTTTTGGAAGGAGTTGTGTAAAGAAAAGTTTTATATTTCATATATATCTACAACTTTCATGTTGGAAGTTTCTCTTGAATCATCTTGCATCATGGTGAAAATTTGGCTCAAAGTTATGAAAAAAATGAATTTTTCAACACTTATAAAAATTTCTAAGTTTAGAAATTTTGAATTTTCAAAATTAAATCTTGACTTTTTTATTTATTGATGAATAATTTTCATATTTTGACATTTTTTGATGAATTATGATCTTTGGCACTTGAATTTGACCAAAAAGTCAAAGTTTGACTTTTCAGTATACAATTGACTTTTGATCAGTTGACTGCAAAATTCATCTATCAATCCAATGGACTTGCAATGTTTTGAACCATGTCATTAGGTTAAAATGTTGAAATTGGAATCTTGATATCATGCCTTAAACCAATTGACTATTTGCTAGGTCAAAAACCAGAAATTTCCTTTTCCCAATCAAAACCCTAATTTTGACCATTTTGCCCTTTTGGAGATTTGATCAAATTTCTTGAGAAGTTGTGGTCCAAAATTGATCAAATTATACATTTGAGTTTATAATGTTGATACGGATCAAAAATTATGAAGTTTGACTGTAAATTGGCCATAGTTGACTTTTCCCCAATATAGTTGATTTTTAGGTCAACTGCTCAATTGACTGATCAAAAGTGTGATCCAAGGCTTGAAACTTGACATGAGTAATCTTGGGGGTCCATAATGATCCATGAAAATCATATGAAGCATTGAAATTTTAAAAATCCTTGTGCAAACTCAAACCCTAATTTTGGTCATCAGTGCCTAATGAGGTGTCTTAAGTTGATCAAACCCTAGTGCAGTCTTGAGCCCAAGGAGATCTTATGAGAAAATTCTTGATAAGTGAGAGGGAAATTTTTTGGGTACAACACAATGTCTTGTTTAATTATTGGCATACCTATGACTGACAATGATGTTGTCATACTCACTTTGTTTAACACTGTCAGCAATGTTCTTAAATAGTTTAACACTAGGATATTGATAACACCGAAACACATCACATATTTGACTCGATTTACAAATATTTTATCAGTTATTTTACCTCTATTTCTATTGTTATGTTGGTGTTTTATCTGCTTTTTAGGTACTTGACCATATGAGAGACATACGCGAAGAAACGAAGCAAATCAGATGGAAAATGGAGAAAAAGGAAGAAACTACACTCAAGGCGTTTAACGTGGTGTTCGCCATGGAGAAAGACATAAGGAGAATGACATGTCCTACTCTGAAACTGCCAAAAGACCAAGTCATGCACATTTTGGGAAGGATGGCATTCGCCACCTTGGGATGGCGTTCACCATCCTTTGTAAAATTCAGGGGTTGGAAAATGGACTTAGTCTTGGTCTCCACTTCCTCCACTCCTCTCTACTTCCTCTCACACGAATTTAGAAACCACATTTCACCATTTTGGGTTTTTGGAAGCCTATAAATACTAGTTTTATGAAATTTTACAATCTATCCAAAGCTTAGTTCATTCTAAGCCATAAAGTTCATTGATGAAAGCTCTAACTCTTCACATCGGGGGGAGGGGGGAGGGGAGTATTGCATTTGTTTTGTACCGAGCTTGGAGCACTTTATTTGTTGCTGTTACTTTAGCAAGTTTATATTCCCGCATTTACATTCTGTCGAAGTTTATTTTCGTCATTTACATTTCCGTCAAAGTTTATTTCTGTTGTACCATTTTCAAGCCTCTGTTTGGAGTAGGTTCTTATTTAATTCAACATTATGTATATTCTGTTTGTTTTACTTTACCTTGCAAGTCTATTTTATCACACGTTCTTAATTATCGTTTACCATGTTTAATTTCGTCTTCTTAACAAACATTTTTACTTTTACCATAACTATATCTAGCTAAATTTAAAGTGTTGGAATATGAGGACTGTCAATTTGTAACGCCCGTAATTTAATTAATAATTTAATTAAATTATTTTTGGAATATTTGTGAAGTTGCGTGGTGATTAATTGGATTTATTTATTTTATTAAGTGGAGAAAAAATATTAGAAGTATAATATTATTTGAAGCGAGCTTGTTTTAAAGGAATAGAAGTAATAAGGGGGGTGTATTAGTTTTAAGCCCAATAAGGAGTAATGAAAATAATAGGTTATTTTATTATTGTTAGAAAGAATAGAAAGAAGAAGCAGTAGAAGAATAAGGGTTGGAAAGAAGAACGTGAAGCTGTGGAAAAGAGGAAGAACGACAGAACGAGAATTCAACCGGAGATTATAGAGCGACCTTTAACCCAAGGTAAGGGTGGGGTTCTGACTCTATAATTGGGTTCATCATAATTGGTATGTGGGGTTAGATGTGAAAGTTTTATTTTGTTCATGATTTAATTATATGTTGTTTTATGATGAGAATTGATGATTAGAGGATGAACGACGATGTTCCTATGCTGTTTATTTGATGTAGAATTTTAGGATAATCGTAAGAGATGATTTTCCATGATTAGGGGATGTTTTTAGGGCTTAAAGTATGGAACCCATAGTGAAAATGCAGAGAAAATCGCAGAAATTATGCAGGATAAAGCAGTATGCGTCGACCCCAAACTTGATGTGTCGATACAAGCAGGTCCTTAGACTCAGGATGAGTCGACACGAAGGAGTCTTGCATCAATACATGAGGAATTTTAGACTCAGGATGAGTCGTACGTAGGGGCATGTGTCGATACATGCTGTGTGTTAGACTCAGTATGAGTCGATACAAGAGAGGATGCATTGACTCATGTTGCGAGTACAGTGCAGTACGCGTCAATCTAAGACGTTATGCGTCGATCCATGTCTTCTGGTTTTTGGCAGAATCAGTTTGAGAAGGCTGTAACTTGAGTTTTCGGATTCCGTTTGAGGTGCCGTTCGAAGCGTTGAAAAGATAACGCGATGAGATTTATTCTTAAGGATTAAAATGAAGAATAGGAAGTGTAATTCTAGTATCCCAATTAGGACTAGAGTTAATTCCCGCGTTAATCGTTATGTTGGTTTTTATGGAGAAGGATGAGGATGAGACGTTATAGATTACTGTCTGGTATGTAACAATAGGATTAATGATGATAATGATGTAATACTATAGAATAGTAGCATGTAGAGGTTTGGTGATTTATAAGTAAGCCTTATTTGACTAATTAATTATAAGCAATATCTTGTATAGGCCTATGGCCAATGTTGTAAAATTGATGAGTATTGTTGTATTACTGTACGACTAAATTATTAATGAGATGATGTTAATGAGATTCTGTTTGATGAATTATGATGTATATATATATGATGTTTGATGATTTATGATGATAAATGATATCGATGAATGATGTTGATGAAGAGATGTTGAGATGCTTTTAAGATGTAGGCCTTTGGCCAGCGATGGTGTTGTATTGAGATGTTATCAATTATGGTGTTGTTATTACATTCATGATTGTGTCGCATACATTGGATTTTGAGATGGAGCTTATGCTCGTTGAGATGGCCTGTATTGGAGAATATTGAGATGAAGGCCTATGCCTTGTTGATACCTCTATTAATTGGAAATTTTTGAGATGGGAGTTCTACTCCAATGGTACCACATGCATTTGCATAGTATTGAGTCATATTATATGATTGCATAAAGATGTGTGTTTTGATGTGGTGAATGTGTACTATTGTTGTGATTATTGTCGATTATGAGATGAGAAGTGGTGATGTTATGTGATCTAATTTAATATATTAATTATCATACGCTTTATTATATTGTTAGATATCTCACCCCTTATGTTTGAATGTTGCCCTTATGTTGGTAACGTGCAGGTAATCGAGAGTGAAGGTTGTATACCTTCGGTAGTTCGAGTCGGTGTCATTGCTCTGATATGTAACACTCGGGGGGATAAATTCTTATTGCTTTTGATTGTTGATTATTCAGCCGATGAACTTTAAGTTGATTATTATTAAATTATATTGTTTTGAAGTTGCTGTAATGATGATAAAGATGTTATTAAGAATTCTGCTGCGTAGATGTTTAAATTGTTGAATTAAGAGATTAAAGTGTTTTGATGACGGTTCATCCGGAGTTTTAAAGTGTTACGTATCCACGATGAATGCAATGTGTTTTGAAAGATGAATTTGTGGCATCCTGATTTGTTTGCATGATTGATTTTATAACTCTGATTTAATTATATAATTGCCGGGTAGAATTGGGGTGTTACAAAGTTAGTATCAGAGCAAAAGGTTGGTTCGACCTTGTTGTCGAGTCGTAGTTGTCTAACAATCGAGTATTGTTAATTTGAGTTCTAACCGTTGTTTATGTTGTAGTGAGAATTTGAGATGGATGGAAGGAATGATGCTGCACTTGCTGCTGCTCTAGAAGAAATGGCTCATGCGATGGAGAATAAGCCGAATGGTGACGGGAATGCTGGATCTCATAGCTCGGCAAATTTCTAGAGAGAGAATCCACCTACGTTCAAGGGAAAGTATGATCCTGGAGGAGCATTGGAGTGGTTGAAAGAAATTAAGAGAGTATTCCATGTGATGGATTGCACTCCAGCGCAAAAGGTTCGATATGGGACTCATATGCTAGCAGTCGAGGATGGTGACTGGTGGCTAGAGACTTGTCAAAGATTGGAAGCTGCAGGTGAGAATGTCACTTGGGCTGTGTTCCGTAGGGATTTTTTGAAGAAGTACTTTCCTGAAGATGTCCGTGGTAAGAAGGAGATTGAGTTTCTTAAGCCGAAGAAGGGAAGTATGCCGATTGTTGAGTATGCTACCAAGTTTGTTGAGTTGGCTAAGTTTTATTCGCACTACACTGAGGTAGATGCTGAGTTTTCGAAGTGTATCAAGTTTGAGAACGGGTTGCGCCTGGAGATCAAGAAGGAAGTTGGATACCAGAAGATCCGTGTCTTTGCTGATTTGGTTGATAGTTGCAGGATTTATGAGGAGGATAATAATGTTCATTACAAGATTATCAGTGAGAAGAGGGGTAGGCACCAACAGAATCGTGGTAAGACTTATGATGCCCCAGCTGGTAAAGGTAAACAGAAAGTTGCTCAGGGACAGAGGACTAGTGTGGGAGATGCTCCTACTGGTGTGGTTTGTTTTAAGTATGGAAAATCTGGGCACAAGAGTAATGTGTGTACTACTGAAGTGAAGAGGTGTTTCCGTTGTGGTAAGAACGGACATGTTGTATCTGAGTGTGAACATAAGGATGTGATTTATTTCAATTGTAGAGAAGAAGGGCACATTGGTAGTCAGTGTAAAAAACTGAAGAGGGCTCCGACGAGTGGTAAAGTGTTTGCTTTGGTTAAGGATCAGACAGCTACTGAGGACAGACTTATCAGAGGTACATGTTTCATTAATAGTACTCCTTTAATTACTATTATTGATACCGGTGATACTCATTGCTTTGTTGCTGCTGATTGTGTTGAAAGATTGGGTCTTATGTTGTCTTCTTTGAATGGAGAAATGGTCGTCGATACTCCAGCCAAGGGGTCAGTGACTACTTCTTTTGTGTGTGTTAAATGTCCCTTGTCGATCTTCGATAGAGACTTTGCTGTTGATTTGGTTTGTTTACCGTTAAGAGGTTTGGATGTGATTTTGGGTATGAACTGGTTAGAGCATAATTGTGTTCATATTAACTGTTATGACAAGTCTGTGAGGTTTTCTACTCCTGAAGAAGAGGAAGATGGGTTGTTATATGCTAGATGATTGAGGAATTTGGTGCAAGAGGAAGCACATATGTTCTCGCTGATGGCGTCGCTATTTGTAGAGACTCAAGCTATAATTGAGGAATTGCAGGTGGTGTGTGAATTTCCTGAAGTTTTCCTTGATGAAATTCCTGATGTACTGCTGGAGAGGGAAGTTGAGTTTGCAATTGATCTTGTACCTAGTACCAGACCTGTGTCTATGATACCATATAGGATGTCTGCATCTGAATTGTCAGAGTTAAAGAAGCAATTGGAAGAGTTATTGGAGAATAAGTTTGTAAGACCACATGTATCATCGTGGGGAGCTCCAGTGTTGTTATTAAAGAAGAAAGATGGAAGTATGAGGCTTTGTGTTGATTATAGACAGTTGAATAAAGTGACGATTAAGAACAAGTATCCGCTTCCAAGAATAGATGACTTGATGGACCAATTGGTGGATGCTCGTGTGTTTAGTAAGATTAATTTGAGGTCAGGTTACCATCAGATTAAAGTGAAGGATGAAGATATCCAGAAGACGGCTTTCAAAATGCATTATGGACATTACGAGTATTCGATGATGCCTTTCGGTGTTACTAATGCGCCCAGAGTATTCATGGAATATATGAATCGTATCTTTCATACTTATTTGGATCAGTTTGTAGTGGTGTTCATTGATGATGTTTTGATTTACTCTAAGTCAGAAGAAGAGCATATAGAACATTTAAGAGTAGTGTTGCAAGTTTTGAAAGAGAAGAAGTTGTATGCAAAGCTGTCCAAGTGTGAATTCTTGTTAAAGGAGGTTAGTTTTCTTGGTCATGTAATTTCAGGTAGTGGCATTGCTGTAGATCCATCGAAGGTTGATGTTGTGTTGCAATGGGAAACTCCAAAGTCAGCTACTGAGATTAGAAGCTTCTTGGGATTAGCTGGAACTTCCGTTGACTAAGTTGACTTGTAAACGTAGAGCTTTTGTATGGGATGTTCAGTGCGAGGAAAGTTTTACAGAATTGAAGAGGAGGTTGACGTCGACTCTGATTTTGACGTTGCCTAATCCAAGAGAGCCTTTTGTGGTGTATTGTGATGCTTCTAAGATGGGTTTAGGAGGCGTGCTTATGTAGAATGATAAGGTAGTTGCTTATGCGTCAAGGCAGTTAAGGACTCATGAAAAGAACTATCATACTCATGATTTAGAGCTTGCTGCAGTTGTTTTTGTGTTAAAGATTTGGAGATATTATCTTTATGGTTCTATATTTGAAGTGTTTAGTGACCATAAGAGCTTAAAGTATTTATTCGATCAGAAGGAGTTGAATATGAGGCAACGAAGATGGTTTAAATTATTAAAGGATTATGATTTCGGTTTGAATTATTATCCAGGAAAAGCGAACGTGGTAGTTGATGCGTTGAGTCGAAAGACTTTGCATATGTCAGTAATGATGGTTAAAGAGTTGGAATTAATTGAGCAGTTCAGAGATATGAGCTTAGCTTACGAGGTTACGCCATGAAGTGTTATGTTGGGTATGTTGAAGGTTAATAATGAATTTCTAGACAGTATCAAAGAAGCTCAGAAGTTGGATGTTAAACTGGTAGATTTGATGGTTGGAATCGATCAGTCTGTGAATAATGATTTTAAGCTAGATGCGCAAGGTGTGTTGAGGTTTCGTAACCAGATTTGTATTCCTGATGATGCTGAGATGAAGAAAGTGATACTGGAAGAGAGTCATAAAAGTAAGCTGAGTATTCATCCAGGAGCTACAAAGATGTATCAAGATTTGAAAGGTTTGTTTTGGCGGCCTGGAATGAAGAGTGATGTGGCTCAGTTTGTGTATGCATGTTTGACTTGTCAGAAGTCGAAAGTTGAACATCAGAAGCCTGTAGGGTTGATGTAACCGTTAGAATTTCCAGAATGGAAATGGGATAGAATTTCAATGGACTTTGTGACAGGGTTACCTAATACTTTAAGAGGACATGATTCAATTTGGGTGATTGTTGATAGGCTTACGAAGTCAGCTCATTTTATTCCTATTAACATCAGTTTTCCAGTGTCGAAGTTGGCTGAGATTTACACGAGTGTGATTATGAAGCTGCATGGTGTTCCTTTGTGCATTGTGTCAGATAGAGATCCAAGATTTACTTCTGATTTTTGGAAGAGTTTTCAAGAAGTGTTGGGTTCTAAGTTAAGGTTGAGTTCAGCGTATCATCCTCAGACAGATTGTCAGACTGAGCGAACTATTCAATTGTTGGAAGATTTGCTGAGGGCATGCGTTCTTGAGCAGGGAGGTTCGTGGGATACTTATCTTCCGTTGATAGAGTTCACCTATAATAACAGTTACCATTCCAGTATTGGAATGACACCTTTTAAAGCGTTGTATGGTCGAAGATGTAGAACTCCTTTATGTTGGCATGAATCTGGTGAAAGTGTTGTACTTGGACCTAAACTTGTTCGTGAGACTACTGAAAAGGTGAAGTTGATTCGAGAAAAGATGAAAGCTTCCCAAAGTAGACATAAGAGTTATCATGACAAGCGAAGGAAAGATTTAGAATTTTAAGCGGGTGACCATGTGTTTTTAAGAATTACACCTGTGACTGGTGTTGGGAGAGCATTGAAGTCTAAGAAGCTCACTTCTTGTTTTATTGGACCGTATCAGATTTCGGAGAGAGTGGGGAATGTTTCTTATAGAGTGGCTTTACCGCCTAATCTTTCGAATTTGCATGATGTGTTTCATGTGCCACAACTCCGGAAGTATATTTCAGATCCATCTCATGTGATTCATATGGACGATGTGCAAGTATGGGATAATCTTATGGTGGAGACGATGCCTGTACAGATCTCGGATCGTGAAATAAAGACTCTGAGGGGCAAAGAGATTGTTTTGGTTAAAGTCGTTTGGCTAGGAGCTGCCGGAGAAAGCATGACTTGGGAGTTAGAGAACAAGATGCGATACTCCTACCCTGAGTTGTTTGATTAAGGTAAATTTTTGAGGACGAAAATATTCTAAGTGGGGGAGAGTTGTAACGCCCGTAATTTAATTAATAATTTAATTAAATTATTTTTGGAATATTTGTGAAGATACGTGGTGATTAATTGGATTTATTTATTTTATTAAGTGGAGAAATAATATTAAAAGTATAATATTATTTGATGTGGGCTTGTTTTAAAGGAATAGAAGTAATAAGGGGGGGGGGGGGGTATATTAGTTTAAAGCCCAATAAGGAGTAATGAGAATAATAGGTTATTTTATTATTGTTAGAAAGAATAGAAAGAAGAAGCAGTAGAAGAATAAGGGTTGGAAAGAAGAACGTGAAGCTGTTGGAAAAGAGGAAGAACAACAGAATAGGAATTCAACCGGAGATTATAGAGTGACCTTCAACCCAAGGTAAGGGTGGGGTTCTGACTCTATATTTGGGTTCATGATAATTGGTATGTGGGGTTAGATGTGAAAGTGTTATTTTGTTCATGATTTAATTATATGTTGTTGTATGATGAGAATTGATGATTAGAGGATGAACGATGATGTTCCTATGCTGTTTATTTGATGTAGAATTTTAGGATAATCGTAAGAGATGATTTTCCATGATTAGGGGATGTTTTTAGGGCTTAAAGTATGGAACCCATAGTGAAAACGCAGAGAAAATCACAGAAATTATGCAGGATAGAGCAGTATGCGTCGACCCCAAACTTGATGTGTCGATACAAGCAGGTCCTTAGACTCAGGATGAGTCGACAGGAAGGAGTCTTGCATCGATACATGAGGACTTTTAGACTCAGGATGAGTCGATATGTAGGGGAATGTGTCGATACATGTTGTGTGTTAGACTCAGTATGAGTCGATACAAGAGAGGATGCATCGACTCATGTTGCAAGTTCAGTGCAGTACGCGTCGATCCAAGATGTTATGCGTCGATCCATGTCATATGGTTTTTGGCAGAATCAGTTTGAGAAGGCTGTAACTTGAATTTTCGAATTCCGTTTGAGGTGTCGTTCGAAGCGTTGAATAGCTAACGCGATGAGCTTTATTCTTAAGGATTAAAATGAAGAATAGGAAATGTAATTCTAGCATCCCAATTAGGACCAGAGTTAATTCCCGCATTAATCGTTATGTTGGTTTTTATGGAGAAGGATGAGGATGAGACGTTATAGATTACTGTCTGGTTTGTAACAGGGATTAATGATGATAATGATTTGATACTACAGAATAGTAGCATGTAGAGGTTTGGTGATTTAGAAGTAAGCCTTAGTTGACTAATTAATTATAGGCAATATATTGTATAGGCCTATAGCCAATGTTGTGAAATTGATGAGTACTGTTGTATTACTGTACGGCTGAATTGTTGATGAGATGATGTTAATGAGATTCTATTTGATGAATAATGATATATATATATATATATATATATATATATATATATATATATATATATATATATATATATATATATATATATATATATATATATATATATATATGATGGTTGATGATTTATGATGATAAATGATGTCGATGAATGATGTTGATGAAGAGATGTTGAGATGCTTTTAAGATGTAGGCCTTCAGCCAGCGATGGTGTTGTATTGAGATGTTGTCAATTATGGTGTTGTTATTACATTCATGATTGTTTCGCATATATTGCATTTTGAGATGGAGCTTATGCTCGTTGAGATGGCCTGTATTGGAGAATATTAAGATGAAGGCCGATGCCTTGTTGATGCCTCTATTAATTGGGAATTTTTGAGATGGGAGTTCTGCTCCAATGGTACCACATGCATTTGCATAGTATTGAGTTGCATTATATGATTGCATAAAGAAGTGTGTTTTGATGTGGTGAATGTGTATTATTATCGTGATTATTGTTGATTATGAGACGAGAAGTGGTGACGTTATGTGATCTAATTTAATATATTAATTATTATACGCTTTATTATATTGTTAGATATCTCACTACTTCTGTTTGAATGTTGCCCTTATGTTGGTAATGTGCAGGTAATCGAGAGTGAAGGCTGTATACCTTCGGTAGTTCGAGTCGGTGTCATTGCTCTTATATGTAACACTCGGGGGGATAAACGCTTATTGCTTTTGATTGTTGATTATTCAGCCGACGAATTTTAAGTTGATTATTATTAAATTGTGTTTTTTTGAAGTTGCTGTAATGATGATAAAGATTTTATTAAGAATTCCGCTGCATAGATGTTTAAATTGTTGAATTAAGAGATTAAAGTGTTTTGATGACGCTTCATCCGGAGTTTTAAAGTGTTATGTATCCACGATGAATGCAATGTGTTTTAAAAGATGAATTTGTGGCATCCTGATTCATTTGCATGATTGATTTTATAACTATGATTTAATTATATAATTGCCGGGTAGAATTAGGGTGTTACACAATTCGTCGATACTCTAACTGTTGTTCTTTTAGAAACACTCATGGGGCTGTTTTGATTTTATAAAATTTTTCTAAACTTCATTTGATAGGTTACTACGAAAGTAGAACCGTAAATATGTCGGGTAAGTATTCCTTGGAATGACCTGAATCCACTCTTAAATTTGCTAGAATCCTTCCCCGCAAATTCAATCACTAATTGGAATGACCTGAAGAAAGTATTCCTTGCTAGATTCTTTCCACCAAGCAAAACTATTGTCTTACGAAACCAAATAACCAGATTCACTCAACAAGATGGTGAATCTCTTTTTCGACACTTGGGAAATATACAAAGAGCTATTAAGAGAATGTCCACACCATATATTAGAACAATGGTTGATCATCCATACCTTATATAACGGGCTTCTCTAAAACATAAAGATGACCATCAACGCTGCCTATAACACCCCCTAAAACCCATCACATGATATATGACATAAATCAGAGTACAATCATGCATATCTCAAGAGGGCATCACATGTACTTCATGAAACAACGAATAAAACATGCATATTGGTTATAATCATAACACGCATTTGAATTCATGTTCTATACACTAACATAATTGCATCTCATAGAAGAATATTATCTCTTCATAAATGATATTAGTGATTGAAATCCCATATTGACAATCATATCATAAGATATTAGGCACGAAGGCCAATCATCATATAATCTCAATACATCATCAAATAAAAGAGTGTAATATAAAACATCTCTCAAAACAATCAAACATGAGTTCTAAACATCCCCCGTATTACATAGACCAGAGCAATGACTCACTACCTAATAAAGCAGATAAATAGAACTAGCTCCTTCGTCTAATCCTTGCTAGAAGCACCACTAACTTCAGTATCTGAGCAATGTCGTATAAAACATCATTCTAATAGAAGACTGAGAATTCATATTATTATGGAAATATATAATAATAAGTAATTGCATCACATACATACAATTGCATTCATCACACTTCACATATACAACATTGCTCATCGATTCATGATTCAAGGATAATCAATTACAAATAAAACCTAATATAATATTCACACAATTATCACACATTGTAAATCAGTTTAACAATTCTCATCGAAAAATGTGACTCCAATGCGACTCAATGTAATATGCATGTGGTACCAATTGTTATCCTTACCGATCTTGTCGGGTCCATCTCTCAGACATATAACTACCAAAAAGCCAGTCCTCTAATCTTTAAACCAGTCGTCTAGGTTTGGGACAAGTCAATAATTCCCACAGAATTACCAAACATTGATTCTTGACAACAAATGATGCATGTGTGATCTCAACAAATATGTGCAATTAAGACCATCTCTCAATCTTAATTATACAAGCATATTTCACATAATTCAACATATTTGAATTATCTTCACCAAATTGCACAACATACATATTTCATGTCATCAATCATACACAATGCATTCTCATAGCATTAATCACCTCAACACATTATTATAACATGTAGCAAACAAGTCCAAATCATGTTATATTAAATCAACATCAATTCCCAACGATTACATACACAAAATCAAGTATTATGTTTCTCATCAAAAGTCACTCAAAACCAATCCAAAACACATCGAATAAATTATTAAAATTCATGTAAATCAATGATAAATCATATACATCCATGATCCAGTATAGTTTTAGAAAATAATAATTTTTTGTATTCCAGATCGCGCTAAGCAGCCTTCATCGCGCTAAGCGCGCTTCACTGAACACAGAAAAATTCAACGAAGACAACTTCTCCCCCCTACGAATTGGGTCATCAAAACCCACTCCAATCAGCCATTTTTCATCATTTAAATGTATTATAACCTATATCTAACATATACCATCAAATACAAACATCAAAACATGATTTCCAACATCAATTTCATGATTTCACATTCAAACCCTAACATGTTAAAATCTAGAAATTGAAGAACAAATCCCTAATTTCATGTTACTATCCATCACATACCATTACATACCCCCATAAATCAAGGAATGCCTACCCTATGCTCTTTCTTCTTCGTTTCTCTTTTCTCCCCTTTCTCCTCTTTTTCTCTTCTCTCCTCTTCTCTTGTTTTCATAATTCTATTTATAATTATATTTTCTCTTCATACTAACTATATTCCACTAATGGGCTTAACTCATTTTTCTCACTAATTCTTTCACCAAGGCCCAATTGTACATTTTCTATTCTAACACCCAATATACCAAATAACACATGTACACACATATTCCAATTAATTGTTCATAGAATCTACCCAAATCAAATAATTAAATAATTATCAAGCCAAATAATAATTAGTCATGGCAAATAATTAATAAAATAACTAATAAATAAAATCAGGGTGTTACACTGTCGCTGGTGGTGCATTGATGAACAAACCATACCCCGTTGCCCGCACACTCATAAAAGACATGGCACAAAACCATTACCAATGGGGGACTGAACAAGTGTCAGTAGAGAAGAAAGAAACAAAATGCCGTATATATGAAATCGGTAGCCCAGACCATATGAATACTAAGATGGATGCTTTAGCATAAAAGGTCGAAAACTTAGTCGTTAATCCTACAACTACCACATTTATAGTACAAATTGGATGCAAAATCTGTGGAACCCAAGGACATATCACCATCGATTGCAACCTTCTAGCTGAACCAAGCCCATATCGGGTCAATTATGCATAAGGAAACCCATATTCAAACACTTATAACCCTGGATGGAGAAACCACCCAAACTTCTCTTATAAGAACAACAATCCTATTCGAAACACTACACCCCAAATACCACATGATTTCAAGCTCAAAGATAGACACAACCTACTCGACTACACCTCAGAAATCAAACTTAGAGAAAATCATGGAAAATTTCATTTCAGCTTAAGCTCAACAGAATAAAGAATTTATGAACCAGAACATTCATATAAATGAGATAATTACACAACTAAGCAACAAAGTTGATTCTATGGTGACCCACAACAAAATTCTTGAAATCCAGATTTCTCAAGTAGCACAACAACAAGCTGGTCAGGCTACACCAGGAGGTTCATTCCCTAGACAACCTCAACCTAACCCTAAAGATCATGCTAATTCTATTTCACTATGAAGCGGAACCGCATATGATGGACATGTAAACCCTATGTTGAATAATAATTCACCTAGCAAACCAAACCAGCCAAAAGAAATCATTGTGACTACTCCAGAAAAACAAGTGGTAGAGAAACCAACGAACCAGGAGAAACAGAGGGAAGGAGAAATTAAAGATAAGGAAGCAGTGAATGATAACCAAGATAGTAAAAATAGCTTCCACCTCCCCCCTATAAACCAAAATTGCGCATTCACAAAGACTTAAATAGACCCAACAAGATGCCCAATATAAAAAGTTTGTGAAAGTAATTGAAAAACTCCACGTCGAAATCCCTTTCGCTGAGGCTATAACCCAAATTCCTTCATTTGCTAAATTTCTTAAGGACATCTTGGAAAACAAGCGCAAGCTTGACGACCCTAAACCATTAGAATGCAATGCGATTACTAAAAACAAATTAGCCAAAAAAACAGAAAGATCCTAGAAGTTTTTCCATACCATGTGTTATGCGAAAACATATTATTGATAATGCACTACTGGATTTAGGCGCAAGTGTGAGCTCGATGCCTCTAACTGTCTGCAATAGGTTATAATTGGGAAATATACATCCAACAAGAATGTCCCTTCAACTGGCTTATTGATCAATTAAGTATCCAATCGGTATATTTGAAGATATTCCAGTTAGGATCGGTAAACTTTATATTCCTACAAATTTTACAGTGATGGATATTAAAGAAGATGACGATATCCATATCCTTCTAGGTAGACCATTCTTATCAATGGCTGGAGCCATGATATATGTTAAAAGAGGAAAAATGACTTTCAAAGTAGGTGGCGAGAAGGTCGAATTCATCCTATCCAAATTTATGAAAGCACCAGCCATAAATGACTCATGTTGCGCCATTGATATTATTAAAGAGTGTATAAGAGAGTTGGATACAAAAATATATATGCGAAAACACACATCGATACAATGAAACTCCCCTCGACACGAATAATGGAAGATGATGAAATTAAGGTATATAAACCATATATGGACGACAACCTTTATGAGTGCCTAACACTTACCCCTGACCATATTCCTAGTCCTAAGAAACCATCTACAGAGCTTAAGGAATTACCTAATAATCTGATATATGAGTTTCTAGATAAGGAACTTAATCGTTCAGTTATAGTAAATGCAAACTTAAACAAAGACGAGACTAACCAACTCTTAGATGTCTTACAAAGATACCCTGCAGCCTTAGGCTATAATATATATGAACTTAAAGGGATAAGCCCATCTGTGTGCATGCACTAGATTATGCTAGAAGAAGACTCTAAACCATCTCGGAAACATCAAAGAAGGATAAAATCCATCATGAGAAATATGGTCAAGATAGAGGTGTTAAAATTACTCGAAGCTGGAATATTTTATCAAATAATCGATAGTAAATGGGTTAGTCATGTGCATGTAGTACCAAAGAAGGGAGGTCTGATAGTTGTTCAAAACGAAAAAGGAAAATCAGTGGCAAAATGTATAGAAAATGGATGGTGCATGTGCATAAGCTATGGATGAATCAATGACACTTCTATTTTTGCTATTTAGATGGATATTCAGGCTTTTTCCATATTCGTATCATCCTGATGACCAAGAGAAAACAACCTTCACATTCCCATATGGAACATTTGCCTATCGATGAATTCCATTCAAGCTATGCAATGCCCCTGCAAATTTCCAATGATGTATATGGAAATATTCACTGATTTCTTCGATGAAATCATGGAAGTTTTTATGGAAGATTTCTCGGTATGTGGGTCCAAATCTTAAAACTTCCTTGATAACTTAGAGAGAGTTCAGGAAAGATGCGTAAAAGCTAACCTCATTCTAAACAGGGAGAAATGCCATTTTATGGCAACATAAGGTATAGTCTTAGGACACTTAGTATCAGAAAGAGGAACTGAGGTTGGCAAAGCTAAGATTGAGGTAATTGAAAACTTACAAGCACCCAGAACAATTAGGGAAGTCATAAGCTTTCTTAGACAAGCCAGTTTCTACCGACGTTTTATCAAGGACTTCTCTAAAACTTCTAAACCTATAACCAGTCTCCTAATGAAAGATGTCGAATTCATTTTCAACGAAAAATGTCTTGAAGCATTTAACCTTATAAAAAGTGAACTAATCTCTGCACCCATAATCCAACCACCGGATTGGAACTAACCCTTCGAGATTATGTGTGATTCTAGTGATTTCATTCTAGGATATCATAAAAACAATAGTTTGCATGTTATATATTATGCCAGTAGAAATTTATATGTAACCCAACTAAACTATGCCACTACTGAAAAGGAACTTCTAGTTGTGGTATTCACAATAGACAAATTATGTTCCTATTTGGTTGGGGCCAAAATTATCATATACATCGATCATGCAGTTTGTAATACGGTGGAAGAACTGACTTTTTTAGCGTTTTATCACAAATATTCCGGTTAGAAAGAGTCGCCACCCACTTTTCTTTTATCCAATATTTAGGAAAGAGTGAAAAGAACATAAAATACCTTGATAGATTTTGAGTTCGGGGGGTAAGTTATGAAAAGGGAAGGTGTTAGCAGCCCTTTCATCCATAGTTATCTACGGGATCTTAATTGCTTAATCACTTTAAAAATTTATTTGTGTGTGTGTGTGTGTGTGTGTGTGTGTGATTGTTTGAAAATATTTTGAAATTCCAATGTAAGGAAGACTTTGTAATGATTTTTGTATCAGTCCTTAAGAATGCGTACAAAGTATTTTGAAAATATTTGTTTGAAAGAGTGATGTGTAAAAATGATTTGTTTGTGATTTGTTTTGAAATGTGCCAATGGAAGGCAAGCTTTGTAAAGATTCTCGTATTTGTCCTCGAGAAAATTTGCAAAGAGTTTTGAAAAGGTTTGTTGTTTGATTTTGAAAATGTGATGTGAAAAGTTTTATTAAGCAAGCAATTTTTAGAGTCTTACCCACTAAATTTATAGTCTTTCCTATTCTTTCCTTTCTTTTAGAGGAAAAAGATTATCTATGCCATTAGTTGGTAAGAAGTCCTCTCCATTGGATGTTAAAGGACAAGAGAAGGGTCATCAAATGGTCATTGAAGGCAACATATAGAGATACTTTAACACTTGTATCAGAGGGACTAGATCATTTTTCATAGGCAACATCGAAGGGTCATTGAGAGCTATGATCTTTATTCGAGGGTCTTTTGCTAAAGCATCCCTATTTTCAAGGGACATGACCAATATTTTCCGAAGGCAACAGAGAGAGGTTACCCTAGAGGTGCAAAGTGTGTAAAAGTGATTCAGTTCAGATATATTTATCTTGGAAATGTTTAAGGTTATCTACCAATTTATCTTGCCATACAAGCCTATTTACAACACAATTATATATATATATATATATATATATATATATATATATATATATATATATATATATATATATATATATATATATATATATATATATATATATATATATATATATATATATATATATATATATATATATATATATATATATATATATATATATATATATATAAGGCATGAAGTATAAGTGCGGAAAAAATAAAATGCAGAAGATAAAACCTAATACTATTACATGGCCTCGGGAGAGTTACATAATAATTAAAACTTTGCGAGAAATTAAAACTAAGCTATTACAAAAAAAAATCGTGCGACCTATACAATTGTTTCTAAGAATTTAAATGCAAAAGATAAATAAAAAAGTTAGAAAGATTTTTTAAAGTCCTAAAAATTCTAAGTGTTACAAGATATTTTTTTGTTTGATTTTATATGTTACTAATAAAAAAACCTAATGTCTAATTTTAATTACAAATTAACTAATTTAATTGAAAAAACCTAATTCTAAATTAATTAAATTAATTGATATAAAAAAAGACTAAAACCTAATTTTTCATTTTATAAGTTTTTTTCTAATTTATTTATTGTCTTTTGATTTTAATTGTAAAAAAGAAATAAATAAATTAATGGAAATATAAGAAAGGAAAAAGGTTAGAAAAAAGTGTTAAAAGAAATTGCATGGGGTGAGAATCGAATGACACCCTCTGTTTAGTCTGAAAGTGCCTGTGAGTAGCGATTCAAAGCTTCACCATGACAATGCCCTAGTAATGGCAAGTCACAATTCATGCGCTCAACCTTGCATGTTTTGGCTCAAACCTGTTCTAATCACCCTGTAGAATATATTTGGACACACAAAAATAGTTAACCATGCATAAATTAATAGATTTGAATTTTCAAAACTCTACCCAAATAGTGAGTGTGAGTATGATGATCTTGGGCGTGAAATTGCTTAGTTCTTGATCTGGGTGTGTTCCTGGGAATGTTAAGATGATGGTTCAGTCCTTGGTTTGGACTGAAAACCACTGCAAAATGGAATTCGAATATGCCATAGTTCTTGACATTTTGGTGATTTTTTGGACTAGCTTTTGAGGTAGAATTTGTTAGAACATAGTTTGATTCTACAACCCTCAGTTAGAGTTTTGATGATAACAAAATACAAGATTAAATGAATTATGAGATTTATATATGACATAGATTCTACCTAAAAATATGTTGTATATTTGCAGGAAACTCTGATGGAATCAGCATCAGCATCAGAAGTAATGTCACATCATAAGATCAAACATGTGCTACGCTGAAGTCTGATGAACAGAATCTGCGCTTAACATACTCTGATTCTGATCAAGATCTTAACCATGTCATCAGCATTCAGAAGCAATCAGCATAAGCTAAAGCCAACACACTCTGATCTTAATCAAGCAGAACATTCTGAAGTGTCAACGGTACTGCATTCAAGGCAGATTAATTACCAACGGCTTTATTCCAAGACAAAGATCTTCTCAAAATGGAAAGAACGTAATGAGCATTGAAATGGAATTATGGACTGCAACGTATCTATTCCAAGGATTATTTAAACAAATCAATGAGAAGAGAAATGGCTAATACTCTACAATTCTCCTACACGCATAAGCCAATTATCTTCGTCCTCACTCACTCAGTTTGCTAAAGCTCTCAAATTACTTACTCTATAGTTATAGCATTCTAGTTTCATATAAGCTTCATTTGTGTATTATCACAGTTGTGATATATTGTTTTTCTAGAAAACATCAAACACTCATAATTGTTCATTTATCTGTAAGACAAATTCCTTGAGAAACTGGTCTGTGGTTAGACTCAAGAAGGCTTTAGCAGTTGTTAAAGCAGTTTGTATTCAGTTGAATATAGTGGATTAAGACCTTGTTGGAGAGAGGCGAAATCACCTTGACGGGTGGACTGGAGTAGTTTGAGATTAAACGAACCAGGATAAAAATAACGTGTTGTCTGCATTTGATTTCAAGTTTTAACAATTCAACCCCCCTTCTTGTGTTTTTCACTTCTTCAGAATTTCATGGTCCTCTTCTTAGTTTGATATTTGTCTATTTATAAGCCAATTATTCTAGGTCAACAAATGTGGTATGGAACCATATGTAATTATGGCATGATTTCTTTCCAAAACCAATTAAAAACCTTCCAAAACAAGTGAAACTCTTTTTATATTGAGGCAACACGGTTTTGGAAAGTTGGATATGTGTTCTTGGGCCTCAAATCTGATCCAAAACCAAGCCCACATGCTTGGTCCATCATTTGTTATTTCATTTAATTTATTTAGTATTTAATTGAATAAAAACCAAAATGAATATAAATAAAAAACCATGGTAAGGTATGAATGAGTTTAGGAGTCCTCTATAAGTTCATGAACATGTTTAGACATTATAAGATAGGTCCACTAGTCCAAAATTTCAAAATTGCTCAATTGAGTTTTCATGCATTTCTAAAAAATTTATCAACTTGCATCAATTATATCTCACTCAATTTTTGTTATATGAAGGTTATCTTAGACTTTTTGGAAAGCTCAAGATTCCCCCTACAACTCTCATGTTGGTCACTTTTTCATTTTAAGTCTTTAACTTGATGTAAATTGCTTTGACAAAAGATGTCTTCTTTTTTTTTTACTTTCAAAATGACCTATAATATTTTTGCTCATATCTCTCAAATGAAGCATTTTTTGGACTTAAGCTTGGAGATACAAAGTTGTACATAAATGAGTTTCCATCAAAATGGGCTTTGGTTGAGAATTTTATGATGAAGCATGTGAAAGTTATGCTTGGTCAAAGTTCAGTTGACTTATCCTAAAAAAACCCTAATTTAGCAATTTTTGACTTTTGATGAATCTTGAGTTTTCTTGATGAATCATGATCAACCCTTGATCAAATGATGAATGTGACCTCAAAATCTTGATGTTGACCAAAAATCTTGAAGTTTGACTGTATGTTAAACATAATTGACTTTTTGTCCAATACAGTTGGTTTTCACTCATCTGAGTAATTGACTGAGCAAACTTGTGATGAAAAGGCTTAAAACTTGTCATGAGAGTACCTTGAAGCATATGAGGAACCATGAAACTCACTTGAGGAATTTAAAACTAAATTTTCTTAGAGAAACACAAAACCCTAATTGTAGGCCATTGCTTAGGAGAGATGCTTGTATGTTCAAACCCTTGAGTAATCTTGAGCAATTGAGAACCCTAGGGGCATGAGGAGGTGTCTTGAATAAATTATCTTCAAAAATGGGAGGATAAATTTTGGGGTACAACAGCTACCCCTGTTCAATCTTCTTAAACCTGAAGAGTTAATTGACAATGTCCGCCATTCGTGATCTGAAGGTGGAAGAGGATTGAACACTTAAATGCCCAGAAATTTTCACTCACATGTGCATGAAGTGACACTGTTAGTTGATTATATTACTTGAATGGGCTTAAAGATTCCATTCGGAGAGGTGATAGAGTGTCGTTGGAGATGGGATTACAGATGTCATCTAAAGTAATTGTTGATTGGAGTATTAGAATGAGTCTACGCTCGACTATATCCGAAGGATGCTTTTCATAAGGAAAATGCTTTCCAAAATTCAGTCTCTGGGGGGAATGCTTTCCAGAATAAACTTCTAAAGGAGATGCTTTTCATAACGAAGCCCCAAAGGAGATGCTTTTCAGAATAAACCTCTGAAGGAAATGCTTGCCAGAATTCAGTCTCTAGGGGGGAATGCTTATCGAAATAAACCTCTAGAGGAGAATGTTTTTCAGAATGAAGGCCCTAAAGGAGATGCTTTTCAGAATAAACCTCTGAAGGAAATGCTTGCCAGGATTCATTCTCTAGGGGGAACACTTTTCAGAGTAAACCTCTAGAGGAGAATGCTTTTCAGAACAAGGCCCTGAAGTAGATGTTTTTCAGAATTCTTCTTAAGGGAATGCTTTCCAGAATTCGGTCTCTGGGGGGGGGGGGTGCTTTTCAGAACGAAGCCCTGAAGGAGATTCTTTTTAGAATAAACCTCTGAAGGAGATGCTCGTCATAATTCAGTCTCTGAAGGAAATCATTTGGTCTTGCAGATAGTCGCCCCGTCCTGTTTCGAGAATTGATATACATTCTATTTTTCATTGCTAAACCCTTCTTGTTTTGAGAGTTCATACCGACTGGTCATATAGATAGTTGATCCATCATGTTTCGAGAATTAATATGTGACCTGTTTTTCGTTGGTAAACCCGTCCTATTTCAGGAATTCATACTGCCTGGTCATATAGATAGTTGTCTCGTCCTGTTTCGGGAATTAATCTCTGACCTATTTTCTGTTGGTAAACTCGTCCTGTTTCGGGAATTCATACCACCTGTCATATAGATAATTGCCCCGTCCTATTTCGGGAATTAATCTGTGACATGTTTTTTATTGGTAAACTCATCCTGTTTCAGGAATTCTTACCGCCTGGTCATATAGATAGTTGCCCCATCCTGTTTCAGGAATTAATCTGCGACCTTATTTTTGTTGGTAAATCCCTCCTGTTTTGAGAATTCATACCGCCTGGTCATATAGATAGTTGCACCATCCTGTTTCAGAAATTAATTTGCGACCTTATTTTTATTGGTAAACTTGTCCTATTTTGGAAATTCATACCGCCTGGTCATATAGATAGTTTCCCCGTCCTGTTTCGGGAATAATCTGCGACCTATTTAAAAATTGATGATGATATTCGTCTGTTTGCAAACTTTACCTGAAAAGGAAAAATTAGCTTTATGTAATGTCATGATGTACGTAATGTATTGCATAATTATGCTCTCAAAATAAATGAGAATGTTATATGCGTTTCGGTATGCATATGCTATGATGTATGGACGCAATATGTTGTTGAAGTGTATCGGTAGCTCCTTGTAACAATGTCTAGCTGGGGAAATAAATCTCAGACTATTGATGGGGATGAAGAAAGTGATTATTCAATTTCTGTTGGGAATAATTTTGCTGGGGGTTCCCGCTTTCTATTTGAGGATGCTCCGCTGGGGATTTTCGACTTCTGCTTGAGGATAGAGGCATTCAAGGAGAGTCAGTCGTTCGCCATTCTTTTTGTTGAAGGATTTTATTACTACGACCCTGACTCGAGATAAAAAGAGATGGACATTCCTCCGGTGTGCTACCGTAGCAACTCTTCTGGGGATAGAAACTTTGATTAAACCCTGCTGGAGAAGAGAATTTTGTTAGAGATTTACAGCGTTGGAGTAATAAACTCTGTTGGGGAATTAAATTCTGTAGACCGTGTTGAGGAAATAAACTCTGATGGGGATTGGAAATTCATAGGTTGCGTTGAGGAAGTCTCTATTGTATGTTGGGGAAAAGATCAAACTTTCTTATATGCTATGGGACCTATTGGGGAAGATGATCATGTCAAGCTATCCATCAGGGATATGGAGGTGAACTGCTCGAAGATGTCCCAATTTCTATCTGAGGGCATATTAGACCTGCAGGGGAATATATCTCTGTTGGGGATGAGCTTGTGAAGATAACTCTGTAGAGATAATTCCATGGAGATTGCTCTGTAGGGATTTGTGGATGACTTGAACATTATCCCAACTCCTAGAGTGTTTAGTAAATGCTGATCAGAGTGATAAAAAAGTGATAAGATATCGGGACATAATCGTACGCTTTAATCCTTAACTTTTTCCTGGACTATCTTTCCAGATTTTCAGTCCATCGGGGCACCCTTTTTCCCCAAGCCTCTTTCTCTGGTTTTCGACTTGCCAGATGTACAATTTTATTTATATGTCCCTAATTTTTGCCCGAACCCTTTTGGTTCGTCGGGATGCTCTTATTTTTTCCTAGGCCAATAGACCTAGCAGATCTCTTTTTCATGCGTAGTATTTTTGACTATGTCCGCGTTCATAGGGCGCAGGAAATTTTCACTGTCCATGGTAGTAAGTGTTGTAGCACTGCATGAAAATATTTTCTTGATCATACGTGGCCCTTCGTATGAAGGAGTCCATTTTCCCCTGGGATTATTCTGGTGCACCCGATGTTTGAAGTTATTGATTAACCATTGATTACAAGGTTTTTGATAGTCTTGACCTTCCTCAGTATTTTTCTAAGAACTGTCATGGCAGAATGACACCATCTGATACTGCTGACATAGACAAGCAATTTGGTGATACCGAAGATTCAACTTTCATAGTGGCTTTTGCTGAAACTCATGATCAATGTAACATGCCCCAAGTGATTCAGACAGAGATCTGCCCCTAGATATTCAACACTTTTGAGAGATTCTTTGAATCTTGACTTGACTGCCACAGATGAGTTAGAAAATAACATGTCATGCCCCTTCATTTATAACCAATTGTGTCCATGAAAGACCTGTTACTGGAACTTTCTTTCTTTTTGACCCATTCTCTGAAGTAATTTTGTCCATTGAGAGGATTTTCATTCATTGAATATTCGTCATATGGATTTCTCTGCTGTCAAACACTTAGTCATATGCAAACAATGGTATTAAAATGCAAGGCTTATGTTTGTTTTGAAGTTTAAAAAATTCATTTTTTTAGTAAAACAAAATTTGTAAGAATGTGATATCAACTCAGGATTTATAGTAAGCCTTACAGAGTCAAGATACCTTTTTGTAACAGTATGTTTTCGAACTAACCCATGCTTCAGTTAGGACTTTGAAGGATTGTAACATGGCCTGGTTCACGGTTTAAGAAACAAAGGATAAAGGCTCAAATTTTATTTGTACCCAATAGAGTTAATTATGCATTTAATTATGCATTTAGGTTCCAATAGAGTTTGGAATTATAGCACTAAAACTTGGTGATGGTTCAGAAACCGAAAGTTTATTTGAGAAGGCAATCATTTTTTCTTGTAACATCTTTCTTTTGTTGAGGATTTGTACCAACCTCTTTTTGAATTTATTATCCCTAAAATTTTCCTAAACTGTTTTATTTGAGATTACAGTCAGCGGGATACCCCAGTTTTTTTCCTAAGTCTCCTTCAAAGGTTTCGACTTAGCAGACTTTTCTTTTGAAAGATAATGACTGCCCGACTTAATGATTACGGGGAACCATCATTGGCTTTTTATTTGGAAGGATGTCTTCAATACTACCTGCTGTGTATGAAGGAAAAGCTTGCGATTGAATGCACAATTGAATTAACTGAGAAACTACCCTGCCCCAGGTTATGATTAAGGGTTTCAATTTGTGTGAAAAAGAAAACTCCTACTTATTAGGCTCAAAAGGGTTGAATAAGGATTAACTTCCTTATATCTCCACTATTTAGGAATTTAAGCAATGTCTGTACATCGTCAACAAGGTCTCTTCAAAAGCCTACTGTATGGTATCATTTTCGTCATCCTCCCTCTAAAGGCTTATTGCTTTTAATGAGAGTTGAATATCATAAAAAGGAAGTAAAAAGCACATTTTAAATATAGTGAAAGCAAATGGATTAATTCAAGACAAGCACATGCAATGCATTAATGAAAAAAAAGGTTGACATAAAGATAAGTGTTCGAACAAACAAAAGAAATTACAACTGAAAATTAAAATGAATTGGACGCTCTCAATCTTATTCATGATTTGGTATGGGAGCAGTGATCACAGTAGGAGTCTCAGGAGGGTCAAACTCAATCTCCTTAACATCAATCATATATTGAATCTTTTTCTTCAACGCCCAACAACCATTCGTATCATGTCCAAGACTATTAGAAGGGTATACGCACCTTGCATTAGGATGATAGCTAGGAGTGAAAGTATTGGGATTCCGAGGAGGATCCTTCAATGTAATCAAATATACCTTCAATATGTGTTGCAATGCTTGAGCCAATGACATGTTAATTTTGGTAAATTGTATTTTGGGTGTATCCTACTTATGCTGATTATTCTATTGTCGTTGTTGCACTGGTGTAGGATTAGAGATCAGTACTTCCCCCACAGGTTAGTTGTGGTCTCTCTTATTACGACCCTTCTGGATGTACACAACATTAGACTATTTCTTCCTATTGTATGACTTCTTCTGAGTATCGGAAGAGGTAGGCACCTGTATTTTACCACCTCTGATTCCATTCTCAACATGTTCCCCTGTCAATATCAATTTAGTGAAACTGACTTAGTAATTTCCAAGTAGGTGATTATAGAAAGGACCTGTCAGCATGCTCATGAAGATGCCAACCAATTCCCTGTCAGCTAAAGGAGGTTGAACCCTTCCTGCGAGATCTCTCCATTTCTGGGCATACTCTTTGAAGCTTTCATTAGAGCCCATGGACATACTCTACAATTACATACTAGTTGGTGCGAGATCAACATTATACTGGTACTTCTTGTAGAAAGTGGCAGCCAAATCTTCCCAGGTATGAATATTGGTCCATTCTAGTTGTTAAAACCATTCCAATTATGTTCCAGACAGGCTCTCTTGGAAGAAATGAACCCACAATTTCTTGTCAGCAGTGTGTGGTTGTATTTTTCGAACATATGACCTCAAATGCAGCTTCAGGCAAGAAACGTTGCCATATTTATCAAAGGTAGGAGTTTTGAACTTGGGAGGAATAAAGACTCCTGAGACCAAACCAAATTCTTCGAAGTTCAAGCCAAACACCTTTTGGATCTCCATAGCTTTCAGACGCTTTTCTAACAGCTTATACTTCTCATCAGCAAGGGGATATTGTTCATCCAAATAATCTTCTTCCTCCTTGATAAAGTATTTGACAGAACCATGATTGCTATTTTCCTCATGCTTATAACTTTCATTGTTGTCATCCTATTCATTATCATTCTCCTCTAGGATCTCGATCTCCTTGACCTGTTTAGCCGGACCTCTGAATCTTCTCCCTATAATGCCAATTGGTTTCTTTGTCTTCTTCTTCTTCTTCTTCTCTTTGACGATGAGTGCCTTCAGTTCTTATTTCCCCTTGTCTAAGCTTAGGAATATCTCTTGGAACTGAGCATTATGAGCCTAGAGATATTCCATTATTTGTTCGAGAGCCATTTTTGCTGAAATAAACAACAAGGAGATGAGAAACCTGTCTTGGAAACCTGTTATGAAATGACATGATATGTAGATGCGTATGCAATGTTTTCAAATATCTTTAGGGAATCTAGTTTGAAAGATTTGAATTTGAATTTAGTTGTACCTTTGTCTCGAAGAACCTTGAATTTTCATCTTTGAATGCCTTCTATAAGAATCAAGCTCACCATATCAAGTGGGTCATAGCCTCTGACTCAAGAAAATTTACTTTAATGTTGACGACATCTGGCTAGAGGAAAATAATACCTCTTGCCCCTTGATAGAAATTTGGCTTATAACAATCCTGCAAATATTGCACCATAAATCCCTATGATCCTTGAAATGGTTAGTAATAGTTCTATGTTGTGAAATGACGTGATGTATATGCCATGCACTAAGAAAAATCGTAAGGTGATGAGAACAAATGAGTTTATACAAACAAAATCCAGCGAGGAATTCAAATTGTTAGATAATGGATACAAACAAGTCACACAAGTAGCCTTAGGTTTAAAGGCTTGCTTGAAGTTAATAGGTAAGTACCCTTCCCACAATTGAAGTTTAGTTGGCTCAACATGTCCTAAAATAGTAACCGGGTTCTAAGAATCTCTTATCACCGATCGTTCTCGAAGGTTTTATTTTAGTACGGAAACTGATTTTCCACCAAAACATCCTGAGAGTCAAATCTCAATGAGCGTAGCTTCGTGTATTAACAAAATTTGGGCTGCACAAAATCTGGCTATCTCACTACCTTCTAATGGCCAAGATGGGTCAATTAAGGTTCTAAAAGTAAGTTAGTGTTAATGACACCACACGGAAGCCTAATGTTATCCTTGACTGATTCAAGGAACATCAATACAAACCAAAGTGTCACACTAATTATAGCTATCATATTAACCATATCGATCTATGTCGTACAATCTTTATGATCTATTACTACTTACCTAAGGCATCCCTAGATCTGGGTGTAGGATCTTACAAGTAAATAAACCCAAACAAAACCCTTAAAGTAAAGCAAGCAAAGCACACAATTTAAGCAAGTAAAGTGATCTAAACTCTTAAGGTAACCCCTCTTTAAGTATGTCCCCAACAGAGTCTTCAGTTCTGTAATACAATGGGAGAACTGGATTTTTTAGCGTTTTATCGCAAATATTCTGGTTAGCAAGAGTCACCACCGACTTTTCTTTTATCCAATATTTAGGAAAGGGTGAAAAGAACGGGAAGACCTTGATAGATTTTGAGTTCGGGGGGTAAGTTATGAAAAGGGAAGGTGTTAGCACCCCTTTCATCTGTAGTTATCTACGGGCTCTTAATTGCTTGATCACTTTAAAAATTGCTTTGTGTGTGTGTGAGTGTTTGAAAATATTTTGAAATTCCAATGTAAGGCAGACTTTGTAATGATTCTTGTATCAGTCCTCAAGAATGTGTACAAAGTGTTTTGAAAATATTTGTTTGAAAGTGTGATGGGTAAAAATGATTTGTTTTGAAATGTGCCAATGGAAGGCAAGATTTGTAAAGATTCTCATATCTGTCCTCAAGAAAATTTGCAAAGAGTTTTGAAAAGGTTTGTTGTTTGATTTTGAAAATGTGATGTGAAAAGTTTTATTAAGCAAGCAATTTTTAGAGTCTTGCCCACTTAATTTATAGTCTTTCCTATTCTTTCCATTCTTTTAGAGGAAAGAGATTATCTATGCCATTAGTTGGTAAGAAGTCCTCTCCATTGGATGTTAAGGAACAAGCGAAGGGTCAACTAATGGTCATTGAAGGAAACATATAGAGATACTTTAGCAATTGTATCGGAGGGACTAGATAATTTTTTGTAGGCAACATCAAAGGGTCATCAAGGGACTATGATCTTTATTCGAGGGTCTTTTGCTAACGCATCCCTATTTTCTAGGGACATGACCAATATTTTCCGAAGGCAACAGAGAGAGGTTACCTTAGAGGTGAAAAGCATGCAAAAGTGATTTAGTTAAGTTATATTTATCTTGGAAATGTTTAAGGTTATCTACCAATTTATCTTGCCATACAAGCCTATTTACTACACAGTTATATATATACAAGGCATAAAGTATAAGTGAAGAAAAAATAAAGTGCAGAAGATAAAACCTAAACACTATTACATGGCCTCGGAAGAGTTGCATAATAATTAAAACTTTGCGAGAAATTAAAACTAAGCTATTACATAAAAAACTGTGCGAATTATACAATTGTTTCTAGGAATTTAAATGCAAAAGATAAATAAAAAGTTAGAAAGATTTTTTAAAGTCCTAAGAACTCTAGGTGTTAAAAGATGATTTTTGTATTTTTTTTGGTTTGATTTTATATGTTAATAATAAAAAAAATCCTAATATCTAATTTTTGTTACAAATTAATTAATTTAATCGCAAAAATAAAGGGCATCCCTGTAAACGTGGACATAGTCAAAAGATACTACGCATGAAAATGACCCGCTAGGTTGACTGGCCTAGGAAAAAATAAAGGGTATTCTGGAGAACCGAAAGAGTTCGGGAAAAAATTAGGGATATATACAAAAGATTATACCTGAAAAGGCGGCTTGTGCAAAAAAGGGTATCCTGGTGGATTGAAAACCCGAAAGGGCGGTACAGGAAAAAGTTAGGGATTAAAGCGTACAACTATGCCCTATTGGATCACTTACTGCAAGCTTTATTACCAAATTCAAAAGTTAAAATTGTACAGATCAGTTCAATTAACTTCTTCCGACAGTAAGGGGTGAGATGTTCAAAGACATAGGGGCCATATCGGAGTTGAAATCCAACGAGATCATTTCCACATAGCTATATGTTTTGTTTTCACCTTGTACTCTTTTCATTCCATGACAATTTCCTCTTACTAGGATTTATGTGTCTTTGTATAAAATCGCCTGTTTATGGGTAAACTAGCAATAGAAATACACCCTAAAATTCAAACCTTTTATTTTTCTGCTTTGTTTGCAAAAACGTTCAATGACTAAATTGAATGAACATATGCATATGAACACGATTAACTGTTAACAAATATATGCATAAGAACAGGAATAAGTATTTACTCAAGACTCTTGGAGTTGGGATGACATTCAAGTCATCCACAAATCCCCACAGAGCCACTTCCAGGAGATTATCCCCACAAAGTAATCTTCACAAATTCACCTTCAATGAAGATACATTCCCCGCAATTTCCTCGGCAGATCGCTCTAGCGGATAGAAGAATATGACTGTTTTACCAGCAATATCACCAACTTATAGAGTTTCAATCAGTACAGTTCATGGAAGTTCTCTTCCCTAGCCGAGTTTATTCCTCCAAAACTGTAAAACACCATGCATATTTCTTCTCTCCAGCAGAGCTCATTTCCTCACTAAGGGTGTTTCTTCAACAAAGAATTTCTCTGTCAATAGGGTTGATTCCCCCAACAGGGTTTATTTCCCCAATATATTTTAGTCTCCCCAGCTTGAGTCTGTTCCTCAGATGGCTACGAATCACCGAAAAAATCCCTCTCCCAATGAATTCGCCACTATCCCAAGACGATTCAAAAGGTTATCCATATCTTTTATCCCCAGTCAGGGTATATAAGAATTAAACTCCCCAGATGATTCATAAGGTTATCCATCTCTTTTATCCCCAGTTATGGTATATAATAATTAAACTCCCCAGTAGAGCGATGAACGACTAATGTTCCTAAACTCTTATCCCCAAGTAGAAGTCAACACTTCTTAGCATAATTTCCTCAAATAACAAGCAGGAATCCCCATCGGAAGCATTCTAGACAAGGTTGAAGGTTACACATGTTCTTAATCCCTAGCACTAGTCAGGAATTCATTCTCCCCAGCAAGATGTCATACGGAACTGTTGATACATTTCCAACAACATTTCATATTCATACATCATTTATAAACGTCATACAATATGCATATGAAACACATATAGCACAGTCTCATTTATTTTAAGAACATCACTACGTAATGAATTTCAATTATCATGACATTGCATACAACTAACTCTTTACCTTTTTAGGAAAGATCAATCAACAAACAAACATCATCAACTACTTATATGACCCGATAGTCTTCTCCAAGGCTACATCTGACAAAGGACTATTTCAACAATTTCCTCAGAGGATCATTCTCAAAAAAGACATCTTATGGCTCAGATTAAATCAAGTATAGATTTATTCTGATACTTCTTCCAGTAGACATTTTCTGGCTCAGATTAAATCAATCATAGATTTATTCTGATACTTCTTCCAGTTAAAGACAAAAAGACCTCTCTTGGCTCAGATTAAATTGAGTGTAGATTTATTCTGATATTTCTTCTAGTTAAAGACAGGCATAGACATCTTCTGGCTCAGATTAAATCAAGTGTAGATTTATTCTAATACTTCTTCCAGTAGACATTTTCTGGCTCAGATTAAATCAAGTGTAGATTTATTCTAATACTTCTTCCAGTCAAAGCCGAGCATAGACTTAGTCTAATCTCTATAAACTGTTACTTTGGATGGAATCTATAAGCCCATCTCCAATGACTCATCGTTACCTCTCCAAATGGCATCTTTAAGCCCATTCCTGGTATAATACACCAACAACATTATTTCGTGCACCAACGAGTGCAAATTTATGGTCACTTAAGTGTTCAATCATCTTATACCTTCAAGTCACGAATGGCGGACATGCCAATCTAACTCTTATGGTTTAAGAAGATTGAACAGGGATAGCTGTTGTACCCCAAAATTTGCCCTCCCATTTTCTTCAAAAAAACATGCTCACAAAAGGTCTCGGATACTCAAAGCTACTCAAGAGTTGACTGGTCAAACCTCCTCCTAAGCAAAGATCTACAACTAGGGTTTGATGATACTCAAAGAAGATTGGGTTGCAAGGGTCTCAAATTACTTTAATGGTTCATCATGGGTCCTCAATAGTTCTTATGTCATGTTTCAAGTCTTGCATCACAAGTTTGTCAGTCAATTGCTCAGATGATTGAAAATCAACTGTATTGAGTAAGAAGTCAACTATCGTTAACATATAGTCAAACTTCAATATTTTTGGTCAACATCAACATTTTTAAGTGACATTCATCATTTGATAAGGGGTTGATCATGATTCCTCAAGGAAAGACCTCAAATCATAAAAGGTCAAAAAATTGCCAAATTAGGGGTTTGATTGAAGATGACTAAGCAAACTTATGATGCAAGGCTTGAAACTTGTCATGAGGGTACCTTGAAGCATATGAGGAAGCATGAAACTTACTTGAGGAATTAGAAACTCAATTTTCTTTGAGAAACACAAAACCCTAATTATAGGTTATTGCTTAGGAGAGATGCTTGTATGTTTAAACCCTTGAGTATTCTTGAGCAATTGAGAATCCTAGGAGCATGAGGAGGTGTCTTGAATCAATTGTATTAAAAAATGGGATGGAAAATTTTGGGTTACAACACTGCCGTTTGATACGTACTAAGGAAAAAAGATGTAAGACCTATACTTCTTCGCTAGATCCTTTTATTACAAGAATTTGATTTGGAAATTCGATATAAAAAAGGGACTAAAAATATGGTCGCTGACCATCTATTGAGACTTGAATATCTAAAACCAGACCATATTCCCATTAATGATGACTTCAATTATGATAGGTGTTGTACCCCAAAATTTTCCCTCTCATTTTACTCAAAACATACTCCTAGAGATCCTCAATTTGCTCAAGTTTGCCCAAGAGTTGACCAGACAAACTCTCTCCTAAGGCAGTGTGTCTCAAATTAGGGTTTCCACTTTCATAAAGATGTGTGTATCAAAAAGGCCCCAAATGATCTCCAAGGCCCTAATATGTTCCCAAGATTCTCCATGTCAAGTCTCATGCCTTGCACAAGAAGTTTGCTCAGTCAACTGCTCAGATGCTTGAGAATCGACTGTATTAGGTCAAAAGTCAAATGTGACCCACATACAGTCAAACTTCAATATTTTTGGTCATCATACACATTTTTAAGTGAATTTAATCATTTGATAAATGATTTACCATGATTCCCCAAGGAATGCTCCAAATTCATCAAAACCCAAAAGTTGCTAAATTAGGGTTTCTCAATAAAAGTCAACCCAACTTTGACCAAGCATAACTTCCACATGCTTTATCAGAAATTTTCCACCCAAAGCTCATTTTGAAGAGGATGCAATTACCTACAACTCATATTCAGCCCACAAGTTCAAAATACGCACCCACAAAAATATATGAATTTTTGCATTATGGGTCCTTTTGAAAAGTCAACAAAAACACATTTTGGGTCAAAGCTTCATACATGAACATGGAAGATCCAATTGAGATGAAACCAAAAGGGTTGGTTAGGGGACATCCTAAGTTTTCTAAAAAGTCCAATAACACCTCTCTAGGGTCAAAATAGAGAGAGTTGTGCATTGTCAAAGTTGGCAATTTTTGGAAAATTGTCAAAAGTCAACATTGATCAAATTGGCATTTTTCCCAAAGGGGCCCATGTTTTCTTGCTTGAAACATGTTTCTAATAGGACCCAAGACCCCTGAGCTTTTCCACCTATTATTTTATTACTTTTATCATTTATTTAGATTTTTTATTCATTTAAATCAAAATAAATCAAATTAAATGGTAAAATAATGAAATCAAATCAAATCATGGATTTTTTGTGCATCTTTTGAGTCCGTGTACAACTAGCATGATGACCAATTCGTGCAAGATTCATTTGGATTGGAAAATCTTGGATTGAAGCTTATTTTGGGAAGATATCATACAAAGAGCAAATTAAATCACTTTTTCATTATTTCTCAAGATATGATGCAATTTTATTGACATAGTTCGTTCTCTTATATGTATTGAACAATTCCAAATAAAAAAAGGGTTGGCGAGCGTGAGAAGGAAGAACAAAGTTCCAATTTTTCAAAGAAAAGTGCTGATCCAATCTTGCTCCATAGGCTGTTTCAAGAGTTCCTAAAGATCAATTTATATCCCTGGGCATTCATTGCACCTATAGCAAGCATTTGCAAGGTCTGAAGCGTCCAAAATCGCGCCCATCATCAACCACGGTTTGCACAAAATTTCAATTCTGATTTCTTTGATTTTAGCATTATAAGCATGTTTTGATTATACCATTGTGTTTGTATTAATGTTTGCAAGCTACCTATGTCCTTGAATTGGATTTATAGTGCAGGAATCACAATACGCCATTGCTAGGGTTTATGAACTCGTTTTGGGGTTTTTGAATACATGAACAATTGGCTCTTAAGATGGGTACCATGATGATTAGGGCTTCAAGCCCAGTTGATTCATGGTCACCAATTTAATTTATCTTGAATGTACATGATTTTTGAGATGCAAAGGGTTATAGCCATGGCCAAAATCCGTAGGTAAAAGTTGTTACCTAAGACAACAGTCCCAGCGAAGAAGACAATGACGTGGCAAGGTGTGACTGGTCTATTCAAACTTCACGCATTTTTTCTAGCAGGACACTTGATTTGGCTTTTGTTTTTATTTGTTTATTATATTTACAACTAATAATTCCAGCGCAGATGGTAAGGGTCAAAGTATGCAATGCAAACGTCTTGGGTTCGATCCCAGGCGTGTGCATTTTTCATTTTCTCAATTTGTTATTCCAGATCCTATGCGCTCCCTTGCCAGATGTCCATCATATGCTCCCCAGATCCAGCCATTGGATCATCTCCAACCTAGATCTGACGCCCTGCAAAATGCATCACATGGTAGACCCCTAGAAAGCAGCAACATTGGATTTGGTGCAGGGATTTGGGCTCAGTAGCTTTGGGCCTTGCAAATTGCATTTCACACCCTCCAAATTGCCAACAACAACAGGCCCAATCTCTTTTCTTTTTATTATTTCAATTTTCTTTATTTTTTTTAGTTTATTTATTTATTTATTTTAAAAAATTATTTTTAATTAAATCATAAAATAAAAAAGTCACAAAAATTAGAATTAGGGTTTTTATTACTAAATTAATTTTTTGTTAATTAAATATATTAATGTAATTTAGGGTAATTTAATTCCTCTTTTCACAATTAAAATCAATTAGAAAATTAGGTTTAAATTCTTGATTTAATTATTTTCTTTTAAAATAAAAAAACACAAAAATAGGTTAATGATCTTTTCTTCGTTAGTTTAATTATTTTCCATAAATTAAAACTAATTAGTAATTAGAACATTTGTGCAATTTAATTTTATTACTTATTTTCTTAAATAAAAAAAAAATAAAAAATGATTCTTTCTTTAATTAATCCAATTAGGTAGTCAAGGGTCAAAACCCTAATTCTCGTGTTTAATTGTATCGCGCACATTATTTTTTGATTAATTTTGTAACTGCTCCGAGTTTGTAATACTCAATTAGTTTACTATTTCGCATTTACTATTCTCCCCCCAAGTTTTGGTTATGTAATCCCCATTTCCCGAAGCCTTGTAATAGCTAGGTTTATCTTCTCGCATTTTTAATTCCTGCAAATATTTAACTGTCTAGATGTATCTAATAAGACTGTATGGCAAGAGTGTTTGGAAATTTAAAATGGTAGATCACCTAATGTGCAAAGATTAAATAACTGAAACAACTCATATGCACATATTCACCCCTAGGGTTTACCTCACTTCTTTTGCCTTCGGTAAACAATCATTAAGCATAAGAGATTTTAGTGGTTTCCCTCCAGTCTAAAAGATCAAATTGTCCCATTCGAATGTTTCCTCAGAAATGTTGCCTCGCAAATGTTGCCTCGAAAAGATCTTAAGACTCTAGGGTTACTACTAAAGTTTTCTAACTATTGCTTAGTGATTGTACTTATCCCTTTCGAATGTCCCTTACAACTCCAACGATGGTGCTACCTACTCCTTAATAGTAGGTTTTGTACCCCAAAATTTGCCCTCCCATATTCCTCAAGATTTGCCAAGATTGATCTTCAAATTGCTCAAGATGGCTCAAGGTTTGGACAGTCAAATCACCTCCAAAGGCAGTCAAGTCAAAATTAGGGTTTTGTGTTGCATCAAGGTCCTTACATCCAAATGGCCTCAAGTGCTTCCCAATGTCTTAATATGTTCTAGAGTTCCTCCATGTCAAATTTCAAGCCTTGGAGAGGAAGTTTGGTCAGTCAATTGCTCAAGAGGTCCAAAAATCGACTATGCTAGGAAAAAAGTCAACTGTGGCCTACAAATGGTCAAACCTCAAGATTTTTTGTCAAAATCCTCAGTTTGAAGGATAATTCATCATTTGATCAAGGGTTGATCATGATTCATCAAGGATTTCTCAAAATTCATCAAGATTCAAAAGTTGCTAAATTAGGGTTTTGCAAGAAAAGTCAACTCAACTTTGACCAAGCATAACTTTCTCATACTTTATGAGAAATGACCCATCAAAAGCTAATTTTGAAGAGGATGAAATTTCCTACAATCCATATTAACACCCCAAGATCAAGAAATGCTCTCACAAAAAGTTACAAATTTGGACATTATAGGTCATTTTTGAAAGTCAACAAAAAACACCTTTTTTCCAAAGCTTACAACTTGAGCATGGAACATCAAATTAAGATGAGACAAAAAGGGTTGGTTAGAGGACATCTCAAGGGTTCTAAAAAGTCCAAGAACACTTCCAAAAGTTCAAGATTGAAGAAGTTATGCATTGTTGAAGTTGAGCATTTTTCCAAAATTGCCAAAAGTCAACTATCCTCAAAACTCCAATTTTTGACAAAAGGGCCCACTTTTTTCCACTTGATTTGGTCTTGACATGACACACACGTGTCCCATAATTAATTTCATGACCCTTCATTTATGTTTCTATTTTATTTTATTTTTATTGATTTAATTCATTTTAAATCAATATTAAATCAAATAAAGTCTAAAAATTAATGTAAAAGGATTCTTGTGATTTGTACAACTTGAAATTATCATTATTCACTCAATCAAATCGCATCATGGCTCATTCAAGCATAAAAAATCAGATCTTGCCTATATTTGGAAATATGGTTATGGTGATCAAAATCAAATCTTAATTCTTCAATGCACATGGATATTGGCCCATATTTTGACCTAGAATCATTCTATTATATGCAAGCAAGCCTCACAAACCGAGAACATGCACAAAATTCTGTGGAAACGGCCAGAACAAGTTTGCAAAAAACCTTGAAAAAGTGGTGATCGAATTTTTGTTTAGAGGAGAATTCAGACCAAATGCAAAACATAGCTCTCTTCCTTGACATCCAGTGGAGCTATACCAATCAAAAGGAAGCCTTTTCATCGCTTATAACGCACTGTAAGTCTCCATGAACATTTCTCTGCACATGGAATCGTAACTCAGTTTTCCTGCATCCTTGTGCCAATTTTCTCACATATTCATACTGACCATTAAATTCCTAAGCAAACTACATTGTTTGATTTTATTTTCATGGCTTTTAACCCCATATCCAGAACTTAGGGTTCTTGTTCTTGTTTTTGGGCACTCTTTATACATGTCAAATTAAGGCCAATAATGGCCATGGATGAGTTCAGGGGAGAGAGACAAATCCAATGATGGTCATAGCTTGTATTTTTGTGACCTAGGATGGATTTTGGAGAGATCCTATGAATCTTCCTGCGGATAAAAATTCGAAGGTAATCGAACTAGGTTTTTTGTGAAGAAGATGAAGATGTGTCTTAACGTGATTGGGCCATTTGAAATATTAGCGCGTTTTTTATTTTTTGGCAGGCATAATTGTTGTTTTGTTTTATATTATTTGTGTCTTATTCCACTAACAGGTTAACATCATGGCTCAGTTGGTAGCGCGCTGGTTGAATCGTCCAATAGGACATGGGTTCGAATCCCAGGTCCCCCAAAACTTTATTATGTTTTTTCTTCAGGTACTCGGGCGCAGCATTCCAAGCGTGGACTACCATATGTCCTCAGATCTCAATGTGCCAAGTGGCTTCAAGCTAGATCCAAAGGCAAGAATTATTGATCCACCGTGGATTCAAGTCAATGCATGCATGGGAGACTGGAAAAGTCAAAAAGGGCCAACGTGCTGGGCCTGGAATTCTGCTGAATTAACCTCCCTTCTAGGCCCAAACCCCCTTTGGTTTATTCTTTTTCTTTTCTATATTTCTTTTATTTAATTTGTTTTATTATTATTGTTAATTAACCAATTAATAATTTTTCTCATAAAAATTAGAAAACAACAAATTTTTTTTTAAAATTCCATTAATGTTATTATTTATTTTTCTAAATAAAATTAACCAATTAATTTAGTTTTAATTAGGTTCAATTTCTATATATTTTGCATTAAATTAAAATCAATATAGAATTAGGGTTTTTAATATTTTTAACCATTTTTTTATTTCCTTAATTAAAATAAAAACTCAAAAATATTTTCTTCTAATTAATTAATTCCATTATTAATTTAGACTTAATCCTTAATTCAAAAAAGAACAAAAAATATGCTTTATTTAATGAAAAAAGGGTCAAAACCCTAGGACATTCCGATTCAATTTTTCTCGCGCGCATATTATTTTTGATCCATATATTATAATTGCTCCGAGGATGTAATAGTTTTAACTTAGGACTTTTATTTATCGCTTTTATTTACTTTTCGCAATTTAATTTTTAAGGGTTTGTTTTTGGCGATGTAAATACCCGACGCCTTGTAATAGCTTAGATTTATTTTCTGCAATTTAATTTCCGCAACTATTAACTGTTAGATGTTTGAATAATAGGCTATACATGACAAGATCTATCTTAACTTAAAATCAACAGTAGCTCACCATGACATGCAAAGATAATATAACTGAAAAAAATACACTCGCACATGCCACTCTTAGGGTACGCCTCACTTGGTTGCCTTGAACGTGGTCATTGAGTATAGGAAGTTTTAGAGGTCACCATCTTGTCCAAAGATCATAAGTTGCTTCGAAACGGTTGCCTCGGATAAAATGATCTAAGACATTAGGGTTACCGCTAAGGCATCCTAACATTGCTTTAGTGACCACACGTCCCTTAATCGAATTGACCTGAAAACTCCAACGGCGGTGCTACCTACTCCTCAATAGTGGGACGACACTGTCTAAAGGACATTTGTATAGTTTAATTCCTTTTTGAGTAGGTAGATGTTCTTAAGTACTTGCTCCTTTTAAAACAAAAACAAAACTTTTCGCACTTACACCCCTTTCAAACAAAAAACTCTTTTAAAACCCACAATCACAAAGAAAAGCAAATTTTTGAAAACATAGTGAGCAAGTACCTAAGAGCCCGTGGATAACCACAGATAGAAAGGGTGCTAACACCTTCCCTTTCTATAATCTACCTCTTGAACCCGAGAAACATCTCAAAAAGGAATTTTTCTGTGCTTTTGTACTTTCCTTGTTGGATAAAATAAAAGACAGTGGCGACTCTTGCTTACCGCGACATTTTGCAAAAACAAACGCAAACGCGAACCAGCATTCCGAAACAGTCAGTTCTCATTCCCACCGATCACAGAACTAGCGACTCTGCTGGGGAACTTATATAAGTGAGGTGTACCTTAGGATTAGATCACCATGTTTTCAATTGTATGCTTTGTATGCTTTAATTTTGTGGGCTTGTATCGGAGTTCTATAGATCCTAACTCGGATCTGGGGATACCCTTTAGGTAAGTAGCAATAAACTGTGAGGGGTCTGTACGGCGTAGACCGATACAGATGAAATAGTAGCTACGTTGGTGTGGCACCTTGGTCTGTACCGATATCCCTTGTGTTGGAACGAGGAGAATATGGGTCTTCTAAGGAGTCATTAAGCACCAACTAACCTTAGAACCTTAAATTGACCAACTTGGCCATAGAACAGTAGCAGTATGCTACACTCATTGAGACTAAACTCTCGCGATGATTCCGGCTGCAAGAAAAGGTTGCTAAACTGGAATTATGACCGATTGAGGGTAGTCAGTGATATTGAGATCCTCTAGAACCCGATTACTATTTTTTAGGACATGTCTTAACCAACTGAACTGAAAGAGGGTAGTACCTAAGCTTCATGCCAGCCTGAAATCTAAGGGCTCTTTTGCGTGACTTGTGTGCCTTTACCATGTTTGCCTTTTGTGGATACTTGTGGTGTGCTTTTATCATAACATCATGACATCATAACATTGCATACATTTTGCATAACGACTAACCTATTTCAAAGACAAGAGGGTTTCATCTTTGCTCTGTTTTGTAGGTCATCATGATGCCCATGCGTAGGAATACTATCCGAATCAACTTTGTCCAAGTACCTATCCTGCTTAAAGATTTGGTTGTCAGGATTCCAGACACTACTTCCTTCATCAGAAGGCATGGTTCTCTTCTCGGTTTGGTCACTTCAAAATTGGATGAGCAAATGATGAGTGTTCTGGTCCAATTCTATGATCCGTTGTACCATTGCTTCACCTTTCAAGACTTCCAGCTGGTTCCTACCCTGGAAGAGTTCTCTGAGCTGCTTGGTATCTCTGTTTTGGAACAAACTCCGTTTACTGGTTGGGAAAAGACTCCTAAGCCCGAAGAGATTGTTGTAGCCCTTCGCTTGACCAAAGAGGAGGTAATGGCTAACTGGGAGACTAGAAGCGGAGCTAAGGGTTTTCTGACTAAGTTTTTGGTTGACAAAGCTAATTACTTCTGGGACAACTTAGATTTCAAGGCATACGAGGAGATTCTGGCTCTCTTGATTTATGGTCTGGTATTGTTTCCGAATCCTGACACTTTTGTTGGTATTAATGCTATAAAGATCTTCATCTCTCAGAACCTGGTACCCACTCTCTTGGGTGATATGATTCATCAGCTCTATGCTCGTACTGTCCGAAAGCGGGGAACTTTGATGTACTGTGTTCCTTTATTGTCGAGGTGGTTTATTTTGCACCTCCCTAAGTCCGTGCTGAAAAACAAAGAAGGAATGGGCTGGGCTTATAGGGTGATGTCTCTTTCTAGTGATGACATTATCTGGACTCTCAAAGGTATGGATGAGGTGTCTGTCCTTAATCACTATGGAGAGTATCCTAATGTTCCATTGATCGGACTCCATGGAGGGATTTCTTACAACCCATGCTTAGCTCTCCGTCAGTTTGGAAGAGCCATAAGAGAAGGACCTCATGAGATGCTGATGCCTCATATCATCTTTGATTTTTAGGGAGATAGCGACGAGCTGCGTTGTAAATTCATAAAGGCTTGGGACAGAGTTCACCGATCTGACCCACATGAGTTGGGACCTAAGACTTCTCTGCCTATGGAGCCATATCTCAGATGGGTCCGCATCCGTGCCCAGAACTAGGTATGCCATATGAAGCTGTCAGGCTTGTTACTCTTGAAGTTGCTAATGAGGAGGGGGTTCTTCCAACTATCCTCCAACCTTATATGCCCACTGATATTGGGACGTTGAAGAAGTCTTGGATGCAGTTGAGGGATGAACGGGATTCTTACAGAGGGAGGTTCAATGAACAAGAACAGAAGATCCAGAAGCTGACCAGGCAATTGGAGAATGAGCCGATTCTGAATGATTATGTCCGCACTGAGAAGAAGAGACCATGGGAGCATTGATGGACCTTTGATGACTTCTTTTATAGTTTTCATTTACTTTTTAGTATTTCCATTCTTGTAACGCCTAAGGGCAATTTGTTGAACAATTTAAATTTTGAAGTTTAAATCTAATAAAGTGTGTTTCCTTTCTTGTTTACAAATTTGAATCCCGATTGTCTTTGAAATCATAAATCATACGCATTTCATCCCATGCATCTCATAAACAGGTACCCCATTACAGGTCTCTTATCTTCTTCACTGTTTATTTCAGCAATCATCATGTCTGCTGAACCTTCAACTGAGCAAGCTATCAAGGCCCTCCAGGCCCAGAATGCCCAATTTCAAGAGTTGTTCATGAATCTAGCTAAGGGTCAGCAGGACCTGAAGACCTTGATTCTGAAAGAGAAGAAGAAGAAGAAGAAGAGGACCATCCTGTTCAATACTGGACACAGGTTTGGAAATGGGTTGCAGAATGAAGATGATCTGACCACCTCATCTGGAGGGAAAGATAGTCCACAACAAAGGAGGGCTCCTAGTCCTATGGTCTCCGACAACGAGACAGACGATGATGAAGAACATTATCCTCCTGCTGAGGATAAGTACAAACAACTGGAAGACCGTTTGAGCACTATGGAAATTCAGAAGGTGCCCGGTCTGGACTTCGGAGATCTAGGTCTATCCTCTGGGGTGGTGATTCCCCATAAATTCAAGGCACCTTCCTTTGCCAAGTATGATGGAGCTTCCTGTCCAAAGCTGCACCTCCGGTCATATGTGAGGAAGATCCAGCCTTACACCGCTGATAAGAACTTGTGGATCCATTTCTTTCAAGACAGTCTCTCAGGGACTCAACTTGAGTGGTTCTATCAGTTGGACGGAGCCAGTATCCGCAGCTGGGAAGATTTGGCTACTGCATTCTATAGGCAGTATCAGTACAACTCCGACCTCGCTCCTATGCGTACCCAACTCCAGGGTATGTCAATAGGAATGGGCGAAGGATTTAAAGAGTATGCACAAAAATGGAGAGACCTCGCTGGAAGGGTGCAACCACCTTTGGCTGATCGTGAACTTGTTGTCATGTTTTTGGGGACCCTGTCTGGTCCATTCTTTAATCATATGATTGGAAGCTCTTCAGCTGGGTTTACAGATCTTATTTTGACTGGTGAGAGAATTGAAGCTGGTATCAAGGTTGGAAAGATACAGAAGGGTGCCTCATCGAGCACTGAGAAGAAATCGTTTAAGAAAGAGTCCAGTGATGTCTACAGTTCGAGAAGACAGAATAGACCTGAACACCGCCAAGCTGTCAATGCGATTATTATTTCAAAACCTGCTGGTGCTCCTCAACATCACAATCAACAAAAGGACGAGAGACCTCGAAGGTAATTCACTCGTGTCAGCATGACTTTGTCTCAGATTCTTCCACAGTTGCTGAAAACCAATATGGTGACTCTAAAAGAAGCTCTGTAGATTCTAAGTACCCCATCACCAAAGTACAACCCTAATGCCCGCTGTGCTTATCACTCTGAGAGCCCGGGGCATAATACAGATGATTGTTGGGCTTTGAAGAACAAGGTCCAAGACTTGATTGATGCAAAGGAGATTGAGTTTGAGGCGCCTGAGAGGCCTAATGTTGTAACTGCTCCCATGCCCAAACATGGAGTAAATGCTGTAGAGGAAGACTTGTTTGTAGTTTCCGTGGATGATATTGTTACCCCTCTGATGACTGTCAAGAAGCACCTGTTGTTAGCCAGTTTATTTCCGGGCTGTGGTGAAGGTTGCCATATGTGTTCTGTTTTACCTACTGGTTGCCCATTGCTGAAGTCAGGTATCCAAAACCTGATGGATAACAAGGAGATCCTGTTTGAGAAGACTGTTGTTCCCTCCACTCCTGCTGAAGAAGTTGCCATTATTACCATTTTCGACAATTCTTCAAAGTCTCCCTCGAGGAAGCCTGTTAGAATTACATCTACTCTGAAGATTGCGCCTGTAATCATCACTGTTCTGGGGCCCATCCCCTACACCTCTGACAAATCTGTCCCTTGGCACTATGGGGCAGATGTTTATGTTCTTGGAATTAAGCAAGAGTTGGATGCTGATACCGGCGTCAGCAACATTACTGGACCTGCTAAAGTCACCCGCAGCGGTAGACTTTTCTCACCTGATATTGCTCCACCAACTGTCCGAAGACCTGTTGTCATTACACCTGCAAGTATACCTACTTCCATTCCTGATCAAGTTCTTAGTCCTACCCCTGTCGCCGAGTCATCTAACGCTCGGGGCAAAGGGATCACCACTGATGTGCCTGCCCAGACGGAGGCACCGAAGATGATTATTGTTGAAGCCTCCAAACAGGAGATGGAAGAGATTTTGAAGATTATTAAAAAGAGCGATTATAACGTAGTTGAGCAGCTGGGGCAAACCCCATCCAAGATTTCTATGTTGTCATTGCTTTTGTGCTCAGAGGCCCATGCCAAGGCCCTGATTACCTTCTTGAAAACTGCCCACGTGCCACGAGAGACATCAGCTGATCAGTTTACCGATTGTGTGGCCAATTTAACTGCTGATAATGGTTTGGGTTTCTCCGACGCTGATCTGACTGCTAAAGGGAAGAACCACAACGACGCCATGCATGTCTCCATTGAATGCAGGGGCACTACTCTTGCACATGTGTTGGTTGACACTGGTTCCTCATTGAACGTCTTGCCCAAGAAAGCTCTAGACAGGTTGGATTGCAAAGGGTTGGAGCTAAAACCAAGTAACATCGTAGTCAGGGCCTTTGACGGGTCTAAAAGGATGGTGCATGGTGAGGTTGATATTCCAATTAAAGTTGGTTCTCAGGTCTTCAATTCTACATTCTACATGATGGACATTCGGCCGTCCTATTCTTGTTTGTTGGGTCGTCCATGGATCCACAAAGCTGGAGCTGTAAACTCAACGCTTCACCAGAAGCTGAAGTACCCGGTCAGAGGGAAGATTGTGACAGTACAGGGAGAGGAAGAATACATGGTCAGCCACCTCAACTCGTTCAGATACGTAGAGATGGATCGGGAGTTCATTGAGACCCCATTTCAGCACTTTGAAGAGGTTCCTCAGACACTGGCATCAGCTGAGATTGTGGTTGAAGATTCTCCTATGAAGATGGCTTCCTTAAAGGATGCCCAGGCTGTTATTGAGAAGGGTGAGTATGCAGACTGGGGCCGACTTCCTTATTTCACTTAGAAGACTAACAAATTTGGTTTGGGTTTCACTGTAGAAGCTCAAAGGGTTGTTTGTAATGCAATGATTGGAAGACCTCCTGTGTTCATCAACAACTCGGGAGTTAATGCCATTAAAGATAATGTGGAGGAGTCTGAATTCGACAGCTGGATCTATCCTACGACCAACGGTGGACCAAGAAACTGGACAGCGAAGGATTTCATCCCTATTACTTTTGTTACCCAGTAATGAACTCTTTGTTTTGAACTTATAACAGACAATGTTTTGAAACTTTATGGCCCGGTGTCTTACCCGGGGCACTATGGCTTCATTTGTGAGGGCTTTTGTGTGCCATTTTCATATATCATTAATAAAATCATTGGACGTCTTTTGCATTTCAAATTTTGCGCTCCTTGTCTTTCTTTATTATATATTGCAAAATAGCTATTTTACACACACTCACATATACAGGTCTCAATCCACTCTGGATCTCACTGGTAACGACTCTGCTACTGCCAGTTATGACTTTGAAAATCCGATCAACTTAGCCGAAGACGAAGGTGAAGATGATTGTGAAGTGCCAGGTGAACTTGCAAGACTGCTACTCCAGGAAGAAAGGGCCATCCAGCCACACGAAGAGCCAGTGGAAACAGTGAATCTGGGTACTGAGACAGACAAGAGAGAAGTCAAGATCGGTGCAAATCTGGAGCTTAGTGTGAAACAGCGGTTGATTTAGATGCTGCATGACTATGTTGAGATATTTGCTTGGTCTTACGAAGATATGCCTGGGTTGGATACTGACATTGTGGTTCATCGCCTGCCTACCAAGGAAGACTGCCCTCCCGTAACACAGAAGGTTCGCCGAATGCGCCCAGAGATGTCTGAGAAAATCAAGGTTGAGGTCATGAAACAGTTTGACGCCGGTTTTCTAGCAGTGACTTCTTACCCTCAGTGGGTTGCCAATGTGGTTCCGGTACCGAAGAAAGATGGTAAGGTCCGAATGTGTGTTGACTACAGGGATTTGAACAGGGCGAGCCCTAAGGATGACTTCCCTCTACCTCACATCAACATTCTGGTTGACAATACTGCTCAGCATAAGGTATTCTCCTTTATGGATGGTTTCTCCGGATATAATAAAATTAAAATGGCTCCCGAAGATATGGAGAAGACCACTTTTGTTACTCAATGGGGTACCTTTTGCTACAAGGTCATGCCTTTTGGGTTGAAAAATGCTGGGGCAACATATAGCGTGCCATGGTGGCTTTGTTTCATGACATGATCCATCATGAGATTGAAGTATACGTCGATGATATGATTGCAAGGTCCCAGACTAAGGAAGAACACCTTGACCATCTGCAAAAACTGTTTGACCGGCTAAAGTTGTACAAGTTAAGCTTGAACCCGAACAAGTGCACCTTCGGGGTGAGGTCTGGTAAGCTGCTAGGTTTTATTGTAAGCGACAAAGGTATTCAAGTGGACCCTGCCAAGGTGAAAGCTATACAAGAGATGCCAGCTTCCAAGATAGAAAAGGAGGTTAGAGGCTTTCTAGGACGACTGAATTACATTGCCCGATTCATCTCACACCTGACTACTACTTGTGAACCAATATTCAAGCTACTGAAGAAAGATCAAGTGGTACGTTGGAACAATGAATGTCAGGCCGCTTTCGAAAGAATCAAAGAGTATCTCCAAGAGCCACCCATCCTTATGCCACCAGTTGAAGGGAGACCTCTGATCTTATACTTGACAGTACTTGACAACTCAATGGGGTGTGTGCTGGGGCAGCATGACGAGTCTGGCTGAAAAGAGCATGCTATTTATTACCTTAGCAAAAAGTTTACTGACTGTGAGACCCGATACTCACTGCTTGAGAAAACTTGCTATGCTTTGGCATGGGCTGCTCGCCGGCTGAGACAGTATATGCTAACTCACACTACTCTATTGATTTCAAAGATGGATCCAATCAAGTATATCTTCGAAAATCCTGCCTTGTCCGGAAGAATAGCGAGATGGCAGATGATCTTGACTGAGTATGACATCCAGTACACGACTCAAAAAGCAATCAAGGGAAGTGTATTGGCAGACCATTTGGCACACCAGGCAGTGGATGATTACCAGTCTATGAACTTTGAATTTCCGGACGAGAATATGATGGTAGTAACTGATTGTGAAACACCTGGACCAGATGAAGGACCTGAGGAAGGATCCCGATGGTCTATGTACTTTGATGGAGCTTCGAATGCTTTGGGTAATGGCATTGGCGCTGTGATCATATCTCCTAAAGGCTCTCATACTCTGTTTACCTCCCGACTATGTTTCAACTGCACCAACAACATGGTGGAGTATGAAGCGTGCATCACGGGTCTTCGAGCTGCAATCGACCTAAGGATTAAGTTTTTAAGTGTCTTCGGAGATTCCGCTCTCGTGATCAGTCAGATCAAAGGCGAGTGGGATATGAAACACCCAAATCTTATTCCTTACAAGGAGTATGTGTTGACATTGCTTCCCCACTTTGAGGAGATAACCTTTGAACACTTCCCTAGAGAAGAGAATCAGTTGGCGGACGCGTTAGCTACGATGTCTTCTATGTTCAAAGTCAAATGGGACAACGAGGCCCCCTGGATCATTATTTGGAAATTGGAAGAACCTGCACATTGTTGTGATCTTAAGACTGAAGAAGTAACAGAAAAGCCCTGGTATCATGAAGTGAAGAAGTACCTTGAAGCTCAGGAATACCCTGAGGGTGCATCTGTTAATGACAAGAAGTTTCTAAGGAGGTTTGCAGCCAAGTTCTTCATCAGCAATGGCATTCTTTACAAATGTAACCATGATTCAACCTTACTGCGTTGTGTGGATAAGACTGAAGCAGAAGCGATCATGGCAGAGCTGCATGAAGGTACTTTCGAAACCCATTCTAGTGGACATACCATGGCAAAGAAAATCCTCCGGGCAGGATATTACTGGTCCACAATGGAAGCTGACTGTTATCAGCATTCTCGGACATGTCACAAGTGCCAGGTCTATGCTGATAAGGTGCACATTCCTCCAGTTCCTCTGAACGTCTTGACATCACCTTGGCCTTTTGCAATGTGGGGCATTGATATGATCGGCGAGATCAGACCTACGGCATCCAACGGGCATCGTTTCATCCTTGTAGATATTGATTACTTTACAAAGTGGGTTGAAGCCGCCTCCTTTGCTACCGTAACCAACAACGTCGTGGCACGGTTCATTCGGCACAACCTAATCTGTCGATACGGTGTACTAGAGAGAATCATTACGGACAATGGTACCAATCTTAACAACAAGATGATCACTGAGCTCTGCGAGCAATTCAAGATACATCATCATAATTCTTCTCCCTACCGGCTGAAGATGAATGGGGCTGTAGAAGCAGCTAATAAGAACATTAAGAAGATTGTGTAGAAAATGACAGTGACCTACAAAGACTGGCACGAGATGTTACCATTTGCTCTTCATGGGTACCGTACCTCAGCACGGACGTCAACAGGGGCAACACCCTATTCCTTGGTTTATGGCATGGAGGCAGTCTTGCCCATCGAAGTTCAGATACCCTCTCTCAGGATCATGAAGGATGCAGGTTTGAGCGAAGACGACTGGATCCATACCCGACTTGATCAATTGAATCTAATCGACGAAAAGAGACTTACTACTATTTGTCATGGTCAGACGTACCAAAAACGAATGATCAAAGCATTTAACAAGAAAGTCAGACGACAAGAGTATCAAGTTGGAGACCTGGTAATCAAGCGCATTATCTTACCTCAAGGTGATCCCAGGGGCAAATGGACCCCTACTTACGAAGGGCAATTTGTGGTTAAGAATATCTTCTCAGGAGGAGCGATGATTCTAACCACTATGGATGGTGACGACCTTCCTCACCCCGTCAATGCAGACATAGTAAAAAGATACTACGCATAATCAAAGACCCGCTAGGTTGACTGGCCTAGGAAAAAATAAGGGCTTCCCGGCGAACCAAAAGGGTTCGGGCAAAAATAAGGGATGAAAATAAAAAATCTGTACACCCGGCAAGTCGAAAACCTGAAAAGGCGGCTTGGGAAAAAATGGGTATCCCGGTGGACTGAAAACCCGAAAGAGCGGTCTAGGCAAAAGTTAGGGATTAAAGCGTAACTCTATGTCTCATTGGATCACCTCGCATCCAGACTTCGATATCAACTATCAAGCTCAGACGACACTAATCAATCAGATTCATCTTCAACTAAGCAGCAAAGTGATGAGACGCTTGAAGATATAAAGGCAATAGCATAGTTGGAACCCAGTGAGATTATTCACATAGCTGTTTCGTTTTCTTTTCACAAATTGTATAAATTCTATTTGTTCGGCGGCGTTCTCTTACTAGGATGTCAGCCTCTTGTACAAAACGCCTATTTACAGGCCAAACTTCAAAATCAATACAAATTCATTTTCAGACAAATTTCAAACTGTTTTTCCTTTATCTGTTTTGTTTTGCAAAGAACGTCCAATGTTCATTCTTGATATATGCATTTGACATTAATCGTTGCTCATAAATATTTACATACGAAACAAAGGACTAATTACGGGTGATACCAGAAGTAGGGGCAATAAGAATTGTCCGAGTTGTCTAGTTGCTCTATCCACCAAAGTACCAAGGTAGGTTCAGCTGAAGAATATGACCAGGATACCGTCACTCCCCGTAGAGTAAAACAGTAATGGTACCTCTCCCTACTAAGACTTGCAACTACGAACGAATCAGCAATGCTCTCCCCAAGCATAGTTAATCTACCATCAGCCCTAAAAAGTTTGGGCATCCCCATAAGATCTCAATCTTCCCCAGCGGAGTATAAAGGTATTCCCCAGCAAGTATAAGAAGCATCCCCGACAGTCTTAATATTCCTCAACAGAATATAAGAATGTTCCCCGGCGGAATACAAGATACCACAAAGGAGTCATTTCCCCAGCGCAGTCTAAAAAAGGCTTCCCCACCAGAGCTGAATCATCTTACCCAGTAGATTCTGGAAGCTTATCCCCTGCAGAGCACAAGTAAATCTCCCCAGCCAAATTCAGAAGGTTATCTTCCCAAGAGTCTAACTGGGTTATCCTCAGCAAGTTGAAACTGAAAGATCATCCCCGGCGAAGTTCTTTCTACCCCCAACGGAGTTCATCATTAAAATCCCCAACAAAGCTTATCAACGGAATCCCCAGCGGAGTTTATCGTTAAAATCTCAGCAAAGTATCTCTTCCCCACAGAGTAATTCCCCGCAGAGTAATCACTTCATCATCTTATTCCCCAACGAATTTCTCTTCTCTTGCAGGCTTCTTCTCACAATCATCTTCGTTCATTATCCCCAACGGAAACGAAGAACTCAACTCTATTCTCCAGTGGCTCCGGGATTTATTTTCCCCAGTTAAAACATCACATTTCCATACATCATAATACATGCATGTACGCATCATACCATACAATCTCATTTATGTTGAGAACATCATTGCTTGATTCATCTCATGCATTGCATGTGACTGACCTTTACCTTTCAGGAAAAATGCAGTTAAGTTCTCAGCTTAGTCGAAGATTTGACCAGTTCTTAAATCTCAATTGAATTATCCTCGGTTAGATTTTAGATAAGGTTCTCAATCTCGACAGTTTCTCTACGTCATAGTGTGGACGAGTACTATAACCTCAACGGTATACTCCCGGTGAGCACGAGTCAGTTCCTAGATCTTGATGTTTTCCTCCGTCATAGTGTGGACGAGTTCTATAACCTCAACGGTATACTCCCGGTGAGCACAAGACAGTTCCTAGATATTGATGAAGATGCTTCCCTATGTCATAGTGTGGATGAGTACTATAACCTCAACGGTATACTCCCGGTGAGCACGAGTCAGTTCCTAGATCTTGATGTTTTCCTCCGTCATAGTGTGGACGAGTTCTATAACCTCAACGGTATACTCCCGGTGAGCACGAGACAATTCCTATATCTTGATGAAGATGCTTCCCTACTTCATAGTGTGGACGAGTACTATAACCTCAACGGTATACTCCCGGTGAGCACGAGTCAGTTCCTAGATCTTGATGTTTTCCTCCGTCATAGTGTGGATGAGTTCTATAACCTCAACGGTATACTCCCGGTGAGCACGAGACAGTTCCTAGATCTTGATGAAGATGCTTCCCTACGTCATAGTGTGGACGAGTACTATAACCTCAATGGTATACTCCCGGTGAGCACGAGTCAGTTCCTAGATCTTGATGTTTTCCTCCGTCATAGTGTGGACGAGTTCTATAACCTCAACGGTATACTCCCGGTGAGCACGAGACAGTTCCTAGATCTTGATGAAGATGCTTCCCTACGTCATAGTATGGACGAGTACTATAACCTCAACGGTATACTCCCGGTGAGCATGAGTCAGTTCCTAGATCTTGATGTTTTCCTCCGTCATAGTGTGGACGAGTTTTATAACCTCAACGGTATACTCCCGGTGAGCATGAGACAGTTCCTAGATCTTGATGAAGATGCTTCCCTATGTCATAGTATGGACGAGTACTATAACCTCAACGGTATACTCCCGGTGAGCACGAGTCAGTTCCTAGATCTTGATGTTTTCCTCTGTCACAGTGCGGACAAGTTCTATAACCTCAACGGTATACTCCCATTGAGCACGAGACAATTCCTAGATCTTGATGAAGATTACCCCCCAGTTGAATTATGGACAGGTTCTTAATACTCAGCCGAGGCATTCTCTCAGTTGAAGTACATGCGAGTTCCTAAATCTCAACAAAAGTTAGACTTCCCCAGCGGAATCTTCTACAATAAAAAGTATGCAAGTTCTCGCTAAGGAATCTCTTATGCGATCAACACTCCTGCAGATGGCATCTGTAAGCCCATCCTCCTACCAACAATCTCCAAATGGCATCTGTAAGCCCATTCCCGACATCACAATGTTGATACTACACCATGTGAGTGCAAATTTTTGGGCACTCTAGTGTTCAATTATCTTCCACCTTCGGATCACGAAAGGCTCGAAAGCCAATCTATATCCTCAGGTTTAAGAAAATTGAATAGGGGCAACTGTTGTACCCCAAAATTTGCCCTCCCATATTCTTCAAGATTTGCCAAGATTGATCTTCAAATTGCTCAAGATGGCTCAAGGTTTGGACAGTCAAATCACCTCCTAAGGCAGTCAAGTCAAAATTAGTGTTTTGTGTTGCATAAAGTTCCTCACATCCAAATGGCCTCAAGTTCTTACCAATGTCTTAATATGTTCTTAAGTTCATCCATGTCAAATTTCAAGCCTTGCAGAGGAAGTTTGGTCAGTCAATTGCTCAAGAGGTCCAAAAATCGACTGTGCTAGGGAAAAAGTCATCCGTGGCCTACAAATGGTCAAACCTCAAGATTTTTTGTAAACATCCTCATTTTGAATGATAATTCATCATTTTATCAAGGGTTGATCATGATTCATCAAGGATTGCTCAAAATTCATCAAGATTCAAAAGTTGCTAAATTAGGGTTTTGTAGGAAAAGTCAACTCAACTTTGACCAAGCATAACTTTCTCATACTTTATGATAAATGACCCATCAAAAGCTCATTTTGAAGAGGATGCAATTTCCTACAATCCATCTTCACACCCCAAGATCCAGAAATGCTCTCACAAAAAGTTACAAATTTGGACATTATAGGTCATTTTTGAAAGTCAACAAAAACACCTTTTTTTCCAAAGCTTACAACTTGAGCATGGAACATAAAAATGAGATGAGACCAAAAGGGTTGGTTATAGTACATCTCAAGGGTTATAAAAAGTCCAAGAACACTTCCAAAAGTTCAATATTGAAGAAGTTATGCATTGTTGAAGTTGGGCATTTTTCCAAAATTGCCAAAAGTCAACTATCCTCAAAACTCCAATTTTTGACAAAAGGGCCCACTTTTTTCCACTTGATTTGGTCTTGATATGCCACACACGTGTCCCATACTTAATTTCATGACCCTTCATTTATTTTTCTATTTTATTTTATTTTTATTGATTTAATTTATTTTAAATGAATATTAAATCAAATAAAATCTAAAAATTAATGTAAAAGGATTCTTGTGATTTGTACAACTTGCAATTATCATTATTCACTCAATCAAATCGCATCATGGCTCATTCAAGCATAAAAAAATCAGATCTTGCCTATATTTGGAAATATGGTTATGGTGATCAAAATCAAATCTTAATTCTTCAATGCACATGGATATTGGCCCATATTTTGACCTAGAATCATTCTATTATATGCAAGCAAGCCTCACAAATCGAGAACACGCACAAAATTCTGTAGAAACGTCCAGAACAAGTTTGCAAAAAACCTTGAAAAAATGGTGATTGAATTTTGGTTTATAGGCGAATTCAGACCAAAAGCAAAACGTAGCTCTCTTCCTTGACATCCAGTGGAGCTATACCAATCAAAAGGAAGCCTTTTCATCGCCTATAACGCACTGTAAGTCTCCATGAACATTGCTCTGCACATGGAATCGTAACTCAGTTTTCCTGCATCCTTGTGCCAAATTTCTCACATATTCATACTGACCATTAAATTCCTAAGAAAACTGCATTGTTTGATTTTATTTTCATGGCTTCTAACCCCATATCCAGAACTTAGGGTTCTTGTTTATGGGCACTCTTCATACATGTCAAATTAAGGCCAATAATGGCCTTGGATGAGTTCAGGGGAGAGAGACGAATCCAATGATAGTCATAACTTGTATTTTTGTGACCTAGGATGGATTTTGGAGAGATCCTATGAATCTTCCTGCGGATAAAAATCCACAGGTAATCGAACCAGGTTTTTTGTGAAGAAGATGAAGATGTGTCTTAACGTGATTGGGCCATTTGAAATATTAGCGTGTTTTTTATTTTTTGGCATGCATAATTGTTGTTTTGTTTTATATTATTTGTGTCTTATTCCACTAACAGGTTAACATCATGGCTCAGTTGGTAGCGCGCTGGTTGAATCGTCCAATGGGACCTGGGTTCGAATCCCAGGTCCCCCAAAACTTTATTATGTTTTTTCTTCAGGTACTCAGGCGCAACATTCCAAGCGTGGACTACCATATGTCCTCAGATCTCAATGTGCCAAGTGGCTTCAAGCTAGATCCAAAGGCCAGAATTATTGATCCACCGTGGATTCAAGTCAATGCATGCATGGGAGACTAGAAAAGTCAACAAGGGCCAACGAGCTGGGCCTGGAATTCTGCTGAATCAACCTCCCTTCTAGACCCAAACCCCCTTTGGTTTATTCTTTTTCTTTTCTATATTTCTTTTATTTAATATGTTTTATTATTATTGTTAATTAACCAATTAATAATTTTTCTCATAAAAATCAGAAAACAATAATTTTTTTTAAATTCCGTTAATGTTATTATTTATTTTTGTAAATAAAATTAACCAATTAATTTAGTTTTAATTAGGTTTAATTTCTATATATTTTGCATTAAATTAAAATCAATATAGAATTAGGGTTTTTAATATTTTTAACCATTTTTTTATTTCCTTAATTAAAATAAAAACTCAAAAATATTTTCTTCTAATTAATTAATTCCATTATTAATTTAGACTTAATCCTTAATTCAAAAAAGAACAAAAAATATGCTTTATTTAATGAAAAAAGGGTCAAAACCCTAGGACATTCCGATTCAATTTTTCTCGCGCGCATATTATTTTTGATCCATATATTGTAATTGCTCCGAGGATGTAATAGTTTTAACTTAGGACTTTTATTTATCGCTTTTATTTACTTTTCGCTATTTAATTTTTAAGGGTTTGTTTTTGGCGATGTAAATACCCGACACCTTGTAATAGCTTAGATTTATTTTCCGCAATTTAATTTCCGCAACTATTAATTGTTAGATGTTTGAATAATAGGCTATACATGACAAGATCTATCTTAACTTAAAATCAACAGTAGCTCACCATGACATGCAAAGATAATACAACTGAAAAAAATACACTCGCACATGCCACTCTTAGGGTACGCCTCACTTGGTTGCCTCGAACGTGGTCATTGAGTATGGGAAGTTTTAGAGGTCACCCTCTTGTCCAAAGATCATAAGTTGCATCGAAACGACTGCCTCGGATAAAATGATCTAAGACATTAGGGTTACCGCTAAGGCATCCTAACATTGCTTTAGTGACCACACGTCCCTTAATCGAATTGACCTGAAAACTCCAACGGCGGTGCTACCTACTCCTCAATAGTGGGATGGCACTGTCTAAAGGACATTTGTACAATTTAATTCCTTTTTGAGTAGGTAGATGTTCTTAAGTACTTGATCCTTTTAAAACAAAAACAAAACTTTTCGCACTTACACCCCTTTCAAACAAAAAACTCTTTTCAAACCCACAATCACAAAGAAAAGCAAATTTTTGAAAACATAGTGAGCAAGTACCTAAGAGCCCGTGGATAACCACAGATAGAAAGGGTGCTAACACCTTCCCTTTCTATAATCTACCTCCCGAACCCGAGAAACATCTCAAAAAGGAATTTTTCTGTGCTTTTGTCCTTTCCTTGTTGGATAAAGTAAAAGATGGTGGTGACTCTTGCTTACCGTGACATTTTGCGAAAACAAACGCAAACGCGAACCAGCATTCTGAAACAGTCAGTTCTCATTCCCACCGATCACAATAGGATAGCGCTGTCTAAAGGAAATAGAACGAACAATATTTTTTCGAGTAGTAGAATCTTAAGTACTTGCTCAATAAAAACTTTTCACACAAACACCTTTCAAAACAAATTTTCAAAACAACTTCGTCACATCTTTGAGGACTGATACAAGGGTTATCACGAAGTAAAACATTTTCAAGATAAACACACACAAGAAATTTGAAAAATGAGAAAGTACGTAAGAGCCCATGGAAAACCATGGATAGAAAGGGTGCTAACACCTTCCCTTTCTATAATCTACCCCCCGTACTCAGAATATCTCGAAAAGGTTTTTTCTGTTCTTTTTTCCTTTTCCATGATTGGATGAAACAAAAGTCGGTGGTGACTCTAGCTTACCGCGACATTTTGCAAACAACAAACACAACACAAACCAGTAAAAACAGTCGGTTCTGCCACCATATCATAGAACTGACGACTCTGTTAGGGAAATATAAAGTGGGGTATACCTTTGGATCTAGGTCATTAAATTGCTTCTATTGATTGTCTTGATTGCTTTACTTTTGAGGGTTTTCTTGGGTTACTATAGATCCTACACCCGGATCTGGGGGTACTCATTAGGTAAACAATAATAGATCATGGAGACTGTATGACATAGACCGATATGGTTTAAGTGATGGCTGTGTTGGTGTGACACTTTGGTTGGTACCGATATCCTTCGTGGGGAAAAGAGGAGAATACGGGGCCGCCGCGTGGTGCCTTGAAGCACTAACGGACCTTAGAACCTTAGTTGAACAAACTTGGCCATTAGAAAGTAGTGAGACAGTCGGCCTCGGTGTAGAGATGAGAACTGGTTGATACTCGATGCTACACACATTGAGATCAGACTTTCAGGATATTTCGGCCGCAAGAAAAGATTGCTTGAGCTGAGACAATGCCTAATAAAGGTTGGTCAATGATATTGAGATCCTCGAGAACTCGGTTACTTTTTAAGACAGGTTTGAAACTGTGATACAGTGGGAGAACTGCCTTGAGGTTTTGCGTTTTATCTCAAATGTCGCGGTTAGCAAGAGTCGCCACCGACTTTTATTTTATCCAAAAAGGAAAGGTGAAAAAGCACAGGAAAGACCTTTAGAGATGTTTCTGAGTTCGGGGTGTAGATTATGAAAAGGAAAGGTATTAGCACCCTTTTCATCCATGGTTTTCCATGGGCTCTTAGTTACTTTCTAGATCACTTGCTTTTGTTTGAATGTGTGCTTTGTGTGTGGTTTTTGAAAGTATTTTTGAAAATGGAACTTTGTAATGGTTCTCGTTTCTATGAGAACTCCTACAAAGTGTTTGTTTCGAAAATAGTTCAAAAGTGTGTTTGTGAGATGTGTTTTTGAAAGTATTTTGAAAATGGAACTTCGTAATGGTTCTTGTTTCTATAAGAACGCCTACAAAGTGTTTGTTTCGAAAATAGTTCAAAGGTGAGAGTGTGGGTGTATAAAATGTTTTTTGTCGTGAGCAAGCGAGTAACTGAGAGCGAACCTACCTACTCGAAAGGTCTTAAATGTGCTTTTCCTCCTCCTTTAGATGTTGCTATCTTACCATTGATTTGATAAGAAGCCCCATCGTTGGATGTGAAGGGACGGGCATTGGGACGTTTGTATAGTCATAGAAGGTAACATATGGGACATTTTAGCAATGTCGTTTTAGGGACAAGATCGTTTACCGAAGGCAACATCAAGGGTCATCGAGGGACTATGATCTTTATCGAGGGTCTTTTGCTAAAAACGCCCATGTTCGAGGGTGTTGTACCCCAAAATTTTCCCTCCCATATTCCTCAAGATTTGTCAAGAATCATCTTCAAATTACTCAAGTTTGCTCAAGGATTGCATAGTCCAACCACCTCCTAAGCCAGCTGAAATTAGGGTTTTGGTTCTTTCAAAGAATTTGAGGTTTTCAATGCTTCAATCAAGTCTCATAGGCCTATATGCATTCTCAAGCACCTACATGCCAAGTTTCAAGACTCACAGTGCCAATTTGCACAGTCAAAAGCTCCATTTGATCCACAGTCAACTGCAAGGGCAAAATGGTCATTTTGCAGTCAAAAGTCAGAATTTTTGGTCAACATATTATTTTGAATCCACAATCATCATTTGATCAAGTCTTGATCATGATTCCACAAGGATAGCTCAAAAATCATCAAGATGCAAAAGTTACTATTTTTGGACAGCAGAAAAGTCAACTGTATCTTGACCAAGGCATAACTTTTTCATGGTTCATCAGAAAAATTCCATCCAATGCTCATTTTGAAGGGTATGACATTTCCTACAATCCATCTTCATATTCCAAGTCCAAGAAATGCTCTCACAAAAAGTTATCAATTTCTACATTATAGGTCAAATTCAAAAGTCAACAAATGTACACTTTAAGTCAAAGGCCATAACTTGAGATTGGTAAATCCAAATGACATGGGACCAAAGGCATTGGTTAGAGGACTTCAAGAACTTTCCAAAATGTCCAAGAACATGTTCATATGATCAAAATTGAGCAAGATATGTATTGGAGAAGTTGGGAAATTTTTATGAATTTGAAAAGTCAACTTTGCTCAAAACACCTTATTTTTGCTAATGGGCCACAAATCTCTTCTTGAAACTTCATCCATGGCCTATGCACGACCCATCAAGCTTAATTGAATTTATTTTCTTATTTTATTAATTAATTGGATTTTTAATCAATATTAATTCATTTAATTAATTTAAATTGTAGGAAAATACAAAGATTTGATTTTTCAATCTTTTTGTGAAGCAAGTATGACCTAAAAAGGCTGGAAATTTCGTGCACCAAGTCAAAGATGCAATATCTCCAAAATTGGCAACTTTCTTCAATCATGAAAATGCAAAAAGATTTGATTTTCAATCAAATATTCAATCATCATTCCAATGGTTTTTTGTGCAAGATTCTGACCTAATTCCCTTCCCCTATATATACACAAGCAAACGCTGATCATGCACACGTGAGAGAGCTGCAGAAAAAGCCATAACCATATTGAAACAATTCAAGAAAATTGCAAAACTGATTTCTATATTCCAGGGCGATTTAAAGACTTTTGTTGATTCTAATCTATTGCAGGAGTTCTCAGGGACGTTTTGCAATCAAAACCAAGCATTGAAGCTCAAAGAATCATCAAGAACAGAGTCACGGTTTGCGTTTTATTTTGAGAATCGTACAACTTAATTCATGCATCATTAACATGATTTTGTGTTTGATTTGTGTTGCTAGGGACTGTACAAAGCTAATGGTATAGCTCAATTGAATTATAACGCCATAAATCACAGAATGCCATTGACGAATTTTAGGGTTCATAAGCTTTCAAATTAGGGCTTTGCAATCCTGGAAAAATTAGGCCTTATAAGATATATGACTGAATTCGTGAGAACCAGACGAATATGATGCAACCATCGCGAAATATTTATATAGATCACAGCCCTAATCACTATTTTTCGCCACTGTAGTTTGTGGGGGTTAAAAACCCCCGCTATTTGATTTTATTTTTACAGGTACAACAAAGAAGATGAGTACGTGGTGATACGTGGTTGGTTAATTCAAAAACACGCGCGCCTTATTTGTTTTACAGCTTAGTGGTGTGTTTATTAATATATTAATTGTTTGTTATTCTACTAACGACTAAAGCAAGTTGGTGGAGTGGTTGGCCAAGCATTCAATAGGCGTTGGGACCTGGGTTCGAATCCCAGGTCCCCCAAAATAATTGTTTGTTCTTTTCCTTAACATGTTCTTGTGCAGCCTTCCCAAAAGATGTCCACCATGCACTTTCAAGTCCCAGGCGCCAAGTGGCCACAATCACAAATCTAATGGCCATGAAATGACGATCATTATACTCCCTAGTCAAAGCACGCGTGGATGATCTCAAGGGTCAAAGCAGGCTTGAATAGCTAATGGGCTTCAGAAAATTTCCAGGAACACCTCCTAAATGGGCCAACACCCCCCTGGGTTCTTTTTCTTTCTTTCTTTATATTTTTTATTTCTTCTTTCATTAATTATTTATTATAATAATAATTATTATTATTTAATTAACTCAATTAATTATTTTCATAGTAAAATCAGAAAACTAAAATATAATATTTTTATTTTGATTATTATTAATTTCACCTTTAATTTATTATCTTTGTAAATAAATTCTAATGTAATTAATTTAGTTAATTAGGTTAATTTTAACTTTTTTCACAATAAATAAAATTAACATAGAATTAGGGTTTTGACAATTTTAATCATCTTTTTATTTTATTTTCATTAAAAACTAAAAAAATACTTTTTTTTCTTCTTTTAATTAATTAATTAATTAGTTTTTTAGGTTTAATTTAATTAAATGCAAAAAGGACCAAAAACTCATTCTTTCTCAAAAAGGGTCAAAACAATTACCATCATGCAGTACATGCATCATGACATTGCATACAGCTAACGTTTTGCCTTTTCAGGAAAAGGTCAATCAAAAGATGATTACCATCTACCTTTGCAGTTCCAGATCAACACCTATAACAAGCCAGGAAAATGCTGTGGATGACTGATCGTGGGTTAATACCTGAAACCAGATAGGACAATTATCTACTTGATCATCATAAAGCAACCCTACACCGGTTCCTTCTCAATTCCAAGATGAAGTTTTACACGGACTCATCATCAGGAAACCCTACACCGGTTCCTTCTCAATTTCAGATGAAGTTTTACACGGACTCATCATAAATCAACCCTACACCGGTTTTTTCTCATTTCCAAGATGAAGTTTTACACGGACTCATCATCAAAGTAACTCTACACAGGTTCCTCCTCCATTCCTAGACGAAGTTTTACACAGACTCATCCTCAGGCAACCCTACACCGGTTCCTCCTCAGTTCCAAGACGAAGTTTTACACGAACTTATCTCACAGTAACCTTACCCCGGTTCACCCTGAAGTTTCACACGAACTTATCTCACAGTAACCTTACCCCGGTTCACCCTGAAGTTTCACACGAACTTATCCCAAAGTAACCTTACCCCGGTTCCTCCTGAAGTTTCACACGAACTTATCTCAAAATAACCTTACCCCGGTTCATCAAGAAGTTTTACACGAACTCGTCCCGAAGTAATCTTACACCGGTTTCCTTCTCAACTCCAGATGAAGTTTTACACGGACTCCTCATCAGGCAACCCTACACCGGTTCCCTCTCTTCAAGACGCAGTTTTACACGGACTCGTCACCAAGAAACCCTACACAGGTTCTCTCTTTCTGAGGATGCAGTTTTACACGGACTCATCATCAGTCAACCCTACACAGGTTTCCTTCATTCCAAGATGTAGTTTCACACGGACTCATCATCAGTCAACCCTACACAGGTTTCCTTCCTTCCAAGGTGCAGTTTCACACGGACTCATCGTCAGCCAACCCTACACATGTTTTCTTCTCAATTCCAGACACAGTTTTATACGGACTCGTCATCAAGAAACCCTACATAGGTTTTCTCTTTCCAAAGATGAAGTTTTACACAGACTCGTCATCAAGAAACCCTACACAGGTTTCCTTCCTTCCAAGGTGCAGTTTCACACGGACTCATCGTCAGCCAACCCTACACAGGTTTTCTTCTCAATTCCAGACGCAGTTTTACACGGACTCGTCATCAAGAAACCCTACATAGGTTCTCTTTCCCAAGATGAAGTTTTACACAGACTCGTCATCAAGAAACCCTACACAGGTTTCCTTCCTTCCAAGAGGCAGTTTCACACGGACTCATCATCAGGCAACCCTACACAGGTTCCTCCTTTCAACCTACGGAGTTACAATTCAACGGACAATCTCCAGATGGCATCTATAAGCCCATCCCCGACAAGATTCTGTCACATCTCCAGATGGCATCTATAAGCCCATTCTCCTATCCATCATATCTCTAAATGGCATCTGTAAGCCCATTCCCGACATCACATTATTGATACTACACCATGCGAGTGCAAATTTATGGGTACTTTAGTGTTCAATCATCTTCCACCTTCGGATCACGAAAGGCACGCAAGCCAATCTACATCCTCAGGTTTAAGAAGATTGAACAGGGGCAACTATTGTACCCCAAAATTTTCCCTCCCATATTCCTCAAGATTTGTCAAGAATCATCTTCAAATTACTCAAGTTTGCTCAAGGATTGCATAGTCCAACCACCTCCTAAGCCAGCTGAAATTAGGGTTTTGGTTCTTTCAAAGAATTTGAGGTTTTCAATGCTTCAATCAAGTCTCATAGGCCTATATGCATTCTCAAGCACCTACATGCCAAGTTTCAAGACTCACAGTGCCAATTTGCACAGTCAAAAGCTCCATTTGATCCACAGTCAACTACAAGGGCAAAATGGTCATTTTGCAGTCAAAAGTCAGAAGTTTTGGTCAACATCTTATTTTGAATCCACAATCATCATTTGATCAAGTCTTGATCATGATTCCACAAGGATAGCTCAAAAATCATCAAGATGCAAAAGTTACTATTTTTGGACAGTAGAAAAGTCAACTGTATCTTGACCAAGGCATAACTTTTTCATGGTTCATCAGAAAAATTCCATCCAATGCTCATTTTGAAGGGGATGACATTTCCTACAATCCATCTTCATATTCCAAGTCCAAGAAATGCTCTCACAAAAAGTTATCAATTTCTACATTATAGGTCAAATTCAAAAGTCAACAAATGTACACTTTAAGTCAAAGGCCATAACCTGAGATTGGTAAATCCAAATGACATGGGACCAAAGGAATTGGTTAGAGGACTTCAAGACCTTTCCAAAATGTCCAAGAACATGTTCATATGATCAAAATTGAGCAAGATATGTATTGGAGAAGTTGGGAAATTTTTATGAATTTGCAAAAGTCAACTTTGCTCAAAACACCTTATTTTTGCTAATGGGCCTCAAATCTCTTCTTGAAACTTCATCCATGGCCTATGCACGACCCATCAAGCTTAATTGAATTTATTTTCTTATTTTATTAATTAATTGGATTTTTAATCAATATTAATTCATTTAATTAATTTAAATTGTAGGAAAATACAAAGATTTGATTTTTCAATCTTTTTGTGAAGCAAGTATGACCTAAAAAGGCTGGAAATTTCGTGCACCAAGTCAAAGATGCAATATCTCCAAAATTGGCAACTTTCTTCAATCATGAAAATGCAAAAAGATTTGATTTTCAATCAAATATTCAATCATCATTCCAATGGTTTTTTGTGCAAGATTCTGACCTAATTCCCTTCCCCTATATATACACAAGCAAACCCTGATCATGCACACGTGAGAGAGCTGCAGAAAAAGCCATAACCATATTGAAAAAATTCAAGAAAATTGCAAAACTGATTTCTATATTCCAGGGTGATTTAAAGACTTTTGTTAATTCTAATCTATTGCAGGAGTTCTCAGGGACGTTTTGCAATCAAAACCAAGCATTGAAGCTCAAAGAATCATCAAGAACAGAGTCACGATTTGTGTTTTATTTTGAGAATCGTACAACTTAATTCATGCATCATTAACATGATTTTGTGTTTGATTTGTGTTGCTAGGGACTGTACAAAGCTAATGGTATAGCTCAATTGAATTATAACGCCATAAATCACAGAATGCCATTGACGCATTTTAGGGTTCATAAGCTTTCAAATTAGGGCTTTGCAATCCTGGAAAAATTAGGCCTTATAAGATATATGACTGAATTCGTGAGAACCAGACGAATATGATGCAACCATCGCGAAATATTTATATAGATCACAGCCCTAATCACTATTTTTCGCCACTGTAGTTTGTGGGGGTTAAAAACCCCCGCTATTTGATTTTATTTTTACAGGTACAACAAAGAAGATGAGTACGTGGTGATACGTGGTTGGTTAATTCAAAAACACGCGCGCCTTATTTGTTTTACAGCTTAGTGGTGTGTTTATTAATATATTAATTGTTTGTTATTCTACTAACGACTAAAGCAAGTTGGTGGAGTGGTTGGCCAAGCATTCAATAGGCGTTGGGACCTGGGTTCGAATCCCAGGTCCCCCAAAATAATTGTTTGTTCTTTTCCTTAACATGTTCTTGTGCAGCCTTCCCAAAAGATGTCCACCATGCACTTTCAAGTCCCAGGCGCCAAGTGGCCACAATCACAAATCTAATGGCCATGAAATGACGATCATTATACTCCCTAGTCAAAGCACGCGTGGATGATCTCAAGGGTCAAAGCAGGCTTGAATAGCTAATGGGCTTCAGAAAATTTCCAGGAACACCTCCTAAATGGGCCAACACCCCCCTGGGTTCTTTTTCTTTCTTTCTTTATATTTTTTATTTCTTCTTTCATTAATTATTTATTATAATAATTATTATTATTATTTAATTAACTCAATTAATTATTTTCATAGTAAAATCAGAAAACTAAAATATAATATTTTTATTTTGATTATTATTAATTTCACCTTTAATTTATTATCTTTGTAAATAAATTCTAATGTAATTAATTTAGTTAATTAGGTTAATTTTAACTTTTTTCACAATAAATAAAATTAACATAGAATTAGGGTTTTGACAATTTTAATCATCTTTTTATTTTATTTTCATTAAAAACTAAAAAAATACTTTTTTTTCTTCTTTTAATTAATTAATTAATTAGTTTTTTAGGTTTAATTTAATTAAATGCAAAAAGGACCAAAAACTCATTCTTTCTCAAAAAGGGTCAAAACAATTACCATCATGCAGTACATGCATCATGACATTGCATACAGCTAACGTTTTGCCTTTTCAGGAAAAGGTCAATCAAAAGATGATTACCATCTACCTTTGCAGTTCCAGATCAACACCTATAACAAGCCAGGAAAATGCTGTGGATGACTGATCGTGGGTTAATACCTGAAACCAGATAGGACAATTATCTACTTGATCATCATAAAGCAACCCTACACCGGTTCCTTCTCAATTCCAAGATGAAGTTTTACACGGACTCATCATCAGGAAACCCTACACCGGTTCCTTCTCAATTTCAGATGAAGTTTTACACGGACTCATCATAAATCAACCCTACACCGGTTCTTTCTCATTTCCAAGATGAAGTTTTACACGGACTCATCATCAAAGTAACTCTACACAGGTTCCTCCTCCATTCCAAGACGAAGTTTTACACAGACTCATCCTCAGGCAACCCTACACCGGTTCCTCCTCAGTTCCAAGACGAAGTTTTACACGAACTTATCTCACAGTAACCTTACCCCGGTTCACCCTGAAGTTTCACACGAACTTATCTCACAGTAACCTTACCCCGGTTCACCCTGAAGTTTCACACGAACTTATCCCAAAGTAACCTTACCCCGGTTCCTCCTGAAGTTTCACACGAACTTATCTCAAAATAACCTTACCCCGGTTCATCAAGAAGTTTTACACGAACTCGTCCCGAAGTAATCTTACACCGGTTTCCTTCTCAACTCCAGATGAAGTTTTACACGGACTCCTCATCAGGCAACCCTACACCGGTTCCCTCTCTTCAAGACGCAGTTTTACACGGACTCGTCACCAAGAAACCCTACACAGGTTCTCTCTTTCTGAGGATGCAGTTTTACACGGACTCATCATCAGTCAACCCTACACAGGTTTCCTTCATTCCAAGATGTAGTTTCACACGGACTCATCATCAGTCAACCCTACACAGGTTTCCTTCCTTCCAAGGTGCAGTTTCACACGGACTCATCGTCAGCCAACCCTACACATGTTTTCTTCTCAATTCCAGACACAGTTTTATACGGACTCGTCATCAAGAAACCCTACATAGGTTCTCTCTTTCCAAAGATGAAGTTTTACACAGACTCGTCATCAAGAAACCCTACACAGGTTTCCTTCCTTCCAAGGTGCAGTTTCACACGGACTCATCGTCAGCCAACCCTACACAGGTTTTCTTCTCAATTCCAGACGCAGTTTTACACGGACTCGTCATCAAGAAACCCTACATAGGTTCTCTTTCCCAAGATGAAGTTTTACACAGACTCGTCATCAAGAAACCCTACACAGGTTTCCTTCCTTCCAAGAGGCAGTTTCACACGGACTCATCATCAGGCAACCCTACACAGGTTCCTCCTTTCAACCTACGGAGTTACAATTCAACGGACAATCTCCAGATGGCATCTATAAGCCCATCCCCGACAAGATTCTGTCACATCTCCAGATGGCATCTATAAGCCCATTCTCCTATCCATCATATCTCTAAATGGCATCTGTAAGCCCATTCCCGACATCACATTATTGATACTACACCATGCGAGTGCAAATTTCTGGGCACTTTAGTGTTCAATCATCTTCCACCTTCGGATCACGAAAGGCACGCAAGCCAATCTACATCCTCAGGTTTAAGAAGATTGAACAGGGGCAACTATTGTACCCCAAAATTTTCCCTCCCATATTCCTCAAGATTTGTCAAGAATCATCTTCAAATTACTCAAGTTTGCTCAAGGATTGCATAGTCCAACCACCTCCTAAGCCAGCTGAAATTAGGGTTTTGGTTCTTTCAAAGAATTTGAGGTTTTCAATGCTTCAATCAAGTCTCATAGGCCTATATGCATTCTCAAGCACCTACATGCCAAGTTTCAAGACTCACAGTGCCAATTTGCACAGTCAACTACAAGGGCAAAATGGTCATTTTGCAGTCAAAAGTCAGAAGTTTTGGTCAACATCTTATTTTGAATCCACAATCATCATTTGATCAAGTCTTGATCATGATTCCACAAGGATAGCTCAAAAATCATCAAGATGCAAAAGTTACTATTTTTGGACAGTAGAAAAGTCAACTGTATCTTGACCAAGGCATAACTTTTTCATGGTTCATCAGAAAAATTCCATCCAATGCTCATTTTGAAGGGGATGACATTTCCTACAATCCATCTTCATATTCCAAGTCCAAGAAATGCTCTCACAAAAAGTTATCAATTTCTACATTATAGGTCAAATTCAAAAGTCAACAAATGTACACTTTAAGTCAAAGGCCATAACCTGAGATTGGTAAATCCAAATGACATGGGACCAAAGGAATTGGTTAGAGGACTTCAAGACCTTTCCAAAATGTCCAAGAACATGTTCATATGATCAAAATTGAGCAAGATATGTATTGGAGAAGTTGGGAAATTTTTATGAATTTGCAAAAGTCAACTTTGCTCAAAACACCTTATTTTTGCTAATGGGCCTCAAATCTCTTCTTGAAACTTCATCCATGGCCTATGCACGACCCATCAAGCTTAATTGAATTTATTTTCTTATTTTATTAATTAATTGGATTTTTAATCAATATTAATTCATTTAATTAATTTAAATTGTAGGAAAATACAAAGATTTGATTTTTCAATCTTTTTGTGAAGCAAGTATGACCTAAAAAGGCTGGAAATTTCGTGCACCAAGTCAAAGATGCAATATCTCCAAAATTGGCAACTTTCTTCAATCATGAAAATGCAAAAAGATTTGATTTTCAATCAAATATTCAATCATCATTCCAATGGTTTTTTGTGCAAGATTCTGACCTAATTCCCTTCCCCAATATATACACAAGCAAACCCTGATCATGCACACGTGAGAGAGCTGCAGAAAAAGCCATAACCATATTGAAAAAATTCAAGAAAATTGCAAAACTGATTTCTATATTCCAGGGTGATTTAAAGACTTTTGTTAATTCTAATCTATTGCAGGAGTTCTCAGGGACGTTTTGCAATCAAAACCAAGCATTGAAGCTCAAAGAATCATCAAGAACAGAGTCACGATTTGTGTTTTATTTTGAGAATCGTACAACTTAATTCATGCATCATTAACATGATTTTGTGTTTGATTTGTGTTGCTAGGTACTGTACAAAGCTAATGGTATAGCTCAATTGAATTATAACGCCATAAATCACAGAATGCCATTGACAGATTTTAGGGTTCATAAGCTTTAAAATTAGGGCTTTGCAATCCTGGAAAAATTAGGCCTTATAAGATATATGACTGAATTCGTGAGAACCAGACGAATATGATGCAACCATCGCGAAATATTTATATAGATCACAAACCCTAATAGCTATTTTTCACCACTGTAGTTTGTGGGGGTTAAAAACCCCCGCTATTTGATTTTATTTTTACAGGTACAACGAAGAAGATGAGTACGTGGTGATACGTGGTTGGTTAATTCAAAAACACGCGCGCCTTATTTGTTTTACAGCTTAGTGGTGTGTTTATTAATATATTAATTGTTTGTTATTTTACTAACGACTGAAGCAAGTTGGTGGAGTGGTTGGCCAAGCATTCAATAGGCGTTGGGACCTGGGTTCGAATCCCAGGTCCCCCAAAATAATTGTTTTTTCTTTTCCTTAACATGTTCTTGTGCAGCCTTCCCAAAAGATGTCCACCATGCACTTTCAAGTCCCAGGCGCCAAGTGGCCACAGTCACAAATCTAATGGCCATGAGATGACGATCATTGTACTCCCTAGTCAAAGCACGGGTGGATGATCTCAAGGGTCAAAGAAGGCTTGAATAGCTAATGGGCTTCAGAAAATTGCCAGGAACACCTCCTAAATGGGCCAACACCCCCCTGGGTTCTTTTTCTTTCTTTCTTTATATTTTTTATTTCTTCTTTCATTAATTATTTATTATAATTATTTTTTTAATTAACTCAATTAATTATTTTCATAGTAAAATCAGAAAACTAAAATATAATATTTTTATTTGGATTATTATTAATTTCACCTTTAATTTATTATCTTTGTAAATAAATTCTAATGTAATTAATTTAGTTAATTAGGTTAATTTTAACTTTTTTCACAATAAATAAAATTAACATAGAATTAGGGTTTTGACAATTTTAATCATCTTTTTATTTTATTTTTATTAAAAACTAAAAAAATACTTTTTTTTCTTTTAATTAATTAATTAATTAGTTTTTTAGGTTTAATTTAATTAAATGCAAAAAGGACCAAAAACTCATTCTTTCTCAAAAAGGGTCAAAACCCTAAGGATTTCTCCCATTCAATTTTCTTTCGCGCATATTATTTTTGATCATATTTATGTAATTGCTCCGAGGATGTAATAGATAATTAGGACCTTTTTATCGCTTTATTTATTTTTCTCGCAATTTACTTTTTCCAAGGGTTTGTTTTTGGCGATGTAAATACCCGACGCCTTGTAATAGCGTAGATTTACTTTCTGCAATTTACTTTCCGCAAAGATAACTTAACTGAATCCTGACATACTCACACATGCCACTCCTAGGGTACGCCTCACTTAGTTGCCTCAACGTGGTCATTGAGTATATGATGTTTTAGAGGTCGCCCTCTTGTCTAAAGATCCAGTCGCCTCGAAATGGTTGCCTCGGATAAAAAGGATCTAGGACACTAGGGTTACCGCTAAGGCGTCCTACTATTGCTTTGGTGACCACATGTCCCTATAATCGAATTGACCCGAAAAACTCCAACGACGGTGCTACCTACTTCTCAATAGTGGGATAGTACTGTCTAAAGGACATTTACACAGCTTAATTTCTTTTGAGTAGGTAGAGGTTCTTAGATACCTGCTCTTTCAAAACAAAACAACTTTTTCGCACCTACACTTTTCTGACAAAAGTTTTCAAACAAACACTTCATACACTCTTGAGGACTGATACAAGAGTTTAAACGAAGTTTTCAAACAAACTTTTTTTCAAAACCAACAAACACAAGAAAAGAAAAACATTTTTGAAAACATAATGAGCAAGTACCTAAGAGCCCGTGGATAACCACGGATAGAAAGGGTGCTAATACCTTCCCTTTCTATAATCTACCTCCCGAATCGAGAACCATCTCGAAAAGGAATTTTGCTGTGCTTTTGTCCTTTCCTTGTTGGAGAAAATAAAAGACAATGGAGACTCTTGCTTACCGCGACATTTCGCGAACCAGCATTCCAAAACAGTCAGTTCTATTTCCACCTATCACAGAGGGACATGACTATTTTCCGATAGGAAACAAGTGATATTACCCTAGAGGTGCATGTGTGAATAATGTGTTTGATTTGCATGCATTTAGTCTTTGATTAGGGTGGCCTATTTTGTTGTTTGTATATTGCCATACACACTTATTTACTAGCAATATATGAAAAGCAAGTAAAAGGCGAAAAATAAATCTAAGCTATTACATCACTTTAGGGGGATGAGGATACAATTTAACAAATGGGGATGAAGTAGGAACTAAAATATTACAACCATATCGAATGATAATGAAAAGAATGTGAAAATAGTGTAGAATAAAGGGAAAATGCACTTTTGAACTGCTATGTGTCGACCCATGCTGCTATGTATCTACACATAGCTTCTTCCTGCCCCTGTAAAACAAAATTAGTTCAGTATGGGTCGACACATAATGGGATGTGTTGACTCATGCATCTTCTTGTATCGACGTGAAATGCGTATGTATCGACTCATAGGCTTTTCCAGCTTCTATTTTGTGAAATTTGTTCAGTATGAGTCAACACATAATGGGATGTATCGACTCATACACCTTTTTGCATCGATGAGAAATGCGTATGTGTCGACTCATAATCCTTTCCAGTCCCTGTTTTGTGACCTGAACTCAGTATGGGTCGATGCATGAGGGTTATATGTCGACTCATACCCTGTTTTTTCACTAGGATGAGTCGACACATGAGGATATGTGTCGATACATGCTTCATTTTCCTGCCTTAAACATTATTTTACTGAATGTACAGGTTAGCTTATGGCATATGATGGATAAACATGAACAACAAATGGTTGAATAAGCCTAAACAAAGTGCAAATGACTAGTTCAACAGGATAATAAAGTACTATATCTTGTCCTCAAAGAACAATAGTTTGTTAATGATGTAATGACAAGATATCAAGTCAAGAGGACTTACCTTTGGGCTGCACTAGTTGTTTTAGATCTGAATGCTTTTCCAAATGATGTGATAACCTTGTGAATCTTCCGGAAGATGCTCTGGACTGCTAGAACTGAGTTGGACTGTACTGTAATATTTTTGGTATTTTGATGATGAAGGTGAGTAGCACTACCAGGACTATTTTTATGTTTGGACAAACATTGCATGAAGTGTTTGGCTTAGGGAGAGTTTGTATGGTGGAGTAATAGGTTGGGGTTCTGTTTTGAACAAGAATAGATTTGATTTTGAAAAATCAGTCAAGGTTAACAAGAATATTGTTTTTCTGCTCAAAGAGACTCTCTATTCCCTCTCTCTATTTTTTCTAACCTTTTTTCAACCTCTTTTTCTTGCAACTGGCCTCTCTATTTATAGAGAAGGTTTGAGATTTGAATAATTCAAACTTTTGAAAAATCACATGTTATGCCTTTTTTGAAATTCATAAAGACAAGTTGCTTTATGATGAAGAAAGGAATGAAATCAAGAACTTAGCCATGCTTTGCAGGTCTTGTAGATTGCTTCTGCTGTTGAGAGATTTTCTGTCATCTTTGGAACAGATTTCAAGCTTTGAAAGAAGAGAGTGGTTGGAAAAGTGAAGCTTTATGCAAATGGAAATGTTGCTTTTTTGCATTTCTAACCATAAATGGTATCAAGACTTGGACAAAACTTAAAATGCCTGTGTAATACACTTAGGGTTTATGTAATTGCTTGATTATGCATAGATTTGGAGAGAACATAGCCTGAAAAGATAGATCTTGTAGCTTTGGTTGGAATTTTAGTCAAGTGTTCATCACAAATCTGCCTTGTAAATTAAGAATGAATGTCCAACTTTAGATCCTTGTATCTCCTAGCTCAAATATGATACATTCATGCTCTTGGATGTTTTAGAAAGCTTGAAACACCTTCTACAACTTTCATTTTGGCCACTTTTGTTAAATCAAACTGGAACTTGATGAAATATGGGCAAGAAGTTGGGATAAAAACCTAACGAAAACTGCTGAAAATATCTCTAAGTGTTTAAATGAAAATGTCATGACTTCATGAATTTATAACCTGAAATCCAAGCATGTTTAGGAGAAGTTGTGTAAACAAATGTTGTAGATATCATGGAGATCTACAACTTTCATGTTGGAAGCTTCTCTTGAATCATCTTGCATCAAGGTGAAAAGTTGGCATGAAGAAATGAGATTATCATGTGTAAAAAACACTTAGAAAAATTTCTAAGTCTTGAAGGGTTTGAACTTTCACATTGACTTTTGACTTTCTTGATTTCTTGATGATCAAGTTTCATATTTTTGAATGTCTTGATGAAATTTGATCCTTGGAATGTAATGTTGACCAAAAAGTAAAAGTTTGACTTTCTAGTATGCAATTGACCATTTTGCCCTTGTGCCAATTTCAAACCTAAATTGATGTATCAGTGCTGCAAACTTGACGTCTTAGAATATCTTGTTAGCAAATACTTGACAAACGAGAGGGAAAATTTTGGGGTACAACAGCTGCCCCTGTTCAATCTTCTTAAACCTGAAGAGTTAGATTGGCGAGTTTTTCCGTTCGTGACTCGAAGGTGGAAGATGAGTGGACACTAGAGTGCCCAGAAATTTGCACTCACTGACGCGCGGTTCAAGGAATGGGCTTAAAGATGCCATTTAGAGACGTGATAGAATCTTGTTGAAGATGGGCTTGTAGATGCCATCCAAGAATGCTTGTTGAATTGTAATTTGTAAGTTGAGTATCAGAATTGGGTCCATGTCTGGAGTGTATCTGATCTGTATCTGAATGAGTATCAGGATGGCATCCGTATCTGAAACGTATCTGAACTGTATCTAAATGAGTATCAGGATGGCATCCGTATTCGGTGCATATCTGAACTGTATCTGAAAGCTGAATCTAAATGAGTATTAGGATGGCATCCGTATCCGGTGCGTATCTGAACTGTATCTGAAAGCTGTCTTTGAATAAGTATCAGGATGGCATCCGTATCTGGTGTGTATCAGAACTGTATCTGAAAGCTGAATCTGAATGAGTATCAGGATGGCATCCGTATCCAGTATGTATCTGAACTGTATCTGAAAGCTGTCTTTGAATGAGTATCAGGATGGCATATGTATCTGGTGCGTATCTGAACTGTATCTGAAAGCTATCTTTGAATGAGTATCAGGATGGCATCCGTACCTGGTGCGTATCTAAACTATATCTGAAAGCTGAATCTGAATGAGTATCAGGATGGCATCCGTATCCGGTGCGTATCTGAACTGTATCTGAAAGCTGTCTTTGAATGAGTATCAGGATGGCATCAGTATCTAGTGTGTATCTGAACTGTATCTGAAAGCTGTCTTTGAATGAGTATCAGGATGGCATCCGTATCTGGTGCGTATCTGAACTATATCTGAAAGATGAATCTGAATGAGTATTAGGATGGCATCTGTATCCGGTGTGTATCTGAACTATATTTGAAAGCTGTCTTTGAATGAGTATCAGGATGGCATCCGTATCTGGTGCATATCTGAGCTGTATCTGAAAGCTATCTTTGAATGAGTATCAGGATGGCATCCGTATCTGGTGCGTATCTTTAAGCTGAATCTGAATGAGTATCAGGATGGCATCCGTATCTGGTGCATATCTGAAAGCTGAATCTGAATGAGTATCAGGATGGCATCCGTATCTAGTGCGTATATGAACTATATCTGAAAGATGAATCTGAATGAGTATCAGGTGGCATCCGTATCCCATGCATATCTGAACTGTATCTGAAAGCTGTCTTTGAATGAGTATCAGGATGGCATCCGTATCTGGTGTGTATCTGAACTGTATCTGAAAGCTGTCTTTGAATGAGTATCAAGATGGCATCCGTATCTGATGCGTATCTGAACTGTATCTGAAAGTTGAATCTGAATGAGTATCAGGATGGCATCCGTATCTGGTGCGTATCTGAACTGTATCTGAAAGCTGAATCTGAATGAGTATCAGGATTGCATCCGTATCCGGTGCGTACCTGAACTGTATCTGAAAGCTGAATCTGAATATATATCAGGATGGCATCCGTTTCTAGTGCGTATCTGAACTGTATCTAAAAGCTGAATCTGAATGAGTATCAGGATGGCATCTGTATCTGGTGCGTATCTGAACTGTATCTGAAAGCTGAATCTGAATGAGTATCAGGATGACATCCGTATCTGGTGCGTATATGAACTGTATCAAGTAGTGAATTGTTTGAGCTGGTCGAGTAGATATTTGTCCTGTCTGGTTTCAGGTATTAATCTTTGACCTGAGAAAGAAAGATAGTTTTCTTGGCTTGGTACATGTATTAATCTTCAATCTCTTCATGTAGATAGTTTTCCTGGCTTGTTACAGGTATTAATCTACAATCATTCGTCCATAGATAGCTTTCCTGGCTTGCTAAAGGTATTAATCTGGGACTTGAAAAGGTTGTTGGTTGCCATTTGTTGATTGACCTTTTCCTGAAAAGGTAAAACATTAGTTGTATGCAATGTCATGACGTATGTGTTGTGTAATGATGTTCTCAAAATAAATAAGATTTGTGTCATTTGTATTTTGTATGCATATGTTATGAATGTTGTTGAAGTGTAATTTTGTTTTGGACTTTGCTCAAAATGTTTCCACCGGGGATCCATGTTTTGTTGTTTGAGGAGAACTCCGCTGGGGGATATTGAAAACTCTGTGGGGAGAACGTTTATTCATGCTTAGGAAAAGAGTTCAGGAGTGTCGGTTATCCGTTGCTCTACTGGGGAGTCGAAGTTGAACTAATGTCTGGTTGGGTCCAGGTTTCGCAGTAACTTGTTGGGGATTGTAGAGTAGTCTACTAGGGAAGAGGAGTTGTTGTCCTTTGATTTGTAGTAGTCAGAGAGACAAACTCAAGCTGGGGATTCCTACCATTTTTTGGGGAAATAAACCTTGTTGCCGGTCTGCTTGAGAGGTGACGACTTCGTTGGGGAAAGTCCTCGAGCACTCTTGATGTTGTCTTAGTTGGAGAAAGGTTTTCAGAGACTAAACTCTTGCCGGGGAATCATCCTATGAGGAGGATTTAGGGGATATTTGTCACTGCCCCTAGCAGCCAATGTTTGTGGTATTGCCAAAAATGTTTGATTGTGTTAGACCAATGTTTGAATCTAGTACCCTATATTTAAGTTTTGATGATAACAAAGTGAAAAGATATAGTAATTAAATATTTCATGATTGAATTATATGCTGCCTAAAATTACTATGCTCTGATTTGCAGATATGCTGATTAAAATAAGCAAGATCACTTCTTCAGCATCAGAATATGAGTTTGCACACCAGCATCAGAAGGTGCTGAATCAGAACGTCAAGATCAGATGATCAAAGCTTGCACATGCTGAAGCTTGATGAACAGAACTGCGCGTAAAACACTCTGATACAGAATCAAATTAGTTCATCAGCAGCGAAGCAGAATCAGAATGAGCCAAGCCAGAACGTGCATTGAAGAAGCAACGGTACTGTGCATTGAAAGCTAATCAATACCAACGGCATCATTCTAGACAAGATCTGCTCAAAAAGGAAAGCTTGTTAATAGCATTGAATCAAGAATATTTGCTTCAACGTTCATCCTCTCAAGTGCTATATAAACCAAGCTTTGAAGATTATCACGGCTAATGCTTCCAAACTCTCTACACGCACAAAGCTGAACAATAATCTTCACTCTACAAGTTTTGCTAAACCAACAAACTCTGATACTTTATTAGCGTTTAGCAACCTAGTATTCTAAGCTTCATTTGTGTAAACATCACAGTTGTGATATAGTTTTTGTAGAAAACATTCACACACATTTGCTTATACCTTTGTAAGAAAGTGTTGCCTTGACAAACCGGATTGTGGTTTGAGTCAAGAAGGTTTTAGCAGTTGCTAAAGCAGATTTGTATTCAGTTGAATATAGTGAATTAAGACCTCGTTGGAGAGAGGCGAAATCACCTTGACGGGTGGACTGGAGTAGTTTGAGATCAAACGAACCAGGATAAAAATACCTTGTCATTTGCTTTAAGATTCCAGTTTTTCAATTCAACCCCCCCCCCCCCCCCTTCTTGTGTTTTTCATCCCTTCAATTGGCATCAGAGCGCCTGGTTCTGAGCTAAAACACTTAACCGTGTCAGTACAAGATCCAGCGTCAGAAAAATACAATGGCAGGAAACAACTCTCATTTCAGCAATGACACCAATGAGGACAGAGACAGATTCAACGGCAAACCTCCAGTCTTTGATGGAGAAAACTTTGACTACTGGAAAGACAGAATTGAAAGCTTCTTTCTAGCACATGATGCTGATCTGTGGGATATGGTGACAGATGGATACACGCACCCTGTTAATGCAACTGGTCAGAAGATTGATAGAAAATCAATGACTGATCAACAAAAGCGTGATTTCAAGAATCACCATAAGGCCAGAACCATCCTTCTCAGTGCCATCTCCTACACTGAGTATGAGAAGATCTCCAACAGAGACACAGCTAAGAACATCTTTGATTCTCTCAGAATGACGCATGAGGGCAACGTTCAAGTCAAAGAAACAAAAGCTCTGGCGCTCATTCAGAAGTATGAGGCGTTTAAAATGGAAGAATCTGAATCCATTGAAACTATGTTCTCTAGATTCCAGATTCTGGTAGCTGGTCTCAAAGTTCTGGACAAGGGATACTCTACTGCTGACCATGTCAAGAAGATAATCAGAAGTTTACCCAAGCAGTGGAGGCCTATGGTTACTGCTCTGAAGCTGGCGAAAGATCTCAACAAAATCACTCTGGAGGAACTTATAAGCTCCCTCATAAGTCATGAGATAGAGCTGGAAGCTGACGAGCCTCAGAAGCAAGGTAAGCCTATAGCTTTAAAATCTAACAGAAAATCTGAATCTAAAGTTTTGCAGGCAGTTGAAGAAACATCTGATGGATCCTCATCAGAAGAAGACGAGCTTTCCCTTCTCTCCAGAAGAGTAAATCAACTGTGGAAGCAAAGACAAAGGAAGTTCAGGAATCCCAGAAGATCTGATCAGAACGAGTCTTCTTCCAGATACAGAAGGACAGATTCTTCCTCTGGATATAGAAGATCTGAAGGCTCCTCAGGTAGCAAGAAGCCAAATACAAAAGACATCATCTGCTACGAGTGCAATGAGCAAGGACACTACAAGAGTGACTGTCCAAAGCTTCAGAGGGAAAAGCCCAAAAAGAAGTTTGGAAGAGAAAAGAAGAAAAGTCTCATGGCCACATGGGATGACTCTGACTCGTCTGAAGCTGACTCAGAATCAGATGATGAAAGGGCGAACATAGCGCTTATGGCTAACATTCCAGATGACAGTGAAGCTTCTGACTCAGACTCAGAATCAGACACAGAAGAGGTATTCCCTAACTTCGCTGTTAATTTTACAAAGGCTGAACTTGCTGAAAGCCTCAATGAAATTCTGGAACGTTATCAGCAGATTAGAGCTAAATTCAGAGACCTGAAAAGGACTGTTGAATCTGACTCTAATAAGTCTGAGAGTCTCAAATTGGAAAACTCTGAGCTGAGAGATAAAATTTTAAAATTAGAAAACTCTTTACAAAACTCTCAGAAGGAACCAATTGCTGAAACTCCCAGCAACGCTGATGAGATCATCAAGGAGTATGATCATAGTTTCCAGAAGTTCCTTGCTAAAAGCATAGATAGAAGCAGAATGGCTTCAATGATCTATGGAGTTAGCAGAAACGGCAGGAAAGGAATAGGATACCTAGGTAAGGTTCCTACACCTAAAAATGTCATGGATTTAACCATTAAACACACTCCTCTAAATTCACACTTTGTGTATGGTCACACACATGACATCAAATATACTAGTAGTAATCACTTTGTGAAACCAAAATTCAATCAGAGTTTTGGTAAAACTAACAAATCAGGACCCAAGAAGATCTGGGTACCTAAGGATAAAATAATACATGTTGCAGATATCTTTAGCAGCAAATCAGAAACACCAGTCATGGTACCTGGACTCTGGCTGCTCACGTCACATGACGGGAAGAAGGCATATGTTCCAAAGCCTGAAACTTAAGCCTGGAGGCCACGTTGGCTTTGGAGGCAATCAGAGGGGAAAGATTATTGGCTCTGGAACTGTAGGTAACGGAAATCTTCCCTCTATTAATAATGTTCTGCTTGTTGATGGATTGATGCATAACCTGTTATCCATAAGTCAATTAAGTGATAACGGTTATGATATAATCTTTAATCAAAAATCATGTAAAGCTGTTAGTCAGAAAGATGGGACTATCCTATTTAATGGTAAGAGGAAAAACAACATTTACAAAATCAAACTTTCTGAACTAAAGAGTCAGAACGTAAAATGTCTTCTGTCTGTTAACAACGAGCAGTGGATCTGGCACAGAAGATTGGGGCATGTTAGTATGAGAAGAATATCTCAGATTAACAAACTCAATCTGGTCAGAGGACTTCCAAATTTGAAGTTCAATTCAGATGCTCTGTGTGAAGCATGTCAGAAAGGCAAATTTGCAAAACCTTCTTTTAAATCCAAAAATGTTGTTTCTACCTCTAAGCCATTAGAACTTCTGCACATTGACTTATTTGGACCAGTTAAGACTGCTTCTGTCAGTGGCAAGAAGTATGGGTTAGTTATCGTAGATGACTATAGCAGATGGACATGGGTAAAGTTCTTAAGACACAAGGACGAGTCACACTCTGTGTTTGTTACCTTCTGTAACCAAGTTCAGAATGAAAAAGATCTTAGAATCGTTAAAGTCAGAAGTGATCATGGTGGAGAATTTGAAAATAAAGATTTTGAGTCATTCTTTAATGACAAAGGCATTCTGCATGATTTCTCTTGTCCTAGAACTCCCCAACAAAATGGAGTTGTAGAACGAAAGAACAGAACATTGCAAGAAATGGCCAGAACCATGATCAACGAGACAAACGTTGCTAAGACTTTCTGGGCAGAGGCAATAAACACAGCGTGCTACATTCAGAATAGAATCTCAATAAGACCTATTCTGGAAAAGACTCCATATGAATTGTGGAAGAACAGAAAGCCCAACATTTCGTATTTTCATCCATTTGGATGTACTTGCTATATGTTAAATACAAAGAATTATTTGAACAAGTTTGATTCTAAGGCACAGAAGTGTATTATGTTAGGATACTCTGAACGCTCAAGAGGGTACAGAGTATACAATACAGAAACACAGATTGTGGAAGAATCAATCAGTGTTCGTTTTGATGACAAGCTTGACTCTGAAAAGTCAAAGCAGAATGAAAATCTTGCAGGTATAGAAATTGAATTTGCAGGTTCTGAAGACAAGTCATCAGAAGCTCTCAACACAGACATTCCTTCAACGTCTGAAAGAAGCAATGCTAGAAATCCTACAACTGCTGATCAACCTCAGAAGAGATTACCCAGAAGCAGTTTGGATCACCCAGAAGAGACTATTCTAGGAAGAAAGGAAGATCCAATCAGAACAAGAGCAAGCTTCAGAAACTCTGAAGAAACTCTGATGGGACTTGTGTCTCTGATTGAACCTTCTTCTATTGATGAAGCACTTCTGGACAATGACTGGATTCTGGCAATGCAAGAAGAGCTGAATCAATTCACCAGAAACGACGTATGGGATCTCGTTCCAAGACCAAAAGGATTCAACGTCATTGGAACAAGATGGGTGTTCAGAAACAAGCTTAATGAACAAGGTGAAGTCGTCAGAAACAAGGCACGACTGGTTGCACAAGGTTATAGTCAGCAAGAGGGGATAGACTATACAGAAACCTTTGCCCCAGTCGCCAGGTTAGAATCTATCAGACTTTTAATCTCATTTGCTGTTAATAGAGGCATCACTCTGTATCAGATGGATGTCAAAAGTGCATTCTTAAATGGTTATATAGAAGAAGAAGTGTATGTTCACCAACCCCCAGGTTTTGAAAATACAAAACATCCAGAACATGTTTTCAAACTGAAAAAGTCACTGTATGGTCTGAAACAAGCTCCCAGAGCTTGGTATGAAAGGCTAAGTAACTTTCTGCTTGAAAATGAGTTCACCAGAGGGAAAGTGGACACCACTCTATTCTGTAAAACAGTTAAGAGTGACATTTTAGTCTGTCAAATTTATGTTGATGATATAATCTTTGGTTCTACTAATCCTTCTCTTGGAAGAAAATTTGCTAAGTGTATGCAGGCAGAATTTGAGATAAGCCTCATGGGGGAACTGAAGTTCTTTCTAGGAATTCAGATCAATCAAACTCCAGAGGGAACTTACATTCATCAGAGCAAATACATCAGAGATCTTCTGAAGAAATTTGACCTCTCAGAATGTAAGCCATCAAAGATTCCAATGCATCCCACGTGCATTCTGGAAAGAGAAGAGGTAAGCAAAAGCGTAGAACAGAAAGTCTACAGAGAAAATCTAGTGATTACAGTTTAGTAGGCTACTGCGACGCTGATTTTGCTGGAGACAGAGTGGAACGAAAAAGTACTTCTGGAAGCTGCCAGTTTCTGGGAGAAAATCTGATCTCGTGGTCCAGCAAAAGGCAATCAACTATTGCTCTGTCAACAGCAGAAGCTGAGTACATAGCAGCAGCAGGATGTAGCACACAGATGCTCTGGATGAAAAGTCAGCTTGAAGACTTCCAGATTTTTGAGAGTAACATTCCTATTCTTTGTGATAATACTTCTGCTATTTGCTTAAGTAAGAATCCTATTTTACATTCTAGAGCTAAGCATATAGAAATAAAACATCATTTCATTAGGGACTATATTCAGAAAGGAATTTTAAACTTGAAATTTATAGATACAGACCATCAATGGGCTGATATCTTTACTAAACCCCTTTCAGAAGATAGGTTTAATTTCATTCTGAAACATCTCAGCATGAAAGTATGCCCAGAATGAAAATGCTTTAATTCCATATTTTTATCTTTCAGAATGTATTTATATTACTGTGAACTTCTGATCAATCTTCTTTCAGAAAGATAGAACATGCAGATTGTATCAGAGGCAAGTCTAAAGATCTGAGAGTCTAATCTCAAAGACAGACGTGCTGATCACTACATCAAACAAGTGTCATCCAATCATCAGCAAATCCCTGAAGCAGAACGCGTGCACGTTTCTGAGAAGGCAAAGCGCTGATTGGGTGCATTGAGACACATGTCTGGTAACCGTTTTTAAGTATCTTTCTCAAATCCCCCAAAATCAGCAAGCATTAAATGCAAAAGTAATCACGCTTGTTAATGGCAATCATTATTTTTTTTCTCTCTCTTAAAAACGTTTAATTTTTCAAAATAATTTTTGAAATCCTTATTTAAGCACATCATTCTTCATGTTTATTCTTTACGCTTACTCATAATCTCTCAAGTATTTTCTGCATATCTCCTTCAAAACCCCAGCAAAACTTTCATTGACTTAGCAAGTCTTGAACGTCTTGCTGATTTAAGACACAAATTGGCCATTCCCAAACCAAAGCAATTAGATGTTGGCTCTGGTATTTTGGACTTTGAAACAGGTATGCTGCAGTGGATTGCTTCTTTAAGCAAGTCTGTCCGGGGATGATCGACCCAGCTGCTTCTGATCAGCTCTGGTCACAGTTCAGAGTATGGGTTCGTGCTGAAGCACTCAAGCTGCAGGATGTCAACTATGAGCAGGCTCAACAGAACTTTAGCAAGCTGCTGAAGGAAGTTGAGAGTCAGCTGCCTCAAGAAGTTGTGCTCCCTCTGGACTCTGAATCGTGGTCTGAGAAAGAGCAAGCTGCACAGGTGCAACCTTCAGAAGAAGACAAGACTCTTCAGGAAGAAAATCCAGCAGAAGATGTAGCTGAAAGTTCTGAGAAGCTTCCTCCTGCTGAAAGTTCTCAAGCTGCCTTGGACAGGCAGGCTCTGGAAGAATTAAGGCTGAATGACTTGCGTCTACAGCAGCGGATGGAAGAGAATGATCAGAAGATGGAAGCAAGAATGAATGTCCAGGACAGCAAGATTGATACTGTTGTCACCATGGTTCAGAAGCAGAATGCAACTTCTGAAAAGATTCAAGCAATGCTGGAAAGCCTGTTCTCACGCATGCCCCCACAACCTTGAAATTTTTTTCATGCATGACATTCTCTATATTTTCTTCATTTTCTGATGTACTTTTGACTATGTTTTGACTATGCTTGTGTAATGTTCTTTGCTCTGAACTATTTTTAATATAATTTGTTTTTCTGATCTAAATTGTTTTAGCACATCACTAACACTTTTTGATTGCTGACAAAAAGGGGGAGAACAAGATTGATATTTAAAATCAATAACGGATAACTAGACAGAAACTCTCAAACATTCTAACTCTATTACTTGAAATGTTTTTCTGTTTTGTTGTTAAGTCTACAGGCACTAGAAGCTCCGAACACTATGAAGTCTAAGAACTAGAAGCTCTGATCAAAATATAGAAGCTCATGTTGCTCTGATCAAATATGAAGTTCTGATATATGAAGCTCTGATCGACCTAACACTCTGATCCGAAGCAAAGCTCTGACAGGAAAAGCTCTGAAGCTATGCTCTCTGATAAGTCAAAGACTTATAATCTGATGCTCAAAGATAGAAAAAGATCTGACTCTGAAGAAAACGCATATCAAAGGGAAGTAACAAACTCAGGGGGAGTATCTCTTAACTCTGACTTCTCCGTACTTCTTATTCTGATACATAGATCTGATAACTTTTCACGTTATTTTTTCATTTAAAATATCTAGTTTTTGTCATCATCAAAAAGGGGGAGATTGTTAGAACAATGTTTGAATCTAGTACCCTATATTTAAGTTTTGATGATAACAAAGTGAAAAGATATAGTAGTTAAATATTTCATGATTGAATTATATGCTGCCTAAAATTACTATGCTCTGATTTGCAGATATGCTGATTAAAATAAGCAAGATCACTTCTTCAGCATCAGAATATGAGTTTGCACACCAGCATCAGAAGGTGCTGAATCAGAATGTCAAGATCAGATGATCAACGCTTGCACATGCTGAAGCTTGATGAACAGAACTGCGCGTAAAACACTCTGATACAGAATCAAATTAGTTCATCAGCAGCGAAGCAGAATCAGAATGAGCCAAGCCAGAACGTGCATTGAAGAAGCAACGGTACTGTGCATTGAAAGCTAATCAATACCAACAGCATCATTCTAGACAAGATCTGCTCAAAAAGGAAAGCTTGTTAATAGCATTGAATCAAGAATATTTGCTTCAACGTTCATCCTCTCAAGTGCTATATAAACCAAGCTTTGAAGATTATCACGACTAATGCTTCCAAACTCTCTACACGCACAAAGCTGAACAATAATCTTCACTCTACAAGTTTTGCTAAACCAACAAACTCTGATACTTTATTAGCGTTTAGCAACCTAGTATTCTAAGCTTCATTTGTGTAAACATCACAGTTGTGATATAGTTTTTGTAGAAAACATTCACACACATTTGCTTATACCTTTGTAAGAAAGTGTTGCCTTGACAAACCGGATTGTGGTTTGAATCAAGAAGGTTTTAGCAGTTGCTAAAGCAGATTTGTATTCAGTTGAATATAGTGAATTAAGACCTCGTTGGAGAGAGGCGAAATCACCTTGACGGGTGGACTGGAGTAGTTTGAGATCAAACGAACCAGGATAAAAATACCTTGTCATTTGCTTTAAGATTCCAGTTTTTCAATTCAACCCCCCCCTTCTTGTGTTTTTCATCCCTTCAGATTGTACGTAACCCTTTGTTGAGGGATTGACGTTCAGTGCCCCAAGTGATGGAAATGGAGACTTGCCCCTGGTTACTCTGCAATTCTTAGGAGATTTCTGGGAATCTTGACTGGACTTCCCCAGGTGTGCTAGACAATGACATGTCATGCCCCCTTGTTGATAGGAGATTTGTCAATCGAAGTGTCCTCCTTTTTGAAGTGATTTTGTTCACTGAGAGACCTTTCGTTCATCGGATGTTCGTTGTGTGAATTTCTCCATTGTCAAACAAATAGCCATATGCAAACAATGATATTCAAGTAATGCAAAGTTTATGTTTGTCTTGAAATTTTGAAAATGCGTTTTAGCGAGTAAAGAAATTTTGTAAGAAAAATTCAAACTCAAGATTTAGAGTAAAGCATTACAGGAGTCAGGGTACCTTTTGTAACAGTATGCTTTCTAACTAACCCATTCTTCAATTAGGACTTTTGAAGGGTTGTAACGTGGCTTGGTTCACAGTTTAAGAAAAAAAGGATAAAGGCTCAAATGTATTTGTACCCACCCGTTCTTCATGATGTTCTTCAGTCCTAAGCTCAGTTAATTGTACGTTTGAACTCCAATTGAGTCTGGGATAACGTTTTGGTGATGGTTCAAACAAGTTAAGTTTGTTGGAAGGCAGTCATTTTTTGCAACATTTTTTTTCATGTTGTTGAGGATTTGTAGTGACCTCTTTTTATTTGATTTGTTATCCCTAATTTTTGCCTGACTGTTCCTGTTTTGAGATTACAGTCAGCGGGATGCCCCAATTTTCTTAAGTCTCCTTCGTAGGTTTTGACTTAGTGGGATTTTATTTTTTCGAGAGATAATGACTGCCTATGTGGTATGGAACCATCACCATCTTTTGATTACAGAGGAATGTTTTTTATGTCATTCGTCGTATTACGAGATGAGAGTTTGTGGCTTAATGCGCGTTTGAATTAACTGAGAGACCACCCTGCCCCTGGTTTTGATTAAAAGTTTCAATTTTGTGAAAAAGAAAAAAAATTCCACTTCTTTGGCTTGAAGGGGTTGACTAGGTATTATCTTCCTTATAACTCCAGTGTTTAGGATTTGAAAGAACGTCTGTACATCGTCAGCAAGGTCTATCCAAAAGCATACTGTATGAGATTATGGAATTGTTTTCGTCATCCTCCCTCTAAAGGCTTGTAACTTTTAGCAAGAGTTAAATGTCATAAGAAGAATAAAAAGCATAGTTTAAATATAGTGAAAATGAAAGGATAAATTCAAGACAAACATATGCAATGCATTAATGAAATAGAGTTTGACATTAATAGATAAATGTTTGAACAACAAAAGAAATTACAATTGAAAATTCAAAATGAACAAAAGCCTCTTTGTCTGAACTTGTCACTTTAGATGGCGAGCCTTTGAAGGATGACAGAAGAACTCAGTCTGACCATCTTGTGTGAACTCCAGCATTCCTTCGTCGATCAGGTTTTGAATCTTATACTTTAACGCCCAACAATCGTTTGCATCATGCCCAGGGCTATTAGAATGATAACCACACCTTGCCTCCGGATTGTAGTTAGGAGAGGAAGTCTTCGGGATCGGATGAGGGTTTATCACCGTAATCATATTCATTCTGAACATGTGTTGTAGTTCTTGTGACAATGGCATGTTGATTTGGGTGAAGTGCCTTTGGCAGAAGAATTCAGTATGGCCATCTTGTGTGAACTCCAGCGTTCCCTCTTCAATCAGCTCTTGAATTTTATTTCTTAATGTCCAATAGCTATTGGTGTCATGTCCAGGACTGTTGGAGTGGTACGCACATCTTGCATTTGGATTGTACTTCGGAGAGGCTGTGTTCGGATTCTGAGGGGGGTATTTCAACGTAACCAGCTTGGCCTCCAACATGTGTTGCAGTGCTTGAGACAGTGACATGTTGATTTTGGTAAAGCGTCTTTCAGCTGTATTCCGCTTACGCCGATTACCCTGTTGTTGTTGGCCAGGTTGTTGTTGGGCTCGTGACGCGGAAGCAAATTGGAAAGGTGCACTCTCAGTTTCTTGTCTCAAGGGAGGCTGAATGATGATTTGATCCCTAATCCTAGGTGTTTTCCCCATTTTGTTACATCCATCCCGACGAAGCTTGTTGATGAGGACCCTCAGCTCTTCTTGTCCCTGTGCCAGATTTTGGATAAGAGCCATCTGGCCCACCAGCCGTCCCATCATCTGGACTTTCATTATGGCTATCTCGGTTTGTAGCCGTTCCAACTGGTCATTTTTGTTGTCATCAGGATTCCCCATGGTCGTGACCCTGGTGAGGAGAGCCTTCACCTCTTCTTGCCCCTTGGATAGGTTTAAGAACATCTCTTGAAGTTGAGCGTTTTGAGCCTGGATGTCCTTGATAGTCTGTTCTAGAGCCATCTCTACTGAAATAAACAGTAGGAAGATAAGGAGACTTGAATGGGAGAAACCTGTCATGATATGATGCATGATACGTGGATGCATGTTTTCAAGGATCTCGCGGGGTAAACACAAGAAAAAGTTAGAGATTGAAATCTTTGATTGGAGAACTTTGTATCAGTGGACATCCTTCCACAAGAATTAAGCTCACCATGTCAAGTGGGTCATAGCCCTTGACTCAAGTTTGTTGTACTTGATCTTTGACGATGTTTGATCAAAGGAAAATAAATCCCCCTGCCCCTTGCCAGAAGTTTGGTTTATCATAACCTGCATCAAAGACCCTCGAGATCCTTGAAATGGTTATTGAAAATGCTATGGTATGATGTTATGATGTTATGCACAAGTATGCGAAGTAAGCAAGTTTATATACAAATAATCATATTCACACAAAGCAAACAAGTCCTTAGTTTTAGGCTTGCATGGAGTTTGTAGGTAAGTACCCTCTTGAAGTTTAGTTGGCTCAACCTGTCCTAGTTAATAGTAACCAGGTTCTAAGGGGTCTCAATATCACTAACCTTTCTTTTAAGCATTGTCTCAGCTTAATAAATCTTTTCTTGCGGCCGAGATATCCCAAAAGTTCGGTCTCAATGAGTGTAGTATCGAGTATCAACCAATTTTCAGCTCTACACCGAAACTGGTCATCTCACTACGTCCTAATGGCCAAGTTGGTCAAGTAAGGTTCTAAGGTCAGTTGATGCTTCACAACACCATGCAGCGGCCCCGTACTCTCCTTGATTCAACTCAAGGGTTACCGGTACCAACCAAAGTGCCACATAAACGTAGCTACTGCTTCAACCATGTCAGTATACCCTGCACAGTTCCCTCACAGTCTATTTCTACTTACCTAAAAGGTGTCCCCAAATTCGGGTGTAGGATTAAAGCAAGCCCAAACAGAGAACCATAATGTAAAGCATACAAATCAAGAAATGTAAGTAAGTAAAGGTGATCTAGCCCTAAGGTAACCCCACTTTTAATTTTATTCCCCAGCAGAGTCGCCAGTTCTGTGATACGGTGGGAGAACTGACTTAAGGTTTTGCGTTTTATCGCAAATGTCGTAGTTATCAAGAGTCGCCACCGACTTTTCTTTTATCCAAAAAGGAAAGGTGAAAAAGCACAGGAAAGACCTTTAGAGATGTTTCTGAGTTCGGGGGATAGATTATGAAAAGGGAAGGTATTAGCACCCTTTTCATCCATGGTTTTCCATGGGCTCTTAGTTACTTGCTAGACCACTTGCTTTTGTTTGAATGTGTGCTTTGTGTGTGGTTTTTGAAAATATTTTTGAAAATGGAACTTCGTAATGATTCTCGTTTCTATGAGAACACCTACAAAGTGTTTGTTTCGAAAATAGTTCAAAAGTGTGTTTGTGAGATGTGTTTTTGAAAGTATTTTGAAAATGGAACTTCGTAATGGTTCTTGTTTCTATAAGAATGCCTACAAAGTCTTTGTTTCGAAAATAGTTCAAAGGTGAGAGTGTGGGTGTATAAAATGTTTTTTGTCGTGAGCAAGCGAGTAACGGAGAGCGAACCTACCTACTCGAAAGTTCTTAAATGTGCTTTTCCTCCTCCTTTAGATGTTGCTATCTTACCATTGATTTGATAAGAAGCCCCATCGTTGGATGTGAAGGGACGGGCGTTGGGACGTTTGTATAGTCATAGAAGGCAACATATGGGATGTTTTAGCAGTTTCGTTTTAGGGACTAGATCGTTTACCGATGGCAACATCGAGGGTCATCGATGGACTACGATCTTTATCGAGGGTCTTTTGCTAAAAATGCCCATGTTCGAGGGACATGACTATTTTCCGATAGGCAACAAGTGAGATTACCCTAGAGGTGCATGTGTGAATAATGTGTTTGATTTGCATGCATTTAGTCTTTGATTAGGGTGGCCTATTTTGTTGTTTGTATCTTGCCATACACACTGATTTACTAGCAATACATGAAAAGCAAGTAAAAGGAGGAAAATAAATCTAAGCTATTACATCACTTTAGGGGGGTGGGGATACAATTTAACAAATAGGGATGAAGTAGGAACTAAAATATTACAACCATATCGAATGATAATGAAAAGAATGTGAAAACAGTGTAGAATAAAGGGAAAATGCACTTTTGAACTGCTATGTGTCGACCCGTGCTGCTATGTATCGACACATAGCTTCTTTCTGCCCCTGTAAAACAAAATTAGTTCAGTATGGGTCGACACATAATGGGATGTGTCGACTCATGCATCTTCTTGTATCGACGCGAAATGCGTATGTATCGACTCATAGGCTTTTCCAGCTTCAGTTTTGTGAAATCTGTTCAGTATGAGTCGACACATAATGGGATGTATCGACTCATACACCTTTTTGCATCGACGCGAAATGCGTATGTGTCGACTCATAATCCTTTCCAGTCCCTATTTTGTGACCTGAACTCGGTATGGGTCGATGCATGAGGGTTATGTGTCGACTCATACCCTATTTTTTCACTAGGATGAGTCGACACATGAGGATATATGTCGATACATGCTTCATTTTCCTGCCTTAAACATTATTTTACTGAATGTACAGGTTAGCTTATGGCATATGATGGATAAACATGAACAACAAATGATTGAATAGGCCTAAACAAAGTGCAGATGACTAGTTCAACATGATAATAAAGTAATATATCTTGTCTTCAAAGAACAACAGTTTGTTAATGATGTAATAATAAGATATCAAGTCATGGGGACTTACCTTTGGGCTGCACTGGTTGTTTTAGATCTGAATGCTTTTCCAAATGATGTGATAACCTTGTGAATCTTCCGGAAGCTGCTCTGGACTGCTAGAACTGAGTTGGACTGTACTATAATATTTTTGGTATTTTTGATGATGAAGGTGAGTAGCACTACCAGGACTATTTTTATGTTTGGACAAACTTTGTATGAAGTTTTTGGCTTAAAGAGAGTTTGTATGGTGGAGTAAGAGGTTGGGGTTCTGTTTTGAACAAGAACAAATTTGATTTTGAAAAATCAGTCAAGGTTAACAAGAATACTGTTTTTCTGCTCAAAGAGACTCTCTATTCTCTCTCTCTATTTTTTCTTACCTGTTTTCAACCTCTTTCTCTTGCAACTGGCCTCTCTATTTATAGAGAAGGTTTGAGATTTTAAAAATTCAGACTTTTGAAAAGTCACATGTTATGCCTTTTTTCAAATTCATAAAGACAAGTTGCTTTATGATGAAGAAAGGAGTGAAATCAGGAACTTAGCCATGCTTTGCAGGTCTTGTAGATTGCTTCTACTGTTGAGAGATTTTCTGTCATCTTTAGAACAGATTTCAAGCTTTGAAAGAAGAGAGTGGTTGGAAAAGTGAAGCTTTATGCAAATGGAAATGTTGCTTTTTTGCATTTCTAACCATAAATGGTATCAAGACTTGGACAAAAATTCAAATGCCTGTGTAATACACTTAGGGTTTGTGTAATTGCTTGATTATGTGTAGATTTGGAGAGAACATAGCCTGAAAAGAGAGATCTTGTAGCTTTGGTTGGAATTTTAGTCAAGTGTTCATCACAAATCTGCCTTGTAAATCAAGAATGAATGTCCAACTTCAGATCCTTGTATCTCCTAGCTCAAATATGATACATTCATGCTCTTGGATGTTTTGGAAATCTTGAAACACCCTCTATAACTTTCATGTTGGCCACTTTTGTTAAATCAAACTGGAACTTGATGAAAAATGGGCAAGAAGTTGGGATAAAAACCTAACCAAAACTGCTGAAAATTTCCCTAAGTGTTTAAATGAAAATGTCATGACTTCATGAATTTAAAACCTGAAACCCAAGCCGGTTTAGGAGAAGTTGTGTAAAGAAATGTTGTAGATATCATGGAGATCTACAAATTTCATGTTGGGAGCTTCTCTTGAATCATCTTGCATCAAGGTGAAAAGTTGGCATGAAGAAATGAGATTATCATGTGTAAAAAACACTTATAAAAATTTCTAAGTCTTGAAGGGTTTGAACTTTCACATTGACTTTTGACTTTCTTGATTTCTTGATGATCAAGTTTCATATTTTTGAATGTCTTGATGAAATTTGATCCTTGGAATATAATGTTGACAAAAAAGTCAAAGTTTGACTTTCTAGTATGCAATTGACCATTTTGCCCTTGTGCCAATTTCAAACCTAAATTGATGTATCAGTGCTGCAAACTTGACGTCTTAGAATATCTTGTGAGCAAATACTTGACACACGAGAGGGCAAATTTTGGGGTACAACAGCTTCCCCTGTTCAATCTTCTTAAACCCGAAGAGTTAGATTGGCGAGTTTTGCCATTCGTGACTCGAAGGTGGAAGATGATTGGACACTAGAGTGCCCAGAAATTTGCATTTGGTGACGCGCGGTTGAAGGAATGGGCTTAAAGATGCCATTTGGAGAGGTGATAGAATCTTGTTGGAGATGGGCTTGTAGATGCCATTTAAGAATGCTTGCTGAATTGTAATTTGTAAGTTGAGTATCAGAATTGCGTCCATGTCTGGAGTGTATTTGAGCTGTATCTGAATGAGTATCAGGATGGCATTCGTATCTATAGCGTATCTAAACTGTATCTGAATGAGTATCAGGATGGCATCCGTATCCGGTGTGTATCTGAACTGTATCCGAAAGCTGAATCTAAATGAGTATCAGGATGGCATCCGTATCCGGTGCATATCAGAACTATATCTGAAAGCTGTCTTTGAATGAGTATCAGGATGGCATCTGTATCTGGTGCGTATCTGAACTGTATCTGAAAGCTGAATTTGAATGAGTATCAGGATGGCATCCGTATTCGGTGCGTATCTGAATTGTATCTAAAAGCTGTCTTTGAATGAGTATCAAGATGGAATCCGTATCTGGTGCGTATCTGAAATGTATCTGAAAGCTGAATCTGAATGAGTATCAGGATGGCATCTGTTGTACCCCAAAATTTGCCCTCCCATATTCTTCAAGAATTGCCCAGTCAGAGCTTCAAAATCTCCCCAAGGGTTGCACAGTTCAGGGGCCTCCTAACAGTCAAAAACTAGGGTTTTGGTTATGACAAAGAAAATGAAGTTTCCAAGGGTCCAATCAAGTCCCACCTGCCTACAAACATGGTCAAGCATCCTCATACCAAGTTTCAAGACTTACAGCACAAAATTGCACAGTCAAAAACCCTAATTGCACTACAGTCAACTGTAGGGGTAAAATGGTCATTTGACAGTCAAAAGTTCAAAATTTTGGTCAACATCTCATTTTGAAGCCACAAACATCATTTGATCAATGCTTGATCATGATTCTCAAAGCTTGGCTCAAAAAGTCTCAAGATGCAAAAGTTTCCATATTTGGATAGTTGAAAAAGTCAACTGTAACTTGACCAAGGCATAACTTCCACATGGATTATCAGAAAAATTCCATCCAAAGCTCATTTTTAAGAGAAATACATTTCCTACAACTCCTCTTCACACTTCAAGTCCAAGAAATTCTCTCACAAAAAGTTATCAATTTCAACATTATAGGTCATTTTCAAAAGTCAACAAAAAGGGACTTTAAGTCAAAGACCATAACTTGAGATTGGTAAATCAAAATTACATGGGACCAAAGGCATTGGTTAGAGGACTTCAAGACCTTTCCAAAATGTCCAAGAACATGATCAAAGCTTAAAAATTGAGCAAGATATGCCTTGTGGAAGTTGGGAAATTTTTGGATATTTTGAAAAGTCAACTTTGCTTTAAATGTCTTAAAATTGCTAATGGGCCTCTTTTTCTTCCAAGATTCATCATCCAAAGCATGAGCACGGCCATTTGGCCCAAAGGGAAGTTTTTCATCATTTTTATTTATTTATTTGAATTTTTAATTGCTAATAATTCATTTAATTAATTAAAATATATGAAAAATACCAAACCTAAGTTTTTAAATCTTTTTATGCATGAAATACACTCAATATTTCGTGCATGATTAGATTTGGAAAGAATCAAGGCAATTGAACATGATTTGTATCAAATTTGCATGAAAAAGGATTTGAAAAGATTATGCAAAATCACAAAATCAAAAGTATTGATTCCATGGATATTTGGCTTATTTTGTTGACCTAAAACACTCACACATATATATACATGCTAACCCTAATGCCAAGAACATGAATGTTGTGCCCCATCTCAAGAACCAAACTTGCAATTTTATCAAAAAAGTCCAAAACTGAAAGTGGCCTTAGAGGACGATTCAGAGGAAAACTTTGATTCCATTAGCTTGCAAAAGTCTCCAGGGACGTTTCTGAATCAAAAGCATCATCCCTAACGCCCAGGATTGGTATATGGCAGTTCAACTGTTTCACTTTTTTTGCATAAATCGCATCTGATCATTCATGCCATAATTTTCAAATCTAATGCTTGTTTTGTATTGCTCTTGTCATTTTGAAGCTAACCCTGTTGTTTAATTGAGTTTTCCTCATCCATACGCGAATTCACCATGGACGATCATTAGGGTTACCAAGCTGTGAAATTGGGCGTTTATGCATCTTGTAAAATTAGAACACCTCAATACCATGGTTGAAATCAGGAAGCTTGGACGAACAGAACTACCCTATCGCGCCTAATTTATGAAGTACCATAGCCTAATCGCTATTCTTGAAAAAGGCATATTTTGGGGGGGTTTAGAACCCCCGCTAATTCTTTTTATTTTTTCAGATACAACAAGCCAACGAAGAAGAAGACCCTATGGCAAGCTGTGATTGGTTGATTTGAAACTAGCGCGCGTTTTTTATTTTTTATGTGTCACTGACCATGTTTCCCTTTTATTGTTTATTTGCTATACAATATACAACGCGCGTGAAGAGCTCCAGTGGCAAGGCTTGGTATTGGTAACCTCTAGGACCTGGGTTCGAACCCCAGGTCCCCCTCCCTTTCCATAGTATTTTTTCTAATATTATTCTGTGCAGCTTAAGTCCCATGGTTCATCATACGCTCACAATCTCCACGCGCCACATGGCCTGTAACCTCAATCCAAGGGCACTGATTGGAAGAACACCCTGGACGTTGGTCAAACATGCCACATGCTTCCTGAAAAAGTCAGAAGGGCCAAGGCTTAATGGGCCTAATTGCTAAGCTATACCTCCAATTGGGGACAGAACCCCCTAAGGTTTTGCAATTCAATTCTTTTTTTATTTTATTTATTTCAATTATTTCTTTTTCAATTCTTTAATTTAATTTAATTTATTTTCATAAAATATAAAAATAGTAAAAAATCAGAAAAAGACAAAAATTAAAATATGTTTTATTTAAATATTATCTTTTTTGTAAATAAATAATGTCATTTAATTTAGTTCTCAATTTTAGGTTTAATTTTCATATTTTCCAATAAACTTAAAATTTGTAGAATTAGGTTTTAATTACTTTAATTGCTTTTTCTTTTTTCCTCACCATAATTAATTATTTATTTTTATAAATCAAATTGCATTAATTAATTAGGTTTAATTTTAGGTAATTTTCATATTTTCTTAATAAATTAAAAATAGCTAGAATTAGGTTTAAATTTCATTTAATTCTCATAAAAAATTCATAAATACAAAAACCTCAAAAATCTTTTCTTTTTTTTCTTTAATTTAATTAATTTGTTAGTAATAATTTAATTTCATTAGAAAGGGTCCAACGCCCTCGCTTTCAATTTTAATCCAATTCGCGCATTTTTATTCTTTCTTTCAAATATTGATGTAATTCTCCCAAAGCCGTGTAAACTTGATATTTATTTCTCGCATCTTTATTTTTATGTCAAATCGGGTCCTGGATTAAATTTGGCGATGTGGACCCGCGCCTTTGTAATAGTTTAGGAACTTTATATTTCTCGCAACTTTCTAACTGTTAATAATGGCATGCAAGAATGAATGTCCAAATAAAAACAAACGCGTAGATCACCATCACATGACAAGATAAAAATAAATGAACATGACACACAAATCACACACCACCCCTAGGGTACGCCTCACTGTTGCCTTGCCCCTCGAAAGGTGATCGTCGAGTAGAGGATGTTTTAGTAAGTCCTCATGATCTGGGAACCTGGCATGAGGGTAGCTTCTAAGGTATCTTCCTATTGCTCTGGTGATCACCATGTCCCGAACCTTCGAATTGACCCGAACACCTCCAACGGTGGTGCTACCTACCTCTCAATGGTGGGATGGCACTACTTTAAAGGACATTTACACAGACGAATTCCTTAGGGTAGGTAGACGACTCTAGATACTTGCTCTAATTTCAAAAACAAATCAAAAATACTTTTCACACCGACACCTTTTCAAAAAGCTTTCGAAAGCAATTTTTCAAACACTCTTGAGGACCGATACAAGAGTCGAACTGGAATTTTCAAAGAAACTTTTTAAAACCCACAGTTGAAAAGCAAACAAACCATTTTTGAAAACACAAGTGAGCAAGTATCTAAGAGCCCATGGATAACCATGGATAGAAAGGGTGCTAACACCTTCCCTTTCTATAACCTACCTCCCGAACCGAGAGCAATCTCTTTAAGGAATTTTTCTGTGCTTTTGTCCTTTCCATTTGGAGAAAATAAAAGACGGTGGCGACTCTTGCTTCCGCGACATTTCGCGAACCAGCGTTAAACAGTCAGTTCCAGATCCACCGATCACAGAACTGGCGACTCTGTTGGGGATATCTTTATAAAGTGAGGTGTACCTTAGGGTTAGTTCATAACTGTGTTTTCAATTGCTTTCTTTGCTTGCTTTAAATTGTGGGACTGTCTTGGGAGTTCTATAGATCCTAACCCGGATCTGGGGGATACCTTCTTAGAAAGTAGCAACAAGACTGTGAGGGAACTGTGTGGGGTATACCGACATGGTTGAAACAGTATGCTTCGTTGATGTGGCACTTTGGTGTGTACCGGTAACCCTTGAGTTCAGTCAAGGAGAGTACGGGGCCTCCGCGTGGTGTCATGAAGCATCAACAGACCTTAGGAACCTTAATTGAACTATCTTGGCCTCTTTAGGGTAGTGAGATAATTGACCTTGGTGCAGTCCGAGGTTGGTTGATACTCGATACTACACTCAATTGAGGGTTGCTTTCCTGGAATATTTCGGTCGCCAGTTCAGTGGCTAAATCGAAACGATGAACAATGAAAGCAATCCGGTGACATTGGGACCCTTAGAACCCGGTTACTTCTAATAGGACAGGTTGAACCCACCAACTTCAAGAGGGTAATACCTAAACCCCATGCTGGCCTAAACTTTAAGGGCTTGTCTTGTGTGACTTGTGTGCCTTCCAACTTGACTATTTGCATGCTTGTTATCTGACACTTGAGTTCCCTGCAGGTTTTTGCTTATAGTCCTTAATTGGGACCCATAACAAGGTTTACTGAATTTCTTGCAGGTTTTATTCACAGTCCTTAATCGGGACTCATAACAGGGTTACTCACATTACCCCATGCATACCATAACATCATACCATTGCATACATCCTAACCCATTTCAAGGATCTCAAGGGCTTGTGATGCAGGTCATGGTGAATCAACTATCCCAGTAAGGGGCAAAGAGGATTTATTTTCCTCTAGACAAAGTTGTCAGGGGCTATGACCCACTTGATATGGTGAGCTTTGACACTTGAAGAAGGTTGCCCTAGCCAAGGTTGTCAGAGGCTATGACCCACTAGATATGGTGAGCTTTGACCCTTGAAGAAGGATTCTCAGCAACATGGAGTTCCTTCAATCAAACTACCGGACCCAAATTCTAACAAATTTTCTTGTTTATCCTGCGAGGTCCTTGAAAACATTACATGCATGTCATACACATCTTTGCATAACAGGTATCTTTGTTGCAGGTCACTTACCATCTGCGCTGTTTATTTCAGCAATGGCTTCCCAACAAGATAACCAGGACCTTCTTGCTCAAGAGACTCGGTTCGGGGAAATCCTCCTGAATCTATCCAAGGGGCAGGAGGAGCTAAGGACACTTCTCATGGAGACTTTGGTCAGGAACAGCGTTGAGGACGAACGGCTAAAACATCTACAAGCTGAGATGGATGTAATGAGAGCCCAGATACTGGGGCAGGTGACTATCATCAAAGACTTAGTTCAAATACAAGATGAGTTCGGGGTTCTCGTCAACCAACTGCTTCGGGGTAACCAACTGGGGCAAACATCTAAGGGCAAAGAGCCAATCATCATTCAACCATCTTTGAGACAAGGAGATAAGGGGAGAGCTCCTCAAATGGCTCCAGTGTCACAAACTCATCAGCAACTTCACTAGCCTCAGCCAGACAAGCCCAGGAGGCAGTTCACCCAGCTCAACATGTCGCTGTTTCAAGCTTTACAACGTCTGTTGAGATTGAACCTAATCACATTAAGGGCTCATCCCCGGAACCCCAACACAGCATCTCCTGTCTATGATCCCAATAAAAGGTGTGCCTACCACTCTGCCAGTCCAGGACATGATACAAATGAGTGTTGGGCTATGAAGAACAAGATCCAGGACCTGATTGATGAAGGGGCATTGGAATTCACACAAGATGGTCAGGATGGATTTTTCTACCATCCCTCCAAGGCTCACAGTTTGAAGTGACAGGCCCTGAGACTAGAAAACTTTTGTTCATTAGAATTTTTCAAGTTGTAATTTTCTTTTGTTCAAACATTTACTCATGTCAAACGTTGTTATTTCATGAATGCATCGCATATGTCTGTTTTGAAGCAATATATTCGTATTCACTATATGCAAATTATTTTCATATTTTTTCTGATGATCAATTCTCGATTAATAATTCTAAGCCTCTTGAGGGAGGATGACGAAAACGATACCGCTATCTTTGCAGTATGCTTTTGAACAGACCCCGCTGATGAGGTACATGCATTGTTTCAATCCCTAAACACTGGAGTTATAAGGAAGATAATCCCTCGTCAACCCCTCTGAGCCAAAGAAGTAGGAGTTTTTCTTTTCGAAATTTAAAACCCTTAATCATAACCTGGGGCAGGGTAGTTCTCTCAGTTGATCCAAGTGCACAACGAACGGCATCAAAGAGGTCCTTACAAAACAAAGAAAGATAGTGATGGTTCCGAATAATCAATAAAGAAAGGCAGTCATTATCTCAAAAAGTAAAAAACCCATTAAGTCAAAACCCATGAAGGAGACTTACAAAACTGGGGCATCCCGCTGACTGTAAATACAAAAAGAAACAGTTCAGGCAAAAAAAAAATAGGGATAACGAAATCAAAAAGAAAGAGGTCCTACAAACCCTCAACAAAAAGGAAATGACTGCTTATTCCAAATAAATCATCAATATCTGAACCATCACTGGAAAATCAGAGCAAAGACTCAAACAGGGTCTAATGCACGATCAACTGAGTTTAGGTTTGAAGAACATCACGAAGAGCGGGTGGGTACAAATACATTTTGAGCCTTATCCTTTGTTTCTTAAACCGTGAACCAGGCCACGTTATAACCCTCAAAAGTCCTAGCTGAAGCATGGGTTAGTTCGAAAGCATACTGTTACGAAAGGTATCCTGACTCCTTAAGGCCTACGGTAAATACGGAGTTGACATCACGTTTTACAAACATTCATTTGTTTTATGAAAAAGAATGCATTTTCAAAATCTTCAAGACAGACATAGGCTTTGCATTTTTAACATAACTTTGTTTGCATATGACTTTTTGTTTGAACAGCATAGAAGTTCGCACGACGAAGTTTAATGAACAGAAGCACTTCCAATCAAGGGGCATGGCATGAGCATGGTCCATCATCTGGGGCAATCCAATCAAGATTCGGAGAATCTCTCAAAGGCCAAATAGCCTGGGGCAAATCTCCGCCTGAGTCACTTGGGGCATTCCAACAACGAATCTTGCCGGATCAACATCTTCTGGTGGCATGACAAAACACTTCTAACAGGGGTAACTCCCTACATTCTGAAAGCACGGACATAGTCGAAAAGAATACTACGTGCAATCAAAGACCCGCTAGGTTGACATACCTAGGCAAAAATAAGGGCTTCCCGACGAACCAAAAGGGTTCGGGCAAAATGACGGGATGGAGTGAAAAAATCTGTACACCCGGCAAGTCGAAAACCTGAAAAGGCGGCTTGGGCAAAAAGGGGTATCCCGGTGGACTGAAAACCCGAAAGGGCGGTCCAGGCAAAAGTTAGGGATTAAAGCGTACGACTATGTCCTGTCATCCTGTCACCTGCTTACCAGAAGAAGGTTTGTCCATCAACAAGCTATCAGCACCTCACAGGTCTTCCTCTCCCACCTCAGAAACAGGGGCAACGATGAGCCGTCCAAGCGATCTAATTGCTCTGTCCACAAGATATAAGGGATGTTCAGCTGAAAAACATAACCAGTATATCTTAAATCCCCAGAGAGCAAGCCGGCAAGTCAGTGCACTCTCCCCAAGCAAAGCTATTATCAAACTTAAGGAAATTGGGTATCCTTCCGCAGATCTCAACATTCCCCAGCAACATATATACATTCTTAACAAGCATCCCCGGCAATTTTGGTCTAAAGATTGTTCCCCGGCGGTATACCAAACATTCAATGGAGTCACTTCCCCGATACATCTCAAAACTTCCCCAGGAGAGTCCAATCCAGTTTCCCCAAGAAAGTTGGAATCCATTTCCCCAAGCAGTAAGCTTATCCCCAGTAGATTCTGGAAGCTCACCCTCGCAGAGCACGAACGCATTCCCCGGCTTTATTCAAAGAGTTATTTCCTTACCAGGATATAACTGGGTTATCCTCAGCGAAAAGCCACGGAAAGAGCGTCCTCGACGAAGTCTTCTTACCCCCAGCGAAGTCTATTAACACTTCCAACACAACAAGGGTATCCCCAGCAAGTTATTATCAACAACTCAACAAAGTATATCTCCCCACAGAATATTGCTTCCCAGCAAGATCGTTAGAGTACTTTTCTCCCCGCAGAGTAATTCATTCGCCAAGTTTATTCCCCAACGGAGTTATCTTCTCCTACCGGTATTCTTGCAACTATCATCCCCAGCGGAAGCAAAATCTATTCTTCAACATCAGCCCAGAAGTGACTTCCCGGCACCCGTCAAGGATTTACTTTCCTAGACGACAAAAATACATTCATGAACATTACATCTTCATACATTATAGCATGCATATGCATCATACTACACGAATCTCATCAATTTTGAGGACATCCTGAAATCATGCAGTTAATGCATCATGATCTTGCATACAACTGATGCTTTACCTTTTCAGGAAAGGTCAATACAAAGATGATTACTATCAACTATCGCGACTCCTTCTAGATATAGTTCAGATATGAACCAGATATGGCGACGTTCTGATACTTCTTCCAGATTTCCTTCTAGATATAGTTCAGATGTGAACCAGATATGGCGACGTTCTGATACTTCTTCCAGATTTCCTTCTAGATATAGTTCAGATGTGAACCAGATATGGCGACGTTCTGATACTTCTTCCAGATTTCCTTCCAGATATGGTTCGGATGTGACCCAGGCATGGCGACGTTCTAACACTTATTCCAGACCCCCTCAGATAACTTAGAGATGCTCCGGACACGAAAGCTGTTCTATTGTTTATTCAGAGATCACCTTTCTAGAGATGGTTCAGATGTGACCCGGATATGGCTACCTTCTGATACTCATCCCTAGATTCTCTCAATGATTACTGTTGAGGTTGAAGTCGCCCAAGATTCTCTCAATGATTACTGTTGAGGTTAAAGTCGCCCAAGATTCTCTTAATGATTACTGTTGAGGTTGAAGTCGCCCAAGATTCTCTCAATGATACTGTTGAGGTTGAAGTCGCCTATGGTTCTCTCCGCGTTACTGCGGAGGTAGTAATCGTCCCTAGATTCTCTCATCGTTACTGTTGAGGTTGAAGTCGTCCAAGATTCTCTCAATGATTACTGTTGAGGTTGAAGTCGCCTATGGTTCTCTCCCCGTTACTGCGGAGGTAGTAATCGTCCCCAGATTCTCTCAGCGTTACTGTTGAGGGTGAAGTCCCCCAAGATTCTCTCAGCGTTACTGTTGAGGTTGTAATCGCCCCAGATTCTCTCAGCGTTCCTGTTGAAGTAGTAATCGTCCAAGGTTCTCTCAGCGTTCCTGTTGAGGTAGTAACTACCCCTGGTTCATTCATCACCTTTTGAAGATCCAGATCCAGCTCCTGTAACCAGTCAGGACACATCCTACAAATAATCTGAAGACCAGCTCCTGTAACAGGCCAGGTACTCATTTTTCTTTTGCAGGTACGCAAGTTCTCGCTAAGGAATCTCTTACGCGATCAACATCCAGATTGCATCTATAAGCCCATCCACCTATCCATCACCTCTTAGCATGGCATCTATAAGCCCATCATCCTATCCATCAATTTCCAAATGGCATCTATAAGCCCATTCCCCATATCACACTACTATGTGAGCGCAAATTTCTGGGCACTCTAGTGTTCAATCATCTTCCACCTTCGGATTACGAAAGGCACATCAGCCAATCTGCATCCTCAGGTCTAAGAAGATTGAACAGGGGCAACTGTTGTACCCCAAAATTTTCCCTCCCATATTCTTCAAGAATTGCCCAGTCAGAGCTTCAAAATCTCCCCAAGGGTTGCACAGTTCAAGGGCCTCCTAACAGTCAAAAACTAGGGTTTTGGTTCTGACAAAGAAAATGAAGTTTCCAAGGGTCCAATCAAGTCCCACCTACCTACAAACATGGTCAAGCATCCTCATACCAAGTTTCAAGACTTACAACACAAAATTGCACAGTCAAAAACCCTAATTGCACTACAGTCAACTGTAGGGGTAAAATGGTCATTTGACAGTCAAAAGTTCAAATTTTTGGTCAACATCGCATTTTGAAGCCACAAACATCATTTGATCAATGCTTGATCATGATTCTCAAAGCTTGGCTCAAAAAGTCTCAAGATGCAAAAGTTTCCATATTTGGATAGCTGAAAAAGTCAACTGTAATTTGACCAAGGCATAACTTCCACATGGATTATCAGAAAAATTCCATCCAAAGCTCATTTTGAAGAGAAAGACATTCCTACAACTCCTCTTCACACTTCAAGTCCAAGAAATGCTCTCACAAAAAGTTATCAGTTTCAACATTATAGGTCATTTTCAAAAGTCAACAAAAAGGGACTTTAAGTCAAAGACCATAACTTGAGATTGGTAAATCAAAATGACATGGGACCAAAGGCATTGGTTAGAGGACTTCAAGACCTTTCCAAAATGTCCATGAACATGATCAAAGCTTAAAATTTGAGCAAGATATGCCTTGTGGAAGTTGGGAAATTTTTGGATATTTTGAAAAGTCAACATTACTTCAAATGTCTTAAAATTGCTAATGGGCCTCTTTTTCTTCCAAGATTCATCATCCAAAGCATGAGCACGGCCATTTGGCCCAAAGGGAAGTTTTTCATCATTTTTATTTATTCATTTGAATTTTTAATTGCTAATAATTCATTTAATTAATTAAAATATATGAAAAATACCAAACCTAAGTTTTTAAATCTTTTTATACATGAAATACACTCAATATTTCGTGCATGATTAGATTTGGAAAGAATCAAGGCAATTGAACATGTTTTGTATCAAATTTGCATGAAAAAGGATTTGAAAAGATTATGCAAAATCACAAAATCAAAAGCATTGATTCCATGGATATTTGGCTTATTTTGTTGACCTAAAACACTCACACATATATATACATGATAACCCTAATGCCAAGAACATGAATGTTGCGCCCCATCTCAAGAACCAAACTTGCAATTTTATCAAAAAAGTCCAAAACTGAAAGTGGCCTTAGAGGACGATTCAGAGGAAAACTTTGATTCAATTAGCTTGCAAAAGTCTCCAGGGACGTTTCTGAATCAAAAGCATCATCCCTAACGCCCAGGATTGGTATATGGCAGTTCAACTGTTTCACTTTTTTTGCATAAATCGCATCTGATCATTCATGCCATAATTTTAAAATCTAATGCTTGTTTTGTATTGCTCTTGTCATTCTGAAGCTAACCCTGTTGTTTAATTGAGTTTTCCTCATCCATACGCGAATTCACCATGGACGATCATTAGGGTTACCAAGCTGTGAAATTGGGTGTTTATGCATCTTGTAAAATTAGAACACCTCAATGCCATGGTTGAAATCAGGAAGCTTGGACGAACAGAACTACCCTATCGCGCCTAATTTATGAAGTACCATAGCCTAATCGCTATTCTTGAAAAAGGCATATTTTGGGGGGGTTTAGAACCCCCGCTAATTCTTTTTATTTTTTCAGATACAGCAAGCCAACGAAGAAGAAGACCCTGTGGCAAGCTGTGATTGGTTGATTTGAAACTAGCGCGCGTTTTTTATTTTTTATGTGTCACTGACCATGTTTCCCTTTTATTGTTTATTCGCTATACAATATACAACGCGCGTGAAGAGCTCCAGTGGCAAGGCTTGGTATTGGTAACCTCTAGGACCTGGGTTCGAACCCCAGGTCCCCCTCCCTTTCCATAGTATTTTTTCTAATATTATTCTGTGCAGCTTAAGTCCCATGGTTCATCATACGCTCACAATCTCCACGCGCCACATGGCCTGTAACCTCAATCCAAGGGCACTGATTGGAAGAACACCCTGGACGTTGGTCAAACATGCCACATGCTTCCTGAAAAAGTCAGAAGGGCCAAGGCTTAATGGGCCTAATTGCTAAGCTATACCTCCAATTGGGGACAGAACCCCCTAAGGTTTTGCAATTCAATTCTTTTTTTATTTTATTTATTTCAATTATTTCTTTTTCAATTCTTTAATTTAATTTAATTTATTTTCATAAAATATAAAAATAGTAAAAAATCAGAAAAAGACAAAAATTAAAATATGTTTTATTTAAATATTATCTTTTTTGTAAATAAATAATGTCATTTAATTTAGTTCTCAATTTTAGGTTTAATTTTCATATTTTCCAATAAACTTAAAATTTGTAGAATTAGGTTTTAATTACTTTAATTGCTTTTTCTTTTTTCCTCACCATAATTAATTATTTATTTTTATAAATCAAATTGCATTAATTAATTAGGTTTAATTTTAGGTAATTTTCATATTTTCTTAATAAATTAAAAATAGCTAGAATTAGGTTTAAATTTCATTTAATTCTCATAAAAAATTCATAAATACAAAAACCTCAAAAATCTTTTCTTTTTTTTCTTTAATTTAATTAATTTGTTAGTAATAATTTAATTTCATTAGAAAGGGTCCAACGCCCTCGCTTTCAATTTTAATCCAATTCGCGCATTTTTATTCTTTCTTTCAAATATTGATGAAATTCTCCCAAAGCCGTGTAAACTTGATATTTATTTCTCGCATCTTTATTTTTATGTCAAATCGGGTCCTGGATTAAATTTGGCGATGTGGACCCGCGCCTTTGTAATAGTTTAGGAACTTTATATTTCTCGCAACTTTCTAACTGTTAATAATGGCATGCAAGAATGAATGTCCAAATAAAAACAAACGCGTAGATCACCATAACATGACAAGACAAAAATAAATGAACATGACACACAAATCACACACCACCCCTAGGGTACGCCTCACTGTTGCCTTGCCCCTCGAAAGGTGATCGTCGAGTAGAGGATGTTTTAGTAAGTCCTCATGATCCAGGAACCTGGCATGAGGGTAGCTTCTAAGGTATCTTCCTATTGCTCTGGTGATCACCATGTCCCGAACCTTCGAATTGACCCGAACACCTCCAACGGTGGTGCTACCTACCTCTCAATGGTGGGATGGCACTACTTTAAAGGACATTTACACAGACGAATTCCTTAGGGTAGGTAGACGACTTTAGATACTTGCTCTAATTTCAAAAACAAATCAAAAATACTTTTCACACCGACACCTTTTAAAAAAGCTTTCGAAAGCAATTTTTCAAACACTCTTGAGGACCGATACAAGAGTCGAACTGGAATTTTCAAAGAAACTTTTTAAAACCCACAGTTGAAAAGCAAACAAACCATTTTTGAAAACACAAGTGAGCAAGTATCTAAGAGCCCATGGATAACCATGGATAGAAAGGGTGCTAACACCTTCCCTTTCTATAACCTACCTCCCGAACCGAGAGCAATCTCTTTAAGGAATTTTTCTGTGCTTTTGTCCTTTCCATTTGGAGAAAATAAAAGACGATGGCGACTCTTACTTCCGCGACATTTCGCGAACCAGCGTTAAACAGTCAGTTCCAGATCCACCGATCACAGCATCCGTATCCGGTGCGTATCTGAACTGTATCTGAAAGCTGTCTTTGAATGAGTATCAGGATGGCATCCGTATCTGATGCGTATCTGAACTGTATCGGAAAGCTGTCTTTGAATGAGTATCAAGATGTCATCCGTATCTGGTATGTATCTGAACTGTATCTGAAAGCTGTCTTTGAATGAGAATCAGGATGGCATCCGTATCTGGTGCGTATCTGAACTGTATCTGAAAGTTGTCTTTGAATGAGTATCAGGATGGCATCCGTATCTGGTGCGTATCTGAAATGTATCTGAAAGCTGAATCTGAATGAGTATCAGGATGGCATCCGTATCAAGTGCGTATCTGAACTGTATCTGAAAGCTATCTTTGAATGAGTATCAGGATGGAATCCGTATATGGTGCGTATCTGAACTGTATCTGAAAGTTGAATCTGAATGAGTATCAGGATGGCATCCGTATCTGGTGCGTATCTGAAAGCTGAGTCTGAATGAGTATCAGGATGGCATCTGTATCCGGTGCGTATCTGAACTGTATCTGAAAGCTGTCTTTGAATGAGTATCAGGATTGCATCCGTAGCTGGTGCGGGAAATAAATAAAGTAAAAGCAGTGCGAGAAATAAACAAAGTAAAAGCAGTGCAGAATATATAAATAGAAACCTGCTCCAAACGGGGAGGTTTTAAATATGGTACAAACTGGAATTAAATGCGATTGGAAATAAACAACAGTTGAAAATTAATGTGGAAAGATAAACTTCTGCCGGAGTGCTCAAAACTCGATTACAGACTCAATCTACGAACTCGATCACAGACTCAATCAACAATGCAATAATTCCCCGATGTGAAGAATTATCGCTTTACAATGGTGAAATTATATGGCTTAAGTTCGCAACTATGGTTGGGTCAAGTTTGCAACTAAGCTTGGGTGAATTGAAATGAAATTAGGAACTTCTATTTATAGAGGATGAGGAATGCAGGAAATCACAGGAATGCCCCCCAACTCCTTTTGGGGGGGGGGGGGGGAAACATCGTCCAAAGGTGGCGCCCGCCACGGAGGCCATGGCGCCCGCCATGAGTGTAAATGAAAGGAAGTGGGGAACGTGGCAGTTGAGGTACGCAGGAGGTGGTCCACGTCATGGCCTACCCTATGGCTGGTGCCATGGTGGACGCCATGAGTGAAAATTTGACCTAAACTCCTGTTTTTCAGCCTGTTTTCCTTCATTTCTTCAGGGGAGCTTTGGATATTTGAAATACCTGAAAAGGAAACAAAAGATAGGCATAATACAAGAAAACAATAATAAAAAAACTAAATAACATGTGAAATCAGAGTCATAAACAAGTGTAAAGTAAGTGTTATCAAATTATCCTACACTTAAACCTTTGTTTATCCTCAAGCAAGAACTCTAAATAGATTAAGAAGAAAAACGGTGTTAGTGAACAAGTTGGACTGCAAGGGGCCTCTGGAATTAAAACAGGGATGTATTAATAGGTACTGACTGATTTAAACCAAGGATATCGTAGTGACACTCGTCCATAAAATGGACATAAGCTTCATTCTTTTACGAACCAATCCATATCATGCCACTATGCTTAGGCCTATATTTTTCCTTTTTTTCAAATCCTTTTTCATTCAGGCGCAATCACATTAAGCCCGTTATTCGTACATGCTCATAGTAAAGTGACCGGGTAGTGATCCTGATCATAAAACGCAAGGCTCTGGTGCAAAAAGTTGGTGTAACCCCTTTTATTGACCCATTTATAGTTGTGGGGGATCAGATCGTAATCCACCCTACCAAGTTCAGCACCAAATACCTCTGAACCAACTAAAGATGGGTAAAAATTTTTTTCTTTTTCTTTTTCTTCTTCTTTTGCTTTATTTTTCAACATACAACTTTTGTTGAGTTAAATGACTTTGTGAGGGTCACCTATCCCGAGGTTGTAGTTTATAATAAGAACATAGGATATAGATCATTCACTTCTCTTCGGTCCCCTACGTAGAGCATGCTTAGACCAGAGCTGACTGCTAGGATAAACTATTCAAGGATTTAAGAATGAAAATTTTAAGGCCACGACATAGGGGGTATCAGGATCAAATTCCTAAATTTACGAAGCTTAAGGTGTAAAAACGATGCTGATGCTTCGAAAGGGCTTTCCCAAGTCATACTACATCCTATCTCAACCAGGTCTTATAGCCCAACTAAGTTCAAAACACATTGTTTTTCTTAGGAAAAAAAAATCGGTTAGGCTCAAGAAATGGGGGAGTGGACATACACTAGACCATAAAGATATAGATGACTCGTCAAACACATGTATTATTTTGAAAAGAAAGCAAACAAGCAAACTAAAGCAAATAAAGAAGTAAAATAACGAGAAGGAAAATGCAGGAAAAGGGAAAAATAAAGCGAGAGAAAAAATTAAGCGAGAAAGCGAGTAAATCTCCTCCCACACTTAAATCGAACATTGTCCCCAATGTTACGAAATAAGAATAGGAAAGAGTCACCTGGTAAAGTACTAAGGCTGGCTGGGTCCCTCGCCATCCTGTGGTGAATGTGTAGGATGACGGGAGCGGCTGCAACGATGACTGCTCTGAGAAGCCTCAAACTGGTCGAATCTGGCGGACAAGGCAATCTGTGAACTCTGAATCTCGCGAAGGTTGCCAAAAAGGGAACCTTGAGTGGCCTCCATGAGGGCTGAGTGCCTCTGAAACTGGGCTTGTTGCCTATGTTGCTCGCAGGATATCGCCAATTGAGATTCCATTAGACTTTGAAAAGAGCGGTCCGACTGCTGTCGCGACGCCTCCATGAAACTCATGTTATCTGCCAACTGTTGTTGGATGGAAGAAAGTAAACCATCTCTTCTCTCCTCCCGGGCTAGATGGTCACGCCACATCTCTTCAGTGTTGTAGAATCTAGGAGCCGTACCTGCAAAAGTGTTAGAAGTAGAAGGTGCAGTATGTGCGGGTGAAGCATGGTGGGGGGACACAGGTAGGGCATGAGGTTCATCCCTCTGCTCATATTCTTCATCAGTCTCGTGTCCATCCCCAAGTGGAACATTTGGACGCAATGGACCCGTAAAAGGTGGAGCATCTAGATCGTAGGTCCAGTTCCTCGCAATTCGTACATCAGTACATCTAGTGCAAGGCAGAACGACGGATGGGATAGCGACACCCCAAACCATAAGTTCAAAACCATCCGCTCTCCTCACCTTGCACAATTTATCTTTTAGAAATTTCAAATTAATTGTGCGGGGAGGCAGGGGTGCAAGGGTAGCTATCTCAGCGTCAAGGTGCAGAGCTCTAGCAATAGATGTAACTAGTCCTCCAAAAGCTATGGTCCCTGTGTGTCTCAGGACATCAATCATGTGAGAAATCATAAACGGGACTGAATTAATTCTTCTATTAGTGAGACTACCCTACAAAAATAGAAGTTCTCTAGAATTTACCTTGTTTGGATTCTCCCGGCCAAAAATAGTATAGGCGAGCATATATCAAAAAATTCGAATAGCCGGGTTATGGATCAATGATGCTAAAACTCCTTCAAAAGTATTTATAGAAGAGTTTGACAATTGACGCCAGAAGGAAAATGCATCAGTGGACCATTCAGAATCCAAGGGGTCTCACAAATAGCGCCATCACCATAAGGAATACCCAACAGAGTTGCTAGTTCGTCAGTGCTATATTCATATTCAACATAAACAAATGGAATTTAACCGTACCGACGGTACTAGCAGTGTCAGGGTGAACCAAATAAATTAGGGAACTTAAGAATTCCCGAGTTAGCCTCTTAAAGGTGGGCTCTTTTCTAGTAAAAGTGTCATGCAATCCTAGGATGTCAGCTAAATGAAAAACACTATGATAAAGTCCTAAAGTATACATACAGTCTTCATCGACATACCTGGTTGAGACAATTTCTCGTCCTTGCAATTTTTCAAGGATTTTCCGTTGTTGGTCTCTGGGTTTGCCTTCACGAAGAACGTATCCGTTGAACTTCATTGTTTCTCCTTTGGAAAAAAATTGAAAAAATAGGTTTCAAAAATGGGTGTTGGAGATTGGGAGGAGAAAGTTTGAATTTTTATGATGGTTAGAAAAATGGATGTTGGAGTGGTTAATGGGGTAGTAGGCGGTTGAGAAAATGAGAGGTTTTGGGGTTGAAAATGGAGAAAGTGGGAGGTTTTGGGGTTGAAAATGGAGAAAGTGGGAGGTTTTTGAAAATCTGCCCGTTATAATCCTAGACTCCATGGCGGGCGCCATGTTCGAAAATTGGGCTGGATTCAAATTTCTTTGTTTTGTTGGTTTGGGCTTCGTATTCCAATTTCTTCTCGTAGGTGCAAACAACAATTCTTCACTTGGTGCTTCCAAGGATTGGTGTATTGAATTCTTTTCTTTTATGTTTATAACTTGAAAATAATAAACTCATAAAAAAACAATTAATTAAAGAGAAAAAAATAAAAATAAATATACTTAATCGTGGTAAGTCACAAAAAATAAAAAGAAAGTAGAATGCAAGAGTTAGGCATAAAAATAAATAAGTCTGAAAAAGGAAACAACATGATAAAAGAAACAACAAAACAATAAAACAGTGCAGATATGAATCAAGATCATCAAGGAGTGGTAGGGTCTGTGGTCGACTCAGGACCATGAGCTGCAACTAACTTACTACGAAGATCATCAATTTCCTGCTGTAGGAGGTCTGCCTCAGTAGAGTGAGTAGCATCGGAAACCATAACCTGAAGAGAGAGGTCTTCAAGTGTCTGAAAAAGTTGGGCTACCTCTCTACGCAGCTCAGTAACCAGTGCATAGATGTCGGGTTGCTGCAAAGAGAAATTATTAGAGAATACAGTGGTCCTTTCTGGCGATGGACATGGATGATACTCAGGTATCGGAGATGATTTTCGCTCGTCCACGGTCTCTCCAAGACCTTCTAAAGCATATGTCCAATTGGCAGGGTTATGGACATTGGTCTTCATGGGATCAGACAAGGTAAAATAGTGAACGGTTTCATTATCAATCAGGAGTCTATACTGGTTGGGATTAAAGTAGACTCTTCTCATCAGCCCACGATCCAAACAGAAATCAATATCCATTGTAGTATATCCACAGTAGGAGGTAAGGTGAGATAACTTACTTGTATGACCCAAAGCAGAAGCAATTTGAGTCACTGTCCCTCCCATATGGAGGATACCTTCAGCTGACTTAGAAGTCATCATGAGATTCCACAGTAGAAAATTTCCACAAGCTACAGGGCGAGACTGGGTCGCACAGTAGAGGAAAAAGATCTCCTCCTCGCTAACATGGGTATCAGTGTCGGCCTTCCCTAGGAAAGTGTGAGCAATAACCATCTGAAAATACCTGAAAGCGGGGTTGTGAATAACAGGGGATAACTGAGTGGAAGGATCAAGGCTCCCTCCAGTAGTAATATCTCTCCAGAATGTCTCTATGTCCCTAGTCATGAAATAGCCAACTGGTAGCTCATGTATAGCATCGGGTGTGGTCTGGAAGCCTAGCAAGTCGACAAACTCCCTCTGGGTAAAACAATATTATATCCCGAATAGTCTGAAAGTGAGATATCCATCCTGGCCATTATAGGGCTCAAACTCGAATGAACTGAGGAATTCTAAGGTGAGGTTCCTGTAGGTCACATTTAGGTCATCTGCATACTCGTCCCACTTTAGCTGGTTGCATAGATACTTGATATTGGCTTCAAAGCCAAGAGCTTCCATGCAAATCTGGTATGGATATCTAGTCGGTGCCATGGGTCGCTATGAAAGGACCCCATAGCATTGTCTATGAGTGTCATCTCGGAAGGAAACATGCATGTCATCGAAATGCTCCATCCTGAAAAATGTAGTTAGCAAAGATGGCTAGCAGGTGATGCCTGAAATCATAAATTTTGCAACTGTTAGTATAAAGATAAAAATAAAATTTGATAAAGTAAAAAGTAAATAAATGCAAAAAATAAAAATAAACTCATGGGTTGCCTCCCATGCAACGCTTGTTTAACGTCGTTAGCTTGACGAGTAAGCTTCATATATCAGAAACTGCTACTGGTGGATAATTCAGAGTGTGGCTGGAGTAGTTGATGGGAATGTCACCTCCTTCGTAGTGCTTCAACCTCTTCCCATTGACGATGAATGCGCTACAAGAATTGTTCTTGATCTCGATTGCTCCAGATCTTAGGATTCTAGAGACCTCAAAAGGACCAGTCCATCTTGAACGTAGCTTGCCAAGAAAAAGTCATAACCTGGAATTGAAAAGGAGAACAAGGTCGCCTATATTGAAATATTTCTTTACAATTCTTCTGTCATGCCAAGTTTTGGTTCTTTCTTTATATATTATAGCATTCTCATAGGCAGACTGGCAGTATTCCTCCTATTTATGAATGTCAAGGATGTGCTTTTCACCAGCAGTCAAATATTCCAAATTCAAGGTCTTAATGGCCCAATAGGCTTTATGCTCTAACTCGAAGGGTAAATGACAAGATTTTCCATAGAATAATTGGTAAGGGGTTGTTCCAATAGTGGTTTTAAAAGTTGTTCTGTAGGCCCATAGTGCTTCATGCAGCTTTTGAGACCAATCTTTTCTAGAAATTGAAACGGTTTTTTCTAAGATTTGTTTAATCTCCCTGTTAGACACTTCTACTTGGCCGTTAGTCTGTGGGTGATAAGGTGTTTCTACTCTGTGCTTTACTCCATACTTACTCAAGAGCTTATCAAATATTCTGGATATGAAATGTGATCCTCCATCACTTATAACGAGCCGAGGTGTTCCAAACCTCAGAAAAATGATATTCTTAAATAACTTGACTACCACTCTTGTGTCGTTTGTGGGTTATGCAATAACCTCAATCCATTTAGACACGTAGTCCACAACTACCAAAATGTACCTATTTCCCATTGAAGGTGGAAATGGTCCCATAAAGTCTATACCCTAAACATCAAAGAGTTCAACTTCCTGGATATTCCTCATTGGCATCTCGTCACGTCTCGATATGTTCCCAGTGCATTGGCATCAGTCACACTTGACAATGTAGGCATGAACATCGCGCCATAAAGTTGGCCCATAGAGGCCTGCTTGAAGAATCTTGGCGTGCATTTTAGATATACCTGCATGTCCACCATAAGGTGCAGAATGACAATGTTTGATGATGTCTTCTATTTCCTCTTCTGGGATGCAACGCCTGAAAATATTATCTATTCCTCTCTTGAATAGGAGCGGTTCATCCCAATAGAAATGTTTAACATCTTTGAAGAACTTCTTTTTCTGTTGGTAATTTAGATCAGGGGGTATGATATCTGCAGCTAGGTAGTTTACAAAATCAGCGTACCAAGGTACGCTCTTCATTACTGAAATTTTTTCAAAATCTTTATCTCTGTAAGGCTCGAAATCATCAGTCTTAGCTATAAGTCTGTCATAGGTGAAATCATCATTTATAGGCAATAAGTCAGGTTTTAAGTGTTCTAATCTAGAGAGGTGGTCAGTGACAACATTCTCTGTGCGCTTCTTATCCTTAATGTTTAGATCAAACTCTTGGAGTAATAGGATCCATCTAAGTAATCTAGGTTTAGCGTCCTTTTTATTTAATAAATAACGTATGGCAGCATGATCAGTGTAAACAATGATCGTTGCTCCAACTAGGTAGGACCTAAACTTATCTATCACAAAAATTATTGCCAGTAATTATTTCTCTGTTGTTGCATAGTTGAGCTGGGCAGTATCTAGGGTTCTACTAGCATAATATATAACATATAATTTCTTGTCTTTTCATTGTCCTAGAACAACACCAACTGCATAATCGCTAGCATCGCACATGATTTAAAAAGGTTGTGTCCAATCTGGGGGTTGCATGATCGGATCTGAAATCAGTGCTTGTTTCAAAAATTTAAAAGCTTCGAGACATTTCTCGTCGAAAACAAATTCAACGTCCTTCATTAGAATATTAGTCAAAGGTTTTGTTATTTTAGAGAAGCCTTTTATAAAACACCGATAAAAACCAGCATGTCCAAGAAAACTTCTAATCTCCCTAATGGTTTTAGGTGGGCTGAGGTTTTCTATAACTTCAATTTTGGCTCTATCGACCTCAATGCCTCTTTCGGAGACAATGTGTCCTAATACTAAACCTTCATTAACCATAAAATGGAATTTTTCCCAATTTAGCACTAGGTTCACCTCTACGCATCTTTCAAGGATTTTTTTGAGGTTGGAGAGACAATCTTTAAAATTGAATCCACACACCGAGAAATCGTCCATGAAAACTTCCATTATTCCATCTAGGTAATATGCAAATATAGACATCATACAACGTTGAAAAGTGGTAGGGGCATTAAAGAGTCCGAAGGGCATTCGTCTATAGGCGAATGTTCCATAAGGACAGGTAAAGGTTGTTTTCTCTTGATCCTCAGGGTGAATAGGTATTTGGAAAAATCCTGAGTGTCCATCTAGATAACAAAAGTGCGAGTGTCTGGCTAGACGTTCGAGTATTTAATCTATAAATGGAAGAGGGAAATGATCCTTCCTGGTTGCTTTGTTTAATTTTCTATAATCTATACACATACGCCAACCTCCTTCTGTTCGTTTAGCAATATGCTCACCTTTATCATTTTCTATGACTTCCTTTTTTTGGCACCACATGCACAGGGCTCACCCAATTACTATATGATATTTGGTAAATTATACCAGCCTCTAGTAACTTAAGAACTTCTCCTTTAACAACATCGCTCATTATAGGGTTTATTCTTCTTTGATGTTCTCTTGAGGGTTTTGAGTTTCCCTCTAACAATATCCGGTGCATGCACACCGATGGACTTATTCCCTTTAAATCAGAGATGTTATACCCTAAAGCTGAGGGATATTTTCGTAAGATCTCTAAGAGTTGAGTTGTCCCGTCTTGACTTAAAATAGTGTTAACTATAACAGGACGATTCATCTCTTTATCTAAGAATTCGTATCTGAGGTTCTTGGGAAGTTCCTTCAGTTCTAAAGATGGTTTCAAAGGGTAAGGCATGGGATCGGGAGTAAGCGATAAACATTCATAGAGGTCGTCATTGATGTAAGGTTCTAAACCTTTAAATCCATCGTCCTCCATAATGGGGGTCGAAGGTAACTTAATATTTTTGTTACATTCCTCTCACTTAAGTTCCAATATACACTCGTCAATGACGTCGATGGCATAACAAGCATCTCCTATGACTGGTGCCATTAAGAACTTTGAAAGAATAAATTCTATCTTCTCATCATCCACCTCAAATGTTAATTTTCCTTTCTTAACGTCAATTATGGCTCCGGATGTTGATAGGAATGGTCTACCTAAGAGGATTGGGATTTCTTCGTCTTCTTTAATATCCATAACCACGAAATCAGTTGGAATATATAGATGACTGATCTTAACTGGTATGTCTTCAAGTATGCCTATAGGATACTTAACTGATCTATCAGCCAACTGGAGAGACATTTTAGTCGGCTGCAATTCTCCTAAGTTTAACCTTCTACAAACTGCTAAAGGCATAAGGCTGACGCTAGCTCCTAGATCTAAGAAGGCTTTGTCAATAGTATGATTTCCTAAGATACAAGGAATGGAAAAACTTCTTGGATCCTTTTCTTTCTTGGCAAGTTTATTTTCTGGAATAAAATTGCATTCGATAGGTTTGGGATCATCAAGTCTACGCTTGTTGGTCAGGATGTCTTTTAGGAATTTAGCATAAGATGGTATCTGAGTGATGGCTTCGGTGAAAGGAATCTCTACATGGAGTTTTTCTATAACTTTAACGAATCCCTGGTATTGATTGTCAAGTTTGGTTTGTTTAAGTCTTTGGGGAAATGGGACTGTGGGTTTGTACAGGGGTGGTGATTTATTAGTTTTATCTTTTAATTCTGGTTCTTTTTGATTTTCGGGTTCCTCCACTTGGTCTGTAGGAAAAACATTTGTCTTAGGTTGTGAGGGTGTACTCATGGCTGGATTCTTGGGTCCATCGTAAGTAGTCCCACTTCGTAAGGATATGGCATTAGCTTGCCCTTTAGGATTTGGTTGAGGTTGTCCAGGGAATTATCCTCCAGGTGTAGTTTGTGGGGCTTGTGTTTGGGCTATCTGCGAGATCTGGGTTTCAAGCATCTTGTTATGCGTAATTATCTGATCAACCTTAGTTCCTAATTGCGTGATTAGTTCGTTTACGTGAATATTCTGATTTAGGAACTCTTTGTTTTGCTGGGTTTGAGCTGAAATGAAATTTTCCATGATTTTATCAAGGTTTAGTTTGGGTGCCACAACTTGCATAGGTTGATTTGGTCTTTGGGCTTGGAAACCTGTAGGTCTCAGAGGTGCAGAGTTTTGTATTGGTCTATTATTTTTATAAGAAAAATTTGGGTGATTCCTCCATCCGGGGTTGTAAGTGTTTGAAAATGGGTTTCCTTGGGTGTAATTTACTTGGTCTGAGCAAGGCTCATTCAACAAGTTACATTCCGTAGGTTGATGTCCTTGGGTCCCACAGAGTTCGCATTCAGAAGCTACTGCAGCTACAATATTAGGGTTTTGAGACATGTTTTGAACTTTTAAGGCAAGAGCGTCCATTTTAACTTGCATCATGTCTAGAGAACTTATCTCATGTTTTCCTCCTTGGGTCTCCTTTTTCTCTACCGTAGCTCGTTCTGTTCCCCATTGGTAATGGTTTTGGGCCATGTCCTCAATGAGAGCGCAGGCTTCTAGGTAAGGTTTATTCATCAATGCACCACGAGCGGCAGCATCGATAGACATCTTTGTGTTGTAATGGAGTCCATTATAGAAGGTGTGGATGATTAGCCATTGTTCTAGGCCATGGTGTGCACATGCTCTTAACAGGTCCTTATATCTCTCTGAAGCTTCAAAAATTGATTATCCCACGTTTTGGTTAAATCTAGTGATTTGGTTTATAACGACATCAGTTTTGCTGGGCAGAAAATATCTTGCGAGAAATACTCTCCTAAGGTCTTCCCAGGTTGTTATTGAATTTGGTGGAAGGGAATCTAACCAATCTCGTGCTTTATCTCTGAGGGAAAAAGGGAATAATCTTAGTCGTATTGCCTCAGGCGAAGCACCATTGCATTTTAAAGTGTCTGCTAATTGTATAAAAGTTTTTAAGTGTTGATTCGGGTTCTCAGTAGCGAGACCACCAAATTGGTTTTGTTGCACCAATTGTAGCAATGGGGGTTTTAGCTCGAAATTATTTGTGGTTATAGCTGGGTTTACGATACTTGAACTAGGTTCCTCATCTGACGGTTGGAAAAATTCCTTAAGGGGTCTTTGGTTACGATTCTCGGCATAGTTTTTCTAATTCTACGGAGAAAATGGATGTAACGTCCAGGTTCTGCTAAAGGATTGAATAAGGTTCCGGTGCTGCGAGATCTTCGCATTAACCGGAATGTAAAACTTAGTCTAGACGGTGCGACTATAGGGTACGAAATTTGACGAAATTGCTCCTCGGCAACAGCACCAAAAACTTGATGCGGTGTATTCGCAAGTGTACGAATCGCGTCAGAGTAATATAAAAGATTATCGATCCACAGAGACCAATCGTCAATCTATCGTTTCCTATTGTTACGGTGTTTAGCTAAGTCAATATTAAACAGGGAATTTAGCATGCAAGAAAGTAAAGTGCAGTGAAATAAACTTCAGATATAAAATCAGGGTCGAATGTAATTCACGTAGTCAGATGATATTCACAATGCTTCAGAATAGAACTACTTATAGGGCAATATTTTCTACTAAATAAAAGAACTAATTTAATAAGAACTATCGCTTTCGCGTAATCAGAACCGAGTTTACTCTCTAATTAAACCTTCTTATTGTCACTTATAAAAAGGTGTGCATTGTGTTAAAGTAATAAACCTATTTTTAAGAAATAGAGTACTTGACCAAGTTGAAAAGTATTTTGATATGGAATTTCTAATAAAAAGGGAACCTAACTTTAACCCTATAAACGCGTCCAAAACTAGTTTCAAAATTTATTTCTTTGATAATAAAAATCCCTAACTAACCGGACAAAGCACTTTCACTTCCTTTGACCAGTTAGAACTAACCGAGTTTAACAAAGGGTTGGACGACTTTCGATCTTACCCAACAATAAGAAAGTATAGAAAACCCGTATTAAAAACCAAAATAGCCCATAAGCATTTCTATTGACACATTATTTGGAATATCGATCTAACTAGATTCCTTACATTCTAGCCCAGTAAGGTTCAACCTGACATGGGAATGTAAACAAACATGTTAAAATAAATCATGCGAGAAATTAAATAATTTAAAGTGCGGTGCGGGAAATAAACAAAGTAAAAGCAGGTGCGGGAAATAAACAAAGTAAAAGCAGGTGTGGGAAATAAACAAAGTAAAAGCGGTGCGAGAAATAAACAAAGTAAAAGCAGTGCGGAATATGTAAATAGAAACCTACTCTAAACGGGGAGGTTTTAAATCTGGTACAAACTGGAAGTAAAACGTGATTGGAAATAAACAGCAATTGAAAATAAATGTGGCAAGATAAACTTCTTCCGGAGTGCTCTGATCAGTGCATTTTGATGCACATTACTCTACGGTTGTACTTATACATTTCCATGGTTTGCTTGTCTTATTTTTGTATTTTATAACGTTTTTATATTTTAATTTATTTTTATTGTTATTTGATTTTCGTATTTAATTTTCAGCTTTAGCAGTCTGCACGGAAACAATCATAACTGGAGTTCCAGAAGTCTGATTGAGGCGTTCTAATAATCAACGGAAATCTAAGAGAAAGAGCTACAATTCTTATGTTGGAGTCGAAGTCAGAATCAGAGTGTAGAAGGGCCAGAAAATTCGTTGAAGTTGTAGCACTAGTTTTAGTTAAGTTTCGGGTCAATTAGTTTTGGGTCTGGGTCGTATGTTTGACCCAGTTGGATTGTAAAACGGGTTGTACTCTTTCCCCTTAGGGTAGCATCCGCGGCACTGTAGCATCTATCTTCCATTCACGATTTTGATTGTAAGCTTGTACGAATGGCCATGGAGAATGTGATCGGTAGAACTGACTGTTTTTTAAGCCGGTTTCGCGAAATGTCGCGGAAGCAAGAGTCGCCACCGTCTTTTATGTTCTCCAACATGGAAAGGACAAAATCACAGCAAAATTCCTTATGAGAATGTTTCTCGGTTCAGGAGGTAGATTTATAGAAAGGGAAGGTGTTAGCACCCTTTCTATCCGTGGTTATCCACGGGCTCTTAGGTACTTACTCTTATGTTTTAAAAAATGTTTGCTTTTCAAGTGTGTGTGGGTTTTGAAAAAAGTTTCGTTTGAAAAATTTCTAAGTAACTCTTGTATCAGTCCTCAAGGGTGTATGAAAAATTTGTTTGAAAAACTTTTAGAAAGTGTGAGGTGTGAAAAGTTGTTTTATTTGTTTGAAAGAGCAAGTACCCATGAGATCTTACTACCCTAAGGAATTAGGCTGTGTAAGAGTCCTTTAGATAGTGCTATCCCACCATTGAGAGGTAGGTAGCACCGTCGTTGGAGGTATTCGGGTCAATTCGATTATCGGGACATGTGTGGTCACCAAAGCATTGGTAGGATACCTTAGAGGTAACCCTAATGTCCTAGATCCTTTTATCCGAGGCAACCGTTTCGAGGCAACTGGATCTTTTGGACAGGAGGGGGACCTCTAAGACACCCTATACTTGATGACCACGTCGAGGAAACCAGTGAGGCGTACCCTAGAAGTGTCATGTGCTTGTGTGTTCAATTTCAGTTTATGTTTGTCTTTGCATGTTATTTGTGAGCAACAAATTATTTTATTTACATACATTCTTGCAGACATTTTTTAACAGTTAGGAGTGCGGAAAGTAAATTGCGGAAAGATAAATCTAACTATTACAAGGCGCGGGTCTATACATCGCCAAAAATAACAACCCGTTTTGTAAAATAAAGTGCGAGAAAATAAATAAAGCAGTAAAAGAGGTCCTAATTAACTATTACATTTCCAGAAACAATTACATAAATATAATGAAAATAAATTAAAGCGCGAGAGAATCGAATCGGGATGTCTTAAGGGTTTTGACCCTTTTGAGAAAGAAATTGAATTTGACCCTTTTTTAATGAAATGGAATTAAAAATAATTATTTAATTTATTAAAAGAAAAATGTTTTTGTATTTTTATGTTTTTAATGAAATGAAATAGAAGGAATTAAAATTAAAAGTTAATAAAAACCTAATTTTAAATTTATTTTAGTTATTAAGAAAAAAGGTTAAAGTTGCCTAATTAAAACTAATTCAATTTATTAGTATTTATTTACAAAATAATTACCTAAATGAAATTAATAAAGTATTTACATTTTTTGGTTTTTTTGAATTTTATTGTGAAAAAATTAATTATGAGTTAATTAAATAATAGCAGTTAATAATAATAATTAGTTAAAAGAAAATAAAATAAAAAAAGAAAAGGAAAGAAAATATGAAAGAACCATGGGGGGTTTGGGTCTTTTTTTGGAGGTTTGATTCTGGAATTCAGGCCCATTAAGAAGCAAGTCTCGTTGACCTTGGGAATTGACCACACGCTTGTTGACTAGGGGGTACCATGCTCTTCATCTCCTGGCCATTGGATGTATGCTGAGAGACACATGGCGCATTGCTGGTTGAAGCGCATGGTGGAACGCACTGGAAAGCTGCATGAGATCAGGTTATGAAAAATAGAAACAAACATTGGGTGGACCTGGGAATCGAACCCAGGTCCCAACAATTGCCAAGCACGTCATCGACCACTGAGCCATCGCGTTGTCTTTGTTAACATAATAACCAACAAACATAATATATTAATAATGATAACTATGCTGGAAATCAGAAAAACGCGCGCTAAGTTTGAACGTCCCAGTCACATGCTTCCACGTATCATCCTCTTCATCTGGCCTGTAACAAAACAATCAAATAGCGGGGGTTTTAAACCCCCACAAAATGCAAATGTCAAAAATAACGACTAGGGCTACAGGCAATATAAAAAAGGCGCGATGATTGGGTTGAATTCGTCTGGCCTTGACGAATTCAACCATGTACGTTTCAATGTCCAATTTTTCTGTATGTGGAAAGCCCTAAAATTCAAGCTTTGAAACCCTAAAGTTCTTCAATGGTGGTTTTTGATTCAGAGCACCATAATCAAATTGAATTACACCAATAGCTTCAGGATGTTCCTATTAACACAAATCAACCCAAAAAATAGATTAAAAGTGCATGAATAATGATATGCAATTATGGAAAAATATGCAAACCGTGGGACTTGTTGTGGATGATTCTTTGAGTGTTAGGACTCGTTCTTGGTTGCAAATTGTTTCTGGGAATGTCAGCAACGTGATTGAATCAAGAAAAGGGTGTGAATTATCCTGCAAGTGAGAATTCAGTTTTCAAATATTTCTTGAACTTTTGGGATTTCATTCTGCCGTTTTAGAGAGCTCTAGGTCGTGCTTGAGGTCTGCAAGGCTTGCATATATGTGTATGAATGAGAATCAAGTGACATTAGGAGCCTTAAACCATTGCAATGATGTTTTGAGATTCTTCATAACCACCATTAAAGGAACTTGCCATGTTTGTTCAAATTTGAATTTTCATGCTTAATTCAGCTTGGAACGAATTTGGTAGGTGTATTATGATGCATCAAAGTCATTCAAACCTAAAGATATCATTGAATTAATTTTTTTTAATTTTATTTGAATTTTATGGATTTAAAATGAATTAAATCAAATAAAATTAAATAAAAATAGAAAAAATTAATGTTTAATCTTGAAATTGATCATGGGACACGTGGGTGGTATGACAAGGCTGAATCAAGTGGAAAAAAGTGGGCCCTTTTGTCAAAAATTGAAGTTTCAAGGATAGTTGACTTTTGCCATTTCATGAAAATTTCCCAACTTCTCCAATGCATATCTTGCTCAATTTTGATCATATGAACATGTTCTTGGACATTTTGGAAAGGTCTTGAAGTCCTCTAACCAATGCCTTTGGTCCCATGTCATTTTGATTTACCAATATCAAGTTATGGTCTTTGACTTAAAGTGCCTTTTTGTTGACTTTTGAAAATGACCTATAATGTTGAAATTGATAACTTTTTGTGAGAGCATTTCTTGGACTTGGAATGTGAAGAAGAGTTGTAGGAAATGTTATCCCCTTCAAAATGAGCATTGGATGGGATTTTTCTGATGAACCATGAAAAAGTTATGCCTTGGTCAAGTTACAGTTGACTTTTCAGCTGTCCAAAAATAGAAACTTTTGACACCTTGATGATTTTTGAGCCATGCTTGTGGAATCATGATCAATACTTGATCAAATGATGATTGTGGCTTCAAAATAAGATGTTGACCAAAAATTTTGACTTTTGACTACCAAATGACCATTTTGCCCCTACAGTTGATTGTGAAGCAATTAGGGTTTTTGACTGTGCAACTTGACCTTGTGAGCCTTGAAACTTGGCATGTAGGTGCTTGACAATGTATATGAGCATATGGGACTTGATTGAGCCCTTGAAAACCTCAACTTCCTTGCAAGAACCAAAACCCTAATTTTGACTGGCTTAGGAGGATGGTTTGACTGTGCAACCCTTGAGTAGACTTGAGCAAATTGAGATGATGCTTGTCAAAACTTTGAAGAATATGGGAGGGCAAATTTTGGGGTACAACAGTTGTCCCTGTTCAATCTTCTTAGACCTGAGGATGTAGATTGGCTTATGTGCCTTTCGTGATCCGAAGGTGGAAGATGATTGAACACTAGAGTGCCCAGAAATTTGCACTCGCATAGTGGAGTGTCAGCAGTGTGACGGCGGGAATGGGCTTACAGATTCCATTTGGAGAGATGGTGGATAGGAGGATGGGCTTATAGATGCCATCTGGAGATGTGACAGAACTTTGTCGGGAATGGGCTTATAGATGCCATTTGGAAATGTGATGGATAGTTGTGGAGATGGGCTTATAGATGCCATCGGGGGTGTCGATCGCGTAAGAGATTCCTTAGCGAGAACTTGCGTACTTGAGAAAGGAAGATGGTTTCCTGACCTGTTACAGGTGTTGATCTTCACTCCGTCGCTCACAAACATGCCCTGGCTAGATACAGGTATCGAATCTGGAACTTCAAAAGGTTGCTTACAGACGTGCCCTGGCTGGATACAAGAGTCGAATCTCTAAACTCTTCATGTAGACATGCCCTGGCTGGATACAGGCGTCGAATCTACAATCAGTTACTCACAGATATGCCCTGGCTGGATACAGGAATCGAATCTCGAATTAGTCATCTATAGATATGCCCTGGCTAGATACAGGTATCGAATCTTCAAACTCTTCAGATACGCTCTGGCTAGATACAGGAATCGAATCTGGAATTAGTCGTCTACAGATGTGCCCTGGCTGGATACAGGAATCGAATCTTCAAACTCTTCAGATGTGCCCTGGCTAGATACAGGAATCGAATCTGGAATTAGTCGTCTACAGATATGCCCTGGCTGGATACAGGTATCGAATCTTCAAACTCTTCAGATGTGCCCTGGCTAGATACAGGAATCAAATATGGAATTAGTCGTCTACAGATGTGCCCTGGATGGATACAGGAATCGAATCTTCAAACTCTTCATATGTTCCCTGGTTGGATACAGGAATCGAATCTGGAATTAGTCGTCTACAGATGTGCCCTGGCTGGATACAGGAATCGAATCTTCAAACTCTTTAGATGTGCCCTGGCTAGATACAAGAATCGAATCTGGAATTAGTCGTCTACAGATGTGCCCTGGCTGGATACAGGAATCGAATCTTCAAACTCTTTAGATGTGCCCTGGCTAGATACAGGAATCGAATCTGGAATTTGTCGTCAACAGATATGCCCTGGCTGGATACAGGTATCGAATCTGGAATTGCGACGGTTGATAGTAATTATCTTTGGATTGACCTTTTTCCTGAAAAGGAAAAACATCAGTTGTATGCAATGTCATGATGCATGATGTCATGATGTTCTCAAAAATATATGAGATTGTGTGTTTACGATGCGTATATGCATGTGTCATGGTGTATGATGTCATGATATTCTCAAAAATAAATGAGATTGTGTGTTTGCGATGCGTATATGCATGCGTCATGGTGTATGATAATGTAATGTTTATGAATTTATTTTCGTCTAGGCAAATAAATCCTTGACGAATGCCGGGAGCTTGAATCCTGGGCTGATGTTGAAGAGTAGAGTTCTTCGTTTCCGCTGGGGGATGATGGTTGCAAGCATAAACCAGTAGGAGAAGATGACTCCGTTGGGGAATAAACTTGGCGAAGAGATATTACTCTGCGGGGAATACTCTGTGGGAAGAGATACTTCGCTGAGGATTTTGATGAGAACTCCGCTGAGGATTCCGTTGATATGTTATGTTGGGGAATTTGATGGATTCCACTAGGGGTAGGAAGAACTTCGCCGAGGACGATCTTTCCGTGGAAATTAGCTGAGGATAACCCAGTTATACCCTGGTGGGAAATAACCTTTGAATAAAGCCGGGGAGACGCGTTCGTGCTCTGCAGGGGATAAGCTTCCAGAATCTACTGGGGATAAGCTTCCAGAATCTACTGGGGATAAGCTTCCAGAATCTACTGGGGAGATGGTTCCACTCTCTTGGGGAGACTTTTTGAACTGTACTGGGGAATGACTCCACTGGGGCGTCTGGATTCCGCCGGGGAACAATCTTATATTAAGGCTGCCGGGGATGCTTGTTAAGGAATATCTGCATACTCCACTGGGGAATGTTGAGATTTTCTGGGGATACCCAACTTCCTTAAGGCTGACAGTAGACTAACTCTGCTTGGGGAGAGTATCGCTGACTTGCTGGAGATATTGTGCCTTTTCAGGGCTGAGGGGAGATCAACTCTACCTGAGGAGAGTGTTGCTTGTCTTACTCTGCGGGGAGTGGAGATATCTTGGTTACGTTCTTCAGCCGAGCCTACCTTAGTACCGTGGTGGACAGAGCAACTAGATCGCTTAGATAACTCATTATTGCCCCTGTTTCTGATGTCACCTGTAATTAGTCCCTTGTTTCACATGCAAATATTTATGATTAGCAATTATTTTCAAATGCATATATCAAAAATGAACATTGGACTTTCTTTGCAAAACAAAACAGAAAAAGAAAAACAATTGGCAATTTGTATGGAAAAGTGATTTTGTATTGATTTTTGAATTTGCCTGTAAATAGGCATTTATGTACAGGAGGCTGACGTCCTAGTAAGAGAACACCGCCGAATAGAGTTTATACAATTTGTACAAAGGAAAACAAAACAGCTATGTGAAAAAATCCACTGGGTTCCAACTCTGCTATCGCCTTTATGTCTTCAAGCGTCTCATCACTTGGCTGCTTAGTTGAAGATGAAGCTGATTGATCGATGCCGTTTGAACCTGATAGTTGATACCGAATTCTGGATGCAGGGTGATCCAATGAGACATAGTATTACGCTTATCCCTAACTTTTGCCTGGACCTCCCTTTCGGGTTTTCAGTCCACCGGGATACCCATTTTTGCCCAAGCCACCTTTTCAGGTTTTCGACTTGCCGGGTGTACAGATTTTTTCATTTCATCCCTTATTTTTGCCCGAACCCTTTTGGTTCGCCGGGAAGCCCTTATTTTTTCCTAGGTGTGTCAACCTAGCGGGTCTTTTATTCATGCGTAGTATCTTTTTACTATGTATGCATTGGCAGGGTGAGGAAGATCGTCACCATCCATGGTGGTTAGAATCATGGCTCCTCCTGAGAAGACATGTTTAACCACAAATGGCCCTTCGTACGTAGGGGTCCATTTCCCCTGGGATCACTTTGAGGAAGAATGATGCGCTTGATTACCAGGTCTCCGACTTGATACTCTTGTCGTCTGACTTTCTTGTTAAATGCCCTGATCATCCGTTTTTGGTACGTTTGACCATGACAAATAGCAGTGAGTCTCTTTTCATCAATTAGGTTTAATTGATCAAGCCGAGTTTGGATCCAGTCATCTTCGCTCAAACCTGCATCCTTCATTATCCGGAGAGAGGGTATCTGGACTTCAATAGGCAAGACTGCCTCCATGCCATAGACCAAGGAAAAGGGAGTTGCCCCTGTTGACGTCCTTGCTGAGGTACGGTACCCGTGAAGAGCAAACAGTAACATCTCATGCCAATCTTTGTAGGTCACTGTCATCTTCTGCACAATCTTCTTGATATTCTTATTAGCTGCTTCTACAGCCCCATTCATCTTCAGCCGGTAGGGAGAAGAGTTGTGGTGCTGTATCTTGAATTGCTCGCAGAGCTCAGTGATCATCTTGTTGTTAATATTGGTACCATTATCCGTAATGATCCTTTCCGGGACGCCGTATCGACAGATCAGGTTGTGCCGAATGAACCGTGCCACGACGTTCTTGGTTACAGTAGCATAGGAGGCTGCTTCAACCCACTTTGTGAAGTAATCAATCGCTACCAGGATGAAGCGATGCCCGTTGGATGTCGTAGGTCTGATCTCGCTGATCATATCAATGCCCCACATTGCAAAAGGCCAAGGTGCTGTCAAGACATTCAGAGGAACTGGAGGAACATGCACCTTATCAGCATAGATCTGGCACTTGTGACACGTCCGAGAATGTTGGTAACAGTCGGCTTCCATTGTGGACCAGAAATATCCTGCCCGAAGGATCTTCTTTGCCATGGTATGTCCACTGGAGTGCGTTCCGAAGGTACCTTCATGTAGCTCTGCCATGATCCTTTCTGCTTCAGTCTTATCCACACAACGCAGTAAGGTTGAATCATGGTTTCGCTTGTACAGAATGTCGTTGCTGAGGAAGAACTTTGCAGCAAATCTTCTCAGAAACTTCTTGTAGTTAACAGATGCACCCTCAGGGTATTCTTGAGCTTCCAAGTACCTCTTCACTTCATGATACCAAGGTTTTTCAGTTACCTCTTCAACCTCAAGATCACAGCAATGTGCAGGTTCATCTAGTTTCCAGATAATGATCCGGGGAGCCTCGTTGTCCCATTTGACTTTGAACATAGAAGACATCGTAGCTAGCGCGTCCGCCAACTGATTCTCCTCTCTTGGGAAGTGTTCAAAAGTTATCCCCGTGAAATGGGGGATCAATGTCAACACACACTCTTTGTAAGGAATAAGATTTGGGTGTTTCGTATCCCACTCGCCTTTGATCTGATTGATCACGAGAGAGGAATCTCCGAAGACACTCAGAAACTTGATCCTTAAGTCAATCGCAGCTTGAAGACCCATGATGCATGCTTCATACTCCGCCATGTTGTTGGTGCAGTTGAAACATAGCCGGGCAGTGAGTGGAGTATGAGTGCCTTTTGGGGATATGATCACAGCGCCGATGCCATTACCCAAAGCGTTTGAGGCTCCGTCAAAGTGCATAGACCATCGGGATCCTTCCTCAGGTCCTTCATCCGGTCCAGGTACTTCACAATCAGTCACTACCATGATATTCTCGTCTGGAAATTCAAAGTTCATAGATTGGTAGTCGTCCACTGCTTGGTGTGCCAAATGGTCTGCCAATACAGTTCCCTTGATTGCTTTCTGAGTCATGTACTGGATGTTGTATTCTGTCAAGATCATCTGCCATCTTGCTATTCTTCCGGACAAGGCAGGCTTTTCGAATATGTACTTGATTAGATCCATTTTTTAAATCAACAGAGTAGTGTGAGTCAACATATACTGTCTCAGCCGGCGAGCAGCCCATACCAAAGCGCAGCAAGTTTTCTCAAGCAGTGAGTATCGGGTCTCACAGTCGGTAAACTTTTTGCTAAGGTAATAAATGGCGTGCTCTTTTCGGCCAGATTCGTCATGCTGCCCCAACACGCACCCCATTGAGTTGTCAAGAACTGTCAAGTATAAGATTAGAGGTCTCCCTTCAACCGGTGGCATAAGAATGGGTGGTTCTTGGAGATACTCTTTGATTCTTTCGAAAGCAGCCTGACATTCGTCGTTCCAACGTACTACTTGATCTTTCTTCAGTAGCTTGAAGATTGGTTCACATGTAGCAGTTAGATGTGAGATGAATCGGGAAATATAGTTCAGCCGTCCTAGAAATCCTCTGACTTCTTTCTCTGTCTTGGGAGTTGGCATCTCTTGTATGGCTTTCACCTTGGCAGGGTCCACTTGAATACCTTTGTCACTTACGACGAAGCCTAGCAGTTTTCCAGATCTTACCCCAAAGGTGCACTTGTTCGGGTTCAACCTCAGCTTGTACAACTTCAGACGGTCAAACAGCTTCTGCAGATGGTCAAGGTGTTCCTCCTCAGTTTGGGACCTTGCAATCATATCGTCGACATATACTTCAATTTCATGATGGATCATGTCATGAAACAAAGCAACCATGGCACGTTGGTAGGTTGCCCCAACATTTTTCAACCCAAAAGGCATGACCTTGTAGCAAAAGGTGCCCCACTGAGTAACAAAAGTGGTCTTCTCCATGTCTTCAGGAGCCATCTTGATTTGGTTATAACCTGAGAAACCATCCATGAAAGAGAATACTTTATGCTGAGCAGTGTTGTCAACTAGAACGTCGATATGAGGCAGAGGGAAATCATCCTTAGGGCTCGCCCTGTTCAAATCCCTGTAATCAACATACATTCGGACCTTACCATCCTTTTTCGGCACTGGAACCACGTTGGCAACCCACTGAGGGTAAGAAGTCACTGCTAGAAACCCGACATCAAATTGTTTCATAACCTCAGCTTTGATTTTCTCGGACATCTCTGGACGCATACGGCGGACCTTCTGTTTAACCGGAGGGCAATCTTCCTTGGTAGGCAGGTGATGAACCACAATGTCGGTATCCAACCCAGGCATGTCTTCGTAAGACCAGGCAAAGATCTCCATGTAGTCATGCAGCATCTGGATCAACGGTTGTTTCACACTAGCCTCCAGATTAGCACCAATCTTGACTTCCTTTCTGTCTGTCTCAGTACCCAAATTTACCCTTTCCACTGGCTCTTCATGTGGCTGAATGGCCCTCTCTTCCTGGAGTAAAAGTCTCGCAAGCTCTCCAGGCACTTCACAATCATCTCCACCTTCGTCTTCGGCTAAGTTGATCGGATTTTCAAAGTCATAACTGGCAGTAGCAGAGTCGTTACCAGTGAGATCCAGAGTGGATTGGAACCTGTATAAGTGAGTGTGTGTAAATATAGTTGTTTTGCAATATATAAAGAAAGAAAGGGAGCGCAGGATTTGAAATGTGAAAAACGTCCAATGCTTTTATTCATGATATATGAAGGTGACAAATAATAAGCCCTCACAAATGACGCCACGGTGCCCCGGGTAAGACACTGGGCCATAAAGTTTCAAATTATTGTTCGTTATAAATTCAAAACAAAGAAGTTCATTACTGAGTGACAAAAGTAATAGGTGTAAAGTCTTTTGCAGTCCAGTTGCTAGGTCCACCGTTGGTCGTTGGATTGATCCAGCTGTCGAATTCAGATTCCTCCACGTCGTCATCATCCCCAATAGCATTTACTCCATGGTTAGGCATGGGAGTAGTAACCACATTAGGTTTCTCGGGCGCCTCGAACTGTACCTCTTTAGCATCAATAAGGTCTTGAACCTTATTCCTCAGAGCCCAACAATCATTTGTGTTATGCCCCAGGCTGTCAGAGTGATAAGCGCAGCGGGCGTTGGGGTTGTACTTCGGAGATGTTGTGTTTACCACCTTCGGAGCTTCCTTGACAGTTACCAGGCTGGTTGACAGCAGTTGCGGTAATATCTGAGAGAGGGTCATGCTGAGCCGAGTATACTGTCTTTTGGGCCTCTCAACTCTTGGTTGGTTATATTGCTGAGGAGCAGCAACAGGCTTAGAAATAACCACCGCGTTGACAGCTTGGCGGCGTTCCGGTTTGTTTTGCCTTCTGGGACCATAAACAACACTAGCTTCCTTCTTGAAGGGTTTCTTTTCAGAGCTCGAGGAGGCACCTTTCTGTATTTTCCCCGATTTGATACCAGCTTCGATCCTCTCACCAGTCAGGATCAGGTCTGTAAACGCAACAGAGGAATTACCAATCAGGTGATTGAAGAATGGACCAGACAGGGTCCCCAAGAACATGTCCACGAGTTCACGGTCAGTCAGCGGTGGCTGCACCTTGCCAGCCAGGTCTCTCCATTTCTGTGCGTACTCTTTAAAACCTTCACCCGTCCCAAGTGACATACCCTGGAGTTGGGTACGCGTGGGAGCGAGGTCGGAATTATACTAATACTGCTTATAAAAAGCAGTAGCCAAGTCCTCCCAGTTACGAATGTTGGTTCCATCCAGCTGATAGAACCATTGGAGTTGAGTCCCTGAAAGACTCTCCTGGAAGAAATGGACCCATAAGTTCTTGTCTACAGTGTAAGGCTGGATCTTCCTTACATAAGAACGGAGGTGCATCTTAGGACAGGAAGCCTCGTCGTACTTCACAAAGGCAGGCGCCTTGAACTTGTGTGGGATCACCACCCCAGAAGATAACCCTAAGTCTCCAAAATCCAACCCAGGCACACGTTGAATCTCCATAGCATTCAGTCGGTCCTCCAGCTGTTTGTACCTGTGCTCAGCAGGAGGGTACTGTTCGTCATTGAAGTCTGTCTCGGTGTCAGAGACCATAGGGCTAGGGACCCTTCCCTCTTGGTGACTGCCTTCCCCAACAGATGGAGTAGTCCTCTCAGCTTCATTCTACAGTGTATTCCCGAGTCTGCGTCCAGTGTTGAACAACACAGTCCTCTTCTTCTTCTTCTTCTTCTTTAGGAGCAAAGCCTTCAACTCCTGTTGCCCCTGGGATAAGTTCATGACCATCTCTTGAAACTGGGCGTTCTGGGCCTGGAGGGCCTTGATAGCTTGTTCAGTAGTTGGTTCAGGATTCATGATGATTGAGTGCTGAAATAAACAGCGAAGAAGATTAAGCAACCTGTAGAAAAAGGGTACCTGTGATGCATATGATGAATGAAATGCGTATGAATTATGTTTTCAAAGACAATTGGGAATCAACTTTGTAGACAAAAGGAACACACTTTATTAGATTTAAGCTTTGGAATTTAAATTGTTCAACAAATTACCCTTAGGCGTTACAGGAATGAAAATACTGAAAAGGAAATAAAAGCTGTAAAGGAAACATCCAAAGCCCATCAGTGCTCCCATGGCCTCCTCTTCTCAGTACGGATGTAGCCATTCATGATCCGCTCGTTCTCCAATTGCTTGGTCAGCTTCTGGATCTTCTGTTTCTGTTCGTTGAACTTTTCCCGATAAGAATCCCGCTCTTCCTGTAGTTGCGCCCAAGACCTCTTTAGGGTATCAACATCAGTGGGTATCTGAGGAGGGAGTATGATTGGAGGAACCCCGTCTCTATCAGGAATTTCAAGAATGATAGGCCTGACAGCTTCATATGGCATACCTAACTTCTGAGCACGGATGCGGATCCATCTGTAATAGGGTTCCATTGGTAGAGAAGTCTTCGGTCCCAACTCAAGTGGGTCAGCTTTGTGAATTCCGTCCCAAGCTTTGATGAATCTACGGCGCAGTTCGTCACTATCTACCTGAAACTCAAAACTGATGTGAGGCACCAACATCTCATGAGGCCCTGCTCTTCTGGCTCTTCTGAACTAACGGAGAGCTAAACATGGATTATAAGAGATTCTGCCCTGAGTACCAATCAATGGAACATTAGGATATTCTCCGTAACGATCAATAACAGCCACCTCATCTAAACCTCTGAGAGTCCAAATGATGTCATTATCAGTGAGAGACATTAACCTATGAGCCCAGCCTCTTCCTTCTTGGTTCTTCAGCACGAACTTGGGGAGGTGCGAAATAAACCACCTCACTAACAAAGGAGTACAACACCACAGGGTTCCTCGTCTTCGGGCAGTACGAGCATAGAGTTGTTGCAGGATATCACCCAAGAGAGTGGGTACAGGGTTCCGAGACATGAAGATCCTTATGGCATTGATATTGACAAAGTTATCAGGATTTGGAAACAATACTAGACCATAGATTAAGAGAGCGAGAATGTCCTCGTACGCTCTGAAGTCTAAGTCATTCCAGAAACTGTTAGCTTTACCAATCAGAAACTTAGCCAAGAAGCCCTTAACTCCGCTTCTAGTCACCCAGTTGTCCATTACCTCCTTGTTGGTCAAGGGAAGGGCTGCAGCAATCTCCTCAAGCCTAAGAGTCTTTTCCCAACCAGTGAATGGGGTCTTATCCAAGATAGGGATACCAAGCAAATCAGAGAATTCTTCCAGGGTAGGGACCAGCTGGAAGTCTTGAAAGGTGAAGCAATTGTACAAGGGATCATAAAACTGGGTCAAGACACTCATCAGTTGTTGGTCCCACTTTGAAGTGACTAAACCGAGAAGAGAACCATGCCTCTGGATGAAGGAAGCAGTGTTTGGAATTCTGTCAACAACCTCTTTAAGCAAATCAGGTGGGTGAACAAAGTTGAGCCGAATAGTGTTCCTTCGCACAGGCATCATGATGTCCTACAAAACAGAGCAAAGGTGAAACCCTCTTGTCTTTGAAATAGGTCAGTCCTTATGCAGGATGCATGCAATGGTATGATGGTACGATGTTATGGTAAAGCACACCACAAGTATTCACAAAGGCAAACATGACAAGGCACACAAGTCACACCAGACAACCCTTAGAGTTTAGGCCAGCATGAAGTTCAGGTACTACCCTCTTTCAGTTTCGTTGGTTAAGACCTGTCCTATCAAAAGTAACTGGGTTCTAGAGGATCCCAATATCACTGACTACCCTCAATCGGTCATAACTCCAGCGTCGCAATCTTTTCTTGCGGCCAGAACCATCGCGAGAGTTTAGCCTCAATGGGTGTAGCATACTGCTACTGTTCTATGGCCAAGTTGGGTCACATTATGGTTCTAAGGTCGGTTGGTGATTAATGACTCCTCAGAAGACCCATATTCTCCTCGTTGCAACACAAGGGATATCGGTACAGACCAAAGTGCCACACCAACGTAGCCACTGCTTCACCTGTGTCGGTCTACGCTGGACAGGTCCCTCACAGCTTATGCTACCTAAAAGGGTATCCCCAGATCCGGGTTAGGATCTATGAAACTCCGATGCAAAGCCCACAAACATAAAGAAATCAAAGCAAAGCAATTGAAAACATAAGTATGATCTAATCCTAAGGTACACCTCACTTTTATCATCCCCAGCAGAGTCGCCAGTTCTGTGATCGGTGGAAATAGAACTGACTGTTTTTTAAGCTGGTTTCGCAAAATGTCGCGGAAGCAAGAGTCGCTACCGTCTTTTATGTTCTCCAACATGGAAAGGACAAAAGCACAGCAAAATTCCTTATGAGAATGTTTCTCGATTCGGGAGGTAGATTTATAGAAAGGGAAGGTGTTAGCACCCTTTCTATCCGTGGTTATCCACGGGCTCTTAGGTACTTGCTCTTATGTTTTCAAAAATGTTTGCTTTTCAAGTGTGTGTGGGTTTTGAAAAAAGTTTCGTTTGAAAAATTTCTAAGTAACTCTTGTATCGGTCGTCAAGAGTTTATGAAAAATTTGTTTGAAAAACTTTTAGAAAGTGTGAGGTGTGAAAAGTTGTTTTGTTTGTTTGAAAGAGCAAGTACCCATGAGATCTACCTACCCTAAGGAATTAGGCTGTGTAAGAGTCCTTTAGATAGTGCTATCCCACCATTGAGAGGTAGGTAGCACCGTCGTTGGAGGTATTCGGGTCAATTCGATTATCGGGACATGTGTGGTCACCAAAGCAATGGTAGGACACCTTAGAGGTAACCCTAATGTCCTAGATCCTTTTATCCGAGGCAACCGTTTCGAGGCAACTGGATCTTTTGGACAGGAGGGGGACCTCTAAGACACCCTATACTTGATGACCACGTCGAGGCAACCAGTGAGGCGTACCCTAGAAGTGGCATGTGCTTGTGTGTTCAATTTCAGTTTATGTTTGGCTTTGCATGTTATTTGTGAGCTACGGATTAATTTTATTTACATACATTCTTGCAGGCATTTTTTAACAGTTAGGAGTGCGGAAAGTAAATTGCGGAAAGATAAATCTAACTATTACAAGGCGCGAGTCTATACATCGCCAAAAACAATAACCCGTTTTGTAAAATAAAGTGCGAGAAAATAAATAAAGCAGTAAAAGAGGTCCTAATTAACTATTACATTTCCAGAAACAGTTACATAAATATAATGAAAATAAATTAAAGCGCGAGAGAATCGAATCGGGATGTGTTAAGGGTTTTGACCCTTTTGAGAAAGAAATTGAATTTGTCCCTTTTTTAATGAAATTGAATTAAAACTAAGTATTTAATTTATTAAAAGAAAAATGTTTTTGTATTTTTATGTTTTTAATGAAATGAAATAGAAGGAATTAAAATTAAAAGTTAATAAAAACCTAATTCTAAATTTATTTTAGTTATTAAGAAAAAAGGTTAAAGTTGCCTAATTAAAACTAATTCAATTTATTAGTATTTATTTACAAAATAATTACCTAAATGAAATTAATAAAGTATTTACATTTTTTGGTTTTTTTGAATTTTATTGTGAAAAAATTAATTATGAGTTAATTAAATAATAGCAGTTAATAATAATAATTAGTTAAAAGAAAATAAAATAAAAAAAGAAAAGGAAAGAAAATATGAAAGAACCATGGGGGGTTTGGGTCATTTTTTTGAGGTTTGATTCTGGAATTCAGGCCCATTAAGAAGCAAGTCTCCTTGACCTTGGGGATTGACCACACGCTTGTTGACTAGGGGGTACCATGCTCTTCATCTCCTGGCCATTGGATGTATGATGAGAGACACATGGCGCATTGCTGGTTGAAGCGCATGGTGGAACGCACTGGAAAGCTGCATGAGATCAGGTTATGAAAAATAGAAACAAACATTGGGTGGACCTGGGAATCGAACCCAGGTCCCAACAATTGCCAAGCACGTCATCAACCACTGAGCCATCGCGTTGTCTTTGTTAACATAATAACCAACAAACATAATATATTAATAATGATAACTATGCTGGAAATCAGAAAAACACACGCTAAGTTTGAACGTCCCAGTCACATGCTTCCACGTATCATCCTCTTCATCTGGCCTGTAACAAAACAATCAAATAGCGGGGGTTTTAAACCCCCACAAAATGCAAATGTCAAAAATAACGACTAGGGCTACAGGCAATATAAAAAAGGCGCGATGATTGGGTTGAATTCGTCTGGCCTTGACGAATTCAACCATGTACGTTTCAATGTCCAATTTTTCTGTATGTGGAAAGCCTTAAAATTCAAGCTTTGAAACCCTAAAGTTCTTCAATGGTGGTTTTTGATTCAGAGCACCATAATCAAATTGAATTACACCAATAGCTTCGGGATGTTCCTATTAACACAAATCAACCCAAAAAAATAGATTAAAAGTGCATGAATAATGATATGCAATTATGGAAAAATATGCAAACCGTGGGACTTGTTGTGGATGATTCTTTGAGTGTTAGGACTCGTTCTTGGTTGCAAATTGTTTCTGGGAATGTCAGCAACGTGATTGAATCAAGAAAAGGGTGTGAATTATCCTGCAAGTGAGAATTCAGTTTTCAAATATTTCTTGAACTTTTGGGATTTCGTTCTGCCGTTTTAGAGAGCTCTAGGTCGTGCTTGAGGTCTGCAAGGCTTGCATATATGTGTATGAATGAGAATCAAGTGACATTAGGAGCCTTAAACCATTGCAATGATGTTTTGAGATTCTTCATAACCACCATTAAAGGAACTTGCCATGTTTGTTCAAATTTGAATTTTCATGCTTAATTCAGCTTGGAATGAATTTGGTAGGTGTATTATGATGCATCAAAGTCATTCAAACCACAAGATATCATTGAATTAATTTTTTTTTGATTTTATTTGAATTTTATGGATTTAAAATGAATTAAATCAAATAAAATTAAATAAAAATAGAAAAAATTAATGTTTAATCTTGAAATTGATCATGGGACACGTGGGTGGTATGACAAGGCTGAATCAAGTGGAAAAAGGTGGGCCCTTTTGTCAAAAATTGAAGTTTCAAGGATAGTTGACTTTTGCCATTTCATGAAAATTTCCCAACTTCTCCAATGCATATCTTGCTCAATTTTGATCATATGAACATGTTCTTGGACATTTTGGAAAGGTCTTGAAGTCCTCTAACCAATGCCTTTGGTCCAGTGTCATTTTGATTTACCAATCTCAAGTTATGGTCTTTGATTTAAAGTGCCTTTTTGTTGACTTTTGAAAATGACCTATAATGTTGAAATTGATAACTTTTTGTGAGAGCATTTCTTGGACTTGGAATGTGAAGATGAGTTGTAGGAAATGCTATCCCCTTCAAAATGAGCATTGGATGGGATTTTTCTGATGAACCATGAAAAAGTTATGCCTTGGTCAAGTTACAGTTAACTTTTCAGCTGTCCAAAAATAGAAACTTTTGACACCTTGATGATTTTTGAGCCATGATTGTGGAATCATGATCAATACTTGATCAAATGATGATTGTGGCTTCAAAATAAGATGTTGACCAAAAATTTTGACTTTTGACTGCCAAATGACCATTTTCCCCTACAGTTGATTGTGAAGCAATTAGGGTTTTTGACTGTGCAACTTGACCTTGTGAGCCTTGAAACTTGGCATGTAGGTGCTTGACAATGTATATGAGCATATGGGACTTGATTGAGCCCTTGAAAACCTCAACTTCCTTGCAAGAACCAAAACCCTAATTTTGACTGGCTTAGGAGGATGGTTTGACTGTGCAACCCTTGAGTAGACTTGAGCAAATTGAGATGATGCTTGTCAAAACTTTGAAGAATATGGGAGGGCAAATTTTGGGGTACAACAGAGAACTAATCACTTTTGGTTGATCTACGGAATTCAGGTTCCGAAACTATGAGATTATTATAAGTTTTGCAATAAAATTCCTTTTCCTTCAATTATATATTTTGTTTATCTTTTGCTTAATTTGATATTCGTAATATATATTGTTTGGTTCGATTGATCTATGTTTTTCAATTTGTCTGTGTGTTTATCGTATGCTTAATCGTTAAACCGTTTATCGCTTAACCGAATGCTTAATTCGGCAAACGGAAAATATAATTCATATAATATTGTTGTGCTTGTTGATTATATTGTAATCGAACGGGAAAGGAATCCGCTTAGGATAGTGAGATTTTAATAATCGATGATTGGTAGGAATTGAATCGGTAGATTGACTTATTTTCATAATCACTTTTTCAAAACAGCTTATTTTCATAATCACTTTTGATAATCATTTTTTCGACCAAACCAACCCCCCCCCCCCCCCCCCCAATTTCGTTTTTAGTTAGTAAAACCCAAGAGTCCTTGAGAGACGATACACGAGTTACCGTTACCGTCGTTACTACAGTTTTACAATTTTACTCGTTTTTGACCCGCGCGCGACAGCGGATCATGCTCCAAACTCGATTACAGACTCAATCTACGAACTCGACCACAGACTCAATCAACAATGCAATAATTCCCCGATGTGAAGAATTATCACTTTACAATGGTGAAATTATATGGCTTAAGTTCACAACTATGGTTGAATCAAGTTTGCAACTAAGCTTGGGTGAATTGAAATGAAATCAGGAACTTATATTTATAGAGGATGAGGAATACAGGAAATCATAGGAATGCCCCCCAACTCCTTTTGGGGGGGAAAACATCGTCCAAAGGTGGTGCCCGCCATGGAGGCCATGGCGCCCGCCATGAGTGTAAATGAAAGGAAGTGGGGAACGTGGAAGTTGAGGTCGGTAGGAGGTGGTCCACGTCATGGCCTACCCTATGGCTGGCGCCATGGTGGACGCCATGAGTGCAAATTTGACCTAAATTCCTGTTTTTCAGCCTGTTTTCCTTCATTTCTTTAGGGGAGCTCTGGATATTTGAAATACCTGAAAAGGAAACAAAAGATAGGCATAATACGAGAAAAAAATAATAAAAAAACTAAATAACATGTGAAATCAGAGTAAAAAACAAGTGTAAAGTAAGTGTTATCATGGTGCCGATGTGTACTATCATGGCATCAAACAAGATCTGAAAGATGAAGAAGCTGATCCCGATGTTGGTAACATTGTCGGAACCAGCAAGGTCACCCGAAGTGGAAGGGTCTTATCTCCCAAGATTTCCCCTAAGACTGTCAACAAGCCAGTTGCCATCGCATCTGTTGTTTCTGCTAGTACATCAACTACTGTTCCTGTTCTTACTCTAGTTATTACCCCTGTCGGCGAATCACCTAATACCCGCGGCAAGGAAATTATAGGTGAGCCTTCCCGGACGGAGGCGCCTAAGAAAATTGTTGTGGAAGCCTCTAAGCAAGAAATGGAGGAGATACTGAAAATCATTAAGAAGAGCGACTATAATGTGGTTGAGCAGCTGGGGCAGACCCCATCGAAGATATCCATGTTTTCTTTGCTGTTGTGCTCTGAGGCCCATGCGAAGGCTTTGATTGCATTTCTCAAAACTGCACATGTGCCGCAAGAGACTTCAGCTGATCAGTTCAAAGATTGTGTGGCCAGCCTGACTGCTGATAATGGGCTAGGTTTTTCAGATGCAGATTTAACACCGAAAGGAAAGAAGCATAATGATGCTCTGCATGTCTCAATTGAATGTAGGGGCACCACTATGGCTCATGTGCTGGTAGATATTGGGTCTTCACTGAATGTTCTTCCGAAGAAGGCGTTGGACTGGTTGGATTACAAGGGTTTGACTTTAAAGCCTAGTAACATTGTGGTGAGGGATTTTGACTGATCAAAGGGAATGGTGCACGGGGAGGTGGACATCCCTGTCAAAGTAGGTTCTCAGACTTTTGGGTCCACTTTCTATGTGATGGATATCAGGCCGTCATATTCTTGTTTACTGGGTCGTCCTTGCATCCACGAGGCTGGGGCAGTTACTTCCACACTCCACCAAATGCTGAAGTATCCGGTGAAAGGAAAGATTGTCACAGTACGGGGTGAAGAAGAATATATGGTGAGTCACCTCAACTCCTTCCGCTATGTAGAGATGGACGGGGAATTCATAAAAACTCCTTATCAGAATTTTGAAGAGGTCCCTCAGATCTTGGCATCGACTGAAACTACTGGAAACAAACCTCCTGTGAGAATGGCTTCTCTCAAGGACGCCAGGGCCATAGTTGAAGAAGGTGGGTGTGCCAATTGGGGACAACTCCCTGATTTCACTCATAAAACTGATAAATTTGGTTTGGGCTTTACTACATGGGCTCAAAGGGCTGTTAGGCACGCTCGGGATGGAGGACCTCCCCTATGCATCATCAATCATGGGATTAACACCATTGAAGACAGTGAAGAGGAATCAGACATTGACAGCTAAATCTACCCAACTCCCAACGATGGACCGAGTAACTGGACGGCTAGGGACTTCATACTTGTTTCTTTTATTCCGCAGTAATTGACTTATTTGTTTTAATATTTGTAATAAACCATTTGAAACTTTACGACCCAGTGCCTTGCCCGAGGCACCTTGGCTTTTCTTGTGAGGGCTATTATTTGTCATTTCATATATCATTAATAAAGCATTGGACGTTTCTTGCATACAAATTTTGCGCTCTCTGTTTTTCCTTTTCTATTTTCACTTTATCAAAACAACTATTATCTTACACACACTCACGTATCATAATGCAGATCCATATCCACTCTGGATCCCATTGATAACAGCTCTACTATTGCCAGTTATGACTTTGAAAATCCGATCAACCAAGCCGAAGATGAAGGTGAGGATGATTGTGAGGTGCCTGGAGAACTTGCTAGACTATTACAACAGGAAGAAAGGGCCATATAGCCTCATGAAGAGCCGTTTGAGACAGTGAACTTGGGTACTGAGGAAGACAGAAAAGAGGTTAAAATAGGTGCAAATCTGGAGCTTAGTGTCAAACAGGGGTTGATACAGATGTTGCACGACTATGTTGAAATCTTCGCCTGGTCCTATGAAGACATGCCTGGTTTGGACACTGATATTGTGGTACATCGCCTGCCGACTAAAGAAGACTGTCCTCCGGTTAAGCAGAAGGTCCACCGTATGCATCCTAAAATGTTAGAGAAAATCAAGGAAGAGGTCATGAAACAGTTCGATGCAGGATTCTAAGCTGTCACTTTGTATCCACAGTGGATTGCTAACGTTGTTCTGGTACCTAAGAAGGACGATAATGTACGGATGTGTGTTGATTATAGAGATCTGAACAGGGCAAGCCCCAAGGATGACTTCCCACTTCCTCACATCGATGTTTTGGTCGACAAAACTGCGCAACATAAAATCTTCTCCTTCATGGATGGTTTCTCTGGCTACAACCAGATCAAGATGGCTCCTGAAGACATAGAGAAGACAACCTTCGTTACACAGTGGGGAACCTTATGCTACAAGGTGATGCCTTTTGGGTTGAAGAATGCTGGGGCAACTTATCAGCGCGCTATGGTCGCTTTGTTCCATGATATGATTCACCACGAGATCAAAGTCTATGTTGATGATATGATAGCCAGGTCTCAGAATGAGGAAGAGCACCTTGATCATCTCCAGAAATTGTTTGACAGATTGAAGACATATAAGCTGAGGTTGAATCCGAATAAGTGTACCTTCGGGGTAAGATCTGGCAAGCTTCTGGGGTTTGTCGTCAATAATAAGGGTATCCAGGTAGACCATGCGAAGGTAAAACCTGTACAAGAAATTCCAACTCCCAGTACAGAGAAGGAAGTTAGAGGCTACTTGGGACGTCTGAATTACATCGCCAGGTTCATTTCACATCTGACTGCTACTTATGAGCCAATCTTCAAACTTTTGAAGAAAGATCAAGTGGTAAAGTGGAATGACGAATGCCATACCGCCTTCAAAAGAATCAAAGAATACCTGCAAGAACCGCCAATTCTGATGCCTCCAGTTGAAGGAAGACCTTTGGTATTATACTTGACAGTGCTATACAATTCAATGGGGTGTGTGCTGGGGAAGCATGACGAGTCTGGTCGAAAAGAGCATGCAATTTACTACCTTAGCAAAAAGTTTATCGACTGTGAGACCTGATACTCATTGATCAAGAAAACTTGCTGTGCTTTGGCATGGGCTGCTCGCCGGTTGAGATAGTATATGCTGACTCACACTACCTTGTTGATATCAAAGATGGATCTGATCAAGTATATTTTCGAGAAGCCCACTCTCTCCGGAAGATAGCAAGGTGGAAAATGATCTTAACCGAATACGACATACAATATACAACCCAAAAAGCAATAAAGGGGAGTGTATTGGCTGATCAATTGGCTCATCAGGCCGTGGATGACTACCAGTCCATGAATTTCGAGTTCCCGGATGAGAACATCATGCTAGTGACTGACTACGAAGAACCTGGACCGGATGAAGGACCTGAGGAAGGATCCAGATGGTCTATGTATTTTGATGGAGCCTCAAACGCACTGGGTAACGACATTGGCGCTGTAATCATATCTCCCGAGGGCTGTCATACTCTGTTCACCGCCCGATTATGTTTCAACTACACCAACAACATGGCGGAGTATGAAGCGTGCATCATGGGTCTTAGGGCTGCTATTCACTTGAGGATTAAGTTATTGAATGTATTCGGGGATTCCGCTCTGGTGATAAGTCAGATCAAAGGCGAGTGGGATACGAAGCACCTTAATCTCATTCCTTACAAAGAGTATGTACTGACATTGCTACCACACTTTGAGGAGGTAACCTTCGAACATTTCCCACGAGAGGAGAACCAATTAGCGGACGCGCTAGCTACCATGTCTTCTATGTTCAAGGTTAGGTAGGACAATGAAGCTCCCCAAATCACCATTGAGAGGTTGGATGAACCAGCACACTGCTGTGAGATCGATACCAAAGGAGTGGCAGATAAACTCTGGTTTCATGAAGTCAAAAGGTACCTCGAGGCTCAGGATTATCCTGAAAGGGCATCTATCAACGATAAGAAGTTCCTGAGAAGGTTCACTGCAAAGTTCTTCCTCAGTAATGGGATCCTCTATAAACGCAACCATGACTCCACACTACTATGGTGTGTAGACAAGAGCGAAGCAGAGAGGATCATGACAGATCTACATGAAGGCACCTTTGGAACCTATTCTAGTGGACATACCATGGCTAAGAAGATCCTACGAGCAGGATATTACTGGTCCACTATGGAAGCTGATTCTTATCAGCACTCTCGAACTTGTCATAAGTGCCAAGTCTATGCTGATAAGGTGCATGTGCCTCCAGTTCCTTTGAACATCCTGACAGCTCCTTGGCCCTTTGCAATGTGGGGCATCGACATGATCGACGAGATCAGACTTACTGCGTCTAACTTGCATCGCTTCATCTTAGTAGCCATTGATTACTTCACGAAGTGGGTTGAGGCAGCCTCTTTTGCTACTGTGACCAAGAACATCGTGGCGCGATTTATCCGACACAATCTGATTTGTCGATATGCTGTACCAGAGAGGATTATTACTGACAATGGTACAAATCTCAACAACACAATGATCATCGAGCTCTACAAACAGTTTAAGATACAACATCATAACTCTTCTCCCTACCGGCCGAAGATGAATGTCGTTGTTGAAGCAGCTAATAAGAACATCAAGAAGATTGTACAGAAGATGACAGTGACATATAAAGACTGACATGAGATGTTACCATTCGCTCTTCATGGGTACCGTACCTCAGCACGGACGTCGACAGGGGCAACACCCTAATCTCTGGCATATGGCATGGAGGCAATCCTACCCATCGAAGTCCAGATACCCTCTCTCAAGATTATGAAGGATGCAGGTTTGAACAGAGACGACTGGATCCAAACCCGACTTGATCAGCTGAATCTAATCGATAAAAAGAGGCTTACCGCTATCTACCATGGTCAGGAGTATCAAAAGAGAATGATTAAGGCTTTTAACAAGAAAGTCAGGCGTCAAGAATATCAAGTCGGGGATCTGGTGATCAAGCGCATCATACTGCCACAAGGTGATCCCAGGGGCAAATGGACTCCCACGTACGAAGGGCCATTTGTGGTTAAGAACATTTTCATGGGAGGAGCTATGATTCTAACCAACATGGATGGTGATGACCTTCCTCACCTTGTCAATGCAGACATAGTGAAAAGATACTACACATAATCAAATACCCGCTAGGTCGACTGGCCTAGGCAAAAATAAGGGCTCCCCGGCGAACCAAAAGGGTTCGGGCAAAAGTAAGGGATGAAAATGAAAAAATCTGTACACCTGACAAGTCGAAAACCCGAAAGGGAGGCTTGGGAAAAAAAGGGTATCCCGGTGGATTGAAAACCTGAAAGGGCAATCCAGGAAAAATTTAGGGATTAAGCGTATCACTATGTATCATTGGATCATCTTGTGACCAGACTTCGGTATCAACTATCAAGCTCGGACGGCGCCAATGAATCTGATCAACCTTCGGCCAAGTAGCAAAGTGATGAGACGCTTGAAGATATAAAGGAAATAGCAGAATTGGAACCCAATGGGGTCGTTTCACATAGCTGTTTTTCTTTCCTTTACACAAATTGTATAATTCCTGTCTTTCGGCGACATTCTCTTACTAGAGCGTCAGCCTCTTTGTACAAAATGCCTATTACAGGACGACTTCAAAATCAATACAAAATTATTTTCACAAAACTCCAATCTGTTTTTTTCTTTTTCTGTTTTGTTTTGCAAGAACGTCCAATTATTTATTTTTGATATATGCATTTGAAAATGATTGCTTCTCATTAATATTTACATAAGAAACAAAGGCAATTACTCGTAATTCCAGAAACAGGAAAAAAAAATAAGAAGTACCAAACCTGACGGTTCCTCTGCCCAGCAGGTATCAGGATAGATCCGACTTTGGAACATGATTATCAATACATACACTCCCCACATAGTAAAAGTACCCAAAAGGCATTAATGTCAGCTTTCCCGAAACAGGAAATAACTCTCCCCAACCGAGGTTCGCAATCGCAGGCGAGTTAGGAATTTCATCCCCAGCTAAGTTTATTCCTCCAGATCAGCGGGTCTACCAACAGAGTATCTCCTCCCCCAAAGTTTGGTCCCCGCAGAGTTATTCTCCAACATCTCTTCCCAACAGAATATTCGCAAATCTCCGACAACCGTCAGGGATTTATTTTCCAAGACGCGAGCATACCCCGACAACATTTCATGAATATACATCATGACATATGCATACATATCATATACAACATAATCTCATTTATTTTGAGAACATCATCTCACCCTGCATTTCATGCATCGCATATAACTAACCCTGATATCTTTTCAGGAAAATACGATTAGCTTCAGCAAATCCAACAGTTATACAGATCACATCTACATACAACTAATGGAAACTTAGTTCCCAAAATCAAACAGGTCAACTAATCTACATTATCGCTTCGAAGTAACTCTACCATCCCGGTTCCTTCTCACAGCTCAACTATCCAGGATTTTCATATCGAAGTAACACTACTACCCTTGTTCCTTCTCACAGCCCTACTATCCTAGTTGTCATATCAAAATAACCTTACCTCGGTTCATTCTGAAGTTTTACACGAACTTATCACAAAGTAACCTTACCCCGGTTCCTCCTGAAGTTTTGCACAAACTTATAACCTTACCCCGGTTCATTCTGAAGTTTTACACGAACTTATCACAAAGTAACCTTACCCCGGTTCCTCCTGATGTTTTACACGAACTTATCACAAAGTAACCTTACCTCGGTTCCTCCTAAAGTTTTACACGAACTTATCCCAAAGTAACCTTACCCAGGTTCCTTCTGAAGTTTTACACAGTCTTAGCCCAAAGTAACCTTACCCAGGTTCCTGATGAAGTTTTACCCAAACTCCTCACAAAGCAACCTTACCCAGGTTACTTCTCGATTCAGATGCAGTTTTACCCAAACTCCTCACGAAACAAGCTTACCCAGGTTCCTTCTCACAACCCTACTATCCATGATTTTCATATCGAAGTAACCCTACTACCCAGGTTCCTTCTCACAGCCCTACTATCCAGGATTTTCATATCGAAACAACCTTACCCAGGTTCCTTCTCACAACCCTACTATCCAGGCTTTTCATATCGAAGTAACCCTACTACCCAGGTTCCTTCTCACAACCCTACTATCCAGGCTTTTCATATCAAAGTAACCCTACTATCCAGGTTCCTTCTCACAACCCCACTATCCAGGATTTCATATCAAAGTAACCCTACTATCCAGGTTCCTTCTCATAACCTTACTATCCAGGTTCCTCCTCTCTTATCTCCAGACAACAGTCCACAACACTGTAAGACCAGGACCTAATCGAACACGATTGGTTTCGCATTTCCCTAGTATAGTAACGGACAACTAAAGCTACTAGAACTCTATTTCTCGTGACAGACACCAATGTTCCTCAGTAGATTCAACAACAACAGGGACTCTCGTCGAAGGAAAGTCTCAGGAAATCAACACTATCTAGATGGAATATTTAAGCCCATCTCCGATGACTCTCTATCATCAACCTCCAAATTGCATCTATAATCCCACTCCCGATATCACAAATCAAGTGCCACTTCATACGAGTGCAAATTTTTGGGCACTCTAGTGTTCAATCATCTTCCACCTTCAGATCACGAAAGGCAGACGGGCCAATCTACATCCTCAGGTTTAAGAAGATTGAACAGGGGAACCTGTTGTACCCCAAAATTTTCCCTCTCATTTTACTCAAAACATACTCCTAGAGATCCTCAATTTGCTCAAGTTTACCCAAGAGTTGACCAGACAAACTCTCTCCTAAGGCAGTGTGTCTCAAATTAGGGTTTCCACTTTAATCAAGATGTGTGGATCACAAAGGCCCCAAATTATCTCCAAGGCCCTACTATTTTCCCAAGATTCTCCATGTCAAGTCTCATGCCTTACACAAGAAGTTTGCTCAGTCAACTGCTCAAATGCTTGAGAATCGACTATATTAGGTTAAAAGTCAACTGTGACCCACATACAGTCAAACTTAAATATTTTTGCTTAACATCCACATTTTGAAGCGACTTTCATCATTTGATCAAGTATTTACCATGATTCCCCAAGGAATGCTCCAAATTCATCAAAACCCAAAAGTTACTAAATTAGGGTTCTTAGTAAAAGTCAACCCAACTTTGACCAAGCATAACTTCCACATGCTTTATCAAAGATTTTCCATCCAAAGATCATTTTGAAGAGGATGCAATTCCCTACAACTAATCTTCATCCCCCAAGTTCAAAATATGCACTCATAAAAAGATATTAGTTTTTGCATTATGGGTCCTTTTGAAAAGTCAACAAAAACACCTTTTGGGTTAAAGCTTCATACATGAACATGGAAGATGCAATTGAGATGAAACGAAAAGGGTTGGTTAGGGGACATCCTAAGATTTCTAAAAAGTCCAATAACACCTCTCTAGGATCAAAATTGAGAGAGTTGTGCATTGTCAAAGTTGGCAATTTTTGGAAAATTGTCAAAAGTCAACATTGATCAAATTGGCATTTTTTTCAAAGGGGCCCATTTTTGCTTGCTTGAAACATGTTTCTAAAAGGACCCACGACCCCTGAGATTTTCCACCTATTATTTCATTACTTTTATCATTTATTCTGATTTTTTATTCATTTAAATCAAAATAAATCAAATTAAATGGTAAAATAATGAAATTAAATCATGTATTTTTTGTGCATCTTTTGAGTCCATGTACAGCTAGCATGATGACCAATTCGTGCAAGATTCATTTGGATTGGAAAAGATTGGATTGAAGCTTATTTTGGGAAGATATCATAGAAAGAGCAAATCAAATCACTTTTTCATTATTTCTCAAGATATGATGCAATTTTATTGACCTAATTCGTTCTCTTATATGTATTGAACAATTCCAAATAAAAAAAAGGGTTGGCGAGCGTGAGAAGGAAGAACAAAATTCCAATTTTTCAAAGAAAAGTGCTGATCCAATCTTGCTCCATAGGCTGTTTCAAGCATTCCTAAAGATCAATTTATATCCCTGGGCATTCACATCACCTGTAGAAAGCATTTGTAAGGCCTGAAGCGTCCAGAATCACGCCCATCATCAACCATGGTTTAAACAAAATTTCAATTCTGATTTATTTGATTTTGGCATCATAAGCATGTTTTGATTATACCATTGTGTTTGTATTAATGTTTGCAAGCTACCTATGTCCTTGAATTGGATTTATAGTGCAGGAATCACAATACGCCATTGCTAGGGTTTATGAACTCGTTTTGGGGTTTTTGAATACAGGAACAATTGGCTCTTAAGATGGGTACCATGATGATTAGGGCTTCAAGCCCAGTTGATTCATGGTCACCAATTTAATTTATCTTGCCTGTACATGATTTTTGAGATGCACAGGGTTATAGCCATGGCCAAAATCCGTAGGTAAAAGTTGTTACCTAAGACAACAGTCCCAGCAAAGAAGATAATGGCGTGGCAAGGCGTGACTGGTCTATTCAAACTTCACGCATTTTTTCTGGCAGGACACTTGATTTGGCTTTTGTTTTTATTTGTTTATTATATTTACAACTAATAATTCCAGCGCAGATGGTAAGGGTCAAAGTATGCAATGAAAACGTCCTGGGTTCGATCCCAGGCGTGTGCATTTTGCATTTTCTCAATTTGTTATTCCAGATCCCATGCGCTCCCTTGCCAGATGTCCATCACACGCTCCCCAGATCCAGCCATTGGATTATCTCCAACCTAGATCTGATGCCCTGCAAAATGCATCATATGGTAGACCCCTAGAAAGCAGCAACACTGGATCTGGCGCAGGGATTTGGGCTTAGCAGCTTTGGGCCTTGCAAATTTCATTTCACACCCTCCAAATTGCCAACAACAATAGGCCCAATCTCTTTTCTTTTTATTATTTCAATTTTATTTATTTTTTTTAGTTTATTTATTTATTTGTTTTAAAAAATCATTTTTAATCAAATCATAAAATCAAAAAGTCACAAAAATTAGAATTAGGGTTTTTATTACTAAATTTAAGTTTTGTTAATTAAATAGATTAATGTAATTTAGGGCAATTTAATTCCTCTTTTCACAATTAAAATCAATTAGAAAATTAGGTTTAAATTCTTGATTTAATTATTTTCGTTTCAAATAAAAAAACACAAAAATAGGTTAATGATCTTTTCTTCGTTAGTTTAATTATTTTCCATAAATTAAAATTAATTAGTAATTAGAACATTTGTGCAATTTAGTTCTATTCCTTATTTCCTTAAATAAAAAATAATAAAAAATGATTCTTTCTTTAATTAATCCAATTAGGTAGTCAAGGGTCAAAACCCTAATTCTCGTGTTTAATTTTATCGCGCACATTATTTTTTGATTAATTTTGTAACTGCTCCGAGTTTGTAATAATCAATTAGTTTACTATTTCTCATTTACTATTCTCCCCCCAAGTTTTGGTTATGTAATCCCCATTCCCCGAAGCCTTGTAATAGCTAGGTTTATCTTCTCGCATTTTTAATTGCTGCAAATATTTAACTATCTAGATGTATGCTAATAGGACTGTATGGCAAGAGTGTCTGGAAATTTAAAACGGTAAATCACCTAATGTGCAAATATTAAATAACTGAAACAACTCATATGCACATATTCACCCCTAGGGTTTACCTTACTTCGGTTGCCTTCGGTAAACAATCATTAAGCATATGAGATTTTAGTGGTCGCCCTCCAGTCTAAAAGATCAAATTATCCCATTCCAATGTTGCCTCGGAAATGTTGCCTCGAAAATGTTGCCTCGAAAAGATCTTAAGACTCTAGGGTTACTACTAAAGTTTTCTAACTATTGCTTAGTGATTGTACTTGTCCCTTTCGAATGTCCCTTACAACTCCAACAACGGTGCTACCTACTCCTTAATAGTAGGATAGCGCTGTCTAAAGGAAATAGAGTGAACAAACTTTTTTCGAGTAGTAGAATCTTAAGTACTTGCTCAATAAAAACTTTTCACACAAACACCTTTCAAAACAAATTTTCAAAACAACTTCGTCACATCCTTGAGAACTGATACAAGGGTTATCACGAAGTAAAACATTTTCAAGACAAGCACACACAAGCAATTTGAAAAATGAGCAAGTACCTAAGAGCCCATGGAAAACCATGGATAGAAAGGATGCTAACACCTTCCATTTCTATAATCTACCCCCCGTACTCAGAATATCTCGAAAAGGTTTTTTCTGCTCTTTTTCCTTTTCCATGATTGGATGAAATAAAAGTCGGTGGCGACTCTAGCTTACCGCGACATTTTGCGAACAAAAAACGCAAAACGTAAACCAGTAAAAACAGTCGTTTCTGCCACCGTATCACAATAGGTTAGTAGCATCAGTTAACGATAGGCTCAGTCATGATGATAAATTTGACGAGCTACACATAAATATCGAAGCTGCTCTAATAATAACTAAGAGACCTTGGTACACATACTTCATTAATTATCTAGCAGTAAATATCCTGCCTCCTAATTTAACCTATCAGCAAAGGAAAAATTTCTTCCATGATGTGAAACAATTCTACTGAGATGAACCTCTCCTTTTCAAGAGAGGACCAAACGACTTATATCGTTGTTGTGTACCTGAAAAGGAAGTGGAAAGCATTATAACTCATTGTCACCCATCTCCTTTTGGTGGACATGCTAGCACATCTAAAACTTGCGCTAAGATCCTTCAAGCAGGCCTTTTCTAGAAAAAATTATGGCGTGATGTCCATGCTTTCATAATCAAATGTGACAGGTGACAGCGTACTGGAAATATTTCAAGACGGGATGAGATGCCCTTAAGAAATATTCAAGAAGTAGAAATTTTTGATGTCTGGGGAATTGACTTCATGGGTCCATTTCCATCGTCCATAGGAAATAAGTACATACTCGTTGCTATTGATTATGTGTCTAAATGGATCGAGGCTATTATCTCACCTACCAACGACGCACAAGTAGTCATCAGAATCTTCAAAAACTATATTTTTTCCAGGTTCAGAGTCCCTCACCTTGTTATAAGTGATGGTGGATCCCATTTCATTTCTAATATTTTTGAGAATATCTTACTAAGTATGGCGTAAAACATAGGGTAGCTACACCCTAGCATCCTCAAACCAATGGACAAGTAGAGGTGTCAAATAGAGAAATTAAACATATCCTAGAAAAGACAGTTTCCATGTTTAGAAAGGACTGGTCCTCTAGATTACCAGACGCCTTATGGGCTTATAAAACTGCCTATAAGACCCCTTTAGGAACAACCCCATTTAAATTAGTCTATGAAAAATCATGTCACCTACCATTTAAATTAGACCATAAAGCTTATTGGGCTATAAAAACTCTGAGCATGGACTACATAACAGCTGGCAACAAACGCCTATTAGACATCCATGAACTAGAAGAACTCCATCGTGATGCTTACGAGAATGCTATAATTTACAAAGAACGAACCAAAGCATGGAATGATAAGAGGATCACAAGGAGAGAATTTCATATAAGTGACCCAATACTTCTATTTAACTCTAGACTACGACTATTCCTAATAAAATTACGTTCAAGATGGTTTGGACCATATGAGGTCACAAGAGTTATGAAATCTGGTGAAGTTGAGATTCGAAACCAGTCGACTGGTACTTTTATTATGAATGGGAAGAGATTAAAACACTATAATATAAATGATAATCCTACTGCCTGCGATCACCACACATTAACAAACCTCTGCATGTTACTACTACAACCTGATTCTACGCTTTAACAATTGTCGAGTTACCGACATTAAACTAAGCACTGCGTGGGAGGCAACCAACGAGTTTTTCATTTTCATTTTATCCATAAGTGGTTAATTTTAAATTTTAGTTAATAAACTTCTAACTTGTTTACGTTTTATTTTCAAGGCCACTGCATTCCCCATAGCCAAATTTATCTACTAACGTTATTTCAGGATGTAGACAATTGACGAGACAAAGATTGTTTTAAAAGAATGTCCGGAGAGAGCGATTTGGTATCCTAGCCAAGAGAACTATATTACCTACCAGATACCTAGACTTCTATTTCCTTGTCCACTTATGACTTGTTGATAGTGTCTGTTTCATGTTTAGCCACATGAGTTGGGGCATGTTTTCTATCACAAAACAACCGACCTACCGAAACCTAACATTAGAATTACTAAGGTCATTTCATTCATAACCCCCATATTGGACAAAGAAAAGACTTAGGCTTAGCCACATTTAGACTCTTTGAATAGGATTACTGTCTTACTAATAAAGAGTTCATAAGACACCTTGCATTCAACATGGCCCCCATGCTCATACTGAAGTACATGCCAATATACAAGGTAAACTAGACCTTTTATGGGGTGGAATCATTGAGGATTTCCCACCAGCTCACGGAGGCATGAATAACACTCTTATCCATAATCCTACTGTTGTACCCCAAAATTTTACCTCTTATTTTATCAAGATTTTTCCCACAAGACTCTTTGGACTCCAGACAGGATTAGGGTTTGTTCAGCTCAAGACCATCTCCTTGCACTGATGACCTGAAATTAGGGTTTGAGTTTTGCACGGGTATTTTTGGACTTCCAATGCCTCATGTGACTTTCATACTTCATGTTGGACTCTTAAGATTGCTCATACCAAGTTTCAAGCCTTGAATCAAATTTTTGCCCAATCAATTGGACGGTTGACCTAAAAATCAACTGTATTGGGGAAAAAGTCAACTGTGGCCAATTTACAGTCAAACCTCACAATTTTTTATCCACATCAACATTATATACTCATATGAACCATTTGATCAAGTTTGGACCACAACTCCTCAAGAAATTTGATCAGATCAATCAAAAGGGCAAAATGGTCATTTTTAGGGTTTTGACTGTAGAAGGGCAATTTCTGATTTTTCACCTAGCCAATGGCCAATTGGGTTCAAGAAAGGTTTCAAGGACTCAATGGAATCATCTTGACCTAATCACAAGGTTCAAAAGATCTCAAATGCATTGGATTGACAGATGAATTTTCCAGTCAACTGATCAAAAATCAACTGTACACTGAAAAGTCAAACTTTGACTTTTTGGTCAAAATCAAGTGCCAAGGGTAATTTTTCATCAAGATGTGTCAAAACATGAAACTTTTTCACCAAGAAACCTAATTTTAAAAATTAGGGTTTAAGATTGAAAATTTTCATAACTTAGAAATTTTCTAAGTTATAAAAATTTCTTATTTTTTCCCAACTTTTCCCATCTTTTTCACCATGATGCAATTGGATTCAAAGAAAACTTCCAACATGAAAGCTGTAGTCCTCCATAAAATATACAACTTTGATTCATAAAGTTTTCCCAAAAGATTCTTGGATCTCAATTTATGATTTTGTGAATAAGGGTCCATGAAACTTTTAACTTAGTGAAATTTTGCCCTAGTTTAGGCAGGATTTTGACCTATCTTCATGGCAACTTTTCACCTAGTTCCAATTGTAATATCAAAATGCATTTCAAATATGGATTATATAGCATGTTACAAGATTTCCAAATTGTCCAAGAACTCTTCAAGAACATTTATGGTTAGTGTTGTACCCCAAAATTTGTCCTCCCATATTTCTCAAAACATTTCAAGAAAAATTCACAAGTCCAACCCGGCGCGTTATATTCAGGTGTTCTTTCGCCAAGATATCTCTGATAACGTATTCTCAAATTCAGGTTCGGCTCAAGAGTCAATTATTTAAAGAAGGTATTCGAATGTGTGAGTTTTCTTGAAGAAATATAGTGAAAAAGTGTGCTGAAAGTGCAGTTTTTACGCGCTAAAAAATTCATAACTTGAAGATCGTGACTCGTTTTGAACCCGTTCCGGTGGCCAAAATTCCGTCTTGACATTATCTACGTTTTCATCTGTCACGGCTGGAAGCCAATTTCGATCAGAAGGTCTTCAAAAATGTGGATTTATCAAGTATTTTCATACAGAAAATTTGTGACAGAAGTTTATTTGTGTCATGTTCAGAAAATCATAACTTGGTCGATTTTCATTGTATCGAGCTGGTTCCGGTGCCAAAATTTCACAAATTGAGTTGAATACATTTTCACAAAAGGTATTGAGTTCAAACGGTATTCAAAAGGCCTTCGTTTTTTGCTCAGAGTGCATGACACACCGAAAATCCTGAATGCTGAATATAATTTCATCTGGGCCGAAACTTCGAAAATTCATAACTCGGTCAATTTTTATCGGATTGGGCTCATTTTTTACACAAGGTCCCTGACTCATAGATCTACAACTTTGCTTCAAAAGTCGAGACCGGATTATGCTCCGATCAATACCAGTTTTTCATTGAAGAACGTGTCAGAGTCGACACTGGAGCCCAAAATAAGTTTGTCTGAGCTGAAACTTCAAAAATTCATAACGAATTCACCGTTTATCCGATTGAGCCGATTTTCGGACAGGAGTTAGTTATCAATGTCGGCTACATTTTTATTTCACATTTCAACTTCAAAAATTGCTCTTAAGTCCCTGCGATTTAGCCTGGAAAGTGACGAACTCAAGTGAACATTGGAGGCCCAATTGCACATTTAAAGCCCATTTTCTTTACCCTAATTTCCATTATATAATCACCTTCTTTTCACACAAACCAAGGAGGAGAAAAAGAGAGAAAAAACCTTGCCACAACACTGTTAGAATATCAAATTCTTTCAAGAACCCTAAAACCTTGAAATCCTTATTACAAATCCCTCTCTCACTACAAACAAGCCATCACAGTTACAAACCAACACCTCACTACTTCTTCAGTAAGGGTAAGGCTGGCTTGATCTCCATGATCCAAAAGGCATAAAAGCATTCATGTCACTAATTTTCCAGTGAGGGTAAGATTGATTTGATCTCCATGATCAAAAGGGTATAATCATTCATACATGCCATATTGTGCCTAAACATTAAATTTCTTCATATATTGACTTTATTCGCATTTTATGATTTTATTTAATGGGTTCATGAGATTCAAAACTGCAGATTTTAGACGGGATCCCATGCAGGTTCATTAAGGAACGTTGAGGGCAGAACACAAAAGCCAAAAGCCAAATGGCCAACAGCCAGAACACAAATGGCCATGAAACCCAATCCAATGGCCAAAGAATGCAGACCATGGTACTCAGGAGTCAATGAACACGCACGTGATGCCAGAAAGTCAAACAAGGCTTTTTGTCTAATGGGCCAGAATACTTCAAAAAACCTCCCCTTGGGCCTGAAACCCCCCTTGGTTTGCATCCTTTTTAATTTTATTTTATTTTCTTTTCTAATTCTTTTTTAATTTTTTTAATTGTTTTTTTCACCATAAAATAATTTTCTATAATAAAAACAGAAAAATCAAAAATACAAATATATTAAATTATTATTAATTTCATCACTAACCTATTTTTTTGTAAATAAACTCTAACAATTAACTTAGTTTAATTTAGGTTTTTAAACTTTAATCTTTTTCTTAATAAGTAAAAAGTATCTAGAATTAGGTTTTTTTGACATTTTCATCTTTTTCTTAAATAAATTATTAATCATCATTATTTATCATTATTATTAATTATCATTAATTTTGTAAATAAACATGTAAATAAATTAATTAACTAGTAAATTAGGTTAACTTTAATATTTTCATTAATAATTAAAATAATCTAGATTTAGGGTTTCCTTTTAATTCTTTTTCTTTATTTTTCATAAATTCAAAAAACATTAAAAATATTTCTTTCCTTTTATTAAATAATTAATTAACTTTTAATTCAATTTAATCTCAAAAGGGTCCAACGCCCTCGAACGTTCTATTTTTATTCTTTTCGCACGTTATTTTATTTCCTTTCCGAATATTATGTAATTGCTCAAGCCATGTAATAGTAACTAGGTTTTACTTTCCGCATCTTTTATCAAAAACGGGTCTTTGTAATTTGGCGATGTATAGACCCGCGCCTTGTAATAGCGTAGGATTTACTTTCCGCATTTAAATTTCCGCACTTTTAACTACTAAACTTTGCATGAAAGAATGTATGGCCTAAATTAAAAACAAGCGTAGATCACCATGGTACATGTACGAGATAAAACATAACATGAAAATAACACACAAATTCACACACCACTCTTAGGGTACGCCTCACTGTTGCCTTGCCCTCGAAACGTGGTCGTCGAGTATAGGACGTTTTAGTAAGTCCTTATGTCCGTTGATCCATATGCCTCAAAACAAGTTGCCTCGGAAAAGTTGCCTCAAATTAAAAAGGATCAATGGCATAATGGTAGCTTCTAAGGTATCCTACTGTTGCTCTGGTGACCACATTGTCCCTACAAACGAATTGACCCGAACACCTCCAACGGTGGTGCTACCTACCTCTCAATGGTGGGATGACACTACCTTAAGGACATTTACACAGCTTAATTCCTTAGGGTAGGTGGATGACTCGTAAATACTTGCTCTCTTCAAAAACAAATCAAAAACTCTTTTCACACTGACACTTTTCAAAAAGCTTTCAAAACAATTTTTCAAACACTCTTGAGGACTGATACAAGAGTCGATCTGAAATCTTTAAACGAAACTTTTTCAAACCCACTCACACTTTGAAAAGCAAACACTTTTGAAAACATAATGAGCAAGTATCTAAGAGCCCATGGATAACCATGGATAGAAAGGGTGCTAACACCTTCCCTTTCTATAAATCTACCTCCCGAACCGAGAAACTATCTCATAAGGAATTTTGTTGTGCTTTTGTCCTGTCCATGTTGGAGAAAATAAAAGACGGTGGCGACTCTTGCTTCCGTGACATTTCGCGAACCAGCGTTAAAACAGTCAGTTCCAGATCCACCGATCACAGTTAGGGAGAATCGAAGGAAAGAAAATGGCCATTTCTCACTTTTGTCCATGGCATTTTGCACATTGCTACAAGTTGCAAAATCTGTCCTAAGCATGCTTGTACTTGTTTTACAGGTTCTAACCTCTTCTACACTCAAAAATTAAATTCAAACACAATGGACAATGGTATTATTCTGATCTTTGAAGCTTTGTGTGATCGGTGGATCTGGAACTGACTGTTTAACGCTGGTTCGCGAAATGTCGCGGAAGCAAGAGTCGCCACCGTCTTTTATTTTCTCCAAATGGAAAGGACAAAAGCACAGAAAAATTCCTTAAAGAGATTGCTCTCGGTTCGGGAGGTAGGTTATAGAAAGGGAAGGTGTTAGCACCCTTTCTATCCATGGTTATCCATGGGCTCTTAGATACTTGCTCACTTGTGTTTTAAAAAATGGTTTGTTTGCTTTTCAATTGTGGGTTTTAAAAAAGTTTCTTTGAAAATTTCAGTTCGACTCTTGTATCGGTCCTCAAGAGTGTTTGAAAAATGCTTTCGAAAGCTTTTTGAAAATGTGTTGGTGTGAAAAGTATTTTTGATTTGTTTTGTTTTGAATTAGAGCAAGTATCCACGAGTCGTCTACCTACTCTAAGGAATTCGTCTGTGTAAATGTCCTTTAAAGTAGTGCCATCCCACCATTGAGAGGTAGGTAGCACCACCGTTGGAGGTATTCGGGTCAATTCGAGGTTCGGGATATGGTGATCACCAGAGCAATGGGAAGACACCTTAGAAGCTACCCTCATGCCAGGTTCCCGGATCATGAGGACTTTCTAAGACATCCTCTACTCGACGATCACCTTTCGAGGCAAGGCAACAGTGAGGCGTACCCTAGGGGTGGTGTGTGATTTGTGTGTCGTTTTCAGATATTTTTGTCTTTTGTCATGTTATTGGTGATCTAGCGTTTGTTTTTATTTTCGTCCATTCATTCTTTCATGCCTTGATTAACAGTTAAAAATTGCGAGAAGTAAAAATTCTAAAGCTATTACAAAAGGCGCGGGTCCACATCGCCAAAATTTCCAGAACCCGATTTGACAGAAAAATAAAGGAATAAAAGTGCGGCAGATAAAAATGTTACATGGCCTTGGGAGAGATACATAAATATTATAAAGAATAAAAAATAAATATGCGAATCGAAATTTTAAATCGAAACGAGGGCGTTGGACCCTTTTTAATGGAATTAAATTAAATGATGAAATTAATTAATTAAAAAAGAAATGAAATTGTTTTTGGTATTTTATGATCTTAATGAAATTAGAATTAATTAAAATAAGATGCTAACCCTAATTCTAGTTGTTTTTAATTTATTAAGAAAAGATTAAGTTTTGACCTAATATTTAACCTAATTACTTACATGCAATTTTTAATTTATAAAAATAAAAATAAATAATAATATTTTAATAATTAATTACTGTGGAATAAAAGAAAAAAGAAGATAAAAATTAATTAAACCCTAATTCTATAAGTTTTAGATTTTTATTATGAAAATATTACAATTAAACCTAATTTAATAACTAAAATTAATTAATGCAATTTATTTACAAAAAAAATATTAATTAAATAAAAATATTAATTTTTGTCTCTTTTCTGATTTTTATTGTTTTTGTGTTTTTATGAAAATAATAAATTAATTAAAAAACAATAATTAAAAGAAAATAGAAATAATGAAAAAGAAAGAATGTAAAAAAAATGGCAAACCTAGGGGGTCTGCCCCTAATTGTGAGGTGTTTCTTTTAGCAATCTGGGCCCAATGAGCTTCAGGCCTGGCTGACTTTCCAGTAGCGTGCCCAAGCGTTGACTATGGTTCACCGTGTTCCTCAGATCGTGGCCCTTGATTGAATCCAGTGGGACGCGTGGACGTTTGATTTTGAAGGCGTACAGTGGTCCACTATGTTGAATCTGCATATGAACATTACATGAAGAAAAATATGAAAGGGGGTGAGGACCTGGGGCTCGAACCCAGGTCCTGAACATTACCAACCAACGCGCTTGCCAACCATGCTGTCTTGTTTATTCGTAAATAATACAATCAATAAATATAATAAAACAAACAAACATCAATGCTTCTTTTTTCGCGCGAGATTTTGAACGGACCAACCAATGCCTTACACATCATCATCTTCCTCGCGTTGTTATTTTTTCCTGAAACAAAAAAGAACTGGCAACGGTTTTGCACCGTTCCAGAAAGTCACTTTCAAAAAAATAGCGAACAGGCCATAAGGCCTCATAAATTAGGCGCGATGGTCTCATTCTCTTCGTCCAAGCGCACTGAGTTGGATGGTCTAGGTTTCAAGTTCCAATTTTTCCATATTCAAGAACCCCTAATTTGAAAACTTAAGAACCCTAAAAAGCAACAATGGTAGATTCGCATACAGTGTATAAAAACGCAATTAATCCATGTGGTTAGCTTCAGAATGCATCATTTAGTAAGAATCCATTAAAATTATGCAATGAAAATGTTTAAATCTCAAAACACGATTCTAAAAAAAATATGAGAAAACTTGATTTCTGTATACCAATTCTGGGTGTTGGAATGATTGATTTTGATTGGAAAACTTCCCTTGACGCCTCAGGAAGCTAATGGAACAATTACTTGGCCTTGAATCGTCCTAGAACTAGGTTTTCAGAATTGAGTTTTCTTGATAAATTTCAAGTTTTCAAATGGTGTTTTCTGCGCAGCTTTTTGGTTCTCAGCATTAGGTCTTGCTTGTTTGTATATGTATGAATGAATTAGGTTAAGTTTCTTGTCCAAGGAATCAAAGAATTGATGTATGCATATTTGATTTTTATGGCAAAATATTTTCAAATCTTTTCATGCACATTTGCTCTCAATCATATCCAATCACCTTAAATTCTTCCCTAATTGATCATGCACGAATTTTTGAACCTATTACATGTACAAAAAGATTTGATAAATTAGGTTTAGTATTTTCCATGTATTTAATTAATTTAAATGAATTATTAATAATAAAAATCCAAATAAATAAATAAATAATGAAGAAAAACTTCCCTTTGGGCCAAGTGGTCGTGCACATGCCTTGGATGATGAATTGTGGAAGAAAAATAGGCCCATTAGCAATTTTAGGTCATTTGAAGCAATGTTGACTTTTCAAAATATCCAAAAAGTTCCCAACTTCCACAAGGCATAACTTGCTCAATTTTTAAGCTTTGCTCATGTTCTTGGACATTTTGGAAAGGTATTTGAGTCCTCTAACCAATGCCTTTGGTCCCATGTCATTTTGATTTACCAATCTCAAGTTATGGCCCTTGACTTAAAGTCCCTTTTTGTTGACTTTTGAAAATGACCTATAATGTTGAAATTGATAACTTTTTGTGAGAGCATTTATTGGACTTGAAGTATGAAGAGGAGTTGTAGGAAATGTCTTTCTATTCAAAATGAGCTTTGGATGGAATTTTTCTGATAATCCATGTGAAAGTTATGCCCTGGTCAATTTACAGTTGACTTTTTCAACTATTCAAATAAGGAAACTTTTGCATCTTGATGATTTTTGAGCCTAGCCTTGAGAATCATGATCAAGAATTGATCAAATGATGTTTGTGGCTTCAAAATGAGATGTTGACAAAAAATTTGGACTTTTGACTGTCAAATGACCATTTTGCCCCTACAGTTGACTGCAGTGCAATTAGGGTTTTTGACTGTGCAATTTTGTGCTGAAAGTCTTGAAACTTGGTATGAGGATGCTTGACCATATTTATAGGCATGTGGGACTTGATTGGACCCTTGGAAACTTCATTTTCTTGATCAGAACCAAAACCCTAATTTTGACTGTTTAGGAGGCCCTTGCACTGTGCAACCCTTGGGGAATTTTGAAGCATGACTTGGCAATTTCTTGAAGAATATGGGAGGGCAAATTTTGGGGTACAACAGTTTCCCCTGTTCAATCTTCTTAGACCTGAGGATGCAGATTGGCTGACGTGCCTTTCGTAATCCGAAGGTGGAAGATGATTGAACACTAGAGTGCCCAGAAATTTGCGCTCACATAGTAGCAGTGTGATGATGGAATGGGCTTATAGATGCCATTTAGAGATTGATGAATAGGATGATGGGCTTATAGATGCCATCTGGATGTTGATTGCGTAAGAGATTCCTTAGCGAGGACTTGCGTACCTGCAAAAGAAAAATGAGTACCTGACATGTTGCAGGAGCTGGTCTTTAGATGCTTTGTGTAGATATGTCCTGACTGGTTACAAGAATCGGATCTTTGAATTCTTTAGACGTGCCCTGGCGAGATACAGGAATCGAGTCTGGTAATGTTAATCTTCAACGGATACACCCTGGCAAGATTCAGGCATCGGATCCTCGGACTCTTCAGACACACCCTGGCAAGATACAGGAATCGGATCTGGTAATGCTAGTCTTCAACGGATACACCTTGGCAAGATTCAGGTATCGGATCCTCGAACTCTTCAGACACACCCTGGCAAGATACAGGAATCGGATCTGGTAATGCTAGTCTTCAACGGATACACCCTGGTAAGATTCAGGTATCGGATCCTCGAACTCTTCAGACACACCCTGGCATGATACAGGAATCAGATCTGGTAATGTTAGTCTTCAACGGATACACCCTGGCAAGATTCAGGCATCGGATCCTCGAACTCTTCAGACACACCCTGGCAAGATACAGGAATCAGATCTGGTAATGCTAGTCTTCAACGGATACACCCTGGCAAGATTCAGGTATCGGATCCTCGAACTCTTCAGACACACCCTGGAAAGATACAGGAATCGGATCTGGTAATGTTAGTCTTCAACGGATACACCCTGGCAAGATTCAGGTATCGGATCCTCGAACTCTTCAGACACACCCTAGCAAGATACAGGAATCGGATCTGGTAATGTTAGTCTTCAACGGATACACCCTGGCAAGATTCAGGTATCGGATCCTCGAACTCTTCAGACACACCCTGGCAAGATACAGGAATCGGATCTGGTAATTGGTCATCAACAGATACACCCTGGCAAGATTCAGGTATCGGATCTTTGGTTGCGACCATTGATAGTAATCATTTTTGTACTGACTTTTATCCTGAAAAGACAAGCGTTAGTTGTATGCGATGTCATGTGGTATGACATGTGAGATACTCTCTGAACACGTGAGATTGTATGTTCATGATGCGTATATGCATGCTATAATGTATGAAGATGTTTATGAATGTATTTTTCGTCTAGGAAAGTAAATCCTTGACGGGTGCCGGGAAGTCACTCCTGGGCTGATGTTGAAGAATAGATTTGCCCCCGCTGGGGATGATAGTTGCAAGAATACCAGTAGGAGAAGATAACTCTGTTGGGGAATGAACTTGGCGAATGGAATAACTCTGCGGGGAGGAAAGTACTCTAACGATCTTGCTGGGAAGCAATACTCTGTGGGGAGAGAGATACTTCGTTGAGTTGATGGTAATAACTTGCTGGGGATACCATTGCTGTGTTGGAAGTGTTAATAAACTTCGCTGGGGATAAGAAGACTTCGTCGAGGACGCTCTTTCCGTGGCTTTTGGCTGAGGATAACCCAGTTATATCCTGGTAAGGAAATAACTCTTTGAATAAAGCCGGGAGACGCGTTCGTGCTCTGCGAGGATAAGCTTCCAGAATCTACTGGGGATAAGCTTACTGCTTGGGAGAAATGGATTCTAACTTTCCTGGGGGAACTGGATTGGACTCTCCTGGGGAAGTTTTAAACTGCGGGGGAAGTGATTCCTTTGAATGTTGATATGCCGCCGGGGAACAATCTTTAGATCAAGATTGCCGGGGATGCTTGTTAAGAATATGTATGCTGCCGGGGAATGTTGAGATCTGCTGGAGGATACCCAACTTCCTTAAGTTTGATAGTAGCTTCGCTTGGGGAGAGAGTATTGACTTGCTGGCTCACTCTCTGGGGAATTAAGATGTACTCGTTATGTTCTTTAGCTGAACCTACCTTGGTACCTTGGAGGACAGAACAATTAGATTGCTCAGACAACTCTTTATTGCCCCTGTTTCTAATGTTACCTGTAATTAATCCTTTGTTTCGTATGCAAATATTCATGAGTTAGCAAATTATTGTCAATGCATATATCACAAATTGAACCTTGGACGTTCTTCGCAAAACAAAACAAAAAAAGAAAAACAATTGGCACTTTTAACTAAAAAGTATATTTGTATTGATTTTTGAATGGCCTGAACATAGGCGTTTTGTGTACAAGAGGCTGACATCCTAGTAAGAGAACGCCGCCGAGCAAAAGAGTTTATACAAATTTTGCACAAAAGAAAATAAAACAGCTGTGTGAAATTAATGATCCCACTGGGTTTCAACTCTGCTATTGCCATTATATCTCCGAGCGTCTCATCACTTGATGACCTAAACGAAGATGAAGCTGACTGATCGATGCTGTCTGAACTTGATGTAGATACCGGATTCTGGATGCAAAGTGATCCAATGAGACATAGTATTACGCTTTTATCCCTAATTTTTGCCTGGACCGCCCTTTCGGGTTTTCAGTCCACCGGGATACCCTTTTTTGCCCAAGCCGCCTTTTCAGGTTTTCGACTTGCCGAGTGTACAGATTTTTTTTTATTTCATCCCTTCATTTTGCCCGAACCCTTTTGGTTCGCCGGGAAGCCCTAATTTTTGCCTAGGCATGTCAGCCTAGCGGGTCTTTTTCATGCGTAGTATCTTTTTACTATGTCTGCATTGGCGGGGTGAGGAAGGTCGTCACCATCCATGTTGGTCAATATCATTGCTCCTCCTGAGAACACATGCTTGACCACAAATGGTCCTTCGTACGTAGGGGTCCATTTGCCCCTTGGATCACTCTGAGGAAGGATGATTCGCTTGATTACCAGATCCCCAACTTGATATTCCTGTGGTCTGACCTTTTTGTTAAATGCCCTGATCATTCGTTTTTGATACGCCTGACCATGACAGATAGCAGCGAGTCTCTTTTCATCAATTAAGTTTAACTGATCAAGTCGTGTCTGGATCCAATCATCCTCGTTCAGATTTGCATCCTTCATTATCCGGAGAGAGGGTATTTGCACTTCGATCGGTAAGACTGCCTCCATGCCGTAGACCAGGGAGAAAGGAGTTGCCCCGGTTGACGTCCTAGCTGAGGTACGGTACCCATGTAGAGCGAACGGTAACATCTCGTGCCAATCCTTATAAGTCACTGTCATTTTCTGCACGATTTTCTTAATGTTCTTATTTGCTGCTTCTACAGCCCCATTCATCTTCGGTCTGTAAGGAGAAGAATTGTGGTGCTGTATCTTGAACTGCTCGCAGAGCTCAGTGATCATCTTGTTATTCAGATTGGTAGCGTTATCTGTAATAATTCTCTCGGGGACGCCGTACCGACAGATCAGATTATGCCGAATGAACCGTGCCACAACAGTCTTGGTTACCGTAGCATAGGATGCTGCTTCGACCCACTTCGTAAAATAATCAATCGCTACTAGGATGAAGCGATGCCCATTGGATGCCGTAGGTTTGATCTCACCGATCATGTCTATGCCCCACATTGCAAACGGCCAAGGCGCAGTCAGAACATTCAGGGGAACTGGAGGAACATGCACCTTGTCTGCGTAAATCTGGCACTTATGGCATGTCCTGGAATGTTGGTAGCAGTCAGCTTCCATTGTGGACCAGTAATACCCTACCCGAAGGATCTTCCTTGCCATTGTATGTCTGTTGGAATGTGTACCAAAGGTCCCTTCATGTAGCTCTTCCATGATCCTTTCTGCTTCAGTCTTATCCACACAACGCAGTAAGGTTGAATCATGGTTTCGCTTGTACAAGATGCCGTTGCTAAGGAAGAACTTTGCCGCGAACCTTCTCAGGAACTTCTTATCATTGACAGATGCACCTTCAGGGTATTCCTGAGCTTCCAGATATCTCTTCACTTCATGGTACCAAGGCTTCTCAGTCACCAACTCAGTCTCGAGATCACAACAGTATGCCGGTTCGTCCAGTTTCCAGATGATGATCCGGGGAGCCTCATTATCCCATTTAACTTTGAACATAGAAGACATTGTAGCTAACGCGTCCGCTAACTGATTCTCTTCTCTCGGAAAGTGTTCAAAGGTTATCTTCGTGAAGTGGGGAATCAAGGTCAACACACATTCTCTGTAAGGGATAAGATTCGGATGTTTCGTATCCCACTCTCCTTTGATCTGATTGATCACAAGAGCGGAATCTCCGAAGACACTCAGAAACTTGATCCTTAGATCGATCGCAGCTTGAAGACCCATGATGCACGCCTCATACTCTGCCATGTTGTTGGTACAGTTGAAACATAGCCGGGCAGTGATCGGAGTATGAGTGCCTTGAGGAGATATGATTATGGCGCTGATACCGTTTCCCAAAGCGTTGGAGGCTCCGTCAAAGTGCATAGACCATCGGGATCCTTCCTCAGGTCCTTCATCTGGTCCAGGTACTTCACAATCAGTCACTATCATAATGCTTTCATCCGGAAACTCGAAGTTCATTGACTGATAGTCATCTACGGCTTGATGTGCCAAGTGGTGTACCAATACACTTCCCTTGATGGCTTTCCGGGTTGTGTACTGAATGTCGTATTCCGTCAAGATCATTTGCCATCTTGCTATTCTCCCAGACAGAGCAGGCTTTTCAAATATGTACTTTATATGATCCATCTTTGAGATCAACTAGGTAGTGTGAGTCAGCATATACTGTCTCAGCCGGCGAGCAGCCCATACCAAAGCGCAAAAAGTTTTCTCAAGCAGTGAGTATCGGGTCTCACAGTCGGTAAACTTTTTGCTAAGGTAATAAATGGCATGCTCTTTTCGGCCAGACTCGTCATGCTGCCCCAGCACACACCCCATTGAGTTATCAAGCACTGTTAGATATAGTATCAGAGGTCTCCCTTCAACCGGTGGCATAAGGATGGGTGGTTCTTGGAGATACTCTTTGATTCTGTCAAAAGCAGCCTGACATTCATTATTCCAACGTACTACCTGATCTTTCTTCAGCAGCTCGAAGATTGGCTCACAAGTAGCAGTTAGGTGTGAGATGAATCGAGCAATGTAATTCAGGCGTCCTAAAAAGCCTCTGACTTCCTTCTCTGTCCTAGGAACTGGCATCTCTTGAATAGCTTTAACCTTGGCAGGGTCCACTTGAATGCCCTTGTCACTTACAACGAAGCCTAGCAACTTTCCAGACCTTACCCCGAAGGTGCACTTGTTCGGGTTCAACCTCAGCTTGTATAGTTTCAACCGGTCAAATAACTTCTGCAGATGATCTAGGTGCTCTTCCTCAGTCTGGGACCTTGCGATCATGTCGTCCACATACACTTCTATCTCATTATGGATCATGTCACGAAATAAAGCAACCATGGCACGTTGGTAGGTTGCCCCAACGTTCTTCAACCCGAATGGCATGACCTTGTAACAGAAGGTGCCCCACTGAGTAACAAATGTAGTCTTTTCCATGTCTTCAGGTGCCATCTTGATCTGATTGTAACCTGAGAAACCATCCATGAAAGAGCACACCTTATGCTGAGCTGTATTATCAACAAGGACATCAATGTGAGCTAAAGGGAAGTCATCCTTGGGGCTGGCCCTATTCAGATCCCTGTAATCGACACACATTCTGACCTTTCCATCCTTCTTAGGTACCGGCACCACATTAGCGACCCACTGAGGGTAAGAAGTCACTGCAAGAAACCCAGCGTCAAACTGTTTCATAACCTCGGCTTTAATCTTTTCAGACATCTCTGGACGCATACGGCGGACCTTTTGCTTTACCGGAGGGCAGTCTTCCTTAGTTTGCAAGTGATGGACCACAATATCGGTATCCAACCCGGGCATGTCTTCGTAGGACCAGGCGAAGATCTCCATATAATCATGTAGCATCTTAGTCAACCGTTGCTTCACGCTGAGCTCTAGGTTGGCACCAATCTTTACCTCTTTCCTGTCCTCTTCAGTACCTAAGTTTATTGTTTCCACTGGCTCTTCATGGGGTTGAATTGCCCTCTCTTCCTGAAGTAACAGTCTTGCAAGCTCGCCAGGCACTTCGCAATCATCTTCACCTTCGTCTTCGACTAAGTTGATCGGATTTTCGAAGTCATAACTGGCGGTAGCAGAGTCGTTATCAGTGAGATCCAGAGTGGATTGAAACCTGTATGAGTGAGTGTGTGTGTAAATACAGCTGTTTTGAAGTATATGTAAAGGAAAGAAAGACAGAAAAGGAGCACAAGATTTGACATGCGAGAAAACGTCCAAGATTTTCATTTATGATATATGAAATGACAATTTATATGCCCTCACAAATGAAACCACGGTGCCTCGGGTAAGACACCGGGCCATAAAGTTCAATTTATTGTTTATTACAAATGCCAAAACATAGGAATTCATTACTTAGTAACAAGAGAAACAGGTAGATTGTCCTTTGCACTCCAATTGTTAAGTCCACTGTCGGTTGCCGGGTAGATCCAGCTATCAAACTCGGCTTCATCCACTTCATCCTCGTCCCTAATAGCATTCACTCCATGAGCAGGCAGGGGAGCTGTCACTACATTAGGCTTCTCAGATGCCTCGAATTGTACCTCCTTGGCGTCAATAAGGTCTTGCCGCTTGTTCCTTAATGCCCAACAGTCATCAGTGGAATGCCCCGGGCTATCAGAGTGGTAAGCACAACGGGCATTCGGGTTGTACTTGGGAGATGCAGTATTTGCAAACTTCGGAGCCTCTCTGACGGTTACTAAGTTGGTTGAGAGCAACTGTGGTAAAATCTGCGACAAGGTCATACTCAAATGGGTGAATTCCCTTCTGGGTCTCTCAGCCCTTGGTTGGTTAGCTTGCCGAGGAGCGGCGGCAGGCTTTGCAATCACCAATGCGTTGACAGATTGGCGGCGCTTTGGTTTGTCTTGCCTTCTAGGCCCATACACCACACTAGCCTCTTTTTTGAAGGGTTTCTTCTCTGAACCTGTAGATGCACCCTTTGGAATCTTACCAGACTTCAACCCAGCCTCAATTCTCTCTCCAGTCAGAATCAGATCAGTGAACCCTGCAGACGAATTCCCGATTAGATGGTTGAAAAATGGCCCAGGTAGGGTCCCCAAGAACATGTCCACCAACTCCCGATCAGTCAATGGAGGCTGCACCCTGCCAGCCAGATCCCTCCACTTCTGAGCGTACTCCTTAAAACCTTCACTTGAACCTAACGACATACCCTGGAGCTGGGTACGTGTAGGGGCAAGGTCGGCATTATACTGATACTGCTTATAGAAAGCAGTAGCCAACTCCTCCCAGTTACGAACCTTGGTCCCATCCAGCTGATAGAACCATTCGAGATGAGTCCCTGAAAGACTCTCCTGGAAGAAGTGGATCCACAAATTCTTATCCGCTGAGTACTGTTGAATCTTCCGAACATAGGACCTGAGATGTAGCTTGGGACAAGACGCCCCGTCGTACTTAGTGAAAGATGGTGCTTTGAATTTCCGAGGAATAATCACACCAGTAGACAAACCCAAATCTCCGAAATCCAGCCCAGGTACCTGTTGTATCTCCATAGCATTCAACCTATCCTCCAGCTGCTTGTAACGGTCTTCTGCCGGAGGATACTGCTCTTCATCAAAATCAGTCTCGTTGTCGGAGACTACCGGACTAGGACCTTTTTCCGCTTGAGGAGTACTCTTGCCAATAGAAGAACCAGCCTCTTCATTCTGCAGAGTATTGCCAAACCTTCGGCCTGAGCTGAACAGAACAATTCTTCTCTTCTTCTTCTTTTCCTTTTTCAGAAGCAGAGCCTTCAGCTCTTCTTGGCCTTGAGCCAGACCCATGATTAATTCCTGGAATTGCGCGTTCTGCGCCTGAAGAGCTTTGATGGATGTTTCAGTTGATGATGAGTCAGGATTCATGATGCTGAAATAAACAGCGAAGAACGGTAAGCAACCTGAAAAGAGGAAAACCTGCTATGCACATGATGAATGATATGTGTTTATGCAATGCATTCAAGGGTTCGAAAGTTCAAATTTGTTGCAGACAAAAAGGAACACACGTTATCATTAAGGAAATAACTGTTCAGTACATTAAAGCCTCATGGGCATAAATTACAAAAGTAAATCAATCCCAAAATACACTGCGCATCCTCTTTGGAGCTATGTAAGTGTTGAGATTCCTCTCCTCATGCAACAGGCGGGTGAGCTCCAAGACCTTCTTTTCACTAGCATGTAGACTGGTCTCGAGAGAATTCCGTTCTTCCTTAAGCTGGATCCAGCTCTTCTGCATTTCTTCCCAGGATGTGGGCATATCAGGGTGCTGAATAGTGTAGGACACTTCTCCTTCCAAGACTGGCTCTTTGATTACTGGGAGCATATGAGGATAAGGCATCACTAACTTCTGGGAGCGGGCTCGTACCCACTTGAGATAAGGTTCCAACGGGATGGAGTTCCTGTGCCCCAGTGTCTTACTGTCTATCCTACTTGGCATCCTCCAGGCTCTGATAAATCTCTGGCGAAGTCCTTGAGTATCGTTGTCGTAGTCAAAAACTATGTCAGGAATTAACATGTCATAAGGACCATCCCTCCGAGCATAACCAAACTGTCTCCAAGCCAGGCATGGGTTGTAAGTAATACCTCCTCTGATTCCAAGTAAAGGAACATTAGGGTACTCCCCGCAACGATCAATGATGGTGACATCTTCTCTGGACCTAGGGCACCAATGTATATCTGCATGTGTAAGAGTCATCAACCGTTGTGACCATCTCAAACCCCGCTCATTCTTCAAAACCGATTGTGGAAGGTGCGAAATAAACCACCTTCCCAGGAGAGGAGTGCAACACATAAGGACACCTCTTTTTCTCATGGTTCGAGTGTAACATGAGTGAAGGATGTCTCCCAGCAACGTAGGTATAGGATTCCTGGACATAAAGATCCGAACAGCACTGATATCTATAAGCTGATCTGGGTTAGGGAACAACACCAAACCATAGACAAGGAGGGCCACAACTTCTTCAAAAGCTTGCAAGTCAAGGGAGTTCCAACATTCATGGGCCTTCTCAAACAGAAACCTGGCTAAGAACCCTTTGATACCACTTCTAACTTCCCAATGTCCCTTAAGGTCAGATGACTGTAGGTGCAGGGCTTTAGAAATCTCTTCAAGCTTGGGTTCCTTTTCCGTACCGTTGTAGGGTAGCTGATCAAGGATAGGGATCTTCAGGAGCCGGGAGAACTCCTCCAATGTAGGTACCAGCTGATAGTCCAAGAAGGTGAAACAGTGATGCAGAGGGTCAAAGAACTGGAACAGGACCTTTATCATATCTTCCTCAATGTTGGTATTGACCAAGCTGATGAGACTTCCATGTCTTTCACTGAATGAAGAGTTCTCGGGAATCCTGGATATAAGCTCCTTAAGCTGAGGAGGGATCCTTACAAGACTGACTTAAATTGTCTTCCTGCGAACAGTTTCCATGTCCTACAAAACAAGAACAAAGATGAAGATTCGAAACCCTGAAATGGTTAGTCAATGCATATGATGCTGGATGATGTCATGATGCTATGATTAAACACACCACCGATATTTACAAAGACAAACATGTAAGGCACACAAGGCACACGAGACAAGTCCTTAGGGTTTAAGGCCAGCATGGGGTCTGGGTAGTACCCTCTTGAAGTTGGTGGGTTCATCCTGTCCTATTAGAAGTAACCGGGTTCTAAGGGTCCCAATATCACGGGATTGCTTTCATTGTTCATCGTTTCGATTTAGCCACTGAACTGGCGACCGAAATATTCCAGGCAAGCAACCCTCAATTGAGTGTAGTATCGAGTATCAACCAACCTCGGACTGCACCAAAGTAAGTTATCTCACTACCCTAAAGAGGCCAAGATAGTTCAATTAAGGTTCCTAAGGTCTGTTGATGCTTCACGACACCACGCGGAGGCCCCGTACTCTCCTTGACTGAACTCAAGGGTTACCGGTACACACCAAAGTGCCACATCAACGTAGCAGACTGTGTCAACCATGTCGGTATACCCCGCACAGTTCCCTCACAGTCTTGTTGCTACTTTCTAAGAAGGTATCCCCCAGATCCGGGTTAGGATCTATAGAACTCCCAAGACAGTCCCACAATTTAAAGCAAGCAAATCAATACAATTGAAAACACAGTTATGAACTAGCCCTAAGGTACACCTCACTTTAAGTTTATTCCCCAGCAGAGTCGCCAGTTCTGTGATCGGTGGATCTGGAACTGACTGTTTAACGCTGGTTCGCGAAATGTCGCGGAAGCAAGAGTCGCCACCGTCTTTTATTTTCTCCAAATGGAAAGGACAAAAGCACAGAAAAATTCCTTAAAGAGATTGCTCTCGGTTCGGGAGGTAGGTTATAGAAAGGGAAGGTGTTAGCACCCTTTCTATCCATGGTTATCCATGGGCTCTTAGATACTTGCTCACTTGTGTTTTCAAAAATGGTTTGTTTGCTTTTCAATTGTGGGTTTTAAAAAAGTTTCTTTGAAAATTTCAGTTCGACTCTTGTATCGGTCCTCAAGAGTGTTTGAAAAATGCTTTCGAAAGCTTTTTGAAAATGTGTTGGTGTGAAAAGTATTTTTGATTTGTTTTGTTTTGAATTAGAGCAAGTATCCACGAGTCGTCTACCTACCCTAAGGAATTCGTCTGTGTAAATGTCCTTTAAAGTAGTGCCATCCCACCATTGAGAGGTAGGTAGCACCACCATTGGAGGTATTCGGGTCAATTCGAGGTTCGGGATATGGTGATCACCAGAGCAATGGGAAGACACCTTAGAAGCTACCCTCATGCCAGGTTCCCGGATCATGAGGACTTTCTAAGACATCCTCTACTCGACGATCACCTTTCGAGGCAAGGCAACAGTGAGGCGTACCCTAGGGGTGGTGTGTGATTTGTGTGTCGTTTTCAGATATTTTTGTCTTTTGTCATGTTATTGGTGATCTAGCGTTTGTTTTTATTTTCCTCCATTCATTCTTTCATGCCTTGATTAACAGTTAAAAATTGCGAGAAGTAAAAATTCTAAAGCTATTACAAAAGGCGCGGGTCCACATCGCCAAAATTTCCAGAACCCGATTTGACAGAAAAATAAAGGAATAAAAGTGCGACAGATAAAAATGTTACATGGCCTTGGGAGAGATACATAAATATTATAAAGAATAAAAAATAAATATGCGAATCGAAATTTTAAATCGAAACGAGGGCGTTGGACCCTTTTTAATGGAATTAAATTAAATGATGAAATTAATTAATTAAAAAAGAAATGAAATTGTTTTTGGTATTTTTTGGTATTTTATGATCTTAATGAAATTAGAATTAATTAAAATAAGATGCTAACCCTAATTCTAGTTGTTTTTAATTTATTAAGAAAAGATTAAGTTTTGACCTAATATTTAACCTAATTACTTACATGCAATTTTTAATTTATAAAAATAAAAATAAATAATAATATTTTAATAATTAATTACTGTGGAATAAAAGAAAAAAGAAGATAAAAATTAATTAAACCCTAATTCTATAAGTTTTAGATTTTTATTATGAAAATATTACAATTAAACCTAATTTAATAACTAAAATTAATTAATGCAATTTATTTACAAAAAAAATATTAATTAAATAAAAATATTAATTTTTGTCTCTTTTCTGATTTTTATTGTTTTTGTGTTTTTATGAAAATAATAAATTAATTAAAAAACAATAATTAAAAGAAAATAGAAATAATGAAAAAGAAAGAATGTAAAAAAAATGGCAAACCTAGGGGGTCTGCCCCTAATTGTGAGGTGTTTCTTTTAGCAATCTGGGCCCAATGAGCTTCAGGCCTGGCTGACTTTCCAGTAGCGTGCCCAAGCATTGACTATGGTTCACCGTGTTCCTCAGATCGTGGCCCTTGATTGAATCCAGTGGGACGCGTGGACGTTTGATTTTGAAGGCGTACAGTGGCCCACTATGTTGAATCTGCATATGAACATTACATGAAGAAAAATATGAAAGGGGGTGAGGACCTGGGGCTCGAACCCAGGTCCTGAACATTACCAACCAACGCGCTTGCCAACCATGCTGTCTTGTTTATTCGTAAATAATACAATCAATAAATATAATAAAACAAACAAACATCAATGCTTCTTTTTTCGCGCGAGATTTTGAACGGACCAACCAATGCCTTACACATCATCATCTTCCTCGCGTTGTTCTTTTTTCCTGAAACAAAAAAGAACTGGCAACGGTTTTGCACCGTTCCAGAAAGTCACTTTCAAAAAAACAGCGAACAGGCCATAAGGCCTCATAAATTAGGCGCGATGGTCTCATTCTCTTCGTCTAAGCGCACTGAGTTGGATGGTCTAGGTTTCAAGCTCCAATTTTTCCATATTCAAGAACCCCTAATTTGAAAACTTAAGAACCCTAAAAAGTTATAATGGTAGATTCGCATACAGTGTATAAAAACGCAATTAATCCATGTGGTTAGCTTCAGAATGCATCATTTAGTAAGAATCCATTAAAATTATGCAATGAAAATGTTTAAATCTCAAAACACGACTCTGAAAAAAAATATGAGAAAACTTGATTTCTGTATACCAATTCTGGGTGTTGGAATGATTGATTTTGATTGGAAAACTTCCCTTGACGCCTCAGGAAGCTAATGGAACAATTACTTGGCCTTGAATCGTCCTAGAACTAGGTTTTCAGAATTGAGTTTTCTTGATAAATTTCAAGTTTTCAAATGGTGTTTTCTGCGCAGCTTTTTGGTTCTCAGCATTAGGTCTTGCTTGTTTGTATATGTATGAATGAATTAGGTTAAGTTTCTTGTCCAAGGAATCAAAGAATTGATGTATGAATATTTGATTTTTATGGCAAAATATTTTCAAATCTTTTCATGCACATTTGCTCTCAATCATATCCAATCACCTTCAATTCTTCCCTAATTGATCATGCACGAATTTTTGAACCTATTACATGTACAAAAAGATTTGATAAATTAGGTTTAGTATTTTCCATGTATTTAATTAATTTAAATGAATTATTAATAATAAAAATCTAAATAAATAAATAAATAATGAAGAAAAACTTCCCTTTGGGCCAAGTGGTCGTGCACATGCCTTGGATGATGAATTGTGGAAGAAAAATAGGCCCATTAGCAATTTTAGGTCATTTGAAGCAATGTTGACTTTTCAAAATATCCAAAAATTTCCCAACTTCCACAAGGCATAACTTGCTCAATTTTTAAGCTTTGCTCATGTTCTTGGACATATTGGAAAGGTCTTTTAGTCCTCTAACCAATGCCTTTGGTCCCATGTCATTTTGATTTACCAATCTCAAGTTATGGCCCTTGACTTAAAGTCCCTTTTTGTTGACTTTTGAAAATGACCTATAATGTTGAAATTGATAACTTTTTTGTGAGAGCATTTCTTGGACTTGAAGTATGAAGAGGAGTTGTAGGAAATGTCTTTCTCTTCAAAATGAGCTTTGGATGGAATTTTTCTGATAATCCATGTGAAAGTTATGCCCTGGTCAATTTACAGTTGACTTTTTCAACTGTCCAAATAAGGAAACTTTTGCATCTTGATGCTTTTTGAGCCTAGCCTTGAGAATCATGATCAAGCATTGATCAAATGATGTTTGTGGCTTCAAAATGAGATGTTGACCAAAAATTTGGACTTTTGACTGTCAAATGACCATTTTGCCCCTACAGTTGACTGTAGTGCAATTAGGGTTTTTGACTGTGCAATTTTGTGCTGAAAGTCTTGAAACTTGGTATGAGGATGCTTGACCATATTTATAGGCATTTGGGACTTGATTGGACCCTTGGAAACTTCATTTTCTTGATCAGAACCAAAACCCTAATTTTGACTGTTTAGGAGGCCCTTGCACTGTACAACCCTTGGGGAATTTTGAAGCATGACTTGGCAATTTCTTGAAGAATATGGAGGGTAAATTTTGGGGTACAACACTTGGCACAATGAATTAATCCATTTATGGCATAAAGTGCATAATACCATTTTCATAAAGCATGCATTTTGCAATTTTGTATTTCTTGAGCATTGGACCTGATCTTTTGATACAAACAACATCCACAAACTTAAGGAAAAGCTCACCAACCCTATGTAGACCTTGAGCTAGCTTGTACAACCTTTGGCTTTGTCAACTCAACCTTTTCTTCAAAAACAAGCCAACTTGCAAAAGTGAACATAACTTATGCATCTGTTAAAACCAAGCTTTGATAACATTTCAAACAACTTCAGCATATTGTAATAAAGCCAAAACACGATTGCCAAGCCTCTCAAACACCCTTAAGCACAAAAACACCAAGTTCCTGCCCAAACAGGGCATCACCTGCAGAACCACTTCCAAAACAAATTTGGCTCGTGCGTTTTGCCTTGAATCACTTCAAACACATTCCATACAATACACCTAAACTGTCCAGGCCCTTACTTTGCAACTATAACCTCGTTTTCACACTTTACCATTTTCATTTTGAAGCTTTGCAGGTTAAGTTCCACAAGGAGATTCAAGCCATTTCAAAGCAAGCTAAGCATTGGGAAAGGTCAAGGGAACTTCAAGAAAGCTCACAAGTACTTCAGGCCTCACTCACAACTCCTACATTGCCATATTCGAACTTGACTGAACAAGGTAATTTCCAACTTTCTATCTCCTTATTTAGACATCCTTAGGCTTAGGTTTGTGAAGCAAAAATGTAGTCTTTAAGGTGCTTGAGCTGTACATATGCATAGCTTGTATTTATATCAACTGAGGTAAGAGAATTTAGATGTTGAACATGCTGAAAAAGTTAGGTTAGAATTTAGGGCCATTGAAATTCTCTCTGGTCTTTGAGAGTTAGATCAAGTTTTTTATATCAATAGAATCGTGACTAAGAATGCTACAAGTTTCATGTTGCAAGATTTTGTTTTTAAGCACGTATGCAGGAGATACAGTTTGAAGTACAGGGCGCGCGCATTTTTGTTCAAAGGTTAGGGACGAAGTGGAACTTGGGCCTGGGCCTGGCTTGTCCTTCTATTTGCACCCCTCTTTTACTTCCTGCACTCCTTTGGCCCATTTTCTTTATTTTTGTTATATTTTTCATTTCTTTTATATTTTCTGACTTTATTTATTGTTTCTAAATATTAAAAATCACCAAAAATATTTTCTTAATTTTTACATTTTTATTTTATTATTTTTATTATTTTTTATGACAAAAAATAGTTTATTAGGTTAAATAGAATTCATTTTCTTGAATAAATTTGTAAATAATATTGAAATACGTAAATATTTTATTTTTATTATTTATATAATTAAAATAATATTTTTATAGTATATTTAATTTTTAACATTTGTGTATATATATTATTATTATTTTTCTTAAACAAAAAAAATGAATAAACAAATAAATAATATAAAGCTTATTTTCTTTTAAACCAAAAGTAGGGTTTTCACCCTTTCAAAAATAATCATTTTTTATTTTCTTATTTTTAGGACATAAATAAATTTTACATACATAAAATAAATACAAAAACATTTTGCATATTTATATTTAATTACATATTTAAATATTGTTCATTTATTTATTGTATAAATTCAATTTGGTTGTAATAGTTTTAGGGCTTTACTTTGAGCAATATCCCCCTATTCAAACTTGTACCCCATCCCCATAATATTGTGTAATAGTCTAGATTTACTTTACGCATTTATTGCTTTCATATATGCATGAGAGTAAAACTAGGGTTTGTATGCAAAGACCAAAAATCAAACAAATAACATGACCTAATGCAAGACAAGAAAGCATGAAAAATGACAACACAATACACACAAGCACCCCTAGGGTTTCATCCACTTTGTTGCCTTAAAACATGGTCATGGTATGCATGCTAGGTATCTTGGAAAAATCAATCAAAACAAAAAGATCATAGTCCCTCGATGACGCTATCTTGGTTGCCTAAACAAAAATGATCTTAAGTCACTCAAAACTTGCTAAAGATACTTGGCAATATTGTTATCATGGTTATACGATGACCCGCACCCATCCCGTTTAACATCCAAAGATAGGGTTGTTTACCAAATACAATGGTAAAACAACAATGTCAAAGGGTTAAAAATGTACAAGAAAGACTTTTGATTAGGGTAGACAACTCCTAGTTACTTGATCAAATTGAAAACATCCTTGCTATTTTCAAAAACACACACACAATTTCAAAACAATTTCCAAACAAACTTTCAAACATTGAAACATTTTTCAAAAGACAAACATCTTTGTATACATTCTTCAAACAAGAATCATTACAAAGATTGCCAAAACGATGGCCTCTTTTCAAAACACTTTAAAAACCACACAAAGCACCATTTCAAACAATTGGAAAAGAAAAGCAAGTGATCTAAACGAGTAACTAAGAGCCCATGGAAAACCATGGATGAAAAGGGTGCTAGCACCTTCCCTTTTCATAATCTACCCCCCGAACCCAAGAAAACATCTCAAAGGTATTTCCTGTGCTTTTTGACCTTTCCTTTGGATAAAATAAAAAGTCGGTGGCGACTCTTTCTAAACCGAAACATTTGCGAACACAAACGCAAAACCTCAAGTCTGTTCTCCCACCATATCACAGAACTGGCGACTCTGCTGGGGATAAATCTAAAAGTGGGGTTACCTTAGGGTTTTAGATCACCTTTACATGCTTATCTTGTTTGACTTGTATGCTTTACACTTTGGTTCTATTGTTTGGATTTGAATCCTCTACCCGGATTTGGGAAACATTCATAGGTAAATAGCAATACTTTGTGGAAACTGTGTGGGGTATACCGACATGGTCTAAGCAATAGCTATATTAGTGCGACATATTTGTGGGTACCGGTAGCCTTTGAGTCAATCAAAGAGAATACGGGCCGCTGAGTGATGTCATGAAGCACTAATGGACTTTTAGAACCTTTACTTGACCATCTTGGCCTTTTAGGATGTAGTGAGATGACCGGCTTTGGTGCAGTCCGAAGTTGGTAGATACTCGATACTACACTCATTGAGGGTTGTTTTCTTGGAATATTTCGGTCGCCAGTAAAGTGGCTAAACTGAAACAATGAACACAGAAAACAATCCAGTGATATTGAGCTCCTTAGAACCCGGTTACTATTTATAGGACATGTTGAGGCAACTAAACTTCAAGAGGGTACTTACCTATGAAACCCCATGCAAGCCTAAACTAGGAATTTGTGTGATTTGCTTGTACATATACTTGTTCATAACATCATGGACATCATGAAGCATCATTTGCATCAACTAACCATTTCAAGGATTTTGGATCTTCATCTTTGTTCCTATTTTGTAGGTTATGGAATCACTTCACAGGAAAACTGTTCAGGTCAATCTTGTGAGAATTCCTCCTCAAATCAAGGAGCTTTCTTCCAAGATTCCAGAGTATTCTCCATTCACTGAGAGACATGGTCGACTTATCAACTTGGTTAACTCCAACACAAAGGAAGACATGGTGAAATTTCTCTTCCAGTTCTTTGACCCCCTACACCACTGCTTCACATTTCCTGACTACCAGCTAGTGCCTACTTTGGAGGAATTTTCTCAACTCTTGAGGATTCCTATTCTCCATCAACTACCTTTAAATGGTACGGAAATAGATCCAAAGCCTGAAGATGTTGCTCAAGCCCTGCACTTGCAACCATCTGATGTCATAGGCCATTGGGAGACTAGAAGTGGTGTCAAGGGTTTCTTGGAAAAGTTCCTGTTTGAGAAAGCTCAAGAATGTTGGAATTCTTTAGACCTGCAAGATTTTGAGGAGATTGTAGCTCTTCTCATTTATGGGTTGGTTTTGTTCCCAAACCCTGACCAGCTTATAGATGTCAATACTGTCAAAATCTTCATGGCCCGCAACCCTGTGCCTACTTTGCTTGGAGATATCCTCCACTCTTTTCACACTCGAACAATGAGGAAAAGAGGTGTTATCATGTGTTTCACTCCTCTACTGGCAAGATGGTTTATTTCTCATCTTCCCCAATCAGTCCTAAGGAATGAGAAAGGTTTGAGGTGGTCACAACGATTCATGACTGTTACTCATTCAGATGTTCATTGGTGTTCTCGATCATGAGAAAATGTTATCATCATCGATCGTTGTGGGGAATTCCCTAATGTCCCTCTACTTGGCATTCAGAGAGGCATCACCTACAAACCTTGCTTAGCTCTGAGACAGTTTGGGTATGCCCAAAGGGATGGCCCACATGACATGCTGATTCCAGACTTGGTTTTTGACTTTGACAATAACGATCAAGGACTTCGACAAAGGTTCATCCGAGCTTGGAGGATGCCAAACAAGGTAGACAGTAAGACCTTGGGACACAAGAATTCCATCCCCCTTGAGCCTTACCTCAAGTGGGTACGAACCCGCGCCCAAAGTCTTATGATGCCTTACCCCTACATTCTCCCTGTGATTAAAGAGCCTGTTAAGGAAGGAGAGGTTCCATACACCGTCCTACATCCTGACATGCCGACATCACTCGAAGATTTGCAAAGGAGTTGGATACAGCTCAAGGGAGAACGCGATACTTTTGAAGCCCAATTCTACGCAAGCGAGAAAAAGGTTTTAGAACTCACTCGTCAACTTCACGAAGAGCAGGCTCTCAACACCTACATTGCACCAAAGAGGATGCACAACGTCTTTTTACCTTAGAATTTTGTATTATTTTGCCCATGGGGCATTGATGTACTAACAATTCTATCTTATTAATATGACGTGTGTTTCTTTTTTGTTTAAAACAAATTTGAATTTCTGAATCCTTGAATGCATTACATGAATACATATCATTCATCATATGCATAAACAGGTCTTCACACCAAGTTTCCTCATCTCTCTGCTGTTTATTTCAGCAAGATGGATATTGAACAAATGGTCAAAGACTTACAAGCTCAGAATTCACAATTCCAACAGCTACTCATGACCTTGGCTAAGGGTCAGGAGGAGCTCAAAGCTCTGTTAGAGAAGGAAAAGGAAAAAGAGAAAAAGAAGAAGAAGGGAGTTGGTGTGGCTACTTTGGGCAGAAGATTTGAAGGTCAAGCTAGAAGGGTCCTGGATTTCCCATCAACATCTGAAGAGGGTGAAGGAAAGGGTAATGGGGTTGCAGTGCCTTCTGATTCTCAAGCTGAAGAAGAGGAATATGAAGACTACTCAGAACAACAGTATCCTCCCGCGGATGAAAAATACAAGAACTTGGAAGAATGTTTGGCAGCCATGGAGTTACAGAGGGCACCTGGGCTTGACTTTGAAGAGTTGGGGTTGGTTTCTGGAATTGTCATTCCTCCCAAGTTTAAAGTGCCATTGTTTGCTAAATACGATGGGGTGTCTTGCCCAAAGATGCACCTACAATCTTATATTAGTAAAATTCAACCACATTCTTCTGACAAAGACCTGTGGGTCCATTTCTTCCAGGATAGTTTTTCGGGGACGCAGTTGGAGTGGTTCTACTAGCTCGAGAGGTATGATGTGCATAATTGGGAGGATTTGGCTGCTGCCTTCTACAAGCAGTATCAATATAATGCGGACTTAGCACCAACCCGTACTCAATTAGAGTATGGGCATGGTCTCAAATGAAGGTTTCAAAGAGTATGCCCAAAAATGGAGAGACTTGGCGGGACGAGTACAACCACCTCTATCTGAGAGGGAGCTAGTTGATATGTTCTTGGGGACGCTGTCAGGTCCTTTCTTCAATCACATGATAGGAAGTTCGTCTGTAGGGTTCACCGAGTTAATTCTAACTGGTGAGAGAGTTGAAGCTGAAATCAAGAGCGAGAAAATTCAAAAAGATGCATCTACTTCCGCTGCCATCAAAAAGCCTTTTCCAGCAAAGAAGGAGGTATCAGCTGTCTACTCCCAAAGAGGTCAAGGAAGAATTGAGCATCAGCCAGCGGTGGGGGCCATAATGATTTAGAAGTCTGCAGCTGATCAGCCCAGAAATAATCAACCCAGAACCAACCAAGCAAGGATGGAAAGGCATGTACGGAAATTCACCCAGATAAACATGACTCCTGCTCAGGTTCTACCCCATCTCTTGAAGTTAAACCTTGCAAGTTTGAAAGAGGCCTCGAAGAATCTGAATAAAACTTCTCCTTACTACCATTCGAACACCAAGTGTGCTTATCATTCAGGGAGTATAGGGCACGACACCAACAATTGTTGGGCCCTCAAGAATAAGATTCAGGATTTGATAGATGCTAAAGAAGTGGAATTTGACGCCCCTGAAAAGCCGAATGTAATCTCTGCTCCAATGCCAAGGCATGGCCACAATGCCCATGCTGTTGAAGAGGATCTTTTTGTGGCTACTGTTGATGATTTGATGACTCCGCTACCGATAATCAAGCTGAATTTGTTGAAGGCTGGGATTCTCCCAGGTTGTGAAGAAGATTGTTGCCTTTGTTCATCCTTACCAACTGATTGTCCATTGTTGAAGTTAGGCATCCAACGCCTAATGGGTAACCAAGAGATCCTTTTTGAAAAGACTCCTGTTACACCGACTCCTGTCAACGATATTTCAATAATTACCATATCCGCCAATCTTTCCAAGGTCTACAAAAGACCTGTTAAGATTACATCTGATCCGAAGATTGCACCTTTGAAGATAACCATGCCGGGGCCCGTCTCATACAAGTCCAACAAATCAATATCGTGGAACTATGGTGGAGAGATCTACTACCACAATATTAAGCAAATTGAATCAACTGAAGAGAGTTCTGATGAAGAGACTTCCAACATTGGAAATATTGCTGGAACAAGCAAAATCACCCGTAGTGGAAGGATTTTCTCTCCAGAGATTTCCCCTCCAAAAGCAATCGTTGGACCCTCAAATTCTCCTAAGGTTACCCCTGTACCGGTCAACATATCTGCAAGAATACCGATTATTGAAGAAGTTGTAACTCATGTGGTTGTCCCCTCTACTGCTGCTGATGATAGAGGGAAATGGATCCAAGAAGCGCCCGTCAGGATGAGGGCTCAGCCGTTGGTCATCCCTGAGACCTCTCAAAAAGAAATGGAAGAGGTTTTGAAAATAATCAAGAAAAACGATTATGATGTTGTGGAACAACCGGGGAAAACCCCCTCAAAGATCTCTATGTTGGCCCTGCTGCTTTGTTCAGAAGCTCATGCTAAAGCTCTGATCAGATTTTTGAAGACGGCCCATGTGCCACAGGAAACCTCTGCGGATCAGTTCCAAGAATGTGTAGCTAGCTTAACAGCTAACAATGGTCTAGGATTCTCCGATGCCGATTTAACATCTAAAGGGAGAAAACATAATGATGCTTTGCATGTCTCGGTGCAATGCAGAGGGACTACTCTAGATCACGTTCTGGTAGACACTGGGTCGTCTTTAAAAGTCTTGCCGAAGAAAGCATTGGATAGACTGGACTGTGAAGGCCTAACCCTGAAGCCCAGCAATATCATTTTCAGAGCCTTTGATGGTTCTAAAAGGATGGTCCACGGGGAGGTGGACATCTCGATTAAAGTGGGAACTGAAACCTTCAACTCCATATTCTATGTGATAGACATCCGTCCTTCCTATTCTTGCTTGTTGGGAAGACCCTGGATTTACAATGCTGGGGCTGTCACTTCTTCTCTGCATCAAATGCTCAAGTACCCTGTCCAGGGGAAAATTATAACTGTTCATGGCGAAGAGGAATACATGATAAGCCATCTAAATTATTTCCGCTATGTAAAATTGGATGGCGAATTCATCGAGACCCCTTCCCAACACTTTGAAGAGGTTTCTCCTGAAATAGCAGCAACCAAGACAGTGTCTTCTGTACCCATGATTACCAAACCTATGCCTCGGATGTCATCCCTCAAAAATGCAAAGGCTGTGATTGAAGAAGGAGGAAGCACAATCTGGGGTCAGCTACCAGACTTTCCTTTCAAATTAGATAATTTCGGCTTGGGTTCACTGCTTCTGCTCAAAAGGTTGTACGCTGCGCCCGGGCTTGGGGGCCACCGGTGAAGATCACCCATCATAGAGTTAATGCTTTGGAAGATAGTGAAGAGGAGAGCAACCTGGAAGACTGGATTTTCCCTACTGTCGACGGAGGACTATGCAATTAGGAAGAAAAAGACTTTGTTCCGATTACTTTCATACCGCAGTAATTTATCTTTCAAACATTTCTGTTGGTTTGTAATAATTCTCAAAACAATTCGTACACTTTTAACCTTGTGCCTTACCCGAGGTACATAGGTCCATTTGTAAGGGTTTTGATTTTTCATCTTCATATGCCATTTTAATGAATCATGGACTTTTTCACATATAAACTTTTGTGTTCATTTTCTTTCTTTTTACATTTTATTTGTTTAAAGGTGGCTATCCCTTACACACACCTACACTCACAAATGCATGTACCCTTCCATTCCGGATTCCATGGGTAACAATTCTGCTATGGCCTTCAGTGACTTTGAAGATCTGGTCTACCATGCCGAATAAGAAGGTGATGAAGACTGTGAGGTGCCGGGAGAATTAGCTAGACTGCTACAACAGGAAGAAAGGGTTATTCTACCTCACGAGGAGTTGTTAGAGACAATCAACTTGGGTACTGAGGAAGACAAAAAAGAAGTCAGAGTGGGTGTCAACCTAGAGCCAAGTGTCAAGGAGTGCCTAATTCAACTGTTACATGAATATGTTGAGATCTTCGCCTGGTCTTACGAAGACATGCCGGGACTCGATACATATATTGTGGTACACCGTCTAACCACAAGAGAAGATTGTCCACAAGTTAAACAAAAGGTCCGCCAATGAGGCCTGACATGTCTGAAAAGATCAAAGCAGAAGTTATGAAGCAGTTCAATGCTGGATTTCTCGCTGTTACTTCCTATCCATAATGGGTTGCTAACATTGTGCCCGTGCCTAAGAAGGATGGCAAAGTGAGAATGTGCGTGGATTACAGAGACTTAAACAGGGCTAGCCCTAAAGATGACTTTCCACTTCCACAGATTGACATCTTGGTTGATAATACAACTCAGCACAAGGTATTTTCTTTCATGGACAGATTTTCAGGTTACAACCAGATCAAAATGGCACCCGAAGACATGGAGAAAACTACTTTTGTTACACAGTGGGGAACGTTCTGCTATAAAGTGATGCCATTCGGACTGAAGAATGTCGGGGCAACCTATCAGCCCGCCATGGTGGCTTTGTTTCATGATATAATACATCATGAGATAGAGGTCTACGTAGACGACATGATAGCCCGATCACAGACAGAAGAAGAACACCTCTACCATTTGCAAAAGTTGTTTGTCAGGTTGAAGGAGTACAAGCTCAGACTGAACCCTAACAAGTGCACGTTCGGAGTCCGATCTGGTAAACTCTTGGGTTTCATTGTCAGCAACAAAGGCATCGAGGTTGATCCTACCAAAGTCAAAGCTATACAAGAAATGCCTGCCCCTCGCACTGAGAAGGAGGTCAGAGGTTTCTTGGGACGCCTAAACTTCATTGCAAGGTTCATTTCTCACCTAACATCTACCTGTGAGCCAATCTTCAAGCTGTTGAAGAAAGATCGGGTGATTAAATGGGATGATGACTGTCAAATTGCTTTCGATAAAATCAAGGAGTATTTGCTAGAACCTCCTATCTTGATGCCTCCCGTCGAAGGAAGACCGCTAATCATGTATCTGACCATCCTAGAGAATTTAATGGGGTGCGTACGGGGCCAACATGTCGAGTCTGGCCAAAAAGAGAATGCCATTTATTACCTTAGCAAAAAGTTTACCGACTGTGAGACCCGATACTCACTGCTCGAGAAAACTTGTTGCGCTTTGGTATGGGCTGCTCGCCGGTTAAGGCAGTGTATGTTGACTCATACCACTCTACTGATATCTAAGATGGATCCTATAAAGTAAATCTTTGAGAAGCCTGCTTTATCTGGAAGGATAGCTAGATGGCAGATGATTCTGACCGAATACGATATCCAGTACACGACCCAAAAAGCTATAAAGGGGAGTGTACTAGCTGACCATCTGGCTCATCAAGCTGTCGAAGATTACCAATCCATGAAGTTTGACTTCCCCGACGAGGACATTATGACATTGGACAACATTGAAGATTTCAGACCATATGAAGAATCTGAACAAGGATCCCGATGGACCCTGTACTTTGATGGTGCCTCTAATACACTTGGTAACGGTATCGGTGTTGTGCTCATCTCACCAAAAGGTTGCCATACTCCTTTCACAGCCAGACTCTACTTCAACTGCACCAACAACATGGCCAAGTATGAAGCTTGCATCTTTGGTCTCAAGGCTGCCATATACTTGGGAATCAAATCTTTGATTGTATTTGGGGACTCCGCTTTGGTTATCAGTCAGATCAAAGGAGAGTGGGACACTACACATCCCAACCTCATCCCTTACAAATAACATGTCTTGACATTGTTACCACATTTCGAGCAGATCACCTTCGAGCACTTCCCGCGAGAAGAAAATCAGCTAGCGGATGCTCTAGCTACAATGTCATCCATGTTTAAACTTAACTGGGATAATGAGGCTCCCCAAATCACCATTGAACGGATGGATGAACCTGCACATTGTCACGAGATTAATACCTAGGAAGTAGTGGACCGACCTTGGTTTCACGAAGTCAAAAGGTATCTCGAAGCCCAAGAATACCCTGAAGGAGCTTCGGTCAACGACAAAATGTTCTTAAAGAGATTCTCTGCCAAGTTCTTCCTGAGCAATGGTATCCTATACAAGCGCAATCATGATTGCATTCTGCTCCATTGTGTGGACAAGGTTGAAGCTGAGCAGATCATGGCTGAACTGCACAATGGTACATGTGGCACTCACTCTAGCGGACATACGATGGCTAAGAAGATCCTTCGGGCAGGCTATTATTGGTCTACCATTGAAGTTGACTGCCATTAATTTTCCCGGACTTGTCACAAATGTCAAATCTATGCGGACAAAGTACACATTCCTCCAGTTCCTCTCAATGTCCTAACAGCTCCTTGGCCATTCGCGATGTGGGGAATCGACATGATTGGAGAGATCAAGCCTACAACATCCAATGGACACCGTTTCATCCTAGTGGCCATTGATTACTTTACCAAATGGGTCGAAGCAGCCTCCTTCGCATCCGTCACAAAGAATGTTGTTGCCCGCTTCATCAAGAAGAACCTCATTTGTCGGTACGGCATCCCCGAAAGGATCATCACCGACAATGGTACAAACCTTAACAACACTATGATCACCGCCTTGTGCGAGCAGTTCCAGATTCAACATCACAATTCATCTCCCTATCGGCCAAAGATGAACGATGTTGTCGAAGCTGCGAACAAAAATATCAAGAAGATCATATAGAAGATGACAGTCACCTACAAGGACTGGCATGAGATGTTATCGTTTGCTCTTCACGGGTACCGTACCACGACACGTACATCAACTGGGGAGACTCCCTATTCTTTGGTATACGGCATGGAAGCTGTTTTACCTATCGAGGTTCAGATTCCCTCTTTAAGAATCATGAAGGATGCTGGTTTGAGTGAAGACGATTGGATTTAGACCCGGCTTGATCAACTTAACTTGATTGATGAAAAGAGACTTACTGTTGTTTGCCATGGTCATACATATCAAAAACGGATGATCAAGGCCTTCAACAAGAAAGTCAGGCATCAGGTATATCAAGTCGGAGATCTTGTAATCAAGCGGATCATCTTGCCGCAAAGTGATCCCAAAGGCAAATGGACTCCTACCTACGAAGGACCATTTGTGATCAAAAACATCTTTTCTGGTGGGGCAATGATATTAACCACCATGGACGGCGACGACCTGCCGCACCCTGCGAATGCAGACATAGTCAAAAGATACTATGCATAAATATCTCGCTAGGTTGACACACCTAGGCAAAAAAAGGGCATCCCGGTGAATTGAAAACCCGAAAGGGTGGTTCAAGCAAAAGTTAGGGATAAAACAAAAAAAAATATGTACACCCGGCAAGTTGAAAACCCGAAAGGGCGACTTGGGCAAAAAAGGGTTTCCCGGTGGATCGAAAACCCGAAAGGGTGGTCCAGGAAAAAGTTAGGGAATTAAAGCGTATGACTATGTCTCGTCGGATCACTTTAAGGACAATCTCTTCACAGACAAGCTCCAAGCTTCTGATCAACTCAATCATCTTCGAACGAAGCAACAAATGGACAAGATATTCAGAGTTACGAAGGCAATAGCAGAATGGGAACCCCATGGAATTTTCACACATGGCCATCTTTCTTTGTATAAATTTTTCTCATTTTTATGGCAACATTCTCTTACTAGGATGTCTGTCTCCTTTGTACAAAATACTTACACAAAGTTAATACAAAGATACTTCAAAGTGCAGAAAACTATTTGCCTTTTCTTCTTTTTTACACTTGTGTTTTATTTGAAAACGTCCAATGATTTATTAAATGAGCATATGCATTTGAATATAATCACTGCTTACAAATAAACGAAATGGGAAAGAATAATTACTGACAGGTTGAAAGTATAGGAAAACGTCTTTCGGTTATTCCAGAGAAATCCCCTACAGTACATCATCTAGATCCCCAGCGGAGCTAAAACCTTGAAATACATATCCCCAGCGGAATTAAATTTCAAAATCCCCACCAGAGTTAAAACTCCAAACACCCAATCCTCAGCGGAGCTAAAACTTTGAACTACAGACCCTCAGCAAAGATGAAACCTTCTTCCCCCAACGGAGTCAAAACTCCAACTAACAATCCCCAGCGGAAACCATTCAATTTTCCCCAGATTCCCCAGTAAGTTGTCTTAAAATCTGAGAATCAACCAGATAACAATTAACTTTTGTTTTATCCCCAACCTAGGATAATTCCCCAGTAGATTGGCATACAACTCAAACTCCTGATATCCCTAATAGAATGAAGATTCTCATTATTGATACCCCAGTAGATTGGCATACAACCCAAACTCCTGATATCCCCAACAAAATGAAGATTCTCATTCTTGATTCCCCAGTAGATTGGAATACAACCCAAACTCCTGATATCCCCAACAGAATGAAGATTCTCATTCTTGACTTCCTAGTAGATTGGCATACAACCCAAACTCCTGAATTTTTTCCAAACAGGAATCAGCTTTTCCCTAGAGTCTTGAACTTACTCTCCAGCAGTATAGCTACTTGCCAGAGTTTTTCATCCCCTAACAGAGTGAAGATTCTCATTCTTGATTCCCCAGTGAAGTTTCCAGAGTCTTCATTACTCCCCAGCATGAATTTGTCAGAATTTTTAATCCCCTGCAGATCGAAGATTCTCATTCTTAACTCCTCAGCATGAAGTCCCCAAGGATGCAAGTTCCCCTGGAAAAATGAAGATTCTCATTCTCAGTTCCCCGCAGAAGCCATCAGAGCCTTCCTTATTCTCCAGCAGATCAAGGTTTTCCTTTGTTTGACCCCCGATAGAGATTTCCAGAGTTTTCCTTATTCCCCAATCGAGTATGGATTCCCATTGTGTAATCCCCAACCATAGTCATCAAAGTTCTCGGGATTCCCCAAGCAGGTTTCTCAAACAACACTTGGCATTATTCTCACAACAGAATGTTTATCATCCTCCAACACCAAAGACTTGAAGGATCCCTATCCCCAGGAAAGTCGTGAAGGATTCTCACATCCCCACAGAAGTTGTCAAAGATTTTGAATCTCCAGCAGCAGTCAAGGATTTATTTTCCCCGGCAGCAGTCAAGGATTTCATTATCCCCAGCTATCAAGGATTTATTTTCCTCAGCAATACAGCAAATCAGCTTACATGTGCATACATTCCATTCATATATCATAAACATTGATAAAACACATTTATTGCATCATACATTTCATGCAACATAACTTGTGTTTCAGCTAACATTTTACCCTTTTCAGGATAAGATTAACAACTATCATTAACAATATTCAAAGATTTCAGATACAGTATGGATACACTCCAGACACGAAAGTCATTATGTTACTCATTCAAGACATCTTATTCAGATACAGTAAAGATACACTCCAGACACGGAAGTCATTCTATTACTCATTCAGAATTCAAAGTCAAGATACAGTACAGATACGCTCCATACACGGATGCCATTCTGTCGCTCATTCAGAATTCAACAATCATGATACAGATTAGATACGCTCCAGACACGAAAGCCATTCTACTTCTCATTCAGATTCAACTCCCAAGTTCAAATATACTCCAGACAAGGAAGTCATTCTGTCACTTATTCAGATCCCAGTTACAGCATGAATACAATCCATACACAGAAGTCATTCTGCTACTCATACAGATCTCAACTTCGGATACAGTCCAGATACGCTCCAGACACGGTTGCCATTCTGCCACTTATTCTGACTTTTTCCCCAACCCATAGATGCTCTAGACACAGATGTTATTTTGTCGCTTATTCATATTTCAGATTCATATACGATACAGATACACTCCAGACACGGAAGTCATTCTGTTATTCATTCAGATTCAAGTATAGTTATAGCTCGGATACACTCTAGACACGGACACCATTCCATCGCCCATACAGATTCAGTCTCCAGATACAGTACAAATACGTTCCAGACGCGGATACCATTTTGATACTCATTCTTCTGACTTACAACATGCAGTTCAACAAATATTCTTGATGGCATCTATAAGCCCATCTCCGACAAGATTATGTCACCTCTCCAAATGGCATCTTTAATCCTATTCCTTCAACTACATTTTGACGAGTGCAAATTTACGGGTACTCCAGTGTCCAATCATCTTTTACCTTCGAGTCACGAACGATAAAACTCTCCAATCTAACTCTTCAGGTTCAAGAAGATTGAACAGGGGCAGCTGTTGTACCCCAAAATTTTCCCTCTCATTTTAGCAAGATTTTCCCCACAAGACTCTTTGGACTCCAGACAGGATTAGGGTTTGTTCAGCTCAAGACCATCTCCTTGCACTAATGACCTGAAATTAGGGTTTAAGTTTGCATAGGGATTTTTGGACTTCCAATGCCTCATGTGACTTTCATACTTCATGTTGGACTCCTAAGATTGCTCATACCAAGTTTCAAGCCTTGAATCAAATTTTTGCCCAGTCAATTGGACAGTTGACCTAAAAATCAGTTGTATTGGGGAAAAAGTCAACTGTGGCCAATTTATAGTCAAACCTCACAATTTATTATCCATATCAACATTATAGACCCATATGAACCATTTGATCAAATTTGGACCATAACTCCTCAAGAAATTTAATCAGATCAATCAAAAGGGCAAATGGTCATTTTTAGGGTTTTGATTGTAGAAGGCCAATTTCTGATTTTTCACCTAGCCAATGGCCAATTGGGTTCAAGAAAGGTTTCAAGGACTCAATGGCATCATCTTGACCTAATCACAAGGTTCAAAAGATCTCAAAAGCAATGGATTGACAGATGAATTTTCCAGTCAACTGATCAAAAATCAACTATACACTGAAAAGTCAAACTTTGACTTTTTGGTCAAAATCAAGTGCCAAGGGTCATTTTTCATCAAGATGTGTCAAAACATGAAACTTGTTCACCAAGAAACCAAAATTTGAAAATTAGGGTTTAAGATAGAAAATTTTCATAACTTGGAAATTTTCTAAGTTATAAAAATTTCTTATTTTTTCCTAACTTTTCCCAACTTTTTCACCATGATGAAATTGGATTCAAAGAAAACTTCCAACATGAAAGTTGTATTCCTCCACAAAATATACAAACTTGATTCACAAAGTTTTCCCAAAAGATGCTTGGATCTCAAGTTATGATTTTGTGAATAAGTGTCCATGAAACTTTTAACTTAGTGAAATTTTGCCCTACTTTAGGCAGGATTTTGACCTATCTTCATGGCAACTTTTCACCTAGTTCCAATTGGAATCTCAAAATTCATTTCAAAGATGGATTGTATAGCATGTTACAAACTTTCCAAAATGTCCAAGAACTCTCCAAGATCATTTATGTTTAGGGAGAATCGAAGGAAAGAAAATGGCCATTTCTCACTTTTGTCCATGGCATTTTGCACATTGCTACAAGTTGCAAAATCTGTCCTAAGCATGATTGTACTTGTTTAACAGGTTCTAACCTCTTCTACACTCAAAAATTAAATGAAAATACAATGGAAAATGGTCTTATTCTGATCTTTGAAGCTTGGCATAATGAATTAATCCATTTATGGCATAAAGTGCATAATACCATTTTCATAAAGCATGCTTTTTGCAATTTTGTATTTCTTGATCATTGGACCTGATCTCTTGATATAAACAACATCCACAAACTTCAGGAAAAGCTCACCAACCCTATGCAGACCTTGAGCTAGCTTGTACAACCTTTGGCTTTTTCAACTCAACCTTTTCTTCAAAAACAAGCCAACTTGCAAAAGTGAACATAACTTGTGCATCTGTTAAAACCAAGCTTTGATAACATTTCAAACAACTTCAGCATATTGTAACAAAGCCAAAACACGATTGCCAAGCCTCTCAAACACCCTTAAGAACAAAAACACCAAGTTCCTGCCCAAACAGGGCATCACCTGCAGAACCACTTCCAAAACAAATTTGGCTCGTGCGTTTTTCCTTGAATCACTTCAAACACATTCCATACAATACACCTAAACTGTTCAGGCCCTTACTTTGCAACTGTAACCTCGTTTTCACACTTCACCATTTTCATTTTGAAGCTTTGCAGGTTGAGTTCTACAAGGAGATTCAAGCCATTTCAAAGCAAGCTAAGCATTGGGAAAGGTCAAGGGAACTTCAAGCAAGCTCACAAGTACTTCAGGCCTCACTCACAACTCCTACATTGCCATATTCAAACTTGACTGAACAAGGTAATTTCCAACTTTCTATCTCCTTATTTAGACATCCTTAGGCTTAGGTTTGTGAAGCAAAAATGTAGTCTTTAAGGTGCTTGAGCTGTACATATGCATAACTTGTATTTATATTAACTGAGCTAGGAGAATTTAGATGTTGAACATGCTGAAAAAGTTAGGTTAGAATTTAGGGCCACTGAAATTCTCTCTGGTCTTTGAGAGTTAGATCAAAGTTTTTATATCAATGGAATCGTGACTAAAAATGCTAAAAGCTTCATGTTGCAAGATTTTGTTTTTAAGCACGTATGCGGGAGATAAAATTTGAAGTACAAGGCGTGCACATTTTTGTTCAGAGGTTAGGGACGAAGAGGAACTTGGGCCTGGGCGTGGCTTGTCCTTCTATTTGCACCCCTCTTTTACTTCCTGCACCCCTTTGGCCCATTTTCTTTATTTTTTGTATATTTTTCATTTCTTTTATATTTTCTGACTTTATTTATTTTTTCTAAATATTAAAAATCACCAAAAATATTTTCTTAATTTTTACATTTTTATTTTATTATTTTTATTATTTTTTATAACAAAAAATAGTTTATTAGGTTAAATAGAATTCATTTTCTTGAATAAATTTGTAAATAATATTGAAATACTTAAATATTTTATTTTTATTATTTATATACTTAAAATAATATTTTTATACAATATTTAATTTTTAACATTTGTGTATATATATTATTATTATTTTTCTTAAACAAAAAAAAAAGAATATATAAATAAATAATATAAAGCTTATTTTCTTTTAAACCAAAATTAGGGTTTTCACCCTTTCAAAAATAATCATTTTTTATTTTTTTATTTTTAGGACATAAATAAATTTTACATACATAAAATAAATACAAAAACCTTTTGCATATTTATATTTAATTGCATATTTAATTATTGTTCATTTATTTATTGTATAAATTCAATTTGGTTGTAATAGTTTTAAGGCTTTACTTTGAGCAATATCCCCCTATTCAAACTTGAACCCCCTCCCCATAATATTGTGTAATAATCTAGATTTACTTTACGCATTTATTGCTTTCATATATGCATGATAGTAAAACTAGGGTTTGTATGCAAAGACCAAAAATTAAACAAATAGCATGACCTAATGCAAGACAAAAAAGCATGAAAAATGACAACACAATGCACACAAGCACCCCTAGGGTTTCATTCCCTTTGTTGCCTTAAAACATGGACATGGTATGCATGCTAGGTATCTTGGCAAAATCAATCAAAACAAAAAGATCAAAGTCCCTCGATGACGCTATCTTGGTTGCCTAAACAAAAATGATCTTAAGTCCCTCAAAACTTGCTAAAGATACTTGGCAATATTGTTATCATGGTCATACGATGACCCGCGCCCGTCCCGTTTAACATCCAAAGATAGGGTTGTTTACCAAATACAATGGTAAAACAACAATGTCAAAGGGTTAAAAATGTACAAGAAAGACTTTTGATTAGGGTAGACAACTCCTAGTTACTTGATCAAATTACAAACATCCTTGCTATTTTCAAAAACACACACACAATTTCAAAACAATTTCCAAATAAACTTTCAAACATTGAAACATTTTTCAAAAGACAAACATCTTTGTATACATTCTTCAAACAAGAAACATTATAAAGATTGCCAAAATGATGGCCTCTTTTCAAAACACTTTCAAAACCATACAAAGCACCATTTCAAACAATTGGAAAAGCAAAGCAAGTGGTCTAAACGAGTAACTAAGAGCCCATGGAAAACCATGGATGAAAAGGGTGCTAGCACCTTCCCTTTTCATAATCTACCCCCCCAAGAAAACATCTCAAAGGTCTTTCCTGTGCTTTTTGACCTTTCCTTTGGATAAAATAAAAATTCGGTGGCGACTCTTGCTAAACCGAAACATTTGCGAACACACACGCAAAACCTCAAGTCAGTTCTCCCACCGTATCACACCTACCATTCTGTATTTCCACATGGTCGCAACCCACACTTTCTTTGGAAAAGCTGAAAACAACCAGGTGTAAGCCAAAAAGAGTTATTTTCATCCGCAGTGTTTTTCGAGGATCAACCTATTAATTCTGCAACCTTCCTATTAACAAATTTAAATAAGGTTGCCTATAAAACCATAGAAATTTTTTATGTGGGAGGACTAGTCACTCATATTGCGACATCATTAGGCCTGCGAAACTGTGTAGCCCACCTAACCCTTACTTGTGGTTACAACCTGCTAGATACTGAGCATTGTTTAAATTATTGTTTAGTGAGGCGAGATAGACCTTATCAGTTTAAACTTATAATTAATTACGAAGTCGTTCACCCTTTCACTATACCTAACAATAAGTTTAATAATGTCCATAACCATAATAACTGGTGTTACCAATTAGAAAACCAAAATGAATGACCCTCACCACCTAAGACTCCTCCAGCTCCCAAATATCACCATACTCCTTATCCAGATATGCCTTCATCACCTTCGTCCTCAGATCCTATTGACACACACCAGGTTGACTATGGGTTCAACACTTTAAGAAGATAAGCCATGGCCCTTCGTCATGACCTAAGAGAACAAGCTGACAAACTGACCGAAAAGATCTCTTCCAAGAAATTTATTCTTTAAGGAGAGCTCAAGCCCATTATGGCCCCTGATCTGATACACACCAGGTTCTGTTTTCCCTTTTTCACCTTTTATTAAAACATTGAGGATAATGTTTGATTTAAGTGTGGGATAGGAACATTACTTTTTCTTGTTTTTACTTGATTTCTATTTAGATTTATCGCTTTATAGTTAGATTTATCGCTTTATAGTTTTATTTTTTTATTAGATTATCAATATTATAGAGTCATTGCATGTGCTATCAAGTCTTTATGCGTAGTTTCTACTGTTTGTTGTACTTTTCCCTTTTCTTGAGCCATACCATAAAGTTTTGAGAAAAATAAAGAGAATAATGTTGTACCACAAAATTTTTCGTCCCATTTTCTTCAAAAAAACATGCTCACAAAAGGTCTCAAATACTCAAAGCTACTCAAGAGTTGACTGGTCAAACCTCCTCCAAAGCAAGGATCTATAACTAGGCTTTGATGCTTCTGAAAGAAGATTGGGTTGCAAGGGTCTCAAATTACTTTCATGGTTCATCATGCGTCCCCAATAGTGCTTATGTCAAGTTTCAAGTCTTGCATCACAAGTTTGCTCAGTCAATTGCTCAGATGATTGATAATCAACTGTATTGAGTACAAAGTCAACTATGGTCAACATACAGTCAAACTTCAAGATTTTTGGTCAACATCAATATTTTAAAGTGAAATTTATCATTTGATCAAGGTTTGATCATGATTCCTCAAGGAAAGCCCTTAAATCATCAAAGGTAAAAAATTTCCAAATTAGGGTTTTGATTGAAGATGACTAATCATTGACTTTTGGCCTAGTGCTTTGTCTAATGGCTTAAAGAATGATCTCAAGGGATCAAATACAACATCTTGACCTAATTACATGGCTCAAGACATTTCCAAAGATACAAGTGATTAATAGTTGAAGAATTGAATCAATTGATAAAAAGTCAACAGTCACACAAAAGTCAAACTTTGACTTTTTGGTCAACATTGGAATTCAAAAATCAAGAATCATCAAAACATTCAAAATTATCAAGTTTGACCATCAAGAATCAAGAAAATAAAGAAATAATCAACAAAAGTCAAAAGTTGGAAAATTTTCCAACACTTAGAAAAATTTCTAAGTGTTTTGTTCTTAACAAAGTCACTACTTTATGGCCATTTTTCACTAAGATCCAAACTGATTCAAGGAAAACTTTCAACACGAAAGATGCAGGGATTAATGAATTCTATAACTTTGTTAACGTGGGATGATCCTCAAAAAGTGCTTGGATTAAGAGATATGGGCCCATGAAGTTCTGATATTTTTGTATCTAACACTTATAAATATTTTTGATCAGTTTTTCATCTCAACTTCTTGGTAAATTTTCACCAAGTTCCCTTTTGTTTTAGCCAAAATGGTCAACATGAAAGTTGAATATCTTGATTCAATATTTCCAAAATATCCAAGAGCTTGAAAAGATCATACTTGAGCTGAGAGATTTGAAGAGTTGAAGTTGGAATTTCATTCTTGAATTATAGGTCATTTTTGTGATGAACTCATGGACAAATCTCATAACCATGCTACACAATCTCATTTTGCAGGCCTCTAAACTCCTAAATCTTGCCATAATCATAAGATTACACACTCTTTTTGGCTATTATCCAATTGACTTAAGCCTTATCCAAGTGATCATTCCATTAATGGCACAAAGGCACCATTGCCATTTTCATAAAGCAAGCTTTAATCTCAAAAGCAAGAAGCAAGCTCCCTGCACCCAACAACTCCAGAGCACACTTGTAATTCTCCATTAGAACCACCATTTTCACATAAACTTTATTTTTTCACTTCCAACCAAGCCATAACCGGTTATCTTGCAAACCTGGTTACTTCAACTTCTCAAACATTTTGCCTATAAATATAGAGTTCATTTGCAACCAAGGACATGAATTCACAGCTTCAAAAACACCCTTAATCTCTCTCAAACAAGATTTGGCCATAAAACTCCATTTTGAGCTTTGTAGTCCATTTCTTCAAAACTCATAAACCTTGCAATATATGTTCAAGCCAAACATCCACACACCTCACATACATCAAATAGAAGTTCTCCAAACATAAGAACAACATATGTAACATCATTATCACCATCTTCCAAACTCAAAAACTGTGCCTTGCAAGTTAACTTGGTTGGGGAGATTCAAACACTTTCAGCACAAAGGATTGGAACAACTTCAGGGAGGTCCAAAGAAGCTTAATCAATCATAATATTGCACCTGGAATAACTAGAAGAAGCTTTGGACTTTTCTCCAAAGAGGTAAAAAACTCAAACTAAGATATCCTTATCCATACATCCTTTGCTTTCGATTTCAAAAGATAAAATGTAGATATCATGCCTCTAAAGCTAACCATGTCCATAGTTCTCATTTAAATTGACTGTGTGATGAGAATTTTGACTTTAAGTCGTTAGGGTTTATTTTTGGTAGCAGCAGAAATCCTCTTTAATCTTTGAGTTTTAGCTTGAGTAAATTACATGGTTGAATTCGTCATTAAATTTCAAGCAAGTTTGGTTTTTGGAAGTTTTCAAAATGGATGAAAAATGAGAGTTTTCAAGAATCATCAATGGTGTTGTTCTGGTCTGCGTGCGTGAGGAAGAAGAAGATAACATTTCAAATTTTTAGAATTGATTTCATACTATATTTAATGGGGGGTGTTTCATAACCAGATGAAACAACCACCCCAGTGCTAAAACAAGCGTGCGTGTAACCTTATGGACCTGGGTTCGAGCCCTAGTGTTACCATTTTGTTTTTTTCACATATTTTTCATTGAAAATTTAGTGTGAACAAGCCCAAAACACACACACACACCATTCACCCCCAGTCTTTGACCATCATATCTCATCAAGGACAGATCCAACGCACCAAACGCATGCCCCATGATGTACCTTCTGAAAGCCATCCTCACTGGATCCAGTGCAGACCTGGGCTTTGTCCAGTTTGGGCATATATTTTTGTTTTTTCTCACCCTCATTTTACTTGTTTCAACTCAAGCCCTTTTAATTTCTTTTTTTTTTCTTTTGTTTTATTTTAATTAACTATTTCTTTTTTAATCATTTTTTTATAAAATCAGAAAAAATCATAAAATCATAAAAAATAGATTTAGGTTTTAATTAATTAATTTAATTTTTATAAATAAAAATTAATTTAATTTAATCACATTTTGTTTTATTGTTTTAATTAGTTTATAAATTAATTAGAATTAGGGTTTATACTATAAAATATTTTTCTAAATAAAACATCAAAAATATTTTCTAACACTTAGAAAATTATTTTAGGGTTTTAAATTTCTTTCCCTTTTCACTATCTCCGCGCGTTTGTTTATTTTTTGCATTAATATAATTATGTAACTGTTAAGGGAGTTTAAATTAGGGTTTTCTTTATTTTCTTCCCCATTTTATGGTTTGTACTCCCCATCCCCGAAGCGCTGTAATAGCGTAGACTTTATTTCCCGCACCTTATTTTCTGCTCTGTATATATATATATATATATATATATATATATATATATATATATATATATATATATATATATATATATATATATATATATATATATATATATATATATATATATATATATATATATATATATATATATATATATATATATATATATATATATATATATATATATATATATATATATATATATATATATATATATATATATATATATATAACTGCTAGCTTAATAGGCTTGTATGGAAAGACATGAAAACAAAATGTTAGATAACCATAAATTCAAGATAAAAATAACTGAAATCAAAACACCATTCACACACGTACCTCTAGAGTAACCTCACTTGTTGCCTTCAAATAAAACAGTCATGTCCCACGAACTTAGGATGCTTTAGCAAAGACCCTCGGTTAAAAGACTGTAGTCCCTCGATGACCCTTCGATGTTGCCTTCGGTAAACGATTTTAGTCCCTTACGAAAATTGCTAAAGCGTCCTACAAGTTTCCTTCTATGACTGAACGATGACCCGCACCCATCCCTCACATCCATTGATAGGGCTTCCTACTAACTAATGGTAGGGTAGAACCATCTAAAGGAGGAGGAAAAGAACAAAGACTTTTTGAGTAGATAGAACGCTCGTAGTCGCTTGCTCAATTTTTTTTTTTAAAACAAAACATCTTTTTTCACAAAACCACACTTTGTTTCACAAATATTTTCAGAAACAAACATTTTGTATACATTCTTAACGATACAAGAATCATTACAAAATTGTCGCACTTAGGCATTTTCAAAATATTTTCAAACATACGCAAGCACAAAACATTTCTAAAAAGTGAGCTATCGATTAAGATCCCGTAGTTAACTACGGATGAAAAGGGTGCTAACACATTCCCTTTTCATAACTTACCCCCCCTTACTCCGAAAATTCTCAAAAGGTCTTTCCTGTTCTTTTCACCCTTTCCTTTATTGGATAAAAGAAAAGTCGGTGGCGACTCTTGCTATCCACAACATTTGCGATAAAACACAAAACCCAAAAGTCATTTCTCCCACCGTATTATAGAACTAACGACTCTGCTGGGGAAATATAACTAAAAGTGGGGTTACCTTAATATTTAGATCACCTTTATTTCTTTACTTGTTTGCCTTGTATGCTTTATATTTCGGGATATGCTTGGGTTTACTTCTTGTATACATCCTATACCCGGATCTTGGGGGAATTTTAGGTAGGTAGCAAGAGATCGTGAAAACTGTATGACGTAGACTGATATGGTTGAAATGATGGCAATGTTAGTGTGATACATTGGTTGGTGTCAGTGTCCCTTGAGTAAGTTAAGAAGAATGTTGGGCTGTCGCATGGTGCCATAAGCACTAACTGACTTTATAACCATAATTGACACAATTTAGCCATTATAAAGTAGTGAGATGGCCGACTTTGGTGCAGACTGAAGTTGGTTGATACTCGATGCTACACTCATTGAGATTGGACTCTTGAGATATTTTGGCTGCAATTCAGATGCTTGAGCTAAAACAATGCCTGAGATAAAAATTAGTCATATAAGATTCCTAGAACCTGATTACTTCTTTTAGGACAGGTTGTGCCAACTAAACTCAAGAGGGTACTTACCTATAAACTCCATGCAAGCCTGAGCCTAAGGCCTTGTGTGTCTTGTTTGTATATGACATCATAACATCATGACATCATTACACATATCATTTTCACTAACCATTTCAAGGACCAAGAGATTTATCTTTGTTATGTTTTGCAGGCTATGGTCTCCGCTCGCAGAAATACTATTCGGATCAGTTTTGTGAGGATACCTTCTCAACTTAAGGAGTTAGTCTAAAAATTTCCTAAAAGATCTCCATTCACCAAAAGGCATGGTCATCTACTTAGTTTGGTTACCTCGGGTTTTGAAGAAGACATGATGAGTGTTTTATTCCAGTTCTTTGATCCTGCACGTCATTGTTTCAACTTTCCAGATTATCAACTGGTACCCAAAATGGAAGAGTTCTCTAAGCTACTGGGAATGCCTGTTCTTGGTCAGAAACCTTTCATCAGTTTAGAGAAAGATCCATAACCTGAAGAAATTGCAGCAGCCTTACATCTGAAGAGGTCCGACATTGTATCTAATTGGGAAACACGGAGTGGAGTCAAGGGTTTTCTAGCTAAATTTCTGTTAGAGAAGGCTCAACAGTTCTTGGATGCTATAGGTTTTCAAGCTTTCATAGAAATCTTTGATTTATTTATCTATGGTTTGATGCTATTCCTTAATCCAAACCAACTCATAGATGTGAATGCCATCAAAATATTTCTTTTTTGTAACCCTGTGCCTACTTAGCTTGGAGACATTTTGCATTCTCTTCACACTCGTACTATGAAGAAGCGAGGGACTCTTATGTGTTGCATACCTTTGCTATCCAGGTGGTTTATTTATCAGCTTCCCTGATCAGTAATGAAGAATGAACAAGGTTTGAGGTGGTCGCAAAGAATATTGTCACTTTCTCATTCAGATATCTTTTGGTGCTCCCGATCTCAAGAGGATATTACTATCATTGAGTGTTATGGGGAATTCCCTAATGTTCCACTCCTTGGCATTAGGGGAGGTATTACTTATAAATCTTCTCTGGCTCTACGACAATTTGGTTATGCTCGAGGGGAGGTATTACTTATAAATCTTCTCTGGTATTACTTATGAATCCAAACACGTGCACGTTTGGAGTAAGGTCCGGTAAACTCCTAGGTTTTGTCATCAGTTACAAAGGCATCGAGGTTGATCCTGCCAAGGTTAAAGCAATACAAGAAATACCGGCTCCTCGTACTAAGAAGGAAGTCAGAGGATTCTTGGGGCGCCTGAACTATATTTCCAGATTCATTTCTCACCTAACAGCTACTTGCGAGCCAATCTTCAAACTATTGAAAAAAGATCAAGTAGTCAGATGGAATGATGAATGCCAGGTTTCTTTTGACAAAATCAAAGAGTACCTACAAAAGCCTCCTGTTTTGATGCCACCAGTCGAGGGAAGACCACTGATCATGTATCTGACTGTTTTAGAGAACTCAATGGGGTGCGTATTGGGGCAGCATGATGAGTCTGGCCGAAAAGAGCACACTATTTACTACCTGAGCAAAAAGTTTACCGACTGTGAAACCAGATATTCATTGCTCGAGAAAACTTGATGCGCTCTGGCATGGGCTTCTCGCCAGCTAAGACAGTATATGCTGACTCATACTACCTTATTGATATCTAAGATGGATCCGATAAAATATATCTTTGACAAGCCTGCTCTTTCTGGGAGAATAGCTAGATGGCAGATGATCCTAACGGAATACGACATACAGTATACTAACAAAAAAGCTATAAAGGACAGTGTATTGACTGATCACCTTGCTCACCAGGCTGTAAAAGACTATCAGTCCATGAAGTTTGATTTCCCGGATGAAGACTTCATGACATTAGACAACTGTGAAGAAATCAGGCCATATGACGGACCTGAACAAGGATCCCGATGGACCCTGTTCTTTGATGGGGCATCCCATGCACTTGGTAATGGTATCGGCGCCGTACTCATATCTCCAGAAGGGTGTCATACTCCCTTTACTGCCAGACTTTGCTTCAACTATACGAACAACATGGCATAGTACGAAGCATGCATCTTCGGTCTCAGAGTTGCCACAGACTTGGGAATCAAATCCTTAGATGTGTTTGGAGATTCAACTTTGGTCATCAGTCAGATTAAAGGAGAGTGGGACACTAAGCACCCAAATCCTATCCCTTACAAAGAACATGTTTTGACATGGTTACCACATTTTGAGAGGATTACCTTCGAGCATTTCCCGTGAGAAGAAAATCATCTAGCCGACGCTCTAGCTACAATGTCATCTATGTTTAAACTTAATTGGGATGACAAGGCTCCCCATATCACCATCGAACGAATGGATGAACCAGCACACTGTCACGGGATTAATACTTAAGAAGTAGTGGACCAACCTTGGTTTCACGAAGTCAAGAGGTATCTCGAGGATTAAGAATACCTAGAAGGAGCTTTAATCAATGATAAGAAGTTCTTAAGGAGGTTCTCTGCTAAGTTCTTCCTCAGTAACGGCATCCTGTACAAACGCAATCATGACTCCATTTTGCTTCAGTGTGTGGATAAGCTTGAAGCCGAAAAGATTATGGATGAATTACACGAACGTACTTTTGGCACCCACTCAAGTGGGCATACGATGGCAAAGAAAATCCTGCGGGCAGGCTATTATTGGTCTACCATGGAATCGGATTGCTATCAACACTCTCTGACCTGCCATAAGTGCCATATTTATGCTGACAAAGTGCACGTGCCTCCGGTTCCTCTAAATGTCTTGACGGATCCTTGGCCCTTTGCTATGTGGGGAATTGATATGAGTGGAGAGATCAAGCCGACAACCTCCAATGGACACCGCTTCATCCTAGTGGCCATTGACTATTTTACAAAGTATATTGAAGCAACTTCCTTCGCATCCGTTACTAAGAATGTTGTTGCCTGCTTCATCAAGCAAAATCTTATTTGTCGGTACGGTATCCCAGAAAGGATCAACACTAATAATGGTACAAATCTTAACAATGCTATGATCACCGCCTTGTGCGAGCAATTCAAGATTCAGCATCACAATTCTTCTCCCTACCTGCCAAAGATGAATGGTGTTGTTCAAGCTGCAAATAAAAATATTAAAAAGATCATACAAAAGATAACAGTCACGTAGAAAGACTGGCATGAGATGTTACCATTCTCTCTCCACGGATATCGTACCACGGCTCGCACATCAACTGGGGCGATACCCTATTCTTTGGTATATGGCATGGAAGCTGTTTTACCTATTGAGGTTCAGATCCCCTCTATGAGAATTAGGAAGGATGCAGGTTGGAATGAAGATGATTGGATCCAAACTCGACTTGATCAACTGAACTTAATTGATGAAAAGGGACTTACTGCTATTTTCCATGGTTAAATGTATCAAAAACGGATGATCAAGGCTTTCAACAAGAAATTCAGAAGCCAAGTATAACAAGTTGGGGATCTAGTGATCAAATGTATCATCTTGCCACAAAGTGATCCCAGGGGCAAATGGACTCCTACCTATGAAGGACCATTTGTAATCAAAAGCATATTCTCCGGTGGGGAAATGATCTTAACCACCATGGACGGTGATGACCTGCCACACCCTGTGAACGCGGATGTAGTCAAAAGATACTACACATAAGAAACTCGCTAGGTTGACACAGCTGGGAAAAACAAGGGCATCATGGCGAACCAAAAAGGTTCGGGCAAAAAGATAGGGATAAAATAAAAAAATCTGTACACTCGGCAAGTTGAAAACCCAAAAGGGCGACTTAGGAAAAAAAGGGTTTCCCGGTGGACTGAAAACCCAAAAGGGCGGTCCAGGCAAAAGTTAGGGAATAAAAGCGTATGAATATGTCCTGTCGGATCACTTACGGACAACCTTTGACTTCCACTGATAAACTCGGAGTTTCTGATCAATTCAATTATCTTCGGACAAGGAAAATAGACAAGATACTCGGAGATACGAAGGCTGTAGCAGAATGGGAACCCCATGGAATTAGTGCACATAGCTATCTTTCTTTGTACTAAATTCTTCTTGTTTACGACGGCATTCTCTTACTAGAATGTTTGTCTCCTTTGTACAAAATACTTACTCAAAGTCAATACAAATATATCCCTTTGAAAGTGCAATAACTATTTGTCTTTACTCTTGTGTTTTGTTTGCAAAAACGTCCAATGATTCATTGATGAACATATGCATTTGAACATGATTACCATTTACGAATAAACAAAACGAGAAAGAGACAATTACTGATAGGTCAAAAGGATAGGAAAATATCTCAAGGCCATTCCATAAACGTTCTCCCCACGGAGTTTTCAATAATCCCCAGCGGAACAGAACTCTCAGCTACCCAGTAGAATGAAGCTTCTAGCTTATTAATCCCTAGTAGCGATCGCCCAATTTCTCCAAATTCCCCAGCAGGTTGTTGTAAAGCCTGGAATCTGACCAAATAACAACTAACTTTTGATTCTCTTCAGCCAAGGATAATTCCCCAGTAGAGCGGCGGACAACCGAGACTCATGAACTCTTTTTTTCCAAGCAGGAATAAACATTCTCCCCACAGAGTTTTCAATGCTCCCCAGCGGAACAAAAACTTCCAATGATTAATCCCCAATAGAAGTCATCAAGATTCTCAGGATTCCCCAAGCAGATCTTACGATTAATACATGGCATTTCCCCCATAATAGAACTTTTTCTCTCAACAAAAGTTTACCAATACTTCAACTTCAAAACATAAATATTCAACACATCCCCAGCGGCATTCAGGGATTTATTTTCCTCAAGCAGATATCAATACAGCAAATCAGCTCACATGTGCATACATCGCATCCATATATCATAAACATTAATAGAGCCAATACATTGCATCATACATTTCATGCAATATGACCTGGTATTTTAGCTAATGTTTTACCCTTTTCAGGATAAGATTAACAGTTACCTTTGACAATATGCAAACTTTTGATACAGTCCAGATACGCTCCAAACATGGAAGCCATTCTGGTACTCATTCAAAGACACTCCTGATACGCTCCAGACACGGAAGCCATTCTGGAACTCTTACAAAGACACTCCTGATACAATTCAGATATGCTCTAGACACGGAAGCCATTCTGGATACTCATTCATATTCAACCTCTTGATACAGTCCAGATACGCTCCAGACACGGAAGCCATTCTGGATACTCATTCAGACTTCACACTCCTGATAAAGTTCAGATACGCTCCAGACACGGAAGCCATTCTGATACTCGTTCAGACTTCACACTCTTGATATAGTCCAGATATGCTCCAGACACGGAAGCCATTCTAGAACTCATTCAAAGACACTCCTGATACAATTCAGATATGCTCTAGACACGGAAGCCATTCCGATACTCATTCAGACTTCACACTCTTGATACAGTCCAGATATGCTCCAGACATGGAATCCATTCTGGAACTTATTCAAAGACACTCCTGATACAGTTCAAATACGCTACAGACACGGAAGCCATTCTGGTACTCATTCAAAGACACTTCCCGATACAGTTCAGATACGCTCCGTACACGGAAGCCATTCTGATACTCATGCAGATTCAACCTTTTGATAAAATACAGATACGCCCTAAATACATACGCCATTCTGATGTTCAACACACAAACTACATCTCAACAAGCATTCTTGGATGGAATCTACAAGCCCATCTCCAACAAGACTCTATCACCTCTCCAAATGGCATCTTTAAGCCCATTCCCTACACAATCAACCAACGCACCATCGAGTGAAAATTTCTGGGCACTCTAGTATTCAATCATCTTTCACTCTCAAGCCACGAACGAGAAACCTGTCAATCTCGCTTTTCAAGTTTAAGAAGATTGAACAGGGGCAACTGTTGTACCCCAAAATTTTCCCTCTCGTTTTTCTCAAGAAATCACCCTGGATCCTCGGGTTTACTTCCATCCAATCCCAAGCTTTGAATTACAAATTTTTCATGAAGATCACTCACAAGGGTAAAATGGTCATTTGCATGCAGAAAGGCCAAACTTTGACCTCTTGATCAAAATCAAATCTAAAAAAAAAATTATATTTCATCAAAACATGTTGAAACAGGAAGTTTGTTCCATCTAAAGTTCAAAAGTAAATTTTATTATGGAAAAGCCAAATTTCTAAATACTTGGGATCTTTCTAAGTATTTAAGAAAAAATGACACTTCAGAACTTCTAAACCAACCTCCAGGCAGGAGCAGTCAGAAGTTGCAAACCTAGCTCAGCACATAACCTTCAGTCAAAATGTGGCTCTTCAGCATTTACGCAAGCTCAGTCAGAGTTTGCCAGGTTAAAAACAGAAGATTATAAAACGTGATAAAAAAATCTGAATGCTCTTTCAGAACATGCTGGAAAGCCTAAGGATCCCTCAGAACTTGCTAAGGCAACAGGATACCAAGATCAGAACTTGGGTACTTTGTTCTAGACTACGTTGAAATGGAACTTCTGGCCTAGATTTAGGTAATGATGCAAAATCCCCCATTACAGGATTTCAGATTTTGACAAATCTCATCACCATTTAATGCTCATTAATGCTCACAACCACTTTTGAGTCTTTGTCCAAAGGGTCTCTCCACGTGTAGCATAGAAGTACCTTTGTACAGATTTAGGTATGGGTCCATGCGCTACTTTTCGCTTATGGGTGCCACTTTTCCTTAATCCCTGCTTACTAAACCAGTCTAGGCTAAAAACTGTCAACTATCACAACTTTTTTGAACTTTCTTCAAGAGCAAGTCAGCATCCAGTGCATGATATTGGCGCCACTTGACATTTTAAAACCCACAAAGCTTTGCTTATAAATAAAATGCCATTGGTCACTAAGAAAGGATCCAGAAAAATTGCTGAAAAGTGGTCAAAATTTTGAACAAAGAAAAAAAAACCTTGAATCTCTACCAAAATTCCTAGAGTTTCAAAAAACTATAAACACAGCACACAAAAACCCATTAACTTGGGATCCCCTACTTTCAAACTCCATTGGTTCTCAAAATATTTCTTGACTAAAAAACCATCCATATAGTTTTTGACCCACACGTTGGAAACTGTCATAACTTCTGTATTCATACTACTATATACTTTCCATCCATCCATTCAAAGAAGCCAGAACATCATCCCCTTGCCATCCCCAGAAGTTGGAGACTGTCAGCTTACTGAGTACGCAAAGAAACTGTTCAGAACGTCATCAGAGTTGAGGCTAACTCCGGTTCACAAAACTTCTTCCAGCTGCAAGGTAAGCATCTGCTGACTCTCACCATATTGCTTAAGCATCACCAGATTTGCATGCTAAAAAACACAATGTAGACATCATGTTTATGATGTTGTACATATTCTGAGATTTTCACACATCTGTATGCTTAAGTAGAGAATGAATCAGTTCAGAACTTTCTTGAAGAAACTAAAACTCAGAGTTAGGATTAGCAAGGGCATACTTGCCTCTGATTTATGGTTCTAATATTCCTTATTTCTAAAGCACTATGACACCTGTTGTAACTGTCATAGGCATGTCTTTTGTTTTGTGGAGAAATAACCAAATTGCAGATGTTCTGACTAGCATAGAGAGAGAGACCAAGTTCAGTCATTGGCACCAGCGCTTATGGAGCCTATTTTGTTATCAGTAATATCAGAACTTATGAAAATTACTGTGTTCCCAGCAGGGTCAGAACCTCTGACCTCATACATTTTAACTAACAGGTTTCTGTTTTGCAGCGTGCCAGGGTCAGAACTTCTGACCTGTACATTTTCACTAACAGGTTTCTGTTCTGCAGTACGCTAGGGTCAGAACATCTGACTTCTTGTTAGCAACACGCTGATCCTCTTTTTTATTCCCCTTGTTATTTTATTTTTTTTATTTTTTTTTGTTGTCACTCTCCATTTCATTAATCAGCAAACATCAAAAATATTTCTTTCACACTTTATTTTATTTCTTAAAACAAAAGACAAAAAAATATTTTCTTAAAAAAAAAAGTTCATTTAATATTTTCTTGTATGTATTTCAATATGGTTGTAATAGTAATTTAGGGCTTTATTTTCATTTGCAATCCCCATTCATAAATCTGTACCCCCACCCCTTAAATATTGTAATAGCGTAGGACTTTACATTTCTGCAATTTATCGCTTTCAAATGTAAATGCCAGTAATTAGGATGTGTATGGAAAGATAACGATCAATCAAATAGAAAACCATAATTCAAGATATAATCAAGCATGAAAATAACACACTTGCACACAAACACCCTTAGGGTAAAATCCACTTGGTTGCCTTACAAAATGGCCATATTACGCATGTGAGGTATCTTAGCAAAAACCAACGAATACAAGATCATAGTCCCTCGACGACGCTATCTAAGTTGCCTTGTAAATGATCTTAGTCCCTAAAAGAGAATGCTAAGATGCCTTGCAACATTACTAATCATGGTTATAAGATGACTCGCGCCCGTCCCGTTAAATTCCAAAGATAGGGTTGCTTACCAAATCAATGGTAAAACAACAATGTCAAAGGAATAGAAAATGAACAAGAAAGACATTTGAGTAGGTAGATTACTTCTAGTTACTTGCTCTGTTTCCAAATAACTATCCTTGTTATTTTCAAAACAAACATGCATATTTCCAAAACATTTTACAAACTTGAAAACATTTTCAAAAAGACAAACATCTTTGTATACATTCTTACAAACGAGAATCATTACAAAGATTGCCTAAAACGAATGGCCGCTTTTACAAAATATTTTCAAAAACCACACAAAGCACAATTTCTAAACAAAAAGCAAGTGATCTAGCAAGTAACTAAGAGCCCATGGAAAAACCATGGATGAAAAGGGTGCTAACACCTTCCCTTTTCATAATCTACCCCCCGAACTCAAGAAAACATCTCAAAGGTCTTTCCTGTGCTTTTTCACCTTTCCTTTTGGATAAAAGAAAAGTCGGTGGCGACTCTTGCTAAACCGCAACATTTGTGATAAAACGCAAAACCCTCAAGTCAGTTCTCCCACCGTATCACAGAACTGGCGACTCTGCTGAGGACATTTATAAAAGTGGGGTTACCTTAGGGCTAGATCACATTTACTTGCTTACATTGTTTGATTTGTATGCTTTAAATTATGGTTCTTCATTTGGGTTTGAATCCTCTACCTGGATTTGGGATACATTATAGGTAAATAGCAATACATTGTGGAAACTGTGCGGGGTATACCGACATGGTCTAAGCAATAACTATGTTAGTGTGACATATTTGTAGGTACCGGTAGCCTTTGAGTCAATCAAAGAGAATTCGGGGCTGCTGAGTGATGTCATGAAGCACTAACGAACTTCTAAAACCCTTTACTTGACCAACTTGGCCTTTAGGATATAGTGAGATGACCGGCTTTGGTACAGTCCGTAGTTGGTAGATACTCGACACTACACTCATTGAGATTTGGTTTCTTGGAATATTTCGGTCGCCATTAAAGAGGATTGAGCTGAAACAATGACTAAGGAAAAAATCCAGTGATATTGAGCTCCTTAGAACCCGATTACTATTACTAGGACAAGTTTAAGCCAACTAAACTTCAAGAGGGTACTTACCTATAAAACCCCATGCAAGCCTAAACTAAGAATTTGCTTGTTTTGCTTGTATATGCATACTTGTACATAACATCATGGACATCATGAACATCATATGCATCCACTAACCATTTCAAGGATTTTGTAGATTCATCTTTGTTCTTGTTTTGTAGGATATGGATTCACTTCGTAGGAAAACTATCCAAGTCAACCTTGTAAGAATTCCTCCACAACTTAAGGAGTTAGCTTCAAGGATCCCTGAAAGCTTTCCTTTCACTGAGAGACATGGTCGTCTACTCAACTTGGCCACCTCCAACAAGGATGAGGATATGATGAAGGTGCTCTTTCAGTTCTTTGATCCTTTGCCCCATTGCTTCACATTTCCAGACTACCAGCTTGTGCCTACTTTGGAAGAATTCTCTCAACTCTTGAGGATGCCCATTCTAAATCAACTATCTTTCAACGGTATGGAAAGAGACCCAAAGCCATAAGAGATTGCTCAAGCTCTGCACTTGCATTCATCTGATGTCATAACTCATTGGGAAACTAGGAGTGGTGTCAAAGGCTTCTTAGAAAAGTTTCTGTTTGAGAAATCCCAAATCTATTGGAATTCCTTAGACTTGCAAGACTTTGAAGAAATTGTGGCTCTTCTTATCTATGGGATGGTCTTGTTCCCTAATCCTGACCAACTCATAGATGTGAGTGCCGTCAAAATCTTCATGTCACGCAATCCGGTACCTACATTGCTTGGAGATATCCTACACTCTTTTCACATTCGTACAATGAGGAAAAGAGGTGTCCTTATGTGTTGCATCCCTCTCCTGGCAAGATGGTTTATTTCTCATCTTCCCCAATCAGTCTTAAGGAATGATCAAGGTTTGAGGTGGTTACAAAGGTTAATGACACTCAAACATTCAGACATTCATTGGTGCTCCCGATCCAAAGAGAATGTTATCATTGTTAACCGTTGTGGGGAATTTCCTAATGTCCTTCTACTTGGCATTAGGGGAGGCATAACCTATAACCCATGCTTAGCCTTAAGACATTTTGGTTATGCCCGGAGGGATGGCCCGCACGAGATGATGATTCAAGGCTTGGTATTCGACTACGACAACGACGATCAAGGTCTTCGCCAGAGATTCATCCGAGCTTGGAGGATGCTAAACAAGGTGAATAGCAGGACTTTGGGACACAAGAATTCCATCCCTCTTGAGCCTTACCTCAAGTGGGTACAAGCCCGCGCTCAAAGTCTTATGATTCCATATCCTTCCATTCTCCCGGTGATCATTGAGCCTATTAAGGAAGGAGAAGTTCCATACACTATCCTACATTCTGACATGCCCACATCTCTTGAAGACCTACAAAGGGATTGGATATAGCTCAAAGGAGAGCGTGATACTTTCAAAGCCCAATTCTACGCAAGAGAGAAGAAGGTTTTGGAACTCAATAGGCTACTTCGTGAAGAGAAGACTCTAAATGCCTACATTGCACCGAAGAGGATGCACACTACTTTTTTATCTTAGAGAGTTGTATTATTTTGCCCAAGGGGCATTGTTGTACTCAAACTCTATCTTATTAATATAACGTGTGTTTCTTTTTGTCTAAAATGAACTTGAATCTTTGAAATCCTTGAAAACATTGCATATGCACATATCATTCATCATAACATAAACAAGCCTCTTACAACAAGTTTCCTCATCTCTCTACTATTTATTTCAGTAAGATGGATCTCGAACAAACAGTCAAAGATCTTCAAGCTCAAAACACGCAGTTTCAACAGTTACTCACTACCCTGGCCAAAGGACAAGAGGATTTGAAGACTCTGTTGGCCAAAGAGAAGAAGAAGAAGAAAGAGAAGAAACCAACCGGTGTTGTAATCATGGGGAGAAGGTTTCAAGGACAGACTAGAAGAACCTTGAATTTTGCAACAACATCTGATGAAAGAGAAGGAAAAGGAAAGGAAACAGCGGTTCCATAAGAATCTGAAGAGGAGGAAGAAGAGGAAGACTACTCCGAAGGACAGTATCCGCCAGCTGATGATAAGTACAGACATCTTGAAGAGCGTTTGAACGCTATGGAAATAGAAAGGGTACCAGGTCTAGATTTTGAAGACTTGGGACTAGTATCAGGAATTGTGATCCCTCAGAAGTTCAAAGTGCCGTTATTTGCAAAATATGATGGGGTGTCATGTCCTAAGATGCACCTCCGATCATATGTGAGAAAGATCCAACCACACTCCGCTGATAAAGACTTGTGGGTGCACTTTTTTCAAGATAGTCTATCTAGAACACAACTCGACTGGTTTTACCAACTGGAAAGAGCCAACGTCCACAATTGAGAAGATCTTGCCGTAGCTTTCTATAAGTAGTATCAATATAATGCAGATTTGGCGCCTACCCGTACTCAACTTCAGAGTATAACTATGGCTTCCAATGAGGGTTTCAAGGATTACGCGCAGAAGTAGAGAGATCTAGCTGGGAGAGTCCACCCCCTCTGTCTGAAATGGAATTGGTGGACATGTTCTTAGGCACTTTATCAGGCTCTTTCTTCAACCATTTAATTGGAAGCTCATCTGTAGGATTCACTAAGTTAATATTGACCGGAGAGTGGGTGGAAGCTGGCATAAAAAGTGGAAAGATTCAGAAGGATTCATCTGCCTCTACAGCTGTGAGAAAGCCTTTCACTGGGAAGAAGGAGGTATCTGCTATTTATCCACCAAGGAACCAAGGGAGAGCTGAACGCCGACCAATGGTAGGAGCTGTCATGATCCCAAAGCCTACATCTGATCAACCAAGAGGTAATCAACCGAGGGTGGAGAGGTCAGTCCGACAATTCACCAGAATCAATATGACTCCATCTCAAGTATTACCGCATCTGTTGAGATCCAATTTGGTAACCCTGAAGGAAGCTTCAAAAAATCCCAATACGACATCCCCTTATTATCACCCCAATGCCCGTTGCGCATATCACTCCGAAAGTCATGGACACGATACCAATAATTGTTGGGCCTTGAAAAACAAAATACAAGATATCATTGAAGCAAAGGAAATTGAGTTTGATGCGCCCGAGAAGCCAAATGTTATCTTTGCTTTCATGCCCAGACATGGTTACAACACCAATGCTATTGAAGAAGACTTGTTTGTTACCACAGTTGATGAACTCGTGACCCCACTTCCAATCATTAAGATAAATTTGTTGAAAGCCGGTGTGTTCACGGGCTGTAATGAAGTTTTCCACCTCTTCTTATCCTCACCAACCGATTGCCCTTTGTTGAAAGTAGGCATTCAACGCTTGATAGACAACAAAGAGATTCTGTTTGAAAGTAATCCTGTTTCACCTATTTCTATTGAAGATGTTTCAATCATTACCATATCTGCCAATTCTTCCAGGGTTTCCAAAAAACTCGTCAGAATTACATTGGTTCCGAAAACAACTCCTCTAATAATCACAATTCTTGGGCCAGTCCCATATGACTCAGACAAGACCGTGCCGTGGAATTACTGTGAGAACATTCATTACCATGGCATCAAACAAGATGGGTTGGCCACCGAAGAAATAAACTTCGAAGAAGAAGACTCCGACATTAGCAATATTGCTGGAACCAGTAAGATTACCCGATGCGGTAGAATCTTTTCTCCAGAGATTTCCCCCCCAAAGGCAGTTTTTGGACCCGTGGCTGCTCCGAAGGTTACTTCCGTACCCATAATCATCTCTGCAAGTGCTCCTATTGATGAAGCTGTTACAACCCCTGCTTTTATCCCTACCAACACTCCTGCTGCTGAAACCCGAGGAAAAAGTATTCAAGAAGAGCCTGTCCGAACGAAGGCTCAATCACTGACTATCCCTGAGACCTCCAAGAAGGAAATGGAAGAGATCTTAAGAATAATAAAGAAGAGCGACTACGACATAGTTGAACAGTTAGGGAAAACTCCCTCCAAAATCTCCATGCTGGAATTGTTACTGTGCTCTGAGGCACATGCGAAAGCCCTGGTGAAGTTTCTGAAAACAGCCCATGTGCCTCAAGAGATGTCTGCTGACCAATTTCAAGATTGTGTGGCTAGTTTGACAGCGGATAACGGTCTAGACTTCTCGGATGCTGATCTGACACCAAGGGGAAGAAAGCACAGCGAGGTATTGCATGTCTCTGTGGAATGTAGAGGAACAACTCTGGCCCATGTCTTGGTGGACACTGGCTCATCTTAGAATGTTTTAGCAAAGAAAGCTCTCGAAAAACTAGACTATGAAGGACTGACGTTGAAACCCAGTAACATAGTCATAAGAGCATTTGATGGCTCAAAGAGGATGGTCCAAGGGGAGGTGGACAACCCCATAAAGGTTGGGACTCAAACTTTCAACTCAACCTTCTATGTAATGGATATCCTCCCCCTCTTATTCCTGTCTGCTAGGACGGTCGTGGATCCATAATGCCGGTGCTGTCACCTCTACACTGCACCAGATGCTGAAATATCCGGTCCATGGAAAGATTATCACTGTCCACGGAGAATAAGAATACATGATTAGCCATCTCAATTCCTTTAGGTATGTGGAATTGGACGGTGAGTTCATTGAAACTCCTTTTCAACACTTCGAAGAGGTCCCCCAAGATATTGCAGTGACCAAGATTGTGTCCTAAATTCATAAGATTACAAGACCTCCACTCCGGATGTCATCTCTGAAGGACGCTAAAGCTGTAGTTGAGGAAGGAGGATGCACCATCTAGGGGCAACTTCCAGACATCCCGTATAAATCTGACAAGTTTGGTTTAGGGTTCACTTCAAGTGCTCAGAGGGCCGTGCGTCGTGCCCGTGCGGGAGGGCCACCCTTGAAGATTAGCAACAGAGAGGTCAATGCGGTGGAAGATGGTGAAGAGGATTACAACTTGGAGGATTGGATCTTTCCTACTATCAACGGAGGACTTCGCAATTGGGAAGCCAGAGACTTTGTTCCGATAACTTTCATCCCTCAGTAATTTATCTCTTGCATTTCTGTTGGATTTGTAATATTCACAAATAATTCGCACATTTTAAACCTTGTGTCTTGCCCGAGGCACAATGGTCCATTTGTAAGGGTTTTTATTTCATCTTCATATGACATTCAATGATCATGGACGTTTTTCGCATACAAACCTTTCGTGCTCATTGTTTTTCTTTTACATTTTATTTTTAAGGATGGATATACCCTTACACACACCCACACTCACAAATGCAGGTACCCCTCCATTCCGGATCGCATGGGTAACGATACTGCTATGGCCTTTCATGACTCTGAGGATCTAATCTACCAAGTCGAAGATGAAGGTGAGGAAGATTGTGAAGTGCCAGGGGAACTGGCCAGAATACTACAGCAAGAGGAAAGAGCTATTCAGCCTGATGAGGAACTTGTGGATACAATCAATCTGGGTACCAAGGAGGATAGAAAGGAGGTCAAGGTGGGTGCCAATCTAGAGCCCAATGTTAAGGAACGTCTGATTCAACTATTGCGTTATTATGTTAAGATATTTGCCTGGTCATATGAAGACATGTCGGGACTTGATACAGACATCATGGTACATCGTCTGCCAACAAGAGAAGACTGTCCACCAGTAAAACAAAAAGTCCGCCGCATGATACCTGATATGTCAGAGAAGATCAAAGCGGAAGTCATGAAACAATTCAATGCTGGATTCTTGGCTGTCACTTCCTATCCCCAATGGGTTGCCAACATGGTTCCCGTGCCTAAAAAAGACAGCAAAGTACGCATGTGCGTGGACTATAGAGATTTGAATAGGGCCAGCCCTAAAGATGATTTTCCACTCCCCAACATAGATATCCTGGTTGACAATACGGCCCAGCACAAAGTGTTTTCCTTCATGGACAGATTCTCAGGTTATAATCAAATCAAAATGGCACCTGAGGACATGGAGAAAACTACATTTGTCACATAGTAGGGCATATTCTGCTACAAAGTGATACCATTCAGACTGAAGAATGTTGGGGCCACCTATCAGCGCGCCATGGTAGCTTTGTTTCATGATATGATACACCATGAAATAGAGGTCTACGTAGACGATATGATAGCCCAATCACAAACTGAAGAAGAGCACCTCGATCACTTGCAAAAGTTGTTTGAGAGACTTAAGAAGTATAAGTTGAGGTTGAATCCAAACAAGTGCACGTTTGGAGTACGGTCCGGTAAACTCCTAGGCTTTGTCGTCAGTAACAAAGGCATTGAGGTTGATCCTGCCAAGGTTAAAGCAATACAAGAAATGTCAGCTCCTCGTACTGAGAAGGAAGTCAGAGGATTCTTGGGGCGCCTGAACTATATTTCCAGATTCATTTCTCACCTAACAGCTACTTGCAAGCCAATCTTCAAACTATTGAAAAAAGATCAAGTAGTCAGATGGAATGATGAATGTCAGGTTGCTTTTGACAAAATCAAAGAGTACCTACAAAAGCCTCCTATTTTGATGCCACCAGTCGAGGGAATACCACTGATCATGTATCTGACTATTTTAGAGAACTCAATGGGGTGCGTATTGGGGCAGCATGACGAGTCTTGCCGAAAAGAGCCCGCTATTTACTACCTGAGCAAAAATTTTATAGACTGTGAAACCAAATATTCACTGCTCGAGAAAACTTGCTATGCTCTGGCATGGGCTGCTCGCCGGCTAAGATAGTATATGCTGACTCATACTACCTTATTGATATCTAATATGGATCCAATAAAATATATCTTCGACAAGCCTGCTCTTTCTGGGAGAATAGCTAGATGGTAGATGATCCTAACGGAATACGACATACAGTATACTAACCAAAAAGCTATAAAGGGCAGTGTATTGACTGGTCACCTTGCTCACCAGGCTGTAAAAGACTATCATTCCATGAAGTTTGATTTCCAGGATGAAGACTTCATGACATTAGGCAACTGTGAAGAAATCAGGCCATATGACGGACCTGAACAAGGATGGCATCCAATGCACTTGGTAATGGTATCGGTGCCATACTCATATCTCCAGAAGGGTTTCATACTCCCTTCACTGCCAGACTTTGCTTCAACTATACGAACAACATGGCAGAGTATGAAACATGCATCTTCGGTCTCAGAGCTGCCATAGACTTGGGAATCAAATCCTTAGACGTGTTTGGAGATTTAGCTTTGGTCATCAGTCAGATTAAAGGAGAGTGGGACACTAAGCACCCAAATCTTATCCCTTACAAAGAACATGTTTCGACATTGTTACCACATTTTGAGAGGATTATCTTCGAGCATTTCCCGTGAGAAGAAAATCAGCTAGCCGACGCTCTAGCTACAATGTCATCTATGTTTAAACTTAATTGGGATAACAAGGCTCCCCAGATCACCATCGAACGAATGGATGAACCAGCACACTGTCACGAGATTAATACTGAAGAAGTAGTGGACCAGCCTTGGTTTCACGAAGTCAAGAGGTATCTCAAGGATCAAGAATACCCAGAAGGAGCTTCAATCAATGATAAGAAGTTCTTAAGGAGGTTCTCTGCTAAGTTCTTCCTCAAGCACGACATCCTGTACAAACGCAATCATGACTCCATTTTGCTTCGGTGTGTGGATAAGGTTGAAGCCGAAAAGATTATGGCTGAATTACACGAAGGTACTTTTGGCACCCACTCAAGTGGGCATACGATGGAAAAGAAAATCCTGCGGGCAGGCTATTATTGGTCTACCATGGAATCAGATTGCTATCAACACTCTCGGACCTGCCATAATTGCCATATTTATGCTGACAAAGTGCACGTGCCTCCGGTTCCTCTGAATGTCTTGACGGCTCCTTGGCCCTTTGCTATGTGGGGAATTGATATGATTGGAGAGATCAAGCCGACAACCTCCAATGGACACCACTTCATCCTAGTGGCCATTGACTATTTTACAAAGTGGATTGAAGCAACTTCCTTCGCATCCGCTACTAAGAATGTTGTTGCCCGCTTCATCAAGCAAAATCTTATTTGTCGGTACGGTATCCCGGAAAGGATCATCACTAATAATGGTACAAATCTTAACAATACTATGATCACCGCCTTGTGCGAGCAATTCAAGATTCAGCATCACAATTCTTTTCCCTACCAGCCAAAGATGAATGGTGTTGTTGAAGCTGCAAATAAAAACATTAAAAAGATCATACAAAAGATGACAGTCACGTACAAATACTGGCATGAGATGTTACCATTCGCTCTCCAAGGGTATCGTACCACGGATCGCACATCAACTGGGGCGACACCTTATTCTTTGGTATATGGCATGGAAGTTGTTTTACCTATTGAGGTTCAGATCCCCTCTCTGAGAATTATGAAGGATGCAGGTTTGAATGAAGACGATTGGATCCAAACTCGACTTGATCAACTGAACTTAATTGATGAAAAGAGACTTACTGCTATTTTCCATGGTCAAATGTATCAAAAACGAATGATCAAGGCTTTCAACAAGAAATTCAGAAGCCAAGTATAACAAGTTGGGGATCTAGTGATCAAACGTATCATCTTTCCACAAAGTGATCCCAGGGGCAAATGGACTCCTACCTATGAAAGACCATTTGTAATCAAAAGCATATTCTCCGGTGGGGCAATGATCTTAACCACCATGGACGGTGATGACCTGCCACACCCTGGGAACGCGGACATAGTCAAAAGATACTACGCATAAGAAACCCGTTAGGTTGACACACCTGGGCAAAACAAGGGCATCCCGGTGAACCAAAAAGGTTCGGGGAAAAAGATAGGGATAAAATAAAAAAATCTGTACACCCGGCAAGTTGAAAACCCGAAAGGGCGACTTGGGCAAAAAAGGGTTTCCCGGTGGACTGAAAACCCAAAAGGGCGGTCCAGGCAAAAGTTAGGGAATAAAAGCGTATGACTATGTCCCGTCGGATCACTTACGAACAACCTTTGACTTCCACTGATAAACTCGGAGTTTCTGATCAATTCAATTATCTTCAGACAAGGCAAATAGACAAGATACTCGGAGATACGAAGGCTATAGCATAATGGGAACCCCATGGAATTATTGCACATAACTATCTTTCTTTGTACTAAATTCTTCTTGTTTACGACGGCATTCTCTTACTAGAATATTTGTCTCCTTTGTACAAAATACTTACTCAAAGTCAATACAAATATATCCCTTTGAAAGTGAAAAAACTATTTGTCTTTACTCTTGTGTTTTGTTTGCAAAAACGTCCAATGATTCATTGATGAACATATGCATTTGAACATGATTAACGTTTACGAATAAACAAAACGAGAAAGAGACAATTACTGATAGTTCGAAAGGATAGGAAAATATCTCAAGGCCATTCCATAAACGTTCTCCCCACGGAGTTTTCAATAATCCCCAGTGGAACATAACTCCCAGCTACCCAGCTGAATGAAGCTTCTAGCTTATCAATCCCCGGTAGCGATCGCCCAATTTCTCCAAATTCCCCAGCAGGTTGTTGTGAAGCCTGGAATCTGACCAGATAACAGCTAACTTTTGATTCTTTCCAGCCAAGGATAATTCCCCAGTAGAGCGGCGGACAACCGAGACTCGTGAACTCTTTTTTTTCCAAGAAGGAATAAACATTCTCCCCACAGAGTTTTCAATGCTCCCCAGCGGAACAAAAACTCCCAATGATTAATCCCCAGTAGAAGTCGTCAAGATTCTCAGGATTCCCCAAGCAGATCTTACGAGTAATACATGGCATTTCCCCCACAATAGAACTTTTTATCTCAACAAAAGTTTACAAATACTTCAACTTCAAAACATAAAAATTCAACACATCCTCAGCGGCATTCAGGGATTTATTTTCCTCAAGTAGACAACAATAAAGCAAATCAGCTCACACGCGCATACATGGCATCCATATATCATAAACATTAATAGAGCCAATACATTGCATCATACATTTCATGCAATATGACCTGGTATTTTAGCTAACATTTTACCCTTTTCAGGATAAGATTAACAGTTACCCTTGACAATATGCAAACTTTTGATACATTCTAGATACACTCCAGATACGGAAGCGATTCTGGCACTCATTCAAAGACACTCCTGATACAATCCAGATACGCTCCAGACACGGAATCCATTCTGGCACTCTTTCAAAGACACTCCTGATACAGTTCAGATACACTCCAGACACGGAAGCCATTCTGGATACTCATTCAGATTCAACCTCTTGATACAGTCCAGATACGCTCCAGACACGGAAGCCATTCTGGATACTCATTCAAACTTCACACTCCTGATACAGTTTAGATACGCTCCAGACACGGAAGCCATTCTGATACTCATTCAGACTTCACACTCTTGATACAGTCCAGATATGATCCAGACACGAAAGCCATTCTAGCACTCATTTAAAGACACTCCTAATACAGTTCAGATATGCTCCAGACAAGGAAGCCATTCCGATACTCATTCAGACTTTAAACTCTTGATACAATCCAGATATGCTCCAGACATGGAAGCTATTCTGGCACTCATTCAAAGACACTCCTGATACAGTTCAGATACGCTCCAGACACGGAAGACATTCTGGTACTCATTCAAAGCACTTCCCGATACAGTTCAGATACACTCTGGACACGGAAGCCATTCTGATACTCATGCAGATTCAACCTTTTGATACAATACAGATACACTCTAAATACAGATGCCATTCAGATGTTCAACACATAAACTACATCTCAACAAGCATTCTTGGATGGTATCTACAAGCCCATCTCCAACAAGACTCTATCACCTCTCCAAATGGAATCTTTAAGCCCATTCCCTACACAATCAACCAGCGTGCCATCGAGTGCAAATTTCTGGGCACTCTATTATTCAATCATCTTCCACTCTCAAGCCACGAACGACAAACCTGTCAATCTCGCTTTACAAGTTTAAGAAGATTGAACAGGGGCAGTTGTTGTACCCCAAAATTTGCCCTCTCGTTTTTCTCAAGAAATCACCCTGGATCATCAGGTTTACTTCCATCCAATCACAAGCTTTGAATTACAAATTTTTCATGAAGATCACTCACAATGGCAAAATGGTCATTTTTACGCTGAAAGGCCAAACTTTGACCTCTTGATCAAAATCAAATCTAAAAAAAAATCATATTTCATCAAAACATGTTGAAACAGGAAGTTTGTTCCATCTAAAGTTCAAAAGTCAAATTTACTATGGAAAACCCAAATTTCTAAATACTTGGGATCTTTCTAAGTAGTTAAGAAAAAATGACACTTCAGAACTTCTGAACCAACCTCCAGGCAGGAGCAGTCAGAAGTTGCAAACTTAGCTCAGCATATAACCTTCAGTCAAAATGTGGCTCTTCAGCATCTACGCAAGCTCATCAGAGTTTGCCAGGTTAAAAACAGAAGATTATAAAACGTGATAAAAAAATCTGAATGCTCTTTCAGAACATGCTGGAAAGCCTAAGGATCCCTCAGAACTTGCTAAGGCAACAGGATACCAAGATCAAAACTTGGGTACTTTGTTCTAGACTACGTTGAAATGGAACTTCTAGCCTAGATTTAGGCAATGATGCAGAATCCCCCATTACAGGATTTCTGATTTTGACAAATCTCATCACCATTTAATGCTCATTAATGCTCACAACCACTTTTGAGTCTTTGTTCAAAGGGTCTCTCCACGTGTAGCATAGAAGTTCCTTTGTACAGATTTAGGTATGGGTCCATGCGCTATTTTTCGCTTATGGGTGTCACTTTTCCTTAATCCCTTCTTACTAGTCTAGCCTATGCTAAAAACTATCAACTATCACAACTTTTTTTAACTTTCTTCAAGAGCAAGTCAGCATCCAGTGCATGATATTGGCGCCACTTGAAATTTTAAAACCCACAAAGCTTTTCCTATAAATAGAATGCCATTAGTCACTAAGAAAGGGTCTAGAAAAATTGCTGAAAAGAGGTCAAAAGTTTGAACAAAGAAAAAAAACCTTGAATCTCTACCAAAATTCCTAGAGTTTCAAAAAACTATAAACACAACACACAAAAACCCATTAACTTGGGATCCACTGCTTTCAAACTCCATTGGTTCTCAAAATATTTCTTGACTAAAAAACCATCCATACAGTTTCTGACCCACACGTTGGAAACTGCCATAACTTTTGTATTCATACTACTATATACTCTCCATCCATCCATTCAAAGAAGCCAGAACATCATCCCCTTGCCATCCCCAGAAGTTGGAGACTTTCAGCTTACTGAGTATGCAAAGAAGCTGTTTAGAACATCATAAGAGTTAAGGCTAACTCCGGTTCACAGAACTTCTTCCAGCTGCAAGGTAAGCATCTGCTGACTCTCACCACATTGCTTAAGCATCACCAGATTTTCATGCTCAAAAACACAATGTAGATATCATGTTTCTGATGTTGTACATATTCTGTGATTTTCATGCATCTGTATGCTTAAGTAGAGAATGAATCAGTTCAGAACTTTCTTGAAGAAACTAAAACACAGAGTTAGGATTAGCAAGGGTATACTTGCCTCTGATTTATGGTTCTAATATTCCTTATTTCTGAAGCATTATGACACCTGTTGTAACTGTCCTAGGCATGTCTTCTGTTTTGTGGAGAAATAACCAAATTGCAGATGTTCTGACTAGCATAGAGAGAGAGAGACCAAGTTCAGTCATTGGCACCAGCACTTCTGGAGCCTGTTTTGTTATCAGTAATATCAGAACTTTTGAAAATCATTGTGTTCCCAACAGGGTCAGAACCTCTGACCTCATACATTTTCACTAACAGGTTTCTGTTTTGCAGTGTGCCAGGGTCATAACCTCTGACCTGTATATTTTCACTAACAGGTTTCTGTTCTGCAGTATGCTGGGGTCAGAACCTCTGACTTCTTATTAGCAACACGCTGATCCTCGTTTTTCTCCCCCTTGTTATTTTCTTTGTTTTGCTGTCACTCTCCATTTTATTAATCAGCAAACATCAAAAATATTTCTTTCACACTTTATTTTATTTCTTAAAACAAAAGACAAAAAAATATTTTCTTAAAACAAAACAAGTTCATTTAATATTTTCTTGTATGTATTTCAATATGGTTGTAATAGTAATTTAGGGCTTTATTTTCATTTTCAATCCCCATTCATAAATTTGTACCCCACCCCCTAAATATTGTAATAGCGTAGGACTTTACATTTCTGCAATTTATCGCTTTCAAATGTAAATGCCAGTAATTAGGATGTGTATGGCAAGATAAAGATCAATCAAATAGAAAACCATAATTCAAGATAAAATCAAGCATGAAAATAACACACTTCACACAAACACCCTTAGGGTAAAATCCACTTGGTTGCCTTACAAAATGGCCATATTACGCATGTGAGGTATCTTAGAAAAAACAAACGAATACAAGATCATAGTCCCTCGATGAAGCTATCTAAGTTGCCTTGTAAATGATCTTAGTCCCTAAAAGAGAATGCTAAGATGCCTTGCAACATTGCTAATTATGGTTATAAGATGACCCGCGCCCGTCCCGTTAAACTCCAAAGATAGGGTTGCTTACCAAATCAATGGTAAAACAACAATGTCAAAGGAATAGAAAATGAACAAGAAAGACATTTGAGTAGGTAGATTACTTCTAGTTACTTGCTCCGTTTCCAAACAATTATCCTTGCTATTTTCAAAACAAACATGCATATTTCCAAAACATTTTACAAACTTGAAAACATTTTCAAAAAGACAAACATCTTTGTATACATTCTTATGAACGAGAATCATTACAAAGATTGCCTAAACGAATGGCTGCTTTTACAAAATATCTTCAAAAACCACATAAAGCACAATTTTAAAACAAAAAGCAAGTGATCTGGCAAGTAACTAAGAGCCCATGGAAAAACCATGGATGAAAAGGGTGCTAACACCTTCCCTTTTCATAATCTACCCCCCGAACTCAAGAAAACATCTCAAAGGTCTTTCCTGTGCTTTTTCACCTTTCCTTTTGGATAAAAGAAAAGTCGGTGGCGACTCTTGCTAAACCGCAACATTTGCGATAAAACGCAAAACCCTCAAGTCAGTTCTCACACCATATCACAGTGCTCCTCACCAAGAAAAAGAATACTAAGAAGCCGAATATTATCCTCAATATGGGGAGAATATTCAAAGGTCCTGCCCGACCAGTTCAAGTGGATAATGTTTCCTCTATGGAAAACGACAACCAAGAGGAGGATGAAAGAAGTGTCAGGGGTAAAGGTAGAAATAACCATGGTTCTGAGAATATTCTCGAAGATGAAGACTACTCCGATGAACAATACCCTCCTGCATATGACAAGTGTTGTACCCCAATATTTTCCCTCCCATTTCACTCAAGACATGCCCATTGAAATCCCCAACCTTCCCTAGGATGACCAAGAATTGACCAGACAAATCCTCCTCTTTAGACAATAAGCCTCAAACTAGGGTTTCACTCCTCATAAAGATGGTTGAGTTCCAAGGGTCCCAAATGGTCTCCATTGTTATAATATGTCCTCAAGATCATCCATGCCAAGTTTCATGCCTTGCACAACAAGTTTGCTCAGTCAACTGTTCAAATGCTTGAAAATCAACTGTACTAGGTCAAAAGTCAACTGTGGCCCAAATACAGTCAAACTTCAAGATTTTTGGTCAACATCAAAATTTTGAAGTAATATCCATCATTTTATCAAGGGTTGATCACGATTCCTCAAGAAATGCTCCTAACTCATCAAAAGTCAAAAATGGCAAATTAGGGTTTCTATAGGAAAAGTCAACCAAACTTTGACCAGGCATAACTTTCTCATATTTTATCATAAATTTTCAACCAATGATAATTTTGAAGAGAATCCAATTCCCTACAATTTCTCTTCAGCCCTCAAGTTCAAGAAATGCCTCAATCAAAAGATATAAGCTCAGACATTATAGGTCCATTAAAAAAGTCAACAAAAGCACCTTTTGGGTCAAAGCTCCTTACATGAACATGGAAGATCCAATTGAGATGAGACCAAAAGGGTTGTTTAGAGGACACCCTAAGCTTTCTAAAAAGTCCAAGAAAACCCTCTCAGGTTTAAAAATGAGAAAGGTATGCATTGCTAAAATTGACCAATTTTTGAAAATGTGCATGAAGCTAATATTGACCAAACTTGATTTTTTATCCAAATGGGTCCATGTTTTCATGCTTGCAACTTGTTCCTAACATGGCCCACGACTCTTGAGCTCACTCATATATTCCATTATTTTTATTATTTATTCATTAAAAGTCAAAATTAAATAAAGAAATAATAGAAAATATGTAAGATATGATTTTCAAATCTTTTCCTTATCAAATAATCATCAAAACATGTTGGAAAATCAAAGCAAAATCGCGGAGGAAGGAAAATATTTGATTTGTTCCAAAAATTGGAAAAAATGACATAATTGAAAGGAGGATATTTTCTCATGAAATCATTGGATTCTTTCCATATTTGCAACCCTAATGAGATACACTACATAAACACAAGAACCCTAGGTCAAAGGGGACGTGAAAAGCTGCCTCCACAAGTCCAGAAAAGTTCCAATTTTTTCACAAAAAGAGTGCCAATCAGATTCATAGTTTCAGAGGGATTCAAAGTATCCCAAGGCTTGCAATCGATTGCTGGAGGTACTCTGAAGCTAGTTGCATCACTCCCGGACGCCAAAGCTCTAAGAATCATCACATATATCATCACGGTTTGCTACATTTTTTCAAATTGTATCCGTGCATTCTCACATTATTAATCTATTTTGATTGCATATTTGTGTTTGTATGGATGCATAGAAAGTTTCTGTATAGTTGAAATCGTGTTTAGATGCAGGATGTGTGATATGCCATTGTTAGGGTTTAGAGGTACGTTTTAGGGCTTTTCGTTTCAGGCAAAATCAGGGCCAAAGATGAACACCATTGCACTCCAGATATCAAGCCCAGTTGGTTTATGTAATTAGATTTGATTTATCTTGCCTGGTGTTTATTTTTGAGATTTGCAGGTTTATAGTTACAACATATGTCAGTGGGTAAAAGTCCTGTCTAAAATAAGTCCCTTGGAGAAGATGAAGGTGTGTCAAAACATGAGTGTCCAGTTTGAATGGCGCGCGCTTTTTATTTATCACTACTGACCATTATTAAATATAATATATTGTGTTTCTATTATTCAACGAATGAAGCGTTGGCTCAGTGGTACAGGCGAAGGGTTCTCAAGGCGTGTGTGTAGGAGGTTAGGGGTTCGATCCCTGCCTCCTACATAATATTTTTCTCAATATTTCTTTGTAGATCCTATGCTCTCATTGCAAGCATACACACCATAGATCTCCAGATTATCACCCTTGGATCGTTCCTTGGCAAGATCTCACGCTTCTAGGCTTCATCTCCATGATGGACATCCCAGCAAGCCTCCTATTGAATCCAGCGCTTGCTATGGGCCAACCAGACTTCGGCTTGGAAGAATTCAGCAACAACACCCCCCAATCTGGGCCTATACCCCCCTCAGGCCTAATTCCTAATCTTTTCTAATTTTTTTGTTAAATTTGTTATCATTATTTAGTTTAACTATTTTTTATTAATCAATTTTTTTCATAAAAACTCAAAATCAAATAATCACAAAAAAAAGATTTAGTTTTATTTTTAATAAATTAATTTTTTTTTGCAAATTAATAATTTTAATTCACTTTAATTTTGTTTCATTAATTAAAATTAATTAGGAAAAATTAGGTCAAAATTCAATTCTTTTTCTCATAAAATCCAAAAATATTTTTAATAATCAAATTAGATTTCTAGGGTTTTTGAACCTTCTTTCCTGTTAATCCTCACGCGTAATTATTTTTTCTGCACGATTAATGTTTACTATTGATGTAACTGCGCCTGGTTTGTAATAACTTAATTAGGTTTCATTTCAATTCCACATTTTTAATTTTCAGTAATTAATTATGTAATTGCACCAAAGCCTTGTAATAATTAGGAACTTTATCTTTTCACCATTTACTTTCCCGCTCGATAAATTGTTTAGATGAATGTTTAATAGGGTTGCCTGAAAGATAATGATTAATTGAACCTAGATAACCCAAATTTCACAAGATAAAATATCTGGAAAAAAAAGCACACTGCTGCACACTTGCACCCTTAGGGTATACCTCACTCGATTGCCTTCGAATTACGGTCACAATTCTCGAAACATGAGAATTCTTAGTGGTTGTCCTTAAGCTTAGAGATCACTAGTCCCTCAATGACCCTCTCGACTGTTGCCTCGGTATAAAAGTGATCTTAGGGCTTTAGGATAGTTACTAAGAGATCTTGCCCTGTTGCCTTAGTGACCGTACGTCCCTTTCGATAGGGCCTCAAACATCCGACGATAGGGCTACCTACTCACTAATAGTAGGATAGCACTGTCTAAAGGATATGAGGAAAAGAACAAACTTTTTTCGAGTAGGTAGATAACTGTTAGGTACTTTCTCAAACAAATCTTTTTTACACATCACACTTTCAAACACTTTTCAAACAAAGTTTTCAAAACCCTTTATCACACTCTTGAGGACCGATACAAGAGTTACCATAAAGTGAATCGCCGCACTAAGGCAATTTTCAAAGCTTTTCAAAAACACAAACACAAGAAATTTTAGAAAATGAGTAAGTACCTAAGATCCCATGGAGAACCATGGATGGAAAGGGTGCTAACACCTTCCCTTTCCATTATCTACCCCGTACTCAAAAATCTCGAAAAAAGATATTTTTTTTGTTCTTTTCACCCTTTCCTTGTTGGATAAAAGAAAAGTCCGTGGAGACTCTTTCTTACCGCGACATTTGCGAACAAAAGATGCAAACTAGTATTAAATAGTCGGTTCTGCCACCGTATCACAACAAGTAAAAGCAGTTAGAAGACTGTCTCAAAGCTATAGAAACCCAGAAAGTGCATGGATTGGATTTTGAAGAGCTAGGTCTAATCCCGGAGTGGTCATCCCTGACAAATTCAAGGTCCCTGTCTTTGCTAAATATGATGGGGTCTCTTGTCTCAAACTTCATCTGAGGTCGTACGTTCGAAAAATCTAACCTCATACTACTGATAGGAAATTATGGGTCCATTTCTTTCAAGAAAGTTTGTCCGGTACTCAACTTGAATGGTTCTACCAACTGGAAGGAACCAACATTCACACATGGGAAGACTTGGGTGCTGCTTTTTACAAGAAATATCAATATAATGCTGACCTTGCTCCGACTCGTGTACAATTGTAAAACATGCCCATGGGCTCGAATGAAGGGTTCAAGGAGTATACCCAGAAATGGAGAGATCTAGCTGGAAGAGTGCAACCTCCTTTGACTGACCGGGAATTGGTAGATATGTTCATGGGCACTCTGACAGGTCCATTCTTTAATCTGCTGATTGGGAGTTCTTCATCAGGGTTTACTGAGCTAATTCTGACAGGAGAAAAAGTTGAAAGTGGTATCAAGAGTGGGAAGATTCCAATGGCTGCAACTTCTAATGCTGTGAAGAAGTCGTTCAGTGGTAAGAAAGAAACCAATGTTGTCTATGGCCAAGAAGGGTCGTAGTAAAAATGACCGCCATCATTCTGTGGGAGCCGTATTGATCTCTAATCCAGCGCCTATTCAACAATCACACCAGGACAACCAACGTAGGTTAGACGCTCCAAGGAGGTAGTTTACCAGGATTAATATGCCATTGGCTCAAGCATTGCAACATTTGTTAAAGGCTGAACTCATTTCACTATGGGATCCACCTCAGAATCCCAACACATCCTCTCTAAAGTACAATCCAAATGCTATGTGTGCCTATCATTCAAATAGTCCTGGGCACGACACCAACAATTGTTGGGCTGTGAAAAGCAAGATTCTGGATATGATCGATAATAAGGAAATTGAGTTTGAACCTCTGGAGACTCCAAACGTGATTACTGCACCTATGCCTATGCATGCCAAAGGAATAAATGATATTAAAGATGTTTTGTATGTTACTTCCGTAAGTGGCGTGGTTACTCCTCTCTCAACAGTCAAGGAGAGTTTGCTACAAGCCGGTTTATTTCAGGGTTATGTTAAAGAATGTTATTGCTGTGCAGTTCAACCCAATGGTTGCGGGTTACTGGAGGAAGGAGTTCAGCGCCTGATGGATGAACATGTAACTTTGATTGAGAAAGTTTCGTATGCTAAGAATTTGTGTCGAGATTTGTCTGTCATATCTGGTACTCCTTTCAGGATCACTTCCAAGGATCATGTAAGGATTACTGCCAATCCAAAAACTGCTCCTTTAATCATTACAACCCCTGGGCCCATCCCATATTCTTTGTAGAAGGCTATTCCATGGAATTATGAGTCTGGCGTCTATTAACATGACATTAAACAAGAGTTGTCTGATGAAGATGATGAAGAGGCTGATCCTAATATTGGCAATATTGCGGGGACTAGAAAAATTACTAGAAGAGGAAGGATTTTCTCCCTAAAAATCACTCCACCTGTTCAAGTCACAGTTACCAAGATAACTGCTGAGGCTCGGGGTAAAGAGCCAAGGATAGAGCCTGCCCAGATAGAGGGACCAAAAGAAGCTCCATTAAAGGACACCTCTGGAAAAGATTTGGAAGTGGTTTTGAAGATCATTCGCAGAAGGGATTATAAAATTGTTGAACATCTGGGGAAAACCCCATCCAAAATATCCATGTTATCATTACTACTGTGTTCTAAAGCCCATGCGCAGGCTTTAGTAAAATTCTTGAAGACTGCTCATGTGCCACAAGAAATTTAGGCTGATCAATTTGGTAGTTATGTGGCTAGTTTAACAATTGATAATGGATTAAGCTTCTCCGATGCTGACCTAACTCCAGAGGTGAGAAATCATAATAGGGCCCTGTATGTCTCCATTGAATACAAGGGCACTATGTTGGCTCATGTGTTTGTTGATATTGGCTCTTCTCTGAATGTTCTGCCAAAGGGCGCTCTTGACATACTGGATTGTGAAGGGGTTGTGCTGAAACCCATTGACATTATAGTTAGGGCCTTTGACAGGTCCAAACGAATGGTACATGGAGAAGTAGATCTTCCTATCAAAGTAGGTTAACAGATCTTTGAACCCACCTTCTATGTGATGGATATCTGGTCAGCTTATTCTTGTCTATTGGGATGCCCTTGGATCTATGGGGCAGGTGCTGTTACCTCCACCTTACACCAGAAATTAAATAATCTTTTAAAATGGAAAATTGTTACTGTCTACAGAGAGGAGGAGTACATGGTCAGACACCTGAATTCATTCCGGTACGTGGAGATGGACGGAGAATTTATCGAGTATCCATGTTAGACCTTTCAAGTAATTTTCCATACTGTTGTTGAAGACATTTCTGCCATTCCAAAGTATTGTACCCCAAAATTTTCCCTCCCATATTTCTCAACACATGGCAAGTGAGGTGCCCAAATTGCTCAAGGAAGTTCAAGGGTTGACCAGACAAACTCTCTCCTAAGGCAGCTTGCCTCAAATTAGTGTTTCTATTTTCACCCAAATGTGTGAACCACAAAGGACTCAAATGCTTACCATTGCCATAATATGTTCTCAAGATCATCCATGTCAAGTTTCAAGCCTTGCAGAAGAAGTTTGCTCAGTCAATTGCTCAAATGCCTAAAAATCAACTATACTAGGTCAAAAGTCAACTGGGGCCCACATATAGTCAAACTTCAAGATCTTTGGTCAAAATCATCATTTTGAAGTATTATTTATCATTTTATCAAGGGTTGATCATGATTCCTCAAGGATTGCTCACAATTCATCAAAACCCAAAAGTTACTAAATTATGGTTTTACAGGAAACATCAACTCAACTTTGACCAGGCATAACTTTCTCATATTTTATCAGAAATGACCCATCCAAAGCTCATTTTGAAAAGGATGCAATTCCATACAATTCATCTTCAGCTCCCAAGTTCAGAATATGCACTCACAAAAAGATATGAATTTTGACATTATAGGTCCTTTTGAAAAGTCAACAAAACACCTTTTGGGTCAAAGCTACATACATGAACATGGAAGACTCGATTGAGATGATATTAAAAGGTTTTCTTAGAGGACATCCTAAGCTTTCTAAAAAGTCCAAGAACACCTCTCTAGGGTCAAAATTGAGAGAGTTATGCATTGGCCAAGTTGACCATTTTTGCAAAATTGCCAAAAGTCAAATGTGCTCAAATTTGCATTTTTTGCTAAATGGGCCCAACTTTTTATGCTTGCACCTCAATTATAATGTGGTCCACGACTCAAATGTTCACTCACTCATATTGTGCTTCATTTTTCAATTTATTTTTATTTTTTATTAATTAAAAAGTGCATTAAATCAAATAAATAATTAAAATTATCAAAGATATGATTTGATTTGTTTTTTTTTTTTGACAGTTTGGAAATCAAGATATGCTTAGTAAACAAGATCAATTCGAATCAATAGCAATTGGTACAAGAAACGAATTATTTGGCTCAAAATAGGAACATATCATACAACTTGAAAATCAAATCAAATCTTGGATAAATGCAAAGATTCATGCCAAGTTTGTTAACCTAATTCATTCTAGGTTATATAATGAAGCTGGCAAGATCAAAAAACAAGGGTTAGAGGTCGCGAGAAGTGCAGAACAAAACTGAAAAATTCCAAGAAAAGTGTGAGACGAATCTCCTTCCACAGGCCAATTCAAGGTGTGTTGAGGTTCCTAATCGCTTGCTACACATCCCAGGAAGCTATTCCAATCACTCCCGGGTCTTGAAAGGCCCAGAATCGCACCCTACAGGCACCACGGTTTGCCTAAAAACTTGATTATGATTTCATTGATTTACTCATCATAAGCATGTTTTAATTATATATTCTTGTTTATCATCATGTTTGCAAGCTAACCATGCCATTTAATTGCATTTTTGATGCATGTACGTGATATTGCCATGGTTAGGGTTTTGTGTTCTTGTTTAGGGGTTTTTTTATACATGCAAAATTAGGCCTTGATTCTGGTACTATGATGCTCGTGAGGATGAGACGAGTTGATTGGTACCAGTACTTATCATTTATCTTGATCATATGCAATTTTGGAGATGAACAAGGTTATACCTACAGTAAACGTCTGTAGGTAAAAGTCTTGTTTGCTAAAACGACAGTTCAAGGAAGGAGACGATGGCGTGGCAGCGTGTGACTCGTCCGTTTGAATTTCGCGCGTTTGGAAATAAAATCTTTTGCTTTTCTCATATTATATTGTGTTTTTGTTATAATCACAACTAAACATCACAGCTCAGCTGGCATCATGGTATTGGAAGCAAGCATAAGGACTTGGGTTCGATCCCCAGGTCCCAGCGTTCATTTATTTTATTTTCAGATAAGTGATCTAGCGCATCTTTCATCATGAGGCTCACCATACTCCATCAACATCCAACCATCAGATTCATCAGCAAGCCAGATCCAACGTGCTAACATTGAAGGGCCACCATACAACTCAAGTCAACACCCACACCAGAGTAAGCGTAGTCAAACAGGCTTGGAGTTTTTGGGCCACAAAAATCAGATATGCACCCCCTTTTTTGCTAATAATCAGGCCCATTTTTTCCTTTTCTCTATTTATTTCTTTTATTTAATTAATTTGCTTAATTATTTTAATTCACAAAATTAATCACTTTTTTTCATAACATCATAAAATCAAGAAATCATAAAAATTAGAATTAGGCTTTTTTTTATCAAATTTAATTTAATTTAGTTTAATTTAATTTAGGGAAATTTTAACTTGTTTTTTTAATTAAAACCAATTAGAAAAATTAGGTTTAAGTTCTTGATTAAATTCTTTTCTTTTTTTCAAACAAAAAATACAAAAATAGGTTGTTTAGAGTTAGTTAATTAATTTATTTTCAAAAATTAACATTAATTAGAACTTAGAATTTTCTTTTAATTTAATTACTTATTATTTTCTTAAATAACAAAACATGACAAAAATCATTTTTTCTTTAATCGATCACAAATAGGATTAGTCAAAGGGTTAAAACCCTAATCGTCTCGCATTTTAACTAGCCGCGCGTTTGTTTATTATTTCACCATTATTTTGTAACTGTTCACTGGTTTGTAATAGTTAATTTAGGGTTTTATTTATTGTTAAATCCCTGGTTTTTTTTTGGCTATGTAATGAATCCCCCTCCCTGAAGCCTTGTAATAGCGTATGTTTATTTTCTCGCATTTTTAATTCCTGCAAATATTTAACTGTCTAGATGTATGCTAATAGGATTTTATGGCAAGAATGCATGACAAATTTAAAATGGTTAGAAAACCCTAATGTGCAAAGAAAAATAACTGAAAACAAATCACTTGCACATATCACTCTTAGAGTATACTCTCACTTCGGTTGCCTTCGGTAAAAGATCATTAAGCATAGAGTGTCTTAGTGGTTGCCCTCCAGTCTAAAAGATCAAAATGTCCCATTCGAATGTTGTCTCGGAAATGTTGCCTCGAAAATGTTGCCTCGAAAGATCTTAAGACTCTAGGGTCACTACTAAGGTATCCTAATATTGCTTTAGTGATCGTACGTCCCTTTCTAATTGACCCTTACAAACTCCAACGACGGTGCTACCTATTTCTCAATAGTAGGATAGCGCTGTCTAAAGGAAACAAGAATAGAAACGATCTTTTTTCGAGTAGGTAGATGCTAGTAGGTACTTGCTCAAAAAAAAACTTTTCACACTTACACCTTTCAAAACAAGTTCGTCACACCCTTGAGGACTGATACAAGGGTTATCACGAAGTAAAACATTTTTCAAAAACAATCACACAAACATAAGCAATTTAAAAATGAGTAAGTACCTAAGAGCCCATGGAAAACCATGGATAGAAAGGGTGCTAACACCTCCCCTTTCTATAATCTACCCCCCGTACTCAAAATCTCGAAAAAGGTTTTTTCTGTTCTTTTTCCTTTTCCTGATTGGATAAAATAAAAGTCGGTGGCAACTCTTGCTTACCGCGACATTTGCGAACAAAAAACACAAACCAGTATTAACAGTCGGTTCTGCCACCTTGTCACAGAACTGGCGACTCTGCCATAGACATAATAAGTGGGGTATACCTTAGGATCTAGGTCATTAAAATTGCTTCTCTTGATTGCTTCGTTTGCTTTATTTTTGAGGGTTTTGTTTGGGTTTACTATAGATCCTACACTCGGATCTAGGGAACACCTTTTAGGTAAGTAGCAATAGACTGTGAGGAGAATACAGGGCCGCTGCATGGTGTCGTTAAGCACCAACTGACCTTAGAATCGTTAATTGCCCAGCTTGGCCATTAGAAAGTAGTGAGATAGCCGGCCTCGGTGTAGAGCTGAGAACTGGTTGATACTCGATGCTACACTCATTGAGATCATACTCTCGGAATATTTCAGCCGCAAGAAAAGATTGCGTGAGCTGAAACCATGACTGATGGAGGATGTTCAGTGATATTGAGATCCTCTAGAACCCGGTTACTTTTCTAGGATAGGTTAAACCAACTTAACTTCAAGAGGGTATTACCTTTGACCTCATGCAAGCCTTAAACCTAAGGGCTTTGTGTAATTTGACTGTGTTTGCAATACTTGTGTTTGCTATACCTGTGGTTTATCATGACATCATGCATCATAACATGGCATTCATGCTTCATTACCCTAACCATTTCAAAGACCAAGGGAATTTATCTTTGTTCTGTTTTGCAGATCATGGCTTCCATGCATAGAAATACTATCTGAATCAGCTTTGTGGAGATACCTGCCCAACTCAAAGAGCTATTATCAAGATTTTCTGAAACTTCTATGTTCATTAAGAGACACGGTCAACTTCTCAGCTTGGTTACTTCAAACCCTGATGAACAGATGATGAGCGTACTTTTCAGTTCTTCGATCCCAAGCATCACTACTTCACCTTTCCAGATTATCAGTTGGTACCCACCTTGGAAGAATTATCTCATCTATTGGGCATATCCATTCTTGAACAGGTACCCTTCACAGGTATGGAAGAAGTTCCTAAGCTAGAAGTCATTGCCTCAGCTTTGTATTTGAAACGGGCCGACGTGGTATCCAATTGGGAAACTCGTAGCGTAGTCGAGGGTTTTCTAGCCAAATTTGTGATAGATCAGGCTCAACTATTTTTGGATGATATGGAGTTTCAGGCTTTTGAGGATGTCTTGGCTCTTCTTATCTATGGTTTAGTTCTCTTCCCTAATCCAGACTCCTTTGTAGATGTGAATGCTATCAAGATTTTCCTTTCTCACAACCTTGTGCCTACCTTGCTTGGAGATATTTTGCACGCTCTCCATACTCGTACCATGAAGAGAAGAGGGACTCTTATGTGCTACATGCCGTTGTTGTCGAGGTGGTTTATTTCTCACTTCCCTAGGTCTGTGCTGAAGAACGAAGAAGGTTTGGGTTGGTCGCACAAAATGATGTCACTCGCTCATACGGATATTCTTTGGTGTTCCCGAGCTATGGAAGACATTGTTGTTATTGACCACTGTGGGGAGTATCCTAATGTCCCATTACTTTGTATCAGAGGGGGTATAACTTATAATCCTTGTCTAGCCTTGCGACAATTTGGTCGTGCTCGAAGCGATGGTCCCCATGAGTTACTTATTAAGGACATTGTATTCGACTATGAATATGATGTTAAAGAATATCGCCGAAGATTCATACGAGCTCAGGGAATGGTAAACAGATCTAACCTCAAAGAGTTGGGACCGAAGACTTCCATTCCTATGCAGCCTTACCTCCAATGGGTCCGAGCTCATGCCTAGAAGCTTATGATACCTTACGTGGCCGTATTACCAGTGATTGTGGAGCCCACTACTGAAGAAGGCATTCCTTACACGGTTCTCTATCCTTACATGCCCACTGATCTTGGGGAGTTACAGAGGTCTTGGATTCAGCTGAAGAATGAGCGGGTTACTTATAGGGAACAATTCCATGATCAAGAGAGGAAGGTTTTAAAGCTCACCAGGCAGCTCGAGGAAGAAAGAGTGCTCAATGATTATATTAGCACAAAGAGAAAGCGTCCATGGGATTTTTGATTTTTCTTTTCTAGTTTTAGATTTGTTTTATTTACTTATTTGTAACGCCTTAAAGGCATTTTGAACCTTCAAAGTTAAGCTAATAAAGTTTTTGTTTATTTTGGTTTGTAAATTTAAAATTCCCGAAGTCTTTGAAATCATTACATGCGCATCCCATTATCATACACATCATTACAGGTACCACTACAGGTTTCTCATCTTCTTCATTGTTTATTTCAGTAGAAATGTCTTCCGATCAAGTCATCAAAGATCTTCGGGCATAGAACGCCCAGTTCCAACATATGTTCATCAGTCTGGAAAAGGGGCAAGAGGATCTGAAAGCCCTCATCCTGAAAGAGAAGAAGAAGAAGAAGAAGAAGAAGAAGAAGACTGGGATTTTGAATATGGACAGAAGATTTGGAGAAAGGTTGAAGCATCAAACTGATATGACCTCTTCATCCAAGGAAGGGGAGAACCAAGAAGGGGAAAAGGACCCTAGTCCTGCAGTCTTCGACAATGATACTGATTATGATGATGAGAAATATCCTCCTTCTGAGAATAGGTACAAGCAGTTAGAAGACCGTCTGAGTGCTATGGAAGTTCAAAAAGATACCTGATTTGGATTTCAGAGAATTGGGATTGGTATCGGGAGTGGTCATCCCTCAGAAGTTCAAAGCTCCGACTTTTGCCAAGTATGATGAGGTGTCCTGCCCAAAGCTCCATCTCCGCTCGTATGTCAGGAAGATTCAACCCCACACAACTGATAGAAATTTGTGGGTCCACTTCTTTCAAGATAGTCTTTCAGGGACTCAGCTTGAATGGTTCTACCAGTTGGAGGGAGCCAGTGTCCGAAACTGGGAAGATCTTGCTGCTGCTTTCTACAAGCAGTATCAGTATAATTCCGACCTTGCTCCCAGTCGTACTCAACTTCAGAGTATGTCCATGGGTGCAGGAGAAGGTTTTAAAGATTATGCTCAAAAATGGAGAGACTTGGTCGGGAGAGTTCAACCCCCTTTGTCTGATAGGGAGTTGGTTGATATGTTTCTAAGGACGCTGTCTGGTCCATTTTTCAATCACTTAATCAACAAATCGTCATCTGGTTTCACCGAGCTGATTTTAACTGGAGAAAGAGTAGAAGCTGGAATTCGTAGTGGTAAAATACAGAAGGATACCTCCTCGAGTTCAGCAAAGAAGCCTTTCACTGGTAAGAAGGAAGCCAATGCCATCTACAGCCCGAGGGGCCAAAGCAAGGCTGAACATCGTTAAATAGTAAGTGTCGTGATGATATCTAGACCTGCAGTTGCTCCACAATGCAACAATCAACAAAGAGCGGAAAGACCATAGAGGCAGTTCACTCGGCTCAATATGACTATGTCTCAAATTTTACCACAATTGTTGAAGACTAGTCTGGTAACTCTGAGGGAAGCCCCGAAGAACCCCAACACCATATCTCCCCGCTATAACCTGAATTCCCGCTGTGCTTATCACTCTGAAAGTCTAGGTCATGATACAAATGACTGTTGGGCCCTGAAAAATAAGGTGCAGGACTTGATCGAAGCCAAAGAGATTGAGTATGACGCTCCAGAGAAGCCCAACGTCATAACTGCACCCATGCCCAAACATGGCTCGGGAATCAATGCTATTGAGGTTGTCTCCGCCACAGAGGATGCTGATGATGAGAATTCGGATGTTGACAGCTGGATCTACCGGACAACCAACGGTGGACTGAATAACTGGATGGCTAGGGACTTCATACCTGTTTCTTTTATTCTGCAGTAATTGACTCATTTGTTTTCATATTTGTAATAAACAATTTGAAACTTTACAGCCCGGTGCCTTACCCGAGGCACGTTGGCTTTGTTTGTGAGGGCTATTATTTGTCATTTCATATATCATTAATAAAGCATTGGATGTTTCTTGCATTAAAAATTTTACGATCCTTATTTTTCTTTTCTGTCTCTCACTTTATCAAAACAGCTATTCTCTTACACATACTCACATATCATACTGCAGATCTATATCCACTCTGGATCCCATTGATAACAGCTCTGCTACTGCCAGTTATGACTTAAAAATCCGATCAACTAAGCCAAGGACGAAGGTGAGGATGATTGTGAGGTGCCTGGAGAACTTGCTAGACTATTACAGCAGGAAGAAAGGGCCATACAGCCTCATGAAGAGCCAGTTGAGTCAGTGAATTTGGGTACATAGGAAGACAAGAAAGAGGTTAAGATAGGTGCGAATCTGGAGCCTAGTGACAAACAATGGTTAATACAGATGCTACACGATTATGTTGAGATCTTCGCCTGGTCCTATGAAGACATGCCTGGTTTGGACACTGATATTGTGGTACATCGCATGCCGACTAAAGAAGACTGCCCTCTGGTAAAGCAGAAGGTATGTCGTATACGCCCTGAAATGTCAGAGAAAATCAAGGCAGAGGTCATGAAGCAGTTCGACACATGATTCTTAGCTGTCACTTCTTATCCGCAGTGGGTTGCCAACGTTGTTCTGGTACCTAAAAAGGACGGTAAGGTACTGATGTGTGTGGACTAGAGATCTGAACAGGGCAAGCCCCAAGGATGACTTCCCACTTCCTCACATTGATGTTCTAGTCGACAACACCGTGCATCACAAGATCTTCTCCTTCATGGATGGTTTTTCTAGCTACAACCAGATCAAGATGGCTCCTGAGGACATGGAGAAGACAACATTTGTTACACAGTGGGGCACCTTCTGTTACAAGGTAATGCCTTTTGGACTGAAGAATGCTAGGGCAACTTATCAGCACGCCATGGTCGCTTTGTTCCATGATATGATTCACCATGAGATCGAGGTTTATGTTGATGACATGATAGCTAAGTACCAGAATGAGGAAGAGCACCTTGATCATCTCCAGAAACTATTTGACAGGTTGAAGACGTGCAAGCTGAGGTTGAATCCGAACAAGTGTACCTTCGGGGTAAGGTCTGGTAAGCTTCTGGGTTTTGTTGTCAATGACAAAGGTATTCAGGTATACCCGGCAAAGGTAAAAGCCATACAAGAGATGCCGGCTCCCCGCATAAAAAAAAGGAAGTTAGAGGTTTCTTGGGACGTCTGAATTACATCGCCAGGTTCATTTCACATCTGACTGCTACTTGTGAGCCAATCTTCAAGCTGCTGAAGAAAGATCAAGTGGTAAAGTGGAATGATGAATGCCGGACTGCCTTTGAAAGAATCAAAGAATACCTTCAAGAACCACCAATTTTGATGCCTCCAGTTGAAGGAAGACCTTTAATATTATACTTGACTGTGCTAGACAATTCAATGGGGTGTGTGTTGGGGCAGCATGACGAGTCTGGTCGAAAAGAGCATGCCATTTATTGCCTTAGCAAAACGTTTACCGACTGTGAGACCCGATACTCATTGCTCGAGAAAACTTGCTGCGCTTTGGCATGGGCTGCTCGCCGACTAAGGCAGTATATGCTGACTCACACTACCTTGTTGATATCAAAGATGGATCCGATCAAGTATATTTTAGAGAAGCCCTCCTTATCCGGAAGAATAACAAGATGGAAGATGATCTTAACCGAGTACAACATCCAATACACAACCCAAAAAGCAATCAAGGGGAGTGTATTGGCGGATCATTTGGCGCATCAGGCCGTGGATGACTACCAGTCCATGAATTTCGAGTCCTCAGATGAGAATATCATGTTTGTAACCGACTGTGAAGAACCTGGACCAGATGAAGGACCCGAGGAAGGATCTCGATGGTCTATGTATTTTGATGGAGCCTCAAACTCATTGGGTAATGGCATTGGCGCTATAATTATATCTCCTAAGGGCTATCATACTCCATTCACCGCCCGATTATGTTTTAACTGCACCAACAATATGGCGGAGTATGAAGCGTGTATCATGGGTCTCCGAGTTGATATTGACCTAAGGATTAAGTTCTTTAGTGTATTCGGAGATTCCGCTCTGGTGATAACTCAGATCAAAGGAGAGTGGGATATGAAGCACCCGAATCTTATTCCTTACAAAGAGTATGTACTGACATTTCTCCCACACTTTGAGGAGGTAACCTTTGAACATTTCCCAAGAGAAGATAATCAGTTGGCGGACGCGCTAGCTACCATGTCTTCTATGTTCAGAGTCAGGTGGGACAATGAAGCTCCCCAGATTACCATTGAGAGGTCGGACGAACCCGCACATTGTTGTGACGTTGAGACTAAAGAGGTAGCAGATAAACCCTGGTTTCACGAGGTAAAGAGGTATCTTGAGGTTCAAGAATACCCCGAGGGGGAATCTGTTAATGATAAGAAGTTTCTGAAAAGATTCGTTGCGAAGTTCTTCATCAGTAATAGAATCCTCTATAAGCGTAACCATGATTCAACCTTACTGCGGTGTATGGACAAGAGCGAGGCAGAAAGGATCATGACAGAGTTACATGAAGGTACCTTCGGAACCCATTTCAGTGGACACACCATGGCGAAGAAAATCCTACGGGAAGGATATTACTGGTCCACTATGGAAGTCGACTGTTATAAGCACTCTCGAACCTATCATAAATGCCAAGTCTATGCTGATAAGGTGCATGTGCCTCCAGTCCCCCTCTGAATGTCTTGATAGCTCCTTGGCCCTTTGCAATGTGGGGCATCGACATGATCGGAGAGATCAGGCCTACTGCATCTAACGGGTATCGCTTCATTCTGGTAGCAATCAATTACTTCACGAAGTGGGTTGAGGAAGCTTCCTTTGCTACAATAACCAAGAACATCGTGACGCGGTTTATCCGACACAATCTGATTTGTCGATATGGTGTACCAGAGAGGATTATTACTGATAATGGTACGAATCTCAACAACACGATGATCACCGAGCTCAGTAAACAGTTCAAGATACAGCATCATAACTCTTCTCTCTACCGGCCGAAGATGAATGGCGCTGTTGAAGCAGCTAACAAGAACATAAAAAATATTGTACAAAAGATGACGGTGACATACAAAGACTGGCATGAGATGTTACCATTCGCTCTTCATAGATATCGTACCTCAGTACGAACGTCGATAGGGGAAACACCCCACTCTTTGGTGTATGGCATGCAGGAATTCCTACCAATTGAAGTCTAGATACCATCTCTCACGATTATGAAGGATGTGGATTTGAACGAAGACGACTGGATCCAAACCTAACTTGATCAGCTGAATCTAATCGATGAAAAGAGACTTACTTCTATATGTCATGGTCAGGCGCATCAAAAGAGAATGATCAAGGCTTTTAAAAAGAAAGTCAGACGTCAAGAATATTAAGTCGGGGATGTAGTGATCAAACGCATCATATTACCGTAAGGTGATCCCAGGGGCAAATGGACCCCCACATACGAAGGGCCATTTGTGGTTAAGAACATTTTCTCGGGGGGAGCTAGGATTCTAACCACCATGGATGGTGACGATCTTCCTCACCCCGTCAATGCAGACATAGTGAAAAGATACTATGCATAATCAAAGACCCGCTAGGTTTACTGGCCTAGGAAAAAATAAGGGCTTCCCGGCGAACCAAAAGGGTTCGAGCAAAAGTAAGGGATGAAAATGAAAACAAACTGTACACTCGACAAGTCGAAAACCTGAAAAGGCGACTTGGGCAAAAAAGGGTATCCCGGTGGACTGAAAACCCGAAAGGGCGGTCCAGGAAAAAATTAGGGATCAGAGCGTAACACTATGTCTCATTGGATCATCTCGTAACCAGACTTCTTTATCGACTATCAAGCTCAGACGGCGCCAATCAATCTGATCCACCTTCGACCAAGCAGCAAAGTGATGAGACGCTTGAAGATATAAAGGTAATAGCAGAGTTGAAACCCGATGGGATTGTTTCACATAGTTGTTTTTCTTTCTTTGACATAAATTGAAATTTCTATCTTTCGGCGGTGTTCTCTTACTAGGATGTCAGCCTCCTTGTACAAAACGCGTATTACAGGCCGACTTCAAAAATCAGTACAATTCATTTTCACCAGAAATTTCCATCTGTTTTTCTTTTTCTGTTTTGTTTTGCAAGAACGTCCAATGATTTATTTTTGATATATTCATTTGAAAATGACTGCTACTCATAAATATTTACATGAAAAACAAAAGACAATTACTCGTAATTCCAGGAACAGGGAAAAACAAGAAGTTCCTAAACCTTGCAGTTACTCTGCCCCCCAGAGTAAAAAGTATCCAAAGACAGTGATGTTAGCTTTCCTGAACAAGACATAACTCTCCCCAGCTGAGGTTCACAATCGTGAGTGAGTCAGTAAATTTTTCCCCAAGCAGGGTTTATTTCTCTCACAATCAGAAATTCAATCTCCAACAGAATTCATTATCACCAGCAACGGAAATTCATCCCCAGCTGAGTTTTATTTCTCCAAGTCAGCAGATCTATCAACAGAGTATCTCCTCTCCAACAGAGTTATTCCCCGTAGAGTTATCCTGAGATAGGGTCTCTTCCAGTAGAATATTCACCAGCTAAATGGATGTGAATCCCCAATTAGTCATCTTTGTTCACCATCCCCAACAGAAGTAGAGGAACTATGGTTTTTTATAGCAGTCAAGAATACCATTTCTCATACTCTCTAAACAAGCACTCAGGGATTTATTTTCCCAGACTCAGATTATTATGTCGGCATTTCATGTTCATACATCATGACATGTGCATACATTACATATAACATAATTTCAGTTATTTTGAGAACCTCATCACAATGCATCTCATGCATCGCACATAACTAACCGTGTATTTCTTTCAGGAGAGACAATTATTATCAACAATTTCCAGCAGGTCCATGATCAACACTCGAAGCTAAATAGAGTAATCATCAGTGCAACAAAAGCAACCTTACCCAAGTTCCCTCTGCAGTTTTACCCAAACTCATTTTGAAGCAACCCTACTATCCAGGTTCCTTCCTGTGGCCCTACTATCCAGGCTTTCATATCAAGGTAACCCTACTACCCAGGTTCCTTCTCACAGCCTTACTATCCAGGCTTTCATATCAAGTTAACCCTACTATCCAGGTTCCTTCTCACAACCTTACTATCCAGGCTGTTCATATCGAAGTAACCCTACTATCCAGGTTCCTTCTCACAGCCCTACTATCCCGGCTTTCATATCAAAGTAACCCTACCATCCAGGTTCCTTCTCACAACCCTACTATCCCAACTTTCATATCGAAGTAACCCTACCATCCAGGTTCCTTCTCACAGCCCTACCATCCAGGTTCCTTCTCACAACCCTACTATCCGGGCTTTCATATCGAAGTAACCCTACTATCCAGGTTCCTTCTCACATCCCTACTATCCCGGCTTTCATCTCTAAGTAACCCTACTATCCAGGTTCCTTCTCACAGCCCTACTATCCAGGATTTCATATCGAAGTAACCCTACTATCAAGGTTCCTTCTCACAGCCCTACCATCCAGGCTTTCATCTCGAAGTAACCCTACTATCCAGGTAACTTCTCACAGCCCTACCATCCAGGCTTTTATCTCGAAGTAACCCTACTATCCAGGTACCTTCTCATAACCTTACAATCCAGGTTCTGCCTCTTTGATCCCCAGACAACAGTCCACAACACTGTAAGATCGAGACCCGATCAAACACAATTGATTTTAAATTTCCCCAGAAATTTGCGGTGCAGCATATACCCCGACCAGATACACAGTTCACTTCTGCTTCCCAAACTAGAGTTATTCCCCAGTAGAGTAACGGACAACTGAAGCTCCTAAAACTCTACTTCTCCCAAGACAGAGACCAGCATTCCCTAGCGAAGTCCTCCTCAACAATAGGTATACGGGTTCTTGCAAAGGAATCTCTTATGCGATCAACACCTCTTCGGGTGGCATCTTTAAGCCCATCTCTGACAATTCTCTAGCAACTTTCAAATGGCATCTGTAAGCCCATTCCCGATATCACAAATCAAGTGCCACTTCATGCGAGTGCAAATTTCTGGGCACTCTAGTGTTCAATCATCTTCCACCCTCAGATCACGAATGGCAGAGCAGCCAATCTACACCTTCAAGTTTAAGAAGATTGAACAGGGGCAGTTGTTGTACCATAAAATTTTCCCTCCCATATTTCTCAACACATGGCAAGTGAGGTACCCAAATTGCTCAAGGAAGTTCAAAAGTTGACCAGACAAACTCTCTCCTAAGGCAGCCTGCCTCAAATTAGGGTTTCTATTTTCACCCAAATGTGTGAAACATAAAGGACTCAAATGCTCACCATTTCCCTAATATGTTCTCAAGATCATCCATGTCAAGTTTCAAGCCTTGCATAAGAAGTTTGCTCAGTCAATTGCTCAAATACCTGAAAATCAATTGTACTAGGTCAAAAGTCAACTGGGGCCCACATACAGTCAAACTTCAAGATCTTTGGTTAACATCCTCATTTTGAAGTATCATTCATCATTTGATCAAGGGTTGATCATGATTCCTCAAGTATTGCTCACAATTCATCAAAACCCAAAAGTTGCTAAATTAGGGTTTTACAGGAAAAGTCAACTCAAATTTGACCAAGCATAACTTTCTCATATTTTATCATAAATGACCCATCCAAAGCTAATTTTGAAGAGGACGCAATTCCATACAATTCATCTTCAGCTCCCAAGTTCAGAATATGCACTCACAAAAAGATATGAATTTTGACATTATAGGTCCTTTTAAAAAGTCAACAAAAACACCTTTTGGGTCAAAGCTTCATACATGAACATGGAAGACTCAATTGAGATTAGACAAAAAGGGTTGCTTATATAATATCCTAAGCTTTCTAAAAAGTCAAAGAACACCTCTCTAGGGTCAATATTGAGAGAGTTATGCATTGGCCAAGTTGACCATTTTTGCAAAATTGCCAAAAGTCAAATGTGCTCAAATTTGCATTTTTTGCTAAATGGGCCCAACTTTTATGCTTGCACCTCAATTATAATGTGGTCCACGACTAAAATGTTCACTCACTCATACTGTGCTTCATTTTTCAATTTATTTTGATTTTTTATTAATTAAAAAGTGCATTAAATCAAATAAATAATGAAAATTATCAAAGATATGATTTGATTTGTTTTTTGACAGTTTGGCAATCAAGATATGCTGAGTAAACAAGATCAATTCGAATCAATAGCAATTGGTACAAGAAAGGAATGATTTGTCTCAAAATAGGAACATATCATACAACTTGAAAATCAAATCAAATCTTGGATAAATGCAAATATTCATACCAAGTTTGTTAACCTAATTCATTCTAGGTTATATAATGAAGTTGGCCAGATCAAAAAACAAGGGTTAGAGGTCGCGAGAAGTGCAGAATAAAACTGAAAAATTCCAAGAAAAGTGTGAGATGAATCTCCTTCCACATGCCAATTCAAGGTGTGTTGAGGTTACCAGTCGCTTGCTAGACATCCCAGGAAGCTATTCCAATCACTCCCAGGTCTTGAAACGCTCAGAATCGCACCCTACAGGCACCACGGTTTGCCTAAAAACTTGATTATGATTTCATTGATTTACTCATCATAAGCATGTTTTAATTATATATTCTTGTTTATCATCATGTTTGCAAGCTAACCATGCCATTTAATTGAATTTTTGATGCCTGTACGTGATATTGCCATAGTTAGGGTTTTGTGTTCTTGTTTAGGGGTTTTTTGTACACGTAAAATTAGGCCTTGATTCTGGTACCATGATGCTCGTGAGGATGAGACGAGTTGATTGGTCCAGTACTTGTCATTTATCTTGATCATATGCAATTTTGGAGATGAACAGGGTTATACCTATAATAAACGTCTGTAGGTAAAAGTCCTGTTTGCTAAAATGACGGTTCAAGGAAGGAGACGATGGCGTGGCAGCGTGTGACTCGCCTGTTTGAATTTCGCGCATTTTGAAACAAAATCTTTTGCTTTTCTCATATTATATTGTGTTATTGTTATAATCACAACTAAACATCACAGCTCAGCTGACATCATGGTATTGGAAGCAAGCATAAGGACCTGGGTTCGATCCCCAGGTCCCAGCGTTCATTGATTTTATTTTCAGATAAGTGATCTTGTGCATCTTTCATCATGAGGCTCACCATGCTCCATCAACATCTAACCATCAGATTCATCAGCAAGCCAGATCCAACGTGCCAGCATTGAAGGACCACCATACACCTCAAGTCAACACCCACACCAGTGCAAGCATATTCAAACAGGCTTGGAGTTTTTGGGCCACAAAAATCAGACATGCAACCCCTTTTTTGCTAACAATCAGGCCCATTTTTTCCTTTTCTCTATTTATTTCTTTTATTTAATTAATTTTCTTAATTATTTTAATTCACAAAATTAATCATTTTTTTTCATAAAATCATAAAATCAAGAAATCATAAAAATTAGAATTAGGCTTTTTTTATCAAATTTAATTTAATTTAGTTTAATTTAATTTAGGGAAATTTTAACTTGTTTTTTTAGTTAAAACCAATTAGAAAATTTTGGTATAAGTTCTTGATTTAATTCTTTTCTTTTTTTCAAACAAAAAATACAAAAATAGGTTGTTTAGAGTTAGTTAATTAATTAATTTTCAAAAATTAACATTAATTAGAACTTAGAATTTTCTTTTAATTTAATTACTCATTATTTTTCTTAAATAACAAAACATGACAAAAAAACATTTTTTCTTTAATCGATCGCAAATAGGATTAGTCAAAGGGTCAAAACCCTAATCGTCTCGCATTTAACTAGCCGCACGTTTGTTTATTATTTCACCATTATTTTGTAACTGTTCACTGGTTTGTAATAGTTAATTTAGGGTTTTATTTACTGTTAAATCCCCGGGTTTTTTTGCTATGTAATTAATTCCCCTCTCCGAAGCCTTGTAATAGCGTAGGTTTATTTTCTCGTATTTTTAATTCCTGCAAATATTTAACTATCTAGATGTATGCTAATAGGATTGTATGGCAAGAATGCATGAAAAATTTAAAATGGTTAGAAAACCCTAATGTGCAAAGATAAATAACTGAAAACAAATCACTTGCACATATCACTCTTAGGGTATACTCTCACTTCGGTTGCCTTCGGTAAACGATCATTAAGCATAGAGTGTCTTAGTGGTTGCCCTCCAGTCTAAAAGATTAAAATGTCCCATTCGAATGTTGCCTCGGAAATGTTTCCTCGTAAATGTTGCCTCGAAAGATCTTAAGACTCTAGGGTCACTACTAAGGTATCCTAATATTGCTTTAGTGACCGTACGTCCCTTTCAAATTGACCCTTACAAACTCCAACGACGGTGCTACCTATTTCTCAATAGTAGGATAGCGCTGTCTAAAGGAAACAAGAATATAAATGATCTTTTTTCGAGTAGGTAGATGCTAGTAGGTACTTGCTCAAAATAAAACTTTTCACACTTACACCTTTCAAAACAATTTTCAAAACAACTTCGTCACACCCTTGAAGACTGACACAAGGGTTATCACGAAGTAAAACATTTTTCAAAAACAAGCACACCAACACAAGCAATTTAAAAATGAGCAAGTACCTAAGAGCCCATGGAAAACCATGGATAGAAAGGGTGCTAACACCTTCCCTTTCTATAATCTACCTCCCGTACTCAAAATCTCGAAAAAGGTTTTTTCTATTCTTTTTCCTTTTCCTGATTGGATAAAATAAAAGTCGGTGGCGACTCTTGCTTACCGTGACATTTTGCAAACACAAAACACAAACCAGTATATAATAGTCGGTTCTGCCACTGTATCACACAAATACTACCAAGGTTCCGCACAAGACTGCTTCCTTAAAATATGCTAAAGAAACTATAGAAGAAGGTGGTTGTACTATTTGGGGTCAGCTTCCTAATATCACTCACAAATATGACAAGTTTGGTTTTGGATTTACTGCAGAAGGTCAAAGGGATGTTCGTCACGCTCGAGCTGGAAGACCTCCATTATGTATCAGCAACAACGAGATCAATGCTACAGAAGACGCTGATGGTGATTGTGATTTTGACAGCTGTATATTTCCTACCATGGGAAACGAACTCAACAATTGGAAGGCGAAAGACGTTATCTCTATCTCCTTTAGTCAGGAGTAATAGTTATTTTTGTTTTATTGCTTTAAGAAGTTTGGTTATGTAATTTCTTTTAAAACATTGACTTTAAACCTTGTGTCTTACCCGGGGCACAATGGTCCATTTGTTAAGGGTTGTCATTTCATATGTCATATTTTCATTTAATGAAAACATTGGACGTTTTGCATTCAAATTTTGCACTCTTTATCTTTCTTTTACTTTATTGCACTTTCGAATAGCTATGTGTTCTTACACACACCCAAGCACTACATTGCAGATCCAGATCCTCTCTGGATCTCGTTGATAACGATCCTACTATTTCCGCTTATGACTTTGAAAGTCCGATCTACCAATCCAAGGATGAAGGTGGGGAAGATTGTGAAATACCTGGAGAACTTGCCAGACTCTTAATACAAGAAGAAAAAGCTATTTGTAATACGGTGGGAGAACTGACTTTACTGGTTTTGGGTTTTATCACAAATGTTGCGGTTAGCAAGAGTCGCCATCGACTTTTCTTTTATCCAACAAAGGAAAGGGTGAAAAGAACAGGAAAGACCTTTTTTAATGATTTTGAGTTCGGGGGGTAGGTTATGGAAAGGGAAGGTATAACACCCTTTTCATATGTAGTTATCTACGGGCTCTTAGTTGCTAGCTCACTTTTGAAAATGCTTTTTGGTGTAAGTGTATTTGAAAGTATTTTTGAAAAGACACCTTAGTACGGTGAACTTTGTAATGATTCTCGTATTGTTGATAATGTATACAAAGTGTTTTTGTCTTTGAAAAATATTTAGAAAAAGAGAGTGTATGTGTGAGAAATTGTCTTGTTTTGTGAGCAAGCAACTACAAGCTATCTACCTACTCAAATGGTCTTTGTTCTTTTCCTCTTTTCCTTTAGATAGTGCTATCCTACCATTATTCGGTAGGTAGCCCTATCATTGGATGTTTGGAGGGACATGCGAGGGTCATCGTACAGTCACGAAGGCAGCTTGTAAGACGCTTTAGCAATTACCCTAAGGTATTAAGATCATTTTACGAGGCAAAATAGAAGGATCATCGAGGGACTGTGATCTTGTAACCAAATGGTATTTGCTAAAACTTCTCACATTCAAGAGACGTGACTGTTTATTTTCTGAAGGCAACAAGTGGCGGTACCTTAGAAGTGCGTGTGTGTGAAATGTGTTGTGTTTCAGTTTATTTAACTTGGATATTTAGGTTTTCTAACACTTGTTTTTTTATGTCTTGCCATGCACGCCTAATTAATCATACATCTAGCAATTCAATATATACATAGGCAGAAAGTAAAAGTGTGAGAATTAAACTACGTTATTACATCGCTTTGGGGTGGGGGGAATACAAACCAAAATGGGGGGAAAAGGTAAATGAATCCTAATTTTAACTATTGTAGACTGTGGGCAATTACATAAATTATGACAAATAATAATGCGAAGATGTAAATAACGCGTGGAGAATAAACAAGAGGTAATATCTAAAACCCTAAAAATTCTAAGTGGTAAAGGGAATTTTTTGTTGTTTTTTGTTTGGAAATATAATTGAATTATAAACCTAATTCTAATAAAATTTTAATAAATAATATACACTTAGAGGGATTAAATTAATTTGATCAAAAGTAATAAAAATTAATTTAATTAAAAAACTTAAATCTAATATTTTTGTGATTTTCTGATCTTATGATTTTTTTTATTAAAAAATTATTTATTAAAAGAAAAGAAATGAAATAATAAAAAAAACTATTCAAAATGGATTGGGCTGTAAAACAAGATTGGAGGGCGTGAAAAGAAATAATTCCAAGCCTAATGTCTAGGAGGCCCAACACATGTTGCGTGATCCCCTATAGTAGCCTCTTGAATGGTGCATCATAGTCACGCTGGCTTTGGAGTACTAGATTTGGGATTTAGGGATCTGATGGCCCAGACAAGAGTCATACCATGTGCTTATTAACCCTCATACCCACTGGGTCTGAAATGAAATGTTAGAAAAATAAAATTCCCTCGCGCATGGATCAAACCCATGACTTGGAGGGGATACGCCTTAAGAGTATGCATGCTACCACTGAGCCAACTGTTCATTCCTTATTTTAAATACAAACGAAAATAAATATTATGAAACTCATTCGTTTTATATTAAAATAAACGTGCGTGCTAGAAGATTTGAATGAGCCATTGAGAGGATGACACACCTGCCACCGGAGTCAGCCCACCGGAGTGAACTTTCTGGTTGTCTTCTCCAGTGGGATTGAAATCTGAACCTGCAAAATAACCACAATTAAGGATCCAAAACGACCCTATCCCTCTAAATGGCATGTTGTGAGTCCATTGGTACCCTTCGTTTGGCCTGAAAATGTCTAAAAACTCCAGATCAAAGCTTCACTATTGTTATGCCCTAGCAATGGCATCCAAACCGGTGTGATTGGATGTGGGAGTTCTGGGCGTGAAAGGGATTGGTTATGAGTGTGGTTCAATTCCTGGACACCTCAGGAATATGATTTGGTCATTTGTTTGGGTTGATAGTGCTTGGAAGTAAAGTTACAGATTTTGCAACTTTGACAAATTTTGAGAACTTTGGATATTTTATACCTCAAAATTTTCCCTCCCATTTTACTCAATATATGCTCATTAAGACCCTCAACTTTCTCAAGGATGCCCAAGAATTGACCAAACAAACTGTCTCCTAAAGCAATGAACCTCCAACTAGGGTTTCCATTTTCATCAAGATGGGTGAGCTCCAAATGCCTCATATTCTCTCCACAGTCCTAATATATCCTTAAGATCATCCATGCCAAGTTTTATGCCTTGCACAAGAAGTTTGCTCAGTCAAACTGCTCAGATACTTGAGAATCGACTGTATTAGGTCAAAAGTCAATTGTGGCCCACATACAGTCAAACTTCAAGATTTTTGGTCAACATCAACATTTTGAAGTGATATTCATCATTTGATCAAGGGTTGATCACGATTCCTCAAGGAATGCTCCTAATTCATCAAAACTCAAAAGTTGCTAAATTAGGGTTTCTTAGGAAAAGTCAACCAAACTTTGACAAAGCATAACTTTCTCATACTTTATCAAAAATTTCTCATCCAAAGCTCATTTTGAAGGGAATTCAATTTCCTACAACTCATCTTCAGCCCTCAAGTTCAAGAAATTCAATCATAAAAATATATGGATTTCTACATTATAGGTCCTTTTGAAAAGTCAACAAAAACACCTTTTGGGTTAAAGCTTCTTACATGAACATGGAAGATCCAATTGAAATGAGACCCAAAGGGTTGTTTAGGGGACATACTAAGCTTTCTAAAAAGTCAAAGAACACCTCTCTAGGGTTAAAATTGGAAGAGATATGCATTGTCAAAGTTAACCATTTTTGGAAAATTGCCAAAAGTCAAATGTGCTCAAAAGTGAATTTTTTGTCAAATGGGCCTAGCATTTCAGGATTGTATCTTGTTAAGGACATGGTCCACGACCCAAATCAGAAGGCATGTCTTATTTTCCCTATTTATTTATTTATTTTGATTTTTATTTACTAAAAATCACATTAAATCAAATAAATAACAAAAAATATCAAAGATTGTTTTGATGATATGATTTTGATGAAAATCAAATCTAATTAAGATGGCCTAATCAGATCAAAATGAATCAAGGAAATTTGAGGCAAAAATACCATGATTTGGATGGTTGTGGAAATATATCATATGGTAAACAAATCACATTCGTTCTCCATGATTCCAAAAGATTCAGGTCGTTTTTGTCACCCTAATTCATCACACTACATAAAATGAACAAAAACAAGGCAGCAAAAAAGGTTTGCAGTCGTGAAAACAGAAAAAGAAAACTCAATTTTTGGCAAAAAAGTGGTGGATCGTTTTCTCGCATAGAGGGTGATTCAAGACATTCCAAAGCTTCCAATCGCTTCCTGGACATCTCCTGAAGCTAACACGATCCATTGCAAGCCTTCTAAAGCCCAGAATCGTGCCTGGTAAACTCACGGTTTGCCCATATAAGCTTGACTTTGATTTTACAATTTACGCATGATTAACTACTTTTAAGCATAGAATTGTATTTGTATCATCATTTGGAATGTTTTGGTTTATTTAATTTTGCATTTTGATGCGGATCTTGATAATTTCCATGGCTAGGGTTTAAGAAGTCGTTTTAGGGCTTCTCTGTACAAGTAAAATTAGGCCAAGAAAAGGATGCCAGGATGCTCGTGGGATCAAGATGAATTGATCCATGTACTCACTTTTAATTTATCATGCGTTGTGTGGATTTTTGAAGCTTGCAGGGCTATGGCTATGGAGTATTGTCCGTAGGTAAAAGCTTGAAACCTAAGACGACGGACAGGGAAGAAGATGATGACTTGTCACCACTCCATTAGTCCGTTTGAATAATTGCGTGTTTTTTCTTCATTTTTTCAACCCATCCACTCTGTTTTACATATTATGATTTAATGTTATTATTACTATAACTAAGCAGCGTAGCACAGATGGCCAGGGCAAGCGTGGAATGAGTGGAAGGACCTGGGTTCGATCCCAGGTCCCAGCATTTTCTTTATTTTCTTAACATATAATTGCAGATCCCATGCGTTCCAAAGCCAGATGTCCATCATGCACCCCATTGATCCAGCCATTGGATCGTTGCCATTATAGATCCAATGTTCAAATCAAGGAAGGACCATGGTGCACTCTCCACAAAATCATGCGCAAAATTGGGCTCAGCCATAATGGGCCTTGCAAATTCCAAATTATACCCCCTGTTCCACCAGCATCACTCCAGGCCCAATTCTTTTAATTCTTTTTTTTTAATTTCTTTATTTTTGCTTAATTTCTTGTTTTAATTAATAACACCAAAAAATCATATTTTTTATTTAATCAAAAAATCATAAAAAACATCAAAATCATTTTTTCACAAAAATATCTTTATTAATTAATTAGTTTAATTAAATTTAGGTAAATTATTGCTTTTTTTTAATTTTAATTCAAAATAATTAGAATTAGGGTTTAATTGTGTACTTAACTAATTTTTTCCTCAAGAAAAACATAAATATTTTTATCAAATTAGAGTTTTTAGGTTGTCCAATTATTTCTCGCATTTAATTTGCCGCGCACTCTTAATTTTCTTTTTATTATTATTTGTAACTGCTCTGAGTTTGTAATAGATTTAAGTAGGGTTTTAATTCTGCATTTTATTTTCAGTCAAAAATAATTATGTATCTGCCCAAAGCCTTGTAATAATTAGGACTCTAGCTTCTCGCATTTTTATTTCCGCAAACTATCAACTGCTTAGATGTATGTATAGGATTGTATGGAACGACAAATTGAAATTAAAACAGTAGAAAACCCTAATTGTGCAAAGATAATTAACTGAAGAAATACACTTGCACATGCTCACTCCTAGGGTTTGCTCCACTCCGGTTTCCTTAGGTAAACGGTCATAAAGTATAGGGAATATTAGTGGTCGTTCTCTAGTCTCAAAAGATCTAAAATGACCCAATCAGATGTTGCCTCGGAAAAAGATCTTTAAGGCTTTAGGATGATTACTAAAATTTCCTAACGTTGCTTTTGTGATCATATTTGTCCCTTCAAACGTCCCTTAAAACTCCAACAATGGTGCTACCTATTCCTTAATTATAGGATAGCACTGTATAAAGGAAAACGAACAGACTTTTTTCGAGTAGGTAGATTAGCTCCTAGGTACTTGCTCAAAACAACAAATCTTTTACACCATACACTTTTAAACAAACTTTTCAAACTACAATTTTCAAAACAACTTTGTGACACTCTTGGGGACTGATACAAGGGTTATCACGAAGTAAAACTTTTTCAAAACAAGCACGCACAAGAAATTTTAAAAATGAGCAAAGCACCTAAGAGCCCATGGAAAACCACGAATAGAAAGGGTGCTAACACCTTCCCTTTCTATAATCTACCCCCCGTACTCAGAAATATCTTGAAAAAGGTTTTTTTTGTTATTTTTCCCTTTTCCTTTGTTGGATAAAATAAAAGTCGGTGGTGACTCTTGCTTACCGCGACATTTGCGAACACAAAACACAAACCAGTATAACAGTCGGTTCTGCCACCGTATCACAGAACTGGCGACTCTGCTGGGGATATTATAAGTGGGGTATACCTTAGGATCTAGGTCATGTTTTAACTTACTTACTTGTCTTTTTCTTTGCCTTCTTTATATTCAAGGGTTTTGTTGGGGTTATATAGATCCTACACCCAGATCGGGGAACACCTTTTAGGTAAGTAGCAATAAACTGTAAGGGAACTGTACGGTGTATACCGACACGGTTGAAGCAATAGCTACGTTGAAGTGGAACTTTGGTTGGTACCAGTAACCTTTAAGTCAATCAGGGAGAGTAAGGGGCTGTCGCATGGTGTCGTGAAGCATCAACTGACCTTAGAACCTTTAATTGCACAACTTGGCCAGTAGGACGTAGCGATATGGTCGGCTTTGGTGTATTCCCAAGGTCGACAGATACTCAATGCTACACTCATTAAGGTTTGACTCTTGAGTTTTGTTTGGTTACAAGTCAATCGCCTATTGAACGAAGCTGGGGGAAAGATCAGTGATATTGAGATCCCTTAGAACCCGATTACTATTTATAGGACAGGTTGAACCAATCCAACTTCAAGAGGGTATGACCTTAAAACTCATGCAAGCCTAAACCTAAGGCTACTTGTGTGACTTGTTTGCTTTCTGTTCCTAACAATTTGAACTCATTGCAGGGCTTTGTTTATATTCCTTGCAGGACCTTGTTTGTATAAATCCAATAAATTGGTTTCCTACCTTGCATTTTTGCTGGATGCAAAGCATACACGTCATAGCATCATACCATAGCATTTCCTTAACCATTTCAAGGATCTCGAGGGCCTGTGATGCAGGTTATGATGAACCAGGCGTCTAACAAGGGGCAAGGGGATTCATTTTCCTCTAGCCAGTGCCGTCAAAAGATCAAAACACAATAACTTGAGTTAGGGGCTATGACCCACTTGATATTGTGAGCTTGACTCTCGTAGAAGGACATTCGACGATACAAAGTTTTTCAATAAAAGCTGCAAATCTCAACTTATGACATTTTCTTGTTTACCCCGCGAGATCCTTGAAAACATTGCATACATATATCATACATATCATTGCATAAACAGGTTTCAAAGTAGGTATCTCATGTTCTCGCTATTTATTTCACGCAATGGCTCTCAAACAAGACAACAGAGATCTCCAAATTCAAGAGGCTCGATTCATGGAAATGTTCCTAAACCTATACAAGGGGCAAGAAGAGTTGAAAGCACTCCTCACTGGGAAACTGGCCAAGAAAAATCCTGAAGACAATAAGGACGAATGGTTGGAACAACTGCAAGCTGAGGTTGAAGCAATGAGAACCCAGATGTTGAGACAGATGAATCTTATCCAAGGCCTGGCCCGGGGACAAGAAGAGTTGAGAACCATTATCAACAAACTTCATCAAGATGGATACAACCGTATGAAGAAAGAAGTCGAGGTTGGGGAACAAGTCATTGATCAACCTCCAAGAAGATAAGATTTTGGTTTGGTGAAGAGTGGACCTTTCCAAATTGCTACAACCTCACGGGTCCAACAACAACCTCGCCAAAAACAACGGCTTAATCAGAGTAAGCCAGATACACCCAAGAGGCAGTTTACAAAACTCAACGTGTCGTTGTCTCAAGCTTTGCAACACCTGTTGAGGATGAATCTGATTACGTTGATAGGACCTCATCTGAATCCCAAGACTTCTTCGCCTAACTACAATCCTGATGCAAGGTGTGCATATCACTCCAACAGTCTGGGGCATGATACTGATGATTGTTGGATGTTGAAATATAAAATTCAAAACTTGATTGATGAAGGAGTGCTGGAGTTTACACAAGATGGTCAAGCTGAGTTCTTCTGCCATCCTTCAAAGGCACGTCATCTGAAGTGACAAGATCAGACGAAGAGGCATTTGTTCATTAGAATTTTCAATTTGTAATTTTCTTTTGATTTTTTCGAACATTTATTCATATCAAACCTTATGATTTCATCAACGCACCGTGTATGTTTGTCTTGAATCAATTCATTCGTATTCACTATTTCAAAACTGCGTTATTACTTCCTTTTTGTGATATTCAAATCTTGATTAAAAAGCTGTAAGCCTTTAGAGGGAGGATGACGAAAATGATACCATAATCTCTACAGTATGCTTTTGAACAGACCCCCCTGACGATGTACAAGCGTTGTTTCAAATCCCAAATAGTGGAGTTATAAGGAAGATAATCCCTAGTCAACCCCTTTGAGCCTAAGAAGTAGGAGTTTTCTTTTCACACAAATTAAAACCCTTAATCATAACCTGGGGCAGGGTAGTTTCTCAGTTAATTCAGATGCACATTCAGTCACAATATTCTACTTCATACATAATGAATGACATCAAAGATGTCCTTCCTAATCAAAAGACGATGATGGTTCTGCATAGTCATTAATAATAGGAAGTCATTATCTCTCAAAATGAAAGCCCACTAAGTCAAAACCTACGAAGGAGACTTAAGAAAAAAAACTAGGGCATCCCGCTGGATGTAATCACAAAAGAAACAGTTCAGGCAAAAGAAGGGATAATAATAAAAAAAAGAGGTCCTACCAATCCTCGACAAAAAAAATATTACAAAATGACTGTCTCTTCCAAATAAACTTTCAGTATCCTAACCATCATCGGAACATCAAGGACAAGATGCCAGACTCAATGTGGATCTAAATGCGCAACTAGCTAAGCATAGGACTGGAGAACATCACGAAGAGTGGGGTGGGTACAAATAAAATTTGAGCCTTTATCCTTTGTTTCTTGAACCGTGAACCAGGCCACGTTATAACCCTTAAAAGTCCTAGCTGAAGCATGGGTTAATTCGAATGCATATTGTTCAAAAGGTATCCTGACTCCTGTAAGGTTTGCTATAAATCCCGATTTGACATTACACTCTTACAAAATTTGTTTGTTTTACTAAAAAATGATTCTTCAAAATTCAATACAGACATAAGTTTTGCATTCTTAAAATACCATTGTTTGCATATGACTATTTGTTCAACAGCATAGAAATCCGCATGATGAATATCTATTGAACAAAAACCTTCTCCAACGAAAATGATCACCTTAAGTGGAAAAACACACCCAACCAAGGGGCACGACATGATCATCATCCATCATCTGGGATAGTCAAGTCAAGATTCAAGGAATCTCTCAAGGATGCCAAATAGCCAGGGGCAGATCTCCATCTGAATCACTTGGGGAATTCGACATGAATTCCGACAACGAATCATGTATGATCAAACAAACATCTTTTAGCAGTGTGGAAACACTTACTACTATGGACAATGACAATTCTCCACACCCGGTGAACGTGGAAATAGTCAGAAAATACTACGCATGAACAAAGACCCGCTAGGTTGACGTACCTAGGCAAAAATAAGGGCATCCCGGTGAACTAAAAGGGTTCGGGCAAAAATTAGGGATAAAAACAAAAAATATGTACACCCGGCAAGTCAAAAACCTGAAAAGGCGACTTAAGCAAAAAAGGGTATCCTAATGGACTGAAAACCCAAAAGGGTTGTCTAGGCAAAAGTTAGGGATTTGAAGCGTACGACTATGTCCCGTCATCTTGTCATTTGTTTATCATTAGAAGACTTATCATCCTGATCAGCATCCACCAAGCCTCCACAGGTACTTTCTCCAACAGGTATAGGGGCAGAAACGTCTTGATGTAAAGTCACTGCTACGTCCTCAGCATACGTCCCAGTGACGTCTATGTCCCCCACAGAGTATAGGCAACCAAAGTTTTGATCTCTGCTTCCCCAAACAGGAGTTACTTTCCCCAACAAAGTTCCTTCAAAGAGCCGATATCTATATTCCCCGGCCGAGTTTTATAATCGCAAATGGTTTATAAAGCTTTCTCCCGAGCAGAGTTTATCTCTCTGACTGCGGAACATCTCTCAAGCAGAGTTTATTTCTCTGAATGAGGAAGCTCAATCCCCAACATAGTTTATTTCTCCAGCTACGGAAGTTCATCCCCTGGATGAGTTTATTTCTCTAAATCGACAAAATCTTCTAGCAAGGTATCTCCTCTCGCAAACAGAGTTATTCCCCCGCAGATTTATTCTCAAGCAGAGTCTCTCTCCGGCAGAATATTCACAAATAGAAAGGAATAAATCCATGGCATAGTCATCTCCATTCACCATCCCCAGAAGAAGTAGAAGAACCACTTTTTCTATAATGATCAGGAATGCAATTTCCAGTATTCTCCAACAGCAGCCAGGGATTTATTTTCCCAAACTCGGACGTGCCACAATAGCATTTCATGCTCATACATCATGACATGCGCACACATATTGCATACAGCATAATCTTATTTATTTTGATAACATCATCATACAATGCATTTCATGCATCACATATAATTTATCATGTACCTTTTCAGGAAAGTTGGTTATCATCAACGATTTCTAGCAGGTCCAAGATTAGCTCCTAAAACTAAACAGAGTAATTATCTGTGCAACCAGATGCAGCTTTACATGGGTTCGTCACGAAGCAATCTTACACGGGTTTCTCCTAAATACAGCTCCACACGAGTTTATCCTGAAAAATTTTACGCGGGTCCCTTCTCATACATTTCCAAATAAAGTTTCACACGAACTCATCCTGAAGTAACCTTACCCAGGTTCCTCCTGAAGCCCTACACGAACTCATCCCGAAGCAACCCTACCTAGGTTCCTTCTCGATTCAGATGCAGTTTTACCCAAACTCCTCACGAAGCAACCTTACCTAGGTTCCTTCTCGGTTCCGATGTAGTTTTACCCAAACCCCTCATGAAGCAACCTTACCTAGGTTCCTTCTCGGTTCCGATGTAGTTTTACCCAAACTCCTCACGAAGCCACCTTACCCAGGTTCCTTCCTGCAAGCCCTACTATCCAGGATTTCATCTCGAAGTAACCCTACGATCCAGGTTCCTTCCCATAAGCCCTACCATCCAGGCTTTCATCTTTAGGTAACCCTAATATCTAGGTTCCCTCCCATAAGGCCTACCATCCAGGCTTTCATTTTGAAGTAACCCTACGACCCAAGTTCCTTCCCATAATACCTACTATCCAGGCTTTCATTTTGAAGTAACCCTACTATCCAGGTTCCTTCCCTTAAGCCCTACTATCAAGGCTTTCATCTTGAAGTAACCCTACGACCCGGGTTCCTTCCCATAAGCCCTACTATCCAGACTTTCATTTTGAAGTAACCCTACTATCCAGGTTCCTTCCCATAAGCCCTATTATCCAGGCTTTCATCTTGAGGTAGCCCTACTATCCAGGCTTTCATTTCGAAGCAGCCCTACGACCTAGGTTCCTTCCTATAAGCCCAACTATCCAGGCTTTCATTTCGAAGCAACCCGACGACCCAGGTTCCTTCTCTTAGCCCTACTATCCAGGCTTTCATTTCAAAGTAACCCTACTATCCAGGTTCCTTTTCATAGCACTACTATCTAGGATTTCATTTCGAAGTAACCCTACTATCCAGGTTCCTTCTCATAGCCCTACTATCCAGGATCTCATTTCGAAGTAACCCTGTTATCCAGGTTCCTTCCCATAAGCCCTACTATCCAGGCTTTCATTTCTAAGTTACCCCACCATCCAGGTTCCTTCTCATAGCCTTACTATCCAGGCTTTCATTTCGAAGTTACCCTACTATCCAGGTTCCTTCCCATAGCCTTACTATCCAGGCTTTCATTTTAAAGTTACCCTACCATCCAGGTTCCTTCTCATAGACTTACTATCCAGGCTTTCGTTTAGAAGTTACCCTACCATCCAGGTTCCTTCTCATAGCCTTACTATCTAGGATTTCATTTCGAAGTTACCCTACTATCCAAGTTCCTTCTCATAGCCTTACTCTCCAGGCTCTTATTTCGAAGTAACCCTACGACCCAGGTTCCTTCTCATAAGCCATACTATCCAGGCTCTCATTTCGAAGTAACCCTATGACCCAGGTTCCTTCTCTCTTATCTCTAAACACCAGTTTACAACACTGTAAGACCTGGACCTGGCCAGATACTGTCGGTTTCACATTTCCCCAGTAAGTCATCGTGCAGCCTAGATCCTGACCAGATGTGCAGGTCACATCCATCTCCTCAATCAAGAATTAACTCCCCTTTAGAGTAATGGACAACCGAAGCTCCTAGACTCAATTTCCCAAGACATAAATCAACATTCCCCGATGAAGTCCTCCTCAACGGTAAGTACAGGAATTCTCGTGAAGGAATATTTTATACAACCAATATCTTTTCTGGATGGCATCTTTAAGCCCATCTCCGAAAATTCTCTGCTGACTTCCAAATGGCATATGTAATCCCATTCCCGATATCACCAATCACCAGGCACTTCATGCGAGTGCAAATTTCTGGGCACTCTAGTGTTCAGTCATCTCCCACCTTCAGATCACGAAAGGCAGACAAGCCAATCTACATCCTCAGGTGTAAGAAGTTTGAACAGGGGCAGCTATTGTACCCCAAAATTCGCTCTCCCATTTTACTCAACAAATGCTCATTAAGACCCTTAACTTGCTCAAGGATGCCCAAGAATTGACCAGACAAACTCTCTCCTAAAGCAATAAACCTCCAACTAGGGTTTACATTTTCATCAAGATGGGTGAGCTCCAAAGGCCTAATATGCTCTCCACAGTCCTAATATGTCCTAAAGATCATCCATGCCAAGTTTTATACCTTTCACAAGAAGTTTGCTCAGTCAAACTGCTCAGATGCTTGAGAATCAACTGTATTAGGTCAAAAGTCAACTATGGCCCACATACAGTCAAACTTCAAGATTTTTGGTCAATATCAACATTTTGAATTGATATTCATATTTGATCAAGGGTTGATAATGATTCCTCAAGGCATGCTCCTAATTCATCAAAACTCAAAAGTTGCTACATTAGGGTTTCTTAGGAAAAGTCAACCAAACTTTGACCAAGCATAACTTTCTCATACTTTATCAAAAATTTCTCATCCAAAGCTCATTTTGAAGGGAATTTAATTTCCTACAACTCATCTTCAGCCCTCAAATTCAATAAATGCACTCATAAAAAGATATGGATTTCTACATTATAGGTCCTTTTGAAAAGTCAACAAAAACCCCTTTTGGGTCAAAGCTTCTTACATGAACATGGAAGACCCAATTTAAATGAGACCAAAACGGTTGTTTAGGGGACGTCCTAAGATTTCTAAAAAGATTAAGAACACATCTCTAGGGTTAAAATTGGAAGAGATATGCATTGTCAAAGTTGACCATTTTTGGAAAATTGCCAAAAGTCAAATGTGCTCAAAAGGGAATTTTTTGTCAAATGGGCCTAGCATTTCAGGATTATATCTTGTTAAGGACATGGTCCACGACCCAAATCAGCAGCCATATCTTATTTTCCCTATTTATTTATTTATTTTGATTTTGATTTTTATTTACTAAAAATCACATTAAATCAAATAAATAACAAAAAATATCAAAGATTGTTTTGATGATCTAATTTTGATGAAAATCGAATCTAATTAAGATGGCCTAATCAAGGCAATTTGAGGAAAAAATTGCATGATTTGGATGGTTATGGAAAGATATCATATGGTAAACAAATCACATTCATTCTCCATGATTCCAAAAGATTCAGTTCGTTTTTATTACCCTAATTCATCACACTACATATAATGAACAAAAACAAGGCAAGAAAAAAGGTTTGCAGTCGTGAAAGCAGAGAAAGAAAATTCAATTTTTGGCAAAAAAGTGGTGGATCATTTTCTCGCATAGAGGGTGATTAAGGACATTCCAAGGCTTCCAATCGCTTCCTGGACATCTCCTGAAGCTAGCACGATCCATTGCAAGCCTTCTCAAGCCCAGAATCGCGCCTGGTAAACTCATAGTTTGCCCATATAAGCTTGACTTTGATTTTACAGTTTACGCATGATTAACTACTTTTAAGCATAGAATTGTATTTGTATCATTATTTGGAATGTTTTGGTTTATTTAATTTTGCATTTTGATACGTATCTTGATAATTTCCATGGCTAGGGTTTAAGAAGTCGTTTTAGGGCTTCTTTGTACAGGTAATATTAGGCCAAGAAAAGGATGCCAAGGTGCTCGTGGGATCAAGACGAATTGATCCATGTACTCACTTTTAATTTATCATGCGTTGTTTGGATTTTTGAAGCTTGCATGGCTATGGCTATGGAGTATTGTCCGTAGGTAAAAGCTTGAAACCTAAGACGACAGACAGGGAAGAAGATGATGATTGTTCACCACTCCATTAGTCCGTTTGAATAATCGCGCATTTTTTTCTTCATTTTTTCATCCCATCCACTTTGTTTTACATATGATGATTTAATGTTATTATTACTACAACTAAGCAGCGTAACACAGATGGCCGGGGCTAGCGTGGAATGTGTGGGAGGACCTGGGTTCAATCCCAGGTCCCAGCATTTTCTTTATTTTCTAAACATATAATTGCAGATCCCATGCGTTCCAAAGCCAGATGTCCATCATGCCGCCATTGATCCAGCCACTAGATCGTTGCCAGTATAGATCCAATGTTCAAATCAAGGAAGGAACATGGTGCACTCTCCAGGAGCAGTAACACAGAATCATGCACAGAATTGGGCTCGGCCATAATGGGCCTTGAAAATTCCAAATTATACCCCATGTTCCACCAACATCACTCCAGACCCAATTCTTTTAATTATTTTTATTTTTTTATTTAATTTCTTTATTTTTGATAAATTTCTTGTTTTAATTAATAACACCAAAAAATCATATTTTTTATTGTTGTACCCCAATTTTCCCCCTAAGACCCCTTCATCATACCATGTTGTTTCAATCAAAACAAGATCACATTAGGGCTTTTGGTTCTTCTCCCTATCTTTAGCTTTGCTCTTTGAGGAATCCCAAAGCACCTTTACTTGTTTTCTTTTGTGATCATGAATATTTTGCTTTGGTTTCCTTTCTAATTAATATAATGCAATGTTGGTTTGTCTTACTTGTTAATAATGTAGGTAAAGGCAATGAGGTTTAGCAAGTTACTCCATGGGTTCATGAGTTTATTTCCATGCCCTAGTCAATAAATCTTGAGAAATTCAAACCTCACCATTGAATTTGTTTTGGAAGAAATGGAATGACAAGGCTTATTTTGGTTCATCATATTTCAAAGTTATCAAAATTGATTCAAAAGTGCAAGGGGTTGAGGGAAGAAGTTGTCATGATTGGATAAGGTCTTGTTCCTATTGGTCACAAGAGCACATTTCTCTCAAATTTCAAGATATGGAAGTGGTTTTGGTGGCTATGGGTCCTCATCATCATCCTTAACAACTTCTATTCACAAATAAAGAATATTGGCACAAGAAGTTTGTTCAAACTTGTCAAAGTTCCTCAAAGCATTCTCTTGATCTAGAGGCTATGGTTTTAAACTTCAAAGGAGCATATCTTGCTCACCTTTTGGTATTTTTGAGTGATTACAAAGACATATTTCTCTAAAAAGAGTTACCAAAAAATAACTTCAAAAGTTCCAAGGAGTTTTCATGTGGAAGGAACTTGGTGGAGAAGAAAGATTACAAGTCATCCAGATGAATCCACAATTTTCCATATGTGACTTCAAATGGTTATAACTTGGTCAATTTTTATCACCTTGAGTCCATTCGTTTTCCATGATGATCTTAAAAATGTGTACTTTATGCCTTCTTTTATGTGCAAAGTGAGAAAATGGATGGAAGTTGCCTTAAATATGTAAAAGATTATAGGTCATTTCATGATTTTTGGCCAACTTCAACAAGTCATAACTTGCTCATTTTTTGGAGATTTTGAGTGGTTCAAATTTCAAAATGTCATTCAAGAGATCTAATTCATTCCATTTTTTTGGCCAAGAGCAAATTCTAAGTGGAAGGCCATGTTTGGATACAAAAGATTATATGTCATTTTTGAAGAAGAATTTGAAATATTTCTAAGTATGGAAAGTCAACTCTTTTTCTTCAATTTGACTCCATGTAACTTTAAGCTCAAGCATCCATTTGATTCCATTCTTTTTCCATTGCAAAGCTTGTAACCTCATATTTCCAAAGCATCAAGAATTATGCCCTAAGACCCCTTGAGTTGGAAATGCCATGGATTTGAATTTGGTAACTTGAAACTGAATTTTTCACAAAGTCAGAATTTTGAAATCCATAATGTGACTTCTAAACACAAGATTTATGCGCGTTTTTTATTTAAACTTGATTAGCAAACTTGCCAGAAGTGATTAGCACCCCAAAAGGAAAGGTTTGGCTGAGTTTTGATGGAAATGAATTCACACTTCACTCGTGTTCGACCTTCACTCAATTTCCCTCCAAACTTCCTTGTTTCTTCAAATTTTAATTCCCATTCACTTCCCTATAAATAGAGGGTCATCCCTCATCCATTTTCCCAAGCTTAGAGAGCCAAGAACACCCTGCCAAAACCTCACACGAACCCACTTTTTTTGAATTCAGTTTCTGAAATTTAAGCTTCATTTTCCAAAATTCTTTGCGCATTCATCATCCTTGAGCATCATACAAACTCTCCAGTACTTAAACCAATCAACATGAGCCATAATTCAAGCTACAGAAGTCTACTTTCAGAGCTTCTTACTTGAACTTCGAAAAGGTAGAATTCTCCACCATTTGGATCCAAATCAAGCATTGATCTATTCTACTCCTTCTTCTGATTCTAATGCTGCTTACAATTTTTAAATCCATTAAGAATTGAGAGAGAAATCTCAAATTGAAGGTGCTCGCTATTTTTTGAGTTTTTGATTCATATCTCTCTCCATACCTTATATAAATTTGGCACGATGGTTGTGTTAGAATCGTCTTGAAGAGACGAGTTCAATGATGCTAGCCCGGGATCCTAATTTTTCCATTTGAAGGATCTCACAAAATCCCCATTGCAGGGTGTCTGGAGGTTGAAGACGATGGCATGTCTCGTCTCAGCCAATGAAAGCGTGCCAAACGTTTTAATTTCACTGGTTTCCCTTTTTCTGATCACATGTGTTTTCACTAAGGTCATATCAAGCACAACGCGTCTGGTCCATTGGATTAGCTTACTAACGCGTTTTGACTATGATCTGATGGTCCACATCTTTTTGGTTTTATTTTATTTTCTGATTTTATATTTTTATTGATTAAATTTTCCAAAATTCATAACTCTTTTATTTTTATCCAAAAATTATGAAAAAATTCACAAAAATACTTTGAATTATTTCTGATGTCATGAATATTTTTCACATTTTTATTTTGATATTTAGTATTTTTTATATTTTTTGTATTATTTGCTTTCTTTTAATTACCTAAAAAATACTTTTTGACATTTTTTAATTCTGAAAAAATTCATTTTCTGAAAATTTTATGAAATTTTATGTTGAGGTTTACCATTTTTTTACCTATTTTATGTTTGTTTGGACAATTTTAAATAGTTTAAAAATAGTTTCTGACTTTTAAAAATGACCAAATTTTTTATAAAAATATTTGGATCCATTTCTGATTTTTCTATGACCTTATTTTTCATTTCTTGATTAATTTGAACATAATTGATATTTTCCTCATTATTTTCTATTTTTAAAACATTTTTAACCTTTTTAATGTATATATTAAATGTGATATTATTTTGTGAATTATTTTCTGCCTGATCTTGGGTTAGGTTTTGGATCATGAACTTTATTAACATCATTGGATCCATGGTGTTGAGTTTAGCTCCACAAAAAATGGATGAATGATTTTAATAATAGTTTGATTAAAATTTAATTCAAATGTGGTTTATACATTCTTTTTACCCTATCCCCCTTCATCTCATCCCCCTCTTATTGCACTAAATGTTGCTGGAGCATGATCTCTATATCATGTCTCAAAATAAATGGTGCATAGATTGCTATTGACCGGCCTCAAAATAGGTGTGACTTCTATATAAGTCCACTTACGAATAAGTCTGTCCCGATTCGAATAAATGATCATTTGTGGCCCAAACTTATGATTGCAAGCCCAAGTATGTTAATTTGATCTCTTTGATCAAATAACCTTGAGATTCATTGTGTGGAGGCATTGGTTCTACTAATCCTCTAATGGATCTATAACACCTTTGGTCAACGCGGATCACTTAAACATCGTTGATCATTAAATGGTACTTGTGAGAATTCCAAATGGATGATATACTTGACAAAAAGCAAATGCAACTTGTTGTGTGGAGGCTTCGGTTCTATTAATCCTCTAATGAGTTCCAAATGCAAGTTTCAAGATGGTCATCCAACTAACCACTAATTATTGACTTGTTTTATCTTATGCTTTTATTCTTTTTTATACTTTATGTACTATTTATATTTTAGCATTTACTTTTCATGCCATTTTCATCTTTGCTCATTTGAGCATTTATTTTCTTGCCATTTTTACTTTGCTCACTTGAGCTTTTCTTTTCTTTCCTTAAGATACTTAATAATCAACATAAACCCTAAAAAACTCTTAATGGCACTTGGACTATTCGGTTACTATCCTTGGCATGATGGAGCATTGGACTTTTTCTTGGACTTAGGATTAGAAACCTTGGCCTATCTTGGAGACCTTGTGATTTTATCTGATTATTTTGTCTGGAGTTCTTGAGGTTTACCTCAAGACATTGGGTTGTTTGTTTGTTTTTGTGTGCAGGTTTTTGTGATTACATTCTCTGTTTGTAATCTAGAATTCACCCGTATACAGCCGTTATTCTGCCCAATTTTTGTGAAGAATTAATACACTTGAAGTTTTGGTTCTCTCAAGAGCTCTAGTATCTTTGCTTGCTTGGTTTCAATCCAAAGAATGGGAATTCTATCTTGGCTCATAATGTCAAGTTTTGGCTTCTTGTTGGTTAAATGGTTCTTATCTTTAGCTTTTACCTTATGCTTTACGATAGTCTCTTCTTCTCCTCCCATCTTCTTTAATTTCAAAAATCTTCTCCCTCCTTTTGAAAATTCTTCTTATTTCTAAACTTGAAACACTTTCATAATAAACTTGGACTTAGGTCCATGCATTTTTCAAAACATTTTCATCAATAAACTTCAATTAACTTAATAATACCTTGACACTTTTTGAGAGAAGACTAAAAATCAATCAATCTCATTTCAAATCATTTTTGCCACATTGGATTTTATCTTTAAACTTTTCTCAAAAGATTAAACTCTTGTCAATTCTTGTAGTGATGCAAACAACTATACTTCTACAATATGTAGTGAAGTGAGATATTTTCCAATTGGGTGTTAAGTGAGGCATTGTTGATTTTAAAATCCAAGCCATATCCTCCACTTTGAGATGATGCAAATTCTCCTTTCTCATGATTGTGGGTAGTAAGTATGTTTTTCCACACGGACAATGACGATGATGTTTTATCTCATAAAAATAACCAACACAGTTGTGTTTCAAATTTCTAAAAGAGGAACTACGTGTACCCTGATCCCCTATTGCACGAAAGGTGGTACGTAGACACTAAAGGTTCGCAACCGTGGAGGGTGCAAAAATCATTAAAAAAATATACTTCTCTTCTCACCTCCACCATCTATTTCTATACAACACATTTTATAGCCAAAATATATAGATTTTACAAAGAGGTTCCTGTGGAGTACCGTAGATGTTTAGGGTGCTAATACCTTCCCTTTGCATAACCAACCCCCTTACCTTGAATATTTCCCCATCTTTTTGGGTTATTCGCTCTTTTCCTATTCCTTTGGAAACAATAAAGCGCGGTGGCAATTTTTATTTTGATTTGTATAAAGTCTAGTCAATCCAATGGCTTAGTCTTGAACATTTCTACCGCTACAGAAAAATGGCGACTTCACTAGGGAGGGATTGACCTCTTGCTGGTCCATCCCGAAGTGGGTTGAGCCTATCTTTGTTAAGATCTGTATATGTGCTATTGTTGTTTATGTGTTATATTTTGTATATATGTTTGTTTGGATTTTCCTGGTTTTCAGGGTGCTTGGTGATTACTCATAAGTCCTATACCCGGACTTGGGAAAACTTTATGATAGGACGGGCGGTATAGTCATGTTAACTTTGAGGGAGTAATCCAAAAAAAGGAGGCATGAGATCCCCCACTCGTTTACCGAGTAATCGAGAAGACGTACTGCTTTCGACCTGGGTGCCTGCTGAAACTGAGGACCGTAGAATACCAAACCCATCTTGGCCTTTTAGGTGTAGTGCGGAAGCTATGACAGAGTAATCCGAAAATAGTTTTCATGCGATACTACGCTCGGACGAGTCTTTCTTGAGAATATTACTAATTACTGAGTTAATCGGGAAGTTGGTAATATCCAAAGGAAGGATGTAGACTCTGGGAACCTCTAAAACCTTGTTCGACAGGTGATAACTTCTTAGACCAACACCTTATGGGTAGTACCTTCGGCCTCATGCTCGTGAAGTTGAACCTATGAACCCTATATGTGTGATCTTGTGTGTCATTGTTGCATCATGCAACCATGCACTCATAAGCATCTTTTGAAGAAAACAATATTTCAAGGGATTTAAAGGTTGACTATTTATGAATATCTCAGGTACTTTTAACGATGGATTCTGGAAAGAGAAAGACCGGGAAATACAGTTTCAAGGATCCTAAGATAGATGAGTTGATCAGTCTAATTCCATAGATCGAGTGTTCTGCAGACTTTCAGAATAAGTATGGATCCATTATTCCTCTCATGAAGCTGAAGATGAAGGAGGGTATTCTCTCGACCTTGGTCCAGTTCTATGATCCGATGTATCACTGCTTTACTTTTCCCGATTATCAGTTGATGCCTACACTGGAGGAGTATTCTTATCTATTGTATTTACCTGTTACCAATCGTGTTCCTTTTACTAGTTTAGAGGGTGAGCCAAAACCACATGAGATTGCTGCTTTGATTCATATGGGAAAGTTTGAGGTGGAAGCCCATATGACTACTAAAGGAGGGATTAGAGGATTACCAGCTCAGTTCTTATTGGAGAAAGCTCGTTACTTTTCCAGAATGAATAGTATGGTTGCTTTTGAGGCCATCTTTGATCTACTTGCTTACAGATTGTTCTTATTTCCTAATGTGGACAAGTTTGTCGACATTAACGTTATCAGGATTTTCATGATTAGAAACCCAGTTCCTACACTGTTGGGTGATGCTTATTACTCTGTTCATCTTCAGAATTCTTATCATGGGGGAATTATTATCTGTTGCACGCCTTTGTTGTACCGGTGGTTCATCTCTCATATGCCTCAGTCTGATGCTTTTTGGGATGTCATGAAGGAACCCCGGTGGGCTCCTAAGATCATGGCACTTACTCACTCGGATATTGATTGGTATCATCGAGCTTATCAGGATGTGGAGATTATTGACAGTTGTGGTAGTTTCCCCAATGTACCGCTTCTTGGTGCAAAGGGAGGAATTAACTATAACCCTGTTCTTGCACAATGACAGCTTGGTTATCCGATGAGGGATAAACTGAATAGTATTCATTTGAGTAGTTTCTTTCTGAAGGAAGGAGAAGACCATAGGGAAGCTAGGGAGCAGATTGCGAAGGCCTGGTGTCACCATTCATAAGAAGAGTAGGAAGGATTTGGGACCTAGGGGTGATGTTTCTTTGGAGCCATATCTTTAGTGGGTCTGATCAAGAGCCATTCAGTTGAAGATACCGTATACTCGGGAGACACCCATGCCTGATCTATTTGTGAAGACCACTCCTCCCTTATTAGATGATCTAGAAGAGCTGCAACTCGCTTTGGTTAGGATGCAACAGGAAAGGGATGCTTGGAAGAACAAGTTCCATACTTTAGAGAGTTCCTACAGAGCAGACCTGAAGGAGAAGGACGATTTGATCGAGATCCTTGAGAGTCGAGCGGTAGATTCTATGGAGAGGCAAGTGGATTTATTTTCCCCTAAGCCTCTGTGATACAGTGGCAGAACCAGACTGTTTTAGGAAAATGCTGGTTTGCATTTTGCGTTTTTTGTTCATAAAATGTCGCGGTAAGCAAGAGTCACCACCGACTTTTATTTTATCCAACTGGACAGGAAACAAAGCATAGAAAAATTCCTTTTTCGAGATTTTGAGTACGGGGGGTAGATTATAGAAAGGTAAGGTATTAGCACACTTTCTATCTGTGGTTTTCCACGGGCTCTTAGGTACTTGCTCATCATTTTAAAAAAATTCTTCAGTGTTTGTGTGTTTTTGAAAAGTTTTTGTTTTACTTAGTTTTAACCCTTGCTTCTGTCTTCAAGAATGTTACGAAGTGTTTTTGAAAACTTTGTTTGAAAAAGAGTGTGAGTGTGGAAAAGTTTGTTTTGAGCAAGTACCTACTAGCATCTACCTACTCAAAAAAAGAATGTTTTTGTTCTTGTTTCCTTTAGACATCGCTATCCTACTTATTTGAGAAATAGGAAGCACCGTCATTGGAGTTGTAAGGGTCAAATTGAAAGGGACATAAGGTCACTAAAGCAATGTTAGGATGTCTTAGTAATAACCCTAATGTCTTAAGATCATATTCGAGGCAACATTTCCTAGGCAACCTTTCCGAGGTAACATTTCCGAACGGGACATTTGATCTTTGTTTAGACAAAAGATCGACCACTAAAACACCCTATACTTAAAGATCGTTTATCGAAGGCAACCGAAGTGAGAGTATACCCTAGGAGTGCGCATGTGCGAGTGATTTGATTTCAGTTATTATCTTTGCACATTTAGGGTTTGCTAACCATTTTAAAATTTACATACAATCTTATCATGCAATCCTATTATCATACATCTAACAGTTAATATTTGCGAAAATTAAAATGCGGGAAATAAAACTACGCTATTACAAGGCTTCGGGGAGGGGGATTAATTACATAGCCAAAAACCCGTAAAACGATAAATCAAAGAAGAATCCTAATTAAACTATTACATACCATGAGCAGTTACATTAATATCGCAAAAATAATAAATGCGCGCGATGAATCGAGGATGAGAAAATTAGGGTTTAGACCCCGTCTAAACCTAATTAAAAGAAAGATCATTTTTTGTTTTTTTTTATAATTATTTTGAGATAATAAGGCTTTAATTAAATAAGTACAAACCTAATTACTAATTAATTTTAAAGTAAGAAAAATAATTAATTTGACCTATTTTGCATTTTTGTTATTTTAAGAAAAGAATATAGAAATTAAATCAAACAAACCCTAATTTCTAATTTATTTTAAGTTATTTACAAAAAGGTTAAAATTACCCTAAAATTAAATTAAACTAATTATTAAATTAAATTTGACAAAAATAAAACCTAAATCTAAATTGTTGAAAATTGATTTTATGAGTTTTTGTAAAAAAGAATTAAATTTATGTTAGAAAATAATTAATCAAAATAAATAAATAAAAGAAAAAATATATAAAAGGAAAGAGAGATGGGCCTGGTTTAGTAACAATGGAAGGGGTGTCAATAACAATTATGAGCCCAATAATCCTTGGCCCACGTTAACTTTCCAGATCCTATGCATTGGCTTGACTAGGGTGCATCATGGACCTCCTTGTGAGAAACGCTAGATCTGGATAGAGATGGATCTTGTGGCTGACTGATTGGAGGCACGTGGTAAGCTTCAGGATGCACGGGGTACATGATCTGTAAAGAGAAATTGAGAAAAATGGTAAATGTTGGAGGCAGGGGTCGAACCTCTGACCTCATGCCTGCAAAGCCTTAACGCCTTCCCTGGATACCACTGGGCCACTTGGATTTATTTGTTAGTATATGAAATAATAATAATATAATGAAAACAACGCCAGCTATCAAACAAACGCGCCAAAATTCAAACGGACGAATGGTGTGTTGCCACGCAAGTCGTCGTCTACCCCTGTCCGTCGTTTTAGATTTTAGGACTTTTACCTACAGACGCCAAACCTAAGTATAGCCCATGTCCGTTCCAAAACCCTGTACGTGCATGATAAATGAAAACCAATGGCACCAATCAACTCGTTTCAATCTCACGAGTATCATGGTACCAATATCAACGTCCAATTTCTCCTGTATAACAAAACCCCAAAATGATCCAAGAAACCCTAACAATGGTGGCTATGCGTATGGCTTCCAAAAATACAATCAAACAATGCAGTTAGTTTCAAAACATGGTAAGGATCACAAATGCACCATTTAAACATGATAAAGACGCAAGGATTTGGATAATCGAATTTGAAAAATATACCAAACCGTGATTATTATACATCCCGTTTCTGGGCTTGGGAGGGCTGGCAAATGATTGGAATCGCTTCAGAGGAGGTCCAAGAGTGGATTGGTTGCTTTAAATCGCCTTGAACCTTCCTCTAACTAGTAACTCGAACCAACACTTTTGAGTGATTTTTTGAATTCAGTTCTGACTTCTCACGCCTCCAACCCCTGTTCTTTTGCTTTGGATGTATTCAATATATATCATAGAGTGCATTAGGGTTACAAGTTTGCATCAAATCCTTGTAATTATGAAGATTTGATCATTGATTCACCCTTGCATCAAATCTTTCCAAAATAAGAAAAATTCAATCTTTTTCTGTCCAAACAAGCCTTGCATGATTTGATTTCATTGCCAGCTATATAAGAGACCTAAACATGCACAAAATCTCAAGCCTTGATTAGTTTTGATATTTTCATGTTTTTATTTTGATTTATATTAAATTAATTGAAATAAAAATCAAAATAAATGACAAAAATAAAATAAAGACAAGTGAGAAGGGTCATGGGTCGTGGATCATGTTACCAACTCAATGCAATCACAAAAAGTTGGGCACATTTGACAAAAATTGCAATTTGAGACATATTTGACTTTTGGCAATTTTGCAAAAAAGGTCAACTTCACCAATGCATAACTCCTTCAACTTTGACCCTAGAGATGTGTTCTTGGACTTTTTAGAAAGCTAAAGATGTCCTCTAATCAAAACCTTTGGTCTCATATCAATTGAGTCTTTCATGTTCATGTATGAAGCTTTGACAAAAAAGGTGTTTTTGTTGACTTTTCAAAATGACCTATAATGTCCTAATTTATATCTTATTGTGAGTGCATATTTTGAACTTGGGAGATGAATATGAATTGTAGGTAATTACATCCTATTTAAAATTTGGTTTGGATGGGTCATTTCTGATAAAGTATGAGAAAGTTATGCTTGGTCAAAGTTGACTTTTTCCTGCAAAACCCTAATTTAGCAACTTTGGGGTTTCGATGAATTGTGAGCAATCCTTGAGGAATCATGATAAACCCTTGATATTATGATGAATAATACTTCAAAATGAGAATGTTGACCAAAAATCTTGAAGTTTGACTGTATGTGGGACACAGTTGACTTTTGCCCTAGCACAGTCGATTTTCAGGCCTTTGAGCAATTGTCTGAGCAAACTTTCTCTGCAAGGCTTGAAACTTGTCATGGATGATCTTGAGAACATTTTAGGACAATGGTGAGCATTTGGGATCCCTTGGCCTCAAATATCTTGATGCAAAATGAAACCCTAATTTGGGGTAGACTGCTTTAGGAGAGAGTTTGTCTGGTCAACCCTTGGACTTCCTTGAGCAAATTGAGGACTTCACTTGTCATGTTTTGAGAAATATGGGAGGGAAAATTTTAGGGTACAACATCTGCCCCTGTTCAATCTTCTTAAACCTGAGGATGTTGATTGGCTTGTCTGCCTTTCGTGATCCGAGGGTGGAAGATGATTGAACACTAGAGTGCCCAGAAATTTGCACTCACATGAAGTGGTATCCGTCTTGCGATGTCGGGTATGGGCTTATAGATGCCATTTGGAAGTTGGAGTCGAAAGATGGGCTTAAAGATGCCATCAGAAGGAGTGTCGATCGCATAAGAGATTCCTTTGCGAGAGCCCGTATACCTGTTGTTGAGGAGGACTACACTGGGGAATGCTGGTCTCTGTCGTGGTAGAAGTAGAATTTTAGGAGCTTCAGTCGTCCATTATTCTACTGGGGAATTATCTCTTGGTTGAAGAGGTGAAAATGAACTACTATCTAGTCGTGCTCCAGGCTTTACAGTGTTTTGTTGAGGAAAATAAGACCGACTGCTATCTGGTCGATTCCTGGCTTCACAATGACTTACTGGGGGGATGAGATTAAACTTGCTATCTAGTTTTTGTCCAGGCTTCACAATTTCTCAATTCTTATCTGGTCGTAATCCAGGCTTCAGAAGGAATTAAGTTGTTATCCGGTCGCCTCCGGGCTTCAACTTGAATTTAAGGCATACTAATATCCGGTCGATTCCGGGATTCTTAGTAATTGGCCAAGTAAGCTGCTATTTGGTCGAAATCCAAGCTTCACAGTGTCTTATATTGTTATCTGGTCGAGTCCAGGCTTCAATGCCTTTTGCTGTTATCTGGTCGTGATCCAGGCTTCGCAGCGTCCTATACCATTATCTGGTCGATTCCAGGCTTCATGGTATTTGGAGAAATCAAGATATTATCCGGTCAAATCCGGGCTTCATAACTTGCATTAAAGATATACCACTATCTGGTCAATTCCAGGCTTCATGGCGCTTTGTAGAGATCAAGATACTATCCGGTCGAATCCAGGCTTCATAGCTTAAATTTAAGATGTACCACTATCTGGTCGATTCCAGGCTTCATGGTGATTTGTAGAGATCAAGATACTATCCGGTCGAATTCAGGCTTCATAGCTTGAATTTAAGATGTACCACTATCTGGTCAATTCCAGTCTTCATGGTGCTTTGTAGAGATCAAGATACTATCTGGTCGAATCCGGGCTTCATAGCTTGAATTTAAGATGTACCACTATCTGGTCGATTCCAGTCTTCATGGTGTTTTGTAGAGATCAAGATACTATCCGGTCGAATCCGATCTTCATAGCTTGAATTTAAGATGTACCACTATCTGGTCGATTCCAGGCTTCATGGTGCTTTGTAGAGATCAAGATAATATCCGGTCGAATCCGGGCTTCATAGCTTGAATTTAAGATGTACCACTATCTGGTCGATTCCAGGCTTCATGGTGCTTTGTACTGCTATCTGGTCGATTCCAGGCTTCACAGTAATTTTCTGGGGATTCAACTATTTTTTGGTCGATTTCCGGGCTTCATAGTATGATGGAGAAATCAAGATATTATTCGGTCGAATCCGGGCTTCATAACTTGAACTGGAACAAAAATCTTAGCATTGATTTGACTGAACCTGAGAGAACTTGTGGGAATTTGATCGTATCTTTCCCTGAAAGGTAAAGAGTTAGTCGTATGTAATGTCATGATGTATGACATGTATTGAGTAATGGTGTTCTCAAAATAAATGAGATTGAGTTGTATGATGCATATGCGTATTCCATGATGTATGGATATGCAATGTCTTTGTGATGTTCCTTAGCTGGGGAGAATAAATCCTGGATTGTTGTTGAAGAGTTAAAGGAGTTGAGTTCTTCGCGCTCACTTGGGATAACGATCGAAGATGAATTGAGAATAAATTGGCGGGAGAATAAACCTGCTGGAGAATAAACTGGCGAGATAATGACTTTGTGGGGAAAGAGAGATATTCTGCTAGAAGATCTGCTGATTTGGAGAAAAAACCTCGGATGGGGATGAATTAATGTTGCTGGTGATAATGAATCCTTGTTGGGGACTGATTTTCTGCTTGTGGAAGAAATAAACTCCACTAGGGATAATCTTCTAGTGCTGGTGATAGATAAACTCTGCTTGGGGAGAATTTTGCCGACTCATTCGCGATTATGAAATTCGGCTGGGAGAGCTAACACCACTGTCTTTAGATACCTTTTACCCTGCGGGGAGGGTATGTACCTTTAGTCATATTCTCAAACTGGCTCTGTCCATGTACCTGGTGGGTAGAGAAACTGTAAGGTTTGGACATTTCTGTTTGCCCCTGTTCCTGGAATTACGAGTAATTGTCTCTTGATAAGTATTTATGAGCAGCAATTATTCTCAAATGCATATATCAAAAATAAGTCATTGGACGTTCTCGCAAGACAAAACAGAAAAAGTAAAACAAGTTGAGATTTCTCGTGAAAATGAATTGTATTTATTTTTGAAGTTGGCCTGTAATAGGCATTTTATAAAAAGAGGCTGACGTCCTAGTAAGAGAACGCCGCGGAAGAATAGAAATTATACAATTTGTGTACAAGAAAGAAAAACAGCTATGTGAAACAATCCCATTGGGTTCCAACTCTGCTATTGCCTTTATATCTTCGAGCGTCTCATCACTTTGCTACTTGGTTGAAGGTAGATCAGATTGATTGGCGCCGTCTGAGCTTGATAGTCGACACTGAAGTCTAGTTTCAAGACGATCCAATGAGACATAGTGTTGTGCTTCAATCCCTAATTTTTTCCTGGACAGCCCTTTCGGGTTTTCAATCCACCGGGATACCCTTTTTTGCCCAAGCCGCCTTTTCAGGTTTTCGACTTGCCGGGTGTACAGTTTTTTCATTTTCATCCCTTACTTTTTCCCAAACCCTTTTGGTCCGCCGGGAAGCCCTTATTTTTGCCTAGGCCGGTCAACCTACCGGGTCTTTGATCATGCGTAGTATTTTTTCACTATGTCTGCATTGGCGGGGTGAGGAAGGTCGTCACCATCCGTGGTGGTTAGAATCATAGCTCCTCCCGAGAAAATGTTCTTAACCACAAACGGCCCTTCGTATGTGGGGGTCCATTTGCCTCTAGGATCACCTGGCGGAAGTATGATGCGTTTGATCACTAGATCCCCAACTTGATATTCTTGTCGTCTGACTTTCTTATTAAAAGCCTTGATCATTCGCTTTTGATACGTCTGACCACGACAAATAGCAGTAAGTCTCTTCTCGTCGATTAAGTTCAGCTGATCAAACCGGGTCTGGATCCAGTCGTCTTTGCTCAAACCCGTATCCTTCATAATCCAGAGAGAGGGTATCTGGACCTCAATGGGTAAGAATTCCTCCATTCCATACACCAAAGAGTAGGGTGTTGCCCATGTCGACGTCCGTGCTGAGGTACGGTACCCATGAAGAGCGAATGGTAACATCTTGTGCCAGTCTTTGTATGTTACCGTCATCTTCTGCACAATCTTCTTGATATTCTTATTAGCCGCTTCAACAACACCATTCATCTTCGGCCGATAGGGAGAAGAGTTGTGATGATGTATCTTAAATTGTTTGCAGATCTTGGTGATCATTGTGTTGTTGAGATTTGTACCATTGTCCGTAATGATCCTCTCTGGTACACCGTATCGACATATCAGATTGTGTCAGATGAACTGCGCCACGACGTTCTTGGTTACTGTAGAAAAGGAAGCTACCTCAACCCACTTTGTAAAGTAGTCAATTGCTACCAGAATGAAACGATGCCCGTTAGACGCAGTAGGTATGATCTCGTCGATCATATAGATGTCCCACATTGCAAAAGGCCAAGGAGCTGTCAAGACGTTCAGAGGAACTGGAGGCACATGCACCTTATAAGCATAGACTTGGCACTTATGACAGGTTCGAGAATGCTGATAACAATCGGCTTCCATAGTAGACCAATAATATCCTGCCTGTAGGATTTTCTTCGCCATGGTATGTCCGCTGGAATGAGTTCCGAAAGTACCTTGATGCAATTCTGCCATAATCCTTTCTGCCTCGTTCTTGTCCACACATCTCAGTAAGGTTGAGTCATGGTTACGCTTGTAAACGATACCATTACTAATGAAGAACTTTGCAGCGAACCTTCTCAAGAACTTCTTATCATTACCAGATGCACCCTCGGGGTATTCCTGAGCCTCAAGATACCTTTTTACCTCGTGAAACCAGGGTTTATCTGCTACCTCTTCAATCTCAATGTCACAATAATGTGTGGGTTCGTCCAACCTCTCGATGGTAATTTGGGGAGCTTCATTGTCCCACCTGACTTTGAACATAGAAGACATGGTGTATAGCGCGTCCGCTAACTGATTCTCCTCTCTTGGGAAGTGTTCAAAGGTTATCTCCTCAAAGTGCGGAAGCAATTTTAATACATACTCTTTGTAAGGAATAAGATTTGGGTGCTTCGTATCCCACTCGCCTTTGATCTGACTGATCACTAGAGAAGAATCTCCGAATACACTCAAGAACTTAATCTTCAGGTCAATAGCAGCTCGAAGACCCAGGATGCATGCCTCGTACTCCTCCATATTGTTGGTGTAGTTAAAACATAATCGGGCGGTGAACGGAGTATGACAGTCCTCCGGAGATATGATCACAGTGCCAATACCATTACCCAACGCATTTGATGCTCCATCAAAATACATAGACCATCAGGATCCTTCCTCAGGTCCTTCATCCGGTCTAGGTTTTTCACAGCCGGTCACCAACATGATGTTCTCATCTAAGAACTCGAAATTCATGGATTGGTAGTCATCCATGGCCTGATGCGCCAAATGATCTGCCAATACACTCCCCTTGATTGCCTTCTGGGTTGTGTATTGGATGTCATACTTAGTTAAGATCATATGCCATCTTTCTATTCTTCCGGATAAGGCAGGCTTTTCGAAGATATACTTGATTGGATCCATCTTTGATATCAATAGGGTAGTGTGAGCCAGCATATACTGTCTCAGCCGACGTGCAGCCCATGCAAAAATGCAGCAAGTTTTCTCGAGATGTGAGTATCGGGTCTCACAGTCGGTAAACTTTTTGCTAAGTTAGTAAATAGCATGCTTTTTTCGGCCAGACTCGTCATGTTGCCCCAGCACGCACCCCATTGAATTATCCAACATTGTCAAGTATAAGATCAAAGGTCTTCCTTCAACTGGAGGCATCAGAATTGGTGGCTCTTGGAGATATTCTTTGATCCTCTCGAAAGCGGTCTGACATTCATCATTCCATTTTACCACTTGATCTTTCTTTAGCAGCTTGAAGATTGGCTCATAAAAAGCAGTCAGATGTGAAATAAATCGGGCGATATAGTTCAGACGTCCCAAAAATCCTCTAACCTCCTTTTCTGTGCGGGGAGCTGGCATCTCCTGTATAGACTTTACCTTTGCAGGATTTATCTGAATACCTTTGTCAGTAACAACAAAACCCAGAAGCTTACTAGACCTTACCCCGAAGGTGCACTTGTTCGGGTTCAACCTCAGCTTGTACGTCTTCAACCTATCAAACAGCTTCTGTAGATGGTCAAGGTGTTCTTCCTCAGTCTGGGACCTTGCGATCATGTCATCAATATAAACCTCAATCTCATGGTGAATCATGTTGTGGAACAAAGCGACCATGGTGCGCTGATAAGTTTCCCCAGCATTCTTCAACCCGAAAGGCATTACCTTGTAGCAAAAGGTGCCCCACTGCGTAATGAAGGTTATCTTCTCCATGTCTTCGGGAGCCATCTTGATTTGATTATAACTAGAAAAACCATCCATTAAGGAGAATATTTTATGCTGCGCGGTGTTGTTGACCAGAACATCGATGTGAGGAAGTGGGAAATCATCTTTGGGGCTCGCCCTATTCAGATCTCTATAGTCCACACACATCTGTACCTTACCATCCTTCTTAGGCACCGGAACCACGTTGGCAACCCACTGTGGATAAGAAGTAACAGCCAGAAATCCGGCGTCGAACTGTTTCATGAACTCGGCTTTGATTTTCTCAGACATTTCAGGGCGCATACGGCAAACCTTCTGCTTTACTGGAGGACAGTCTTCTTTAGTCGGCAAGTGATGAACCACAATATCGGTGTCCAAACCAGGCATATCTTCGTAAGACCAAGCGAAGATCTCAACATAGTCACGTAGCATTTGTATTAACCTCTGTTTGACACTAGGCTCCAGATTCGCACCTATCTTAACCTCTTTCATGTCTTCCTTTGTACCTAAATTCACTGATTCCACCGGCTCTTCATGAGGTTGTATGGCCTTTTCTTCCAGCAGTACCAGTCTAGCAAGTTCTTCGGGAACCTCACAATCATCCTCACCTTCGTCCTCAACTTGGTTGATCGATTTTCGAAGTCATAACTGGCAGTAGCAGAGTTGTTATCAATGGGATCCAGAGTGGATATGGATCTGCATTATGATATGTGAGTGTGTGTAAGAGCATAGCTGTTTTAATAGAGTGAGAGACAGAAAATAAAAACAAGGAGCACAAAATTTGTAATGCAAGAAAATTTCCAATGCCTTATTGATGATATATGAAAATGACAAATAATAAGCCCTCACAAACAAAGCCAAGGTGCCTTAGGAAAGGCACTGATCCGTAAAGTTTCAAACTGTTTATTACAACTCTTAAAACAAAAGCCAATTACTGTGGGATAAAAGAAACAGGTATGAAGTCTTTCGCCGTCCAGTTGTTCAAGCCACCATAGGTCATAGGATAGATCCAGCTGTCAACATTTGAATCCTCTTCACCATCTTCAATTGCATTAATTCCCTGGTTGCTGATGTGCAGAGGAGGTCTTCCAATCCGTGCGTGCCGAACAACCCTTTGAGCCTCTGCAGTAAAGCCCAAACCAAACTTGTCAGTTTTGTGAGTGAAATTCGGGAGCCGACCCTAATTTGTACACCCACCTTCTTTAATTACAGCCCTGGCATCTTTGAGGGATGCCATCTTCATTGGAGGTTTATCGGTAGCAACTTCAGTTGACGCCAAAGTCTGGGGGACTTCTTCAAAGTTCTGACAAGGGGTTTAGATGAACTCCTCATCCATCTCCACATAGCGAAAGGAATTGAGATGACTCACCATGTACTCCTCTTCACCTTGTACCGTGACAATCTTCCCCTTTGCCGGATATTTCAGCTTTTGATGGAGCGTTGAAGTCACTTCCCCAGCCTTATGAATCTAAGGATGACCCATCAAGTAAGAATACGATGGTCTGATGTCTATTACATAGAAGGTGGATCCAAAAGTTTGAGAGCCAACTTTAACAGGGATTTCAACTTCCCCGTGTACCATCCTTTTTGACTCGTCGAAAGCCCTGACCACAATATTACTCGGCTTCAGAATTAAACCTTCACAGTCCAAATGGTCTAATGCTTTTTTTGGCAAAACATTCAAGGAGGACCCAATATCCACCAGTACATGGGCCATAGTAGTGCCCATGTACTCGATTGAGATGTTGTTGTACCCCAAAATTTTCCCTCCCATTTCCTCAACATTTTCTCATCACAAGACCTTTGAAGATCAAGATACAGTTAGGGTTTCCTCTGCTCAAGGCTTCTCCTTGCATTGTGGACTCAAATTAGGGTTTGTGTTTGCCCTAGGATGTTTTGACCTAAAATGCCTAAAATGACTTTCATGCTTCATGTTGGACTCCCAAGTTTACCCATGCCAAGTTTCAAGTCTTGATTCCAAGCTTTACCCAGTCAATTGAACAGTTGACCTAGAAATCAGCTGTATTGGGGAAAAAGTCAACTGTGGCCAATTGACAGTCAAAACTCATGAAATTTGATCCACATCAACATTATGAACTCACATGGACCATTTGATCAAGTTTGGATCACAATTCCACAAGAAATTTGATCAGATCATCAAAAGGGCAAAATGGTCATTTTTAGGGTTTTGACTGCACAAAGGCAATTTTTGACTGTTTGACCTAGCCAATGGCAAACCAAGCTCACATAGGGCCTCAAGGACTCAATGGAATTATCTTGACATGTTCATCAAGCTCAAAAGATCCCAAGTACACAAGATTGACAGTTGAATTTCCCAGTCAATTGATCAATTTTGACTGTATACTGAAAAGTCAAACTTTGACTTTTTTTGGTCAAAATCAAGAGTCAAGATTCATTTTTCATCAAAACATTCCAAATCATGAAACTTGTTCACCAAGAAATCTCAAAATGCAAATTAGGGTTAGAAAATGGAATTTTTCATAACTTAGAATTTTTCTAAGTTATGGAAAACCCTAATTTTTTCCCAACTTTACCCCATCTTTTCACCATGATCCATTGGGATTCAAACAAAAGTCAAAACATGAACGTTGTAGCTTGTTGCATAGTCTACAACTTTTATTCACAAAGTTTTCTCATTTGAAGCTTGTATCTCAAGTTATAATATTTTGAATAAGGGCACTAAACCATCTTTTAACTTAGTGAAATTTGACCTATTTTGACAAGGTTTTCTACCCTACTTCAAGGCCACTTTTCATACCCTTCCACTTGGAATTTTGATTTGCATTTCAAAGATGGATTATAGTACACATTCCAAGCTTTCCAAAATGTCAAAGAACTCATCAAACAACCTCAGAACTTGAGAGATTCGAATTTCACAAGTTGGCAAAAATTCACTTTTGTTCTTCATCAAGACATGTTCATAAACTTGGCAAATTTGAACTCAGCATAGTTTGTGCTACTTTACAGGTCCTAAAACCACATTACACTCCTTAATTTAATGCTTGTTCATTGTGTCTAAGTGTTGTTCCATGAATTCAAGCATTATACACAAGATTGATCCATTTTTGGATAAAGTGAACTTTCCATTTTTACAAAAGTTTGCTTTATGTCAATTGGTAAATCAAACAAGTACATAGAAGATCTGCTTAGCACAAGATTATGGGCATAACACACTGATCAAGAGATGTTTATGCAGCACATTAGGGGGTCCTATACTGACCTAGAAAGCCAACTTGCATTTTGTAGCTTAAGTGTGAAGAAAGGTCCATAACTCATGCCATCTCTCATATCAGCTGGGGGACACAAGAAAGAACTTATCAAACACATTCCAAACTACCCAACCAAGCTTTTGCACGAGCCATTTGCCTTTCAAACACTCTTCATCTCAGAAACACCACAAAACTGCTCAAACAGAGCAAGCCCTGCAGATTGAGTGCTATCTCTCAATCCCTTCAAGCATTTTTGTCCAAACTTGTTTCTCTACCTTCCTTACAATCTATGCAAGCTATCCAGAAGCTAAGGCACGATCTGTAGTTGCTCTAACCACTTCCACCATTTTCACATCTTTGACTTGCAGGTGAAGTTCTACAGCTTGATACAAGAAGGTTCAAGACAAAGTAAGCATTGAAAAAGCATCCCTGGACCTCAAGGAAGCTTTTCCAATCGTTACATTGCACTGAAAGTCTCTCATTCTCCACATAGAAGTTCAACTGCACAGGTAAAAGTTTGAATTCGTATCTCTCTTATTATGCATCTTTAGTCTTAAGTTTGTGAAGAAACAAGGTCCTACTCATAGCCCTGAACATGTACATAGCTTTACTTTTCATTTCTTTTGTCTGAGTAGAGAGAATTTGAGCTCTGAAAATGGTAGAAAAACTAGGTCAGAAATGGGGGGGAGAGAAATTCTCCCTCATCTTAGAGAGATAGTTCATGTTCTTTATATGTATGAAATCGTGAGATTATGCTCTACATGTTTTGTGTTGGAAGTTTGTTCAAAGGATCAAAGAATCAGGACCTTGATGTTGAAGCAAGAGGCGCGCGTTTTTGAACTCAGTCTTGGCCAAAGGTTGAAGACAGTGTTTCATTGGGCTGGGCTTTTGTGTTCTTTCTTTTCACACCATCTTTTTTGGCTTACACCCCCCTGAGCCCATTTGCTCATTTTTTAACATTTTTGACTTTTTCTTTTTTGGCTGACTTTGTTTATTTTTTCTCATGCCATTTAAAAATTAAAAATATTTTTTTCATCACTTTTTGCATTTATTGCATATTTATTTGTTTATTTTCTTTGTTTGTACATAAATATATATATATGATTATTAGAATAAAAATGTAAAAATAATGTAAATACAATTTTTATTTTCATTTACTTTCTGAAAATATTTCACACAAAAAATACTCTTTTATTTATTTTATTAAAATATTAAATAAATATTTATTTTGTATAATACATATTTAGGGTTTAATATATATATATATGTGATTATTAATATATTTAAGACAAAAATATAAAAATACTTGATTTTTTCATTTTTATTAATATTTGATATAAAAATACCTTTTTTCACAATACACTTCATTTTATTTTATTTTTGTACATAATAAGTAAATAGTTGAATTAAATTAGAAAATAATACCTTTTTCTTTAAAATTAGGGTTTTTGCCCTAAATTCAAAATACTCAAAAAATAATACATTTTTATTTTTCTTTTCTCTTTTACATAAATAATATTTTCTCATACACATAAAAACTTTCTTTTTTGCATTTCACATATTTATTTAATTTCCATTTAATTATGCCATTTATTTATCTTGCAAATATCCAAATAATGTAATAATTTAGATTTAAATTCTTGTCAATATCCCCATTTGAACATTTGTACCCCCCTTCCCATATTTGGTTTTGTAATAGCTTAGTAATTTTAATTTCGCACTTTATTGCTTTCTAATGATAACATGTTAGAATTAGGGTTTGTATGCGAAAAAACGATAAAAAAATAGTTTGACCTAATACAAGATAAACAAGCATGAAAATGGACACACAAATCACACTTGCACCCCCCTAGGGTATTCCACTTGTTGCCTTCAAATAAAAGGGCCATGTTGCATGTTAAACTTCTTTGGGCAAAACAAACAATTTGAATGATCATAGTCCCTCGACAAAACTTTTCAAAACAAACAAAAACAAATGATCAAGTCCCTTAGAGAAATTGCCCAAAGACATTTAACGCCGTTGCAATTATGGTCTAAAACGATGATCCGTGCCTGTCCCTCTCACATCCTAACACAAGGTTGCCCACCAAATACAATGGTGGAGCAAACTTGTTAAAAGGGTTAAAGTATAGCAATAATCTTTTGAGAAATTTAGGAGTAGATAACCTCTTAGTTACTTGAATCAACTTGCAAAACAAAACACTTGCCTAATTTCAAAATCACACCTCACAACACTTTCAAAACAACTTTCAAAAACAAATGAAAACTTTTTCAAAAGACATACATCTTTGTATACATCCCCACATGGATCATTACAAAGGTTGCCACCACATTGGCCTCTTTTCAAAAACATTTTCAAAACCCACACACTCAAGCACCATTTAAAACAATTGAAAACAAAAGGCAAGTGATCTAAGCAAGTAACTAAGAGCCCATGGATAACCATGGATAGAAAGGGTGCTAATACCTTCCCTTTCTATAATCTACTCCCCGAACCCAAGAAAACATCTCAAAAGGTTTTTGCTGTGCTTTTTAACCTTTCCTTAGGATAAAATAAAAAGTCGGTGGCGACTCTTGCTAACCGCAACATTTGCGAATACAAACGCAAACCTCAAGTCAGTTCTCCCACCGTATCACAGAACTGGCGACTCTGCTGGGGAAAGTATTTAAAAGTGGAGTAACCTTAGGGCTTAGATCACCTTTGTTTTCAATTGATTGTCTTGTTTGCTTTTACATTTATGGGCTTTACATCGGAGTTTCATAGATCCTAACCCGGATCTGGGAAATACCCTTTTTAGGTAGCATAATCTGTGAGGGACCTGTCCGGCGTAGACCGACATGGGTGAAGCAGTGGCTACGTTGGTGTGGCATCTTAGTCTGTACCTATATCCCTTGTGTTGCAACGGGGAGAATATAGGTCTTCTAAGGGGTCATCAAACACCAACCAACCTTAGAACCCTAAATTGACCAACTTGGCTATTAGGACAGTAGCAGTATGCTACACTCATTGAGGCTAAACTCTCGAGATGGTTCTGGCCACGAGAAAAGATTGCGATGCTGGAGTTATGACCGATTGAGGGTAGCCAATGATTTGAGATCCTCTAGAACCCGGTTACTTTTGATAGGACAGGTTTTAACCAACAAAACCAAAAGAGGGTAATACCTGAAACTCATGCTGGCCTGAAACCTAAGGGTGTCTTGTGTGACTTGTGTGCTTTATTTGCCTATGTGAATACTTGTGTTGTGCTTCATCATAGCATCATGCCATCATACCATTGCATGCATCCTGTATAAAGGCTAACCCATTTCAAAGACAAAAAGGTTTCATCTTTGCTCTGTTTTGTAGGACATTATGATGCCCGTGCGTAGAAATACTGTCCGGCTCAACTTTGTTCAACCACCAGTTTTACTCAAGGATCTGGTTGGAAGGGTTCCAAACACTACCTCCTTCATCAACAGACATGGTTCTCTCCTTGGCTTGATCACTGCAAATTGGGACCAACAACTGATAAGTGTTCTGACCCAGTTTTATGACCCTCTGCATCATTGTTTCACCTTTCAAGACTTCCAGCTGGTTCCTACCCTGGAAGAGTTCTCTTATCTGCTTGGGATCCCTGTCTTGGAACAAACTCCATTCACTGGTTTGGAAAAGACTCCTAGGCCTGAAGAGATTGCTGCAATGCTCCCCTTGACCAAAGAAGAGATATTGTCCAACTGGGAAACTAGAAATGGGGTCAAGGGCTTTTTGGTCAAATTTCTGGTTGGCAAGGCTAATGATTTCTGGAATGACTTGGACTTCAAGGCATATGAGGATATTCTGGCTCTTTTGATCTATGGTCTGGTATTGTTCCCCAACCCTGACACCTTTATCAGTATCCATGTCATAAGAATCTTCATGTCTCGGAATCTGGTACCCACTCTCTTGGGTGACATTCTACAACAACTCTATGCTCGTACTGCTCGAAAACGGGGGACTCCGTGGTGTTGTGCTCCTTTGCTAGTAAGGTGGTTTATTTCGCACCTTCCTAAGTTCGTGTTGAAGAATGAAGAAGGAAAAGGTTGGGCTCGGAGGTTAATGTCTCTCACAGATAAGGATATCACTTGGACTCTCAGAGGTTTGGATGAGGTAGCTGTTATCGACCGTTGCGGAGAATACCCTAATGTCCCGTTGATTGGTATCCAAGGAGGAATCTCTTACAATCCGTTTTTAGCTCTCCGTCAGTTTGGAAGAGCCAGAGGAGATGGGCCTCATGAAATGCTGGTTCCTCACTTCCACTTTGAGTTTCAGGCAGGCAGTGACAAACTACGCCAGGGATTCATTAGAGCTTGGGACAGAATTCACAAAGCTGACCCACATGAGTTAGGACCAAAGACTTCTCTACCATTGGAGCCCTATTGCAAATGGGTCCGCATCCGTGCTCAGAAGTTAGGTATGCCGTACGAAGCTGTCAGACCAATCATCCTTGAATCTCCCGTTGAAGATGGGGTTCCTCCAACTGTCCTCCCTCCTCAGATACCTACTGATTTTGACACCATGAAGAGATCTTGGGCACAGCTAAAGGAAGAACGGGATTTCTATCGGGAGAAGTTCAACGAGCAGGAAAGGAAGATCCAGAGGCTGACTAAGCAATTGGAGGAAGAACGGGTCCTGAACAACTACATCAGCACTGAAAAGAGGAGGCCATGGGAGCATTGAGGAGCTTTGGATGTTTCCTTTTATAGTTTATTTCCTTTCCAGTATTTTTCATTCCTGTAATGCCTAAGGGCAAATTGTTGAACAATTGAAAATTTTAATCTAATGAAGTGTGTTTCCCTTTTTGTCTACAAAGTTGAATCTTGTTTGTCTTTGAAAACATAAAACATACGCATTCCATTACACCATATGCATAGCAGGTACCCTATTTCACAGGTTGCTTAATCTCCTTCGTTGTTTATTTTGCACAGTCATCATGAATCCAGACTCATCCAGTGAGCAAGCAATCAAGGCCCTTCAGGCCCAAAGTGCACAGTTTCAAGAGATGGTCCTAAGCCTAGCCCAAGGTAAGCAAGAGTTGAAGACTCTACTCCTGAAGAAGAAGAAGAAAAAGAGGACTGCATTGTTCAACACCGGACGCAGATTTGGGAACACACTCCACAATGAAGCTGATCCAACCACTTCTTCTGCTGAGAAAAACAGTCCCCAAGGGGGAGGAGCTCCTAGTCCCGCAGTCTCCGACAACGAGACGGACTATAACGACGAACAATACCCACCTGCTGCTGACAGATACAAGCAATTGGAGGACCGCTTGAGCGCCATGGAGATTCAGAATGTGTCGGGACTGGATTTAGGAGATTTGGGGTTATCTTCTGGGGTAGTCATTCCACACAAGTTTAAGGCGCCTGCCTTCGCCAAGTATGATGGGGTCTCCTGCCCAAAGCTGCATCTGAGGTCGTATGTAAGGAAAATCCAACCTTACACGGCGGATAAGAACCTCTGGATTCACTTCTTCCAAGACAGCCTCTCGGGGTCACAGCTTGAATGGTTCTATCAATTGGACGGAGCTAGCATCCGACACTGGGAAGATTTGGCAACCGCATTCTACAGACAATACCAATACAATTCTGATCTCGCTCCTACGCGTACCCAACTTCAGGGTATGTCTCTAGGGACGGGTGAAGGGTTCAAAGAGTACGCTCAAAAATGGAGAGATTTGGCTGGCAGGGTGCAGCCTCCATTAACTGATCGAGAGCTGGTTGATATGTTCCTTGGGACTTTGTCTGGTCCGTTTTTCAATCATTTGGTTGGTAACTCCTCCGCTGGGTTCACAGATTTGATATTAACGGGAGAAAGAATTGAAGCTGGCATCAGGTCAGGCAAGATACAGAAGGCTGCCTCTACAAGTGCTGAGAAGAGGCCATTTAAGAAAGAAGCAAGTGCCGTCTATGGCCCCAGAAGACAAGTCAAGCCCGAAAGTCGCCAAGCCGTCAATGCTTTGGTCATCTCCAAACCTGTTGCTGCTCCTCAGCAGTACAATCAACAAAGAAGCGAAAGGCCCAAGAGGCAGTATACCCGACTAAGTATGACATTATCTCAAATTTTACCCCAACTGTTATCCACCAACCTGGTGACCCTCAAAGAAGCTCCTAAGGTCGTCAACACTGCGTCTCCTAAATACAACCCAAATGCCCGGTGTGCTTATCATTCTGATAGTCCCGGGCACACTACTGATGATTGCTGGGCCTTGAGAAACAAAGTGCAAGATCTGATCGACGCGAAAGAAATTCAGTTTGAAGCGCCGGAAAGACCAAATGTTGTAACGGCTCCTATGCCCCAGCATAGGGTAAATTCCGTTGAGGAAGAAGTGTACGCTGTTTCGGTAGATGAAGTTGTTACCCCTCTGAAGACTGTTAAGAAGAACCTGCTGCGGGCCGGTTTATTTCCGGGTTGCGGTGAAGGTTGCCTATTTTGTGCTGTTTCCCTATCTGATTGTCCCTTGCTAAGGTTAGGCATCCAAGGCCTAATGGATAGCAAGGAGATTCTATTCAAAAAGACTGCTGTTCAATTGGTTCCAATGAAAGAAGTTTCCGTGATTACCATCTTCAAAAATCCAATCAAAGCTCCCCCGAAGAAGCCTATTCAAATCATGACAGTTGCGCCTGTAATCATTACTGTTCCAGGGCCCCTCTCCTACGTGTCTGATAAAGCTGTCCCCTGGCATTATGGGGCAGACGTGTATGTAAATGGAGTCAAGCAAGAATTCAATACTAGTGCCAGTATCTGCGATATCACTGGTCCAGCCAAGGTCACCCGCAGTGGCAGGCTCTTCTCGCCTGACATTGCACCGCCCGCTATTCGAAAACCCCTCCTCATAAAACCTACAAGTTTACCTAGTCCTATTGCTGATCAAATTGTGTCCCCTGCTGCCGAGTCATCAAATGCTCGGGGCAAAGGGATTGAAGAAGAGCCTGCCCGGATGGAGGCGCCAATACCCATAAATGCTGAGGCCTCCCGACAAGAAATGGAGGAGATTCTGAAAATAATAAAGAAAAGTGATTTTAATGTTGTCGAGCAGTTGGGGCATACGCCCTCCAAGATCTCCCTGCTCTCCTTATTGCTATGCTCCGAGGCCCATGCTAAGGCCTTGATCTCATTTCTCAAAACGGCCCATGTGCCGCAAGAGACGTCTGCAGTCCAGTTCACTGACTGCATAGCGAATTTGACGGCGGACAACGGCTTGGGTTTTTCAGATGCTGACCTGACCGCAAAAGGGAGAGACCACAATGATGCCCTGCATGTCTCTATTGAATGCAGGGGCACTACTCTGGCACATGTATTGGTGGACACTGGTTCTTCTTTGAATGTTCTTCCGAAAAAGGCTTTAGATCGTCTGGATTATGAAGGCCTGGAGTTGAAACCCAGCAATATCATCGTCAGGGCCTTTGACGGTTCCAAGAGGATGGTTCACGGAGAGGTTAACATCCCTATTCGTGTGGGCTCTCAAGTGTTCGACTCTACCTTTTACGTGATGGATATACGCCCATCATACTCTTGTCTGTTGGGTCGACCTTGGATCCATAAAGCTGGGGCAGTGACCTCCACCTTGCACCAAAAGCTGAAGTATCCCGTTAGGGGGAAGATCGTCACTGTACAAGGAGAAGAGGAGTATATGGTGAGCCATTTGAATTCCTTCAGGTACATCGAGATGGACGGGGAGTTTATTGAAACCCCCTTTCAGCATTTCGAGGAGGTGCATCCAATTTCAGCAGCTGCAGAGACAATGGCCGAAGAGAATGATTCCTTGAAGATGGCTTCCCTAAGGGATGCCCGGGCTGTGGTTCAGAAAGGCAATTGTGCACATTGGGGTCAGCTTCCTGACTTCACTCAGAAGAACGACAAGTTTGGGCTAGGCTTTACTGCAGAGGCTCAGAAGGCGGTGCGCAAAGAGAAGATCGGAAAGGCTCCGATGTTTATTTCCAGCTCAAGGGTGAATGCTATCGAGGAGGATGTAGAGGAAGCAGAGTTTGATAGTTGGATCTACCCGACTGCCAGCGACGGACCAAGCAACTGGACGGCAAAGGATTTTACCCCTATCACATTTGTCACGCAGTAATTGATTTCTTTTGATTTCCAAATTTGTAACAAACAATATGTTAAAACCTTATTGGCTCGGTGTCCTACCCGGGGCATCGTAGCTCCATTTGTGAGGGCTTTTTGTATGACATTTTCATATATCATCAATCAAAACATTGGACGTTTGTTGCATTTCAAATCTTTTGCTCTTTTCCTTTTTTGTGTTATATATATTGCAAAACAGCTATATTTACACACACTCACTTATACAGGTTTCAATCCACTCTGGATCTCACTGGTAACAGCTCTGCTACCGTCAGTTATGACTTCGAAAATCCGATCAACTTGGCCGAAGACGAAGGTGAAGATGATTGCGAAGTGCCTGGTGAACTCGCAAGACTGCTACTCCAAGAAGAAAGGGCTATTCAACCACATGAAGAGCCTGTGGAGACAATTAACCTGGGTACTGAGACGGATAGAAAAGAGGTCAAGATTGGTGCCAATCTAGAGCTCAGCGTGAAGCAACGATTGATCCAGATGCTACGAGACTACATGGAGATTTTTGCTTGGTCCTATGAAGATATGCCTGGTTTGGATGCCGACATTGTGGTTCACCACCTGCCAACCAAGGAGGATTGCCCTCCGGTAAAGCAAAAAGTTCGACGGATGCGTCCAGAGATGTCTGAAAAGATCAAGGCCGAGGTTATGAAGCAGTTTGATGCCGGGTTCCTTGCAGTGACTTCTTACCCTCAGTGGGTTGCCAATGTTGTGCCAGTGCCGAAGAAGGACGGTAAAGTCAGAATGTGTGTCGACTACAGGGATTTGAACAGGGCCAGCCCCAAGGATGACTTCCCCCTACCTCACATCGATGTCCTGGTTGACAATACAGCTCAACACAAGGTGTTCTCCTTCATGGATGGTTTTTCAGGGTATAATCAGATCAAGATGGCTCCTGAAGATATGGAGAAGACTACCTTCGTGACTCAGTGGGGCACCTTCTGGTATAAGGTCATGCCTTTCGGATTGAAAAATGCTGGGGCAACCTATCAACGTGCCATGGTTGCTTTATTTCATGATATGATCCATCATGAGATTGAAGTATACGTAGATGACATGATTGCAAGGTCTCAAACTGAGGAGGAGCACCTTGACCATCTGAGGAAGTTATTTGACCGACTCAAGTTATACAAGCTGAGGTTGAATCCCAACAAATGCACCTTTGGGGTAAGATCCGGAAAGTTGTTAGGATTCATTGTAAGTGATAAAGGTATTCAGGTGGATCCTGCCAAGGTAAAAGCCATACAAGAGATGCCGACTCCAAAAACAGAGAAAGAAGTCAGAGGTTTCCTAGGACGGCTGAATTACATTGCCCGATTCATCTCACATCTGACTGCTACTTGTGAGCCAATCTTCAAATTACTGAAGAAAGATCAAGTGGTACGCTGGAATGATGAATGTCAGGCCGCTTTTGAAAGGATAAAGGAATATCTCCAAGAGCCACCCATTCTTATGCCACCGGTGGAAGGAAGACCTCTGATACTATACTTGACAGTACTTGACAATTCGATGGGGTGTGTGCTGGGGCAGCATGACGAGTCTGGCCGAAAAGAGCACGCTATTTATTACTTGAGCAAAAAGTTTACCGACTGTGAGTCTCGTTACTCACTGCTTGAGAAAACTTGCTGCGCTCTTGTATGGGCTGCTCGCCGGCTGAGACAGTATATGCTGACTCACACTACTTTATTGATTTCAAAGATGGATCCCATCAAGTACATATTTGAAAAGCCTGCTCTGTCTGGAAGAATAGCGAGATGGCAAATGATCTTGACAGAATATGATATCCAGTATACAACTCAGAAAGCAATTAAAGGAAGTGTACTGGCTGATCATTTGGCACACCAACCTATGGACGATTACCAATCATTGAACTTTGATTTTCCGGACGAAGATATCATGGTGGTAACTGACTGTGAAGTACCTGGACCGGATGAAGGACCTGAGGAAGGATCCCGATGGTCTATGCATTTTGATGGAGCCTCCAATGCTTTGGGTAACGGCGTCGGCGCTGTAATCATATCTCCCAAGGGAACTCATACTCCCCTCACCGCCCGATTATGTTTCAGCTGCACCAACAACATGGCAGAATATGAGGCATGTATCATGGGTCTACAAGCTGCAATCGACCTAAGGATCAAATTTCTAAGTGTCTTCGGAGACTCCGCTCTCGTGATTAATCAGGTCAAAGGCGAGTGGGATACGAAACACCCGAATCTTATTCCTTACAAGGAGTATGTGTCGACCTTGCTCCCTCACTTTGAAGAGATAACTTTTGAGAATTTCCCCAGAGAGGAGAATCAGCTAGCGGACGCATTAGCCACGATGTCTTCAATGTTCAAAGTTAAATGGGACAATGAGGCTCCCCAAATCATAATCTGGAAGTTGGATGAACCGGCATACTGCTGTGAGCTCGAGACTGAGAAGGTGGCTGAAAAACCCTGGTATCACGAGGTAAAGAGGTACTTGGAAGCTCAGGAATACCCTGAAGGTGCATCCGTCAATGATAAGAAGTTCATGAGAAGGTTTGCTGCAAAATTCTTCCTCAGCAACGGCATTCTCTACAAACGGAATCATGATTCAACCCTGCTACGTTGTGTGGATAAGGCTGAAGCGGAGAAAATCATGATGGAACTGCATGAAGGTACATTTGGAACACACTCCAGTGGACACACCATGGCTAAGAAAATCCTTCGGGCAGGATATTTCTGGTCCACAATGGAAGCCGATTGTTACCAACACTCCCGAACTTGTCATAAGTGCCAGATCTATGCTGACAAGGTGCATATCCCTCCAGTTCCTTTGAATGTCCTAACAGCACCTTGGCCCTTCGCAATGTGGGGCATCGATATGATCGGTGAGATCCGACCAACGGCATCCAACGGCCATCGCTTCATCTTGGTGGCGATCGATTACTTCACGAAATGGGTTGAGGCAGCTTCCTATGCCACAGTAACCAAGAGCGTCGTGGCGCGTTTCATCCGGCATAATCTGATATGTCGGTACGGCGTCCCAGAAAGAATCATTACGGATAATGGTACCAATCTCAATAACAAAATGATCACTGAACTCTGTGAACAATTCAAGATACAGCACCATAATTCTTCCCCCTACCGGCCGAAGATGAATGGGGCTGTAGAGGCAGCCAATAAAAATATCAAGAAAATTGTGCAGAAGATGACAGTGACCTATAAAGATTGGCACGAGATGTTACCGTTCGCTCTTCATGGGTACCGCACCTCAGCAAGGACGTCAACCGGGGCAACTCCTTTCTCTTTGGTCTATGGCATGGAGGCAGTCTTGCCGATTGAAATCCAGATACCCTCTCTCCGGATAATGAAGGATGCAGACTTGAATGAAGATGATTGGATCCAGACTCGACTTGATCAATTAAATCTGATTGACGAAAAGAGGCTCACCGCTATCTGTCATGGTCAAACGTATCAGAAACGAATGATCAGGGCATTTAACAAGAAAGTCAGACCGCAAGAGTATCAAGTTGGGGACCTGGTAATCAAACGCATCATCCTTCCTCAAAGTGATCCCCGGGGCAAATGGACCCCTACTTACGAAGGGCCATTTGTGGTTAAGCGTGTGTTCTCAGGAGGAGCCATGATCCTAACCACCATGGATGGTGACGACCTTCCTCACCCCGCCAATGCGGACATAGTGAAAAAATACTACGCATAAATAAAAGACCCGCTAGGTTGACATACCTAGGCAAAAAATAAGGGCTTCCCGGCGAACCAAAAGGGTTCGGGCAAAAATAAGGGATGAAATGAATAAAAATCTGTACACCCGGCAAGTCGAAAACCTGAAAAGGCGGCTTGGGCAAAAAAGGGTATCCCGGTGGACTGAAAACCCGAAAGGGCAGTCCAGGCAAAAGTTAGGGATAAAAGCGTAACACTATGTCTCATTGGATCACTTCGCATCCGGAATTCGGCATCAACTATCTGACTCCAGATTTCGGCATTAATCAATCAGCTTCATCTTCAAATTAGGCAGCAAAGCGATGAGACGTTCAAAGACATAAAGGCGATAGCAGAGTTGGAATCCAGTGGGATTGTTCACATAGCTGTTTTGTTTCCTTTTTCAATTTATAAACTCTATGCTATTTGGCGATATCCTCTTACTAGGATGTCAGTCTCTTGTACAAAAAACGCCTATTCACAGGCAAAGTTTAAATCAATACAAATTCACTTGTCCATACAAATTACCATTTTTTCTGTTTTGTCTTGCGAAGAACGTCCAATGTTCATTTTTGATATATGCATTTGACATTAAATTGCTGATTCATAAATATTCGCATATGAAACAAGAGATTAATTACAGGTGACATCAAAGACAGGGGCAGTGTGGAGTTGTCTAATGCAGTCTAGTTGTTTTGTCCGCCAAAGCACCAAGGTAGGTTCAACTGAAGAATGTGGCCAAATCATCTCAATTCCCCGCAGAATAAGACAGGATGCGACAATACTTTCCCCAAGCGGAGTCGATTCCCCGTCGATCCCGAAAAGGCACAACATTCCCCGGCAGGTCTTAAAGCTCATCCCCAGTAGATTCTGCAAGCTTATCCCCTGCGGAGTACGGACGTCTCTCCCGAGTTTTATTTAGAGTTATTTCCTCACAAGGACTTATAACTGGGTTATCCTCAGCTAAAAGCCACGGAAGACCGCTCTCGGCAAAGTTCCTTCAATCCCCAGCGGAGTCTATCTTTGGTATTCCCAAGCAGAGTTTATCTTCGGAGTTCCCCAGCGGAGTTTATCATCATTATCCTCAGCGGAATCCATCATTAAAGTCCTCAGCGGGCCTCTCATCTAAACTTCGACCAAGTATCTCTTCCAACAGAGCAGCTTCCCGGCCGTTCGTCAAGGATTTATTTTCCTAAGATGAAATTACACTCATAAACATTTCACATTTTCATACATCTTGCTTACATACATGACGAAACGCATACAACCTCCCATGTTGAACATCACGATATCATGCATATCATACATCATGACATTGCATACAACTTACGTTTTTTGCCTTTTCAGGAAAAAGACAATCCCAAAAAACAACTACCTTCAACTGTCACAATTCCGGATTCGATACCTGTATCTAGCCAGGGCACATCTGAGAGTGACCAGTTTCCAGACTCGACTCCTGTATCTAGCCAGGGCACGTCTGCAGAGTTCAAAGATTCGATTCCTGTATCCAGCCAGGGCACATCTATCAACTACAACATTTCCGGATTCGATTCCTGTATCCAGCCAGGGCATATCTGTTGACCACGTTTCCAGACTCGATTCCTGTATCTAGCCAGGGCACGTCTGAAGAGTTTGAAGATTCGATTCCTGTATCCAGCTAGGGCACATCTATTGACGACTATTTCCATATTCGACTCCTGTATCCAGCCAGGGCACATCTGTGAGCAACCGATTGTAGACTCAATTCCTGTATCTAGCCAGGGCATATCTGCATAAGGAGATTGAAGATCAAACACCTGTAACAAGCCAGGAAAACATCCGTCTTTCTCAAATACACAAGTTCTCGCTAAGGAATCTCTTATGCGATCGACACTTCCAAATGGCATCTATAAGCCCATTCCTGACAAGGTTCTGTCACGTCTCCAGATGGCATCTATAAGCCCATCTCCCTATCCACCATCTCTCCAAATGGCATCTGTAAGCCCATTCCTGACATCACATTGCTGATACTTCAACATGCGAGTGCAAATTTCCGGGCACTCTAGTGTCCAATCTCCTTTTACCCTCGAGTCACGAAAGGCAAACTTGCCAATCTAACTCATCAGGTCCAAGAAGATTGAACAGGGGCAACTGTTGTACCCCAAAATTTGCCCTCCCATTTCCTCAACATTTTCTCATCACAAGACCTTTGAAGATCAAGATACAGTTAGGGTTTCCTCTGCTCAAGGCTTCTCCTTGCACTGTGGACTCAAATTAGGGTTTGTGTTTGCCCTAGGATGTTTTGACCTAAAATGCCTAAAATGACTTTCATGCTTCATGTTGGACTCCCAAGTTTACCCATGCCAAGTTTCAAGTCTTGATTCCAAGCTTTACCCAGTCAATTGAACAGTTGACCTAGAAATCAGCTGTATTGGGGAAAAAGTCAACTGTGGCCAATTGACAGTCAAAACTCATGAAATTTGATCCACATCAACATTATGAACTCACATGGACCATTTGATCAAGTTTGGATCACAATTCCACAAGAAATTTGATCAGATCATCAAAAGGGCAAAATGGTCATTTTTAGGGTTTTGACTGCACAAAGGCAATTTTTGACTGTTTGACCTAGCCAATGGCAAACCAAGCTCACATAGGGCCTCAAGGACTCAATGGAATTATCTTGACATGTTCATCAAGCTCAAAAGATCCCAAGTACACAAGATTGACAGTTGAATTTCCCAGTCAATTGATCAATTTTGACTGTATACTGAAAAGTCAAACTTTGACTTTTTTTGGTCAAAATCAAGAGTCAAGATTCATTTTTCTTCAAAACATTCCAAATCATGAAACTTGTTCACCAAGAAATCTCAAAATGCAAATTAGGGTTAGAAAATGGAATTTTTCATAACTTAGAATTTTTCTAAGTTATGGAAAACCCTAATTTTTTCCCAACTTTACCCCATCTTTTCACCATGATCCATTGGGATTCAAACAAAAGTCAAAACATGAAAGTTGTAGCTTGTTGCATAGTATACAACTTTGATTCACAAAGTTTTCTCATTTGAAGCTTGTATCTCAAGTTATAATTTTTTGAATAAGGGCACTAAACCATCTTTTAACTTAGTGAAATTTGACCTATTTTGACAAGGTTTTCTACCCTACTTCAAGGCCACTTTTCATACCCTTCCACTTGGAATTTTGATTTGCATTTCAAAGATGGATTGTAGTACACATTCCAAGCTTTCCAAAATGTCCAAGAACTCATCAAACAACCTCAGAACTTGAGAGATTCGAATTTCACAAGTTGGCAAAAATTCACTTTTGTTCTTCATCAAGACATGTTCATAAACTTGGCAAATTTGAACTCAGCATAGTTTGTGCTACTTTACAGGTCCTAAAACCACATTACACTCCTTAATTTAATGCTTGTTCATTGTGTCTAAGTGTTGTTCCATGAATTCAAGCATTATACACAAGATTGATCCATTTTTGGATAAAGTGAACTTTCCATTTTTACAAAAGTTTGCTTTATGTCAATTGGTAAATCAAACAAGTACATAGAAGATCTGCTTAGCACAAGATTATGGGCATAACACACTGATCAAGAGATGTTTATGCAGCACATTAGGGGGTCCTATACTGACCTAGAAAGCCAACTTGCATTTTGTAGCTTAAGTGTGAAGAAAGGTCCATAACTCATGCCATCTCTCATATCAGCTGGGGGACACAAGAAAGAACTTATCAAACACATTCCAAACTACCCAACCAAGCTTTTGCACGAGCCATTTGCCTTTCAAACACTCTCCATCTCAGAAACACCACAAAACTGCTCAAACAGAGCAAGCCCTGCAGATTGAGTGCTATCTCTCAATCCCTTCAAGCATTTTTGTCCAAACTTGTTTCTCTACCTTCCTTACAACCTATGCAAGCTATCCAGGAGCTAAGGCACGATCTGTAGTTGCTCTAACCACTTCCACCATTTTCACATCTTTGACTTGCAGGTGAAGTTCTACAGCTTGATACAAGAAGGTTCAAGACAAAGTAAGCATTGAAAAAGCATCCCTGGACCTCAAGGAAGCTTTTCCAATCGTTACATTGCACTGAAAGTCTCTCATTCTCCACATAGAAGTTCAACTGCACAGGTAAAAGTTTGAATTCGTATCTCTCTTATTATGCATCTTTAGTCTTAAGTTTGTGAAGAAACAAGGTCCTACTCATAGCCCTGAACATGTACATAGCTTTACTTTTCATTTCTTTTGTCTGAGTAGAGAGAATTTGAGCTCTGAAAATGGTAGAAAAACTAGGTCAGAAATGGGGGGGAGAGAAATTCTCCCTCATCTTAGAGAGATAGTTCATGTTCTTTATATGTATGAAATCGTGAGATTATGCTCTACATGTTTTGTGTTGGAAGTTTGTTCAAAGGATCAAAGAATCAGGACCTTGATGTTGAAGCAAGAGGCGCGCGTTTTTGAACTCAGTCTTGGCCAAAGGTTGAAGACAGTGTTTCATTGGGCTGGGCTTTTGTGTTCTTTCTTTTCACACCATCTTTTTTGGCTTACACCCCCCTGAGCCCATTTGCTCATTTTTTAACATTTTTGACTTTTTCTTTTTTGGCTGACTTTGTTTATTTTTTCTCATGCCATTTAAAAATTAAAAATATTTTTTTCATCACTTTTTGCATTTATTGCATATTTATTTGTTTATTTTCTTTGTTTGTACATAAATATATATATATGATTATTAGAATAAAAATGTAAAAATAATGTAAATACAATTTTTATTTTCATTTACTTTCTGAAAATATTTCACACAAAAAATACTCTTTTATTTATTTTATTAAAATATTAAATAAATATTTATTTTGTATAATACATATTTAGGGTTTAATATATATATATATGTGATTATTAATATATTTAAGACAAAAATATAAAAATACTTGATTTTTTCATTTTTATTAATATTTGATATAAAAATACCTTTTTTCACAATACACTTCATTTTATTTTATTTTTGTACATAATAAGTAAATAGTTGAATTAAATTAGAAAATAATACCTTTTTCTTTAAAATTAGGGTTTTTGCCCTAAATTCAAAATACTCAAAAAATAATACATTTTTATTTTTCTTTTCTCTTTTACATAAATAATATTTTCTCATACACATAAAAACTTTCTTTTTTGCATTTCACATATTTATTTAATTTCCATTTAATTATGCCATTTATTTATCTTGCAAATATCCAAATAATGTAATAATTTAGATTTAAATTCTTGTCAATATCCCCATTTGAACATTTGTACCCCCCTTCCCATATTTGGTTTTGTAATAGCTTAGTAATTTTAATTTCGCACTTTATTGCTTTCTAATGATAACATGTTAGAATTAGGGTTTGTATGCGAAAAAACGATAAAAAAATAGTTTGACCTAATACAAGATAAACAAGCATGAAAATGGACACACAAATCACACTTGCACCCCCCTAGGGTATTCCACTTGTTGCCTTCAAATAAAAGGGCCATGTTGCATGTTAAACTTCTTTGGGCAAAACAAACAATTTGAATGATCATAGTCCCTCGACAAAACTTTTCAAAACAAACAAAAACAAATGATCAAGTCCCTTAGAGAAATTGCCCAAAGACATTTAACGCCGTTGCAATTATGGTCTAAAACGATGATCCGTGCCTGTCCCTCTCACATCCTAACACAAGGTTGCCCACCAAATACAATGGTGGAGCAAACTTGTTAAAAGGGTTAAAGTATAGCAATAATCTTTTGAGAAATTTAGGAGTAGATAACCTCTTAGTTACTTGAATCAACTTGCAAAACAAAACACTTGCCTAATTTCAAAATCACACCTCACAACACTTTCAAAACAACTTTCAAAAACAAATGAAAACTTTTTCAAAAGACATACATCTTTGTATACATCCCCACATGGATCATTACAAAGGTTGCCACCACATTGGCCTCTTTTCAAAAACATTTTCAAAACCCACACACTCAAGCACCATTTAAAACAATTGAAAACAAAAGGCAAGTGATCTAAGCAAGTAACTAAGAGCCCATGGATAACCATGGATAGAAAGGGTGCTAATACCTTCCCTTTCTATAATCTACTCCCCGAACCCAAGAAAACATCTCAAAAGGTTTTTGCTGTGCTTTTTAACCTTTCCTTAGGATAAAATAAAAAGTCGGTGGCGACTCTTGCTAACCGCAACATTTGCGAATACAAACGCAAACCTCAAGTCAGTTCTCCCACCGTATCACAGATGTGAAGAGCATCATTGTGATTTCTTCCTTTAGCAGTCAGATCTGTATCTGAGAAACCCAACCCATTGTCGGTAGTCAAACTAGTTACGCAGTCTTTGAACTGATCGGAAGAAGTTTCCTGCGGCACATGCTCAGTCTTGAGGAATGCAATTAGATCCTTTGCATGGGCCTCTGAGCATAATAACAAGGACAACATGGAGATTTTTGACGGGGTCTGCCCCAGCTGCTCGACTATGTTGTAGTCACTCTTCTTGATAATCTTCAGAATTTCCTCTATCTCTCGTTTAGAGGCTTCCAACATAATTTTCCTAGGCGCCTCCGTCCGGCAAGGCTCACCTGTGATTTCTTTGCCTCGAGTCTCAGATGGCTCAGAGACAGGAGTGATAACTGGAGTAAGAACTGGAACAGTAGCTGATGTACTAGCAGATGGAATGACAACAGGTTTTTGAACAGTTGGAGGGGAAATCTCGGGAGAAAAGAGTCTTCCACTTCTGGTGACCTTGCTATCCCCGACAATATTGCTGATATCAGCATCAGCTTATTCATGTTTAAAGTCGTGTTTAACCCCATGGTAATACACATAAGCACCATAGTGCCATGGGACAGCCTTGTCTGAAGTGTAGGGGATGGGACCGGGAACGGTGATTATTAGCGGAGCGATTCTTGGGACCTATGTAATCCTAACAGGTTTTCTCGAGGAAACCTTGGAAGGATTGGCAGAAATGATTATGATGGCAACATATTGAATTGGAACTAACGGAGTCAAAGACTTTTCGAACAAGATCTTTTTGTTATCCATCAGGCGCTGAACACCCGATTTCAATAAGTGGCTACTAGCAGGCAGAATTGAACACATGTGGCAACCTTCACCACAGCCCGGAAATAAACCGGCCAACAACAAATTCTTCTTAACTGTCATCAAAGGAGTATAAATTTCTTCCACAGAGGTCACAAATAAATCATCACCCACAACATTTACTCCATGTCCATGTTTGGGCATGGGGGCAGTTATGACGTTGGGCTTCTTCGGAGCATCAAACTCAATTTCTTTTGGCCTCGATCAAGTCTTGTACTTTGTTTTTCAAATCCCAATAGTTGTTTGTATCATGACCAGGGCTATCATAGTGATAGGCACAGCGGGCATTCTGGTTGTATCGAGGAGAAGTGGTGTCGGGGTTCTTCGGGGCCTCCCTCAGAGTTATCAGGTTGGTCTTCAATAACTGTGGTAGAATTTAAGACAAGGGCATATTGAGCCGAGTGTACTGTCTTTGTGGTCTTTCCACCCTTGGTTGATGGTTGCATTATGGAGAAACTGTGGGTCTTGATATTACTACCGCATTTACCGCTTGACGGTGTTCAGGTCTACTTTGGCCCCTCGGACCGTAGACTGCACTAGCTTCCTTTTTACCGGTGAAAGGATTCTTCACTGCACTTGATAAAGTATCCTTCTGAATCTTACCACTTCGGATACCAGCTTCTACTCTCTCTCCAGTCAGAATCAATTCAGTAAACCCAGATGACGAACTGCCGATCAGATGATTGAAAAATGGACCAGATAGTGTCCCGAAGAACATATCAACTAACTATCGATTAGATAAAGGGGGTTGAACCATGCCAGCCAAATCTCTCCACTTTTGAGCATAATCCTTAAAACCTTCACTTGCACCCGTGGACATACTCTGAAGTTGAGTACGCGTGGGAGCGAGGTCGGTATTATACTGGTACTGTCTGTAAAAAGCAGCAGCAAGGTCTTCCCAGTTTCGGACGTTGGCTCCTTCCAATTGATAAAACCATTCAAGCTGAGTCCCTGATAGACTATCTTGAAAGAAATGCACCCACAAATTTCTATCAGCAGTGTGGGGTTGGATTTTCCTGACATACGAGCGGAGATGGAGTTTTGGACAGGACACTCCATCGTACTTGGAAAAAACTGGAGCTTTGTACTTGTGAGGGATCACCACTCCTGATACTAGTCCTAGATCTCCGAAATCCAAACCAGGGATCTTCTGAACCTCCATAGCACTCAGCCGGTCTTCTAGTTGTTTGTACCTATCCTCGGTCGGAGGATATTTCTCATCATCAAAATCAGTATCATTGTCAGAGAATACAAAGCTGGAGCCCTTTTCTTCTTCTTGGTTTTCCCTTTCCTTGGACAAAGAGATCAGATCAGCTTCCTGTCGCAACCTATTCCCAAATCTTTTACCCATGCTCAAAAGAACCACCTTCTTCTTCTTTTTCTTCTTCTCCTTCCGAATGAGAGTCTTCAAATCCTCTTTCCATTTAGCCAAGATCAAGAGCATCTCTTGGAATTGGGCATTCTCTGCCTGAAGAGCTTTGATGGCTTGATCAGAAGATGTTTCAGAAGACATTTCGTGCTGAAATAAATAGCGAAGGAGATGAGAAACCTGTAATGATACCTATGATGATATGTATGACAATGGGATGCCTATGTAATGATTTCAAAGACTTTGGGATATTTAAATTTGCAAACCAAAAATTAAACAAACATTATTAGAATAACATGTAAAAGGTTCAACAAAGCCTTTGAGGCGTTACAAATAAGTAAATGAAAAACAAATCTAAAACTCAAAAAGCAAAAATCAAAAATCCCAAGGACGTTTTCCCTTCGTGCTGACATAGTCATTAATCGTTCTTTCGTTCTTGAGCTACCTAGTGAGCTTCAAAATCTTCCTTTCTTGCTCATGTTACTTCTCCCGGTAAGCATCCCTTTCCTCTTTCAGCTGAATCCAAGACCTCTTCAATGCCCCAAGGTCAGTAGGCATGTAAGGATAAAGAACCGTGTAAGGAACACCTTCTTCATTAGTGGGCTCCACAATCACAGGCAATACGGCTTCATAAGACATCCCAAGCTTCTGAGCACGAGCTCAGACCCATTGGAGATAAGGCTGCATAGGAAGAGAGGTCTTTGGTCCCAACTCTTGGGGGTCAGATCTGTTCACCATGCCCCAAGCTCGTATGAACCTTCGGCGATGCTCCTTAATGTCTTCCTTGTAGTCAAAGGCAATATCCCCAAGAAGTAGCTCATGGGGACCGTCTCTCCGAGCACGACCAAATTGTCGCAAAGCTAAACAAGGACTGTAGGTTATACCTCCTCTGATTCCAAGCAATGGGACATTAGGATATCTCCCAAACCGATCAGTGATTGCAATGTCTTCCATAACCCGGGACCTTCAAAGAATGTATGTATGGGCAAGTGACATTATTTTGTAGGACCAACTTAAACCTTCTTCGTTCTTCAGCACGGACTTTAGGAGGTGCAAAATAAACCACCTCGATATCAACGGCATACAACACATAAGAGTCCCTCTTCTTCGCATAGTACGAGTGTAGAGGGCATGCAAGATGTCACCTAGTAGAGAAGCCACAAGATTGCGAGATAGGAAGATCTTAACAGCATTTACATCCACAAAAGAATCTGGATTCGGGAAGAGAACCAAACCATAGATAAGGAGAGCCAAGATGTCTTCGAAAGCCTGAAAATCCAAACTATCCCAGAATAGCTGAGCCTGATCTATCATAAATTTGGCTAAGAACCCTTCGACCCCGCTTTGTGTTTCCCAATTGGATATTACATCAGCCCATTTCAGATGCAGAGCTGGGGCAATGTCTTCTGGTTTAGGAGTCTCTTCCATACTTGTGAAGGGCATCCGCTCAAGGATGGATATGCCCAGTAAGTGAGAAAACTCTTCCAAAGTGGGAACCAACTGATAATCCAGAAAGGTAACGCAATGATGCACAGGATCGAAGAACTGGAAAAGCACACTCATCATCTGCTCATCAAACTTCGAAGTAACCAAGCTAAGAAAATGACCATGTCTCTTAATGAACCTAGAAGTATCAGAAACTCTCGAGGCTAAATCTTTGAGTTGAGCAGGTATTTGCATAAAGTTAACTCGGATGGCATTTCTACACATGGAAGCCATGATCTGCAAAACAGAACAAAGATAAATCCCCTCGGTCTTTGAAATGGTTAGTGTAATGAAGTATGCATGCTATGTTATGATGCATGATGTCATGGTAAAACAAACAATAGGTATAGCAGATAACAGACATGGTAAAGGCAAACAAGTCACACAAAAGACCTTAAGTTTAAGGCTTGCATGGAGTCAAAGGTATTACCCTCTTGAAGTTCAGTTGGTTTCAACCTATCCTAGCAAAAGTAACCGGGTTCTAGAGGTTCTTAATATCACTGACCATCCTCCATCCGTCATGGTTTCAGCTCACACAATCTTTTCTTGTGGCCAAAACTATCTCGAGAGTATGGTCTCAATGAGTGTAGCATCGAGTATCAACCAGTTCTCATCTTTACATCGAGGCCGGCTATCTCACTACTTTCTAATGGCCAAGTTGGTCAATTATAGGTTCTAAGGTCAGTTGATTCTTAACGACACACATAGAAGCCCCGTATTCTCCTCGTTTCTCGACAAGGGATACCGATACCAACTAATGTGCCACATCAATGTAGCTATTGCTTCAACTGTATCGGTCTATGATGTACAGTTCCCTCACAGTTTATTGCTACTTACCTAAAAGGTGTCCCCAGATCCGGGTTAGGATCTATAGTAACTCCTAATACAAAACCTTTAAAAGTAAAGCAACCAAGACAAACAAGAGAAGCAATTTATGATGAACTAAATCCTAAGGTATACCCCACTTAATTCCCCAGCAAAGTTTCCAGTTCTGTGATACGGTGGCAGAACTGGACGGTTTAAGGAAAATGCTGGTTTGCGTTTTGTGTTTTTTGTTCACAAAATGTCGCGGTAAGCAAGAGTCGCCACCGACTTTTATTTTATCCAACTGGAAAGGACAAAAAGCACAGAAAAATTCCTTTTTCGAGATTTTGAGTACGGGGGGTAGATTATAGAAAGGGAAGGTATTAACACCCTTTCTATCCGTGGTTTTCTATGGGCTCTTAGGTACTTGCTCATCATTTTAAAAAATTTCTTCCGTGTTTGTGTGTTTTTGAAAAGTTTTTGTTTTACTTCGTTTTAACCCTTGCTTCTGTCTTCAAGAGTGTTACGAAGTGTTTTTGAAAACTTTGTTTGAAAAAGAGTGTGAGTGTGGAAAATTTTATTTTGAGCAAGTACCTACTAGCATCTACCTACTCAAAAAAAGAATGTTTTTGTTCTTGTTTCCTTTAGACAACACTATCCTACTTATTTGAGAAATAGGAAGCACCGTCGTTGGAGTTGTAAGGTTCAATTTGAAAGGGACATACGGTCATTAAAGCAATGTTAGGACGTCTTAGTAATAACCCTAATGTCTTAAGATCATATTCTAGGCAACATTTCCGAGGCAACATTTCCGAACGGGACATTTGATCTTTGTTTAGACAAAAGAGCGACAACTAAAACACCCTATACTTAATGATCGTTTACCGAAGGCAACCGAAGTGAGAGTATACCCTAGGAGTGCGCATGTGCGAGTGATTTGATTTCATTTATTAACTTTTCACATTTAGGGTTTGCTAACCATTTTATAATTTACATACAATCTTGTCATGCAATCCTATTATCATACATCTAACAGTTAATATTTGCGAAAATTAAAATGCGGGAAATAAAACTATGCTATTACAAGGCTTCGGGTAGGGAGATTAATTACATAGCCAAAAACCCGTAAAGCGATAAAAAAAAGAAAAGACCTAATTAAACTATTACATACCATGAGCAGTTACATTAATATCGCAAAAATAATAAATGCGCGCGATGAATCGAGGATGAGAAAATTAGGGTTTTGACCCCGTCTAAACCTAATTAAAAGAAAGATCATTTTTTGTTGTTTTTTTTATTATTTTGAGAAAATAAGGCTTTAATTAAATAAGTACAAACCTAATTACTAATTAATTTTAAATTAGGAAAAATAATTAATTTGACCTATTTTTGCATTTTTGTTATTTTAAGAAAAGAAAATAGAAATTAAATCAAACAAACCCTAATTTCTAATTTGTTTTAAGTTATTTACAAAAGGGTTAAAATTACCCTAAAATTAAATTAAACTAATTATTAAATTAAATTTGACAAAAATAAAAACCTAAATCTAAATTGTTGAAAATTGATTTTATGAGTTTTTGTAAAAAAGAATTAAATTTATGTTAGAAAATGATTAATCAAAATAAATAAATAAAAGAAAAAATATATAAAAGAAAAGAGAGATGGGCCTGGTTTAGTAGCAATGGAGGGGGTGTTAATAACAATTCTGAGCCCAATAATCTTTGGCCCACGTTGACTTTCCAGATCTTGTGCATTGGCTTGACTAGGGTGCATCATGGACCTCCTTGTGAGAAACGCTAGATCTGGATAGAGATGGATCTTGTGGCTGATTGATTGGAGGCACGTGGTAAGCTTCGGGACGCACGGGGTACATGATCTGTAAAGAGAAATTGAGAAAAATGGAAAATGTTGGAGGCAGGGGTCGGACCCCTGACCTCATGCCTGCAAAGCCTTAACGCCTTCCCTGGGTACCACTGGGCCACTTGGATTTATTTGTTAGTATATGAAATAATAATAATATAATGAAAACAACGCCAGCTATCAAACAAACGCGCCAAAATTCAAACGGACGAATGGTGTGTTGCCACGCAAGTCGTAGTCTACCCCTGTCCGTCGTTTTAGATTTTAGGACTTTTACCTACAGACGCCAAACGTAGGTATAGCCCCTGTCCGTTCAAAAAACCCTGTACGTGCATGATAAATGAAAACTAATGGCACCAATCAACTCGTTTCAACCTCACGAGTATCATGGTACCAGTATCAACGTCCAATTTCTCCTGTATAACAAAACCCCAAAATGATCCCAGAAACCCTAATAATGGTGGCTATGCGTATGGCTTCCAAAAATACAATCAAACAATGCAGTTAGTTTCAAAACATGGTAAGGATCACAAATGCACCATTTAAACGTGATAAAGACACAAGGATTTGGATAATCGAATTTGAAAAATATACCAAATCGTGATTATTATACATCCCGTTTCTGGGCTTGGGAGGGCTGGCAAATGATTGGAATCGCTTCAGAGGAGGTCCAGGAGTGGATTGGCTGCTTTAAATCTCCTTGAACCTTCCTCTAACTAGTAACTCGAACCAACACTTTTGAGTGATTTTTTTGAATTCAGTTCTGACTTCTCACGCCTCCAACCCCTGTTCTTTTGCTTTGGATTTATTCAATATATATCATAGAGTGCATTAGGTTACAAGTTTGCATCAAATCCTTGCAATTATGAAGATTTGATCATTGATTCACCCTTGCATCAAATCTTTCCAAAACAATAAAAATTCAATCTTTTTATGTCCAAACAAGCCTTGCACGATTTGATTTCATTGCCAGCTATATAATAGGCCTAAACATGCACAAAATCTCAAGACTTGATTAGTTTTGATATTTTCATGATTTTATTTTGATTTAAATTAAATTAATGAAATAAAAATCAAAATAAATGACAAAAATAAAATAAAGACAAGTGGGAAGGGTCATGTGTCCTGGATCATGTTACCAACTCAATGCAAGCACAAAAAGTTGGGCCCATTTGACAAAAATTGCAATTTGAGACATATTTGACTTTTGGCAATTTTGCAAAAAGGGTCAACTTCACCAATGCATAATTCCTTCAATTTTGACCCTAGAGATGTGTTCTTGGACTCTTTATAAAGCTCAATATGTCCTTTGAGCAACCCCTTTTGTATCATCTCAATTGAGTCTTCCATGTTCATGTATGAAGCTTTGACAAAAAAGGTGTTTTTGTTGACTTTTCAAAATGACCTATAATGTCCAAATTTATATCTTCTTGTGAGTGAATATTTTGAACTTTGGAGATGAAGATGAATTGTAGGTAATTACATCCTCTTAAAAATGAGCCTTGGATGGGTCATTTCTGATAAAGTATGAGAAAGTTATGCTTGGTCAAAGTTGACTTTTTCCTGTAAAACCCTAATTTAGCAACTTTTGGGTTTTGATGAATTGTGAGCAATCCTTGAGGAATCATGATCAACCCTTGATAAAATGATGAATAATACTTCAAAATGATAATGTTGACCAAAAATCTTAAAGTTTGACTGTATTTGGGCCACAATTGACTTTTGCCCTAGCACAGTCGATTTTCAAGCCTTTGAGCAATTGTTTGAGCAAACTTTCTCTGCAAGGCTTGAAACTTGTCATGGATGATCTTGAGAACATTTTAGGACAATGTTGAGAATTTTGGATCCCTTGGTTTCAAATATCTTGATGAAAAATGAAACCCTAATTTGGGGTAGACTGCTTTAGGAGAGAGTTTGTCTGGTCAACCCTTGGACTTCCTTGAGCAATTTGAGGACTTCACTTGTCATGTTTTGAGAAATATGGGAGGGAAATTTTTGGGGTACAACAGCCTCAAACAGGTGCTGATTAATCACTTCTTGATCCAAATGATTGGAAAGAGGTTGCCATCAGACATGTGGAAGAAAACCAGAGGTTGAGGGCTCGGATTGTCAGGCTCACAGGGAAGCGCCAGCGTACATATTGATCTCTATCAGTTCTTTTTCTCAGGATTTTAGATTGTATTTTCATCTTGTACTTGGGATCATTGAAACTTGTAATCCATTTTGAAGTTATTATAATAAAAAATTTCAGTATTTCAAAAGCTTTATTACTTTGATGTTTTCAATATGCCTATAAATCTTAAATCCCTTGAAATATTAAATAATGAAGTAAAAATAATCATGTGCATTGCATGTCATGCATCATATTGCACATATTTCTTGCATTTATTATGCATATCCAGGTGCCTTACCCAGCTTCTTTACTTCGTTCAGCAAGCTGACTCATCACTACAACACTCGGGCTAAATTCAAAAAGAAGATGGACAACTTAGAATAGAAGAATCGCGAGCTTCGCGAAGAAGTTTCTGCTTTGAAGGCCGGCTTGGCCAATTTGACTACTCTGATGGAAGCTCTGGTGGTTGCTCAGAATCAGCCACCGAGTGTTCAACCTCAACCAACAAGGGAAAATACTGAAGTTCCGACTGTTCCTGTATCCGCTACTCCAACTGTTGTTCAAAACCGTATGCCTCAAGGTTATCCGTGGGGAATGCCAGAGAATTTTGCACCTGAAGGTTTCAATCTTGGCCCTCAAGATGCTCCAGTGGTTCAGGTTGTTGTTACTCCGGCACCTCTTGTGGTGCATACTGTTCCTGCTGCACCTCCTTCGGTGAATTTGGTTCCTTTTATTAATGATGATGTGTGTCGTCCTTTCCCTCCGCTGAGTGAAGACTTGGGTCTCTATGACATAATGGATGATTTTCAAGAGCAGTTTGATAGAATGCAAAGAGAGATGAAGGCTCTTAGGGGAAAAGAGCTATTTGGGCAGAATGTGAATGAGCTATGTTTGGTCCTGAATGTTAAGATACCTGCTAAGTTCAAGGTCCGGGAATTTGAGAAGTATAAGGGCAACACTTGTCCTCGTGCTCACTTGGTGATGTACGTAAGGAGAATGTCTACCCACACTGATGATCAGCGTCTGCTGATTCACTTTTTTCAGGATAGTTTGACCGACGCAACACTGAAATGGTATATGAGCTTGGACAGCGCCAGCATCCATACTTTTAATGATTTGGGAGAAGAATTCATCAAACAATACAAGTACAATGTGGACATGGCGCCCGACCGTGACCAACTTAGGGCCATGGTTCAGAAAGACATGGAATCGTTCAATGAGTATGCGCAAGGATGGCGTGAAGTAGCTGCCCAAGTGATTCCTCCCATGGAAGAGAAGGAAATGACTAAGATTTTTCTGAAGATGCTGGGTGCTTTCTACTATGAAAGAATGGTAGCAAGCGCACCAAGTGATTTTACAGAGATGATAGGAATGGGTGTCCGCCTAGAAGAGGCTGTAAGAGAAGGTCGTTTGATGAAGAGTGAGGGATCCGGAGGTGTGAAGAATCCATCTTATGGGTTTAGCAAGAAAAAAGAGGGGTACGCAAATGTTGTTATACAAGAGAGGAGGGTAAATGCTCCTAGAAGGAATTATCAGCGTCACCAGCAAGTCACCTCAGTTACTCCTGTGTCGCTCCGACTACCGTTGCTTATCAAAGACCGTCCCAGCAGGGGAACCAAGGGAATAATCAGAGAAGGGAGAACTATGACCCTATTCCCATGAGCTATGCAGAGCTACTATCGGCATTGATTCAGAAGAAGTTGGTCCAAACACGACCACTTCCCACTGTACCATCACCATTGCCTTGGTATTACAAGGCAGACCAAACGTGTGCTTTTCATCAGGGAGCACCAGGGCATAGTATTGAGAATTGTTATCCTTTAGGGACTGAAGTGCAAAGGTTGGTGAAGTCTGGAATTCTATCTTTTAAGGACATGGGACCTAATGTGAAAGATAATCCTCTACCCAAGCACGAAGGAGTAATGCTGTAAATATGGTGGCCGGTTGTCCAGGCGACTTCCAGATTTTTGACATTAAACTGGTTAGAGGAGATTTGGTGAAAATGCACGCAGACCTCTGTGAATTTAGATACTATACCCATGACCATGCCGGTTGTGCTATTTGTAGTACAAATATACAGGGTTGTGAGAAGATAACGGCTGATTTACAGGAGATGATGGATGGGGGTTTAATCCATATAATCAGACCTAGGGAAGAATATGAAGAGGAAGTGAATATGGTTTTTGGATGTCCTGGCGAATTCAGAATTTTGATGTGGAGTATTTGAATGAGGATCTCGTGCAGTTGCATGCTACCTTCTACCATACGGCTGGTCAGGTGGAACACCAATATGGATCTTGCCTGGTTTGTTGTCAAAACCCCCGAGGATATCCTATTGTGAGGGAGGGTGTTCAGTTGCTGTTAGAAAATGGAACTATATAGATCACAGGTCAAAGGGATGATTATCATGAGATTGATGTGGTTGAAGTTTGTTTAATAGAAGACGAGTCAGAGGAAGAGTATGCCTCCGCAGATGAGTATTTCTCTTCAGACGAATATTTGTTTGCCAGGAATGACTTTTTGATGTCTGGTTGTGTTGAAGAAGGGGTAAACGTTATTGTGCCTTGTTTTGGTGCACCCGCTCATTTGGAAGTGGAGTACCATAGCAAACCAGTTGTTGCCCCATTGGTAAATAGTTTTCCAGGTCCTATTCCATACAAATCAGATAAGGTTGTGCCTTACAAATACAACGCTACAATCTTAGAAGATGGGGTGGAAGTTCCCATCCAGCCAATGTCTAATGTTGGAAATATAGCTGAAAATAGCAGGGTGACCCGTAGCGGTCGTGTGTTTGCGCCGGTTGTTCGGAGGGATGTTGCTGCTGGAAAGAAAGTTGCTGAGAATGATGAGCCTAAGAAGGTTACAGGAGATACTAGTGGAGCTACATTAGAGAAAGAAGTGGATGATATTTTGAAGATAATTAAGATGAGCGACTACAAAATTGTAGATCAGCTACTGCAGACTCCTTCAAAGATATCTATCCTAGCTTTATTGATAAATTCCTCTGCTCATAGAGAATCATTGATGAGAGTACTAGACCAAGCTTTTGTGGAGAGTGACATGCCATTAGATCAATTCAGCAGCGTAATTGGAAACTTTACGTCATGTAATAACTTAAGTTTCTGCGATGATGAGTTACCATGTGAAGGGAGGAATCACAACCTGGCCCTCCACATATCTATGAACTGCAAGGATAATTCGTTGTCCAATGTGCTAATTGATAATGGATCCGCGTTAAATGTTATATCGAGGAGTACTCTCATGAAATTAAAGTATCAAGGAGCACTTATGCGCCCGAGTGGCATCATTGTGAAGGCTTTTGATGGGTCGAGGAAATCTGTCATTGGTGAAGTGGACTTACCCATCCATATAGGACCATATTTGTTCCTGATAACCTTCCAGGTCATGGACATTATTCCCGCATATAGTTGTTTGCTAGGACGGCCATGGATACACAAAGCAGGGGTTGTCACTTCAACTCTGCATCAAAAGCTAAAGTTTGTGCGTGAAGGGAAGGTAGTGATCATAAATGGGGAGCAGGCGTTGTTGATATCCCATTTATCTCCTTTCAGTATTGTAGAAGCGGATGAGGCTGTTGTTGGAACTCAGTTCCAAGCCCTATCCATTGACAACATAAGGAGGAATGAGAATTATGTGGTTTCGATGAAGGACGCGCAACAAGTTATGTGTAATGGTCATAATGCAGTTTGGGGACAACTTGTGGATCCACCCGTGAACAAAAATAAAACTAGTTTGGGTTTCTAATCATAAAAAACACAAAAATCATTTTTTCACAAAAATATATTTATTAATTAATTAGTTTAATTAAATTTAGGTAAGTTAATGCTTTTTGTTTAATTATAATTCAAAATAATTAGAATTAGGGTTTAATTATGTACTAAACCTAATTTTTTCCTCAAGAACAACATAAATATTTTCTCAAATTAGAGTTTTTAGGTTGTCCAATTATTTATCGCATTTAATTTGCCACGCACTCTTAATTTTCTTTGTATTATTATTTGTAACTTCTCCCAGTTTGTAATAGATTTAAGTAGGGTTTTAATTCCGCATTTTATTTTCAGTCAAAAATAATTATGTATCTTCCCAAAGCCTTGTAATAATTAGGACTCTAGCTTCTCGCATTTTTATTTCCGCAAACTATAAACTGCTTAGATGTATGTATAGGATAGTATGGAAAGACAAATTGAAATTAAAACAGTAGAAAACCCTAATTGTGCAAAGATAATTAACTGAAAAATACACTTGCACATGCTCACTCCTAGGGTTTACTCTACTCCGGTTGCCTTCGGTAAACGGTCATAAAGTATAGGGAATGTTAGTGGTCGTCCTCTAGTCTCAAAAGATCTAAAATGACCCAATCGGATGTTGCCTCGGAAAAAGATCTTTAAGGCTTTAGGATGATTACTAAAATTTCCTAACGTTGCTTTTGTGATCGTATTTGTCCCTTCAAATGTCCCTTAAAACTCCAACGACGGTGCTACCTATTCCTTAATAATAGGATAGCGCTGTCTAAAGGAAAACAAACAGACTTTTTTTGAGTAGGTAGATTAGCTCCTAGGTACTTGCTCAAAACAACAAATCTTTTATCATACACTTTCAAACAAACTTTTTAAACTACAATTTTGAAACCAACTTCGTCACACTCTTGAGGACTGATACAAGGGTTATCACGAAGTAAAACTTTTTCAAAAGAAGCACGCACAAGCAATTTTAAAAATGAGCAAAATACCTAAGAGCCCGTGGAAAACCACAGATAGAAAGGGTGCTAACAGCTTCCCTTTCTATAATCTACCCCCTGTACTCAGAAACATCTCGAAAAAGGTTTTTTCTGTTCTTTTTCCCTTTTCCTTTGTTGGATAAAATAAAAGTCGGTGGCGACTCTTGCTTACCGTGACATTTGCAAACACAAAACACAAACCAGTATAACAGTCGGTTCTGCCACCGTATCACATGATAGCTTTGTTATGCAATATTTTTCATGGTCCTTTGATCTTGCATTGGTTGAGTATTTATAGGGAAGACCATGGGCTGATGAATATGCCAAAGGATCAAGACTTGATGACCTCAATAAAACAGAAATCAAACAACTTAAAAACTTTCCTTTTGCATGTTTTTCTTGCTCTTTTGAATTTGCATGAACCTGGACAGGTTGTTCTAGGTTACATGAATATTTGGGCTTCAATCTTGACCCACAAATCCAAACATGCACCTAAGCCCATTAGCTTCATTTTTGTTTTGATTTAATTTAATTTTAATAAATAAGAATTCACATAAAATAAATAAAAATCATGAAAAATAAGGGAATGGTTTTAGGGGTCCTCTAACATATCATGAACATGTTTGAGTCTAAAAAATTAGGCCCATTGGTTCAAAGATTCAAAATTGCCCAATTTGAACTTCATGAATTTCTTCAAAATCTCCCAACTTGTGCAACTCATAACTTGGTAAATTTTCATCTTTTGAAGATAATCTTAGACTTTTTAGAAGTATAAAGATGTCCTATACAATCTATATGTTGATCATTTTTGCTTTTCAAGACATTATCTTGATGTAAGTTGCCTTGACAAAAATAGTCTTTTGTTGACTTTTGAAAATGACCTATAATATTTTAGCTCATATCTTTCAAATGGAGCATTTTTTGGACTTGAGGATAAAAACAAAGTTGTAGGGAATTAAATTTTATTCAAAATGAGCTTTGGTTGGGGAAAATTTGATGGAGCATGTGAAAGTTATGCTTGGTCAAAGTTCAATTGACTTCTCATAAGGAAACCCTAATTTGAAAATTCTTGACTTTTGATGATTTGAGAGCTTTCATTGAGGAATCATGATCAACCCTTGATCAAATGATTAATATCACTTCAAAATGTTGATGTTGACCAAAAATATTGAAGTTTGATTGTATGTTGACTACAGTTGACTTTTTGACCAATACAGTTGATTTTCAATCATCTGAGTCATTGACTGAGAAAACTTGTGATGCAGGACTGGAAACTTGACATGGACCTTATTTAGGACCTATGATAAGCCATGAGAACTATTTTTGAACTTTGCAACTCAAAATTCTTTGAGGAACTCAAAACCCTAGTTGTAGACCCCTTGCTTAGGAGGAAGTTTGACTAGTCAACCCTTGTGTATCTTGAGTGTTTGAGAAGATTTGAAAGAGTGTCTTGCAAAATAAAGGAGGAAAATTTTTGGGTACAACACTATCCAAATGCACGAAAAGCCAGTCAAAGTTGTAAATTTGGGTACCGAGACAGACATAAAAGAAGTCAAGATAGGCACCAACTTAGAGGGTAGTGTCAAGAACATATTGATTCAGATGTTACATGAATATGTTAAGATCTTTGCTTGGTCGTACGAATACATGATAGGGCTTGATACTAATATTGTGGTTCATCGTCTTCCAATGAAAAGGGTTGTTCTTTGATTAAGCAGAAGGATCATCGTATGCGTTCTGAAATGTCGGAAAAGATCAAAGTCGAGGTTATGAAACAATTCAATGCAGGGTTCTTAGAAGTGACGTCATATCCTTAATGGGTTACTAATGTTGTTCCAGTACCAAATAAATACGACAAGGTGCATTATGTGTGTAGACTACAGAGATCTGAATAGCGTAAGCCCCAAAGATGACTTCCCACTTCCACATATTTATTTTCTGGTCGACAACACCGCTCAACACAAGGTATTCTCCTTCATGGATGGTTTCTCGGGTTATAATCAGATCAAGATGGCGCTTGAAGACAAGGAGAAAACTACCTTCGTCACACAGTGGGGCACTTTCTGTTACAAGGTTATGCCTTTTTGGTTGAAGAACGCCCTGGAAACTTGAAGGTAGAAGATGATTGAATACTTAAGTGCCCAGAAATTTGCACTCGCATGTGCAAGAGGTAAGTTGTTTGATTGTATTAGGAATGGGCTTATAGATTCCATTCAGAGAGGTGACAGAGGGTCGTCGGAGATGGGCTTATAGATGCCATCCAAAATAATTGTTGACTTCAACTGGAAGAAGTATCAGAATAAATCCTTGGTTGATTTAAACTGAACTAGAGAAAGGTCTACTGGAAAAGCATCAGGATAAATCATCGGTCGATTTAAACTGAACCAGTAGATGTCTGTACTTAACTTTAACTAGATAAGAATCAAAATAAATATTTGAGCGATTTAAGTTTAACCAAAGAAAGGTGTCTACTGGAAAAGCATCAAGATAAATCATTGGTCGATTTAAACTGAACTAGCAGAGGTCTTAATTTATCTTTAACAGGATAAGAATCAGAATAAATCTTTGGGCAACTTAAACTAAACTAGAGAAAAGTATCTACCGGAAAAGAATCAGGATAAATCATTAGTCAATTTAAACTGAACCTGCAGATGCCTATAATTGTCTTTAACTGGATAAGAATCAAAATAAACCTTTGGTTAATTTAAACTGAACCAGAAAAGGTCTACTGGAAAAGAATCAGGATAAATCATTGGCCGATTTAAATTGAACCAGCAGATGTTGTATTTAACTTTAACTGGATAAGAATCAGAATAAATCTTTTAGTGATTTAAACTAAACCAGAGAAAGGTGTCTACTGGAAAAGCATAAGGATAAATCATTGGTCGATTTAAACTGAACCAGCAGAGGTCTTGATTTATCTTTAACTGGATCAGAATCAGAATAAATCATTGGGCAACTTAAACTGAACTAGAGAAAAGTATCTACCGAAAAAGAATCAGGATAAATCATTGGTCGATTTAAACTGAACCTACATATGCCTATAATTGTCTTTAACTGGATAAGAATCATAATAAATCTTTGGTTAATTTAAACTGAACCAGAAAAAGTGTCTACTGGAAAAGAATCAGGATAAGTCATTGGTCGATTTAAACTGAACCAGCAGATATTTGTACTTAACTTTAACTGGATAAGAATCAGAATAAATATTTGAGTGATTTAAACTGAACCAGCAGATGTCTATAATTATCTTTAATTGGATAGGAATCAGAATAAATCTTCGGGAGATTTAAGCTGAACCAGAAAAAGGTCTACTGGAAAAGCATTAGGATAAATCATTGGTCGATTTAAACTGAACCAGAGAAAGGTCTACCAGAAAAGAATCATAATAAATCATAGGTCGTTTTAAACTGGACCATCATATGTCTGTATTTTAGAATGACCTTATGAGGAAAATGCTGAAATATCCTTTGTCAGGTGTAGCCTTTGAAAAGACTATCAGGTCATATAAGTAATTGATGAGGTTTATTGATTGATCTTTCCTGAAAAGGTAAAGAGTTAGTTGTATGCAATGTCACGATGTAGGAAATGCATTGCGTAACAATGTTCTCAAAATAAATGAGACTGTGCTATATGCATTTCGTATGCATATGTTATGACATTTGGTAAATGATGTATGAGTGTGACATGTTATTGAAATGCATTTGTAAATTTGAGCAGCATCTTTGTTCGGGGGAAATAAATCCCCGACGGTCGCTGGGGATGAAGAATAAGTGTATCTTCGAATTTCTGGGTATTGTTTCTGTTGGGGACTCCTGTTTGCTGTTTGAAGAAAACTTCGATGGAGAACATTGATTTCTACTTTTTGCTTGAGGAAACTCTGTTAGAGAGCATTGATTTTTGCTTTTTGCTTGAGGAAACTTTGTTGGAGAGTGTTAATTCCTGCATGGGGAGAAGAGTTTAAGAACGTTTGTTGTTCATTGCTCTATTGGGGAGTTTAAACCCTGACTGGGGATAAAAGAGATGGATAACCTTCCAGCTCGTCTGGGGAAGATAAAGTTGAATGGCATCTGGTCCAATTTTAGATTCAGTAGCAACTTTCTGGGGATAGTGGCAACTTTATTGGGAAGAGGAATTTTTCCGGCGACTCGTGGCCATCTGAGTAATAGACTCAAGTTTGGGAGACGATAATTTGTTATGGAAATAAACCCTATCGATGGAGAAATACTCTATTGAGGAAACACCCTTGTTGAGGAACTAAAATCTGCTGGAGAGTAGAGACAACCAAGGGGTTTTGCAATCTCGGAGGAATAAACTCAGCTGGGGAAGAGAACTTCCATGAACTGTACTGGTCGGAACTCCGCAGGTGGGTGACATTCTTGGGATGAATATCATACTCTTTTATTTGCCCGAGCAATCTGTCGGGGAAATTTTGGGGAATGTATGAACTTGTTGTAACGCGATGGGAGAACTGACTTGGGTGTTTTGCGTTTGATCGCAATTGTCACAGATAGAAAGAGTCACCACCGAATTTTCTTTTATCCAAAAGGAAAGGCTGAAAAGAACAGGAAAGACCTTTCGAGATTATTTCTTGAGTTCGGGGGGTAGATTATGAAAAGGGAAGGTATTAACATCCTTTTCATCCATAGTTATCTACGGTCTCTTAGTTGCTTGCTAGATCACTTTCTTTTTTTTGAAAGTGTGCTTTGTGGTGTGGTTTTGAAAGTATTTTGAGAATGTCTTTGTAATGGTTCTCGTTTCTATAAGAACGTGTACAAAGTGTTATTTTGAAAATAGTTCAAAGAGGTGTTTGTGGAGTGTGTTTTTGAAAGTGATTTTGAAAAGGGGTCTTTGTAATGGCTCTCATTTCTATAAGAACGCGTACAAAGTGTTGTCTTTTGAAAATGTTTCAAAATGAGAGGGTTTGTGTATAAAATGTTTTTGTTGTGAGCAAGCGAGCAACTAGGAGCAACCTACCTACTCAAAAGGTCTTTAGTGTTCTTTTCCTCCTCCTTTAGATGTTGCTATCTTACCATTGTTTTTTGTAAGAAGCCCCATCGTTGGATGTGAAGGGACAGGCGTGGTACGTTTTTATAATCATAGAAGGAAACCTATGGAACATTTTAGCAATGTCGTTTAAGGACTAGATCGTTTACCGAAGGCAACATCGAGGGACTATGATCTTTTATCGAGGGCTTTGCTAAAACGCCCATGTTCGAGGGACATGACTATTTTTCTGAGGCAACAAGTATGGTTACCCTAAGGGTGCATGTGTGCAAAGTGTGTTTGAATTGCATGCATTTTGTCTTGATTTTTGGGTTGTCTACTTGTTGGTTTTATCTTGCCATACACACCTAATTACTAGCATTTGTACAAAAGTAATAAAAAGTGCAAAAAATAAATCCTACACTATTACAACCATATTGAAATGCATAAAAATATATAAAAAATAAGATAAAAAGAAGAAAAAAGAGCTCTTTCGATTGGGGGGAAGCAGCCTTCGGTTATGCTTATGTTGGCCTCATTCGATTGGGGGTTGGCATCCAGCAAGTCATGGCCTTCGATTGGGCCTTGGCAGCAGCTGGTCATGTCGTTCAATTGGGCTTGTCGGCAGCTGGGTGATCCTTCTGGTTCTGCCTTGTTGCCTTGTTGCCTTCTTCGATTGAGGCTGGCAGCAGCAAGTCATGGCCTTCTATTTTGTCTTCTGAACCTCCTTCAATTGGAACTGAAATCAACATGAGCATGCATTCTGGCCGGGCATGAAAGTTAACATAGAAGCCCGAGGCTTCATTTCATACTTCATCCCCCATGTTTCTTTCGTTTGAGATATTAAATGGCAACATGGCCTAAGGCCATGCTAGTATTTATCTTGCAAACAGTTTAATACTTAAAGTATGTTTAGGTAAACAAGAAGTAAACGAAAGGGTTAGTTCTGAAAATATATTAAGAGGGTAGAAAAGAAAAGAACAAAGTATTATGTACATGTGATGTTTGAAATGAAAGATGCAAAGGTAAGAGCAACTTATCTTGCTGCAGCCTTGAAGGTGAATTGGGCCTTGGATGGTGGCCCTAGGCTTCTCCTGGATTCGAAGGGAGGGGCCAACAGCTATGCTTGGAATGCTGGATTCGAAGGAGAGGAGCAAACTTGATTCTCCTTGGGATTCGAAGGAAACTGAAGGGTAGGGAGTTCTTCATAATCGAAAGAGGTGAGTGTTTGGGATTCTGGGTTTGTTTTCATAAGTGTTTGAGAACTTGAGAGTTTTGTTGTTGTGTTTGAGAAGATTTTGGAGGTTTCGTTCCTCTCATCAAAAAATCCTCCCCAGTCTTTGCAAAAAATTCCTCTATTTATAGATAAAAAGTGGAAATGTTGTAGTAGCCAGCTTTGCAAAGAAATAATAAAAATATGTAACGTGAAAGGTACAAGTGGGGGGGGGGGGGCTGTTGGTTGGAGATTAGACTTGTGCTTCTGGGCCTGCTTTTCATTCATAAAAAATTCCTGTTGGAAGCTGCTTTTGTGATAAAAGTACTCTCTATGAAAAGAAAGGGTATGTATCCTTTTGCTATTTTAACCAAGAATAGTATTATCCAAAAGACAGAGTTTAAAACCTTTGTACAAGCCTCTGATTATATAAAGATTTGGAAGCAAAGTAGCCTGACAAGTAAGATTTGGTCTTGATTCGAATGCAAGAATGAGATCTAAGCACATTTGTTCGAAGGAAGCCTTTGCCTCAGTCGAAGCGTGTGGTCGAAACAAACTTACTAAAAGGAAGCTAATTCCCAGTCGAAGCTTGGATCGAAGCAAACACATTGCCCAATTGAAAGCTCGTGTTCGAAGGAAGCATATTGCCCAATCAAAGCATGTGGATCAAAACAAACATAAAGGGAGTCATTGCCTTGTGTCTGTTTAGAATGAGGGAAGTTAAATGTCCAAACGAAAGATTTGACCTTGTGCTGAAGGATTCATGCCCAAACGAAACAAGCGTGCAGGAAGCAAACTTGTCCAACCGAAGCAGGCTTGTAGGCAGTATATGCCCAATCGAAGCAAGCATGCAGACAATATATGCCCAATCGAAGCAGGCTTACAGGCAGGATGTGCCCAATCAAAGCAGGCTTACAGGAATCATGTGCCCAATCGAAGCAGACTTGCAGGCAGCATATGCCCAATCGAAGTAGGCTTGCCATTTCTTTTATTTTGTCAAAAATAATTTTATTTGTTTTCTTCCTTTCTGACAGTTTTCTTTTTAACTTGGTACTGGAAGATCCCAATGCACTTGTACAAGCTTGAACCCTGAGAATTGAGAGAGAAAATTTTGGGGTACAACAGTTGCCCATGTTCAATCTTCTTACACCTGAAGACTTAGATTGGTGAATCTGTCATTCGTGACTTGAAGGTGGAAGATGATTGAACACTAGAGTGCCCAGAAATTTGCACTTGATGATGTTGTGGTTGATTGTATAGGGAATGGGATTAAAGATGCCATTTGGAGAAATGATGGATAGTTGTTGGAGATGGGCTTATAGATTCCATTCAGAGGTGATTGTTGACATAAATTAGGCTAAGTCTAAATTCTGACTTCAACCGGGGAAGAATCAGAATAAATATTTGGAGCGATTTATCTGAACCAGAGGGAATGTATACTAGAAAGAATCAAGATAAACCATTGAGAGATTTAAACTGAACCAGTAGAGGTCTTTGATCATTCATTGTGATGGGCCTGTGTAGAGCTTCTTCAGGATGAGTCTGTGTAAAACTTCATCTGGAAATGTATGAGAAGAAACCTGGGTAGGGTTGCTTCATGATGAGTCAGTGTAAAACTTCATCTTGGAAAGAGAAGGAACCTGGGTAGGGTTACTTCATGATGAGTCAGTGTAAAACTTCATCTTGGAAAGAGAATGAACCTGGGTAGGGTTGCTTCATGATGAGTCCGTGTAAAAATTCATCTTGGAAAGAGAAGGAACCTGGGTAGGGTTGCTTCATGATGATTCCGTGTAAAACTTCATCTGGAAATGTATGAGAAGGAACCTGGGTAGGGTTGCTTCATGATGAGTCAGTGTAAAACTTCATCCTGGAAAGAGAAGGAACTTGTGTAGGATTTCTTCATGATGAGTTTGTGTAAAACTTCTTCTTGGAAAGAGAAGGAACCTGTGTAGGATTGCTTCATGATGAGTCAGTGTAAAACTTCATCTGGAAATGTATGAGAAACCTGGGTAGGGCAACTTCATGATGAGTCCATGTAAAAATTCATCCGGGAAATGAGAAGGAACCTGGGTAGGGCTACTTCATGATGAGTCTGTGTAAAACTCCATCTTGGAAAAAGAAGGAACCTGTGTAGGATTGCTTCATGATGAGTCTGTGTAAAACTTCACCTTGGAAAGAGAAGGAACCTGTGTAGGATTGCTTCATGATGAGTCAGTGTAAAACTTCATCTTGGAAAGAGAAGGAACCTGGGTAGGGTTGCTTCATGATGAGTCTGTGTAAAACTTCATCTTGGAAAGAGAAGGAACTTGTGTAGGGTTACTTCAGTTGGCCGTGTAGATAATGGCCCCGACTTGTTACAGGTATTAATCTTTGCTTAGAATGTTTCCACCGGGGATTCCTGTTTTGTTGTTTTGAGGAGAAATCCATTGGGGAATATTGAAAAATCTGTATAGAGTATTGATTCCTGCTTGGGGAAAAGAGTTCAGGAGCCTCAATTGTCCGTTGCTCTATTGGGGATTCGAAGTTGAACTGATGTCTGGTCGGGTCCATGCTTCACAGTAACTTGTTGGGGATTATAGAGTAGTCTACTAGGGAAGAGGAGTTGTGGTCCTCTGATTTGTAGTAGTCGGAGAGGCAAAATCAAGATGGGGAATCCTGCCGTTTGTTGGGAAAATAAACCCAGTTGCCAGTCTTTTGGAGAGGTGGCGACTTCACCGGGGAAAATCCTCGAGGATTCTTTAGGTCGACTCAGCTATGGAAAAAGTCTACAGAGATTAAACTCTGGCTGGGAGTCATCCTATGAGAAGGATTTTGGGGAGATTTGTCACTTCCACTAGTAGAGAGTTTTTGTGGCACTGCCAAGAAATGTTTGACTGTACGTAACCCTTTGTTGGGATTTGCGTTCAATGCCCCAAGTGATTTAGATGGAGATCTGCCCCTGGTTACCCAGCATTTCTTAAAAGATTTCTTGGAATCTTGACTGGACTGCCCCAGGTGTGCTGGATAGTGACATATCATGCCCCCTTGTTGATATGAGATTTGTCATTGGAAGTGCCATCCCACTTGAAGTGATTTTGTTCAATGAGAGAGCTTTCGTTCATCGGATATTTGTTGTGTGAATTTCTCTATTGTCAAACAAATAGCCATATGCAAACAGCGATATTCAAATAATGCAAAGTTTATGCTTCTCTTGAAATTTTGAAAATGCGTTTTTAGCAAGAAATTTTGTAAGAAAATTCAAACTCAGGATTTAGAGTAAAGCCTTATAGGAGTCAGGATACCTTTTTGTAACAATATGCTTTCGAACTAACCCATTCTTCAATTAGAACTTTTGAAGGGTTGTAACATGGCTTGGTTCACGGTTTAAGAAACAAAGGATAAGGCTCAAAGTATAGTTGTACCCACCCATTCTTCATGATGTTCTTCAGTCCTAAACTCAGTTAATTCTACGTTTGAACTCCAATTGAGTCTGGAATGACGTTTTGATGATGGTTCACACAAGTTAAGTTTGTTAGAAGGCAGTCACTTCTTGCAACATTTTTCATGTTGTTGAGGATTTTTAGTGACCTCTTTCTTGATTTGTTATCCCTAATTTTTTCCTGACTGTTCTTGTTTTGAGATTACGGTCAGCGAGATGCCCCAGTTTTCTTAAGTCTCCTTTGTAGGTTTTGACTTAGTGGACTTTTCTTTTTGAGAGATAATGATTGCCTATGTGATAGGGAACCTTCACTGTCTTTTGATTCCAGAGGAATATTTTTGATGTCATTTGTTGTATTACGAAATGAAAGTTTGCGGCTGAACACGCATTTGAATTAACTGAGAGACTACCCTACCCCAGGTTTTGATTATAAGTTTCAATTTGTGTAAAAAATAAAATTTCTACTTCTTTGGCTTGAAGGGGTTGACTAGGGATTATCTTGATTATAACTCCAGTGTTTAGGATTTGAAAGAATGCTTGTATATCATCAGCAAGGTCTGTCCAAAAGCATATTGTATGAGATGAAGGCATTTTTTTCGTCATCCCCCCTCTAAAGGCTTGTAACTTTTAGCAAGAGTTAAATGTCATAAAGAGAGTAAAAATCATATCTTAAATATAGTTAAATCAAAGGATGAATTAAAGACAAACATATGCGATGCATTAATGAAACAAAGTTTGACATTAATAGATAAGTGTTTAAACAACAACAAAAATTACAATTGAAAATTCAAAATGAACTGAAAAGCTCAATGATTTGGCATGGGAGTGGTGATCACGTTGGAAGTCTCTAGAGGGTCGAACTCGGTCTCCTTGGCGTCAATCATGTTTTGAATCTTGTACTTCAGCGCCCAACAATTGTTAGTATCATGCCCAGGACTTCCAGAATGATATGAATATATTGCATCAGGATTGTAGTTAGGAGAAGAAGTTTTGGGGTTTGGATGAGGTCATATCAATGTAATCAGATTCATCTTCAACAAGTATTGTAACGCTTGAGACAGCGGCATGTTGATGTTGGTAAACTATCTTTTGGGCTCGTCTTGCCTTCGCTAATTTCCTCTTTGTGGTTGTCACTGTGATGCAGGACTGGAGATCAGGACTGCCCCCACATGTTGGTCGTTGTTGCTCTTGTTATGACCCTTTTGGCCGTAAAAAACATTGGACTCTTTCTTCCCATTGTATGGCTTTTTTTTTGAGAATCAGAGGATGTAGCTCCTTGGATCTTTCCGCTTTTGATGCCAGCTTCGACCCTTTCTCCAGTCAGTATTAGCTCGGTGAACCCGACCGAGGAGCTTCCGATTAGGTGATTGAAGAAAGGTCCTGTCAAAGTTCCCATAAAGATGTCAATCATCTCCCTATCAGTTAAGGGTGGTTGCACTCTTCCCGCTAAGTCTCTCCATTTTTGGGCGTACTCTTTGAAGCCCTCGTTAGAATGCATGGTCATATTTTGTAATTGCACACGAGTTGGTGCAAGATCAGCATTGTATTGATAATGCTTGTAAAAAGCAGTAGCCAATTCCTCCCAGGTGTGAGTGTTGGTTCCTTCTAACTTATAGAACCACTCCAGCTGAGTGCCAACCAAACTTTCTTGGAAGAAATGGACCCATAGCTTCCGGTCAGCAGTGTGGGGATAAATCTTGCGGACATATGACCTTAAATGCATTTTAGGACAAGAGATCTCATCATACTTGGCAAAGGTAGGGATTTTGAACTTTGGTGGGATGACCACTCCGGAAACCAAACCTAACTCTTCAAAGTCCATGCCAGGTATCTGCTGAATCTCCGTAGCATTGAGGCGATCTTCAAACTGTTTGTATTTATCATCAGTGAGAGGATATTGTTCCTCAGAGAAGTCAACTTCATATTCATCAATCACCAGACTGTTATCTCCTTCTTTTGTTTGGTTGTCTCCTTCAGTTGAGGGAGTTGAGAGATCTAGAGTTCTTTTGACTGGTCCTCTAAGTCTTCTTCCCAAATTCAGGACGCCTACTGACTTCTTTGACTTTTTCTTCTTGTCTTTGAGAAGAAGAGTCTTCAGGTCCTCTTTCCCCTTATCCATAGCCAGGAAAATTTGTTGGAATTGGGAATTTTGTGCTTGGAGATCCTTCACAGTTTATTCCATATCCATCTTACTAAAATAAACAGTAGGAAGATAAGGAGACCTGTATGGGAGAAACCTGTCATGATATGATGCATGATATGTGGATGCATGTTTTCAAGGATCTCGCAGAGTAAACACAAGAAGGTGTTAGAACTTGAATTTTGATCAACAAATTTGATTGGAGAACTTCGTATCGGTGGATGTACTTCCACGAGAGTCAAGCTCACCATGTCAAGTGGGTCATAGCCCTTGACTCAAGTTTGTTGTACTTGATCTTTGACGGTGTTTGATTAGAAAATGAATCCTTTTGCCCCTTGATAGACGTCTGGTTCAACATAAGCCTGCATCATAGACCCTTGAGATCCTTGAAATGGTTATTGAAAATTCTATGGTATGATGTTATGATGTTATGTACAAGTATGCAAAATAAGCAAGTTGTTATGTACAGATAGTCATATACACACAAGGCAAACAAGTCCTTAGGTTTAGGCTTGCATGGGGTTTGTAGGTAAGTACCCTCTTGAAGTTTAGTTGGCTCAACCTGTCCTAGTTAATAGTAACCGGGTTCTAAGGGATCTCAATATCACTGATTTGTCTTCTCGGGCATTGTTTCAGCGCAAGCCTCTTTCACGGCGACCGAAATATCCCGAAAATCAAACCTCAATGAGTGTAGTATTGAGTATCTACCAACTTCAGACTGCACCAAAGTCGGTCATCTCACTACGTCCTAATGGCCAATGTTTTACCCCAAAATTTGCCCTCTCACTTATCAATTATTTGCTCACAAAGATCTCTCTTGGTTCAAGACTGCACTAGGGTTGATCAACTCAAGACACCTCTTTAAGCACTGATGACTAAAATTAGGGTTTTAGATTGCACAAGGATAATTGAACTTTCAACACTTTATATTACTTTCATGAATCATTATGGACCCCCAAGATTACTCATGTCAAGTTTCAAGCCTTGGATCACACTTTGGCTCAGTCAATTGAGCGGTTGACCTAAAAATCAACTGTATTGGGGAAAAAGTCAACTATGGCCAATTTACAGTCAAACTTCACAATTTTTGATCCACATCAACATTATAAACTCACATGTATCATTTTATCAAGTTTGGACCACAATTCCTCAAGAAATTTGATCAAATCATCAAAAGAGCAAAATGGTCAAAATTAGGGTTTTGACTGAGAAAGGGCAATTTCTGATTTTTGACCTAGCAAATGGTTAATTTTTTTAGGCATGATATCAAGAGTTAAATTGCATCATTTTAACCTAATGGCATGACCCAAAACATTGCTCAAGATCAATTGGATTGATAGTGAATTTTCAGTCAACTGATCAAAAGTCAACTGTACACTGAAAAGTCAAACTTTGACTTTTTGGTAAAAATCAAATGTCAAAGATCACAATTCATAAAAACATGTCAAAATATGAAACTTATTCATCAAGAAATCAAAAAGTCAAGATTTCATTTTGAAAAGTCAAAGTTTTCAAACTTCGGAATTTTTTTAAGTGTTGAAAACTTCATGTTTTTTCACAAATTTGAGCAAAATTTTCACCATGATGCAAGATGATTCAGAAGAAACTTTCAACACGAAATTTGTAGATCTACATGAGATCTACAACATTTATTTACACAACTTCTTCTAAAAGTGCTTGGATCTCAAGTTATTAATTCATGAAGTCATAGTCTTGAAACTAAACACTTAGTGAAATTTTCACCTAACTTCATGGCATTTTCTCATATAGTTCCAAGGGGAATTTTCAAAAGTGATTCAAAGAGGGGTTGTAGAGCACACTACAAGATTTCCAAAATGTCCAAGAACTCCTTGAGATCATTCTTGAGCAGGGAGAACCGAAGAGAAGAACTTAGGGTTTTCAAACTTGAATTACAAGTCATTTTTGATGAACACATGAACCAAATCCATGCTAGGCTGCATAATCTTTGCTTTGCAGGCCTCAAACTTTTTTTCACTCCATAGTTAAATGTTTACACAACTGTTAGAGCTTTGATCCAAGCAATTGAGCTATTATCCAAGTTGCATTTCCATTAATGGCACAAAGTTAACATTGTCATTCTTGTAAAGCAAGCTTTATGCACAAAGTCAGCTTATTGAGCTCCCAACTTATTTTACTTGATTACACTCCATCCAAAAAGTCAGAACTAATGTGTTTAAAGTGGTTAACAACTCTATGAACCAAGTACAAGGCATGGAAACTTGAATTTCTCAAAAAATCACAGGTTATGCATAAACTTGTGATTTTGAATTTTGATCAACAACAAGTCTCCAAACTTGTTGCTTATAAATAGAGTCACTATTTGTGAGCTAGGACACGAGCTCAAGCACCCTGAAACACTCCCAAACTTCCTCTAGCCAGAAATTGTACAAAAAACTCCATTGGTACACAGTTCTGACCTTAAACTTGTATCTCTCATTTCCCTAGTGCATTTTCCCTCAAATACATTTCTAAAGCTTCCTTACTTCAAATATAGTCCATCCCTGTCCTTGGTTTGGAACTGTAAATCCATCTTCATCATCCTCCATAACCAAAAACAAAGGTCTGCAACTTGACTTCTCCAGACCATTCTAGCCATCCATTGCTCAAGCAAACCATTGCATTAGCTTCCTGGGAACTTGAGGAAGCTAACCTGATCATTGCAGCACCTTGTATCAAGCTCATTTGCATTTCATGATTTCCAGTTTTGAGGTATTTTTCTTGAACTTCTATCTTCATATTTAGACATTGTTAAGCTTGCATTTATGAAGATAAAATATAGACATCATTGCTCTAAAACTATACATGTCCATAGATTTCATTTATTTTGATTGAGCTAGGAGAATTTTGAGTTTGAACTTTCTGAAATATTTAGGTCAAAATTTGGTACTTTTAGAAATTCTCATTCATCTTTTATTTATAGCTTATGATATTTATATGGTTGGATTCGTGTGAAAAAATGGATCAATTTTCATGTTTACATTTTTGCAAATGGTTGAGAAATGAGCAAGTCACAGATCATTTGGCTGGAGGTTGAAGATGAAGTACAATCAGGGCAGGTTTTGTGTTATGTATTTATCATTTCATACAAGTTAACAGATGTATCACCACCCCAGTGGTTAAAGCGTGCGCCTGTCACTATGAGGTCCTGGGTTCAAGCCCCAGCGTGACCTTTTTCCATTTTTTTTGTGTTTTGCAGCGCTTGGGCCTCCAAATTGGGCTTATTGTTTTTTTTTCCTTCTTTTACTAACCCTGACTTATTTGTGCACCCCTGACCCAATTTCTTTTATTATTTTCTTTTTCTTATTTTTGTTTTATTTCTTTTCTTATTTAATATTTTTATTACCATTATTATTATTATTTTTTTATTAATGAAAAAATCAAAAAATATTTTATTTATTATTTATACTTATTTATTTTATTTTCTTATAAAAAACAAAAGGACTAAAAACATTTTCTTAAATAAATTATTATTTTTTAATTAATAAATATTTAGACTTAGGTTTTATTATTATATTATTTTATTTTTAAAATTAATTTAGAATTTAGGTTTCTTTTAATTAATTAATTTTCATATTATTTTTTATTAAATTTAAAACCTTTTTTCTTAAAAACCCTAAAAAACTTGCTTTCCTTAAATTAATTTATTCTAGTAACTTAATCTTAATTTTCTTATTTTTGGTTAATTATTTTATTTTAGTTAATTAGGTTACAAAACCCTTTTCATAAAAAACAACAAAAATCATATTTCTTTACGTTTATATTCTTGCATTTTTATCTTTCTTTTGTACATTTATTCAATTTCAATATGGTTGTAATAATTAATTAGTTTTAATTTTCTTGCAATATTCCCCATTTGTAATTTGTACACCCCCTCCCCTAAGTATTGTAATAGCGTAGTAATTTTAAATTCCACAATTTATCGCTTTATATACAAATGCTAGTAATTAGGGTTTTATATGGAAAGACTAAAGCCAATCAATTAGCAAACCCTAATCAAAGATAAATCAAGCATGAAAATTAATACACTTGCACACAAACACCCCTAGGGTAAATCCACTTGGTTGCCTTACAAAAATGGCCATATTACGCATGTGAGGTATCTTAGCAAAGACAAGCAACATATAAGATCATAGTCCCTCGATGACGCTATCAAAAGTTGTCTTTCAAAATGATCTTAGTCCCTAAATAAAAATGCTAAGATATCTTGCAAGATTTCTAATCATGGTTATACGATGACCCACGCCCGTCCCTTTTACATCCAAAGATAGGGTTACTTACCAAATCAATGGTAAAATAACAATGTCAAAGGAAAAAGGAAATGAACAAGAAAGACTTTTGAGTAGGTAGAATGTTCCTAGTTACTTTCTCCATTTCAAAACAAAAACATCCTTGCTATTTTCAAAATAAACACCTACACTTTCAAAACACTTTTCAAACTTGAAAACATTTTTAAAAGATCAACACCTTTGTATACATTCTTACGAATGAGAGTCATTACAAAGTTTGCCTAAACAATGTCCTCTTTTCAAAAGTACTTTCAAAACCACAAAAAGCACAATTTCAAACAAAAGCAAGTGATCTAGCAAGTAAATGAGAGCCCATGGAAAACCATGGATGAAAAGGATGCTAATACCTTCCCTTTTCATAATCTACCCCCCGAACTCAAGAAACAATCTCAAAGGTCTTTCCTGTTCTTTTTCACCTTTTCTTTTGGATAAAACAAAAGTCTGTGGCAACTCTTGCTAACCACAACATTTTCAATCAAACGCAAAACACCCAAGTCAGTTCTCCCACCGTATCACAGAACTGGCGACTCTGCTGGGTAAAATTCTAAAAGTGGGGTTACATTAGGGTTAGATCACATTTACATTCTTTCATTGTTTGATTTGTGTGCTTTACTTTATGTTTCTTTGTTTGGGTTTGAATCCTCTACGCGGATTTGGGCTACCTTATAGGTAAGTAGCAATACATTGTGGAAACTGTGCGGGGTATACCGACATGGTCTAAGCAATAACTACGTTAGTGTGACATATTTGTGGGTACCGGTAGCCCTTGAGTAGTCAAGGAGAATACGGGGCCACAGAGTGATGTTATGAAGCACTAATGAACTTTTAGAACCTTTACTTGACCAACTTAGCCTTTAGGACGTAGTGAGATGACCGACTTTGGTGCAGTCCGAAGTTGGTAGATACTCGATACTACACTCATTGAGGTTTGGTTTTTTGGGATATTTCGGTCGCCATTAAAGAGGCTTGCATTGAAACAATGCCCAAGGAAACAGACCAGTGATATTGAGCTCTTTAGAACCCAGTTACTATGACTAGGACAGGTTTGAGCCAACTAAACTTCAAGAGGGTACTTACCTATGAAACTCCATGCAAGCCTAAAACTAAGGACTTGTTTGCTTTGTTTGTGTGTATATATATATATATATATATATATATATATATATATATATATATATATATATATATATATATATATATATATATATATATATATATATATATATATATATATATATATATATATATATATATATATATATATATATATATATATATATATATATATATATATATATATATATATATATATATATATATATATATATATATATATATATATATATATATATACTTGTACATAACATCATAAACATCATAACATCGTACTCACATTCACTAACCATTTCAAGGATCTTGGGATTTATCTTTGTTCTGTTTTGTAGGACATGGATTATATTCGCAGGAAAACTATTCAAGTCAATCTTGTAAGGATCCCTCCTCAACTTAAAGAGCTAGCATCAAGGATTCCTGAAAACTCTCCATTTACCAAAAGACACGGTCTCCTACTAAACTTGGTTACCTCCAACACTGATGAAGACATGATGAAGGTGCTCTTCCAGTTCTTTGATCCTTTACACCATTGCTTCACATTTCCCGATTATTAACTTGTGCCAACTTTGGAAGAATTCTCCAAACTCTTGAGGATTCCTATTCTCAATCAACTACCTTTTAACGATACAGAAAGAGATCCAAAGCCAGAAGAGATTGCTCAAGCTCTACACTTGCAATCATCTTATATCACAACTAATTGGGAAACAAGGAGTGGTGTCAAGGGTTTCCTAGCAAATTTCTTGTTTGAGAAGGCCCAAAACTGTTGGAACTCTTTGGATTTGCAAGCTTTTGAGGAAATTGTGGCTCTCCTCATCTATAGGATGGTTTTGTTTCCAAACCCTGACCAACTAATAGATGTGAACACCGTCAAAATCTTCATGTCTCGTAACCCGGTGCTTACTTTGCTAGGGAACATCCTACATTCCTTTCACACTCGCACTATGAGGAAAAGAGGTATCCTTATGTGTTGTACTCCTCTTTTGGCAAGATGGTTTATTTTGCATCTTCCCCAATCTGTATTGAAGAACGAGCAAGGTTCAAGGTGGTCACATAGGTTGATGACACTCAAACGTTCAGACATTCATTGGTGTTCCCGATCTGTAGAGAATGTTACTATTGTCGATCATTGTGGATAATTCCCTAATGTCCCTTTACTTGGCATTAGGGGAGGTATCACCTACAACCCTTGCTTATCCTTAAGACAGTTTGGTTATGCCCGAAGGGATGGCCCACATGAGATTCTCATTCAAGGTTTGGTATTTGACTACGAGAACAAAGATCAAGGTCTCCGTCAGAGGTTTATCCGAGCTTGGAGGATGTTGAAAAAGGTAGATAGAAAGACATTGGGGCATAATAATTTCATCCCTCTTGAGCCTTACCTCAAATTGGTACGAGCTCGTGCTCAAAGTCTTATAATGCCTTACCTCTCCATTCTCCCAGTTATCATTGAGCCTGTTATGGAAGGAGATATTTCTTACACTATCCTACATCCTGACATGCCCACCTCTCTTGAAGACTTACAAAGGGATTGGATACAACTTAAGGGGGAGCGAGACACTTTCGAGGCCCAATTCTACGCCAGCGAGAAGAAGGTTTTGGAACTCACTAAGAAACTTCATGTGGAGCGGAACCTGAATGCCTACATCTTACCAAAGAGGATGCGTACAACTTTTTTATCTTAGAATTTTTGTATTTCTTTGTAAGCCCAAAATAGGCATGATGTACTCAAGTTTTGATTTATTAATATAACGTGTGTTCCTTTTTTGGTCTAAAATTTAAATATCTAGTTTCCTTGAAATCATTGCATATGCATTTACCATTCATCATAACATAAGCAGGTTTCTTACGACAAGTCTCCTCATCTTTCTACTGTTTATTTCAGTAAGATGGATCTCGAGCAGACAGTAAAATACCTTCAGGCGCAGAACTCTCACTTTCAACAGATGTTCTTGACTATAGCCAAAGGACAAGAGGATCTGAAAACTTTGCTGGTTGAAGAAAAGAAGAAGAAAGCAAAGAAGGTAACCGGAGTTCTGAATGTGGGAAGAAGGTTCCAAGGAAAAGCCAGATGGACCCTAGACTTTACAACATCATCTGGTGAAAAGAACAATTAAAAAGTGAAAGGCAAGGAAGCGATTGTCGAGCTAGAATCTGAGGAGGAAGAAGAAGAAGAATACTCTGAAGAGCAGTATCCCCCGACCGACGAAAAATACAAACATCTAGAAGAACGACTAAGTGCAATGGAGATTCATAAAGTTCCTGGGTTGGACATTGAAGAGATGGGTTTAGTCTCTGGGATTGTTATTCCACCAAAATTCAAGGCATCAGTGTTTGCTAAATACGGTGGAGTTTTGTGTCCCAAGATGCATCTCGGATCTTATGTGAGGAAGATACAACCTCACACTACTGACAGAGATTTATGGGTCAACTTCTTTCAAGACAGTCTAGTCGGAACTCAACTAGATTGGTTCTATCAACTGGAAAGGGCTAATATCCATAATTGGGAAGACCTTGTTGCTGCTTTCTATAAACAATATCAGTACAACGCAGATCTTGCTCCCACCCGTACTCAACTCTAGAGTATGGCTATGGTTTCAAGTGAAGGTTTCAAAGACTACACTCAGAAATGGAGGGACTTAGCAGGAAGAGTCCAGCCTCCCCTTTCTGAAAGAGAACTAGTAGACATGTTTCTGGGTACCCTGTCTGGTCCTTTCTTTAATCATTTAATTGGAAGCTCCTCAGCCGGCTTCACTGAATTAATCTTGACCGTGGAAAGAGTGGATGTTGTGATTAAGAGTGGGAAGATTCAAAAGGACGCATCCTCTGCTGCTGTAAGAAAACCATTTATTGGGAAGAAAGAAGTTGGTGTTGTGTATCCTCAAAGGAATCAAGAAAGAACTGAACACCGACCAATGTTAGGGGCTGTCATGATTCCTAAGCTTGCACCTACTCAACAAAGGAACGATCAGCCTAGAACAGAAAGACCAGTAAGACAATTTACTCAGATTAATATGACATTATCTCAAGTACTGCCACATTTTTTGAGATCTAATCTGGTTACTTTGAAAGAAACTCTAAAGAATCCTAACACAACCTCTCCTAACTACCATCCTAATGCTCGTTGTGCATACCATTCAGAAAGTCCAGGCCATGATACTAACAAATGTTGGGCTTTGAAAAACAAGGTGCAAGACATTCTTGAAGCCAAAGAAATTGAGTTTGATGCTCCTGAAATCCTAAATGTTATCACCGCTCTTATGCCCAAGCACGGTCATGGTGTTAATGCTGTAGAAGATGATATGTTTGTTACTGCAGTTGATGAACTTGTTACTCCTCTCTTGACTATCAAGAAGAACCTATTGAAGGCTGGTTTATTTCCAGGCTGTGACGAGAGCTTCCACTTCTGTCTATCCCTACCAACAAGTTGTCATTTATTGGAAGCAGGTGTTCATCGCCTAATGGATGACAAAGAGATTTTGTTTGAAAAGACTCCTGTTCCAACCATTTCTTACAATGATGTTTCAATAGTAACCATTTCCGCCAATCCTTCTGGGGTCTCCACCAAAAGACCCGTTAGGATTACATCAGTTCCTAAAGTAGCTCCAGTGATAATTATTATGCCTGGACCAATCCCGTACTCATTAGATAAGATTGTCCCATGGAATTTTTTGGGGCGATGTCTACTATCACGGTGTTAAGCAGAATTGGCCGTTTATTGAAGACTCAATTTCTAATAAGGCTGATCCCGACATCAGCAACATTTTAGGAACCAGCAAGATAACCCGAAGTGGAAGAGTGTTCTCCCTAGAGATTGCTCCTCCAAAGACTGTTACTGGTCCTGTGATCATCCCTATTTTTGTTCATGTTGACACTACTACTACTACAATTCCTATAGTCACACCTGCTGATACTCCTACCACCGAGTCCATCGAGACTCGGGGAAAAGGCATTCTGGTTGAGCCTGTCCGGATGAAGGAACAATCAGTATCTATCCCTGAGGCCTCCCAAAAGGAGATTGAAGAAATTCTGAAAATTATAAAGAGAAGCGACTACAACGTAGTCGAGCATCTAGGGCAGACTCCGTCAAATATTTCCATGTTGGCTTTACTGTTATGCTTTGAGGCTCATGCGAAGGCCTTGGTAAAATTTCTTAAAACTGCCCATGTACCACAAGAAACCTCTGCTGATCAGTTCCAAGACTGTGTGGCCAACTTGACTGCGGATAATGGTTTAGGCTTTTCTGATGCTAACTTGACACCTAGGGGGAGGAAGCACAACGAGGCATTGCATGTCTCTGTCGAATGTAGGGGCACAACTTTGGCCCATGTCTTGGTTGTGTTAGAACATATTTGATTCTACAACCCTCAGTTAGAGTTTTGATGATAACAAAATACAAGATTAAATGAATTATGAGTTTTATATATGACATAGATGCTACTTAAAATTATGTTGTGTATTTATAGGATCTCTGATGGAATCAGCATCAGAACATCAGAATATCAACATCAGCATCAGAAGATATGTCACAGCAGAAGATCAGTACATGTGCTTACGCTGAAGTCTGATGAACAAAATCTGCGCTCAACATACTCTGACTCTGATCAAGATCCTAACTATGTCATCAGCACTCAGAAGCGCCAGAATAAGCTAAAGCCAACACACTCTGATCTTAATCAAGCAGAACATTCTGAAGTGTCAACGGTACTGCATTCAAGGCAGATTAATTACCAACAGCTTTATTCCAAGACAAAGATCTTCACAAAATGGAAAGAACGTAATGAGCATTGAAATGGAATTATTGGCATCAACGCATCTATTCCAAGAAGTATTTAAACAAATCAGTGAGAAAGGAAAAGGCTAATGATCTATAATGCTCTACAATACTCTACTCGCCTAAATTCATTCATCATCGTCCTCACTCACTCAGTTTGCTAAAGCTCTCAAATTGCTTACTCCATAATTCTAGCATTCTAGTTTCACATAAGCTTTATATTGTGTATTATCACAGTTGTGATATATAGTTTTTCCAGAAAACATTCAACACACATATTGTTCATTTATCTGTAAGAAAGAATTTCCTTGAGAAACCGTTATGTGGTTTAGACTTAAGAAGGCTTTAGTAGTTGTTAAAGCAGTTTTGTATTCAGTTGAATATAGTGGATTAAGACCTCATTGGAGAGAGGCGAAATCACCTTGACGGGTGGACTGGAGTAGTTTGAGATCAAACGAACCAGGATAAAAATAACGTGTTGTCTGCATTTGATTTCAAGTTTCAAAAATTCAACCCTCCTTCTTGTGTTTTTCACTTCTTCAATTAGCATCAGAGCGCCTGGTTCTGAGTTCATAACACTTAACCGTGTCAGTACAAGATCCAGCATTGAAAAACACTATGGCAGGACAACATCAAAACATCAGCAATGACCACAATGAAGAAAAAGACAGATTTAGTGGCAAACCTCGAGTCTTTGATGGAGAGAACTTTGATTACTGGAAAGACAGAATTGAAAGCTTCTTTCTAGCCCATGATGCTGATCTGTGGGATATGGTGACAGATGGATACACGCACCCAGTGAATGCAAGTGGTCAGAAGATTGACAGGAAAGCAATGTCTGACCAACAAAAGTGTGATTTCAAGAATCATCACAAGGCCATAACTATTCTTCTCAGTGCTATCTCTTACTCTGAATATGAAAAAATATCAAAAAGAGACACTGCTAAGAACATGTTTTATTCTCTCAGAATGACGCATGAAGGCACCCTTCAAGTTAAAGAAACTAAAGCTCTTGCGCTCATCCATAAGTATGAGGCATTCAAGATGGAAGAAAGTGAATCTATTGAAACAATGTTCTCAAGATTTCAGATTCTGGTTGTTGGTCTCAAAGTTCTGGACAAAGGGTATTCTACTACTGATCATGTCAAGAAGATCATCAGAATCTTGCCAAAACAGTGGAGGCCAATGGTCACAGCGCTGAAGCTAGCTAAGGATCTCAATATAATCTCTCTGGAGGAACTTGTCAGCTCCCTCAGAAGTCACGAGATAGAGCTAGAAGCTGATGAACCTCAAAAGCAAGGTAAGCCATTAGCTTTAAAATCTAACAGAAAATATGACTCCAAGGTTTTGCAGGCTGTTGAAGAAACCTCTGATGGGTCCTCATCAGAAGAAGATGAACTGTCTCTCCTTTCCAGAAGGGTGAACCAACTGTGGAAGCAGAGGCAAAGGAAGTTCAGGAATCCCAGAAGATCTGAGAACCAGAACGAATCCTCCTCCAGATACAGAAGGTCAGAATCCTCCTCTAGACACAGAAGATCTGAAGGCTCTTCAGGAAGCAGAAAGCCAAACAACAAGGACATCATCTGTTATGATTGCAACGAGCAAGGACACTACAAGAGTGACTGCCCAAAGCTTCAGAAGGAAAAGCCCAGAAGAAAGTTTGGCAAAGAAAAGAAGAAAAGTCTCATGGCTACATGGGATGACTCTGACACATCTGAAGCTGACTCAGAATCATATGATGAGAGAGCACACATAGCTCTCATGGCAAACATATCAGAAGACAGTGAAGCTTCCGAATCAGACTCTGAACCAGACACATAAGAGGTATTTCCTGACTTTGCTATTAATTTTACTAAGGTTGAACTAGCTGAAAGCCTTAATGAGATTCTGGAACGATATCAGCATATCAGAGTCAAATTCAGAAACCTGAAAAGGGATCTTGCTTCTGACTCTGATAAAACTGAGAGTCTCAAATTGTAAAATTCTGAGTTGAAATATAAAGTTTCAAAATTAGAAAATCTTTTACAAAACTCTCAGAAGGAAACAATTCCTGAAACTCCCAGTAGTGCTGATGAGATCATCAAGGAGTATGATCACAGCTTTCAGAAGTTTCTTGCTAAAAGCATAGATAGAAGCAAGATGGCTTCAATTATCTATGGAGTTAGCAGAAATGGCAGAAAGGGAATAGGATACCAAGGTAAGGTACCTACACTAAAGAATGCCATGGATTTAGTTATTAAACGAACTCCTATTAAATCACACTTTGTATATGGGCATACACACGACATCAAATATACTAGTAGTAATTATTATGTCAAACCAAAATTCAACCAGAGTTTTGGTAAAACTAAGAAATCAGGACCCAAGAAAATATGGGTACCTAAGGATAAAATAATACATGTTGCAGATATCTTTAGCAGCAAAGCAGAAACACCAGTCATGGTACCTGGACTCTGGGTGCTCACGACACATGACGGGAAGAAGGCATATGTTCCAAAGCCTGGAACTTAAGCCTGAAGGCCATGTAGGCTTTGGAGGCAATCAGAGGGGAAAGATCATTGGCTCTGGAACAGTAGGTAATGGAAATCTTCACTCTATCAGTAATGTCTTATTAGTAGATGGATTAATGCATAACCTATTATCCATAAGTCAATTAAGTGATAACGGTTATGATATAATCTTTAATCAAAATTCATGTAAAGCTGTTAGTCAGAAAGATGGGACTATCCTGTTTAATGGAAAGAGGAGAAACAACATTTACAAAATCAAACTTTCTGAACTGAAAAGTCAGAATGTAAAGTGTCTTCTGTCTGTTAACAACGAGCAATGGATCTGGCACAGAAGATTGGGGCATGTTAGTATGAGAAGAATATCTCAGATTAACAAACTCAATCTGGTCAGAGGACTTCCTAATCTGAAGTTCAATTCAGATGCTCTGTGTGAAGCATGTCAGAAAGGCAAGTTTGCAAAACCTGCTTTTAAATCTAAAAACGTTGTTTCCACCTCTAAGCCATTAGAAATTCTGCACATTGACTTATTTGGACCAGTTAAAACTGCTTCAGTCAGTGGCAAGAAGTATGGGTTAGTAATCGTAGATGACTATAGCAGATGGACATGTGTAAAGTTCTTAAGACACAAGGACGAGTCACACTCTGTGTTTGTCACCTTCTGTAACCAAGTTTAGAATGAAAAGGATCTTAGAATCGTCAAAGTCAGAAGTGATCATGGTGGAGAGTTTGAAAACAAAGATTTTGAATCATTTTTTAATGACAAAGGCATTCTGCATGATTTCTTTTGTCCTAGAACTCCCCAGCAAAATGGAGTTGTAGAACGAAAGAACAGAACATTGCAAGAAATGGCCAGAACCATGATCAATGAGACTAACGTTGCTAAGATCTTCTGGGCAGAGGCAATAAACACAACGTGCTATATTCAGAATAGAATCTCCATAAGACCTATTCTGGAAAAGACTCCATATGAATTATGGAAGAACAAAAAGCCCAACATTTCATATTTTCATCCATTTGGATGTACTTGCTTTATTTTAAATACTAAAAATTATTTGAACAAGTTTGACTCTAAAGCACAGAAGTGTATTATGTTAGGATACTCTGAACGCTCAAAAGGGTACAGAGTATACAATACAGAAACACAGATTGTGGAAGAATCAATTAGTGTTCGTTTTGATGATAAACTTGACTCTCAAAAGTCAAAGCAGAATGAATTACTTGCAGGTATGGAAGTTGAATTCACAGGTACTGAAGACAAGTCATCAGAAGCTCTTAACAGAGACACTCCCTCAACATCAGAAAGAGGCACTGCAAGCAATCCAGCATCTTCTGTTGATCAACCTCAGAAAAGACCATCCAGAAGCAGCATGGATCACCCTGAAGAAACAATCTTAGGAAGAAAGGAAGATCCATTCAGAACAAGAGCCAGCTTCAGAAACTCTGAAGAATCCCTCATGGGACTTGTTTCTCTGATTGAACCATCTTCAATTGATGAAGCACTTCTGGACAATGACTAGATTCTAGCAATGCAAGAGGAGCTGAATCAATTCACAAGGAATGACGTATGGGATCTAGTTCCTAAACCAAAAGGATTCAACATCATTGGAACAAAATGGGTGTTCAGAAACAAGCTGAATGAACCAGGTGAAGTCATCAGAAACAAGGCACGATTGGTAGCACAAGGTTATAGTCAGCAAGAGGGGATAGACTATACAGAAACCTTTGCTCCAGTCGCCAGGTTAGAATCTATCAGACTTTTAATTTCTTTTGCTGTTAATAAAGGCATCACTCTGCATCAGATGGATGTCAAGAGTGCATTCTTAAATGGCTATATAGAAGAAGAGGTATATGTGCACCAACCCCCTGGTTTTGAAAGTTCAAAAAATCCAGAATATGTTTTCAAACTAAAGAAGTCACTGTATGGTCTGAAACAAGCTCCCAGAGCTTGGTATGAAAGACTAAGTAACTTCCTGTTAAAAAAGGAATTCACCAGAGGGAAGGTGGACATAACCTTATTCTGTAAGACAGTTAAGAATGACATCTTAGTCTGCCAGATTTATGTTGATGATATAATATTTGGATCTACTAATCCTTCTCTGGGAAGAAAGTTTGCTAAGTGTATGCAGGAAGAATTTGAGATGAGCCTAATGGGGGAACTGAAATTCTTTCTGGGCATTCAGATCAATCAAACCCCAGAAGGAACTTACATTCATCATAGAAAATATGTCAGAGAACTTCTGAAGAAATTTGATCTCTCAGAATGTAAGCCATCAAAGATTCCAATGCATCCCACGTGCATTCTGGAAAGAGAAGAGGTAAGCAAAAAGGTAGAACATAAGGTCTACAGAGGTATGATTGGTTCTCTTCTTTATCTTACAGCTTCAAGACTTGATATTTTATTCAGTGTATGCATTTGTGCAAGATTCCAATTAGATCCTAGAGAATCTCACTTAACAGCTGTTAAGCGAATTTTCAAGTATCTTAAAGGTACTACTAATCTGGGTTTGTTTTATAGAAAATCTAGTGATTACAGCTTAGTAGGTTAATGTGATGTTGACTTTGCTGGAGACAGAGTTGAACGTAAAAGCACTTCTGGAAGTTGCCAGTTTCTGGGAGAAAATCTGATCTCGTGGTCCAGCAAAAGACAATCCATCATTGCTCTATCAACAGCAGAAGCTGAATACATAGCAGCAGTTGGATGCAACACACAAATGCTCTGGATGAAAAGTCAACTTGAGGACTTCCAGATTTATGAGAGTAACATTCCTATCCTCTGTGATAACACCTCTGCTATTTGCTTAAGTAGAAATCCAATTTTTCATTCTAGGGCTAAGCATATAGAAATAAAACATCATTTTATTAGGGACTATATTCAGAAAGGAATTTTAAACTTAAAATTTATTGATACAAACCACCAATGGGCAGATATCTTTACAAAACCACTTTCTGAAGATAGGTTCAACTTCATTCTGAATCATCTCAGCATGAAGCTCTGTCCAGAATAAAACTGTTTTAATTTTATATATTAACCTTCAGAATGTTGCTTATTACTCTGTGAACTTCTGATCAATCCTCTTTCAGAATTTTTAGAAATGCAGATTGTATCAGATCTTTCCATGAAGCTCTGATCTCTTCAGTTCAAGGATAGAAGTGATGTTCACTCAAAGAAAACAAGTGTCATCCAGTCATCAGTTGTTTCCTGAGGCTGAACACACGTTCACGCTTCTGAAAAGGCAAAGCGCTGATTGGATGCATTGAGACACATGTCACTGGTAACCATTTAAGTATCTTTCTGAAATCCCCTCAAATCATCCATCATTAACTGCAATTAATCATGATTTATTTCTCTCTCCTAAGCGTTTATGTTTTCAAAAACTTTTTCAAAATCTATTTAAACACCATTCACACGCCTTCCTCCTTCTTCTTAGATTTTTCTTATGTTTTCCTTGTTTTCTTTACATGTTTGTCTGTAATATTTCTACTTGTTCTAAACTATCATTGCTTCTGTTTTAATACAAACTTGTTTTGTTCTGATCTTTTTAACTCTGATTATATATGCTTTTTGATTGCTGACAAAAAGGGGGAGAAAGAATGATATTTTTCAATAACGGTTTACTGAGACAACAGTCTCAAACATTCTAACATTATATTTGAATTTCTTTGCTCTGAAAAGCTTACAGGTACAAGAATCTGAAGAACTCTGATGAAGCAAAATTCTGAAGCTCAAAGAAAGGTTCAATAAAGTTCTGATACTCAAGGTCTCAAGGAATCAAAGGGAAATAATCAACTCAGGGGGAGTTTTTCTCATCTTACTCTGATACTTGTTATTCCTTACCTTCTTAGCTCTGATATTTTTTACTCATTATCTGATTATCTCTGATATCGTTTCCTCTTTATCCTTAAACTCTGATACTTTCATCATTTCATTTTTATTGAAAAAATCTGGTTTTTGTCATCATCAAAAAGGGGGAGATTGTTAGAACATAGTTTGATTCTACAACCCTCAGTTAGAGTTTTGATGATAACAAAATACAAGATTAAATGAATTATGAGTTTTATATATGACATAGATGCTACTTAAAATTATGTTGTGTATTTATAGGAAACTCTAATGGAATCAGCATCAGAACATCAGAATATCAACATCAGCATCAGAAGATATGTCACAGCAGAAGATCAGTACATGTGCTTACGCTGAAGTCTGATGAACAAAATATGCGCTCAACATACTCTGACTCTGATCAAGATCCTAACTATGTCATCAGCACTCTGAAGCGCCAGAATAAGCTAAAGCCAACACACTCTGATCTTAATCAAGCAGAACATTCTGAAGTGTCAACGGTACTGCATTCAAGGCAGATTAATTACCAACGGCTTTATTCCAAGACAAAGATCTTCTCAAAATGGAAAGAACGTAATGAGCATTGAAATGGAATTATTGGCATCAACGTATCTATTCCAAGAAGTATTTAAACAAATCAGTGAGAAAGGAAAAGTCTAATGATCTATAATGCTCTACAATACTCTACTCGCCTAAAGTCAATCATCATCGTCCTCACTCACTCAGTTTGCTAAAGCTCTCAAATTTCTTACTCCATAGTTCTAGCATTCTAGTTTCACATAAGCTTTATATTGTGTATTATCACAGTTGTGATATATAGTTTTTCCAGAAAACATTCAACACACATATTGTTCATTTATCTGTAAGAAAGAATTTCCTTGAGAAACCGGTCTGTGGTTTAGACTCAAGAAGGCTTTAGCAGTTGTTAAAGCAGATTTGTATTCAGTTGAATATAGTGGATTAAGACCTCGTTGGAGAGAGGCGAAATCACCTTGACGGGTGGACTGGAGTAGTTTGAGATCAAACGAACCAGGATAAAAATAACGTGTTATCTGAATTTGATTTCAAGTTTCAACAATTCAACCCCCCTTCTTGTGTTTTTCACTTCTTCAGGTTGATACTGGTTCATCTTTGAATGTCCTGCCTAAGAAGGCTCTTGATAGACTTGACTGTGAAAGTTTGACTTTAAAACCCAGCAATATAGTGGTAAGGGCCTTCGACGGTTCAAAGAGAATAGTGCATGGGGAGGTGGACATCCCCATAAATGTTGGAACCCAAACCTTTGATTCAACTTTTTACGTGATGGACATTCTCTCTTCCTATTCCTGCCTGTTGGGCCGACCATGGATTCACAAGGCTGGTGTTGTCACCTCTACATTACATCAAATGCTGAAATACCCAACCAAGGGGAAGATCATTACTGTCCATGGAGAAGAGGAATATATGGTGAGCCATTTAAACTCCTTCAGATACGTGGAATTGGATGGTGAATTCATTGAAACTCCGTTTTAGCATTTCGAAGAAGTTCCACCAACTGTGGCAGTAACCAAGGCTATTTCCCAAGTCCCGAAGATTACAAGACCTCCACTAAAGATCTGTTCTTTGAAGGATACCAAGGCAGTGATCGAAGAAGGTGAGTGCAATATTTGGGGCCAACTCCCAGATATCCCATACAAATCTGAAAAATTCAGTTTGGGTTTCAATTCAGGAGCCCAGAAAGTTGTGTGTTGTGCTCGTGTCAGGGGACCACCCTTGAAGATCAGCAACCACGGATTCAACGCGGTGGAGGATAATGAGGACAGCTACGACCTAGAGGAATGGATTTTCCTAACTGTCAATGGAGGACTCAACAACTGGGAAGCTAAAGATTTTTTCCCAATTACTTTTATCCAATAGTAATTGTCTTTAAATTTTGTCGGACCTGTAATAATTAAACAATTCATACTTTTAAAGCCTTGTGTCTTACCTGAGGCACAATGGTCCATTTGTAAGGGTTGTTACCTCATTTTCATATGTCATCAATGAATCATGGACGTTTCTGCATACAAACTTTGTGTTCTTTGTCTTTATTTTTTTTACGTTTTTATTTTTTTCAAAGATAGACATACTCTTACACTCACTCACATTCAAAATGCAGATCTACATCCATTCAGGATCCCATGGGTAACGATTATGCTATGGCTTTCTGTGACTCTGAAAATCTAACCTACCAAGCCGAAGACGAAGGTGAGGGAGATTGTGAAGTGCCAGGGTAACTAGCCAGGTTACTACAACAAGAAGAGAGGACCATACAGCCCCACGAAGAACCAGTGGACACAGTTAACCTAGGTACCTAAGAGGACAAGAAAGAAGTCAGAGTGGGTACCAATCTGGGATACAGTGTCAATAAGCGTCTGATTCAATTGCTACATGATTATGTTGAGGTACTTTCCTGGTTGTATGAAGACATGCCAAGACTTGGTGCTGATATCGTGGTACATCGTCTTCCAACAAAAGAAGACTGCCCTCCGGTAAAACAAAAGGTCTGTCGCATGCGACCAGACATGTTAGAGAAGATCAAAGCTAAAGTCATGAAACAATTCAATATTGGATTCTTGGTTGTCACCTCCTATCCGTAATGGGTTGCCAATGTTATTCCTGTGCCTAAAAAGGACGACAAAGTACGAATGTGCATGGACTACAGATATTTGAATAGGGCAAGCCCTAAGGACGATTTCCCACTTCCCCACATTGATATTCTGGTAGACAACACAGCACAACATAAAGTATTTTCCTTCATGGATGGTTTCTTAGGTTACAATCAAATCAAAATGGCGCCTGAGGACATGGAGAAAACAACCTTTGTCACACAATGGAGGACATTCTGTTACAAGGTTATGCCATTCGGGTTGAAGAACGCTGGGGAAATCTATCAGCGTGCCATGGTCGCTCTATTTCACGACATGATACATCACGAAATAGAGGTGTATATGGACGACATGATAGCCAGATCTCAAACAGAAGAAGAACATATTGATCGTTTACAGAAACTGTTTGAGAGACTAAAGAAATACAAGTTGAGGTTGAACCCGAATAAATGCACATTTTGGGTGAGGTCTGGTAAACTCCTAGGCTTTGTCATCAGGGGTAAAGGCATCAAAGTGGACCCTGCCAAAGTGAAAGCTATACAAGAAATGCCTGCTCCTCATACTGAGAAGGAAGTCAGAGGATTCTTAGGACGGCTAAATTACATTGCTAGATTCATTTCTAACTTAATAGCTACTTGTGAACCAATCTTCAAATTACTGAAGAAAGATCAAGTAGTCAAATGGAATAATGAATTCCAAACTGCCTTCGACAAGATCAAAGAGTACTGCAAGAGCCTCATGTTTTGATGCCACCAGTCGATGGAAGACCCATGATCATGTATCTAACTATTTTAGAAAATTCAATGGGGTTTGTATTGGGGCAGCATGACAAGTCTGGCCGAAAAGAGCATGCTATTTATTACCTGTGCAAAACGTTTACCAACTGTGAAACAAGATATTCACTGCTCGAGAAAACTTGTTGCGCTCTGGCATGGGCTGCTCGCCGACTAAGACAGTATATGCTGACCCATACTACCTTATTGATATCCAAGATGGATCCAATAAAATACATATTTGAGAAGCCTACCATCTCTGGAAGAATAGCAAGATGGCAGATGATCCTGACAGAATATGACATTCAGTATACTACCCAAAAAGCAATAAAGGGAAGTGTACTAGCTGATCACCTTGCTCATCAAGCTGTGGATGACTACCAGTCCATGAAGTTCGAATTCCCGGATGAAGACATCATGATAGTAAACAACTTTGAAGAACTCAGACCATATGACGAACCTGAACAAGCATCCCGATGGACCCTGGTTTTTGATGGGGCGTCTAATGCACTCGACAATGGCATCAGTTCTATACTCATATCTCTTGAAGGATGTCATACTCCTTTTACCTCAAGACTTTGTTTCAACTGTACAAATAACATGGCAGAATACGAAGCGTGCATTTTTGGTCTCAAAGCTGCCATAGGTTTTGGGATCAAGTCCTTAAGTGTATTCAGAGATTCAGCCTTGGTCATCAGTCAGATAAAGGGAGAATGGGACACGAAGTACCCAAACCTCATCCCCTACAAAGAACATGTGTTGACATTAATCCCACATTTTGAGAAGATTACCTTCGAGCATTTCCCGCGAGAAGAAAATCAACTAGCGGATGCGCTAGCCACAATGTCATCCATGTTTAAACTCAAATGGGATGACGAGGCTCCCCAGATCACCATTGAACGTATGGATGAACCATCTCACTGTCACGAGATCAATACTGAAGAAGTAGTGGATGAGCCTTGGTTTCATGAAGTCAAGAGGTATCTCGAGGCTCAAGAATATCCGGAAGGAGCTTCAGTCAATGATAAAAAGTTCTTAAGGAGATTCTCTGCTAATTTCTTCCTTAGTAATGGTATTCTCTACAAACGCAACCACAACTCTGTATTACTTTGTTGCATCGACAAGGTTGAGGCAGAGAGGATCATGGTTTATCTACATGAAGGCACTTTTGGCACCCATTCCAATGGGCATATGATGGCAAAGAAGATCCTACGGGAAGGTTATTACTGGTCTACCATGGAAGCGGATTGCTTTCAACACTCTCGAACCTGCCACAAGTGTCAGATCTATGCTGACAAGGTGCACATACCTCCAGTTCCTCTGAATGTCCTAACGGCTCCTTGGCCCTTTTCTATGTGGGGCATCGATATGATTGGGTAAATCAAGACAACAACCTCTAATGGACATCACTTTATCTTAGTGTCCATTGACTATTTCACGAAGTGGGTCGAGGCAGCTTCTTTCGCTTCTGTAACCAAGAATGTTGTTGCCCGGTTCATCAAACAGAATCTCATCTGTCGGTATGACATCCCAGAGAGGATCATCATGGATAATGGTATGAATCTCAACAATACTATGATCACCGCACTGTGCGTGCAATTCAAGATCCAACACCATAATTCTTCCCCTTACCAGCCAAAGATGAATGGTGTTGTCGAAGCCGCAAATAAGAATATTAAGAAGATCATACAGAAAATGACAGTAACCTACAAGGAATGGCATGAGATGCTACCATTCTCTCTCCACGGCTACCGTACCACGACACACACATCAACCGGGGAAACACCTTACTCTCTGATATACGGCATGGAGGTTGTCTTGCCTATTGAGGTCCAGATCCCTTCTCTGAGAATCATGAAGGATGCAGAGCTGAATGAAGAAGATTGGATCCAAACTCGACTTGATCAACTGAACTTGATTGATGAGAAAAGGCTTATTGCTGTCTGTCATGGTCAAATGTATCAAAAACAGATGATCAAGGCTTTCAACAAAAAGGTCAGACGCCAAGTGTATCAAGTCAGGGATTTGGTGATCAAGCGCATCATACTCCCGCAAGGTGATCCCAGGGGAAAATGGACTCCTACATACGAAGGATCGTTTGTGATCAAAAGCATATTCTCTGGTGGAGCAATGATCTTAACCACTATGGATGGCGACGACCTCCTGCACCCTGTGAATGCGGACATAGTCAAAAGATACTACGCATAAGAAACCCACTAGGTTGACACGCCTAGGCAAAACAAGGGCATCCCGGCGAACCAAAAAAAAGGTTCGGGCAAAAATTATGGATAAAACAAAAAAAATCTATACACCGGCAAGTTGAAAACTCGAAAGGGCGACTTGGGCAAAAAAGGGTATCCCGGTGGACTGAAAACCCGCAAGGGCAGTCCAGGCAAAAGTTAGGGAATTAAAGCGTATGACTATGTCCCGTTGGATCACCTTACAGACAACCTTTGGCTTCGAATGACAAACTCAATGGGTCTAATCAATTCAATCAACTTCGGATAAGGCAGCAAGTGGACAAGACGCTCAGAGACACGAAGGCTATAGCAGAGTGGGAACCCCATGGGATTATTGCACATAGCTATCTTTTATTTGTATCAAATTTTCATTTTTTTTTACGACGAAATTCTCCTACTAGAATGATCGTCTCATTGTACAAAAATACTTATTCAAAGATACATCTTTGAAAGTGCAAAACTTTCTGTTTTTCTTTATTTTTGTGGTTTGTTTACAAAAACTTCCGATGATTTATTTTTGAACATATGCATTTGAACGTAACTACTGTTTACAAAAGGAACAAGAAATAGAAAGATAATCGCTAATGGCTTTAAGAAATAGGATAATATCTTTAAACTATTCCATAAAATCCCCCACAGTGTGCAGCTTAATCCCCAGCGGAACAAAACTTCCAGTTATCACTCCCCGATAGAAGTCGCCAAATTTCTCAGGATTCCCCAACAGGATTTCACAAGTAACACGCGATGTTTCCCTTACAACAGAGTTTATTTCTCTAACAAGTAGAAGCTCATCAACTAATCAGCATTTCAAAACATGAAGAATTACGCTCCACATCCCTAATAGCAGTCATGGATTTATTTTCCCTAATCCAACAGTATTACAGCAGCATAGCTTACACGCCCATACATCGCATCCATACGTCATGACATTGACAACACAAACGCATACAACATAATCTCATTCATTTTATTGAGAGAATCATTATACAATGCATTTCATATATCATGACATTGCATATATCTAATCTTTTATCTCATCAGGAAAGATCAGTCAGCAGATGGCTATCATCAACAATTTACAAAAAGGTCAGAGATTGATACCTGAAACAGGCCAGGATAATTATCTACACGACCAGCTGAACCTTCAGATACAGTTCATATACGCTCCAGATACGGATACCATTCTGGTACTCATTCAATTTTAGCTTTCAGATACAATTCAGATACGCTCCAGACATGGATGCCATTTTGATACTCATTCAGATCCAACTTTTAGATATAATTCAGATACGCTCCAAACACGGACGCCATTCTGATACTCATTCAGATTCTCTTTCAGATACAATTCAGATATGCTCCAGACACGGACGCCATTCTAATACTTATTCAGATTCAACTTTCAGATACAGTTTAGATACGCTTCAAACACGGATGTCATTCTGATACTTATTCAGATTCAGCTTTCAGATACAGTTCAGATACGCTCTAGACATGGAAGTTGTTCTGATACTCATTCAGATTCAACTTTCAGATACAGTTCATATACACTCCAGATACGGACACCATTTTGATACTCATTCAGATCCAACTTTCAGATACAGCTCAGATATGCTCCAGATACGGACGCCATTCTGATTCTCATTCAGATCCAGCTTTCAAATACAGTTCAGATACTCTCCAGACACAGACGCCATTCTGATACTCATTCAAATTCAACTTTCAGAAACAAGTCAAATACGACCCATTTATGGATATTATTCTAGTACTCAACCCAACACATCCACTATTCCAGTGTAAATCAACCAGAGATTTATTCTGACATTTCTTCTATTCCTACCAGCAATCATTTTGGATGGCATCTACAAGCCCATCTCCAACAACTTTTCCATCATCTCTCCAAATGGCGTCTCTAAGCCCACTACTCCCTTCCCATCAACAGTCATTTTTGGATGGAATCTGCAAGCCCATATCCGACAACTTTTCATCTCCTCTCCAAATGGCATCTTTTAAGTCCATTCCTTATACCATCAACCACCACATCCTCGAGTGCAAACTTCTGGGCACTCTAGTGTCCAATCATCTTCCACCTTCAACTCACGAATGGCAAATCTGCCAATCTAACTCTTCAGGTTTAAGAAGATTGAACAGGCGCAGCTGTTGTACCCTAAAATTTTCCATCTCACTTATCAATTATTTTCTCACAAAGATCTCTCTTGGTTCAAGACTGCACTAGGGTTGATCAACTCAAGATACCTCCTTAAGCATTGATGACTAAAATTAGGGTTTGAGATTGCACAAGGATAATTGAACTTTTATCAATTCATATGACTTTCATGGATCATTATGGACCCCCAATATTACTCATGTCAAGTTTCAAGCCTTGGATCACACTTTTGCTCAGTCAATTGAGCAGTTGACCTAAAAATCAGTTGTATTGGGGGAAAAGTCAACTATCGCCAATTTACAGTCAAACTTCACAATTTTTGATCCACATCAACATTATAAACTCATATGTATCATTTGATCAAGTTTGGACCATAATTCCTCAAGAAATTTGATCAAATTATTAAAAGGGCAAAATGGTCAAAATTAGGGTTTTGATTGAGAAAGGCAATTTCTAATTTTTGACCTAGCAAATGGTTAATTGGTTTGAGGCATGATCTCACGAGTTCAATTGCATCATTTTTACCTAATGGCATGACCCAAAACATTGCTCAAGATTAATTGTATTGATAGTGAATTTTCAGTCAACTGATCAAAAGTCAATTGTACACTGAAAAAGTCAAACTTTGACTTTTTGGTCAAAATCAAATGTCAAAGATCACAATTAATCAAAACATGTCAAAACATGAAAATTATTCATCAAGAAATCAAAAAGTCAAGATATCATTATGAAAAGTCAAAGTTTTCAAACTTATAAATTTTTCTAAGTGTAGAAAACTTCATGTTTTTTCACAACTTTGAGCAAATTTTTCACCATGATGCAAGATGATTCAGAAGAAACTTTCAACATGAAAGTTGTATATCTCCATGAGATCTACAACATTGTTTTACACAGCTTCTTCTAAAAGTGCTTGGATCTCAAGTTATTAATTCATGAAGTCATAGTCTTGAAACTAAACACTTAGTGAAATTTTGCCCTAGTTTAAGCAGGATTTTGACCTAACTTCATGTCATTTTTTCATATAGTTCCAAGGGGAATTTTCAAAAGTGATTCAAACAGGGGTTGTAGAGCACATTTTAAGCTTTCCAAAATTTCAAAGAACTCCTTAAGATCATTCTTGAGCAGGAAGAATCAAAGAGAAGAAGTTAGGGTTTTCAAACTTGAATTACAAGTCATTTTTTATGAACACATGAACAAAATCCATGCTAGGATGCATAATCTTTGCTTTGCAGGCCTCAAACTTGTTTGTCACTCCATAATTAAATGTTTACACAGCTATTAGAGCTTTGATCCGAGCAATTGAGCTATTATCTAAGTTGCATTTCCATTAATGGCACAAAGTTAACATTGTCATTCTTGTAAAGAAGGCTTTATGCACAAAGTTAGCTTCTTTGAGCTCCCAACTTGTTTTCCTTGATTACACTCCATACACAAAGTCAGAAGTATTGTGTTTAAAGTGGTTAACAACTCTATGAACCAAGTACAAGGCATGGAAACTTGAATTTCTCAAAAAATCACATGTTATGCATAAACTTGTGATTTTGAATTCTGATCAACAACAAGTCTCCAAACTTGTTGCTTATAAATAGAGTAACTATTTGTAAGCTAGGACACGAGCTCAAGCACCCTGAAACACTCCCAAACTCCCTCTAGCCAGAAATTGCACAAAAAACTCCATTGATACATAATTCTGACCTTAAACTTGTATCTCTCATTTCCCTCGTGCGTTTTCCCTCAAATTCATTTCTAAAGCTTCCTTACATCAAATATAGTCCATCCTTGTCCTTGGTTTAGAACTGTAACTCCATCTTCATCATCCTCCATAACCAAAAACAAAGGTCTGCAACTTGACTTCTCCAGACCATTCTAGCCATCCATTGCTCAAGCAAACCATTGCATTAGCTTCCTGGGAACTTGAGGAAGCTAACCTGGTCATTGCAGCATCTTGAATCAAGCTCATTTGCATTTCACGATTTCCAGTTTTGAGGTATTTTTCTTGAACGTCTATCTTCATATTTAGGCATTGTTAGGCTTGCATTTGTGAAGATAAAATGTAGACATCATTGCCCTAAAACTATACATGTCCATAGATTTCATTTATTTTGATTGAGCTATGAGAATTTTGAGTTTGAACTTTCTGAAATATTTAGGTCAGAATTTGGTACTTTTAGAAATTCTCATTCATCTTTGATTTATAGTTAATGATATTTATATGGTTGGATTCGTTCGAAAAAATGGAGCAATTTTCATGTTTATATTTTTGCAAATGGTTGAGAAAAGAGAAAGTTACAGATCCTTTAGTTGGAGGTTGAAGATGAAGTACAACCAGGACAAGTTTTGTGTTATGTATTTATCATTTCATACAAGTTAACGGATGTATCACCACCCCAGTGGTTAAAGCGCGCGCCTGTCACTATGAGGTCCTGGGTTCAAGCCCCAGCGTGACCTTGTTCCATTTTTTCCCACTTCTTTGACAGATTTTTGTGTTTTGCAGCGCTTGGGCCTCCAAATTGGGCTTATTGTTTTTTTTCTTCTTAACCCTGACTTATTTGTGCACCCCTGGCCCAATTTCTTTTATTATTTTCTTTTTCTTATTTTTGTTTTATTTCTTTTCTTCTTTAATATTTTTATTACCATTATTATTATTATTATTTTATTAATGAAAAAATCAAAAAATATTTTATTTATTATTTATACTTATTTATTTTATTTTCTTATAAAAAACAAAAGGACTAAAAACATTTTCTTAAATAAATTAATTTCTTTTTTTTTAATTAATAAATATTTAGACTTAGGTTTACTTATTATATTATATTATTTTTAAAATTAATTTAGAATTTAGGTTTCTTTTAATTAATTAATTTTCATATCATTTTTTATTAAATATAAAACCTTTTTTCTTAAAAACCCTAAAAAACTTGCTTTCCTTAAATTAATTTATTCTACTAACTTAATCTTAATTTTCTTATTTTTGGTTAATTATTTTATTTTAGTTAATTAGGTTACAAGACCCTTTTCATAAAACACAACAAAAATCATATTCCTTTACGTTTATATTCTTGCATATTTATCTTTATTTTGTACATTTATTCAATTTCAATATGGTTGTAATAATTAATTAGTTTTAATTTTCTTGCAATATTCCCCATTTGTAATTTGTACACCCCTCCCCTAAGTATTAATAGCGTAGTAATTTTAAATTCCGCAATTTATCGCTTTATATATAAATACTAGTAATTAGGGTTTTGTATGGAAAGACTAAAACCAATCAATTAGCAAACCCTAATCAAAGATAAATCAAGCATCAAAATCAATACACTTGCACACAAACACCCCTAGGGTAAACCCACTTGGTTGCCTTACAAAAATGGCCATATTACGCATGTGAGGTATCTTAGCAAGGACAAGCAAAATATAAGATCATAGTCCCCCGATGGCGCTATCAAAAGTTGCCTTTCAAAATGATCTTAGTCCCTAAAGAAAAATGATAAGATATGTTGCAACATTGCTAATCATGGTTATACGATGACCCACGCCCGTCCCTTTTACATCTAAAGATAGGGTTATTTACCAAATCAATGGTAAGATAACAATGTCAAAGGAAAAAGGAAATGAACACGAAAGACTTTTGAGTAGGTAGAATGTTCCTAGTTACTTGCTCCATTTCAAAACAAAAACATCCTTTCTATTTTCAAAACAAACACCTACACTTTAAAAACACTTCTCAAACTTGAAAACATTTTTAAAAGATCAACACCTTTGTATACATTCTTACGAACGAGAATCATTACAAAGTTTGCCTAAACAATGGCCTCTTTTCAAAAGTACTTTCAAAACCACACAAAGCACAATTTCAAACAAAACAAAGTGATCTAGCAAGTAACTAAGAGCCCATGGAAAACCATGGATGAAAAGGGTGTTAATACCTTCCCTTTTCATAATCTACCCCCCGAACTCAAGAAACAATCTCAAAGGTCTTTCCTGTGCTTTTTCACCTTTCCTTTTGGATAAAAGAAAAGTCGGTGGCGACTCTTGCTAACCGCAACATTTGCGATCAAACGCAAAATGCCCAGGTCAGTTCTCCCACCGTATCACAGCCAAGTTGGTCAAGTATAGGTTATAAAAGTCAGTTAGTGCTTCATGACATCACTCAGCGGCCCTGTATTCTCCTTGACTACTCAAGGGCTACCGGTACCCACAAATATGTCCCACTAACATAGCTATTTCTTAGGCCATGTCGGTATACCTCACACAGTTTCCACAATATATTGTTACTTACCTATAAGGTATCCAAAATCCGGGTAGAGGATTTAAGCCCAAACAAATAACTAAAATGTAAAGCCTATAAGTCAAACAATGAAAGCAAGTAAAGATGATCTAGCCCTAAGGTAACCCCACTTTTAAGTTTTGTCCCATGCAGAGTCGCCAGTTCTATAACACGGTGGGAGAACTGACTTGGGTGTTTTGCGTTTATTCGCAATTGTCGCGGCTAGCAAGAGTCGTCACCGACTTTTCTTTTATCCAAAAGGAAAGGCTGAAAAGAACAAGAAAGACCTTTCTAGATTATTTCTTGAGTTCGGGGGGTAGATTATGAAAAGGGAAGGTATTAGCACCCTTTTCATCCGTAGTTATCTACGGGCTCTTAGTTTCTTGCTAGATCACTTGCTTTTATTTGAAAGTGTGCTTTGTGGTGTAGTTTTGAAAGTATTTTGAAAATGTATTTGTAATGGTTCTCGTTTATATAAGAACGCGTACAAAGTGTTGTCTTTTTAAAATGTTTCAAAATGAGAGTGTTGGTGTATAAAATGTTTTTGTTGTGAGCAAGCGAGCAACTAGGAACAACCTACCTACTTAAAAGGTCTTTAGTGTTCTTTTCCTCCTCCTTTAGATGTTGCTATCTTACCATTGTTTTGGTAAGAAGCCCCATCGTTGGATGTGAAGGGACAGGCGTGGGACGTTTGTATAGTCATAGAAGGCAACCTATGGAACATTTTAGAAATGTCATTTAGGGACTACATTGTTTACCGAAGGCAACATCGAGGGTCATCGAGGGACTACGATCTTTTATCGAGGGTCTTTACTAAAACGCCCATGTTCGAGGGACATAACTATTTTTCCGAGGCAACAAGTGAGATTACCCTAAGGGTGCATATGTGCAAAGTGTGTTTGATTTGCATGCATTTTGTCTTAATTTTTGGGTTGTCTACTTGTTGGTTTTATCTTGCCATACATACCTAATTACTAGCATTTGTACAAAAGTAATAAAAAGTTCAAAAAATAAATCCTACACTATTACAACCATATTGAAATGCATAAAAATATAAAGGAAACAATAAGATAAAAAGAAGAAAAAATAACTCCTTCGATTAAGGGGGAAGAAGCCTTCGATTCTGCTTCTGTTGGCCTCCTTCGATTGGGGGTTGGCATCCAACGAGTCATGGCCTTCGATTGGGCCTTGGCAGCAGCTGGTCATGTCCTTCAATTAGGCTCGTCAGCATCTGGCGTGCCTTCTGGTTCTGCCTTGTTGCCTTCTTTGATTGAGGCTGGCAGTAGCAAGTCATGGCCTTCGATTCTGTCTTCTCAGCCTCCTTCAATTGGAACTGAAATCAACACTAGCATGCACTCTGGCTGGGCCTGGAAGTTAACATGGAAGCCCAAGGCTTCGTTTCATACTTCATTCCCCCTGTTTCTTTCATTTGAGATATTAAATGGGAACATGGCCTAAGTCCATGCTAGTATTTGTCTTGCAAATAGTTTAATACTTAAAGCATGTTTAGGTAAACAAGAAGAAAATGAAAGGGTTAGTTCTAAAAATATATTAAGAGGGTGGAAACTAAAATAACAAAGTATTATGTACATGTGATGTTTGAAACGAAAGATGCAAAGGTAAGAGCAACTTACCTTGCTGCAGCCTTGAAGGTGAACTGGGCCTTGAGTGGTGGCCCTAGGCTTATCCTGGATTCGAAGGGAGGGGCCAACAACTATGCTTGGAATGTTGGATTCGAAGGAGAGGATCAAACATGATGCTCCTTGGGATTCGAAGGAAACTGAAGTGTATGGAGTTCTTAAGAATCGAAAGAGGTGAGTGTTTGGAATTCTGGGTTTGTTTTCACGAGTGTTTGAGAACTAGAGAGTTATGTTGTTGTGTTTGAGAAGATTTTAGAGGTTTCGTTCCTCTCATCAAAAAATTCTCCCCAGCCTTTGCAAAAAATTCCTCTATTTATAGAGAAAAAGTGGACATGTTGTAGTATCCAACTTTGCAAAGAAATAATAATAATATGTAACGTGAAAGGTACAAGTGGGGGGGGGGGGGGGGGGGGGCTGTTGGCTAGAGATTAGATTTGTGCTTCTGGCCCTGCTTTTCGTTCAGACAAAATTCAGGTTGGAAGCTGCTTTTGTGATAAAAGTACTCTCTATGAAAAGAAAGGGTATGTAGCCTTTTTCTATTTTAACCAAGAATAGTATTATCCAAAATACAAAGTTTAAACCTTCGTACAAGCCTCTGATTATATAAATATTTGGAAGAAAAGTAGCCTGACAAGTAAGATTTGGTCTTGAGTCGAATGCAAGAATGAGATCGAAGCACACTTGTTTGAAGGAAGCCTTTTCCTCAGTCTAAGCTTGTGGTCGAAACAAACTTACTCGAAGGAAGCTAATGCCCATTCGAAGCTTGGACCGAAGCAAACACATTGCCCAATCGAAAGCTCGTGTTCGAAGGAAGCATATTGCCCAATCGAAGCATGTGGATCAAAATAAACATAAAGGGAGTCATTGCCTTGTGTATGTTTATCATGAGGGAAGTTAAATGCCCAAACGAAAGGTTTGACCTTGTGTTGAAGGATTCATGCCCAAACGAAACAAGCATGCAGACAACAAACTTGTCCAATTGTAGCAGGCTTGCAGGCAGCATACGCCCAATCGAAGCAAGCATGCAGACAGTATATACCCAATTGAAGCAGGATTACAGGTAGCATGTGCCCAATCGAAGCAGGCTTACAAGCAACATGTGCCCAATCGAAGCAGGCTTGCAGGCAGCATATGCCCAATCGAAGTAGGCTTGACATTTCTTTTATTTTGTCAAAAACAATTTTATCTGTTTTCTTCCTTTTTGACAGTTTTCTTTTTAACTTGGTACTGGAAGATCCCAATGCACTTGTGCAAGCTTGAACCCTAAGAATCTTTGTGAGAAAAGCCTTGAGAATTGAGAGGGGAAATTTTGGGGTACAACACTTATGAATTACTCTGTAGGGATAATCTTATGTAAGTGGATATGTGGGGATCTATGGATGGCTCGAACATTATCCCAACTCCTAGAGTTTTAATTAAATGCTTATTCCTATTTTATGCATTTGTTAACAGTCAATTGTATTCATATGCATATGCTCATTAAATTTTAGTCATTGAACAATTTGCAAACAAAACAGAAAAATTAAAACAAAATTTGGCTTTGAAATTGTATTCCATTGATAGTTTGCCTATAAACAGGCATTTTTGTACAAAGAGACGGAAATCCTAGTAAGAGACAGTCTTCGAAGAAAATATTTACAAAGTAACAACATATAGCTATGTGGGAATAATCTCGTCAGATTCTAACTCTGTTATTGCCCCTATGTTTTCAAGCATCTAAACCCTTGCTGTCGGAAGAAAGTGAGCAAGTTGATCTGTACCGTTTGAACTTTGACTTCAGTAATAAAGCTCGTTGTAGATGATCCTATAAGGACATAGTCATACGCTTTAATCTCTAATTTTTTCCTGGACCGCCCTTTCGGGTTTTCAGTCCACCGGGATACCCTTTTTTTGCCCAAGCCGCCTTTTTAGGTTTTCGACTTGCCGAGTGTACAGTCTTTTCATGTATATCCCTAATTTTTTTACCCGAACCCTTTTGGTTCGCAGGGATGCCCTTATTTTTTCCTAGGCTAGTCGACCTAGAGGGTCATTTTTAGGCGTAGTATCTTTTGACTATGTCCGCATTTACAGGGTGCAGGAAATCTTCACTATCCATGGTGGTCAGTATCATAGCTCCACCAGAAAATATCTTCTTGATTACAAATGGTCCTTCATAGGTCGGAGTCCATTTTCCCCTGGGATCACCTTGTGGGAGGATAATGCGCTTTATTACCAAGTCACCAGCCTAATATACCTGATGCTTGATCTTCTTATTGAATGCCTTGATCATGTGTTTCTAATACATCTGACTGTGACTAACAACCGCAAGCCTCTTCTCGTCAATTAGATTTAACTGATCCAACCTGGTCTGAACCCACTCGTCTTCGCTCAAGTATTCATCTTTCATGATTCTCAGAGAAGGAATCTAAACTTCGATAGGTAGGACAACTTCCATACCATAGACCAGGGACAAAGGGGTGTCCCCAGTTGATGTTCTAGCCGAAGTGCAGTAGCCGTGTAGAGCAAACAGAAATAACTCGTACCAATCTTTGTATGTCACAACCATTTTCTGTATGATCTTCTTTATATTCTTATTGGAGGCTTCCTCTGTGCCATTCATCTTAGGTTGATACGGATAAGAGTTATGATGCTTGATCTTGAACTATGTGCAGAGCTCTGTGATCATCGTATTGTTGAGATTGGTATCGTTGTCTGTGATAATCCTCTCATGGATGCCATACCGACAGATCAGGTTGTGCTTTATGAATCGAGCGGCCACATTCTTGGTAACAGAGGAAAACGAGGTTGCTTCAACCCATTTCATAAAGTAGTCCACGGATACGAGGATGAAGCTGTGTCCATTAGATGCGGTGGGACTTATTTCTCCAATCATATCAATTCCACACATTACAAATGGCCAAGGTGCAGTCATGACATTCAAAGGTACTGGAGGTATATGAACTTTATCGTCATAGAGTTGGAATTTATGAAAAGTTCTTGAGTGGTGGTGACAGTCAGTCTCCATAGTTGACCAATAGTAACCAGCTCTTAAGATCTTTTTGGCCATAGTATGCCCACTGGAACGAGTACCCAAGACACCTTCATGCATATCTTTCATAATCTATTATGCTTCCTTCTTGGCCATACAACGAAGCAGGGTTGAATCATGATTGCGCTTATAAAGTGAAATTCTGGTATTGAATATGAGATGTCGAAGGAGATGTCACGACACAAATATCTGAGGACAATGTAAAATGCAACAAAAGTAAAATAGTAAAAACACAAGGGATTGTTAACCCAGATTAGTGTATAACAACACCTACTCTGTGGGCTACCAAGCCAGGGACAAGTCCATTAAATAGTATCAATTCATAGATCCTCAGTAAACAACCAATTTACGATCTAATCACTATCCGTGCTATACGTCTACCTAAGACACACCTAGGTATGAGGCCCTCTTCAAATCCCTTCAATCACTTACAATGAAGAACTACATAAATATTAAGTTTTAAAGACTTCAATCATTCAATACTTAAAAGCTTATGAATGATCCACAATTAACAACTCAAATAACAACTCAAGTATCAAATCAATACTAGAGTGTATGACAATTAAAAAGGCTTATAATTCTAAAATAGAAAGAAAGTATTCTTCTTCAGAAGTTGCAGTTGAATGAATAAGGAAGCAAGTCCTTATAAAGGCACAACAGTGGGCTTGGGCTTAAAAATAAATATTCCAATCTTTTGAATATTTCCATGAAAATAGGCCAAGATATAATCCATTCAAATAGAAAAATATTCCTCCATACTTTTCGCAAGCTATGAGTCTGTATCTTGAATTATGGCGCGCAGGAAAACAGGAAACATAAAGCTTAAACTGATATGTGATGCGTTCAGTTCAGGAGGCATATGTCAAGACATCTGCTTTGACATCATTCAAAACCGTTTGCTACAAATTTCACGACATTTAGCAAAACATTATCAAAGCATTGTTTTATTAAAATTGCTGCCAACAAACACTTACAAACTCCCCCTTTGGCAATTTTTGGCTAAAACATTATTTGAGCACATTATCAGAACATTATCAGGGCAGCATCATAAGCAAAGCAAGCAAAAACAAAAACTCGGTTAGCAGTTAGCTGTTAGCAAAGGAATATGTTAGAACACCTTCTGAAACATGAGGCTCCCCCTCCAGTATTAAGCTCCCCCTCATTCAGTGGTTAGTTAGTCAGTTTCTCTCCCCTTTTTTTGTCATAATATGCCAAATAGAAGGATGAATTCAAGAGTATATTGTAACACCCCAATTCTACCCCCAAGCAATTATGCAAAATAAATCAGAGTTATAAAATTTCAATCATACAAATGAATCGGGACGTCACAAATTCTTCTAACAAAATTCATTGCATTCATCGTGGATATATAACACTTTTTCAAACATCGGATAAACCATCAGCATAACATCTTTAATCAAATAAATCAACATCTACGCAGCGGATTTTCTCAATAACATCTTTAAAATGACAAAACATCAACTTCGAAACATCTCATATTAATAATAATCAATTTAAAATTCAACAACTGAAAATCAACGATCAACAATCAGTAAACGTTCATCCCCCCGAGTGTTACATATCAGATCAATGACACCGACTCGAACTACTGAAGGTATACAACCTTTACTCTCGATTACCTGCACATTACCAACATAAGGGCAACATTCAAACAGAAGGGGTGAGATATCTAAAAATATAATAAAGCGCATGATAATTAATATAGTAAATCAGATAAACAACATCACCACTTCTCATCTCATAATCAACAACAATCTCAACAATAATATACATCCATCAACGTCAAAAATACACTTCTCTATGAAATCATATAATGTAACTCAATACTATGCAAATGCATGTGGTACCATTGGAGCAGAACTCCCATCTCAAAAATTTGCCAATTAATAGAGGCATCAACAAGGCATAGTGTTGTACCCCAAAATTTGCCCTCCCATATTCTTCAAAGTTTTGACAAGCATCATCTCAATTTGCTCAAGTCTTCTCAAGGGCTACACAGTCAACCACTCTCCTAAGCCAGTCAAACTAGGGTTTTGGTTCTTGCAAAGAAAGTTGAGGTTTTCAAGGGCTCAATCAAGTCCCACATGCTCATACACTTTGTCAAGCACCTACATGTCAAGTTTCAAGGCTCACAAAGTCAAGTTGCACAGTCAAAAACCCTAATTGCTCCACAGTCAACTGTAGGGGAAAAATGGTCATTTGGCAGTCAAAAGTCAAATTTTTTGGTCAACATCTTATTTTGAAGCCACAATCATCATTTGATCAATTCTTGATCATGATTCCTCAAGAATGGCTCAAAAATCATCAAGGTGTCAAAAGTTTCTATTTTTGGATAGTTGAAAAGTCAATTGTAACTTGACCAAGGCATAACTTTTTCATGGTTCTTCAGAAAAATCCCATACAATGCTCATCTTGAAGGGGAAGACAATTCCTACAACTCATCTTCACATTCCAAGTCCAAGAAATGCTCTCACAAAAAGTTATCAATTTCAACATTATAGGTCATTTTCAAAAGTCAACAAAAAGGCACTTTAAGTCAAAGACCATAACTTGAGATTGGTAAATCAAAATGACATGGGACCAAAGACATTGGTTAGAGGACTTCAAGACCTTTCCAAAATGTCCAAGAACATGTTCATAGCTTCAAAATTGACCATGATATGCATTGGAGAAGTTGGGAAATTTTTGTGAAATGGCCAAAGTCAATTATCCTTGAAATTTCATTTTTGACAAAAGGGGCCCACTTTTTCCACTTGTTTCAGCTTGGCCATGCCTCCCACGTGTCCCACAATTTATTTCAAGATTAAAAATTAATTTTCCCATTTTTATTTAATTTTATTTGATTTAATGCATTTTAAATCTTTAAAATTCAAATAAAAATCAAAGAAATTAATGGAGGGATATTTTGTGGTTTGAATAGTTTTGATACACCATAAAACATATACCAAATTCGTTCAAGACCTATTATGGGCATAAAAATTCAAATTTTCACAAGAATGACAAGTTGTTTAAATGGTGTTCATGGCATAATCTCAAACTTCATTGCAAGGGTTAATGGCTCACATTATTGCTTGATTCTCATTCAAAGACATATATGCAAGCCTCTCATACCATTTACAAGGGCTAAGCATCTCTAAAACGAAAAAAAACCATATTCAAACCATATTCAAAAAAATCAAGCAAAAAGTCAAAGCTGAAATCCACCTTCCAAGGAAATTCAAAGCCTTTTCTCGTTTCTAAGACTTTGCAGGAACTCTCAGGAGTCTTTTGGAATCAAAACCAAGCGCTCAAGCCTAAGGAATCGCCCCACACGAACTCACGGTTTGCACAATTTTCTTGGAATCGAATTTCATTTGTTCATGCATCATTAACATAATTTGTTGCTTGTTTTGTGTTGTATGAGTCCACAGGAAACTAATGGTATGGTTCAATTACTTTGAGATGCCCCAAAACTCAATATTATTTTTTCTAAGGTATTCCTATGCAGGCTTCCAAACAGCGTCCATCATGCATCTCAAGTGATCATCCTGCCAAGTGGCCACTAACGCCAATCTGATGGCTATGAGGCGTGGACCATGGTGTTCCCAGTCAATGCTTGCACACTTGATTCCAGTTTCAACAACACACCCCCATTCCTGGCCCAATACCCCCTCCATTTGGGTTCATTTTTCTTTCTTTTCATTTTATTTCTTTAATTTAATTTCTAACCCCTTTTATTTTATTGGTTATTAGTAATTAATTTAATTAATCATTTTCATAAAAAACAAAAAAATATAATTAACAGTTTTATTATTATTTTTATTTTGTAAATAAATCATAATTGAACTAGTTTTTAATTAGGCCATTTGAACATTTTAATAATTAAAATAGATTTAGATTTAGGTTAATCTTTAACTTTGTTTCTTTTGATTTCTATTTTATTTCATAAAAAATATAAAAAAATCAAAAAATATTTTCTTGTAATTAAAATAATTAATTAGTTTTCAATTTCATTTAATTACCAAAAAAAGACAAAAAAAAGTTAATTCCCTTTTCTTTATTCATGCGTATTTAATTTGTCTGATTATTATGTAATTGCTCCGGATATGTAATAGTAAATAGGACCTTTTACTGTTTTTTTTTTATTTTCCGCACTTATTTACTTAAAACGGGTCTTTGTAAAGATTTGGCGATGTATAGACCCGCGCCTTGTAATAGCGTTAGGACATTTATTTTCCGCATTTTAATTTCCGCACCTTTAAACTGCTAATCGCATGAAAGAATGAATGGCCCAAATAAAATCAAAGCGTAGATCACCATAATGCATGACAAGATAAAACATAACTGAAAATAATACACAAATTCATACACCACTCTTAGGGTATGCCTCACTGTTGCCTTTCCCCTCGAAACGTGGTCGTCGAGTACAGGACGTTTTAGTAAGTCCTTATGTCCATGACCCATGGCATAAGGGTAGCTTCTAAGGTGTCCTACTGTTGCTCTGGTGACCACACTGTTGCCTTGCCCCTCGAAACGTGGTCTTCGAGTACAGGACGTCTAGTAAGTCCTTATGTCCATTGATCAAGTTGCCTCAGAATAGTTGCCTTGAAACGGTTGCCTCGGAATAAAAAGATCAATGGCATAAGGCTAGCTTCTAAGGTGTCCTACTGTTGCTCTGGTGGCCATACTGTCCCTACAAACGAATTGACCCAAACACCTCCAACGGTGGTGCTACCTACCTCTCAATGGTGGGATGACACTACCTTAAGGACATTTACACAGCCTAATTCCTTAGGGTAGGTAGATGACTCATAGATACTTGCTCTAATTCAAAACAAATCAAAACTTCTTTTCACACCGACACTTTTCAAAAAGCTTTCAAAACGATTTTTCAAACACTCTTGAGGACTGATACAAGAGTCAATCTGAAACTTTCAAAGAAACTTTTTCAAACCCACTCACACTTGAAAAGCAAACAAATATTTTGAAAACACAAATGAGCAAGTATCTAAGAGCCCATGGATAACCATGGATAGAAAGGGTGCTAACACCTTCCCTTTCTATAAATCTACCTCCCGAACCGAGAAACATATCTCATAAGGAATTTTTCTGTGCTTTTGTCCTTTCCATGTTGGAGAAAATAAAAGACAGTGGCGACTCTTGCTTACCGCGACATTTCGCGAACCAGCGTTAAACAGTCAGTTCCAGATCCACCGATCACAGAACTGGCGACTCTGTTGGGGAATCTTATAAAGTGAGGTGTACCTTAGGACTAAGATCACTTGTGTTTTCAATTGTTGTGCTTGTTTGCTTTATTATTGTGGGCTGCATCGGAGTTACATAGATCCTAACCCGGATCTGGGGATACCCTGTTAGGTAGCATAAGCTGTGAGGGACCTGTCCGGCGTAGACCGACATGGGTGAAGCAGTGGCTACGTTGGTGTGGCACCTTGGTCTGTACCGATATCCCTTGTGTCGCAACGAGGAGAATATGGGTCTTCTGAGGAGTCATTAAGCACCAACCGACCTTAGAACCTTAAATGACCCAACTTGGCCAATAGAACAGTAGCAGTATGCTACGCCCATTGAGGCTAAACTCTCGTGATGGTTCTGGCCGCAAGAAAAGGTTGCGATGCTGGAGTTATGACTGATTGAGGGTAGTCAGTGATATTGGGATCCTCTAGAACCCGGTTACTTCTGATAGGACAGGTCTTAACCAACAAACTGAAAGAGGGTAATACCTAGACCCCATGCTGGCCTAAGCTCTAAGTGCTTCTCTTGTGTGACTTGTGTGCCTTCCAACTTGACTATTTGCATACTTGTTATCTGACACTTGAGTTTCTTGCAGGTTTTGTTTACAGTCCTTAATCTGGACTCATAACAGGGTTATCCATATTACTCCATGCATAGCATACCATCATACCATTGCATACATCCTGCATAAGGACTAATCCATTTCAAGGATCTCAAGGGTTTGTGATGCATGTCATATGCCTAGCAAGGGGCAAAAGGGGATTTATTTTCCTCTTGCCAGGTTGATGACCCGAGTCAGGGGCTATGACCCACTTGATATGGTGAGCTTTGACTCTTGAAGAAGGTTCCCCTAGCCAAGGTAGTCTGGAAATCAAAACAAGGTTGATAACTCGAGTCAGGGGCTATGACCCACTGGATATGGTGAGCCTTGACTCTTGAAGAAGGACTCTCAACAACATTAAGTTCCCTCAATCAAGCTACCCAAGTTCTAACCATCTTCTTGTTTACCCCGCGAGATTCTTGAAAACATCGCATGCATACATACATATCATTGCATTATAGGTACCCTTGGTACAGGTCACTTACCTTCTTCGCTGTTTATTTCAGCAGTCATCATGAATCCTGAATCATCCAATGGACAAGCTATCAAGGCCCTCCAGGCCCAGAACGCCCAGTTCCAGGAGCTGGTCATGAGCTTAGCACAAGGACAACAGGAATTGAAGACTCTACTCTTGAAAAAGAAGAAGAAGAGGACTGTTTTGTTCAACCCTAGACGCAAATCTGGGAATACACTGCAGAATGAAGCTGAGCGGACTACTCCATCTGTTGGGGAAGGCAGTCACCAAGAGGGAAGGGTTCCTAGTCCATTGGTCTCCGACACCGAGACGGATTACAATGATGAGCAGTACCCTCCAGCTGAGGACAGGTATAAGCAACTAGAGGACCGTCTAAATGCTATGGAGATTCAACAGGTGCCCGGGTTGGACTTCGGAGACCTAGGCTTATCTTCTGGGGTGGTGATCCCTCACAAGTTCAAGGCACCTGCCTTTGCAAAATTCGACGGGGCCTCTTGTCCTAAGTTGCACCTCCGTTCATACGCAAGGAAGATCCAGCCCTACACGGCTGACAAGAATCTATGGATCCATTTCTTCCAGGAGAGTCTTTCAGGGACTCAGCTCGAATGGTTCTATCAGCTGGATGGAACCAATATTCGTAATTGGGAGGACTTGGAAACTGCTTTTTATAAGCAGTATCAGTATAATGCCGACCTCGCTCCTACGCGCACCCAACTCCAGGGTATGTCACTGGGGACGGGTGAAGGTTTTAAGGAGTACGCCCAAAAATGGAGAGACCTTGCTGGAAGGGTACAACCACCTCTGACTGACCGTGAGCTCGTTGACATGTTCTTGAGAACTTTGTCTGGTCCATTCTACAACCATCTGATTGGGAATTCTTCTGCTGGGTTCACAGATCTTATCTTGACTGGGGAGAGAATTGAAGCTGGTATCAAGTCGGGGAAGATTCAAGAAACCGCACCTGCTGATGCTCAGAAAAAGCCCCACAGTGGGAAGAAAGAGTCCAATGTTATACGTGGTAAAAAGGGTCGTCATGATGTAGGGGCAATCCAGATCTCTGATCCCACGCCCGTTCAACTAAGAAAGAGCAATAGGCGTAGGATAAAGTATCAAGATAGGAAGTATACTGACATCAACATGTCTTTGTCTCAGGAATTACAACAATTGCTGAAGGCAAAACTGATCACACTCAAGGATCCTCCTCAAAATCCTGATACTTCCTCTTCCAAGTACAACCCAGGTGTGAGATGTGCCTACCACTCTGACAGTCCTGGACATGACACCGACGACTGTTGGACCTTGAAGAACAAGATCCAAGACTTGATTGATGCCAAGGAGGTCAAGTTTGAACACTGATCCTACACCAAATCATCGAGAATGTCTTTTGTTCATTAGAATTTTCAATTTGTAATTTTCTTTTGATTGTTCAAACATTTATTCATGTTAAACTTTATTATTTCATTAATGCATTAGACGTGTCTATTTTGAAGTAATTGTGTTTACTATGCTTAAAATTGCTTTTATTGATGCTCAACTCTCAATTAATAATTCTAAGCCTCTTGAGGGAGGATGACGAAAACGATACCACGATCTACAGTATGCTTTTGAATAGACCCCGCTGATGAGGTACAGGCATTGTTTCCATTCCTAAACACCGGAGTTATAAGGAAGATAATCCCTAGTCAACCCCTTTGAGCCAAAGAAGTAGGAGTTTCTCTTTTCAAAAAAAATTAAAACCCTTTAATCATAACCTGGGGCAGGGTAGTCCTCTCAGTTGATCCAAGTGCACAACGAATAGCACCAATGGAGTTCTTACAAAACAAAAGACAGTGATGGTTCCGAATAATCATAAAGACAGGCAGTCATTATCTCTCAAAATAAAAAGCCCAATAAGTCAAAAAACCTATGAAGGAGACTTACAAAGCTGGGGTATCCCGCTGACTGTAATTCCAAAAAAGGAAACAGTTCAGGCAAAAAACAGGGATAACAAAATCAAAAAAGAAAGAGGTCCTACAAACCCTCGACAAAAAAAGGAAATGACTGCCTATTCCCAATAATCTGTCAATATCTGAACCATCACTGGAATATCAGAGCAAAGACTCAGACAAGGTCTAACGCACGATCGGCTGAGTTTAGGGTCGAAGAACATCACGAAGAGCGGGTGGGTACAAATAAATTTGAGCCTTTATCCTTTGTTTCTTAAACCGTGAACCAGACCACATTATAACCCTTAAAAGTCCTAGATGAAGCATGGGTTAGTTCGAAAGCATACTGTTACGAAAGGTATCCTGACTCCTTAAGGCTTACTGTAAAATACTGAGTTGACATCATATATTTACAAAACTCACTTGCTTTTACAAAAAATGCATTTTTCAAAATTTCAAGACAAACATAAGCTTTTGCATTCTTAAAATAACATTGTTTACATATGACTAGTTATTTGAACAGCAGAGAAATTCGCACGACGAATATCCTATGAACAAAAATCTTCTCAACAAAAGAGTCACCTCCAGTGGAAGAAACACTTCCAATCAAGGGGCATGGCATGATCAGTGTCCATCATCTGGGGCAGTCCAGTCAAGATTTAGAGAATCTCTCAAAAGGCCAACCAGCTTGGGGCAAATCTCCATCTGGATCACCTGGGGCATTCCGACAACGAATCTTGCCTGATCAGGCATCTTCTAGTGGTACGGCGACACGACACTACTAACAGTGACAACTCCCTGCTCTCTGAGAACGCGGACATAGTCAAAAAATACTACGCATAATCAAAGACCCGCTAGGTTGACACACCTAGGCAAAAATAAGGGCTTCCCGGCGAACCAAAAGGGTTCGGGCAAAAATAAGGGATGAAATAAAAAAATCTGTACACCCGGCAAGCCGAAAACCTGAAAAGGCGGCTTGGGCAAAAAAGGGTATCCCGGTGGACTGAAAACCCGAAGGGACGGTCCAGGCAAAAGTTAGGGATCAAAAGCGTACGACTATGTCCCGGCATCTCGTCACTTGCCTATCAGAAGAAGGTTTATCAAACGACAGTTATCAAGACCCCACCAGTATCTTCTCCCACAGAAACAGGGGCAGTAATGAGTTGTCTAAGCGATCTAATTGCTCTATCCACCAAGGTGCCAAGGTAAGTTCGGCTGAAGAATGCAACCAAGATATCTAAATTCCCCAGAGAGTGAGCCAGCAAGTCAATGCACTCTCCCCAAGCAAAGCTATCCTATTAGCCTTAAGGAAGTTGGGTATCCCCAGAAAATCTCAACATTCCCCAGCGGAGTACAGATATTCCTCAGCAAGCATCCCCGGAAGTCTTAATATAAGATTGTTCCCCGGTGGAATACCAGACACCCCAGTGGAGCCATTCCCCAGTACAGTCTCAAAAGTCTCCCCAGGAGAGTTGAACCGTCTCCCCAGTAGATTCTTGAAGCTTATCCCCAGTAGATTCTGGAAGCTTATCCCCTGCCGAGCAAATGCGTCTCCCCGGCTTTATTCAGAAGGTTACTCCTCACCAGAGCTTATAACTGGGTTATCCTCAGCTAATTACCACAGAAAGATCGTCCTCGGCGAAATTCTTCCTATCCCTAGCGGAGTTCATCAAAACTTCTAACAAAGCTTATCAACGGTATCCCCAGCGGAGTTATCCTCAACATCTCAGCAAAGTATCTCTTCCTACAGAGTAGATTCCCCGCAGAGTAATCTCTCCAACAAGTTTATTCCCCAACGGAGTCATCTTCTCCTACCGGTTTATTCTTGCAATCATCGTCCCCAGCGGAAATGAAGAACTCTCTTCAACATCAGCCCAGGATCCAACAAACTTCCCAGCATTCGTCAAAGGATTCATTTTCCCAGACGAAAATATATCACATTGTCATACATCATAATACATGCATACACGCATCATATCACCCCAATCTCATCTATTTTTGAGAACGTCATGACATCATGCATGTCATACATTATGACATTGCATACAACTAACTCGTTACTTTTTCAGGAAAGAACGATCAACAGATAAAAGTCTTTACCGTTTGAGGTAGAAGACGTCCAAGATTCCTTCATCATTCTGCTGAGGTAGTAATCGCCCAAGGTTCTCTCATCGTCCCGTTGAGGTAGTAATCGCCCAAGGTTCTCTCATCGTCCCGTTGAGGTAGTAATCGTCCAAGGTTCTCTCATCGTCCCGTTGAGGTAGTAATCACCCAAGGTTCTCTCATCGTCCCGTTGAGGTAGTAATCGCCCAAGGTTCTCTCATCGTCCCGTTGAGGTAGTAATCGCCCAAGGTTCTCTCATCGTCCTGTTGAGGTAGTAATCGCCCAAGGTTCTCTCATCGTCTCGTTGAGGTAGTAATCGTCCAAGGTTCTCTCATCGTCCCGTTGAGGTAGTAATCGTCCAACGTTCTCTCATCGTCCCGTTGAGGTAGTAATCGTCCAAGGTTCTCTCATCGTCCCATTGAGGTAGTAATCGCCCAAGGTTCTCTCATTGTCCCGTTGAGGTAGTAATCGCCCAAGGTTCTCTCATCGTCCCGTTGAGGTAGTAATCGTCCAAGGTTCTCTCATCGTCCCGTTGAGGTAGTAATCGTCCAAGGTTCTCTCATCGTCCCGTTGAGGTAGAAATCGCCAAAAGGTTCTCTCATCGTCCCGTTGAGGTAGTAATCGCCCAAGGTTCTCTCATCATCCCGTTGAGGTAGTAATCGCCTAAGGTTCTCTCATCGTCCCGTTGAGGTAGTAATCGCCCAAGGTTCTCTCATCGTTCCGTTGAGGTAGTAATCGTCCAAGGTTCTCTCATCGTCCCGTTGAGGTAAAAATCTCCCAAGGTTCTCTCATCGTCCCGTTGAGGTAGTAATCTCCCAAGGTTCTCTCATCGTCCCGTTGAGGTAGTAATCGCCCAAGGTTCTCTCATCGTCCCATTGACGTAGTAATCGCCCAAGGTTCTCTCATCGTCCCGTTGAGGTAGTAATCGCCCAAGGTTCTCTCATCGTCCCGTTGAGGTAGTAATCGTCCAAGGTTCTCTCATCGTCCCATTGAGGTAGTAATCGTCCAAGGTTCTCTCATCGTCCCGTTGAGGTAGAAATCGCCCAAAGGTTCTCTCATCGTCCCGTTGAGGTAGTAATCGCCCAAGGTTCTCTCATCGTCCCGTTGAGGTAGTAATCGCCCAAGGTTCTCTCATCGTCCCGTTGAGGTAGTAATCGTCCAAGGTTCTCTCATCGTCCCGTTGAGGTAGTAATCGTCCAAGGTTCTCTCATCGTCCCATTGAGTTAGTAATCGTCAAAGGTTCTCTCATCGTCCCGTTGAGGTAGTAATCGCCCAAGGTTCTCTCATCTTCCCGTTGAGGTAGTAATCGCCCAAGGTTCTCTCATTGTCCCGTTGAGGTAGTAATCGTCTAAGGTTCTCTCATCGTCCCGCTGAGGTAGTAATCGTCCAAGGTTCACTCATCGTCCCGTTGAGGTAGTAATCGCCCAAGGTTCTCTTATCGACCCGTTGAGGTAGTAATCGCCCAAGGTTCTCTCATCTTCCCGTTGAGGTAGTAATCGCCCAAGGTTCTCTCATCGTCCCGTTGAGGTAGTAATCGTCCAAGGTTCTCTCATCGTCCCGCTGAGGTAGTAATCGCCCAAGGTTCTCTCATCGTCCCGTTGAGGTAGTAATCGTCCAAGGTTCTCTCATCGTCCCGTTGAGGTAGTAATCGTCCAAGGTTCTCTCATCGTCCCGTTGAGGTAGAAATCGCCCAAGGTTCTCTCATCGTCCCGTTGAGGTAGTAATCGCCCAAGGTTCTCTCATCGTCCCGTGGAGGTAGTAATCGTCCAAGGTTCTCTCATCGTCCCGTTGAGGTAGTAATCACCCAAGGTTCTCTCATCGTCCCGTTGAGGTAGTAATCGCCCAAGGTTCTCTCATCGTCCCGTTGAGGTAGTAATCGCCCAAGGTTCTCTCATCGTCCTGTTGAGGTAGTAATCGCCCAAGGTTCTCTCATCGTCCCGTTGAGGTAGTAATCGTCCAAGGTTCTCTTATCGTCCCGTTGAGGTAGTAATCGTCTAAGGTTTTCTCATCGTCCCATTGAGGTAGTAAGCGTCCAAGGTTCTCTCATCGTCCCATTGAGGTAGTAATCGCCCAAGGTTCTCTCATTTTCCCGTTGAGGTAGTAATCGCCCAAGGTTCTCTCATCGTCCCGTTGAGGTAGTAATCGTCCAAGGTTCTCTCATCGTCCCGTTGAGGTAGTAATCGTCCAAGGTTCTCTCATCGTCCCGTTGAGGTAGAAATCGCCCAAAGGTTCTCTCATCGTCCCGTTGAGGTACGTTGAGGTAGTAATCGCCCAAGGTTCTCTCATCGTCCCGTTGAGGTAGTAATCGCCCAAGGTTCTCTCATCGTCCCGTTGAGGTAGTAATCGCCCAAGGTTCTCTCATCGTTCCGTTGAGGTAGTAATCGTCCAAGGTTCTCTCATCGTCCCGTTGAGGTAAAAATCTCCCAAGGTTCTCTCATCGTCCCGTTGATGTAGTAATCTCCCAAGGTTCTCTCATCGTCCCGTTGAGGTAGTAATCGCCCAAGGTTCTCTCATCGTCCCATTGAGGTAGTAATCGCCCAAGGTTCTCTCATCGTCCCGTTGAGGTAGTAATCGCCCAAGGTTCTCTCATCATCCCGTTGAGGTAGTAATCGTCCAAGGTTCTCTCATCGTCCCGTTGAGGTAGTAATCGTCCAAGGTTCTCTCATCGTCCCGTTGAGCTAGAAATCGCCCAAAGGTTCTCTCATCGTCCCGTTGAGGTAATAATCGCCCAAGGTTCTCTCATCGTCCCGTTGAGGTAGTAATCGCCCAAGGTTCTCTCATCGTCCCGTTGAGGTAGTAATCGTCCAAGGTTCTCTCATCGTCCCGTTGAGGTAGTAATCGTCCAAGGTTCTCTCATCGTCCCATTGAGTTAGTAATCGTCCAAGGTTCTCTCATCGTCCCGTTGAGGTAGTAATCGCCCAAGGTTCTCTCATCGTCCCGTTGAGGTAGTAATCGCCCAAGGTTCTCTCATTGTCCCGTTGAGGTAGTAATCGTCTAAGGTTCTCTCATCGTCCCGCTGAGGTAGTAATCGTCCAAGGTTCTCTCATCGTCCCGTTGAGGTAGTAATCGCCCAAGGTTCTCTCATCGACCCGTTGAGGTAGTAATCGCCCAAGGTTCTCTCATCGTCCCGTTGAGGTAGTAATCGCCCAAGGTTCTCTCATCGTCCCGTTGAGGTAGTAATCGTCCAAGGTTCTCTCATCGTCCCGTTGAGGTAGTAATCGCCCAAGGTTCTCTCATCGTCCCGTTGAGGTAGTAATCGTCCAAGGTTCTCTCATCGTCCCGTTGAGGTAGTAATCGTCCAAGGTTCTCTCATCGTCCCGTTGAGGTAGTAATCGCCCAAGGTTCTCTCATCATCCCGTTGAGGTAGTAATCGCCCAAGGTTCTCTCATCGTCCCGTTGAGGTAGTAATCGTCCAAGGTTCTCTCATCGTCCCGTTGAGGTAGTAATCACCCAACGTTCTCTCATCGTCCCGTTGAGGTAGTAATCGCCCAAGGTTCTCTCATTGTCCCGTTGAGGTAGTAATCGCCCAAGGTTCTCTCATCGTCCTGTTGAGGTAGTAATCGCCCAAGGTTCTCTCATCGTCCCGTTGAGGTAGTAATCGTCCAAGGTTCTCTCATCGTCCCGTTGAGGTAGTAATCGTCCAAGGTTCTCTCATCGTCCCGTTGAGGTAGTAATCGTCCAAGGTTCTCTCATCGTCCCATTGAGGTAGTAATCGCCCAAGGTTCTCTCATAGTCCCGTTGAGGTAGTAATCGCCCAAGGTTCTCTCATCGTCCCGTTGAGGTAGTAATCTTCCAAGGTTCTCTCATCGTCCCGTTGAGGTAGTAATCGTCCAAGGTTCTCTCATCGTCCCGTTGAGGTAGAAATCGCCCAAAGGTTCTCTCATCGTCCCGTTGAGGTACGTTGAGGTAGTAATCGCCCAAGGTTCTCTCATCGTCCCGTTGAGGTAGTAATCGCCCAAGGTTCTCTCATCGTCCCGTTGAGGTAGTAATCGCTCAAGGTTCTCTCATCGTTCCGTTGAGGTAGTAATCGTCCAAGGTTCTCTCATCGTCCCGTTGAGGTAAAAATCTCCCAAGGTTCTCTCATCGTCCCGTTGAGGTAGTAATCTCCCAAGGTTCTCTCATCGTCCCGTTGAGGTAGTAATCGCCCAAGGTTCTATCATCGTCCCATTGAGGTAGTAATCGCCCAAGGTTCTCTCATCGTCCCGTTGAGGTAGTAATCGCCCAAGGTTCTCTCATCGTCCCGTTGAGGTAGTAATCGTCCAAGGTTCTCTCATCGTCCCGTTGAGGTAGTAATCGTCCAAGGTTCTCTCATCGTCCCGTTGAGGTAGAAATCGCCCAAAGGTTCTCTCATCGTCCCGTTGAGGTAGTAATCGCCCAAGGTTCTCTCATCGTCCCGTTGAGGTAGTAATCGCCCAAGGTTCTCTCATCGTCCCGTTGAGGTAGTAATCGTCCAAGGTTCTCTCATCGTCCCGTTGAGGTAGTAATCGTCCAAGGTTCTCTCATCGTCCCATTGAGTTAGTAATCGTCAAAGGTTCTCTCATCGTCCCGTTGAGGTAGTAATCGCCCAAGGTTCTCTCATCTTCCCGTTGAGGTAGTAATCGCCCAAGGTTCTCTCATTGTCCCGTTGAGGTAGTAATCGTCTAAGGTTCTCTCATCGTCCCGCTGAGGTAGTAATCGTCCAAGGTTCACTCATCGTCCCGTTGAGGTAGTAATCGCCCAAGGTTCTCTTATCGACCCGTTGAGGTAGTAATCGCCCAAGGTTCTCTCATCTTCCCGTTGAGGTAGTAATCGCCCAAGGTTCTCTCATCGTCCCGTTGAGGTAGTAATCGTCCAAGGTTCTCTCATCGTCCCGCTGAGGTAGTAATCGCCCAAGGTTCTCTCATCGTCCCGTTGAGGTAGTAATCGTCCAAGGTTCTCTCATCGTCCCGTTGAGGTAGTAATCGTCCAAGGTTCTCTCATCGTCCCGTTGAGGTAGAAATCGCCCAAGGTTCTCTCATCGTCCCGTTGAGGTAGTAATCGCCCAAGGTTCTCTCATCGTCCCGTGGAGGTAGTAATCGTCCAAGGTTCTCTCATCGTCCCGTTGAGGTAGTAATCACCCAAGGTTCTCTCATCGTCCCGTTGAGGTAGTAATCGCCCAAGGTTCTCTCATCGTCCCGTTGAGGTAGTAATCGCCCAAGGTTCTCTCATCGTCCTGTTGAGGTAGTAATCGCCCAAGGTTCTCTCATCGTCCCGTTGAGGTAGTAATCGTCCAAGGTTCTCTTATCGTCCCGTTGAGGTAGTAATCGTCCAAGGTTTTCTCATCGTCCCATTGAGGTAGTAAGCGTCCAAGGTTCTCTCATCGTCCCATTGAGGTAGTAATCGCCCAAGGTTCTCTCATTTTCCCGTTGAGGTAGTAATCGCCCAAGGTTCTCTCATCGTCCCGTTGAGGTAGTAATCGTCCAAGGTTCTCTCATCGTCCCGTTGAGGTAGTAATCGTCCAAGGTTCTCTCATCGTCCCGTTGAGGTAGAAATCGCCCAAAGGTTCTCTCATCGTCCCGTTGAGGTACGTTGAGGTAGTAATCGCCCAAGGTTCTCTCATCGTCCCGTTGAGGTAGTAATCGCCCAAGGTTCTCTCATCGTCCCGTTGAGGTAGTAATCGCCCAAGGTTCTCTCATCGTTCCGTTGAGGTAGTAATCGTCCAAGGTTCTCTCATCGTCCCGTTGAGGTAAAAATCTCCCAAGGTTCTCTCATCGTCCCGTTGATGTAGTAATCTCCCAAGGTTCTCTCATCGTCCCGTTGAGGTAGTAATCGCCCAAGGTTCTCTCATCGTCCCATTGAGGTAGTAATCGCCCAAGGTTCTCTCATCGTCCCGTTGAGGTAGTAATCGCCCAAGGTTCTCTCATCATCCCGTTGAGGTAGTAATCGTCCAAGGTTCTCTCATCGTCCCGTTGAGGTAGTAATCGTCCAAGGTTCTCTCATCGTCCCGTTGAGCTAGAAATCGCCCAAAGGTTCTCTCATCGTCCCGTTGAGGTAATAATCGCCCAAGGTTCTCTCATCGTCCCGTTGAGGTAGTAATCGCCCAAGGTTCTCTCATCGTCCCGTTGAGGTAGTAATCGTCCAAGGTTCTCTCATCGTCCCGTTGAGGTAGTAATCGTCCAAGGTTCTCTCATCGTCCCATTGAGTTAGTAATCGTCCAAGGTTCTCTCATCGTCCCGTTGAGGTAGTAATCGCCCAAGGTTCTCTCATCGTCCCGTTGAGGTAGTAATCGCCCAAGGTTCTCTCATTGTCCCGTTGAGGTAGTAATCGTCTAAGGTTCTCTCATCGTCCCGCTGAGGTAGTAATCGTCCAAGGTTCTCTCATCGTCCCGTTGAGGTAGTAATCGCCCAAGGTTCTCTCATCGACCCGTTGAGGTAGTAATCGCCCAAGGTTCTCTCATCGTCCCGTTGAGGTAGTAATCGCCCAAGGTTCTCTCATCGTCCCGTTGAGGTAGTAATCGTCCAAGGTTCTCTCATCGTCCCGTTGAGGTAGTAATCGCCCAAGGTTCTCTCATCGTCCCGTTGAGGTAGTAATCGTCCAAGGTTCTCTCATCGTCCCGTTGAGGTAGTAATCGTCCAAGGTTCTCTCATCGTCCCGTTGAGGTAGTAATCGCCCAAGGTTCTCTCATCATCCCGTTGAGGTAGTAATCGCCCAAGGTTCTCTCATCGTCCCGTTGAGGTAGTAATCGTCCAAGGTTCTCTCATCGTCCCGTTGAGGTAGTAATCACCCAACGTTCTCTCATCGTCCCGTTGAGGTAGTAATCGCCCAAGGTTCTCTCATTGTCCCGTTGAGGTAGTAATCGCCCAAGGTTCTCTCATCGTCCTGTTGAGGTAGTAATCGCCCAAGGTTCTCTCATCGTCCCGTTGAGGTAGTAATCGTCCAAGGTTCTCTCATCGTCCCGTTGAGGTAGTAATCGTCCAAGGTTCTCTCATCGTCCCGTTGAGGTAGTAATCGTCCAAGGTTCTCTCATCGTCCCATTGAGGTAGTAATCGCCCAAGGTTCTCTCATAGTCCCGTTGAGGTAGTAATCGCCCAAGGTTCTCTCATCGTCCCGTTGAGGTAGTAATCGTCCAAGGTTCTCTCATCGTCCCGTTGAGGTAGTAATCGTCCAAGGTTCTCTCATCGTCCCGTTGAGGTAGAAATCGCCCAAAGGTTCTCTCATCGTCCCGTTGAGGTACGTTGAGGTAGTAATCGCCCAAGGTTCTCTCATCGTCCCGTTGAGGTAGTAATCGCCCAAGGTTCTCTCATCGTCCCGTTGAGGTAGTAATCGCTCAAGGTTCTCTCATCGTTCCGTTGAGGTAGTAATCGTCCAAGGTTCTCTCATCGTCCCGTTGAGGTAAAAATCTCCCAAGGTTCTCTCATCGTCCCGTTGAGGTAGTAATCTCCCAAGGTTCTCTCATCGTCCCGTTGAGGTAGTAATCGCCCAAGGTTCTATCATCGTCCCATTGAGGTAGTAATCGCCCAAGGTTCTCTCATCGTCCCGTTGAGGTAGTAATCGCCCAAGGTTCTCTCATCGTCCCGTTGAGGTAGTAATCGTCCAAGGTTCTCTCATCGTCCCGTTGAGGTAGTAATCGTCCAAGGTTCTCTCATCGTCCCGTTGAGGTAGAAATCGCCCAAAGGTTCTCTCATCGTCCCGTTGAGGTAGTAATCGCCCAAGGTTCTCTCATCGTCCCGTTGAGGTAGTAATCGCCCAAGGTTCTCTCATCGTCCCGTTGAGGTAGTAATCGTCCAAGGTTCTCTCATCGTCCCGTTGAGGTAGTAATCGTCCAAGGTTCTCTCATCGTCCCATTGAGTTAGTAATCGTCCAAGGTTCTCTCATCGTCCCGTTGAGGTAGTAATCGTCCAAGGTTCTCTCATCGTCCCGTTGAGGTAGTAATCGCCCAAGGTTCTCTCATTGTCCCGTTGAGGTAGTAATCGTCTAAGGTTCTCTCATCGTCCCGCTGAGGTAGTAATCGTCCAAGGTTCTCTCATCATCCCGTTGAGGTAGTAATCGCCCAAGGTTCTCTCATCGACCCGTTGAGGTAGTAATCGCCCAAGGTTCTCTCATCTTCCCGTTGAGGTAGTAATCGCCCAAGGTTCTCTCATCGTACCGTTGAGGTAGTAATCGTCCAAGGTTCTCTCATCGTCCCGTTGAGGTAGTAATCGCCCAAGGTTCTCTCATCGTCCCGTTGAGGTAGTAATCGTCCAAGGTTCTCTCATCGTCCCGTTGAGGTAGAAATCGCCCAAGGTTCTCTCATCGTCCCGTTGAGGTAGTAATCGCCCAAGGTTCTCTCATCGTCCCGTGGAGGTAGTAATCGTCCAAGGTTCTCTCATCGTCCCGTTGAGGTAGTAATCACCCAAGGTTCTCTCATCGTCCCGTTGAGGTAGTAATCGCCCAAGGTTCTCTCATCGTCCCGTTGAGGTAGTAATCGCCCAAGGTTCTCTCATCGTCCTGTTGAGGTAGTAATCGCCCAAGGTTCTCTCATCGTCCCGTTGAGGTAGTAATCGTCCAAGGTTCTCTTATCGTCCCGTTGAGGTAGTAATCGTCCAAGGTTCTCTCATCGTCCCATTGAGTTAGTAATCGTCCAAGGTTCTCTCATCGTCCCGTTGAGGTAGTAATCGCCCAAGGTTCTCTCATCGTCCCGTTGAGGTAGTAATCGCCCAAGGTTCTCTCATCGTCCCGTTGAGGTAGTAATCGTCTAAGGTTCTCTCATCGTCCCGCTGAGGTAGTAATCGTCCAAGGTTCTCTCATCGTCCCGTTGAGGTAGTAATCGCCCAAGGTTCTCTCATCGACCGGTTGAGGTAGTAATCGCCCAAGGTTCTCTCATCGTCCCGTTGAGGTAGTAATCGCCCAAGGTTCTCTCATCGTCCCGTTGAGGTAGTAATCGTCCAAGGTTCTCTCATCGTCCCGTTGAGGTAGTAATCGCCCAAGGTTCTCTCATCGTCCCGTTGAGGTAGTAATCGTCCAAGGTTCTCTCATCGTCCCGTTGAGGTAGTAATCGTCCAAGGTTCTCTCATCGTCCCGTTGAGGTAGAAATCGCCCAAGGTTCTCTCATCGTCCCGTTGAGGTAGTAATCGCCCAAGGTTCTCTCATCGTCCCGTTGAGGTAGTAATCGTCCAAGGTTCTCTCATCGTCCCGTTGAGGTAGTAATCACCCAAGGTTCTCTCATCGTCCCGTTGAGGTAGTAATCGCCCAAGGTTCTCTCATCGTCCCGTTGAGGTAGTAATCGCCCAAGGTTCTCTCATCGTCCTGTTGAGGTAGTAATCGCCCAAGGTTCTCTCATCGTCCCGTTGAGGTAGTAATCGTCCAAGGTTCTCTCATCGTCCCGTTGAGGTAGTAATCGTCCAAGGTTCTCTCATCGTCCCGTTGAGGTAGTAATCGTCCAAGGTTCTCTCATCGTCCCATTGAGGTAGTAATCGCCCAAGGTTCTCTCATTGTCCCGTTGTGGTAGTAATCGCCCAAGGTTCTCTCATCGTCCCGTTGAGGTAGTAATCGTCCAAGGTTCTCTCATCGTCCCGTTGAGGTAGTAATCGTCCAAGGTTCTCTAATCGTCCCGTTGAGGTAGAAATCGCCCAAAGGTTCTCTCATCGTCCCGTTGAGGTACGTTGAGGTAGTAATCGCCCAAGGTTCTCTCATCGTCCCGTTGAGGTAGTAATCGCCCAAGGTTCTCTCATCGTCCCGTTGAGGTAGTAATCGCCCAAGGTTCTCTCATCGTTCCGTTGAGGTAGTATTCGTCCAAGGTTCTCTCATCGTCCCGTTGAGGTAGTAATCGCCCAAGGTTCTCTCATCGTCCCGTTGAGGTAGTAATCTCCCAAGGTTCTCTCATCATACCGTTGAGGTAGTAATCGCCCAAGGTTCTCTCATCGTCCCATTGAGGTAGTAATCGCCCAAGGTTCTCTCATCGTCCCGTTGAGGTAGTAATCGCCCAAGGTTCTCTCATCGTCCCGTTGAGGTAGTAATCGTCCAACATTCTCTCATCGTCCCGTTGAGGTAGTAATCGTCCAAGGTTCTCTCATCGTCCCGTTGAGGTAGAAATCGCCCAAAGGTTCTCTCATCGTCCCGTTGAGGTAGTAATCGCCCAAGGTTCTCTCATCGTCCCGTTGAGGTAGTAATCGCCCAAGGTTCTCTCATCGTCCCGTTGAGGTAGTAATCGTCCAAGGTTCTCTCATCTTCCCGTTGAGGTAGTAATCGTCCAAGGTTCTCTCATCGTCCCATTGAGTTAGTAATCGTCCAAGGTTCTCTCATCGTCCCGTTGAGGTAGTAATCGCCCAAGGTTCTCTCATTGTCCCGTTGAGGTAGTAATCGCCCAAGGTTCTCTCATCGTCCCGTTGAGGTAGTAATCGTCTAAGGTTCTCTCATCGTCCCGCTGAGGTAGTAATCGACCAAGGTTCTCTCATCGTCCCGTTGAGGTAGTAATCGCCCAAGGTTCTCTCATCGACCCGTTGAGGTAGTAATCGCCCAAGGTTCTCTCATCGTCCCGTTGAGGTAGTAATCGCCCAAGGTTCTCTCATCGTCCCGTTGAGGTAGTAATCGTCCAAGGTTCTCTCATTGTTCCGTTGAGGTAGTAATCGCCCAAGGTTCTCTCATCGTCTCATTGAGGTAGTAATCGCCCAAGGTTCTCTCATCGTCCCGTTGAGGTAGTAATCGCCCAAGGTTCTCTCATCGTCCCGTTGAGGTAGTAATCGCCCAAGGTTCTCTCATCATCCCGTTGAGGTAGTAATCGCCCAAGGTTCTCTCATCGTCCCGTTGAGGTAGTAATCGCCCAAGGTTCTCTCATCGTCCCGTTGAGGTAGTAATCGTCCAAGGTTCTCTCATCGTCCCGTTGAGGTAGTAATCGCCCAAGGTTCTCTCATCGTCCCGTTGAGGTAGTAATCGTCCAAGGTTCTCTCATCGTCCCGTTGAGGTAGTAATCGTCCAAGGTTCTCTCATCGTCCCGTTGAGGTAGTAATCGTCCAAGGTTCTCTCATCGTCCCGTTGAGGTAGTAATCGTCCAAGGTTTTCTCATCGTCCCGTTCAGGTGGTAATCGTCCAAGGTTCTCTCATCGTCCCGTTGAGGTAGTAATCGTCCAAGGTTCTCTCATCGTCCCGTTAAGGTAGAAATCGTTCAAGGTTCTCTCATCGTCCCATTGAGATAGTAACCGTCCCTGATTCATTCATCACATCATTATCAACAAAAACCTTTTGAAGTTCCAGATTCGATTCCTGTATCTTGCCAGGATGTATCTGTTGACAACTATTCTCCGGACTCGATTCCTGTATCTTACCAGGGCATGTCTGAAGATTTTAAAGATTCGATACTTGTATCCGGCCAGGGCACATCTATATAAAGAGTTTGAAGTTCAACACCTGTAACGGGCCAGGTAATTATCTTTCTTTCTCAGGTACGCAAGTTCTCGCTAAGGAATCTCTTACGCGATCGACACCTAGATGGCATCTATAAGCCCATCCACTTACCAACAGTTACAAATGGCATCTATAAGCCCATTCCCGACAAGGTTCTGTCACATCTCCAGATGGCATCTACAAGCCCATCCTCCTATCCACCATCTCTCCAAATGGCATCTGTAAGCCCATTCCCGCTGTCACACTACTAATACTCAACTATGTGAGTGCAAATTTCTGGGCACTCTAGTGTTCAATCATCTTCCACCTTCGGATCACGAAAGGCACACATGCCAATCTACATCCTCAGGTCTAAGAAGATTGAACAGGGGCAACTGTTGTACCCCAAAATTTGCCCTCCCATATTCTTCAAAGTTTTGACAAGCATCATCTCAATTTGCTCAAGTCTTCTCAAGGGCTACACAGTCAACCACTCTCCTAAGCCAGTCAAACTAGGGTTTTGGTTCTTGCAAAGAAAGTTGAGGTTTTCAAGGGCTCAATCAAGTCCCACATGCTCATACACTTTGTCAAGCACCTACATGTCAAGTTTCAAGGCTCACAAAGTCAAGTTGCACAGTCAAAAACCCTAATTGCTCCACAGTCAACTGCAGGGGAAAAATGGTCATTTGGCAGTCAAAAGTCAAATTTTTTGATCAACATCTTATTTTGAAGCCACAATCATCATTTGATCAATTCTTTATCATGATTCCTCAAGAATGGCTCAAAAATCATCAAGGTGTCAAAAGTTTCTATTTTTGGACAGTTGAAAAGTCAACTGTAACTTGACCAATGCATAACTTTTTCATGGTTCATCAGAAAAATCCCATACAATGCTCATCTTGAAGGGGAAGACATTTCCTACAACTCATATTCACATTCCAAGTCCAAGAAATGCTCTCACAAAAAGTTATCAATTTCAACATTATAGGTCATTTTCAAAAGTCAACAAAAAGGCACTTTAAGTCAAAGACCATAACTTGAGATTGGTAAATCAAAATGACATGGGACCAAAGACATTGGTTAGAGGACTTCAAGACCTTTCCAAAATGTCCAAGAACATGTTCATAGCTTCAAAATTGAGCAAGATATGCATTGGAGAAGTTGGGAAATTTTTGTGAAATGGCCAAAGTCAATTATCCTTGAAATTTCATTTTTGACAAAAGGGCCCCACTTTTTCCACTTGTTTCAGCTTGGCCATGCATCCCACGTGTCCCACAATTTATTTCAAGATTAAAAATTAATTTTCCCATTTTTATTTAATTTTATTTGATTTAATGCATTTTAAATCTTTAAAATTCAAATAAAAATCAAAGAAATTAATGGAGGGATATTTTGTGGTTTGAATAGTTTTGATACACCATAAAACATATACCAAATTCGTTCAAGACCTATTATGGGCATAAAAATTCAAATTTTCACAAGAATGGCAAGTTGTTTAAATGGTGTTCATGGCATAATCTCAAACTTCATTGCAAGGGTTAATGGCTCACATTATTGCTTGATTCTCATTCAAAGACATATATGCAAGCCTCTCATACCATTTACAAGGGCTAAGCATCTCTAAAACGAGAAAAAAAAAACCATATTCAAACCATATTCAAAAAAATCAAGCAAAAAGTCAAAGCTGAAATCCACCTTCCAAGGCAATTCAAAGCCTTTTCTCGTTTCTAACACTTTGCAGGAACTCTCAGGAGTCTTTTGGAATCAAAACCAAGCGCTCAGGCCTAAGGAATCACCCCACACGAACTCACAGTTTACACAATTTTCTTGGAATCGAATTTCATTTGTTCATGCATCATTAACATAATTTGTTGCTTGTTTTGTGTTGTATGAGTCCACAGGAAACTAATGGTATGGTTCAATTACTTTGAGATGCCCCAAAACTCAATATTATTTTTCTAAGGTATTCCTATGCAGGCTTCCAAACAGCGTCCATCATGCATCTCAAGTGATCATCCTGCCAAGTGGCCATTAACGCCAATTTGATGGCTATGAGGCGTGGACCATGGTGTTCCCAGTCAATGCTTGCACACTTGATTCCAGTTTCAACAACACACCCCCATTCCTGGCCCAATACCCCCTCCATTTGGGTTCATTTTTCTTTCTTTTCATTTTATTTCTTTAATTTAATTTCTAACCCCTTTTATTTTATTGGTTATTAGTAATTAATTTAATTAATCATTTTCATAAAAAACAAAAAAATATAATTAACACTTTTATTATTATTTTTATTTTGTAAATAAATCATAATTGAACTAGTTTTTAATTAGGCCATTTGAACATTTTAATAATTAAAATAGATTTAGATTTAGGTTAATCTTTAACTTTGTTTTTTTTTATTTCTATTTTATTTCATAAAAAATATAAAAAAATCAAAAAATATTTTCTTGTAATTAAAATAATTAATTAGTTTTCAATTTCATTTAATTACCAAAAAAAGACAAAAAAAAAGTTAATTCCCTTTTCTTTATTCATGCGTATTTAATTTGTCCGATTATTATGTAATTGCTCCGGATATGTAATAGTAAATAGGACCTTTTACTGTTTTTTTTTTATTTTCCGCACTAATTTACTTAAAACGGGTCGTTGTAAAGATTTGTCGATGTATAGACCCGCGCCTTGTAATAGCGTTAGGACCTTTATTTTCTGCATTTTAATTTCCGCACCTTTAAACTGCTAATCGCATGAAAGAATGAATGGCCCAAATAAAATCAAAGCGTAGATCACCATAATGCATGACAAGATAAAACATAACTGAAAACAATACACAAATTCACACACCACTCTTAGGGTACGCCTCACTGTTGCCTTGCCCCTCGAAACGTGGTCTTCGAGTACAAGACGTTTTAGTAAGTCCTTATGTCCATGACCCATGGCATAAGGGTAGCTTCTAAGGTGTCCTACTGTTGCTTTGGTGACCACACTGTTGCCTTGCCCCTCGAAACGTGGTCTTCGAGTACAGGACGTCTAGTAAGTCCTTATGTCCATTGATCAAGTTGCCTTGGAATAGTTGCCTTGAAACGGTTGCCTCGGAATAAAAAGATCAATGGCATAAGGGTAGCTTCTAAGGTGTCCTATTGTTGCTCTGGTGGCCACACTGTCCCTACAAACGAATTGACCCAAACACCTCCAACGGTGGTGCTACCTACCTCTCAATGGTGGGATGGCACTACCTTAAGGACATTTACACAGCCTAATTCCTTAGGGTAGGTAGATGACTCATAGATACTTGCTCTAATTCAAAACAAATCAAAACTTCTTTTCACACCGACACTTTTCAAAAAGCTTTCAAAACGATTTTTCAAACACTCTTGAGGACTGATACAAGAGTCGATCTGAAACTTTCAAAGAAACTTTTTCAAACCCACTCACACTTGAAAAGCAAACAAATATTTTGAAAACACAAATGAGCAAGTATCTAAGAGCCCATGGATAACCATGGATAGAAAGGGTGCTAACACCTTCCCTTTCTATAAATCTACCTCCCGAACCGAGAAACATATCTCATAAGGAATTTTTCTATGCTTTTGTCATTTCCATGTTGGAGAAAATAAAAGACGGTGGCGACTCTTGCTTACCGCGACATTTCGCGAACCAGCGTTAAACAGTCAGTTCCAGATCCACCGATCACACATAGCCTTCATCTCAAAATTTGCCAATCCAGGCCATCTCAATGAGCATAAGCTCCATCTCAAAAAAATGCAATGTATGCGACACAATCATGAATGTGATAACAACATCCAATTTAACAACATCTCAAACCATTTCAAATACATCTCAAAATAACATCTCAAAAACATCTCAAATAATCATCTCAGAAGAATCTCAAATTAACATCTCAAAACATCTCAATTAATCAACATCTCAGACCATCAAAATAATTTATCAAACATCGTTTATTTATTATAAATCATCATCACAATATTATTAATAACTTCTCATTAACACTTCAGCAGTAATTTAATTCTACAGTAAAACAATACTGCCACTCTGCAACTCTAACGTCATTATCGTCACTATCCTGCTGTTATAGCTCAACAGAAGCTTCTGGGCATCTAACGCTCATCGTTTCGTTCATAAACAACGCAAAGGCCAACACAGCTTCTGACCACGCAACCTCTAACCAACACAATTTCTAATAACTCAGCTTCTAATGACACAACTTCTGGCTAACCCAACCTCTAACCAGATATAACTTATGATCATCACAGCTTCTGACTAATCCCAATTCTGACCAGATACAACTTCTGATCATCACAGCTTCTGACTAACCCCATCTTCTGACCAGATACAACTTCTGATCATCACAGCTTTTGACTAACCCCATCTTCTGACCAGATACAATTTCTGATTAGCTACATCTTCTTACTAATACAACTTCTACTATCAGAACCTCTATTCTCTATTAGTGCAACGCAACTTCTAACTAACATACGTATAACATCAGAACTTCTACCTTGCACTAATCTGACGTAACTTCTATCAGCATCCTTCTAACGTCAGAACTGCTACCTTTCCTTAATGTTATTATTTTAATTCTTTTGCCTGTTATCACCCTAGTCAGGAACAATATGACTAATACTATTTCCTAATTAATTCATCGTTCTAACACAGCATCACCTGGTATCATTCTAGCAAAATTCTACGTTTTTTGTGCTACAGTATTTCTACGTTTTCATAACTAAAGCCTTAGAACTTAATCTAATCATGATAATTCGTCACCCATAATAACCCTATAATCTTACATAATTTTAACAACATCAAGACATCAATATTCATCCAAAAATTCATCAATTCTCATCATACATCAATCAATATATTCTCAATTCAAGAACAAGACAACGATCACCACTAACCCCACATACCAATCATCATAAACCCAATTATAGATTCAGAACCCCACCCTTACCTTGGATTGAAGGTCCCTCTATAATTTTCTGTTGGATTCTCATTCTTGCCGTTATTCCTCTTTTTCACGCAGCTTGCACGTTCTTCTCAATCCTTATTTCTTTCTACTGCTTCCTCTCTTTCTATTCCTTCTAACTAATAATAAAATAACCCTATTATTCTCTTATTCCTTATTGGGCTTAAAACCAATACACCCCCTTATTACTTATATTCTCCCAAAAAAAGGCCACATTAAATAATATTACGATTTTAATATTATTTCACCACCTAATAATATATCTCTATTATTATTTCTCCACTTAATAAAATAAATCCAATTAATTATAACACATATTCATAAATATTCCAAAAATAATTTAATTAAATAATTAATTAAATTACGGACGTTACAACTCTCCCTCACTTAGAATATTTTCGTCCTCGAAAATTTATCTCAATCAAACAATTCAGGATAGGAGTCTCGCATCTTTCTCTCCAACTCCCAAGTCATGCTTTCACCAGCAGCTCCTAGCCAAACCACTTTAACCAAGGAAATCTCTTTTCCCCTCAGAGTCTTCATTTCATGATCCGTGATTCGTACAGGCATCGTCTCTACCATAAGATTATTCCATACTTGCACATCGTCCATATGAATCACATGAGATGGATCTGAAATATACTTCCGAAGTTGCGACACATGAAACACATCATGCAAATTCGAAAGATTAGGAGGTAAAGCCACTCTGTAAGCAACATTTCCCACTCTCTCTAAAATATGATACGGTCCAATAAAACAAGAAGTGAGCTTCTTAGACTTCAACGCTCGCTCAATACCAATCACATGTGTAACTCTCAAAAACACATGATCACCAGCTTGAAATTCGAAATCCTTCCTTCGCTTGTCATGATAACTCTTCTGTCTACTCTGTGAAGCTCTCATCTTTTCTCGAATCAACTTCACCTTCTCAGTAGTCTCACGAACAAGTTCAGGTCCAAGTACTACACTTTCTCCATATTCATGCCAACATAACGGAGTTCTACATCTTCGACCATACAGCGCTTCAAAAGGTGCCATCCCAATACTAGAATGGTAACTGTTATTATAAGTGAACTCTATCAAAGGAAGATAAGTATCCCACGAACCTCCCTTCTCGAGAACACATGCCCTCAGCAAATCTTCCAACGATTGAATAGTCCGTTCAGTATGACCATCTGTCTGAGGATGATACGCTGAAATCAACCTCAACTTAGAACCCAACGCTTCTTGCAAACTTTTCTGGGGAGAAAATCCTTCCACTTCATGTAATCTTACTGGTACCCGCAATATTGTCAATACTATGATCAACTTCTTCATTCTCTTCATCAGACAATTCTTGCTTGACGCCATGGTAATAGACGTCAGATCCATAATGCCATGAAATATCCTTCTCCGAGGAATATGGAATAGGCTTGGGCGTTGTAATAACCAGAGGAGCAGCTTTTAGATTGGCGGTAATCCTTATAGGACCTTTGGAAGGGATCCTAAAAGGAGTATCGGAGATAACAGACAAGTCTTGGCACAGATTGTTGGTAGACAGAACATTTTCAATCAGAATAATGTGTTTATTCATCCAGCATTGAACAACCTTTTTTAGTGACCCGCAGCCACTCAATTTGACTTTACAACAATAACAACCTTCAACACAACCTGGAAATAAACCAGCTTGTAACAAATTCTTCTTTATTGTAGAGAGCAGAGTAACCACATCATTCCCAGAAGTAACATACAAAATATCTTCAACAATACTTATGCCTTTATCATGCTTGGGAATAGGTGTTGTAATCACATATGGTGTCTCTGGAGGATCAAACTCAATCTCCGTGTTGTCAATCATGTCCTGAATCTTGTTCTTCAGGGGCCAACAATTGTTGGTGTCATGGCCAGGACTATTTAAATGACAAGCACACCTCGCTTTCAGATTGTACTTAGGAGAGGAGGTGTTGGGATTGGGAGGAGGATCCCGCAGCGAAATGAGTTCGGCTTTTGTAAAGTGTTATAGTGCCTAAGACAAAGGAATACTAATATTGGTGAATTGCCTTCTTGGAGCATCTGGCCTTTGGTGGTTACCCTGCTGTTGTTGTTGTTGAGCAGGTGCCGGATTGGAAATTAACACTACTCCCACAGATTGCTAACGACTACTTTTACTATGGCTCTTCTAGCCATATACACTATTGACCTCATTTTTCCCTCCAAATGACTTCTTCACAACATTCGAACATGTAGGCATCATGATATTCCCGCTCTTGATACCATTTTCAATCCTTTCCCCAGTCAGAATCATCTCTGTAAAACCAGATGAGGAACTCCCGATCAACAGATTAAAGAACGGGCCTGTCAGAATGCCCATGAACATGTCTACCATTTCTCGGTCTGTCAGAGGAGGTTGTACCCTGCCAGTTAAATTCCTCCATTTCTGTGTGTATTCAATGAACCCTTCTCTTGAGCCCATGGACATATTCTGCAGCTGCACTCGAGTTGGTTCCAGGTCAGTATTATATTGACACTGCCTATAGAAAACAACATCCAAATCTTCCCAGGTGTGGATATTGGTTCCCTCCAGCTGATAGAACCATTCCAATTGTGTTCCAGCCAAACTTTCTTAGAAGAAATGGACCCAAAACATTCGGTCAGTAGTGTGAGGCTAGATCTTTCTGACATACGACCTCAAGTGGAACTTAGGACAAGAGAACCCATCGTACTTAGCAAAGACAGGGACCTTGAACTTAGGTGGGATGACCACCCCTAGAACCAAACCTAATTCACCAAAATCCAGTCCCAACACCTACTGGATTTCCATTTCCTTGAGCTTGTCCTCCAACTACTTATATATGTCATCTGCAGGAGGATACTGTTCGTCAGAAAAGTCTTCGTCTTCAGGAGTATTCTCATAATCCTGCTTATTCTTGCCATCTTCATCATGGTGGTCATCTTCTTCAGAGGAGTCATCTTCTACATGGACTGGTTAAGCGGTACTCTTGAACCTCCTCCCCATGTTGAGGACATCAACAAGCTTTTTGGTCTTCTTTTTCTTGGTGACGAGCGCCAACAACTCTTTTTGCCCTTTGGCCAGATTCATGAGAGTTTCCTGGAACTTGGCGTGTTGAGCCTGGAGATCCTTTACGGTTTGTTCGAGGACCATTTTTCTGCCAAAATAAACAACGAGAAAATGAGAAACCTATACGAAAAACCTGTTATGAAATGATGCATGATATGTAAATGCAATGATTTCAAGGACCTTAAGAAATTTAAATTTGCTAACCAGGAAGAAACAAGAAACAAAAATTTTATTAGCAAAGTTCAAATTACAACTGCCTTTTAGGCTTACAATGATAATAAAAGATTTCAAAGATAGAATGAACTCCTACAGTCTAAGAATCAAATCTCCCAAGGACGCTTCCTCTTTGTACTGATGTATGAATTAAGACCTTGTTCCTCTTGAAGTTGCCTTGTGAGCTCTAACACCCTCGTCTCACTTGCATAGAATTGAGTCTCAAAGATGTCATGTTTCTCCTTCAGTTGAATCCAAGACTTCTGCAACCCTTCAAGGTCAGTAGGCATATCAGGATGGAGAATGGTATAAGGAACATCTCCCTTAACAAAGGTCTCCATAACTATTGGTAGGATGGCTGGATACAACATCATGAGATTTTGAGTGCGGGCTCGCATCCATTTAAGATAAGGATCCAGAGGAATAGAGTTCTTATGCCCTAAACTTTTGCTATCAGCCTTGTTTTCCATGCCACATGCTCGTGCAAACCTTTGACGATAACCTTGGACATCGTTCTCGTAGTCGAATATAATTCCTTGGATGAGTGCGTCATGAGGGTTATCTCTTCGAGCAATGCCAAATTTTTGTAGTGCCAGAGAAAGGTTATAAGTAGTGCCTTGCCTAATGCCCAAGAGTGGGACATTAGGGAACTCCCCCCAACGGTTAATGATAGTAACATCCTCCAAAGATCGGGAACACCAATAAATATCTGAATGAGAGAGCGACATCATCCTTTGAGGTCATGTCAAACCTTGTTCATTCTTCAATACTGATCAAGGAAGGTGCAAAATAAACCACCTAGACAACAACAAAATGCAACACCTAAGAGTCCCTCTCTTCCTCATGGTACGAGTGTGAATAAAATGTAGAATGTCTCCAAGTAAAGTAGGCACAGGGTTACGAGAAAGAAAAACCTTGACAACATTCACATCTATGAGTTGGTCCGAATTAGGGAACAAAACCAAACCGTAGATTAGAAGAGCCAGGACATTTTCAAAAGCTTGAAAATCCATATCTTCCCAAAACATTTGAGCCTTCTCTAACAGAAACTTGGCTAGAAAACCCTCGACTCCACTCCTTGTTTCCCAATTAGCTACAATGTCGGATTTCTTCAAATGCAAGGCCTTGGCAATAACTTTAGGCTTTGGAGTTTCCTTTAAACCAGTGAATGGAATTTGATCAAGCACAAGCACTCCTAACAATTGAGATAACTCTTCCAATGTAGGCACCAATTGATAGTCGGGGAAGGTGAAACAATGATGCATAAGATCAAAGAACTGAAAGAGCACACACATCATGTTTTCTTGAAAACTTGAGGTAGCCAGATTGAGAAGTCGACCATATATTTTGGTGAAGGGAGAATCTTTAGGAACCCTTAATGCTAACTCTTTGAGTTGAGAAAGCACTTTTACGAAGCTGATTCAGATGGTATTTCTGCAAGTGGGAGCTATAGTCTGTAAAACAGAACAAAGATAAATTCCATGGTCCTTGAAATGGTTAGGAAATGAAATGGTATGAATGTTATGATGCATGATGTTATGTTTGAACAACTTAATCATACACAAACAAAATACACAAAGCCTTAAGTTAAAGCTTGCATGGAGTTATAGGTAAGTACCCTCTTGAAGTTTAGTTGGTTCAACCTGTCCTAAAGGAAGTAATTGTGTTCTAAGGAATCTCAATATCTTTGATCTTCTTCACCAGGCATTGTTTCAACTCAAGCGATCTTTTCTCGCGGCCGAAATATTCCGAAAGTCCCATCTCAATGAGTGTAGTATCAAGTATCAACCAATCTTCAGTTTTGCACCAAAGCCGGATATCTCACTACTTTCTAATGGCCAAGTTGTTCAACTAAGGTTCTATGCCAGACAGTTTCCATGATCTATTGCTACTTACCTAAAATGTCCCAGATCCAGGTATATGATCTTTACAAGAATACCCAAATAACCCTTCAAGAATAAATCAAGCAAGTCAAACAAGAAAAGAATTTAACATATGAACTATGTCTAAGGTAACCCAACTTTTAGTTTCATACAAAGTGTTTTTGTCTTTAAAAATATTTAGAAAAAGAGAGTGTATGTGTGAGAAATTATCTTATTTTGTGAGAAAGCAACTGCAAGTTGTCTACCTACTCGGATGGTATTTGTTCTTTTCCTATTTTCCTTTATATAGTGCTATCCTACCATTAGTCGGTAGGTAGCCCTATCATTGGATGTTTTGGAGGGACAGGCGAGGGTCATCGTACAATCACGAAGGCAGCTCGTAAGACGCTTTAGTAATTACCCTAAGGTATTAAGATCATTTTACCGAGGCAGCATCGAAGGGTCATCGAGGGACGGTGATCCTGTAACCAAAGGGTATTTGCTAAAACTTCTCACGTTCGAGAGACGTGACTGTTTATTTTCCGAAGGCAATAAGTGGAGGTACCTTAGAGGTGTGTGTGTGTGTGAAGTGTGTTGTGTTTCAGTTTATTTATCTTGGATATTTAGGTTTTCTAATGCTTGTTTTATTTTATGTCTTGCCATGCATGCCTAATTAATCATACATCTAGAATTTCAATATATACATAGGCAGAAAGTAAAAGTGTGAGAATTAAACTACGCTATTACATCGCTTCGGGATGGGGGAATACAACCCAAAATGGGCGGAAAAAAAGGTAAATGAATCCTAATTTTACCTATTACAGACTGTGGGTAATTACATAAATTATGAAAAATAATAATGCGAAGATGTAAATAACGCACGGAGAATGAACAAGAGGTAATATCTAAAACCCTGAAAATTCTAAGTGGTAAAGGGAAATTTTTTTTGTTTTTTGTTTGGAAATATAATTGAATTATAAACCTAATTCTAATCAAATTTTAATAAATAAAATACACTTAAAGGGATTAAATTAATTTAATCAAAATTAATAAAGATTAATTTTATTAAAAAAAAACTTAAGTCTAATATTTTTGTGATTTTCTGATCTTATGATTGTTTTTATTAAAAAATTATTTATTAAAAGAAAAGAAAAGAAATAATAATAAAAAACTATTCAAAATGGACTAGGCTGTAAAACAAGATTGGAGGGCGTGAAAAGAAAGAATTCAAAGCCCAATGTCAAGGAGGCCCAACACATGCTGCATGATACCCTATGGTAGCCTCTTGAATGATGCATTATAGTCACACTGACTTCAGAGCGCTAGATCTGGGATTTGGGGATCTGATGGCCCAGACAAGAGCCATACCATGCGCTTGTTAACGTTCATACACACTGGATTTGAAATGTTAGAAAAATAAAATTCCCTCGCACCTGGATCAAACCCAGGACTTGGAGGGGGTACGCCTTAAGAGTATGCATGTTGCCACTGGGCCAGCTGTTCATTCATTATTTCAAATACAAATGAAAATATATATTATGAAACTCAATCATTTTATATTAAAACAAACACGCACACTGGAAGATTTGAATGAGCCATTGAGAGGATGACATGCCTGCCACCGGAGTCATCCCGCCGGAGTCAAATTTTCGGTTGTCTTCTCCGGTGGGATTGAAATCTGAACCTGCAAAATAACCACAATTAAGGATCCAAAACGACCCTATCCCCCTAAATGGCATGTTGCGAGTCCATTGGTACCCCCTGTTTTTCCTGAAAACGTATAAAAACTCCAAATCGAAGATTTACTATTGTTATGCCCTAGCGATGGCATCCAAACCGGTGTGATTGGATGTGGGAGTTCTGGCCGTGAAAGGGATCGATTATGAGCATGGCTCAATTTATAGACACCTCATGAATGTGATTTGGTCGTTTGTTTGGGTTGATAGCGCCTGGAAGTGAAGTTACATATTTTGAAACTTTGAGAAATTTTGAGAACGTTGGATAGCTTTGTTATACAAGGTTTTTCATGGTCCTTTGAGCTTGCATTGCTTGAGTATTTATAGGGAAGACCATGAGCTAACGAATATGGAAAAGGATCGAGACTTGATGGCCTCAATAAAACCAAAATCAAACAACTTAAAAACTTTCCTTTTGCATGTTTTTCTTGATCTTTTGAATTTGCATGAACCTGGACAGGTTGTGCTAGGTTACATGAATATTTGAGCTTCAATCTTGACCCACAAATCCAAACATATGCCTAAGCCCATTAGCTTCATTTTTGTTTTGATTTAATTTGTTTTAAATGATAAGAATTCACATAAAATAAATAAAAATAATGAAAAATAAGGGAATGGTTTTAGGGGTCCTCTAACATATCATAAACATGTTTGAGTCTCAAAAATTAGACCCATTGGTTCAAAGATTCAAAATTGCCCAATTTGAACTTCATGAATTTCTTCAAAATCTCCCAACTTGTGAAACTCATAACTTGCTCAATTTTCATCTTTTAAAGATTATCTTGGAATTTTTAGAAAGCTCAAGATGTCCTCTACAATCTCTATGTGGATCAGTTTTGCTTTTGAAGACCTTATATTGAAGTAAGTTGCCTTGATAAAAAGTGTCTTTTGTTGAATTGTGAAAATGACCTATAGTGTTTTAGCTCATATCTTTCAAATGAAGTATTTTTTGGACTTGAGCATAGAAGCGAAGTTGCAGGGAACTTAATTTTCTTAAAAATGATCTGTTGTTTGGGAAAAGTAGATGAAGCATGTGAAAGTTATGTTGGGTCAAAGTTCAATTGACTTCTCCTAAGGAAACCTTAATTTGACAATTCTTGACTTTTGATGATTTGAGAGCTTTCCTTGGGGAATATTGATAAACCCTTGATCAAATGATGAATATCACTTCAAAATGTTGATGTTGACCAAAAATCTTGAAGTTTGACTGTATGTTGATCACAATTGACTTTTTGACCAATACAGTTGATTTTCAATCATCTGAGCCATTGACTGAGCAAACTTGTGATACAGGACTTGAAACTTGACATGGACCTTTTTGAGGACCTATGATAATCCATGAGAACCATTTGAGACCTTTTAAACTCAAACTTCTTTGATGAACTCAAAACCCTAGTGGTACACCCCTTGCTTAGGAGGAAGTTTGACTGGTCAACCCTTGTGTATCTTGAGTGTTTGAGAAGCTTTGAAGAGTGTATTGAGAAAGAAAGGAGGGAAAATTTTGGGGTACAACACTATCCAACCGCACGAAGATCTAGTCGAAGTTGGAAATTTGGGTACCGAGACAGACAGAAAGGATGTCAAGATAAGCGCCAACTTAGAGGGCAGTCTCAAGAATTGATTGATTAAGATGTTACATGACTATGTTGAGATCTTCGCTTCATCGTATAAAGACATGTTAGGGCTCAATACTAATATTTTTGTTTATCATCTGCCAATGAAAGAGGGTTGTTCTCCGATTAAGCAGAAGTTTCGTCGCACACGTCATAAAATGTCAGAAAAATCAAAGTCGAGGTTATGAAACAATTTAATGCAGGGTTCTTAGCAGTGACGTTATATACTTAATAGGTTATGTGGTACGGAGAACTGACTTGGGATGTTTGCGCTTGATCTCAAATGTTGCGGTTAGCAAGGGTCGCCACCGACTTTTCTTTCATCCAAAAGGAAAGGCTGAAAAGAACAGGAAGGACCTTTGAGATTATTTCTTGAGTTCGGGGGGTAGATTATGAAAAGGGAAGGTGTCAGCACCCTTTTCCTTCATATTTATCTATGGGCTCTTATTTGCTTGCTAGATTACTTGCTTTTGTTTAAAAATGTGCTTTGTGGTGTTTTTGAAAGTATTTTGAAAAGGCGCATTCGGTTAGGCAAACTTTGTAATAGTTCTCGTTCGTAAGAACGTATACAAAGTGTTGGACTTTTGAAAATGTTTCATGTTTGGAAAGTGTTTTGAAAGTGTTTGATGTTTGTTTTGAAAATAAGCAAGGATATTTGTTTTAAAAATGAGCAAGCAACTAGGAACAATCTACCTACTGAAAAGTCTTTGTTCATTTCTTCCTTCCTTTGATATTGCTATATTACCATTGATTTGGTAAGAAGCCTTATCTTTGGATGTAAAGGGACAGGCGTGGGTCATCGTATGGCCATGATAACAATGTTGTAAGATGTCTTAGTATTTATTTTTGAGGGACTAAGATCGTTTTGAAAGGCAACATTTGTAGCGTCATCGAGGGACTATGATCTTCTATTTTTTATTTGTTTTTGCTAAGACATCTCACATGCATAACATGGCCATATTTGTAAGGCAACAAAGTGGAATTACCCTAAGGGTGTAAGTGTGCAAGTGTGTTTGATTTACATGCCTTGTTTATCTTGAATTAGGGTTTGCTACTTATTGATTTTAGTCTTGCCATACAAACCCTAATTACTAGCATTTATATTAAAGCGATAAATTGCGGAAAGTAAAATTACTACGCTATTACATCATTAAGGGAGGGGGGTATACAACTTTACAAATGGGGATTGCAAGAAAATTAAACCTAATTATCTATTACAACCATATTAAATAATGTACAAGAATTGAAAATATAATAATGCAAGAATGTAAATGGAAAAATAAATTATTTTTGTTTGGTTTTTGTTAAGGTTTTAGTTTTGACCTAATTAAAGAAAATGATTAATTAAAATTAAACAAAATTAAACTTAAACTAATTAAGAAAAGAAATTAAGTTAGAAAGCATTTTTAGGGGGTTTTTATGAAAAGGTTTTAAATTAATGAAAATAATATAAAAATTAATTAATTAAAAGAAACCTAAATTCTAAATTAATTTTAGATAAAAAAGAAAAATAATAATTAAACTTAAATCTAAATATTTATTTATTAAAAGGAAAATTAAATTGTTAAGAAAATATTTTTGTTCTTTTGTCTTTATAAAGAAAAATAAAATTTAAATGTGAAAATAATAAATAAAAATATTCTTGGATTTTTTATTATTAATAATAATAATAATAATAATAATAAATAATAATAATAATAATAATAATAATAAAAGAATACTTAAATAAAAGAAAATAAGAAAAAGAAAATAAATAAAAATGAAATAATAAAAAGTTGGGCCAGGTGTGTGAAAGCAGGCAGGGGGGTTAGAAGTCAGCAAAAAAAACAAAAGCATATTGCTTAGAGGCCCATGCACCTGTTTGTGACAAAAAGAGAGAAAAATGTGAGAAAAAAATATGAAAAGTGGCAGCGCTGGGGCTTGAACCCACGCCCTGAGCATGAAACGCGCGCTGCCTTACCACTGGGGTGGCTATACATCCGTTAACATAAGTGAAATAATAAGTATATAGCACAAACCAAGTCCTGAACATGACTTCATCTTCAACTTCCCGCCTGAACTTCTGCAACTTCATCATTTCTCATCCATTTGCAAAAATGTAAACACCAAACTTGTTCCAAATTTCACAATGATTCCAGAAATGTAAATTACTAAAACTATAGATCAAAGATAAGCATGAATTTTGAATGGTACCCAAATTTGACCTAACTTTTTCAGAAAGTTCAAACTTAAAATTCTCACTACTCAAGCAATATAAATGAAATATATGGACATGTACAGTTTCAGGGTAATGATGTCTACATTTTATCTTCACAAATGCAAGCCTAACAATGCCTAAATGAAAAGTTGGAAGTTGAGAAATGATACCTCAAAATTGGAAATCGTGAAATGCAAATGCGCTTGATTTAAGGTGCTGCAATGATCATGTTAGCTTCCTCAAGTCCCCAGGAAGCTAATGCAATGATTAGCTTGAGCAATGGATAAATGGAATGGCTTGGAGAAGTCAACTTGCAGTGCTCTATTTTTGGTTATGGAGGATGATGGAAATGGAATTACAGTTATGAAACAGGGACAGGGATAGGTTATATTTGATGTATAGGAGCTTTAGGAACCAAAAGGCCAAGAAACGCACGAGTAGATTCTGAGTTTGGAGTTTTGGGTCAGAATGTGCAACAATGGAGGTTTGTTATGCAGTTTTGAGTTTGAGGGAGTTTGGGAGAGTTTCAGGGTGCTTAAGCTCATGTGTTAACTTGCAAATAGGGTCTCTATTTATAAGAAACAAGTTTGGATGCTTGGAGAAGTCAGAAATCAAGAATCACATGTTTGTGGCTTTTTGCTTGATTTTGAAGAAATCTTGAGAAATGTGGTTCCAATGCATAAGTACCTGGCTCATATGGTGGCTTAGAAGCTTTAAACATGTTACTTATGAGAATACATGTTGTGTGTCTTCAGAACAACGAGTTAGAGGCTCAAGAAGAGTGGACTTTATGCATAAAGCCACTTTTCCAAAATAACAATGTTGCCTTTCTTCCTAAAATGGTATTAAGCATGGGAAATGCATTGAATACTTGGATTAAAGCTTCTAAAAGTTGTGTAAACATTTAATTATGGAGTTAAAAGCAAGTAAGAAGCTTTAAAAGTGAGGTTTGTACAACATACTTGAAGATTGGATCAAGTGTTCATCATAAAAGTGACTTGTAATACAATAATGAAACCCTAACTTCATGGATTTGATTATCTTTGCTCAAGCATGATATAAATGAGTTCTTGGACATTTTGGAAAGCTTGTAACATCCTCTACAACCTCTATGTTTGACATTTTTGAAGATTCATCTTAGAACTATGTGAAAAATTTCCATGAAGTTAGGTCAAAATCCTACCTAAACTAGGGCAAATTTTCATTAAGTCCTCAAGTTTCATGAACATGTATTCACAAAATCATAACTTGAAATACAAGAATTTATAGAAAAAGTTATGTTCTACAATGTTCTAGATCTCAATGGTATCTACAACTTTCATGTTGGAAGTATCCTTTGAATCATCTCGCACCATGGTGTAAATTTGGCTCAAAGTTATGAAAAAATATGAATTTTCCAACACTTAGAAAAATTCTAAGTCTTGGAAATTTTGACTTTTCAAAATGAAATCCTGAATTTTTGATTTCTTGATGAACAAGTTTCATATTTTGACATGTCTTAATGAATTGTGATCTTTGGAACTTGATTTTGATCAAAAGGCCAAAGTTTGACTTTTCAGTGTACAGTTGATTTTTCATCAGTTGACTGAAATTCATATGTCAATCAATTAATATTGAGAGATGTTTTGAGCCATGAAATTAAGTCAAAATGATGCATTTTAATCCTTGAGATCATTCCTTGAACCAATAAGTCATTTTCTAGGTCAAAAGTCAAAAATTGCACCTTCTCAGTCAAAACCCTAATTTTGACCATTTTGCCCTTTTGATGATCTGATCAAATTTCTTGAGGAATTGTGATCCAAACTTGATAAAATGACATATATGAGTCCATGATGTTGATATGGATAAAAAATTATGAAGTTTGACTGTAAATTGACCACAATTGACTTTTTTTCCCCTAATACAGCTTATTTTAGGTCAACTAATCAATTGACTGAGCAAAAATGTGATCCAAGACTTGAAACTTGACATGAGCAACCTTGAGGGTCCAAAATGATATATGAAAGTCATATGGGCCATTAAAATTCCATTTGTCCTTGTGCAAACTTAAACCCTAATTTGAGTTAATAGTGTTTGAGGAGGTGTCTTGAGCTGATCAAACCTTGTGCAGTCTTGAATCAATGGAGATCTTGTGAGAGATTACTTGAGAAATGAGAGGGGAAATTTTGGGATACAACTGGTTGCTAATTTTTTTCTATTATCAAATAAAGAAGACAAGGTGCGTATGTGTGTATACTACAGAGATCTGAACAGGGCAAGCCCTAAAGATGACTTCCCACTTTCGCATATTGATGTTCTGGTCGAAAACACCGCTCAGCAAAAAGGTATTCTCCTTCATGGATGGTTTCTCGGGTTATAATCAGATCAAGGTGGCTCCTGAAGACATGGAGAAAACTACCTTCGTTACACAGTGGGGCACTTTTTGTTACAAGGTCATGCCTTTTGGGTTGAAGAACGTCGGGGAAACTTATCAGCGTGCTATGGTAGCTTTGTTCCATGACACGATTCATCACGAGATAAAAGTTTATGTCGATGATATGATATCCAGATCATAGACTAAAGAAGAACATCTTGACGATATGCAAAAATTATTTGAGAGATTGAAGAAATACAAGTTGAGGTTGAATCCAAACAAATGCACTTTTGGGGTGAGGTCTGGAAAACTCCTAGGTTTCGTCGTCAGTGGTAAAGATATTGAAGTTGATCCTGAAAAAGTTAAAGATATTTTCAAGAAATATCAGCTCCCCATACTGAGAAATAGGTCAGAGGTTTCTTAGGTCGATTGAATTACATTGCCCGATTCATTTCTCATTTAGCTGCTACTTATGAGCCAATCTTCAAGCTGCTGAAGAAAGACCAAGTAGTAAAATGGAACGACGACTGTCAAATAGTCTTTGATAAAATCAAGCAGTACTTACAAGAACCTCCAATTCTAATGCCACCAGTTGAAGGAAGACCTCTAATCATATACCTAATAGTGCTAGATAACTCAATGGGGTGTGTACTGGGGCAGCATGACGAGTCTGGTCTAAAAGAGAATGCAATATACTACCTTAGAAAAATTTTTAATAAATGTGAAACAAGATATTCACTGCTCGAGAAAACTTGTTGTGCTTTGGAATGGGCTGCTCGCCGACTAAGACAATATATGTTGACCCATACTACTTTATTGATCTCTAAAATGGATCCCATCAAGTACATATTCAAGAAGTCGGCTCTCTCCAGAAGAATAGATTGATGGCAAATGGTCTTAACAGAATATGACATTTAGTACACCACTCAAAAAGTAATCAAAGGAAGTGCACTGGAAGATTATTTAGCAGATCAAGCTGTAGACGACTACCAGTCTATGAATTTTGAATTCTCGGATGAGAACGATATGACAGTTACGGATTGTGAAGAGCCTGGACCGTAGGAAAGACCTGAGTTAAGACCCCGGTGGACTATAGTTTTCGATGGAGATTCTAACACACTTGGCAACGAGATCGGTGCCATAATTATCTCTCCCCAAGGTTTCCATACGACCTTCACTGGTAGACTTTGCTTTAACTGCACCAATAGTATGGCTGAATATGAAGCGTTCATCATGGGTATTAAAGCTGCTATTGACCTGAAAATCAAATTCCTAAGCGTATATAGGGATTCAGCCTTGGTAATCAGTCAGTTCAATGGAGAATGGGATACAAAGCATCCTAATCTTATCCCTTACTGAGAACATGTGCTAACCTTGATTCGGTACTTCGAAGAGATTACTTTTGAGAAAATCCCGAGAGAAGAGAACCAGTTGGCAGACGCATTAGCTGTCATGTCATCCATGTTCAAGGTTATACGGGAGAATGAGGCTCCCAAAATTACCATTGAAATATTTGACGAACCGGCACACTGCTATAAAATTAATATTGATGGAGTAGAAGAAAAACCTTGGTTTCATGAAGTGAAAAGGTACCTTTAAGATCAAGAATACCCTGAAGGGGCATCGATCAATGACAAGAATTTCCTACGGAGGTTCTCGGCTAAGTTCTTCTTGAGCAATAGAATTTTATACAAGTGTAATCATGATTTAACTCTGTTTCATTGTGTGGACAAGAACGAAGTAGAGAAAATTATGGAGGATATGCATGAAGGCATCTTTGGCACTCACTCCAGCGGGAATACTATGGCTAAAAATATTCTGAGAGCGAGTTACTATTGGTCGACCATGGAAACCGACTATCACGACCACTTGAGAAATTGTCATAAGTTCCAGATTTATGCTGATAAAGTTCATGTGCCTCCAGTACCTTTGAACGTTATGACTGCTCCTTGGCCATTTGCAATGTGCGACATTGATATGATCAGAGAAATCAAGCCTATTTCTTCTAACGGACGTCTCTTCATTCTCGTCGCCATTGACTACTTTAAAAAATGGGTTGAAGAGGCCTCATTTTCCTCCGTTACCAAGAATGTGGTCGCCCGGTTCATAAAACATATTCTTATCTACCGGTATGGCATCCCTGAGAGAATCATCACGGACAATGGTACCAACCTCAACAACATTATGATCACTAAACTCTGCATGCAGTTCAAGATCAAGCACCACAACTCTTCTCTGTATCGACCAAATATGAATGGCGCAGTGGAAGCTTCCAACAAGAATATTAAGAAGATCATACAGAAGATGGTCGTGACTTACAAAGACTGGCATGAGATGTTACCATTTGCTCTTCATGGATACCGCACTTTAGGGCGAACATCAACTGGGGAAATCCCATTTTCTCTTGTCTATGGCATGGAAGTTTTCCTACCTGTCGAAGTTAGGATTCCATCTCTGAGGATTATGAAAGATGCATATTTATACGAAGACAAGTCGATTCAAACCAGGCTAGACCAGTTGAATCTGATTGACGAAAAGAGGCTTGCGGGTGTCTGTCATGGCCAGATGTATCAAAAATGTATGATCAAGGCATTCAGCAAGAAAATCAAGCATCAAGTATATTAGGCTGGTGACTTGGTAATAAAGCGCATCATACTACCGCAAGGTGATCCCAGGGGAAAATGGACTCCCACTTGTCGTACCCTAAATATGCCTTACATATTTTACTTTTGTCTGGCATGAATTATGCATCCCATTTGCATCATTTTCACTAAGCTATTTGCATAGCATGCATCTTAGGGAATCAGTCACTTTGGTCAAAGCATTAGGGTTGTGTCATCCTTATGGTTAACTTTGGTTTGAGGTTTTCTTTATCAGGTAAAAGGCAAGTTCATCCGTTTCTCGATTAGTGGACTATGGAATGAAATTCTGAGGTATCGTAGGTTTCCTCCTTTGTAAAGTCAGAAGGATACTCTTCAAGGTTCTGGATTAGGGTTTCGATCATCTTCAACGCTTCGAGATTTTTATTCATCAGCATGTGTTGTACCCCAATTTTTTCCCCTAAGATCCCTTCATCATACCATATTGTTTCAATCACCACAATATCACATTAGGGCTTTTGGTTCTTCTCCTTATCTTTAGCTTTGCTCTTTGAGGAGTTACCAAGCACCTTGACTTGTTTTATTTTGTGATCATAGATATTTTGCTTTTATTTTCTCTCTAATTAACAAAATGCAATACTGGTTTGTTTTACTTGTTAATAATGTAGGTAAAGACAATAAGGTTTAACAAGTTGTTTCATGGGTTCATGAGTTTATTTCCATGCCCTAGTCAATAGCTTGAGTAATTCAAACCTCACCATTGAAGTTGTTTTGAAGTTGGTATGGAAGTGTTTTTGGTGTCCATAAGTCCTCATCATCATCCTCAACAATTCCTATTCACAAAGGAAGAATATTGCCACAAAAAGTTTGTTCAAACTTGGCAAAGTTCCACTAAGCATTCTCTTGATCTAGAAGCTAGGGTTTTGGACTTCAGAGGGGCGTATCTTGCTCATGTTTTGGTATTTTTGAGTGATTCCAAAAACATTCTTATATTCAAAGAGTTACCAACAAATCACTTCAAAAGATTCAAGAATTTTTCATGTGGAAGGAACTTGGTGAAGAAGAAAGATTACAAGTCATCTAGATAAATCCCCAATTTTCCATATGTGACTTCAAATGGTCATAACTTGGGCAATTTTTATCACCTTGAGCCCATTATTTTTTCATTATGATCCTAAATATGTGTACTTAATTCCTTCTTTTATGTGCAAAGTGAGAAAATGGATGGAAGTTGCCTCAAGGATGCAAGAGATTATAGGTCATTTCATGATTTTTGGCCAAATTCAACAAGTCATAAATTTCTCAATTTTTGGAGATTTTGAGTGGTTCAAATTGCAAAGTGTCATTCAAGGGGTCTACTTCATTCCATATTTTTGGGTCAAGAGCAAATTCTAAGTGGAAGGCCAGGTTTGGGTGCAACAAATTATATGTCATTTTTAAAGAAAAGTTTGAAATTTTTCTAAGTATGGAAAGTCAACTTTTTTTCTTCAACTTTGACTCCATGTAACTTTCAGCCCAAGCATCCATTTGATTCCATTCTTTTTCCATTGCAAAGCTTGCAACTTCATCTTTCCAAAGCATCAAGAATTATGCCCTAAGGCCCCTTGAGGTGGAAATGCCATATATTTGAATTTGGTAGTTTGAAACTGAATTTTGCACAAAGTCAGAATTTTGAAATCCATAATGTGACTTCTAAACACAATATTTGTGCGTGTTTTTGATTTAAACTTGATTAGCAAACTTGCCAGAAGTGATTAGTACCCCAAAACGCAAGGTTTGGCTGAGTTTTGATGAAAATGAAGTCACACTTCACTCGTGCTCGACCCTTGCTCAATTTCCCTCCAAACTTCTTTGTTTCTTCAAATTTTCATTCCCATTCACTTCCCTATAAATAGAGGGTCATCCCCCATTCAATTTCCCAATCTTAGAAAGCCAAGAACACCCTGCCAAAACTTCACACGAACCCACTTTTGTTGAATTCAGTTTTTGAAATTTAAGCTTTCTTTTCCAAAATTCTTTGTGTATTCATCATCCTTGAACTTCATACAAACTCTCCAGCACTTAAACCAATCAAAACGACCCATAATCCAAGCTACAGAAGTCCAGTTTCAGAGCTTCCTACTTGAACTTCGAAAAGGTAGAATTCTCCACCAATTGGATCCAAATCAAGCACTAATATATTCTACTCCTTTGTCTGATTCTAATGATGCTTACAATTTTTAAATCCATTGAGAATTGAGATGGAAATCTCAAATTGAAGGTGCTCGCTATTTTTCTGTGTTTTGATTCATATCTCTCTCCATACTTTACATAAATTTGGCGCGGTGGTTGTGTTAGAATCGTCTTGAAGAGACGAGTTCAATGATGTTAGCTAGGGATCCTAATTTTTCCATTTGAAGGATCTCACAAAATCCCCATTGCATGGTGTCTGGAGGTTGAAGATGATGACATGTCTCGTCTCAGTCAATGATAGCGTGCCAAGCGTTTTAATTTCATTGGTTGCCCTTTTTCTAATTACATGTGTGTTTCACTAAGGTCCATATCAAGCACAGCACGTCTGGTCCATTGGATTAGCTAACTAACGCGTTTTGACTTTGATCTGATGGTCCACATCTTTTTGGCTTTATTTTATTTTCTGATTTTATATTTTATTTGATTAAATTTTAAAAAATTCATAACTCTTTTATTTTTTATCCAAAAATTATGAAAAATTCACAAAAAATACTTTGAGTTATTTCTTATCTCATGAAAAAAAATTTCATTTTTATTTTAACATTTGGTCTTTTTTATATTTTTTGTATTATTTGCTTTCTTTTAATTACTTAAAAAATACTTTCTAACATTTTTTAATTCTGAAAAAATTCATAAATATTATTTTGCATATTTTTGACTTCCTTGAAATTTTATGGAATTTTATGTTAAGGTTTACTATTTTTGATCTATTTTATGTTTGTTTTAGCAATTTTAAATGGTTAAAAAAGAGTTTCTGACTTTTAAAAATTACTAAAAAATTTATAAATATATTTGGACCCATTTCTGATTTTTCTATGGTCTTATTTTTCATTTCTTGATTAATTTGAATATAATTGATATTTTCTTCATTATTTTCTAGTTTATTTTAACGTTTTCCATCCTTTAATATATATATATATTAAATATTATATCATTTTTTGAATATTTTTTGGTTGTCTTGGGTTGATTTTTTGGTCATGGCTTTATTAACATCATTGGATTCATGGTGTTGAGTTTAACTCCACAAAAATGGATGAATGATTTTAATAATAGTTTGATTAAATGTTAATTCAAATGTGGTTTTGTTTTTTTACCCTAATTCCTCTTCATCTCATCCCTTTTCCCTTGCACTAAATGTTGTTGGAGCATGATCTTTATATCATGTCTCAAAATAAATGGTGCATAGATTGCTATTGACCGGCCTCAAAATAGGTGCCACTTCTATATAAGTCCACTTACGATTGCTTTACATAGCACTAAATTTTGTCCTGATTCGAATAAATGATCATTTGTGGCTCAAACTTATGATTGCAAGCCCAAGTATGTTAATTTGATCTCTTTGATCCAATAACCTTGAGATTCATTGTGTGGAGGATTTGGTTCTACCAATCCTCTAATGGATCTACAACACCTTTGGTCAACGCGGATCACTTAAACATCATTGATCATTAAATGGTACTTATGAGAATTCCAAATGGATGATATACTTGACAAAAAGAAAATGCAACTTGTTGTGTGGAGTCTTTGGTTCTACCAATCCTCTAATGAGTTCCAAATGCAAGTTTCAAGATGGTCATCCAACTAACAACTAATTATTGACTTGTTTTATCTTATGCTTTTATTCTTTTTTATGCTTTATGTACTATTCATTTTTAGCATTTTCATTTCATGCCATTTTCATCTTTGCTCACTTGAGAATTTATATTCTTGTCATTTTCACTTTGCTCACTTGAGCTTTTATTTTCTTTTCTTAAGATACTTAATAACCAACTTAAACCCTAAAGAACTCTTAATGGTACTTGGAATATTTGGTTACTATCCTTGGCATTATGGAGCATGGGATTATTTCTTGGACTTAGGATTAGAAACCTTAGCCTATCTTGGAGACCTTGTGATCTTATATGATTATTTTGTTTGGAGCTCTTGAGGTTTACCTCAAGACACTGGGTTGCTTGTTTGTTTTTGTGTGCAGGTTTTTGTGATTACATCCTTTTTTGTAATCTGGAATTCACCCGTATACAGCCGTTACTCCGCCCAATTTTTGTGAAGACTTAATACACTTGAAGAGGTCTAGTATCTTTGCTTGCTTGGTTTCAATCCAAAGAATGGGAATTCTATCTTAACTCATAATGTCAAGTTATGGCTTCTTGATGGTTAGATGGTTCTTATCCTTAGCTTTTACCTTATGCTTTAGGGTAGTCTCTTCTTCTCCTCCCATCTTCTTTAATTTCACAAATCTTCTCCCTCCTTTTGAAACTCTTCTTATTTCTAAACTTGAAACACTTTCATAATAAACTTGGACTTAGGTCCATGCATTTTCAAAATGTTTTCATAAATAAACTCCAATCAATTTAATAATACCTTGACATTTTGGTGAGAAGACTAAAAGTCAATTAATCTCATTTCAAACCATTTTGCCACTTTGGCTTTTATCTTTAAAGCTTTTCTCAAAAGATTAGACTCTTGTCAATCCTTGTAGTGATGCAAACAACTATACTTCTAAAATATGTAGTGAAGTGAGATATTTTCCACTTGGGTGTTGAGTGAGGCATTGTTGATTTTAAAATACAATCCATATCCTCCACTTTGAGATGATGCAAATTCTCCTTTCTCATGATTGTGGGTAGTAAGTATGTTTTCCACACGGACAATGACGATGATGTCTTATCTCATAAAATTAACCAACACACTTGTGTTTAAAAATTTTAAAAGAGGAACTACGTGTACCCTGATCCCCTATTGCACGAAAGGTGGTGCGTAGGAACTAAAGGTTCACAACCGCGGCGGGTGCAAAAATTATAAAAAATACTTCTTTTCTCACCTCCACCATCCATTTTATGTACAACACATTTTTATAGCCAAAACATACAAAGTTTTACAAAGAGGTTCCTACGGAGTACCGTAGATGTTTATGGTGTTAATACCTTCCCTTTGCATAACAAACCCCCTTACCTTGAATCTTTCCCCCTTTTTTGGGTTATTCGCTCTTTTCCCATTCCTCTGGAAACAATAAAGCGTGGTGGAGATTTTTATTTTGATTTGTATAAAGTCTAGTCAATCCAATGGCTTAGTCTCGAACATTTCTACCACTACAGAAAAATGGCGACTTCACTGGGGAAAGATTGACCTCTTGCTGGTCCATCCCTAAGCGGGTTAAGCCTATCTTTGTTTATATCTATATATGTGCTATTGTTGTTTATGTGTTATATTTTGTATATATGGTTGTCTGGATTTTCCTGGTTTTTAGGGTGCTTGGTGATTACTCATAAGTCCTATACCCGTACTTGGGAAAACTTTAAGATTGGAAGGGCGGTATAGTCATGTTAACTTTGAGGGAGTAATCCCAAAAAAGGAGGCATGAGATCCCCCACTCAGTGGAGTCCCCTTTGACTGTAGTGTCGTTTACTGAGTAATCGGAAGACGTACTGCTTTCAACCTTGGAGCCTGCTGAAACTGAGGACCGTAGAATACCAAACCCATCTTGGCCTTTTAGGTGTAGTGCGGAAGCTATGACGGAGTAATCCAGAAATAGTTGTCACACGATACTACGCTCAGACGAGTCTTTCTTGAGAATATTACTAATTACCGAGTTAATTGGGAAGTTGGTAATATCCAAAGGAAGGATGTAGACTCTTGGAACCTCTAGAACCTTGTTCGGCAGGTGATAACTCTTAGACCAACACCTTATGGGTAGTAACTTTGACCTCATGCTCGTGACGTTGAACCTATGAACCCTATATGTGTGATCTTGTGTGTGATTGTTGCATCATGCATCCATGCTGTTGTACCCCAAAATTTGCCCTCCCATATTCCTCAAGATATGTCAAGATTGATCTTCAAATGGTTCAAGATTGCTCAAGAGGTGTACAGTCAAACCACCTCCTAAGCCAGCTGAAATTAGGGTTTTGGTTCTTTCAAGGAATTTGGGGTTCTCAATGGTTCAATCAAAACTCATAGGCCTATATACATTCTCAAGCACCTACATGCCAAGTTTCAAGACTCACAGTACCAATTGGCACAGTCAAAAGCCTCATTTGACCTACAGTCAACTGCAGGGGCAAAATGCTCATTTTGCAGTCAAAAGTCAGAATTTTTGGTCAACATATTATTTTGAGTACACAATCATCATTTGATCAAGTCTTGATCATGATTCCACAAGGATAGCTCAAGAATCATCAAGGTGCAAAAAGTTACTATTTTTGGAAAGTAGAAAAGTCAACTGTATCTTGGCTAGGGCATAACTTTTTCATGGTTCATCATAAAAATCCCATCCAATGCTCATTTTGAAGGGAATGCAATTTCCAACAATCAATCTTCACACTCCAAGTTCAAGAAATGCTCTCACAAGAAGTTATCAATTTCTACATTATAGGTCAAATTCAATAGTCAACAAAAATGCACTTTAAGTCAAAGGCCATAACTTGAGATTGGTAAATCCAAATGAAATGGGACCAAATTCATTGGTTAGAGGACTTCAATACCTTTCCAAAATGTCCAAGAACATGGTCATGTGATCAAAATTGAGCAAGATATGCATTGGAGAAGTTGGGAAATTTTTGTGAATTTGCAAAAGTCAACTTTGCTCAAAACACCTTATTTTTGCTAATGGGCCTCAAATATCTTATTGAAACTTTATCCATGGCCTATGCACGACCCATCAAGCTTAATTGAATTTATTTTCTTATTTTTATTAATTAATTGGATTTTTAATTGATATTAATTCATTTAATTAATTTAATTAATTTAAATTGTAGGAAAATACAAAGATTTGGTTTTTCAATCTTTTGGTGAAGCAAATATGGTCAAGATATGCTGGCAATTTCGTGTACAAATCAAAGATGCAAAAATCTCCCAAATTGGCAACTTTATTCAATCATGAAAATGCAAAAAGATTTGATTTTCAATCAAATATTCAATCATCAATTCCATGGATTTTTGCTCAAGATTGTGACCTAATTTCATTCCTCTATATATGTACAAGCTAACCCTAATTCCATACACGTGAGAAAGCTGCAGAAAGACCATATCCATATTGCAAAATTTCAAGAAAAAAACTCAAAACTGATTTCTATATTCCAGGGCGATTCAAAGCTTTTTGTTGATTCTAACACCTTGCAGGAGTTCCCAGGAACGTGTGGCCATTGAATTCACACGCTAAAGCTCAAAGAATCACAAGATACAGGACCACGGTTTGACACTTTTATTCACAATTGTATATCATGATTCATGCATCTTTCATATGTTTTCATGACTGTTTTGTGTTGCTAGGGACTGTACAAAGCTAATGATATCATTTAATTGGATTAAAACGCCATAAATCAAAAATTGCCATGGACGATTTCTAGGGTTCTTGAACTCTGGAATTGGGGCTTTCTAAACCCAGAAAAATCAGGACTTGTAAGGCACATGGTTGGATTCGTGAGAACCAGACGAACACGATTGAACCCTCGCGAAATATTTATATACACCATGGCTCTAGTCGCTATTTTTCCTCGTGTCATATTGTGGGGGTTAAAAACCCCCGCTATCTAATGTGTTTTTATGTAGAACGAAGGAAGAAGATGATGAGGTGTTGATACACCATTGGGTGGTTTGAAAACGCGCGCGTGTTTTTTGCGTTAACAGCATATGAATTGTTTTTTATATATTATATTTGCTTATTATTATAATAACAAAAGCGTGCAGATGGTGGAGTGGTTAGCGTGCTGGCTTGGAATCATTGGGACCTGGGTTCGAATCCCAGGTCCCCCAAAATATTTGTTTCTATTTTTCTTTGCATAATTACGTACAGCCTCCCAGGTGATGTCCATCATATGCCTCAAACATCCAAGCGCCGTGTGGCTTCAGGCATGGATCCAGTGGTCATGATTGGAAGACCACCATGCTCCCCAGTCAATCAACGCATGGGTGATCAGCAAAGTCAACGGACTGGAATTGTTGTTGGGCCACAAATTTCCAAACTTACCTCCTAAATGGGCCAACACCCCCATGGGTTCTTCTTTTTTTCTCTTTATATTTTTTTATTTCTTTCATTAATTATTTATTATAATTATTATTATTACTATTTAATTAACCAAATTAATTATTTTCATAATAAAAATCAGAAAACTAAAAAATGTAATATTTTTACTATTATTATTATTTATTAATTTCACCCTTAGTTTATTATTTTTGTAAATAAATATATAGTTAATCTATTTAGTTAATTAGGGTTAATTTTAAATTTTTCTCTATAATTTAAAATCAACATAGAATTAGGGTTTTCTTGACAAAAACATTTCTTTTATTTTCATTAAAAACATAAAAAAACTAAAAAATACTTTTTTTCTTTTAATTAATTAATTAATTAGTTTTAGGTTTAATATTAATTAAATGCCAAATAACAAAAAACTCATTCTTTCTCAAAATGGGTCAAAACCCTAAGGACTTCTCCGATTCAATTTTCTTTCGCGCATATTATTTTTTATCATTATTATGTAATTGCTCCGAGGATGTAATAGCTTTAATTAGGACTTTTTATCGCTTTCCTTTTAATTTTCCCGCAATTTACTTTCCAAGGGTTTGTTTTTGGCGATGTAAATACCCGACGCCTTGTAATAGCGTAGATTTATTTCCCGCAAACTATTAACTGTTAAATGTATGTTAACTAAACTATGCATGACAAGACTTCTCTGAAATTAAAATCAAAACGTAGCTCACCATAACATGTGCAAAGATAAACTTAACATGAATCCAGACACACTCGCACATGCCACTCTTAGGGTACGCCTCACTTGGTTGCCTCGACGTGGTCATTGAGTATAGGGTGTTTTAGAGGTCGCCCTCTTGTCTAAAGATCCAAGTTTCCTCGAAACGGTTGCCTCGGATAAAAAGGATCTAGGACATTAGGGTTACCGCTAAGGCGTCCTACTATTGCTTTGGTGACCACATGTCCCTATAATCGAATTGACCCGAATAACTCCAACGACGGTGCTACCTACTTCTCAATAGTGGGATAGTACTGTCTAAAGGACATTTACACAGCTTAATTTCTTTTGAGTAGGTAGAGGTTCTTAGATACTTTCTCTTTCAAAACAAAAATACTTTTCGCACTTACACTTTTCTGACAAAAGTTTTCAAACAAACACTTCATACACTCTTGAGGACTGATACAAGAGTTAAATTGAAGTTTTCAAACAAACTTTTTCAAAACCCACAAACACAAGAAAAGCAAAACATTTTTGAAAACATAGTGAGCAAGTACCTAAGAGCCCGTGGATAACCACGGATAGAAAGGGTGCTAACACATTCCCTTTCTATAATCTACCTCCCGAACCGAGAAACATCTCGAAAAGGAATTTTGCTGTGCTTTTGTCCTTTCCTTGTTGGAGAAAATAAAATACGGTGGCGACTCTTGCTTACCGCGACATTTCGCGAACCAGCATTTCAAAATAGTCAGTTCTATTTCCACCGATCACAGAACTGGCGACTCTGCTGGGGATAATAATAAGTGAGGTGTACCTTAGGATTAGATCATTCTATGTTTTCAATTGCATGCTTTGTATGATTTATATTTGTGGGCTTATATTGGAGTTTCATAGATCCTAACCCGGATCTGGGGTACCCTTTTTTAGGTAAGTAGCAATAAACTGTGAGGGACCTGTCCGGCGTAGACCGACACGGGTGAAGCAGTAGCTACGTTGGTGTGACACCTTGGTCTGTACCGATATCCCTTGTGTTGGAACGAGGAGAATATGGGTCTTCTGAGGAGTCATTAAGCACCAACTGACCTTAGAACCTTAAATTGACCAACTTGGCCATAGAACAGTAGCAGTATGCTACACTCATTGAGGCGAAACTCTCGCGATGGTTCCGACCGCAAGAAAAGGTTGCGAAGCTGGAGTTATGACCGATTGATGGTAGTCAGTGATATTGAGATCCTCTAGAACCCGGTTACTATTTTTAGGACAGGTCTTAACCAACTGAAACTGAAAGAGGGTAGTACCTAAACTTCATGCCGGCCTGAAATCTAAGGGCTCTTGTGTGACTTGTGTGCCTTACCATGTTTGCCTTTTGTGAATACTTGTCGTGTGCCTTTACCATAACATCATAACATCATAACATTGCATACATCCTGCATAAGGACTAATCCATTTCAAGGATCTTAAGGGTTTGTGATGCAGGTCATGATGAACCAATTGTCTAGCAAGGGGAAAAGGGGATTTATTTTCCTCTAGCCAAGGTTTTTCGGAGATCAAAACTTGATAACTTGAGTCAGGGGCTATGACCCACTCGATATGGTGAGCTTTGACTCTTGAAGAAGGACTCTCAACAACATGAAGTTCCTTCAATCAAGCTGCAAAATTCGAATTCTAACAAGTTTCTTTGTTTACCCCGCGAGATCCTTGAAAACATTGCATGCATATCATACATATCATTGCATTACAGGTACCCTTTTACAGGTCACTTATCTTCTTCGCTGTTTATTTCAGCAATCATCATGTCTTCTGAACCTACTACTGAACAAGCTATCAAGGCCCTCCAGGCCCAGAATGCCCAGTTCCAAGAGTTGTTTATGAGCCTAGCCCAGGGTCAACAAGAGTTGAAGACTCTGATTCTGAAGAAGAAGAAGAAGAGGACCGTCTTGTTCAACACTGGACGCAGATTTGGCAATGGACTGCAGAATGAGGCTGAGCTGACTACCTCATCTGTAGGGAAAGACAACCCACAAGAGAGAAGGGTTCCTAGTCCTGTGGTCTCCGACAACGAGACAGATTATGATGAAGAACAGTATCCTCCTGCTGAGGATAGGTATAAACAGTTGGAGGACCGCTTGAGCGCCATGGAGATACAGAATGTGCCCGGTTTGGACTTTGGAGACCTAGGCTTATCCTCTGGGTGGTGATTCCCCATAAGTTCAAGGCACCTGCTTTTGCCAAATATGACGGAGCCTCCTGCCCAAAGCTGCACCTCTGGTCGTATGTAAGGAAGATCCAACCTTACACTGCTGACAAGAATTTGTGGATCCATTTCTTTCAGGATAGTCTTTCAGGGACTCAACTCGAATGGTTCTATCAGCTGGATGGGGCCAGTATCCGCAACTGGGAAGATTTGGCTACTGCGTTCTATAAGCAATATCAATATAATTCCGACCTCGCTCCTACGCGTACCCAACTCCAGGGTATGTCACTAGGGACGGGTGAAGGATTTAAAGAATATGCTCAAAAGTGGAGAGACCTTGCTGGAAGGATGCAGCCACCTCTAACTGACCGTGAACTTGTGGATATGTTCTTGGGGACCCTGTCTGGCCTGTTCTTCAACTATTTGATTAGAAATTCTTCAGCCGGGTTCACAGACCTTATCTTGACTGGTGAAAGAATTGAAGTTGGCATCAAAAGCGGGAAGATTCAAGAGGCTACACCTCATGATACTCAGAAAAAGCCCTACAATGGGAAGAAAGAGTCCAATGCTGTGTATGGTAAAAAGATTCGTCATGATCAACATGTAGGGGCAACCCAGATCTCTAATCCTACGCCTGCTCAACAAAGACAGGGGCATCAACGAAAGGAGGTCGCACCTAAAAGGCAATTCACTAAGATCAACATGTCACTGACTCAAGCGCTACAGCAAATGTTGAAGGCAGGGCTGATTACATTAAGGGCTCCTCTTCGGAATCCAAACACTTCCGCTCCTACCTATCATCCCAATGAAAGGTGTGAATACCACTCTGACAGTCCGGGACATGACACGAACAACTGTTGGGCCCTGAAGAATAAGGTTCAAGACATGATTGATGCCAAAGAAATCCAGTTTGATCCTCCAGAGACTCCAAACATAATCACTGCTCCTATGCCAAATCATTGAAGGCTTTTGTTCATTCGAATTTTCAAGTTGTATTTTTCTTTGCTTATTCAAACAATTATTGTCATGGCAAACTTTTTTATTTCATTAATGCATCGTATATATCTGTTTTGAATCAATCCATTCGTATTCACTATATTCCAATTGCTTTCATATTTGTGATGATTAACTCTCGATTAAAAGTTCTAAGCCTTTTGAGGGAGGATGACGAAAACGATACCACGATCTTTACAGTATGCTTTTGAACAGACCCCGCTGATGAGGTACAGGCATTGTTTCAAATCCTAAACAGTGGAGTTATAAGGAAGATAATCCCTAGTCAACCCCTTTGAGCCAAAGAAGTTGGAGTTTTTCTTTTCAAAAATTAAAACCCTTAATTATAACCTGGGGCAGGGTAGTCTTCTCAGTTGATCCAGGTGCACAATGAATGGCAAAAGAAGTCCTTCCGAGACAAAAGACAGTGATGGTTCTGAATAATCATAAAGACAGACAGTCGTTATCTTTCAAAAAAACAAAAGCCCACTAAGTCAAAACCTATGAAGGAGACTTACAAAACTGGGGCATCCCGCTGACTGTAATCACAAAAGAAACAGTTCAGGCAAAAGACAGGGATAATAAAATCGAAAAGAAAGAGGTCCTACAAACCCTCCACAAAAAAAGAAATGACTGCCTATTCAAAATAAATTGTCAATATCTGAACCATCACCGAAATATCAGAGCAAAGACTCAAACGAGATCTAAATGCACGATTAGCTGAGTTTAGGATCGAAGAACATCCCGAAGAACGGGTGGGTACAAATAAAATTTGAGCCTTTATCCTTTGTTTCTTAAACCGTGAGCCAGGCCACGTTATAACCCTTAAAAGTCCAAGCTGAAGCATGGGTTAGTTCGAAAGTATACTGTTACAAAGGTATCCTGACTCCTGTAGGGCTTGCTGTAAATCCTGAGTTGACATCACATTTTCCAAAAAATTGCTTGTTTTATTAAAAAATGCATTTTCAAAAACTTCAAGACAGACATAAGCTTTGCATTCTTGAAATAATATTGTTTGCATATGGCTATTTGTTCGAGCAGCAGAGAAATTCGCACGACGAATATCTAGTGAACAAAAAACGCTCTCAATAAAAAGAGTCACCTCAAGTGAAAAAAAAACACTTCCAACCAAGGGGCAGACATGATCATTGTCCATCATCTGGGGCAGTCAAGTCAAGATTCAAGGAATCTCTCAAGGTGCCAAATAGCCAGGGGCAAATCTCCGTCTGAGTCACTTGGGGCATTGGACATGAATTTTAGCAACAAATCTTGCCTGATCAAACATCTTCTGGTAGTATGGCGACACAACACTACTAACAGTGACAACTCCCTACACTCTGAGAGCATGGACATAGTCGGAAAGTACTATGCATAATCAAAGACCCGCTAGGTCGACTGGCCTAGGCAAAAATAAGGGTATCCCGATGGATTGAAAACCCGAAAGGGCGGTCCAGGCAAAAGTTAGGGATCAAAAGCGTACGACTATGTCCCGTCATCTCGTCACTTACCTACCAGAAGAAGATTTGTCAATCGGCAGTTATCAAGCACCCCATAGGCCTTCTTCTCCCGCAGAAACTGGGGCAATAAGAATTGTCCGAACTGTACAAGCTGCTCTGTCCTCCAGGTACAAGGTAGACTCAGTTGAAGAGTATGACCACGGTACCTTCACTCCCCGCAGAGTAATACAATACTGGTAGCTCTCCCCACTGAGCCTTGCCACAATGAACAAATCAGCAATACTCTCCCCAAGCAGAGTTAGTCTACTGTTAACCCTAAAAAGGCACATTATCCCCAGCAAGTCAGCAAAACTCTCCCCCAAGCAGAGTTGGTCTACCATCAGTCCTGAGAAAGTTGGGTATCCCCAGAAGATCTTAATATTCCCTAGCGGAGTATACAGATATTCCTCAGCAAGCATCCCCGGTAGTCTTAATATTCCTCGACAGAAATATAAGATTGTTCCCCAGCGGAAGACGAGATACCCCCAGTGGAGCCATTTCCCAGCGCAGTCTAAAAAAGCTTCCCCACCAGAGTTGAATCATCTTATCCAGTAGATTCTGGATGCTTGTCCCCTGCAGAATGCAAATACATCTCCTCAGCCATATTCAGAAGGTTATCCTCATAAGAGTCTAACTGGGTTATCCTCAGCAAGTTGCAACGGAAAGATCATCCTCAACGAAGTTCTTTCTATCCCCAACGGAGTTTGTCATCAAAATCCCAGTAGAGCTTATCAACGGAGTCCCCAGCGGAGTTATCATTAAAATCTCAGTGAAGCATCTCTTCCCACAGAGTAACTCCCCGTAGAGTAATCTCTTCGCCATGTTTATTCCCCAACGGAGTCATCCTCTCCTACAGGTTTATTCGTGCAATCATCTTCGTTCATCATCCTCAGCGGAAACGAAGATTTCAACATCATTCTCCAGCAGCTATCCGGGACTTATTTTCCCCAGCTAAAACATCACAGTTTCATACATCATGATACATGCATATACGCATCATATCATACGATCTCATTTATGTTGAGAACATCATTGCTTGATCCATATCATGCATTGCATAGCACTGACCTTTACCTTTCAGGAAAGATGCAGTTAAATTCTCAGCTTAGTCGAAGATCTGACCAGTTCTTAAATCTCAATCGGATTATCCTCGGTTGAAGTTCAGATAAGGTTCTCAATCTCGACAGTTTCTCTACATCATAGGGTGGACAAGTACTATAACCTCAACGGTATACTCCATTGAGCACGAGTCAGTTCCTAGATCTTGATGTTCTCCTCCGTCATAGCACGGACCAGTTCTATAACCTCAGCGGTTTACTCCATTGAGCAAGAGATAGTTCAGATGTGACCCAGATTTGGCGACATTCCGATACTTATTCCAGATTTCCTTCTAGAGATAGTTCAGATGTGACCCAGGCATGGCGACATTCTGATACTTATTCCAGGCTCCTTCTAGAGATAGTTCAGATGTGACCCAGATTTGGCGACATTCCGATACTTATTCCAGATTTCCTTCTAGAGATGGTTCAGATGTGACCCAGATATGGCGACATTCTGATACTTATTCCAGACTCCTTCTAGAGATAGTTCAGATATGATCCAGATATGGCGACATTCTGATACTTATTCCAGACTCCTTCTAGAGATAGTTCAGATATGATCCAGATATGGCGACATTCTGATACTTATTCCAGACTCCTTCTAGAGATAGTTCAGATGTGATCCAGATTTGGTGACATTCCGATGCTTATTCAGATTTCCTTTTAGAGACAGCTTAGAGATGCTCCAGGCACGGATGCTATTCTATTGCTTATTCAGATTCAAACTTCCAGAGATAGCTTAGAGATGCTCCAGACCCAGATGCTATTCTATTGCTTATTCATATTTCCTTTCAAAGGCAGTTTAGAGATGCTACAGACCCGAATGCTATTCTATTGCTTATTCAGATTTCCTTTCAGAGACAGTTTAGAGATGCTCCAGACCCGGATGCTATTCTATTGCTTATTCCAGATTCCTTCCAGAGACAGTTCAGATGCGACCCAGACATGGCGACATTCTGATACTTATTCCAGATTCATTCAGGAGACAGTCCAGATACGATCCAGATTCGGATGTCATTCTGTCACTCATTCAGATACAGTATGGATACACCCCAGACACGGCAGTCATTCTACTACCCCTTCAGACTTCAGCAATTAGATACAGACTAGATGCGCTCCGGAAGCCATTCTATTTCTCATTCAGATCCAACTATCAACTTCAAGTGTGGATACACTCCAGACACGGAAGTCATTCTGTCACTTATCCAGATCCCAGTTATAGCACAGATACATTCCAGACACGGAAATCATTCTGCTACTCATATAGATCTCAATGTCAAATACAGTCCATATACGATCCAGATTCGGATGTCATTCTGTCACTCTTCCAAATAAAGTCCAGATACGATCCAGATTCGGATGTCATTTTGTCACTCCTTCAAATACATTTCAGATACGCTCCAGGTGCGGATGCAATTCTGACAATCACCCAGTTCCAGCTTATAGTTACAATTCAACCAGAAATCTCCAAATGGCATCTATAAGCCCATCCTTCTACCAACAATCTCCAGATGGCATCTATAAGCCCGTCCTCTTATCCATCATTTCTCCAAATGGCATCTGTAAGCCCATTCCCGACATCACATTGCTGATACTACACCATGCGAGTGCAAGTTTTTGGGCACTCTAGTGTTCAATCATCTTCCACCTTCGGATCACGAAAGGCACGCAAGCCAATCTACATCCTCAGGTTCAAGAAGATTGAACAGGGTCAACTGTTGTACCCCAAAATTTTCCCTCCCATATTCCTCAAGATATGTCAAGATTGATCTTCAAATGGTTCAAGATTGCTCAAGAGGTGTACAGTCAAACCACCTCCTAAGCCAGCTGAAATTAGGGTTTTGGTTCTTTCAAGGAATTTGGGGTTCTCAATGGTTCAATCAAAACTCATAGGCCTATATACATTCTCAAGCACCTACATGCCAAGTTTCAAGACTCACAGTACCAATTGGCACAGTCAAAAGCCTCATTTGACCTACAGTCAACTATAGGGGCAAAATGGTCATTTTGCAGTCAAAAGTCAGAATTTTTTGTCAACATCTTATTTTGAGTACACAATCATCATTTGATCAAGTATTGATCATGATTCCACAAGGATAGCTCAAGAATCATCAAGATGCAAAAAGTTACTATTTTTGGAAAGCAGAAAAGTCAACTGTATCTTGGTCAGGGCATAACTTTTTCATGGTTCATCAGAAAAATCCCATCCAATGCTCATTTTTAAGGGAATGAAATTTCCAACAATCCATCTTCACACTCCAAGTTCAAGAAATTCTCTCACAAGAAGTTATCAATTTCTACATTATAGGTCAAATTCAAAAGTCAACAAAAATGCACTTTAAGTCAAAGGCCATAACTTGAGATTGGTAAATCCAAATGACATGGTACCAAAGTCATTGGTTAGAGGACTTCAAGACCTTTCCAAAATGTCCAAGAACATGGTCATGTGATCAAAATTGAGCAAGATATGCATTGGAGAAGTTGGGAAATTTTTGTGAATTTGCAAAAGTCAACTTTGCTCAAAACACCTTATTTTTGCTAATGGGCCTCAAATCTCTTCTTGAAACTTTATCCATGGCCTATGCACGACCCATCAAGCTTAATTGAATTTATTTTCTTATTTTTATTAATTAATTGGATTTTTAATTGATATTAATTCATTTAATTAATTTAAATTGTAGGAAAATACAAAGATTTGGTTTTTCAATCTTTTGGTGAAGCAAATATGGTCAAGATATGCTGGCAATTTCGTGTACAAATCAAAGATGCAAAAACTCCCAAATTGGCAACTTTATTCAATCATGAAAATGCAAAAAGATTTGATTTTCAATCAAATATTCAATCATCAATTCCATGGATTTTTGCTCAAGATTGTGACCTAATTTCATTCCTCTATATATGTACAAGCTAACCCTAATGCCATACACGTGAGAAAGCTGCAGAAAGACCATATCCATATTGCAAAATTTCAAGAAAAAAACTCAAAACTGATTTCTATATTCCAGGGAGATTCAAAGCTTTTTGTTGATTCTAACACCTTGCAGGAGTTCCCAGGAACGTGTGGCCATTGAATTCACACGCTAAAGCTCAAAGAATCACAAGATACAGGACCACGGTTTGACACTTTTATTCACAATTGTATATCATGATTCATGCATCTTTCATATGTTTTCATGACTGTTTTGTGTTGCTAGGGACTGTACAAAGCTAATGATATCATTTAATTGGATTAAAACGCCATAAATCAAAAATTGCCATGGACGATTTCTAGGGTTCTTGAACTCTGGAATTGGGGCTTTCTAAACCCAGAAAAATCAGGACTTGTAAGGCACATGGTTGGATTCGTGAGAACCAGACGAACACGATTGAACCCTCGCGAAATATTTATATACACCATGGCTCTAGTCGCTATTTTTCCTCGTGTCATATTGTGGGGGTTAAAAACCCCCGCTATCTAATGTGTTTTTATGTAGAACGAAGGAAGAAGATGATGAGGTGTTGATACACCATTGGGTGGTTTGAAAACGCGCGCGTGTTTTTTGCGTTAATAGCATATGAATTGTTTTTTATATATTATATTTGCTTATTATTATAATAACAAAAGCGTGCAGATGGTGGAGTGGTTAGCGTGCTGGCTTGGAATCATTGGGACCTGGGTTCGAATCCCAGGTCCCCCAAAATATTTGTTTCTATTTTTCTTTGCATAATTACGTACAGCCTCCCAGGTGATGTCCATCATATGCCTCAAACATCCAAGCGCCGTGTGGCTTCAGGCATGGATCCAGTGGTCATGATTGGAAGACTACCATGCTCCCCAGTCAATCAACACATGGGTGATCAGCAAAGTCAACGGACTGGAATTGTTGTTGGGCCACAAATTTCCAAACTTACCTCCTAAATGGGCCAACACCCCCATGGGTTCTTCTTTTTTTCTCTTTATATTTTTTTATTTCTTTCATTAATTATTTATTATAATTATTATTATTACTATTTAATTAACCAAATTAATTATTTTCATAAAAAAAATCTGAAAACTAAAAAATGTAATATTTTTACTATTATTATTATTTATTAATTTCACCCTTAGTTTATTATTTTTGTAAATAAATATATAGTTAATCTATTTAGTTAATTAGGGTTAATTGTAACTTTTTCTCAATAATTTAAAATCAACATAGAATTAGGGTTTTCTTGACAAAAACATTTCTTTTATTTTCATTAAAAACATAAAAAACTAAAAAAATACTTTTTTTCTTTTAATTAATTAATTAATTAGTTTTAGGTTTAATATTAATTAAATGCCAAATAACAAAAAACTCATTCTTTCTCAAAAAGGGTCAAAACCCTAAGGACTTCTCGGATTCAATTTTCTTTCGCGCATATTATTTTTGATCATTATTATGTAATTGCTCCGAGGATGTAATAGCTTTAATTAGGACCTTTTATCGCTTTCCTTTTAATTTTCCCGCAATTTACTTTCCAAGGGTTTGTTTTTGGCGATGTAAATACCCGACGCCTTGTAATAGCGTAGATTTATTTCCCGCAAACTATTAACTGTTAGATGTATGTTAACTAAACTATGCATGACAAGACTTCTCTGAAATTAAAATCAAAACGTAGCTCACCATAACATGTGCAAAGATAAACTTAACATGAATCCTGACACACTCGCACATGCCACTCTTAGGGTACGTCTCACTTGGTTGCCTCGACGTGGTCATTGAGTATAGGGTGTTTTAGAGGTCGCCCTCCTATCTAAAGATCCAAGTTGCCTCGAAACGGTTGCCTCGGATAAAAAGGATCTAGGACATTAGGGTTATCGCTAAGGCGTCCTACTATTGCTTTGGTGACCACATGTCCCTATAATCGAATTGACCCGAATAACTCCAACGACGGTGCTACCTACTTCTCAATAGTGGGATAGTACTGTCTAAAGGACATTTACACAGCTTAATTTCTTTTGAGTAGGTAGAGGTTCTTAGATACTTGCTCTTTCAAAACAAAAATACTTTTCGCACTTATACTTTTCTGACAAAAGTTTTCAAACAAACACTTCATACACTCTTGAGGAATGATACAAGAGTTTAATTGAAGTTTTCAAACAAACTTTTTCAAAACCCACAAACACAAGAAAAGCAAAACATTTTTGAAAACATATTGAGCAAGTACCTAAGAGCCCGTGGATAACCACGGATAGAAAGGGTGCTAACACCTTCCCTTTCTATAATCTACCTCCCGAACCGAGAAACATCTCAAAAAGGAATTTTGCTGTGCTTTTGTCCTTTCCTTATTGGAGAAAATAAAAGACGGTGGCGACTCTTGCTTACCGCGACATTTCGCGAACCAGCATTTTAAAACAGTCAGTTCTATTTCCACCGATCACACATGCACTCATAAGCATCTTTTGGAGAAAACAACATTTCAAGGGATTTAAAGGTTGACTATTTGTGAATATCTCAGGTACTTTTAACCATGGATTCTGGAAAGAGAAAGACTGGGAAATACAGTTACAAGGATCCCATGATAGATGAGTTGGTCAGTCTAATTCCAGAGATTGAGTGTTCTGCAAATTTTCGGAAGAAGTATGGATCCATTATTCCACTCATGAAGATGAAGATGAAGGAGGGTATTCTCTCGACCTTGGTCCAGTTCTATGATCCGGTGTATCACTGCTTTACTTTTCCCAATTACCAGTTGATGCCTACACTGGAGGAGTATTCTTATCTATTGGATTTACCCGTTACTGATCGTGTTCCTTTTACTGGTTTGGAGGGTGAGCCAAAACCACATGAGATAGCTGCTTTGATTCATCTGGGGAAGTCTGAGGTGGAAGCCCATATGACTACCAAAGGAGGGATTAGAGGATTACCAGCTCAGTTCTTATTGGAAAAAGCTCGTTACTTTTCCAGGATGAAGAGTACGGTTGCTTTTGAGGCCATCTTTGCTTTACTTGCTTATGGATTGTTCTTATTTCCTAATGTGGACAAGTTCGTCGACATTAACGCTATCAGGATTTTCATGGTTGGAAACCCAGTTCCTACACTGTTGGGTGATGCTTATTACTCTGTTCATCTTCGGAGTTCTTATCATGGACGAATGATTATCTGTTGCACGCCTTTGTTGTACTGATGGTTCATCTCTCATATGCCTCAGTCTGATGCTTTTTGGGATGTCAAGAAGGAACCCCGGTGGGCTCCTAAAAATCATGGCACTTACTCACTCGAATATTGATTGGTATCATCGAGCTTATCATGATGTGGAGATTATTGACAGTTGTGGTGGTTTCCCCAATGTACCTCTTCTTGGTACAAAGGGAGGAATTAACTATAACCCTGTTCTTGCACGGCGACAGCTTGGTTATTCGATGAGGGATAAGCCGAACAGTATTCATTTGAGTAGTTTCTTTCTGAAGGAAGGAGAAGACCACGGGGAAGCTAGGGAGCAGATTGCGAAGGCCTGGCGTCACATTCATAAGAAAAGTAGGAAGGATTTAGGACCTAGGGGTGTTGTTCCTTTGGAGCCATATCTTCAGTGGGTCCGATCGAGAGCCATCCAGTTGAAGATTCCGTACACTCGGGAGACACCCATGCTTGATCTATTTGTGAAGACCACTCCTCCTTTATTAGATGATCTAGAAGAGCTGCAACTTGCTTTGGTTAGGATGCAACAGGAAAGGGATGCTTGGAAGAACAAGTTCCAGACTTTAGAGAGTTCATACAGAGCAGACTTGAAGGAGAAAGATGATTTGATCGAGATCCTTGAGAGTCGAGCAGTAGAGTCTATGGAGAGGCAAGGGGATTTATTTTCTCCTAAGCCTCAAACAGGTGTTGATTGCTCATTTCCTAATTCGGATGATTGGAAGGAGGTTACCATCAGACATGTGGAAGAAAACCAGAGGTTGAGGGCTCAGATTGTCAGGCTCACAGGGAAGCGCCAGCGTACAGATTGATCTCTATCAGTTTCTTTCTCTCAAGATTTTTAGATTTGTATTTTCATCTTGTACTTGGGATCATTGAAACTTGTAACCTATTTTGAAGTCATTATAATAAAAGTTTTCAGTATTTCAAATGTGTTCTTATTTTGATGTTTGCTATATGTCCATAAACGTTAAATCCCTTGAAATATTAAAAGATAAAGTAAAAATAATCATCTGCATTGCATGTCATGCATCATGTTGCACATATTTCTTGCATTTACTATGCATATCTAGGTGCCTTACCCAGCTTTTTACTTCATTCAGCAAGCTGACTCATCACTACAGCACTCGGGCTAACTTCAAAAGGAAGATGGATAATTTGGAACAGAAGAATCACGAGCTACGCGAAGAAGTTTCTGCTTTGAAGACTGGCTTGGCCAATTTGACTACTCTGATGGAAGCTCTGGTGGTTGCTCAGAATCAGCCACCGAGTGTTCAACCTTAACCAACAAGGGAAAATGCTGAAGTTCCTGCTGTTCCCGCATCCGCTACTCCAACTATTGTTCAAAACCGTATGCCTTAGGGTTATCCGTGGGGAATGCCGAAGAATTTTGCACCTGAAGGTTTCAATTTGGGCCCCCAAAATGCTCCAGTGGTTCCAAATGTTGTTACTCCAGCACCTCCTGTGGTACATATTGTTCCTGCTGCACCTCCTTCGGTGAATCTGGTTCTGTTTGTTAATGAAGATGTGTGTCGTCCTTTCCCTCCGCCGAGTGAAGACCTGGGTCTTTATGACAGAATGGATGATTTCCAAGAGCAGTTTGATAGAATGCAAAGAGAGAAGAAGGCTCTTAGGGGAAAAGAGTTATTCGGGCAAAATGTGAATGAGCTTTGTTTGGTCCCGAATGTTAAAGTGCCTGCTAAGTTCAAGGTCCCGGAGTTTGAAAAGTACAAGGGAAACACTTGCCCTCGTGCTCACTTGTTGATGTATGTAAGGAGAATGTCAACCCACACCAATGATCAGCGTTTGCTGGTTCACTTTTTCCAAGACAGTCTGACAGGCGCAGCGTTGAAATGGTACATGAGTTTAGACAGTGCCAACATCCATACCTTTAATGATTTGGGAGAAGCTTTCATAAAACAATACAAGTACAATGTGGACATGGCGCCTGATTGTGACCAGCTTAGGGTCATGGTTCAGAAAGACAGAGAATCGTTCAAAGAGTACGCATTGAGATGGCGCGAAGTGGCTGCACAAGTGATTCCTCCCATGGAGGAGAAGGAAATGACTAAAAATTTTCTGAAGATGCTAGGCGCTTTCTACTATGAAAGAATGGTAGCAAGTGCCCCAAGTGATTTTACAGAGATGGTAGGAATGAGTATCCGCCAAGAAGAGGCAGTAAGAGAAGGTTGTTTGACAAAGGGTGAAGGATCCGGAGGTGTGAAAAAGCCAGCTTATGGGTTTACAAAGAAGAAAGAGGGGGATACCAATGCTGTCATACAAGAGAGGAGGGTGAACGTTCCTAGAAGGAATTATCAGCGTCACCAACAAGTTGCTTCAGTGACTCCTATTATGAATTCCGCTCCAACTACCGTTGCTTATCAAAGACAATCCCAGCAGGGGAACCAAGGGAATAATTAGAGAAGAGAGAATTATGACCCTATTCCCATGAGTTATGCAGAGTTACTACCAGCATTGATTCAGAAGAAGTTGGTCAAGACACGACCACCTCCAGCAGTACCATCACCATTTCCTTGGTATTACAAAGCAGACCAGACGTGTGCCTTTCATCAGGGAGCACCAGGGCATAGTGTTGAAAATTGTTATCCTTTGAGGACTGAAGTGCAAAGGTTGGTGAAGTCCGGAATTTTATCTTTCAAAGACATGGGACCTAATGTGAAAGACAACCCTCTACCCAAGCACGGGGGAGTGAGTGCTGTGAATATGATGGCCGGTTGTCCAGGTGACTTCCGGATTTTTGACATTAATCTGGTTAGAGGGGATTTGGTGAAAATGCACGCAAACCTCTATGAATTCTGTTACTACACGCATGACCATGCCGGTTGTGCTATTTGCAGTACAAACATACAGGGTTGCGAGAAGATAAAAGTTGATTTACAGGAGATGATGGATGAAGGTCTAATTCATATAATCAGGCCTAGGGAAGAATATGAAGAGGAAGTGAATGTGGTTTCTGGATGTCCGGGTGAATTCATAATTTTTGAAGTAGAGCATTTGAATGAAGATCTCATACAGTTGCATGCTACCTTCTGCCGTACTGCTGGTCAGGTTGAACACCAATATGGATCTTGCATAGTTTGTTGTTGAGAACCCCGAGGGTGTTCTATTGTGAGAGAGGGTGTTCAATTGTTGTTAGACAATGGAACTATCAAGATCACAGGTCAGAGAGATGATTATCACGAAGTTGATATGGTCGAAGTTTGTTTGATGGAAGACGAGTCAGAGGAAGAATATGCCTCCGCGAATGAGTATTTCTCTTCAGACGAAGATTTGTTTGTCGGAAATGGTCTTTTGAGGGCTGATTATGTCGAGGAAGGTGTAAATGTCATTGTACCTTATTTTGGTGCACCTCCTCACCTTGAGGTGGAGTACCATAGCAAACCAGTTGTTACCCCATTGGTAATTAGTCTTCCAGGTCATGTTCCCTATAAATCAGATAAGGTTGCGCCTTACAAATATAAACGCTACAATCTTGGAAGATGGGGTGGAAGTTCCCATCCAGCCAATGCCAGATGTTGGAAATATAGCTGATAATAGCAGGGTGACCCGTAGTGGTCGCGTGTTTGCGCCGATTATTTGGAGAGACGTTGTTGCTGGAAAGAAAATTGCTGAGAATGATGAGCCGAAGAAGACGGCAGGAGAGACTAGTGGAGCTACATTGGAGAAAGAAGTGGATGATATCTTGAAGATAATTAAAATGAGCGACTACAAAATTGTAGATCAGCTATTGCAGACTCCTTCAAAGATATCCATCTTAGCTTTACTGATGAATTCCTCCGCTCATAGAGAATCACTGATGAGAGTACTAGACCAAGCTTTTGTAGAGAATGACATGTCGTTAGATCAATTCAGCAGCATAATTGGAAACATTACATCATGTAACAACTTGAGTTTTTGCGATGATGAGTTACCAGATGAAGGGAGGAATCACAACCTGGCCCTCCACATATCTATGAACTACAAGAATGATTCGCTATCCAATGTGCTAATTGATAACAGATCCGTGTTGAATGTTATACCAAGAAGTACTCTCGTGAATTTAAAGTATCAGGGGACACTTATGCGCCCGAGTGGCATCATTGTGAAGGCTTTTGATGGGTCGAGGAAATCTGTCATCGGTGAAGTGGACTTGCCCATCCATATAGGACCACACTTGTTCTTGATAAATTTCTAGGTAATGGACATTATTCCCGCGTATAGTTGTTTGCTAGGACGGCCATGGATACACGAAGCAGGGGCTGTCACTTTAACTCTGCATCAGAAGCTAAAATTTGTGCATGAAGGGAAGGTGGTAATCATAAATGGGGAGCAGGCGTTGTTGATATCCCATTTATCCTCTTTCAGTATTGTAGAAGTGGATGAGGCTTCTATTGGAACCCAGTTCCAAGCTCTATCCATTGATAACATAAGGAAGAATGAGAATTTTGTGGTTTCCCTGAAGAATGCGCAGCAGGTTGTGTGTAATGGTCATAACGCAGTGTGGGGACGACTTGTGGATCCACCCGTGAACAAGAACAGAGTTGGTTTGGGTTTCTCTTCGAGGAATGGCAAATGCGAGAGTTTTAATTCGAAGTCTTCTGTGAACAAATATCATGATGTTTTCCGCAGCGGAGGCTACCTCCATCCGATTGGTTCTGGAATTAATGTTGTTGAAGAGGATAACGCAGAGCAGGAAGCACCAAATTATGTGATGCATGGAGTCCGAGTTCAGAACTGGGTCATCATTGATGTTCCTTCTTGCATATATGTTTCAAAGTAATTTGCTTTGTTAATCTATTTCTTTCTTTTGAAAATCTTCCACTCTGCCCAAGGTTGAAGTATTAATGTTGTAGGGCTTATCTGTTTGCTATAACTGTTAAGATCATTAATAAAAGTTGTCTTTGCTTCCAAAATTATGTCTTTTATTTTCTACCTTTTTCTTGGGAAATGGTAATAATAAAAATAAAAAAGACCTTTTCAAAATAAATAATAACTGAAAATTAATCTGCATGATCACTTGTTATATGAGTCAGTTTCTAAAAGAAATCATAAATCAAATGTGCAGATTAATTAAAAAACCCGTTGAATACAATGACCCTGCACCCTCTCCCAACTTTGATTGTCCTGTGTTTGGGGCTGAAAAAGAAGATTATGTTCAGATTCCAGAAGAGATCTCACGGTTGCTTGAGCACGAGGATCATACCATTCAGCCATATAAAGAGCCTTTGGAAGTGGTTAATTTGAGTTCAGAAGAAGATCCAAAGGAGGTCAAGATTGGAGCATCCTTACATCCTTATGTAAAGAGCGGGTTGATTGAGTTGTTGAAAGAGTATGTGGATATTTTTGCTTGGTCTTATCAAGATATGCCTGGTCTAGATACAGACATTGTCGAGCATCATTTATCGTTGAAGCCAGAGTGTCCGCCAGTTAAGCAAAAGTTGAGAAGAACCCACCAGGATATGGCAGTAAAGATCAAAGAGGAGGTCCTAAAGCAGATTAATGTTGGTTTTCTTGTGACATCAGTGTATCCTCAGTGGATTACCAATATTGTCCCAGTAACGAAAAAGGACGGAAAATTTGCATGTGCGTAGATTACAGAGATCTAAATAAAGCTAGTCCAAAAGATGATTTTCCATTTCCCTACATTGACATGTTAGTGGATAGCACAGCAAAATTCAAGGTATTCTCGTTCATGGACGGATTTTCCGGGTATAATCAAATAAGAATGGCTCCAGAGGACATGGAAAAAACAACGTTTATCACACGCTGGGGAACAACGCTGGTGCAACGTACCAGAGGGCTATGACAACCCTATTCCATGATCTGATGCACAAAGAAATCGAAGTATATGTTGATGATATGATTGCAAAATCCCAAACTGAAGAAGTGCATATAGAATTTTTGTTGAAGTTGTTTCAGCGTTTGAGGAAGTATTGTCTCAGCTTGAATCCAAATAAATGCACCTTCGGAGTTAGATCGGGGAAATTTTTGGGTTTTATTGTTAGCCAGAAAGGAATTGAAGTTGACCCTGACAAAGTCAAAGCAATTCAAGAAATGCCAGCACCAAAAATTGAAAAGCAAGTCAGGGGTTTCCTCGGGCGTTTGAATTATATCTCTAGATTTATTTCCCACATGACTGCAACGTGTGAACCAATCTTTAAGTTGTTAAAGAAAGATCAAGGTTGTGTGTGGACTGATGATTGCCAAAGGGCATTTGAAAGCATTAAAGAATATCTGCTTGAACCTCCTATCTTGCTCCCTCCCGTAAAAGGAAGATCGTTGATTATGTATCTAACAGTGTTGGATAAATCCATGGGTTGTATTCTGGGACAACAAGATGAAACGGGAAATAAAGAGTTCACCATTTATTATCTCAGCAAAAAGTTCACTGATTGTGAGTCGCGGTATTCCATGCTAGAAAAAACATGTTGTGCTTTAGCCTGGGCTGCAAGGCGTTTATGGCAGTATATGTTGAATCATACTACTCGGTTGATCTCCAAAATGGATCCAATCAAGTATATTTTTGAAAAGCCTGCTCTTACTGGGAGAATTTCCCGCTGGAAGATATTGTTATCTGAATATGATATCGAGTACCGCACTTAAAAGGCTATCAAAAGTAGTGTGTCGGCAGATTACCTTGCTCATCATCCGGTGGAGGATCATCAGTCTACAGAGTACGAATTCCCCGATGAAGATGTGATATTCTTGAAAGTGAAAGATTTTGATGAGCCATTCCCCGAGGAGGGTCCCGACCCTGAATCTCGTTGGAGTATGATATTTGATGGAGCTGTGAATGCATATGGTAAAGGAATTGGTGTTGTGATTGTTACTCCTCATGGATCGCACATTCCTTTTACTGCAAGGTTAACATTTGATTGCACTAATAATATGGCAGAATATGAGGCTTGCATCATGGGTCTTGAAGAAGCTATTGATCTCAGAATCAAGATTCTAGGTGTGTATGGTTATTCAGCTTTGGTAATAAATCAGATTAAAGGAGAATGGGACACTCGTCACCCTGGCTTGATCCCTTACAAAGATTATGCTAGAAGATTACTAACCTTCTTCAATAAAGTTTAATTCCATCACATTCCTAGAGATTAAAATCAAATGGCGGATGCTCTAGAAACTCTGGCTTCCATGTACCAAGTAAATGTTTGGAATGGTATACCCCGAATTACAGTTCGACGGCTAGATAGGCCCGCTCATGTGTTTGCGACAGAGGAGGTAGTAGATGAAAAACCTTGGTATTATGATATCAAGCATTTTCTTCAGACTCAGGAATACTCGTTTGGTGCGTCAAAGAAAGATAGAAAGACACTGAGAAGATTGGCAGACAGTTTCTTCCTCAGTGAAAATGTGTTATACAAGAAGAATTTTGACATGGTCTTGCTCAGATGCGTGGATAGAGACAAAGCAGACATGTTGATGCATGAGATCCATGAAGGTTCATTTGGCACTCATGATAATGGGCATTCAATGGATAAAAGGATGCTAAAGGTTATTATTGGTTGACAATGGAATCTGATTGTTACAAATTTGCGAAGAAGTGCCATAAATGCCAGATTTATGCAGATAAGATCCATGTGCCTCCGACACTTCTCAATGTGATTTCCTCCCCATGGCCTTTCTCTAAGTGGGATATTGACATGATCGGGATGATAGAACCCAAAGCTTCGAATGGACACCGTTTCATCTTGGTAGCAATCAACTACTTTACCAAATGGGTAGAGGCTGCTTCATATGCCAATGTTACCAAACAGGTGGTTGTGCGTTTCATCAAAAACAATCTTATATGCCGGTATGGTGTGGCAAGCAGAATCATCACTGACAATGTCTCGAATTTGAACAACAAGATGATGACTGAACTGTGCGGATAATTCAAGATTGTCCATCATAATTCATCTCCATACAGGCCAAAGATGAATGGGGCTGTTGAAGCTGCTAATAAGAATATCAATAGAATTATCCAGAAAATGATTGTTACTTATAAGGATTGGCATGAAATGCTCCCTTTTACTCTGCATGGATATCGAACATTTGTTCGCACTTCAACAGGAGCAACCCTGTTTTCCCTAGTGTATGGAATGGAAGTTGTACTCCCTGTCGAGGTAGAGATTCCCTCATTGCGTGTGATAATGGAAGCTAAATTGACAGAGGCTGAATGGGTTCAGAACAGGTTTGACCAATTGAATTTGATTGAAGAGAAGAGAATGACAGCTTTATGTCATGGGCAGTTATATTAGAAAAGAATGAAGAAAGCATTTGACAAAAAGGTCAAACCTCGTGAATTCAGAGAAGGCGATCTCGTGCTCAAGAAGATCATGTCTTTCAACACTGATTCTAGGGGCAAGTGGACTCCCAATTTTGAAGGCCCGTATGTTGTCAAGAAAGCCTTCTCTGGTGGTGCATTAATTCTTGAAACTATGGATGGTGAGGAGTTCCTACGTCCCATGAATGCTGACGCAGTCAAAAAATACTTTGCCTAAAGAAATAAAAGAACAGCTCGCTAAGTTGAAAACCCGAAAGGGAGGCTTAGGCAAAAAGGAGCGTCTCGGTAGGCCGAAAACCCGAAAGGGCGGTCTAGGAAAAAATTAGAGACATAAACAGAATAAATTTCCCGCTAAGTTGAAAACCCGCAAGGGCAACTTAGGAAAAAGTTTGGGATTTTCTTGGCAAGTAACTACGTCAGACGAGACTTGATCGTCGAAGCAACAATCTTCTCGAATTCTCACCATACTTCAACGGAAGTTGCTGCTCAGGATGTCAAAAGTTTCTAGGGGGATAGTGGTCATTGTATCTCAATGTATCTTTTCCATTATGTATTACCATTTCCCAAACTTTGTAATCATCCATGGAGTCTCGCCATTCGTAGACTACCATTCTATTAATGAAATTCGAGCTTTTGCCCAATTCTTTCTGTTCTTATTTTTATTTAGCTTGCAAAGACTTCATTTATTATTGATAATAACTTTTAAAGCAAAGAGATTACAAAACAAAATTGACTTTTCAAAAAAAAAGAGATCTTTACAATTCAATTTACTTTGGGATTTGTGATGAAACAATGACAACAAAAATGGTGATCCCAAGAATGAACAAACTCTGGTTGTTTTAAGAAGATTTACTTCCTTCATGAAGGTTTTCTCAGGTCTTTTTGCTGGTATGTGCGCAATCTTTGTGTATTTCCCAGATAGTTAAAGACGATATCAGTGGGTGCAAGGTACAATATTGGGTTTGTGATCCCATTATCCCCAGTCAAGTCTTAGTTCGCTTTTGATTTTGGGCTTGCATGGTCAGAAGCCTCCGTCCCAGATTCCCCAGCAAAGTCTTCCCTCATATGATGAGATATCGCTCTTTTTACAGTATCAGCACTAGTGTTGACTTCTTGATTTCCAGGGAAGGTTATCCCAGGGCATCTCTTGTTGGAATGAGGGTTCGTGATGAAAATTTTCAATCCGCAATTTTTCTCTAGGGAGGTAGGCTTGAATTCCCCATGGAGGTTTGGTTGTTTCGACGTCAGTCTGCTTTATTTGAGGTTGATCTTGCAATCTCCAATAGGCATGTTATTTTTGGAAAACTGTTTCTCCGCAGTCGCTTTTACCTTTCTTGGATTGATATTTCTGGTTGAAGCGTAGCCCAATGTTTTTAGTACCCGAGGCGGTTTCGTTTGTCTGCGCTGATTATGTATCCTTTTTATCAGCATATGCACAATAACACTCATACATTCATACATACATCATGCATTGCTAAAAATCATTGATCATTGACATTGTGTTCTTACCTTTCCTGTAACGCTCTTTGCTTAGTTGAATTTGGTTTTCCCTCCTGAGTTTATTTCTCAAAGGATGTATCTTCATTGACGTGTTGCTCCAGTATATTTCTGAATTGGATTTATGATTGCATGACGATATCATTTATTATGGATTTATGACAACTTTGAGTTTTGGTTTGTGCATTTATTTTGCACAGGAAGACTTTATCTCCTCAGTAGGAATATCATGGTATTTCCCTGGGAAGTCATATTCCTATCCCTGGAAAGTCATTTCTCTCTGCAATTCCTTTTGACAATAAGTGGAAGTCTCTTTATTTGAGACGGTGTACGTATTACCCTTTCCAGGCAGATATCCTTGGTTAAAGAAGAAGTTGAGACCCGTTCTTGGAAAAACACCAGAATCTTGGGGAAACTTGATATATTTTCTCTTTCTACCTTCAGTGAACGTTGGTAGTACATCGGCAGTGAACGTCGGTGTTTCTTATCTTTTTGCTATCTTCAGTGAATGTTGATAGTTCATCGTGAGTTAACGGCGGTGATGTGATATATTTTCTCTTTCTACCTTCAGTGAATGTTGGTAGTACATCGGTAGTGAACGTCGGTGTTTCTTATCTTTTTGCTATCTTCAGTGAACGTTGATAGTTCATCGTCAGTGAACGGCGGTGATGTGATATATTTTCTCTTCCTACATTCAGTGAATGTTGGTAGTACATCGGCAGTGAACATTGGTGTTTATTATCTTTTTTCTATCTTCAGTGAACGTTGATAGTTCATCGTCAGTGAACGACAGTGATATGATATATTTTCTTTTTCTACCTTCAGTGAATGTTGGTAGTACATCGGCAATGAATGTCGATGCTTGTTATCCTCCTCTCTGTTTCTTTTCTTGTGGTTTACCAGTGATTTATTTTCCTGGTGGGGTTGCTCTTTTGTTTTTACATTTCATGTTGCATCCTCAATGCCACTTTGCGTCTCTTTTGTTCCATTCATATTCATAAACATTTTCATGGCATCTTAGGGCCAAAAACAAAGTTTATTTTATATTTAAGTGTCTTCAATCCCGTCGACACGAAGATTTTTAACCTTCGCATCTTCGGATAGAAGAAACTTAAATAAGGGCAACTGTTGTACCCCAATTTTTGCCCCTAAGATCCCTTCATCATACCATATTGTTTCAATCACCACAAAATCACATTAGGGCTTTTGGTTCTTCTCCCTATCTTTAGCTTTGCTCTTTGAGGAGTTACCAAGCACCTTGACTTGTTTTCTTTTGTGATCATAGATATTTTGCTTTGATTTTCTCTCTAATTAACAAAATGCAATATTGGTTTGTTTTACTTGTTAATAATGTAGGTAAAGACAATAAGGTTTAGTAAGTTGTTTCATGGGTTCATGAGTTTATTTCCATGCCCTAGTCAATAGCTTGAGTAATTCAAACCTCACCATTGAAGTTGTTTTGAAGTTGGTATGGAAGTGGTTTTGGTCTCAACAATTCCTATTCATAAAGGAAGAATATTGGCACAAAAAGTTTGTTCAAACTTGGCAAAGTTCCACCAAGCATTCTCTTGATCTAGAAGCTAGGGTTTTGGACTTCAGAGGGGCATATCTTGCTCATCTTTTGGTATTTTTGAGTGATTCCAAAAACATTCTTCTCTTCAAAGAGTTACCAACAAATCACTTCAAAAGTTTCAAGAATTTTTCATGTGGAAGGAACTTGGTGAAGAAGAAAGATTACAAGTCATCTAGATAAATCCCCAATTTTCCATATGTGACTTCAAATGGTCATAACTTGGTCAATTTTTATCACCTTGAGCCCATTATTTTTTCATGATGATCCTAAGTATGTGTACTTCATTCCTTCTTTTATGTTAAAAGTGAGAAAATGGATGGAAGTTGCCTCAAGGATGCAAGAGATTATAGGTCATTTCATGATTTTTGGCCAACTTCAACAAGTCATAACTTGCTCAATTTTTGGAGATTTTGAGTGGTTCAAATTGCAAAGTGGCATTCAAGAGGTCTACTTAATTAAATATTTTTTGGTCAAGAGCAAATTCTAATTGGAAGGCCATGTTTAGATGCAAGAGATTATAGGTCATTTTTAAAGAAAAGTTTGAAATTTTTCTAAGTATGGAAAGTCAACTCTTTTTCTTCAACTTTGACTCCATGTAACTTTCAGCTCAAGCATCCATTTGATTCCATTATTTTTCCATTGCAAAGCTTGCAACCTCATCTTTCTAAAGCATCAAGATTTATGCCCTAAGGCCCCTTGAGGTGGAAATGCCATAGAGTTGAATTTGGTAGTTTGAAACTGAATTTTGCACAAAGTCAGAATTTTGAAATTCATAATGTGACTTCTAAGCACAAGATTTGTGCGTGTTTTTGATTTAAACTTGATTAGAAAATTTTCCATAAGTGATTAGCACTCCAAAACGCAAGGTTTGGCTGAGTTTTGATGAAAATGAAGTCACACTTCACTCGTGCTCGACCCTTGCTTAATTTCCCTCCAAACATCCTTGTTTCTTCAAATTTTCATTGTCATTCACTTCCCTATAAATAGAGGGTCATCCCCCATTCAATTTCCCAAGATTAGAGAGCCAAGAACACCCTGCCAAAACTTCACATGAACCCACTTTTGTTGAATTCAGTTTTTGAAATTTAAGCTTCCTTTTCCAAAATTCTTTGCATATTCGTCATCCTTGAACTTCATACAAACTCTCCAGCACTTAAACCAATCAAAACGGCCTATAATCCAAGCTACATAAGTCCAGTTTCAGAGCTTCCTACTTGAACTTCGAAAAGGTGGAATTCTCCACCAATTGGAACCAAATCAAGCACTAATATGTTCTACTCCTTTGTCTGATTCTAATGATGCTTACAATTTTTAAATCCATTGAGAATTGAGAGAGAAATCTCAAATTGAAGGTGCTCGCTATTTTTCTGTGTTTTTATTCATATCTCTCTCCATACTTTACATAAATTTGGCACGATGGTTGTGTTAAAATCGTCTTGAAGAGACGAGTTCAATGATGCTAGCCAGGGATCCTAATTTTTCCATTTGAAGGATCTCAAAAAATCCCCATTGCATGGTATCTGGAGGTTGAAGACGATGACATGTCTCGTCTCAGCCAATGATAGTGTGCCAAGCGTTTTAATTTCATTGGTTGCCCTTTTTCTAATTACATGTGCGTTTCACTAAGGTCCATATCAAGCACAGCGCGTCTGGTCCATTGGATTAGCTTACTAACGCATTTTGACTTTGATCTGATGGTCCACATCTTTTTGGCTTTATTTTATTTTCTAATTTTATATTTTATTTGATTAAATTTTCAAAAATTCATAACTCTTTTACTTTTTATCCAAAAATTATGAAAAATTCACAAAAAATACTTTGAATTATTTCTGATCTCATGAATTTTTTTTCATTTTTATTTTAAAATTTGGTATTTTTTATATTTTTTGTATTATTTGCTTTCTTTTAATTACTTAAAAAAATACTTTCTAACATTTTTTAATTCTGAAAAAATTCATAAATATTATTTTGCATATTTTTGACTTCTTGGAAATTTTATGGAATTTTATGTTGAGGTTTACTATTTTTGATCTATTTTATGTTTGTTTTAGCAATTTTAAATGGTTAAAAAATAGTTTCTGACTTTTAAAAATTACTAAAATTTTTATAAAAATATTTGGATCCATTTCTGATTTTTATATGGTCTTATTTTTCATTTCTTGATTAATTTGAATATAATTGATATTTTCTACATTATTTTCTAGTTTATTTTAACATTTTCCATCCTTTAATATATATATTAAATATTATATCATTTTGTGAATATTTTCTGGTTGTCTTAGGTTGATTTTTTGGTCATGGCTTTATTAACATTATTGGATCCATGGTATTGAGTTTAACTCTATAAAAATGGATGAATGATTTTAATAATAGTTTGATTAAATATTAATTCAAATGTTGTTGGAGCATGATCTCTATATCATGTCTCAAAACAAATGGTGCATAGATTGCTATTGACCGACCTCAAAATAGGTGCGACTTCTATATAAGTCCATTTACGATTGCTTAACTTAGCGCTAAATTTTGTCCCGATTCGAATAAATGATCATTTGTGGCCCAAACTTATGATTGCAAGCCCAAGTATGTTAATTTGATCTCTTTGATCCAATAACTTTGAGATTCATTGTGTGGAGGCTTTGGTTCTACCAATCCTCTAATGGATCTACAACACCTTTGGTCAACGCGGATCATTTAAACATCGTTGATCATTAAATGGTACTTGTGAAATTCCAAATGGATGATATACTTGACAAAAAGAAAATGCAACTTGTTGTGTGGAGGCTTTGGTTCTACCAATCCTCTAATGAGTTCCAAATGCAAGTTTCAAGATAGTCATCCAACTAACAACTAATTATTGACTTGTTTTATCTTATGCTTTTATTCTTTTTTATGCTTTATGTACTATTTATTTTTAGCATTTTCATTTCATGCCATTTTCATCTTTGCTCACTTGAGCATTTATATTCTTGTCATTTTCACTTTGCTCACTTGAGCTTTTCTTTTCTTTTCTTAAGATACTTAATAACCAACTTAAACCCTAAAGAACTCTTAATGGTACTTGGACTATTTGGTTACTATCCTTGGCATTATGGAGCATGGGATTATTTCTTGGACTTAGGATTAGAAACCTTGGCCTATCTTGGAGACCTTGTGATCTTATCCGATTATTTTGTCTGGAGCTCTTGAGGTTTACCTCAAGATATTGGGTTGCTTGTTTGTTTTTGTGTGAAGGTTTTTGTGATTACATCCTTTGTTTGTAATCTGGAATTCACCCGTATACAGCTGTTACTCTGCCCAATTTTTGTGAAGACTTAATACACTTGAAGAGGTATAGTATCTTTGCTTGCTTGGTTTCAATCCAAAGAATGGGAATTCTATCTTGACTCATAATGTCAAGTTTTGGCTTCTTGTTGGTTAGATGGTTCTTATCCTTAGCTTTTATCTTATGATTTAGGATAGTCTCTTCTTCTCCTCCCATCTTCTTTAATTTCACAAATCTTCTCCCTCCTTTTGAGACTCTTCTTATTTATAAACTTGAAACACTTTCATAATAAACTAGAACTTAGGTCCATGCATTTTCAAAATATTTTCATAAATAAACTCCAATCAATTTAATAATACCTTGACATTTTTGTGAGAAGACTAAAAGTCAATTAATCTCATTTCAAACCATTTTTCCACTTTGGCTTTTATCTTTAAAACTTTTCTCAAAAGATTAGACTCTTGTCAATCCTTGTAGTGATGTAAATAACTATACTTCTACAATATGTAGTGAAGTGATATATTTTGCACTTGGGTGTTGAGTGAGGCATTGTTGATTTTAAAATCCAAGCCATATCCTCCACTTTGAGATGATGAAAATTCTCCTTTCTCATGATTGTGGGTAGTAAGTATGTTTTCCACACGAACAATGATGATGATGTCTTATCTCATAAAATTAACCAACACACTTGTGTTTCAAACTTTTAAAAGAGGAACTACGTGTACCCTGATCCCCTATTGCACGAAAGGTGGTACGTAGGCACTAAAGGTTTCCAACCGCGGCGGGTGCAAAAATCATAAAAAATACTTCTTTTCTCACCTCCACCATCCATTTTATGTACAACACATTTGTATAGACAAAATATACAGATTTTTACAAAGAGGTTCCTACGGAGTACCGTAGATGTTTAGGGTGCTAATACCTTCCCTATGTATAACGAACCCCTTACCTTAAATCTTTCCCCCTTTTTTGGGTTATTCGCTCTTTTCCCATTCCTCTGGAAATAATAAAGCGCGGTGGCTATTTTTATTTTGATTTGTATAAAGTCTAGTCAATCCAATGGCTTAGTCTTGAACATTTCTACCGCTACTGCATGCATCATCATGTGTGAGCCTGTTACATAATTCAGATTGTTGTCAAGGGTTATGAATAATATTGCAAGTGTTTGAGCTATAAAACAAGAGAGGATGTTGCGAGCTTGTATGATAATCAAGGTATGCTTTTGTTGCTTCAATTACAAGTTACTGTTGGTTTGGATATCAAAGTTAAAGTTATCATTGAAAGTGAAAGTTTGGTTTGGACGTAATATGAAGATTGAGGATTGAAAGATAAGGCGCATGGTTACTTGAGATACAAGTTACTAGGGTCATTTGTGATTTCTTGAAGTTCAAGTTACACAGTGAGGTATATCATTCAAACCATTCAAAGGGAAATTGTTAGAACATAGTTTGATTCTACAACCCTTGATTAGAGTTTTGATGATAACAAAATACAAAGAATAAATAAATTCAAATATATATATATATATATATATATATATATATATATATATATATATATATATATATATATATATATATATATATATATATAAAACAAATATGCTTCTTAAGATTATGTTTTGTATATACAGAAGTTCTGATGGAATCAGCATCAGAAGATCAGTAATACGTGCTACACGCTGAAGCTACCAGAATATACGCTGAAGCTTGATGACCAGAATCTGCGCATAAATAATACACTCTGACTCTGATCAAAGACATCTCTACCAAGTCATCAACACTCTGAAGCATTATCATAAGTTAAAGCAAAGAAGACTCTGAAGCGTTATTAATTATTCAAGACAGAATTAAATGCTAACGGCTCTCTTCAGACAAGATCTTCTTCAAAAGGAAAGTGTGTTATTGTCATTAAACTGGCTTTATGGACAATGTATCTTTGCCTTGCCTATATAAACATGTCTGCTTGAGAAAAGACACACGCATGCACTCACATAATTTGCTAAGCCTTCAAAACCACGCTTATTCAAACGCTTTAGCAAATTCAGTTTATTCCAAGCTTAAGTTGTGTAATTATCACAGTTGTGATATATTTTTTTGTTAGAAAACATTAACACATCCTTGTTCAATTATTTGTAAAAGATTTCCTTGAGATAAACCGGTTTGTGGTTATACTCAAGAAGACTTTAACAGTTGTTAAAGTAGCTGTTGTAATTCTTTGAGAATAGTAGATTAAGACCTCATTGGAGAGAGGCGAAATCACCTTGACGGGTGGACTGGAGTAGTTTGAGATCAAACGAACCAGGATAAAAATAATGTGTCTTAAAGTTGTTTATTATTTAATTCGAGTTTTTTTTCAATTCACCCCCCCCCCCCCCTTCTTGTGTTTTTCACATCTTCAATTGGTATCAGAGCGCCTGGTTCTGAACTTATAACACTTAATCGTGTCAGTACAAGATCCAGCGTCAGAAAAACACAATGGCAGGACCAAGTCAAAACATCAGCAATGACAACAATGAAGAAAGGGACAGATTCAGTGGCAAACCTCCAGTCTTTGATGGAGAGAACTTTGACTACTGGAAAGACAGAATTGAGAGTTTCTTTCTGGCCCATGATGTTGATCTGTGGGACATGGTGACTGATGGATACACACACCCAGTGGATGGACGTGGTCAGAAGATTGACAGGAAAATGATGTTTGATCAGCAAAAGCGTGAGTTCATAAATCATCACAAGGCCAGAACAATTCTTCTCAGCGCCATCTCTTATTCAGAATATGAGAAGATATCAAACAGAGACACTGCAAAGAATATGTTTGACTCTCTGAGAATGACGCATGAAGGCAACATTCAAGTCAAAGAAACCAAAGCCCTTACACTCATTCAGAAGTATGAGGCATTCAAGATGGAAGAGAGTGAATCAATAGAAACTATGTTTTCAAGATTTCAAATTCTTGTTGCTGGTCTAAAACTTCTTGACAAAGGGTATTCCACTGCTGATCACGTTAAGAAGATCATCAGAAGCTTGCCAAAACAATGGAGGCTAATGGTCACAGCGCTTAAGCTAGCTAAGGATCTCAACAAAATCTCTCTGGAGGAACTTATCAGCTCCCTCAGAAGTCACGAGATAGAGCTAGAAGCAGATGAACCTCAAAAGCAAGGTAAGCCATTAGCTTTAAAATCTAACAGAAAATATGACTCCAAAGTTTTGCAGGCTGTGGAAGAAACCTCTGATGGGTCCTCATCAGAAGAAGATGAATTGTCTCTCCTCTCCAGAAGGGTGAACCAATTGTGGAAGCAGAGGCAAAGGAAGTTCAGGAATCCGAGAAGATCAGAAAATCAGAATGATTCTTCCTCCAGATACAGAAGGTCAGAATCTTCCTCTAGACACAGAAGATCTGAAGGTTCTTCAGGAAACAGAAAGCCAAACAACAAAGACATCATCTGCTATGAATGTAACGAGCAAGGGCACTAAAAAAGTGATTGCCCAAAGCTTCAGAAGGAGAAGCCCAAAAATAAGTTTGGCAAGGAAAAGAAGAAAAGTCTCATGGCTACATGGGATGATTCTGACACATCTGAAGCTGACTCAGAATCAGATGATGAAAGAGTAAACATAGCTCTCATGGCAAACATAACAGAAGACAGTGAAGCTTCTGAGTCAGACTCTGAATCAGATACAGAAGAGGTATTCCCTGACTTTACTATAAACTTTACTAAGGCTGAATTAGCTGAAAGCCTTAATGAAATTCTGGAAAGATATCAGCAGATCAGAGTCAAATTCAGAAACCTGAAAAGGAATCTTGCTTCTGACTCTGATAACTCTGAGAGTCTCAAATTGGAGAATTATGAGTTAAAAGATAAAATTTCATAATTAGAAAACCAATTGCAAAACTCTCAGAAGGAAACAATCCCTGAAACTCCCAGCAATGCTGATGAGATCATCAAGGAGTATGATTACAGCTTTCAGAAGTTTCTAGCTAAAAACATAGACAGAAGCAAAATGGCTTCAATAATCTATGGAGTTAGCAGAAATGGTAGAAAAGGGATAGGATATCAAGGTAAGGTACCTACACCAAAAAATGCCATGGATTTAGTTATAAAACGTACTCCACTTGATTCACACTTCATATATGGGCACACACATGACATAAAATATACAAGTAGTGATTACTCTGTCAAACCAAAATTCAACTACAGTTTTGGTAAAACTAACAAATCAGGACCCAAGAAAATGTGGGTACCTAAGGATAAAATAATACATGTGGCAGATATCTTTAGCAGCAAAGAAAAAACACCAATCATGGTACCTGGACTCTGGCTGCTCACGACACATGACGGGAAGAAGGCATATGTTCCAAAGCCTGGAACTTAAGCCTGGAGGCCACGTAGGCTTTGGAGGCAATCAAAGAGGAAAGATCATTGGCTCTGGAACAGTAGGTAATGGAAATCTTCCCTCTATAAGTAATGTTTTATTAGTTGATGGATTAATGCATAACCTGTTATCCATAAGTCAATTAAGTGATAACGGTTATGATATAATCTTCAATCAAAATTCATGCAAAGCTGTTAGTCAGAAAGATGGGACTATCCTACTTAATGGAAAGAGGAAAAACAACATTTATAAAATAAAACTTTCTGAACTAAAAAGTCTGAATGTAAAATGTCTATTGTCTGTTAACAACGAGCAATGGATCTGGAACAGAAGATTGGGACATGTTAGTATGAGAAGAATATCTCATATTAACAAACTCAATCTGGTCAGATGACTTCCTAACCTGAAGTTCAATTCAGATGCTCTGTGTGAAGCATGTCAGAAAGGCAAGTTTGCAAAACCAGCTTTAAAATCCAAAAATGTTGTTTCCACCTCCAAGCCATTAGAACTTCTACACATTGACTTATTTGGACCAGTTAAAATTGCTTCAGTCAGTGGCAAGAAGTATGGGTTAGTAATCGTAGATGATTATAGCAGATGGACATGGGTAAAGTTCTTAAGGCAAAAGGACGAGTCACACTCTGTGTTTGTTACCTTCTGCAACCAAGTTCAGAATGAAAAGGATCTTAGAATCGTCAAAGTCAGAAGTGATCATGGTGGAGAATTTGAAAACAAAGATTTTGAGTTATTCTTTAATGAAAACGGCATTCTGCATGATTTCTCTTGTCCTAGAACTCCCCAGCAAAATGGAGTTGTAGAACGAAAGAACAGAACATTGCAAGAAATGGCCAGAACCATGATCAACGAGACTAACGTTGCTAAGATCTTCTGGGCAGAAGCAATAAACACAATGTGTTACATTCAGAATAGAATCTCCATAAGACCTATTCTGGAAAAGACTCCATATGAATTGTGGAAGAACAGAAAGCCCAACATCTCCTATTTTCACCTATTTGGATGTACATGTTTTATTCTGAATACAAAAAATTATTTGAACAAATTTGACTCTAAAGCACAAAAGTGTATTATGTTAGGATATTCTGAACGCTCAAGAGGGTACAGAGTATACAATAAAGAAACACAGATTATGGAGGAGTCAATCAGTGTTCGTTTTGATGATAAGCTTGACTCTCAAAAGTCAAAGCAGAATGAATTCCTTGCAGGTATGGAAGTTGAACTCATAGGTACTGAAGACAAATCATCAGAAGCTCTCAACAGAGACACTCCCTCAACATCAGAAAGAGTAACTGCAAGCAATCCAGCACCTTCTGTTGATCAACTCTAGAAAAGACCATCCAGAAGCAGCATGGATCACCCAGAAGAAACAATCTTAGGAAGAAAGGAAGATCCAATCAGAACAAGATCTAGCTTCAGAAACCCTGAAGAGTCCCTCATGGGACTGGTTTCTCTAATTGAACCAACAACAATTGATGAAGCACTTCTGGACAATGACTGGATTCTAGCAATGCAAGAGGAGCTAAATCAATTCACAAGAAATGACGTATGGGATCTAGTTCCCAAACCAAAAGGATTCAACATCATTGGTACAAAATGGGTGTTCAGAAACAAACTGAACGAACAAGGTGAAGTCATCAAAAACAAAGCACGACTAGTGGCACAAGGTTATAGTCAGCAAGAGGGGATAGACTATACAGAAACCTTTGCTCCAGTCGCCAGGTTAGAATCTATCAGACTCTTAATTCCATTTGCTGTTAATAAAGGCATCACTCTGTATCAGATGGATGTTAAGAGTGCATTCTTAAATGGCTATATAGAAGAAGAGGTATATGTGCACCAACCCCCTGGTTTTGAAAGTTCCAAAAATTTAGAATATGTTTTCAAACTAAAGAAGTCACTATATGGTCTGAAACAAGCTCCCAGAGCTTGGTATGAAAGACTAAGTAACTTCCTGCTAGAAAAGGAATTCACCAGAGGGAAAGTGGACACAACCTTGTTCTGTAAGACAGTTAAGAATGACATTTTAGTATGTCAGATTTATGTTGATGACATCATATTTGGATCCACTAAACCCTCTCTAGGAAGAAATTTTGCTAAATGTATGCAGGCAGAATTTAAGATGAGCCTAATGGGGGAACTAAAATTCTTTTTGGGCATTCAGATTAATCAAACCCCAGAAGGAACTTACATTCATCAGAGCAAATATGTCAGAGAACTTCTGAAGAAATTTGATCTCTCAGAATGTAAGCCATCAAAGATTCCAATGCATCCCACGTGCAATCTGGAAAGAGAAGAGGTAAGTAAAAAGGTAGAACAGAAGGTCTACAGAGGTATGATTGGTTCTCTTCTCTATCTGACGGCTTCAAGGCCTGACATTCTATTCAGTGTTTGCATTTGTGCTAGATTCTAATTAGATCCTATAGAATCTCACTTAACAGCAGTTAAGTGAATTTTCAAGTATCTGAAAGGTACTACTAATCTGGGTTTGTTTTATAGAAAATCAAGTGATTACAGCTTGATAGGACACTGTGATGCTGATTTCGCTGGAGACAGAGTAGAACGTAAAAGCACTTCTAGAAGCTGCCAGTTTTTGGGAGAAAATCTGATCTCATGGTCCAGCAAAAGACAATCCACAATAGCTCTATCAACAGCAGAAGCTGAATACATAGCAGCAGCTGGATGCAGCACACAAATGCTCTGGATGAAAAGTCAACTTGAGGACTTCAAAATATTTGAGAGTAACATCCTTATCCTCTGTGACAATACTTCTGCTATTTGTCTCAGTAAAAATCCTATTTTGCATTCTATGGCTAAGCATATAGAAATAAAACATCATTTTATTAGGGACTATATTCAGAAAGGGATTCTAAATTTAAAATTTATTAACACAGACCATCAATGGGATGATATCTTTACAAAACCTCTTTCTGAAGATAGTTCAACTTCATTCTGAAACATCTCAGCATGAAGCTCTACCCAGAATAAAACTGTTTTGATTCCATATCTTAACCTTCAGAACTTTGTTTATTTTTCCGTGAACTACTGATCAATCTTTCTTCAGATCTTTAGAAGTACAGATTGTATCAAAATCTATCCATGAAGATCTGCGCGCTTCATTTCAAGGATAGAAATGTGCAGCTCACTCAAGCAAACAGATGTCATCCAATCATCAGCTACTTTCTGAGGCTGAACACGCGGTCACGTTTCTGAAAGGTCAAAAGCGCTGATTGGATGCATTGGGACACATGTCATGGGTAACCGTTTCAATATCTTTCTGAATCCCCCAAAATCAGATATCATTAAATGCTCATAATCATTATAATTTATTTCTCTCTCTTACCGTTTATGTTTTCAAAATCCTTTTTAAAAATCTATTTAAACACATCTCTCACCACTTACACTTTTTTACTTTCACTTTCATTTTCTCTACAATCTTATTGATTTCAGTTTGGAACCTTTCTCAAAACCCTTTCAATTTCTTCTCAAAACCTTCGGTGTGAACATGGCTTCCTCAAGCAACCCTACTTCCAGTACTCAGAAAACTGATTCCTGCTGAAGAACTGGGTCAAAAAGAGGATATTGCAGAATGCTCTGAGAAGCATCTAGTCACTGAAGATTCTCAAGCTTCCTCCTATGAAAGGCAGGCTCTAGAAGACCTGAAAAGATCTGACATTTTGATGAAGGAAAGAATGGATAAACATGACGACAAAATTGAGGTAATCACAAGCATGTTAACCAAGCAACAGGAAACCAACACCCAGATCAAGAGCATGTTGGAAGCCTTGTTCACGCGTCTACCTCCTCCCTCTTAGAATTTTCTCGTTTTTAAAACATGTTTATCTGTAATATTCTTGCATTGCTGTTGTTCTGAACTTTTCGTTGATTCTGGTTTTTAATATAAATGCAATTTGGCTCTGATTATATTTTCTTTTTGATAACTGACAAAAAGGGGGAGAAAGAATAAGATATTTTTTCAATAACAGATTACTGAGACATAAGTCTCAAACATTCTGATCTATTTAAATTTCTCTCTTCTGAAAAGCTTGAACAGGTACAAAACTCTGATGAAAGATACAGTAAGGTTCTGATGCTCAAAGACTCATGGAATTAAAGGGAAGTAATCAACTGAGGGTGAGTTTCTCTTCTTAATTCTATACTTTTTATTCTTTATTTTTAATTGAAAAATCTGGTTTTTGTCATCATCAAAAAGGGGGAGATTGTTAGAACATAATTTGATTCTACAACCCTTGATTAGAGTTTTGATGATAACAAAATACAAAGAATAAATAAATTTAAAGAAATATATATATAAAACAAATATGCTTCTTAAGATTATGTTTTATATATACAGAAGTTCTGGTGGAATCAGCATCAGAAGATCAGTAATACGTGCTACACGCTGAAGCTACCAGAATATACGCTGAAGCTTGATGACCAGAATCTGCGCATAAATAATACACTCTGACTCTGATCAAAGACATCTCTACCAAGTCATCAACACTCTGAAGCATTATCATAAGTTAAAGCAAAGAAGACTCTGAAGCGTTATTAATTATTCAAGACAGAATTAAATGCTAACGGCTCTCTTCAGACAAGATCTTCTTCAAAAGGAAAGTGTGTTATTGTCATTAAACTGGCTTTATGGACAATGTATCTTTGCCTTGCCTATATAAACATGTCTGCTTGAGAAAAGACACACGCATGCACTCACATAATTTGCTAAGCCTTCAAAACCACGCTTATTCAAACGCTTTAGCAAATTCAGTTTATTCCAAGCTTAACTTGTGTAATTATCACAGTTGTGATATATTTTTTTGTTAGAAAACATTAACACATCCTTGTTCAATTATTTGTAAAAGATTTCCTTGAGATAAACCGGTTTGTGGTTATACTCAAGAAGACTTTAACAGTTGTTAAAGTAGCTGTTGTAATTCTTTGAGAATAGTGGATTAAGACCTCGTTGGAGAGAGGCGAAATCACCTTGACGGGTGGACTGGAGTAGTTTGAGATCAAACGAACCAGGATAAAAATACTGTGTCGTAAAGTTGTTTATTATTTAATCCGAGTTTTTTTTCAATTCAACCCCCCCTTCTTGTGTTTTTCACATCTTCATAAGTTTCTAGTTTCAATCAAGATTCAAGAGTTTGTTTGATTTCCATACAATAAATTCATCAATTATAAAATTCACTCAAGTTTTGTGTTCAAGTTACATTTTTGGATAATTTACAAAAAGGATTACAATGGGAAATACGAACTATATTTGTTTTGTTTACAAAAAAGAAATGATGTTTCTTCTTCAATTTTATTTTGCTTCATCTTCAAGAAACTCGTCCACACTCTTTGCTAGCCATGGCACTCTCATCTTTCAACCTCACTTTGGCCGTCCAATCCACATTGATCATTAAACAAGGAAGAGAGAAAGTTAGCAAATAATCAACATGTGAAAATTTTCCAAGCAAGAATTAATGGTTAAAAGAAATTCGCATTCCATCATTAGGGTTTGCATTTGGAATCAGAAATTCAAAGGGGGTTTTCAATCATCGGCTATCTTCTCTTATTTTGCAAATCACAAAAGCTTTTTTTGGTTCACAAAAGGAAAAGAAATTAGCATACATTTTTCACTGCCAAAAATAAAGTCAAAATTGCCAAATATACAAGCAAGCAAACTGCAACACAACAGCCAACAACAACAAGGCAAAACACGCAAAACCGCCCAAGGCAGCAAAACAGCAACGCAGCAACCAACAACAAAAAGGCAAAACAAGTAAAACTGCCCAAGGCAGCAAAATAGAACAAACAGCAAGCAGCACAAAAACAGCCAAAAGCAGGCTGCTAGAATAGGCAAAAACAACTCAAAATGACAACATATGTAAGATAGCATTAATTCACAAACAATGCAAGCTACCACTAGCTCACATAGCCCTTGCCTCGTCATTTTCCTAATATTGCAAACCCTTCATAAAATTTCAAAAAAAGCAAAACAACTTTATATCATTGAAAGATAAAGAGGAAAAGAGACAGGTTTAGAGAGATATCACCTAACCCAAAATAATCCACAACATGTCAAAGTCAGTCATGTATAAGCCTACCTAAAGCATGATGTAGTAAGCCACAAAAACTCCAAACACATTAGTCCAAATTCTGCCCTCATACACCAAAATGACTAAAAACAGAACCTGCATCCTAAAGCCACCAAGTCAGCATACAATTTTGTTCAAATTCACAAAACCTTCCCTCCTATTTTCACCCTTATCTCATTATAATAAGGGCCATCGTTCGGTTGAGATAGGATGTGATTTTACCAAGCCAAAAAACCAGAAGAGGGAACACAGCCAGCAAACTGAAAAGAGAGATTTTACCAAGTAAAAAGCCAGAAAAACTAGAAAAAGATACCAACTACAAAGCCTAAACCAGAGGAAGATTTTAGAAAAAATAATAACCAAACTCTGTAGCATTTTTAGCAGCAATCTCGCTCCAAAGTAATCTGCAAAATCTCCATTAACCTGCATCAAACACATATTGTTAAACAATTTTTAAGATTTAAGAAGAAGTGGAAGGGATTTCCTGAGCTCACCTCTCTTGAAGCTCCGTCGGAGAGACTCCGACAAGTAGCTATTTTTCACCATTTATACATCTCTGTGCTTGTGATTGACTGTTATACGAGAAAAGTCATCTTTATTTTGTTTTTCATGAATGTGCTTGTTTTAAAATCTGAACCGTGAATCTAAAACAGTAAGTAAAACAATGAAATTAAAACAGAACAATAGCATGCGATGAAATCGAAAACCCAAAAAACCAGGCTGAACATAAAAACACAGTAAACCAACTTCCCTTTCTAAGCCCATTCATAAAAGATGGACACTTCCAAACCAGAATCACCAACCTATTGTTATTGTTTTTTGCTTCATTCATCAATTCAAAGCATGCCAACAAGCTTTTAGGCGCTTGAATCAGATAACAACATTATCCATCCCCATCTCTACACAACACACATTGTTATCACCTTCATCCGCAACTTTTATCAATATTTTTTTCTCAACCAAGGACCTGAAAAAACAATAAAGTTTAATATCTATGTAAATCACACATTTCTATAATAAAAACATAATGCCTACATACCTTTATCAGAAGCATCTTTGTCGCCCTCAGCCAAGGCCGCCGTCCGCTTCGATCATTGTCGCTTCTAATGACTGGTACCATGAAATAACATTTCCATCTTCATCCACCTCCTGCAACAACAACTGAACTGAGAAGTTAACGAAGGCGGAGGAAGAAGGTTTTGGGTCGTGAGACGAAGCGGGGGCGAAGACGAATCGGGAAGGAGATTGAAGGTGATGATGGTGACATTACGAGATCAAGAGGAGAGATTTGTTTTGTTTATAGTGAAGCATCAAGAAAGAGGATGATGAAGGTATAAAGGGTTGCCCTTATGAGATGATGGAGGAAACGAGGAAGATGGAAGGAACCTGGAGAGAGAGAGAGACTTGTTTTTTGTCTTATGGTAAATATGGGAAAAAAAAGTTTAATTAACAATAATAATAATAATAATTAAATTTTCTTTATCTTCCCCATACTGCCAATCAGCGGTGCCTATATACCTCTTTAGGGTTTGAGATTGTTCCTTGTTTTTTCCCTCTAGCTGGGTCAGCCCATTGGGCTATTGGCCCAATCCATTTTCGATTTTCCCTTTTTGTTTTAATAAAATCATGAATATAACAAATAATAACTTAGTACAACTGGCAAAGCATATCACCAATAACCTTAAGGACCCGGGTTCAACCCCTGCTAGGGCCTTTTTTTTGTTTTTTAGTTATTATCTCCCCATATTTTACTATACTTCTTAAGCAAATATAATTTATTTCATTCATATAATTATTTCATGAGAAAATACAAAAACATGTCTTTTTATTAAATTGATCTTTCCCTTAATTTTAGTTATTAACTTAATCTTTTATTTAATATCTTTTATTCTTTTTGATATTTATTTAACTTGATAAAAAACAATAAAACATTTAGAATTTAAGTTTATTTATTTTGTTCGTTCAAACCTTGATACCATACCCCCTTAGGTAGATCCATGACGCGATTAAACTCCATTTGATCGCTTTATGTCGAAGTATACATTTAGCTCACAACTGTACATAACAAACAATTAGGTTTTTTTAGTCTCCCTCTTAATTTCTTATTCTTCTTTTGTAATTAAAACTTAACATTCACAAATCAAAAAAAATCCAAAAACACTTAATCATTACTTGAATTTATTTTAAAATTCACAAAACACTCAACAAACCAAAACTTCCCCCAAAGGGTATGTTATCTCCATTCTACCGCGATGTCAATCGTGACTATTACTAGAATGCGTGCGTTAACGTCGCCCATTAAAAAACACAAACAAACCAACCATTTTCTCAAGAACTACGGTGTTTTGATTCCTTCACTGGATACATAGGCAAAGGGTCGCGAAACCCTCACGAACTCATTAATAAAAAACCATTTCTTTCCCCTTAAGAAAATATAGTTATAGATAAATACACCCTTAAAGACAAACAAACAAAATGGATCATGTTGAGTACAACGGATGTGAGGGGGTGATAATACCTTCCCTTCATATAACCGACTCCCTTACCCTTTCTCATGGTCGCAAGACCATCTTATCCATCCTCTTGTGGTTTTATGATATTTTCCCTTCCTTCAGGATAAATAAAGTTCAGTGGCAGCTCTGTGTTTTCTACCAGTACCTTCACCACCTCATAAGGTCCATTTGTAATCAAGAAGATATTTTTTGGCGGTTCTATGATACATACCACTATGGACGACAAAGATTTTCCACACCCTGTAAACATGGACATAGTCAAAAGATACTATGCATGAAAATGACTCGCTAGGTTGACTGGCCTAGGGAAAAATAAAGAGAATCCCGGCAAACTGAAATGGTTCAAGCAAAAATTAGGGATATATACAAAAGATTATACACCCGGCAAGTCGAAAACCTGAAAAGACGGCTTGGGCAAAAAAGGGTATCCCGATGGATTGAAAACCCAAAAGGGAGGTCTAGGAAAAAGTTAGGGATTAAAGCGTACAACTACGCCCCATTAGATCACTTGTTGAAAGCTTTATTACCAAAGTCAAAAGTTCAAATGGTACAGATCATTTCAATCAACTTCTTTTGACAGTAAGGGATGAGTTGTTCGAAGACATAGGGGCAATAGCGGAGTTGGAACCCAACGAGATCATTTCCACATAGCTATATGTTTTGTTTTTACTTTGTACTCTTTTCATTCCATGATAATTTCCTCTTACTAGGATTTATGTCTCTTTTTATAAAATCGCATGTTTATGGGCAAACCATCAATACAAATACACCATAAAAGTCAAACTTTTTGTTTTTCTGCTTTGTTTGCAAAAACGTCCAATGAATAAAATTGAATGAACATATGCATATGAACAAGATTAACTGTTAACAAATATATACATAAGAACATGAATAAGCATTTACTCAAGACTCTTGGAGTTGGGATGACATTCAAGTCGTCCACAAATCCCCACAGAGCCACTTCCATGAGATTATCTCCATAGAGTAATCTTCACAAATTCACCTTTAATGAAGATACATTCCATGCAATTTCCCTAGAAGATCGCTCTGGCGGATAGAAGAATATGATCTTTTTCTCAGAAATATCACCAACTTATGGAGTTCCAATCAGTACAGTTCATGGAAGTTCTCTTCCCCAGCTGAGTTTATTCCTCCAAAACTGTAAAACACCCTACAGATTTCTTCTCTCCAACAGAGCTCATTTCCTAACCAAGGGTGTTTCTTCAGCAGAGTATTTCTCCGTCAACAGGGTTGATTCCCCCAACAGGGTTTATTTCCCCAATAGATTACAGTCTCCCCAGCTTGAGTCTGTTCCTCAGACGGCTATGAATCATTGGCAAAATTCCTCTCCCCAGTGAAGTCGTCTCTATCCCAAGACGAGTCATAAGGTTATCCATCTCTTTTATCCCCAGTCAGGGTATAAAATAATTAAACTCCCCAGACAGGTCAGAAGATTATCCATCTCTTTTATCCCCGGTCATGGTATATAAGAATTAAACTCCCTAGTAGAGCGATAAACGACTAATGTTCCTAAACTCTTTTCCCCAAACAGAAGTCAACACTTCCTAGCGGAATTTCCTCAGACAACAAGTAGGAATCCCCATTCGAGGCATTCTAGACAAGGTTGAAGGTTACACATGTTCTTCATCCCTAGAAATAATCATGGATTCATTTTCCCCAGCAAGATGTCATACGGAACTGTTGATATATTTCCAACAACATTTCACATTCATACATCATTTACAAACGTCATAGCATATACATACGAAACACATATAGCATAGTCTCATTCATTTTGATAAAATCATTATGTAATGAATTTCAATTATCATGACATTTCATACAACTAACTCTTTACCTTTTCAGGAAAGATCAATCAACAGACAAATATCATCAACTACTTATATGACCCGACAGTCTTCTCTAAGGCTACATCTGACAAAGGGCTATTTTAGCAATTTCCTCAGAGGATCATTCTCAAAAAATACATCTTCTGGCTCAGATTAAATCAAGCATAGATTTATTATGATACTTCTTCCAATAGACATTTTATGGCTCACATTAAATCGACCATAGATTTATTCTGATAGTTCTTCCAGTTAATGAAAAAAAGACCTCTTCTGGCTCAGACTAAATTGAGTGTAGATTTATTCTGATACTTCTTCCAGTTAAAGACAGATGTAGACATCTTCTGGCTCAGATTAAATAAAGCATAGATTCATTCTGATAATTCTCCCAGTTAAAGACGGACGCAAACATCTTCTAGCTAAGATTAAATCAACCATAGATTTATTCTGATACTTCTTCTAGTTAAATACGGACACAGACATCTTCTAGCTCAGATTAAATCGACCATAGATTTATTCTGATACTTCTTCCAGTACACATTTTTTGGGTCAGATTAAATCAACCATAGACTTATTCTAATACTTCTCCCAGTTAAAGACAAACGCATACATCTTATGGCTCAGATTAAATCAACCATATATTTATTCTGATACTTCTTCCAGTAAACATTTTATGGCTCAGATTAAATCAACCATAGATTTATTCTGATACTTCTCCCAGTTAAAGATGGACGCAGACATCATCTAGCTCAGATTAAATCGACCATAGATTTATTCTGATACTTCTTCCAGTAGACATTTTCTGGCTCATATTAATTAAGAGTAGATTTATTTTGATACTTCTTCCAATAGACACTTTCTGGCTCAGATTAAATCAAGCGTATATTTATTCTGATACTTCTTCCAGTCGAAGCCGAGCGTAGATTTAGTCTAATCTCTATCAACAGTTACTTTGAATGGAATCTATAAGCCCATCTCCAATTACTCATCATTACCTCTCCAAATGGCATCTTTAATCCCATTCCCGATATAATCAACCAACGACATTATTTCGTGCACCGGCGAGTGTAAATTTATGGGCACTTAAGTGTTCAATCATATTATACCTTCAAGTCACGAATGGCATACATGTCAATATAACTCTTCAGGCTTAAGAAGATTTAACAGGGGAAGCTCTTGTACCCCAAAATATGCCCTCCCATTTTCTTCAAAAAACATGCTCACAAAAGGTCTCAAATACTCAAAGCTACTCAAGAGTTGACTAGTCAAACCTCCTCCTAAGCAAGGATCTACAACTAGGGTTTAATTCTTCTCAAAGAAGATTGGGTTCCAAGGGTCTCAAATGACATTCTTGGTTCACCACGGGTCCTCAATAGTTCTTATGTCAAGTTTCAAGACTTGCATCACAAGTTTGCTCAATCAATTGCTCAGATGATTGAAAATCAACAGTATTGAGTAAAAAGTCAACTATGGTCAACATACAGTCAAACTTCAAGATTTTTGGTCAACATAAACAATTTGAAGTGACATTAATCATTTAATAAAGGGTTTATCATTATTCCTCAAGGAAAGCCATCAAATCATCAAAGGTCAAAAAATTGCCAAATTAGGGTTTTGATTGAAGATAACGAAGCAAACTTGTGATGCAAGGCTTGAAACTTGTCATGAGGGAACCTTGAAGCATATGAGGAACCATGAAACTTACTTGAGGCATTAGAAACTCAATTTTCTTTGAGAAACATAAAAACCTAATTGTAGGCCATTTCTTAGAAGAGATGCGTGTATGTTCAAACCCTTGAGTATTCTTGAGCAATTGAGAACCCTAGGAGCATGAAGAGGTGTCTTGAATCAATTGTATTAAAAAATGGGAGGGAAAATTTTAGGGTACAACACTTCCATTCAATACCTACTGAGCAAAAAAGATTTAAGACCTATACTTCTTTGCTAGATCCTTTTATTACAAGAATTTTATTTGGAAATTCGCGATAAAAAAGGGACTAAAAACATGGTCGCTGACCATCTATTGAGACTTGAATATCTAAAACCAGACAGTATTCCCATTAATGATGACTTCACTTATGATAGGTTAATAACATTAATTGACTATATTTTCAGTCATGATGACAAATTCGACGAGCTATACATAAATATCGAAGTTGTTATAGTAATAACTAATAGACCTTGGTACGCATACTTCATTAATTATCTAGCAGCAAATATCCTGCCTACTAATTTAACCTATCAGCAAAGGAAAAAGTTCTTCCATGATGTGAAAAAATTCTACTGAGATGAACCCCTCCTTTTTAAGAGAGGAGCGGACGACTTATATCTTTGTTGTGTACCTGAAGAGGAACTGGAAAGCATTAAACTCATTTTCACCCATCTCCTTATGGTGTACATGCTAGCACATCTAAAACTTGCACTAAGATCCTTCAAGCAAGTCTTTTCTAGAAAAAATCATGGAGCGATGTTCATGCTATCATAATCAAATGTGACAGGTGCCAGCGCACTGGAAATATTTCAAGACGGGATGAGATGCCCTTAAGAAATATTTAAGAAGTAAAAATTTTTGATGTCTGGGGAATTGACTTCATGGGTCCATTTCCATCGTCCATAGGAAATAAGTACGTACCTGTTGTTGTTGATTATGTGTCTAAATGGATCGAGGTTATTATCTCACCTACCAACGACGCACAAGTAGACATTAGAATCTTCAAAAACTATATGTTTCTTAGGTTCGGAGTCCCTCACCTTGTTATAAGTGATGGCGGATCCTATTTCATTTCTATTTTTTTTTAGAATATCTTACTAAGTATGGCGTAAAACATAGGGTAGCTACACCCTTGTATCCTCAAACCAATGGAAAAGTAGTGGTGTCAAATAGAGAAATTAAACATATCCTAAAAAAGACAGTCTCCATGTTTAGAAAGGGTTAGTCCTCTAGACTACAAGATGCCTTGTGGGATTATAGAACTCCTATAAGACCCCCTTAGGAACAACCCCATTTAAATTAGTCTATGAGAAATCATGTCACCTACCATTTAAATTAGACCACAAAGCCTATTGGGCTATAAAAACTCTAAACACGAACTACATAACAGCTGGTAACAAACGCCTATTAGACATCCATGAACTAGAAGAACTACATTGCGATGCTTACAAGAATGTTATAATTTACAAAGAACAAACCAAAGCATGGAATGATAAGAGGATCATAAGGAGAGAATTCCATATAAGCGCCCCAATAATTCTATTTAACTCTAGACTGTGATTATTCCTAAGAAAATTACGTTCAAGATGGTCTGGACCATACGAGGTCACAAGAGTTATGCAATCTGGTGCAGTTGAGATTCGAAACCAATCGACTGGTCCTTTTATTATGAATGGGAAGAGATTGAAACACTATAGTAGCAAGGATAATCCTACTGTTTGCGATCACCACACATTAACAAACCACCATATGTTATTACCACAACCTGATTCTACGCTTTAACAATTATCGAGCTACCAACGTTAAACTAAGCAATGCATGGGAGGCAACCAACGAGTTTTTCATTTTATCCATAAATGGTTAATTTTAAATTTTAGTTAATAAACTTATAACTTGTTTGTGTTTTATTTTCAGGGCCGCTGCATTCCCCATAGCCAAATTTATCTACTAACATTATTTCAGGATGCAGACAGTTGACGAGACAAAGATTGTTTTAAAAGAATATCCAGAGAGAGAGATTTGGTATCCTAGTTAAGAGAACTATATTACCTACCATATACCCAGACTTCCCTTTCCTTTTCCACTTATGACTTGTTGATAGTGTCTGTTTCATGTTTAGCCGCATGAGTTGGAGCATGTTTTCTGTTGCAAAACACCTGACCTACCGAAACCTAACAGTAGAATTCCTAAGGTCATTTCATTTATAACCCCATATTGGACAAATAAAAGACTGAGGCTTAGCCACATTTAGACTCTTTGGACAGGATTACTGTCTTACTAGTAAAGAGTTCGTCAGACACCTTGCATTCAACATGCCCCCATGCTAATACCGAAGTACATGCCAATATGCAAGGTAAACTAGACCTTTTCTGGGGTGGAATCACTGAGGATTTCTCACCAGACCATAAAGGCATAAATAACACTCTTATCCATAATCCTACCATTCATTATTTCCATATGGTCGCAGCCTAAACTTTCTTTGGAAAAGCTGAAAACAAACAGGTGTAAGCCAAAAAGAGTTATTTTCATTCGCAATGTTTTCGAGGATCAACCTATTAACTCTACAACCTTCCTATTGACAAATTTAAATAAGATTTCCCATTAAACCATAGAAAAAATTTATGTGGGAGGACTAGTCACTCATATTGCGGCAGCATTAGGCCTGCGAAACCGTGTAGCCTACCTAACCCCTACTTGTGGTTACAACCTGCTAGATATTGAGGATTGTTTAAACTATTGTTTAGTGAGGCGAGATGGAACTGATCAGTTTAAAATTATAATTAATTATGAAGTAGTCCACCATTTCACCTTACCTAACAATGATTTTAATAATGTCCATAACCATAGTAACTTGCATTACCAATTAGAAAACCAAAATAAATGACGCTCACCACCTGAGACTCCTCCAGCTCCCAAATATCACCATACTCCTTATTCAGATATGCCTTCATCACCTAGGTCCTCAGATCCTATTGACACACACCAGGTTGACTATGAGCTCAACACTTTAAGAAGATAAGCCATGGCCCTTCATCATAACCTAAGAGAACAAGCTGAGAAACTGACCAAAAATATGGACCACATCTTCCAGGAAATTTATTCTTTAAGGAGAGATCAAGGCCATTATGCCCCCCTGATCTGATACACATCGGGTTCTGTTTTTCCTTTTTCGCCTTTTCTTGAAACATTGAGGACAATGTTCAATTTAAGTGTAGGATAGGAACCTTAATTTTTCTTGTTTTTACTTGCTTTCTAGTTAGATTTATCGCTTTCTATTTTTAGTTTGTTTATTAGATTATCAAGATTATCGAGTCATTGCATGTGCTATCGAGTCTTTATACATATTTTCTACTGTTTGTTGTAATTTTCCCTTTTCTTGAGCTATAACATAAATTTTTGATAAAAATAAAGAGAATACTGTTGTACCCCAAAATTTTCCCTCCCATTTTCTTTAAAAAACATGCTCACAAAAGGTTTCAAATACTCAAAGCTACTCAAGATTTGACTGGTCAAACCTCCTCCTAAGCTAGGATCTACAACTAGGGTTTGATGCTTCTCAAAGAAGATAGGGTTACAAGGGTCTCAAATTACATTCATGGTTCATCATGGGTCCTCAATAGTTCTTATGTCAAGTTTCAAGTCTTGCATCACAAGTTTGCTCAGTTAATTGCACAGATGATTGGAAATCAATTGTATTGAGTAAAAAGTCAACTATGGTCAACATACAGTCAAACTTCAAGATTTTTGGTCAACATCAACATTTTGAAGTTACATTCATCATTTGATCAAGGGCTTATCATGATTCCTCAAGGAAAGCCCTCAAATCATCATGTCAAAAAATTGCCAAATTAGGGTTTTGATTGAAGATGATCAATGAATTTTGGCCTAGTGCATGACCTAATGGCTTAAAGAATAATCTCAAGGGCTCAAATACATCATCTTGACCTAATTACATGGCACAAGACATTTCCAAAGATACAAGTGATTATTAGTTGAAGAATTGAATCAATTGATAAAAAAGTCAACAGTCACATAAAAGTCAAACTTTGACTTTTTTGTCAATATTGGAATTCAAAAAACAAGAATCATCAAAACATTCAAAATTTTATCAAGTTTGACCATCAAGAATTAAGAAAATTAATAAAAAGTCAACAAAAGTCAAAAGTTGGAAAAAATTTCAACATTTACAAAAATTTCGAAGTGTTTTGTTCTTACAAAGTCACTACTTTATGGGCATTTTTCACTAAGATCCAAACTGATTCAAGGAAAACTTTCAACATGAAAGATGTAGGGATTAATGAATTCTACAACTTTTTTAATGTGGGATGATCCTCAAAAAGTTCTTGGATTAAGATATATGGGCCCATGAAGTTCTGATATTTTTTATCAAACACTTAGAAATATTTTTGATCAGTTTTTCATCTCAACTTCTTGGCAAATTTTCACCAAGTTCCCTTTTATTTTATCCAAAATGGTCAACATGAAAGTTGAATATCTTGATTCAAGCTTTCCAAAATGTCCAAGAGCATGAAAAGATCATACTTCAGCTGAGAGATTCAAAGAGTTTAAGTTGGCATTTCATTCTTGAATTATAGGTCATTTTTGTGATGAACTCATGACCAAATCTCATAACCATGCTACACAATCTCATTTTGTAGGCCTCTAAACTCCTAAATATTTCCATAATCAGAATATTACACACTCTTTTTGGCTACTATCCAATTGACTTAAGCCTTATCCAAGTGATCATTCGACTAATGGCACAAAGGCACCATTGCCATTTTCATAAAGAAAACTTTAATCACAAAGCCAACTTCTTGATTTTCCAACTTGTTTCATCTGAGTACAAGCAACCTCAAAAGAAAGAAGCAAGCTCCCTGCACCCAACAACTCCATAGAACACTTATAATTCTCCATTGGAACCACTATTTTCACATAAACTTGATTTTTTCACTTCCAACCAAGCCATAAATGGCTATCTTGCAAATCTGGTTACTTCAACTTCTCAAACCTTTTGCCTATAAATATAGAGTTCATTTGCAACCCAAGACACGAATTCACAGCTTCAAAAACACCCTTAATCTCTCTCAAACCAGAATTAACCATAAAACTCCATTTTTGAACTTTGGAGTCCATTTATTCGAGACTCATAAACCTTGCAATATATGTTCAAGCCAAACATCCACACACCTCACATACATCAAATAGAAGTTGTCCAAACACAAGAACAACTTCTGTAACATCATTATCACCATCTTCCAAACTCAAAAACTGTGCCTTGCAAGTTGACTTGGTTGGGGAGATTCAAACACTTTCAACATAAAGTAAGGATTAGAACAACTTCAGGGAGGTTCAAGGAAGCTTAATCAATCATAATATTGCACCTGAAACAACTAGAAGAAGCTTTGGACTTTTCTCCAAAGAGGTAAAAAACTCAAATTGTGATATCCTTATTCATACATCATTTGCTTTTGATTTCAAAAAATAAAATGTAGATACCATGCCTCTAAAGCTAACCATGTCCTTAGTTCTCATTTAAATTGATCGTGTGATGATAATTTTGACTCTGAACCGTTAGGGTTTGTTTTTGGTACCAACATAAATTCTCTTTTATCTTGGAGTTTTAGCTTGAGTAAATTACATGGTTGAATTCGTGATTAAATTTCAAGCAAGTTTGGGTTTTTGGAAGTTTTCAAAATGGATGAGAAATGAGAGTTTTCAAGAATCATCAATGGTGTTAGTGTCTGCCCGCGTGAGGAAGAAGAAGATAACATTACAAATTTCTAGAATTGATTTCATATTATATTTAATGGGGGCGTTTCATAACCGGATGAAATAGCCACCCCAGTGGTAATCACATTTTGTTTTATAGTTTTAATTAGTTTGTAAATTAATTAGAATTAGGGTTTATACTATAAAATATTTTTCTAAATAAAACATCAAAAATATTTTCTAACACTTAGAAATTTTTTTTAGGGTTTTAAATTTCTTTCCCTTTTCACTATCTCTGCGCGTTTGTTTATTTTTCGCATTAATATAATTATGTAACTGTTAAGGGATGTAATAGTTTAAATTAGGGTTTTCTTTATTTTCTTCCCCATTTTATGGTTTGTACTCCCCATCCCCGAAGCACTATAATAGCGTAGACTTTATTTCACGCACCTTATATATATATATATATATATATATATATATATATATATATATATATATATATATATATATATATATATATATATATATATATATATATATATATATATATATATATATATATATATATATATATATATATATATATATATATATATATATATATATATATATATATATATATATATATATATATATATATATATATATATATATATATATATATATATATATATATATATATATATATATATATATATATATATATAACGGCTAGCTTAATAGGCTTGTATGAAAAGACATGAAAACAAAATGTTACATAACCATAACTTCAAGATAAAAATAACTGAAATCAAAACAACATTCACACACGCACCTCTAGGATAACCTCACTTGTTGCCTTTAAATAAAACAGTCATGTCCCTCGAACGTAGGATGATTTAGAAAAGACCCTCGATTAAAAGATCGTAGTCCCTCGATGACCCTTCGATGTTTCCTTCGGTAAACTATCTTAGTCCCTTAGGAAAATTGCTAAAGCATCCTACAAGTTGCCTTTTATGACTGAACGATGACCGGCGCCTGTCCCTCACATCCAATGATAGGGCTTCTTACTAACTAATGGTAGGGTAGCACCATCTAAAGGAGGAGGAAAAGAAAAAAGACTTTTTGAGTAGGTAGAACGCTCGTAGTCGCTTGCTCACAAACTTTTCAAAACAAAACATCTTTTTCATAAAACAACACTTTCTTTCATAAAAAATTTCAAAAACAAACATTTTGTATACATTCTCAACGATACGAGAATCATTACAAAATTACTGTACTTAGGCATTTTCAAAATATTTTCAAACGTACACAAGCATAAAGCATTTCCAAAAAGTGAGCTAGCGATTAAGAGCCTGTAGATAACTACGGATGAAAAGGGTGCTAACACCTTCCCTTTTCATAACTTACCCCCCCCCCCCCTACTCAGAAAATTCTCAAAAGGTCTTTCATGTTCTTTTCACCCTTTCCTTTATTGGATAAAACAAAAGTGGGTGGCGACTCTTGCTATCCGCAATATTTGTGATGAAACACAAAATCCAAAAGTCAATTCTCCCACCGTATTATAAATATTGTGCATTTTTTAAACTTTTGGCTATTAGAAAAGTTAAGGATAAGTTGCAGGGACTTGGGAAGACACCTAAAAGATCAGTATCGTTTTAACACCGTAAGCCTCCCGATTATAGAAATTGATATACACGTGGAATTAAACTCTCGCCCCTAAATAAGTCCTTAAGTAGTTTATCTTAGCAGTCAACACCATCTTAAGCATTATCTCCACAGGAAAGCCGATGAATATAAGTGAATGATCCAATTTTTGAAATGATTAAAAATAGGGAATACACCTTTAAAAGTTGAGTGATCCTCACCCGACTGCATAACTCAAATGGTTGTGGAACCTACAAAAATAACCCATTGTTAGTTGGTTCAAAGGTCTCTGGTGTTGAACTTGGTAGGGCAGACTACAGTCCTATCCTCCACAACTACAGTTAGGTAAACAAAGGGGTTGTGCTGATTTAAGTACCAGAACCCCATGAAAATAAAAAGGGTCAGAGTCACTAATCGATCGCCTTGCTATTAGTGTGCACGGATGACGAGCTTAATATGATTGCGCCTGAATGAAAAAGGATGAAAAATAGGATGAGTAAGTTTGGCCTAAACATAATAATATGATGCAGATCGGTTTGTATAGAAAGGAGACTTATGACCGCAAATGTGGAATATTTTGTTACAATATTCTTAGTTTTCGAGTTAGTACCTATCAATGCAACTATGCCCAAAGCAGAGTCTATAGCCTAAAGTAATTACTTGATCACCATTATTTTTCTTGTTAGCACAGGTTTTTCTTGAGAACAAGCAAAGGTTCAAGTGTGGGAGCATTTGATAACACCGAAACACATCACATATTTGACTCGATTTGCACATATTTTATCCATTATTTTACCTCTATTTCCAGTGTTACGTTGTTGTTTTGTCATTTTTTCAGGTAATTATCCCTATGAGAGATATACACGAAAAATGAAGCAAATCAGATGGAAAATAGAGAAAAAGGATGAAATTGCACTCAAGCAATTTAACATGGTGTTGGCCATGGACAAAGCCGTAAAGAGAATGACTTGTCCCACTCTCAAACGGCCAAAAGACCAAGTCTTCCACATTTTGGAAAGGTGACATTCGCCACCTAAGGATGTCGTTCACCATCCTTTGTAAACTTCAGGCGGTTGGAAAGTGGACTTGGTCTTGGCCTTTACTTCGTCCACTCCTCCCTACTTCCTCTCACACAAATTTATTAACCACCTGTCACCATTTAGAGTTTTGGAAGACTATAAATACTAGTTTTATGACATTTTATAATCCATCCAAGCTTAGTTCATTGCAAGCCATAAAGTTCACCGATGAAAGCTCTAACTCTTCCCACTAGGGGATTAATGCATTTGTTTTCTACCAGTCTTAAAGCACTTTATTTGAAACGATTACTTTGGCAAGTTTATCTTCCCGCATTTACATTCCACCGAAGCTTATTTCCGTCATTTACATTTTCATCAAAGTTTATTTTTGTTGTACCAGATTCAAGCCTCTGTTTGGATCAGATTCTTATTTAATTCAACATTATTTATATTATGTTTGTTTTACTTTACCTTGCACCTCTATCCTATCGCACCTTCTTAATTATAATTTACCATGTTTAATTTCATCTTCCAAACAAATGTTTTTACTCTTACCATAACTATGTCCGGCTAAATTTAAAGTGTTGAAATGTGAGGACCGTTGATTCGACGATATAGCAATGAAAAGTTAAGATTAAGCTATTGATTAACTTAACTCACAAAGCGAAAGTCGTCATCGCACTTTATTATTTTTAAAGGAATGGGAAAAGAGCGAATAAAATCCAAAGGAATTTTTAAAGCAAAAAACTAATAAAAATGAGATCTAGATAAGGGGAGTGGTTATGGAAAGGGGAGGTATTAGGACCCTAAACATCTACAGTACTCCGTATGAACCTCTTTGAAAATATGTGTATTTGGCTAAAAAGAGTTGTTTGCAAAGAGTTTGTGGATATGAGAAAAGAAATGGTTTTTAAAATTTTGATCCGGCGAGACTTCAATGAGCCATGTGCCTACGTATCACCAATGCACAATGATGAAATCAGAACCACGTAGTTCTTCTAAAAAAGAACGAAGTTGTTTGTTGGTTAATTTTAAATGAATAGACATTTTGTCATCTTAAGGGGAATAATCAACTGATCCACCATGAACATGGGAAAGGTGGACCTTTGCATCACAAGTGAAAGAAGAGCTCCAACCTGGATAACACAATAGGTATGCCACTAACCCCTTCAAGTGGAAATGATTCAACATAAACATAAACCAATATCATGGAGATATGAGGATTACAACTCAACTTTAAAGATGACTAGTGTGTAATCTTAAGAAAAAGGTTTTAAACAAAAATGCACCATGTAACACCCTAATTCTACCCGACAATTATATAAATAAGTCAGAGTTACGAAATCATTCATGCAAACAAATAAGGATGCCACAAATTCATCATTAAAAACTCATTGCATTCATCATGGATATGTAACACTTTAAAACATCGGATGAACCATCATCATAACAATTTAATCTCTTAATTCAACAATTTAAACATCTACGCAGCGGAATTCTTAATAACATCTTTATCATCGTTACAGCAACTTTAAAATAACACATATTTAATAATAATCAACTTAAATTTCATCAGTTGAATAATCAACAATCAAAAACAACAAGCGTTCATCCCCCCGAGTGTTACATATCAGAGCAATGACACTGACTTAAACTACTGAAGGTATACATCCTTCACTCTTGATTACTTGCACGTTACCAACATAAGGGCAACATTCAAACAGAAGGGGTGAGATATCTAACAATATAATAAAACGTATGATAATTAATATATTAAGTTAGATCACATAACATCACCACTTCTCATCTTATAATCAACAATAATTGTAACAAATAATACACATTCACAACATCAAAACACAACTTCTTTATGCAATCGTATAATGTGACTCAATACTATGCAAATGCATGTGGTACCATTGGAGCAGAACTCCCATCTTAAAAATATGCCAATAAATAGAGGCATCAATAAGGCATAAGCCTTCATCTTAATATTCGCCAATACGGGCCATCTTAACGAGCATAAGCTCCATCTTGAAATGCAATGTATGCGACACAATCATGAATGTAATGTCAACACCATAATTATCAACATCTCAACACAACATCATCATTGGCCAAAAGCCTACATCTTAAAAGCTTCCAATTATTAGAGGCATCACAATATCTTTCATCATATATCATCATAATTCATCAACCGTCACATATCATCATAATTCATCAAACAAAATCTCATTAACATCATCTCATCAACAACTCAGTTGTACAGTAATATAACAGTAACTCATTAATCTCACAACGTTGGCCATAGGCCTTCAACATGATATTGCCTATAATTAATTAATCATCAAAGGCTTACTTCTAAATCACTAGACCTCTACATATTACTATTCTATAATACTACGTCATTATCATCATTAATCCGACTATTACAAACCCAACAGTAATCTATACTCATCTCATTCTCCTCATTCTTCACAAAAGTCAACATAGTGATTAACACGGGAATTAACTCTAGTCCTAATTGGGATACTAGGATTATACTTCCTATTATTCATTTTAATCCTTAAGAATAAAGTTCATCGCGTTAGCTATTCAACGCTTCGAACGGCACCTCAAACGGAGTCCGAAAACTCAAGTTACAACATTCTCAAACTGATTCTGCCAAAAACCAGACAACATGGATCGACGCGTAATGCCTTGGGTCGACGTGTACTGAACTGATCACGCCCCATGAGTCGACGCTTCCTCTCTTGTATCGACTCATACTAAGTCTGCCACACTACATGTATCGACACATGCTCTTACGTATCGACTCATCCTGAGTCTGAAAGCCCTCATGTATCGATGCAGGACTCCTTCGTATCGACTCATCCTGAGTCTAAAGGCCTTCTTGTATCGACACATAGCGTTTGGGGTAGACACATACTGCTCTGTCATGAATATTTTCTACGATTTCACTGTGTTTTCACTATGGTTTCCATACTTTAAGCCCTAAAAAAATCCTCTAGTCATAGATAATCATCACTTACAGTTATCCTATAATTCTACATCAAATATACAACATTGGGACATCATTATTCATCTTTCAATCATCGATTTTCATCATACAACATCATATACATTCAAATCATGAACAAGACAACAATTTCACATCTAATCCCACATACCAATCATCATAAACCCTATTATAGAGTCAGAACCCCACCCTTACCTTGGATTGAAGGTTGCTCTATAACTTTTCCGGTTGGATTTCCGTTCTGCCTCTTTTCCTCCTTTCCAACAACTTTCACGTTCTCTTCTTCCAACCCTTATTTTCCTTCTCTTCTTACTGCTTTTTCTTTTCTATTATTTCTAACAATAATAAAATAGCCCTATTATTCTCTTTATTCCTTAATGGGCTTAAGACTACTACACCCCCTTATTACTACTTCTATCCTTTAAAACAAGCCCAAATCAAATAATATTATCATTCTTCTAATATTATTTCACCACTTAATAAAATAAATAAATCCAACGGTTGTACCCCAAAATTTGCCCTCTCATGTTTTCCAAAGTCTTCCCCCTTCATGGTTGATCACAAACCCTTGCCTAAGGAAAAATAAAATTTTTGAGTGGTGCTTTAAGTACCCTTCGATTGGCATTCTGAAAGACCCTTCAATTGGTATTTTGAAGGAGCATTTCGATTGGCATTATGGACAAGCACTTCGATTGGCATTATGTCAAGGCCTTCGATTGGCATTCTGAAAGACCCTTCGATTGGTATTCTGAAGGAGCATTTCGATTGGCATTATGGACAAGCACTTCGATTGGCATTATGTCAAGGCCTTCGATTGGAATTCTGAAAGACCTTTTCGTTTGGCACCCTGGGCCAAGCCTTTCAATTGTCATGCCAAGGGATCCTTCGATTTAGCATTGTGTCAAGGCAACTTCGACAGGCATGTTAACCATGTCCTTCGATTAGCATGAACAGCACCTTTCGATTGGCCTGTTAACAAAGCCTTTCGATTGGGATTTTAATTAGTACCCTTCCATTGATATTTGGACCAGGGCCATTTGAAGAACTCCTTCCAGGCCATTTGAAAGAGGTCATCAAGAGGGAACTCAAAAAAACAAGTCCAGGTACACTGAACATGAGAAAATGGCATGCTTCCCTTGCAAATATAGAAATAATTAAATGCTGTTTGTGGATTTAATTCCTGAGTTAAAGGCCAGATTCTTGCCTTTTCTGTTCCTAAAGAGCTGATTCGACCAGAGTGACTCTTTTCAAATCAAGCAGTCGAAGCAGAAGGCGTCCCATTTGAAGGAGGCAACTCAAGACCAATCGAAGAGCTTGGCCTGAAGGCATTCGAAAATCAAAAGTGTCCAGATTCATTCCAGATTCCAAAGAGACACGAATGTTTCAAAAAAGGAAATATTTTAATGTGTCTGATTCTTGTCTCATGGCTTTAATGGCTTGGTTAAATGGCTGTTCCTTGCCATTTTCATGCACCCTCACACTCCTATAAATACGAGGCCAGCATACAGTGCCAAAAACGGAAAAAACACAGAACAAAAATTTTAGTAAAGAAAAGAAAACTTTGCAGAAACAAAACAGAGCAGAACGAAAAAGGAGAAACAGGGGGGGATTTGGAGATACGCTGCCAAAGGTCATCAGCATTTTCAGAAGTAATCCAAGCCAAAGCAGTCATTCTGCAAACATCTCCACACCCGGAGCCACATTGGTAAGGGTTTGCAAAACCAAAATTGCACCTTCATTTAAATACACATTGCATAGGTATTCTTGTTATTACTGATTCTGTTGCATGTAAGCTGAAGCACAAAGATGAGATCGTGCCATTGTTGGGGCACGGTCTAAGTGTCTCCTTCGAATCTCAGGATAAAACAAACCCAGACCCAGATTCAGCAGATTCACATTGAGGAAGGATCAGAATTGGGAGGAGATTCGAATCAGGGGGGGTAAAGTCCCCCCTGGACCTTTAACATTTTCTTTCATTTTGTAGGAAAGATATTCTCAGAATCCTGTTCAGAGTTTCAAAGCTTAGCAGCTTAGCTTCGAACTGGATCTAGGATTTCCAGATCGAAGGATCACATATCCAGATCTAATACCCCCAAAGTGCAGCCCCTCATGCACCTTCGATCAAGCCTCTTCATTGGGTCGAAAAACAGCCCACACCTCTTTCGACCCAGGCCTCCAGAACTTTCCCCTTTTTTTTTTATTTACTGCCTGTTTCCTTCGATTTCAGCTTTGTTTTGACTATTTTATTTCTTTTTTTTTAATCAACATAAAATCAATTAAAGAAAAACCACAAAAAACATTAGGCTAGTTTTTTTTCTATTAAATTAACTTTGTTAATTAATCTTTTAATTATCTTAACATTTTCTCAAAATTAAAATTAAGTAGATTTAGATCATTTTCCTTAATTAAAATAAAACAACAAAAATATTTTATTCTTAGGATTTTTAGAGGTTATTTTCAGATTCGCGCACGTTTATTTTATTGTAAATGCCTACTGGTTTGTAATAGCTTAACTAAGACTTTTACACTTTACTGCTTTATTCCCCCAATTTTGGACATGTAAATAATCCCCCTCCCCGAAGCCTTGTAATAGCGTAGGATTTACAATTCCCGCACTTTAAATTCCTGTACATATATTAACTGTTTATATGTATGCTAACTAGGATTGCATGACAATATTAACCTTTAAATCAACCATAGCTCACCATAACATGTACAAAGATAATATAAACTGAAAATTGACACACTCGCACATGCCACTCTTAGGGTACGCCTCACTTAGTTGCCTCGAACATGGTCATTGAGTATAGGAAGTGTGATACGGTAGGAGAACTGACTATGGTTTTGCGTTTGTTTTCGCAAATGTTTCAGTTGAGCAAGAGTCGCCACCGACTTTTTATTTTATCCTAAGGAAAGGTTTAAAAAGCACAGCAAAAACCTTTGATATTTTTCTTGGGTTCGGGGAGTAGATTATAGAAAGGGAAGGTATTAGCACCCTTTCTATCCATGGTTATCCATGGGCTCTTAGGTACTTGCTTAGATCAACTTGCCTTGGTTTTCAATTGTTTGAAATGGTGCTTTGTGTGTGACTTTTGAAAAGGTTTTGAAAAAGATGCCTTGTATAGGCTACCCTTGTAACAATTCTTTACTCGAACGTTTTACAAAAGGTGTTTGTCTTTTTGAAAAGATGTTTCAAGGTTTTTTGAAAGTTTGTTTTGGAAGTGTTTGTGAAGTGTGGTTTGAAAATAGGCAAGTGTTTTCTTTTGCAAATGGACAAGTACTTAAGAGTTATCTACCCTAAAGTTCTCAAAGATTTTTGTTTATGTTTTTAACCCTTTTAACAATTTTGTTCCACCATTGCATTTGGTGGACAATCTTGTATTAGGAGGTGAAAGGGACGGGCGCGGGTCATCGTTTAGACCATAATTGCAATAGTGCTAAGTGTCTTTGGGCAATTTTTCTTTGAAAGGGACTTGATCATTTTTAGGCAACTTTTCGAAAGCGTCATCGAGGGACTATGATCATTTGATTGTTTGTTTTACCCAAAGAAACCTAACATGCAATATGGCCCAAATATTTGAAGGCAACAAAGTGGAATACCCTAGGGGTGCAAGTGTGAGATGTGTTGTCCATTTTCATGCTCATTTATCTTGAAATTAGGTCTAGCTATTTTGTTCTTTTTATTTGCATACAAACCCTAATTCTAGCATGGTATATTTAGAAAGCGTTTAAAGTGCGAAAAGTAAAATTCCTACACTATTACAACACAATATGGGAAGGGGGGTACAAATGTTTCAAATGGGGGATATTTAGACAAGAAATTAAACCTAGCTATTACGTCATTTTCTTTGAATATTTACAATATAATTAAAGGCATAAATCAAATGGAAAAATAGAATCAAGATGCAAAATGCAAAAGGAAGGTTTTTATATGTGAAAAAGTATTATTTATATTAAATAAATAAAAGTAAAAAGATATTATTTTTTGGAGTTTTTGTATTTTAAGGGTGAAACCCTAATTTTTATTAAGTAAATATATTAACTATTTAATATGTATAATATTTAATAATTATATAGAAATAAAATAAAATGGAGTATATTCATAAAGAAAGTATTTTCCACATCAAATATTAAAAAAAATAAAAATGATATATATATATATATATATATATATATATATATATATATATATATATATATATATATATATATATATATATATATATATATATATATATATATATATATATATATATATATATATATATATATATATATATATATATATATATATATATATATATATATATATATATATATATATATATATATATATATATATATATTTATTATTTATGAAATAAATACTATATATATAAAAATAATAATATTTAATATTTATATAAAAAGTATATTTTGTATAAAATATTTTCAAAAGGGAAAATGCAATAAAATCAGAAAAGAAAGTATATTTGTATTATTTTTTCTATTTATTCTAAATACTCTATATATATATATTTATGTATAAATGATTCCTATAAACAAATAAATGCTAAAGAAAATAGGAAAATGGTATAAAAATATTTTTTTATATTTTTTTATATTATAAGCAAAAATAAATAAGTCAGCATAAAAAAAGAAAAATCAAAAAATCATTGAAATAAACCAAATGGGCCTAGGGGGTATGAAACAAAAAATGTGGTGTGGAAAGAAAATCATAAGCAAGCCCAGCCCAGGAACTTCTTCTTCAACCTTCAGACAAAAAATATGTCAAAACACGCGCCTGTTCTTCCAATTCAAACGCATGGATTCCTTGATCTTTTGCACAAACTTCCAACATAAGAAATGTTAAGCATTGAATCACGATTCCGAATATATAAAAAAATCATTCTAACTCTCAGAAATGAGAGAGAATTTTGACATTCCCAAATCCTGACCTAAGTTTTCTGCCATTTTCAAACCTTAAATTCTCATAGCTCAGGCAAAATAAATGAAAAGTAAAAGCATGTACAGGTTCAGGGGCATGAGTAGAACACTTCTTATTCACAAACCTAGAGTTAATGATGCCTATACTAAGAGTTAGAAGTTCACCAAAATACCTGTTCAGTTGAAGTTCTATCTGGCAATGGGGAAGCTTTCAGTGCAAGGTGATGGTTGGTATAGCTTCCTTGAGGTGTGGTGATGCTGTTCCAATGTTTACTTTGCCTTGAGACACCTTGAATCGAGATGTGGACCTTCAACTGCAAAATGAGAAAGTGAAAATGGTGGAACTTGTTAGAGGAACTACAGGTCGTGTTTCAGGTCTTGGTTAGCTTGCATTGATGCTAGGGAATGTGTTTGATAAGCTTTGGTCAAGAAATCATGCAAGGAATGAGAGATGGTGTTCAATCTGCAGGCCTTGCCCTGTTTATGCAGTTTGAGAGTGATTCTGGGAATGGGATTGTTTGGGAGGCCAAGGGCTCGTGTTCTAGCTTGGGTTGGATGATTAGAAGGTGTCTACAATGTTTTCTTCTGTGTTCTAATGCTGAGAGAGAAGTTGTGTTATGTTATGATACTTTTCTTCACACTTAAGCAAACAAAGCCAACTTGATGTTTTAGGCAACTTGATGTGAAAGCAGCTAGCCAAACAAAGGAACCAACAGAAAGGAACTTCTACTTCTACTTCTTCAATAATTCCTATTATCGAAGAAGTTATGGATGAACCATTGGTTATTAGAGGTCTTTATCTCATCAGACCAAAAGGAAATGCTCGTATTGTCAGACGTGCACATAATGCAAGAAACCCCAAGATGAAGATCAGTTTTCTTCAAATCCTTTTGCTTGGTTTGACCATGAAGATCCATATACTCACCTTACCAAGTTCTATGAAATTGTCGGTACACTTGGAGCACCCGAAGCATAATAAGAACAAGTTTTCATGAGATTGTTTCCTCATTCGTTGATTGGCAAGACAAAAAAGTGGTGTCTTGATCAACCAACTCATACTATGACAGATTGGAATGCGCTTGAGGAAATTTTTCTTCATAGGTTCTTTCTGCACAATAGATTTATGGAGGCCAAAACTACAATTCCAATTAATATTGGTTTCCACACTTGCGGTCTAAAAAACTCATTTTTGCTACCATTCCAATTAATATTGGTTTCCTCACTTGTCACTCCATGCATAATAACATAGATAATCTCCTCAGGAAGCTCAATCTCCACCAAAATCCTCCAAATAAAATCCCAATTTAGTTTATCATAAGCTTTAGCAAGTTCGATTTTAATATCAAAATAACCTTTCTTCCCTTTCTTATTCTGCAAAGTATGCATAACTTCTTTTGCAATTATCATATTTTCATGAATCGATCTGCCAGGAACGAAACCAGTTTGAAATGGAGAAGCAAGTTATGTTTATAATCGGTTTAAGTCTCCCAACTATAACCTTTTTGATCACCTTGTAGATTGTGTTGCAAAGCAAAATCGGGCGGAACTGAGAAATCATAGTAAGATGGTCAACTTTGGGAATAAGACAAATGTCCATTTTGTTGATATCAGCCATAGTATTAAGGCTCTTCCACCACTCTCCAACAAACTTAATCATATTTGTACCAACAATATCTCAGGAATTTTGGTAAAACCCTGGGGGAAAACCATCAGGCCCTGGGGATTTCCAAGGCTTCATGGAAAAGAGGGCTTTCCTGACTTCAGCAGCAGTAATATGAAGTTTCAAACACTCCAAATTATCGCTATCAATCCTCGGAAAGTTCACCTGAGACTGCTTCCAGTTGCACAAACCATTAGGGAAAGTAAATAAAGTTTTGTAAAAATTTGTGACATGAGCCTTCAAGCACATCTTTAAGCATCAAAATTTTATTCCGCTTCCTTCTAGCAAGCGTCTTCATATGGTAATACATGGTATTTCTATCACCATGCGACAACCACATGGTTCTAGAATGCTGGAACCACATAACCTCTTCTTTATTTAAGATCCTACTCAACTCCTCTTGTAATTGCACTTCAGGCCTTCTCATGCCCCATAATTGTCCCACACTTGAAGCTTGTGTTGAACTCCTTCGAGCCTCCTCATTACAACCTTCTTTAACCTTTTAATTTGGTCAAATGATCCAAACTTTCACTTTTTGATACCAGCAACCACATTATTATGCTTAAAAGATAAAGGATGATCCTCCTCCCAAGCTTCCTGGAGCATACTCTTATAAGTATCATTCATGAGCCAAGCACTCTCAAAATGGAAATGACGCTTTTGGAAAATATTGTTTTCCTCATAAAGGTTAATGAGAATAGGGTGATGATGCGAAAAATCCACTCGCATTAACACCTTCACATAAGCTTCTGGAAATTGGAATATCCACTCATCGTTACTCAAAGCTCGATCCAGCTTCTCATAAATTCTCTGGCCTCCATGAAAAATAGGTCCTCTCCAAGTAAAAATAGGACCACGAGATTCCATGTCACCACCTTACAACCATCCATTCTATCTTGCATTTTCCTGCATTTAAGAGAAGAAGCCAGCAAACCACCTTTTCTCACTAGTCATGGAAATGTCATTAAAATCTCCTACAATCATCCAAGAACCTCTCATCCCCCAACAATTTTATTTAGCTCTTCCCATAACAGGTGCTTACTCCTTTCATTAGGGCTCGCATAAACTGCCGTGAACCACCAGTCATTCTCATGCTCCATACAAAATTTAGAGTGAATGAACTGAGTGTCTTTCATACATATATGAATACTAATCTTGCTAGATTTCCAGGCTACAATAATGCCTCATGCAAATCCTCGGTTTTCAATACACTCCATCAAGTCAAAACCAAGATGCATAATAGCCTTCTTGATCTTCAAAGGGTCACATCTCGTCTCAATAATTCCTAACACAATAGGCTTATAATTATCAATATAGTGCTTGCAATATATATAAAAAGCTCTACTAGCTGCTCCTATACAGTTCCAAAACATTATACTTTTATTTGTACACATCATAAAGAAACATAATGGAGAAGAACAAAACTCAGCTATCCATGGGAGTCTCGCTAACTACTTAAGAATTATCCTCCAAGGAAACTATATTATTTTCCTTACCATTAATCTCGTTACCATATACTGTATTTTGAGAGTTCCCATAATAAAAGAAAACTTTACTACATGGTTGTTCACTGCTATCAGGTGGCTCATCAACTTCAATACCTCCATTAACTTTTGCATGTTTTTTGACCAATGCAATAACTTCTTTTGTCTTTCCGTTATTTTTTTCTTTTTCATAATTGTTCCCCACTAAAGCACCTTTCTTCTCCTTATTAAATTGTAACTGTCATAAATGTCTGCCTCTTTAGTATCACCAGGATTTAGATTTCCAAAAATGCCCTCCATTCCTGATTGACTAATGCCACTTACCTTCTCTTTTCGCTGTATTCCCCCACGTGTTGCTAGAGTTGCTTTATTCCTTTTAATATTAAGCTTTTGTCTCCTATTGTCATGACCACATTTATCACCATTAATTTCTATGTTTGTAAGCGAGCCAATTATATCCTCATGTTGATTACTATTTTCGTTACCCACAACCACAACATTACTTTTTCCAGTTGTCTCGCCATTTATAGCATTTACTTTTTTATGAATGTTTGGCACACTCGTAGCAGACAAATCAATATTCACATGATTCATATTATTGTCATTAACCACCAAATCCTCACCATAAATTCATTTATCACCATCTTCCAAAATTAGAAAACGAGATCCTCCTTTCATAATCTTATCATTAAAGCTACCCGACACTGTGTTCCTCCGACCTTCCACCGTCTTCCTCCCTCGTATTTGCTTATGAACTATTCTCCACGGCCCATCTTCTACGCCCCTCTCACCTTGATTATCCCCTCTGTCTTTTGCCAACTCATTTTGCAGACTCCCACTACTGGTACTATTATCCCCAACTTTGTTCTTCCCTTTGATTAATAAAGAACATTTTTCTTTATAGTTCCTATAACGTCCACATGCGAGACAAAGAAGATGCAACCCTTCATACTCAATCTTGTAACTACTGCCTTGGATTTTTAGCATTGCTAGCAACGATTTAAACAGGTTTACCGTTATACAGATTCAAGCAAATTTTCCTCTTTCATGTTTAATCCTGGTTTTGTCCACTTTCACCGTATGATCTATGAGATCACCAAAGACAAATAATGCCCTAGGATCATAGTATTCAATCGACAACCCCAAGATTCTAACCCACACTGCTACTTCTTCTATGGTATCAATTTTCGGCTGAAAATTCGGCCTCCAATCCTTCAGTGTGAGATAGTGATCGTAGATAAACCATGGACCATTCTCCATCGCCGCTTTTTTATCATCCTCATGTGAAAAAGCCACAAGATAATAATCATTACTAAGATCTATGATACTAATGATCCCTTTATGAACCCATATCTGATTCAACCTACTTTCCAACACTTTGTATCCAATTCTTTTGCCGAGCAGTTTGACAATAACATCTCTTCTCCATGGTTTTTGGATCCTCTTTTCTTCTTCTTCAGAGAAAATAAAATTGGGGCACTCATATCCCCCAATCAATTCTTCTTCCACTCTGATTTCACCAAACTCACCTTCTATACTTTCACTGTCATCCTGATTCTCTTCCCGTTCCTCCTTCTCCTCCATATAATCCCCATTCCTTCCAACTATGATATCTCAGAAAGTGACACTCTTCCCCATCATATTGTTCACCCCATCCTTCACTTTTTTTGTACTTCGTTCTTGTAAATCTATTTCCGCCGTGCTTTTTGCCATACATGCCGGCGGTATGTTACCGATCACAGTTCCAGTAGGACTCCCAAACCCTAGCAAAAGATTTATTTTTTTTGTTAACTTACTATTTTACTCTTATTACAATAAGCAATTCACCTATTATTGATGAAGCTATACTTATTATTGATGACCTATATGAACTGTGATGGAACTTCACTTTAAATGTTAAAAAAAAAATTTAAGTGTAGAATTCAATTTCTATAAAAAACTGTATTAAGTGTAATCTTCAATTTCTATAAAAACTGTATTAAGTGTATAGTCTTCAGTTTCTATAAAAATGAAGTATTAAGCGTATTCTTCAATTTCTATAAAAACGAAGTGTAGTATTCAATTTCAATAAAAATAATACTAAAATTATATACTTTAATCCAATAATAAAAAAATTCATGATAATCTTTAATTTGAATATTAAAATAGGTTTAAACTGTCCAATTTTTAAAAGAATTAAATGAGTAAAAAGAATCATTAAAAAAACCTATTAATTGTGTGACAATTTGAAAAAAATAACTGAATTCTGTTTCTTTTTATAAGAATTTTCATTTTGAATTGGTAAAAAGCCCAATCATTATTAAATTAAAAAATATAAAAATAAATTAAAAAAAAATATTAATTAAATCAAACCGAACTAATCAGAATACATTCGTTTTCAAGGCTATCATTTTTTATTAGTGATCTTACCTGATCAGACTTGGACCGTCACGGTTGGCTCGAACTGAATTTGAGTGGGACAGAAGGTACCTGCAAGACACTCTGATGCTAAAATGAGAGACGGAATGAGCAGGCAAAGAATGTATAGGTGCGTAATAGATGAATACCTGACCCTCTTAGAACATAGGGTATTTATAGCCCCCAGCGCTGGGCCAAGGTCCCCTTTATTGGGCTGACCAGAGCTGACCCAATAAAGGAACTGCCAGGTTCTACGTGTGTAGTGGGGCCCCGCACGTGGTCCCCTTCCTGGTGGTGCTCTGCGAAGAATAAGGAGGGACGAAGACGCGGTCTTTCCGGAGCTTAGAGGATTCTATAACGGTCAGAGTTGACAGAATCTGCCCTACGAGGAGGGTGCTCGAGCTGGACTCGAGCTAGAGTTCCCTTGGTCGGGGATACTGTGTGTCGCAGGAAATGGCGAGCATAGCGGCTACAGTCTGTAGTCGGGCACGTCGGTGGTGGTTCGTCTTGTGAGCATTCTCCGAGGAGTTTGCTTGGATTGGGCCTTTATCTGCGCTTTGGACCAAGGCGGGCCCAGTCCAGAACAGGATCCCCCAAGTCGTTGCTCCTGGGGCAGGAGTTATGACTTGACTTCAGCTCGCCTTTACCACAGGGATCAGGGTTTTGCCTTTTCGAAGCGTGCTCGCGGCGTTTCTCGCGGGGATACACGGGTCGCGCATGTCGGGTGCGTGGCGCAGTCCTTAGGAATTGTAGCGCCACCCTAGCGACTAGGGCCATCATTGCCTAGGGGAGTAGGTGTCGAGGACGGGGAAGTTCGTGTTTCCCCGGTGCGACGTTTCAAATTCCATGTCATCCTTATAAATAGGACCCTTGGGCCCATAATTTTTTTTTCCTCTTCACGCTCCTCCCTCTTTCCCTTATTCCACTGTCGTCGTTTGCTGCAACGCTGTGAAATTACCGTATCATTTGTCGTTGATTCCTTCCACCGCCGTCACTCATACTCTTTTCTTCCAAGTAAGTGTCTGCTACTCCTGTTTTTCTTCATTGTAGGTGGTTTTGATGTTATTTTTTATGTTAGAAACCCATATCTAGGAGTAGTGCCCGGTAGATTCATGATTGTGCCTAGTAAACTCATAGTTTAGGTACATAAATGCCCGTGACCCTCATTGTTTTAGGCATATGACTCATGATACTGCCCGTGTCATTCATAGTTACTCATGGTACTGCCCGTGACATTCATAGTTTTAGGAATATGACTCATGATACTGCTCGTGACATTCATGCGTTTGGTCGGCATGCCCATGAACTGGCCGGGATGTTCATCCTTTTTAGGAAGTATGTAGGGTAGCCTTCTCGCGGTGTCCTAGTGTCGGGCAGGCGAAGTTAGGAACTTTCTCGAGTGATTCATGTTTCGCCCGGGGCGTTTGTGCTACTCCCTCGTTGTCCCCAATGCGTGGTCGGAGTTGGGGTGTCCGTGTTCGGCTTGTTGTGTACTACTTCCTATCTCTGTGGCGAGCACGCGGATTTGCTCTCGGATTCACTGGTTTCCTGTGCTTTGTAGGTAAATGGCCGACGAACCGGAATCTTTGAGGCAAAATGAAGTCGAGGATACAAGCACCGAGGAGAATGTCACTTTAGTCGACACCATTGATGACCTCATGTTAGACTGGGTGGGTGCCAAGCCCCGAGGGATTGCCTCGGCGTACTGTCGGCGAAGTCGGCGTGCTTATACTGTCATCGAGCACGGCGACAGTCAGCCAGGTTTTCAAAAGAATTTTGTAGTGATGAGGCCGTCGATTGATGCGCGTATATGCTCAGAGTTTACTGAGTACGGGTTCCCTATGTATGAGATCGTGTTCAAGGATCTCGGTCTTAAACTTCCCTTCAGCGACTTTCAAGTCGGGGTGTTCAGCCATTTGAATCTGGCCCCTTCGCAGCTTCACCCTAACTCGATCGCCTTCCCTCGGGCATTCGAGCTGACGTGCCGTTTCCTGAGGATCGGGGCGACGATTCCCCTTTTCTTCAGGGTCTTTCACCTGCAGCGTCAGTCTCGAGGAGCAAGCACAGCTGGGTGTCCCTGAAACAATCGAAGAGGCTGTTCAGGATGTATATGGATTCAGTAAGGGACTTTAAGGATAAATGGTACGTTCTGCAGCCGGTCACCCAAACTTCCTTGGACTCCCTGTTCGAATCGGAAACCACTGTGGTCGACACGGACGGGGAGCCTCTCGTGGATGTCGAGGGTCATCCAGCAGTCGGGCGTATTTCCAAGTTCCTGATTCATTGGTGCTCGGGCCATTACGACCATGGCACCGAGTACTATCATACACCCACGGGGAGCATGAGCGCCGAGGACGAGGAGGCCTATGCTGTCTTGTGCAAGTACGTTGACAGCTTCTTCCCTTCCTGGTGGGTCACGGGGGGAGGGGAATGATATTCTTGACGAGGAGGGGTACCCGACATTCGAGGCTCGTCCCATTAACACGGAGGCGCTCGTCGAGTGCCAATCTTACGGGAAGGTCGTAGATCTGCTAGGTTTCTTGCTTCTGCTTTTATTATTTTATTCCATTTTCGTTGTTTTTTGCTCGCTTACAACTAACCCGAGTTTTGCTCCTTTTTGCAGGCGACATGGTTGAACGACGGGAGAGGTTGTTGAAACTAACCCAGGATAAGAAAATAAACAAAAGGCTGGTGCGAGCTCCGCAAGCCACGAGGATGGGCCTGCCGGCCAGTTCGGGCGGAGATGCCTCTAGTGGGTCATCGAGATCTCCTGATGCTGAGCAACCCACCGAGCTGATTCCCAGGAAGAGAAGTCGGGCTGAAAATAGGTCGGAGGTTGGAGACGAGTCCATTGCAAGGGCCTTCGTCTTGCCCCCTGTTATAAAGAGAAAGATTTCTTCGAGGGGTTTCCTCTGACGGTGAGCAATGACGAGGCTGAGACTATTAGACGTATTGACAAAGAAAGCCGGAGGAAACACCTGGCCGCCAGCATGGTCGGGATGGTGAAGATGGCCGAGATGGCCGTGGTCCTTGCCGAGGAAGGGTCTGGCTCCTCGGACCGTGTTAGGGAGTTGGAGTCAGAGAAAGCTGCTCTCGCTGCCAATATTGATGAAAAATTAAAAAAATATAAAATAAAAGAAAAAAAATAATTAGTAATTACATTTTTTTTACTAAATCAATCATATTTGTTCAACTAAATCAATTACTATGTCTTTTCTAAAACTTATGATTACTTAATTATATTAATACTATCGATTATCGATTGTCAACAAACTATATTTGAACATGACAATTACATTTTTTTAAATATAGAGATTCAAACATTATTTCAAATAATTAATTTTTTATTTGCAAAAGAAAGATTATGAAGATTGATAAATAAATATTTATTAATATTTTAAAAAATATATAAAAATTGTTATTAACATTTAAGACTCATTTAATAAAATAGAACGTTTCATATAATATATTAAAATTAAAAATGTTTCATTGAAATTAATACGTAATATTATAGGATACCGTAGAACAAAAGTTTAATTGAATTAATTTAATATTAAAAGCAAATCAAATAATTCATCACTCTTGATTGTCATCAAATCTATTATCTATTATCTATTATAAATATATAAAAATCAAAGTACCATTAACTTACCATAATACCCTAATTAGTAAATTTCAATTTAGTCTTAATATAAGGGTATATTTGTAACTTTCTGAAATACTTGCACCATATTGATTTGACAATAAATATGGCTGATGTGTCACACTATGGTTTTTTCTGCCACTTTTTATTTTTTTTTAATTATTTCTAACTAACAACAATTATGTCATTTTGTTTATATTTACACGTTATAATCACACCTAATTATGTGCTACATACCACTTTTCAAAACTCTCATCCAAACCAAAGGTCATTCAATTTGAAATTTAAATTAAAACACTCATATTATAGCTGCTACGTACACTGAGTTTTGAAATTCTAATTATTCCACTAAACCCTAATCACGTTTTTTGTTGCAAGATTTAAATTGGCGGCACAAGATGAACAACCATCATAAATGTTGAGTTCTTGAAACGGTAAATCTATACAACCAAATAAATCGTTTTTCCCAAGATGCAACAAATAACTCATTCACCCAACTCTATTAAAACACAAATCAGAAAACCTAATTTCATCTTCTTACCTAATTTCATCTTCTTCCTGCGCCGCTCCATCTCTTTTCATTCTTCTCTCTTTGTTGCTACCAATTTCGTTTCGTTGTAATCTCAACCATCTAATATTCTCATCCTAACCTGTTAATTTATTTGTTTCAGACGTTCAAGCGTAAGAATGGTGGTCGCAACCAAGACCTCTGAATCTCAACAACATCAATAACCAACAACACCCGTTATAGATCTATAAAAGAATTTCCTTCAAATGCAATTTTTAACGTTAATTTGATTCATACATATGTAAGTGACGAAGGTGAGTGATTGAAACATGTGATTGAAAGTTGAAACTGAAATGTAGTTTGGAATATCATATTTTATGTTGTATTCTTTTTGTTTTCAGGGTTGTCTTACTATTTCTCCTTTTCCAAAAAAAAAAAGCTTAACTTGACACCTAAAATGGGATATCTTTATCTTTAGGTTTGAGAGTTGCAGAAGGGGATTTTTGAGCTTGCATGTGACGAACAACACAACCATGATATTGTTTATTTTTTGCTGTTAGGTATGTTTTTTTTATTCAGATTTTATTTCTCAATTTTTTTAATTTTTTAATTAAAATATGAGGTTGAGTTTTGGCTTTTTTTATTTGTTATGTCTTGGTGAATACAAAGCTCACACATATATATTTACGATTGATTCTCCAAATAGATAGAAGCTTATTTCTTTTGCTTCCTCTTTCAATTTATTATTAATCTATTTAAATTTCAATTTCTCCCATCACATGTTTGATAAAAGAAGGCAGTATATTCTCATCAATTTTGTTGTTTATTTTGCTTACTATTATATTTATTTGTATCTAATTGAGATTTTTGTATTTATTTTCTTGATTTAATCGGTTCTTCTTTTGGAATATGTATGGATATGGAGGCTGATAATTGATTTCACACTTGAATCAGTAGGGGACCAATCAACAAATTGAATAACGGATTGTTTCACAGTTTAATTTTTATACATTGATACGTAAAATTAAATTATGCTGATTGCGATTTGATTTTGTCATGTGAAAACAGGTTTAATATAGTCACAATCTGTCTTAACAAGGAATTATCAAACTTTACCTCATGGTCGATTCAAGCATTTGTTTTCGAGGTTGAAGATAGAGAGAGGATTAGTGGTCCGGCTTATGGGGGTCAACAGGACATCCGTTGCACCAATGATCTTCCTAAACTCACTGTGTGCAATGATGGACAGGGTTGTCACCGACCTTCTCCCATGAATTCAAATTGGCCTGAAGTTTATGGCGTGGCTTTTTATCATGCCCAAGAAATAAACAGTTTGTTTTTAGTTTTAATGCTTTATAATATTATTGTTTGCAGAGTTGTCTTAGCATTTTAAGTGCCAATATTCACCATGGTCATGGCTGAGTGACCATTTGCTTCTCTAATTTCACAAACAAAAATATTGCTAAAGAAGAATTCGAGACTGCCACAACAGAACCAGAGACCACTATTTTAAATCTACTTAATCGAGTCGATTTTCACATGTGATTCATCATCAAAGCCAAGTGTTAACTTATGTTTTCATTCAAGTTATTTGATAGTTAACCTTATAATAGTAAATATATGTTCAATATGGTGCAGATGATTTGATTTCCCGAGCATTTGATTTCCATCTACAGCCGTAATTGAAGATTAGGAAATTGAAACCATTGAATTTTATGCTTCCACAAGGAATATCAATGGCTTTCATTAGCAGGTACTGATTATATACTAATTGTATTTTCTGACAGATAGCAAATGCAAATGTCTCATTGCAATGTTTGGAGGAACTGTTTTTGGAAGAGGAACGAGATTTTGATGAACATGAGGATAGTCAAAGGGATGAGACTCTTATTCACCCGAAGTTCTAAAGTAATATGTTTTTAAGGGTTCAAGAGTAGCGGGTGTTGTTGAAGTTCACTACCAATTTCAGAAGAACCATAAGCAAGACAATAATTATCTAAGATGTATAAGATGATAAAACCAACGTTGATATGCGATCATTTTCTGGTTCTATAGAAGAATGTTTTTAACAAGATTTGATTCAAATTATGTTTATGTATATTATTATTGCTTTCATATTTTGTTTGTCATATCAACATTGGTTTTGGTATAATATATTTTTCTACTGCAAATTATGTTGGCCTATGTTTTAATGGAATTTATTTTACACCAAATTCTGAGTTCTTTTGAATGTAGCATTGCCGAATTTCTCTTCTCCTTCTCTTCTCCTAAAGAGAAGATAATAACCTACAAGTTGGTGTTGATGTGCCTTCAAAATTCTAATTTATTTTGAATCGAAATTATAATTTCTATTTTTAATCAAATATTGGAGTACCATTTAATTCGATATTTTACTAATGTATCTTTTGAATGGAGACATTATTATCATTTATTTTTATTATACTTATATGGAAATTATTTTGAATGGTGACATAAATATATTTAATTTTTATATATGATTTGATTCCATAAAATATTATGATCAATAAAATTTGAATTCTCTTTTAATATTATAGGTTTGATACTGTTTCATATTGTAGGAATATTATATACATTAGAATATATAAAGATATGAAAAAAATTAAATCAAAACTTTACAAATATATCTTTTGAATGGAGGTATTAATATTATTTATTTTTATTATATATAGAAAATATTTTGAATGGTCACATTAATACATTTTATTTTTATGCATGATTTGATTTCAAAAATTTATGATCAATAAATTTTGAATGGAATTATAATTTAACCAATAAAATTTTCTACCGACTTCTAAATAAATTTGTGTATATTTTTTGAAAGGTTACATTTATATTCTTGAAAAAAATAACGTAGTTTAAAGGATGTATTGTTAACAATAAATATATTGTTAATAAAATTAACAAAAAAAGTATATTATAAATATATAAAAGATAAAGTAAATAAGAACTCTAATGTTTATCTTAAATATTTAATTTATCATTCTATAAATGTAAGATACCGTCGATGGAGACCGCGTAAAAGAGGAAATACAATTGGCAGACTTATTTGGGTCCCTCCAAGTACGGGTGAGTTATATTTCTTGAGAATGATGCTAACAGTCGTCAAAGGTCCAACTTGCTATGAGGATATAAAATTTGTGGGTGGAAAAGTTCAGGATTCTTTTAGGGATGCATGCTTCGAAATGGGCTTTCTTAACGATGACAAGGAATATGTTGCAGCCATCGACGAAGCAAAGAATTGGGGTTCCGGGCATTTTTTTACGAAAGTTATTTGTCACTATGTTACTATCTGGTACTGTCAATAGACCACGACATGTTTGGGAAAAAACTTGGAGGACGTTGTCTGATGGTATCCTCTACCAACAAAGGCAAAAAACAAATAGAAGAGGTATGAACACTTTATTAAACTTTTTTAAGTCAACAAATATTATTTTCCGAATGCAAGCTGTATCTTTTTTTATTACAAAATATAATGATATGAACTTAATTTAAAATATAATTATTCTTCATCCATATGTCCCTTATTTAATATATTTCATAAGGTATGTCCATTTACGTAAGAAACATTTTCATATTTGTCATTTGTCATGTATGTAAGTTATTTTCTTAACTTGCAGCTGCAACAGTGTCTTTGGTTCCATTTAATTTCACGCAGCCGCAACATCAACTGTTTGATTTATGTTCAATGTATTTCAACATCACGACAGCAGTTGCATCATACATATGTAATTATATAGAAAACTAATGAAATTTTTTTAACAGAATTACAGCTATCGGACAATGAGTTAAAGAATCTCACACTAATTGAGATTGAGAACATGATGCAATCGAATCGAAGAAGTTTGCATGAATTTAAATGTATGTCGTATCCAGATTCATACATCACAAAACATGTTGGCAATAGGCTTATTTATGACGAACTTAATTACGATGCCGATACCGAGAAACAGAAATTCCAAGAACTTTTTCATGCCCTTACAGGTGATTTATTTTCTTTATACTATGAATTACAAAAATGATTTTTATTGTCCTTGCACTTATAATTCTCGGTTTGTATTTTATAGATGAACAACGTTTGATATTTGAGAAAATCATGGATGCTGTTAACAAACAGAGTGGAGGGGTATTTTTCTTGCATGGTTACGGAGGGACTGGTAAAACTTTCATGTGGAGAACACTATCAAGTGCACTTCGTTCTCAAAAAAAAATTGTTCTTACTGTTGCTTCAAGTGGGATAGCTTCGTTATTATTGCCGGGTGGAAGAACAGCACACTCAAAGTTCAAAATACCTGTGCCAACGCTTGACAACTCAACTTGCAACATCGACAAAGACACCGAACATTCTCAATTATTTGAAGCAACGGATGTGATAATATGGGATGAGGAACCTATGTCTCACAAGAACTGCTTCGAAGCATTGGATAAAACCCTTAAAGATGTAATGAGCAAAAAGGGTGTTGAGAATACTATTTTTGGTGGAAAAGTTGTTGTATTTGGAGGAGATTTTAGACAGATTATTCCTGTTGTTCCAAGAGCTGGGCGTTCTGATATTGTTCATGCATCAATTAGTTCATCTTATGTATGGGATTATTGCCAGGTTTTAACACTATCAAAAAATATGAGACTTCAAGAGGGAAGAGACAACACAAGAAGTTCTAATGAACTAGCGGAATTTTCAAAATGGATTTTAAATGTGGGTGATGGTAAGATTTGTGAACCCAATGATGATTTGGTTGATATTGAAATTCCTCAAGAGCTATTAATATCAAATTTTGATGATCCTATAAGAGAAATTGTTGAAAACACATATCCCAATTTGTTGGAAAAATATCAAGATGTTGAATTCTTACAAGGAAAGGCTATTATTGCTTCAACCATTGAAGTTGTGGACAAAATCAATCATTATGTATTAGACTTGATACCAGGTACATGTGTTTTATATTTACTGTATTATTACATTCATAATATATATATATATATATATATATATATATATATATATATATATATATATATATATATATATATATATATATATATATATATATATATATATATATATATATATATATATATATATATATATATATATATATATATATATATATATATATATATATATATATATATATATATATATATATATATATATATATATATATATATATATATATATATTTAAGAACATAGTTTTACTAATTTATTTATGTTTTGCTTTTAAACTTTTTTTTAGGAGAAGAGAAAGAGTATTTGAGTTTTGATTCCATTGATAGAACAGATTCAAGTTATACTGAAGCATATGAAGTTCTAACTCCTGAATTTCTCAGTAAATTAAGAACGTCAGGGCTTCCCAATCATAGGATCAAATTGAAGGTTGGTACACCTATTATGCTAATGAGATATTTGGACCAAGCCGATGGGTTGTGCAACGGAACAAGATTAATTGTTACAAGATTTGCAAATCATGTCATTGAGGCAAAAATCATGTCTGGAAAGAACATAGGTAACATTTTTTACATTCCACGAATGTCTATGTCACCTTCTGATTCACCTTGGCCATTCAAGTTGATTAGGAGACAATTTCCGATTATTGTCTCCTATGCAATGACAATTAATAAGTCACAAGGTCAATCTCTTGATAGTGTTGGATTGTATTTGCCTACTCCTGTGTTTAGTCATGGTCAATTATATGTTGCAATTTCAAGAGTTAAGAGCAAAAGTGGGCTAAAAATCCTAATTCATGACAAGGAGAATGTACCGTGTTCTACTACTACTAATGTTGTGTACAAGGAAGTCTTTCAAGCACTTTGATAGTTGGTAAACTTTATATCTTATACTTTACGATTCAAATTAAAAATCTATTTTGAATTAAAATATATAGTATGTACATTTTCCATGTATTTCAAGAAGTATATAATTTTTCCTATTTGTTCATGCAGACGTGATTTGTTGATAGGACCGACGCTTGCTACAAATATGGAGTTAAATGCCAACATGGTTTACATGAGACATATACTCAACTGAAAACATGATAACATATTTAATATTTAATAATCTATAAATGTAATGTGAATCCAGACGAGACTCGTGCGATATCACGGATTTGTTACTAGTTATTCAATAAAACCATTCCAAAATATTTACGTTTTAATTTATTGATCACATTTATGAAATCACTAGGTTAACTTTGAAAACACTATAGCTTTTTATATATGTCATTATCATCAACTTAAAATATTAATCCCATGACAACAAATAGTAATCCCATGATAACAATGTAATTAGTATACTAAACCCACTCCTATTGGCTAATAAAATGCTTATTTTAAATATTTTTTTCAACAGCAAAATTTACACGTCGTACTTAAATAGCGATTCCTTAATTAACAACATTTAAAATTTGGATGATACGCTAATAGATTTTTGTAAACTAAATTAAAAATTATGGTTAATTTATATAATATAATAAACTATAATTTAAAAAATATATTAAATAAATAATTTGTTAAATTAACTCAATAATATTTTTACATATCATTAATCTATTTTTAAATGTGTACAATTATAATTGATTAACTATATTAATCACATTTTTTACTAAATCAATCACATTTATTCAACTAAATCAATTACTATATATTTTTTTTAAATTTTATGATTGCTTAATTATATTAATATTATCGGTTATCGATTGTCAACAAGTTATATTTGAGCATGAAAAATACGTTTATTTTTAAACATAGAGATTCAAACATCATTTCAATAATTTAATTTTTTGTTGGTAAAATAAAGATTATGAAGATTGACAAATAAGTGTCTATTAATATTTTAAAAAATTAAATTATTAACGAAAATATGAAGTTATTTATCAAAATATTAAATATTAAGGGAAATATGAACTTACTAATTAAAATATTAAATATTAACGGAAACATTAAATTACTGATTAAAATATTAAATATTAATGTGAACATGAAGTTACTAATAAAAATATTGAATATTAACGGAAACATGAAATTATTGATCAAAATATTAAATATTAACGGAAATATGAAGTTATTGATCAAAATATTGAATATTAACAAAAATATGAAGTTACTGATCAAAATATTTAATAATAACAAAAAAATGAAATTACTGATCAAAATATTAAATAATAACGGAAACATAAAATTATCGATCAAAATATTGAATAATAATAAAAGAACTTTATTATTAGTTTAAATATTTTTATAGTAATTCTAAAACAAAAAGAATATTAAAAAAAAAATATATTTTAAAAATAAATGCGCGTACCATACCAATATACGTACAAAAACATGGATATCCCATTAATTATACATACGAATAGATAAAGTGCATATATATATATATATATATATATATATATATATATATATATATATATATATATATATATATATATATATATATATATATATATATATATATATATATATATATATATATATATATATATATATATAATTAATGTTGCAAATAATTAATGTAAAATTTTCTCACATATATCATTTCAACGAAGTAAAAATAAGTGACTATACCACTAATTTACATATATATTTTTTCAATAGGTGGTATTTAAGTTAATTAATTTAAGAAAATAAGTTACAATACCACTAACTTACAATATTTATTTATTTATCCGCTAATTTAGATTGACATTGTTTTGCTACATGTACAAGTCAGTTCTTAACACATGGTTAGTGGAAATGAAAGGTAAGCATATAGTTAGCTTCAAAGCTATGATATCTATATTTTATTTTCAAAAATGAATCACTAATGATGCTTGAAATGAAGAGCTCAAAGTCAAGAAGACTTACCTTGAAACTGAAATTTGTGTTTTGAGTTTGAGCTGCTGTCTTGGAGAAAGCAAGTTGGAGGTGGCTGTTTCTGAGTTTGGAAAATAGTGATGTTTAGGGGAAAACTTGCAAGGTTACACAGTGGGTTGAGATTTTGTTTTTGTGAATGAAGATAGAGCTGAAGATGAGCAAATGTTACAAAAAAATTTTGTTAGATTTTTCAGGTTTCTTTTTCTTTCTCTTTCAACAAAAATCTCTCCTTTCCTTCCAAAAACTCTCTCTTTGTGTGTTGTGAAACAACTTACTTATATATGAAATTGGCTGAAATTTGGGAGGGAAACAGATAAGTTTTTGAACTGTTTGGGTACACTGTTTCATTGCTTTTTAGATGCAGCTCTTATGTGCTAAGTTTGTGCAAATATGGGACTGATATGATGCAGATTTTTCAGGGCAATATTACAGGTTTTGGAGCAGGTTGTGACAGTGTTTAGAGGCAGCATAGCAGGGCTGTTTTGTAGCAGTTTTGGAGTGGAGTGGCAGCTTGGTTTTATGGACAGATTTATGCAGTTTGTAACAAAGACAAGGCATATTTATGGACATCATAGTGGCAAAGTTTGAGTCAAAGGGAAAAGTTCAAACAAGACAAAGCTTAGCATTTGTAACTTGAAATTTTTAACTTAAAAATGAAGCCTTTTTGTTTACTTGAAAACTTGTAACAACTTGAATTATCTTGAATTGTGGTGAAACGATGTCATGAAGTAATGTATAAAAAACACTTAGAAAAATTTCTAAGTCTTGAAAAGTTTGACTTTTCAAAATGACTTTTGAATTTCTTTACTTCTTGACGATCAAGCTTGATATTCTTGAATGTCTTGATGAATTTTGATCTTTGAAACTTAATGTTGACCAAAGAGTCAACGTTTGACTTTTGGTGTATCAGTTGACTTTTCATTAGTTGACCAAATTTCAACTATCAATCCACTGATCTTGAGAAATTATTTAAGCCATGGAATTGGGTAAACATGTTATGTTTGAGTCTTTGAGATTATGCTTCAAGCCATTAGGTCCTATATTAGGTCAAAAGTCAATGATCAGTTGTTCTTAGTCAAAACCCTAATTTGGAGTCTCAGTGCTTCGTAGGTGACTTTGTCTGATCAATTCCTTGAGAATCCTTGAGCATTGGAGATCTTTTATGAGGAATGTCTTAAAAAAGATAGGTCAAATTTTGGGGGTGCAACACCTTACAAACACAAATTCCACATCATTATCATTAATTTCAATCAAACATGATCATAGTTTTCAATATTACACATGCCTGAGGTAGTTTGTCGATGAACTTTTTTGCATTAGCAAGTGTTATTGTCGTTGTTATATCCTCATTAGTTTCACCTTCTTTCCCATACGCCATGTTCTCTCTGATAGCAGTAGTAAACAATATAAGCTCTTGACTGACCAACCCAATATGATCCCTTATCCATTTAAGTTGCAAGTTCTTCAAATTCACACCATCTATAAGTATTTCTCCAGCATCAAGATCATAGAATCTTTCCAATAAATTGATCACAATAGACTTTCCACTTCCACTTTGACCCACCAAAGCAGTATTTATGCCACTCATAAGTTGTTTTCAATATGAAATATGCATGGCAACTCATGTATCAATTTTTTTGCATTCCTGGATGTTAAAGTCTTCAGTTCACCATAACCTCAGATGAAAAGAAATTCGAACGAAGTACGTCCTATTTTGAAACGTTAGCTCTAGAGTTCTTCAATAGTTAGAAAGCTCCTTCCACCTTGGCAGAAAGAGACTCTGGAGGTTCCATGAGAACCAATAGTTTAGCGATGTCCATCTCCAATAGCATGCCAATAATCTTTGCTTCTAGGTTAGGCTGTTCAAGGGAGCTTAGTGAGTATACTTTAACAGCTTAAAAGCCCAATCTTAAATACCCAACAAAGAGAATATTGAATACCTTGAGTATCTGGACAATCATGTATATAAATGATCACCAAGTATATCTTTCTGCTCTTCTGGAGTAGCATTAGTAACCATGAGATGCATCATTTAATATGAATGGGTAATATTATTATTACTTCTAATGAGAGATTCAAACATCTGATATGACTTCTTGAATACTACATACATACAGATATACGCTAACATCAAGTATTCCATTCATAAAGTTTTGTTTGTATTTGTAGAAAATGAAATATAGTTATCAGGGAAAGAAAAGGCCAACCTTGTGCAGGAAGACATGTGATAACTCGTAAACCTGGGAAGAAAAACCTGTTCCTGCGTCCATGATTAGAGCCCACAAATTTTCTGAAGAGGCAACACAAATTATATACAACCCATCCTTAATACCCCTGTCTACATGCTGCCCGAGCCTATTGTCCTCTATGTTATAGTGATATTTGTAACACAAGAAAATGTTACTTAAACCAAGCCAAATAGAGGAGACCACTTCTAAATGAATAAGTAACACATCCAAATATACAATGGGAAATCAATTGTCTATACAGTACACTCTTTTAAAGACAAGTCTCTTATCATGCACCAGCAATTACACAACATTACTATATTTAAATTATTTTTTAGAGAATTGTAATGAGATAAGTACAATGTTCAATTATAGTCCAGAGTTCTCAATCTGCTTTGTTGAGATTTGTTACATCAGAAAAAGTGGCCAGGTCATAAAATATCAACAAAATCAATATCTGCCCCTTCTTCAATCAAATATTCACACAACTCGGAATTCCCAGTGGTAGCTACCAGATGCATTGGAGTTCAACCAACTTCATCATATAAAACATCACAACAACTCAACTTAAATTAAATAGTAGAATACCAAAATAAACTCTACCTTCTGATCACTCATTGTCACCAAACCCGAGCTATCTCCATCCGGGTGAAACGGTTCTGAACCCACTTCATACACCTTCACCATCATCAATAAAAACAATTTAAATAAAATTCAAAATTCATTTTATTTTATTGCTTTAATGCAATATCAAATTCAGTCCTAAATTTCTATAATCATATCAATCCAATCTCTTAAATTAACAATATTCTAAAATGATGCATCAATATGCCCAAAATCAACCCTACATGTCATCATCATATTGTTAGTTTAATACACAAATAGAACTGAGAATAAGCCTAAAGAGAAGCATGGGGAATTTCATGACTCAATTTATACGCATCTACCAAAATTAAAGTGATCGATAAATGGTAATTTTAGGGGGAAATTAGTTATAGTGAATAACAACATACCATATAAATCAATAGCTGTCTTCAAACCATTGTTAGCGTCATGAGAATACTCTTTCTCGTTCTGGATATAACTATTAGGTCCACCGGTCCACGATCCATTTAGGGTTCAGGATATAACTGTTACAACCCATTATGCTTCTTCTTCCTTCAGTGTTCTTTTCGTTTTCCCTTTCTTGCAGATCAACTAAGCACAAATGCAAGCGACAAAATCTATAAACACAAATAGAATTGAGAATAAGACTATTCTTTGAAAAATTGAAAAGAAGAAATCAAAGATTTTGTGGGACGAAGATGAGACGAAAGTTTTGAATGAAATATGGAGATTAAAAAGTTTTGAATGAAACCATGATTAACCACGAAGGACGTCTGTAACCGCTGGTAGTGGAGGTATGAAATGGGGAAAGGTTGAAGATTGTAACTGCCGTGAGAAGGTAGAGGAAAAAAAGTGAATGTTTGTGGAAGTTGAAATTAAAAGTAGCGATGCACCAAAAAAATTAAAATAGCAGGGAACCAAAAAATATCATAGAAAGCTGATAGGTTAAGCCATATGTCAGTTACATAATGGTAGCCATGATGAGTTATGGACAACAATTACAAAATTGACAATGAATAGGGGTTGTTGGAGAGACAGAGAATAGAATTGCAATCTGAAATAGAGACCAAAGAAGGTATCCATGTGGAGTGTTTTTGGAATAAAAAGACAAAATTGACAGAATGGATAGAATGAATTTTCTTATATTATAGATTAATAAAGATTATTAAATTATTGAGATGATTATCATTTTTTTATTATTATATAGATAAATTTATTAAATTATTTATATGATTAAATAAATAAAAAAGATAGTTATCTTCGGTTGGATGGAAAAAAATATACTTTTTCTAAATAAAATTAATATATTTTTAAGCATTAAAAAAATTTTATTGATGAAAAATTAAAAAATATTAAATAAAAGAAAAGAAGAACTAGCAATTATATTTTTTTACTAAATCAAATCATATTTATTCAACTAAATCAATTACTACATCTTTTCTAACATTTATAATTGCTTAATTAATATATTAATACTATTAGTTAACGGTTGTCAACGAACTATATTTAAGCATGATAAATATATATTTTTAAACATAGAGATTTAAACATCATTTCAAATAATTAATTTTTTGTTTACAGAATGAAGATTATAAAGATGGACAAATAAATATCTATTAATATTTTAAAAATATATAAAAATTATTATCGGCATTTAAGACTCATTCCACAAAATGAAACGTTTCATATAATATATTATATTAAAGTTAAAAAATATTTCATTGAAATTAATATTTAATTTTATAGGATACCATAGAACAATAATTTAATTTAATTAATTTAATATTAAAAGCAAATCAAACAATTTATCACTCTTAATTGACATTAAATTATTCAATAAAATATTTCAAAATATTTATATTTTAATTTATTTACCACATTTATAAAATCACAATCACTACTAAAAAAAGACATTTGAGAAAATGCTTTTACATCGGGTATCAAAATATATGATGTAAAAAATACAATTAAAAACATTTTACATCAGGTATTTATTTGCAATAATATAAAAAATAAGAAAAAAAATAGTTTCCGCTACCTATTACATCGGGCAATCTCATCCACCGATGTAAAAGGTTTTAAGAAAAAAATACGGTGGCATTTTTGTAAATAAGAAACAAGGTGGCAGAAATGTAAATAAAAAACAAGCAAGATATTACATCGGCTTAACTAAAAACCGATGTAATAGGTTCACACGCAGATTGTGAATATATAAAATATATTAAAACAATTACATCGGGTAGTATTATAAACCAATGTAAAAAACCAATTAAAACACGCTTGCATCGGTCCACAAACTAACCGATATAAAAGACATCATAGTAACACGCTTGTATCGGTTCTTGTCTCCACCGATGTAAAAGGTTCACACGCTTGCATCGGGCCTTTTTCCACCGATGTAAAAGGTTCACAGGCCCAAACCCTTACATCGGTCCATTGATTCCACCGATGTAATAGGTTCCATATATTATTCAGTTTGGCTCCTAATTGCACATTATTTCCACTGTACAATACGCAGACGCAGACGCCGCCCCTGTTCACGCATCCTCGTCACCTCACTGTACGCCTGTTCACGCATCCTCGTCGCCTCACTGTACGTCGTTCACACTGTTTCACATCTCCACGTCTCCTCGCCGTCCCTGTTCACGCATCCTCGTCGCCTCACTGTACGCCGTTCACGCTGTTCACGACATTTCGCCGGCCGATTCACGCCATTCATCGCTCTCCATTTCAACTGTAAGTCACATTCTTCACTTATTTGATCTATAATGTGACTTATTCAAAATATAGGTTAGGTTTGCTAGTTAGTTATGGGTTAGGTTAGGTTAGGGATTTTGATGAGGCTTTGTTCCATCATTTTGCTGCTAAGTTTAAGGAGGAGTACAAGATTGATGTTGATCATTTTGATGGCAACAAGTAAAACTCATAATGTGAAAGCCATAGTGAGTGTGAAACAAAGTGTTGGTGGTGTTATTGATTCAATGTTTGTTCTCTTGATTTAAGAGAAGATAAGGTGTTATGCATTGTGAAACCATAATCAGAAATATTGGAAAACATACCTAGAGAATAGAGATATCTTGTTCTAAGGGATGGTTAACATGCTAGAGGAGATAATGCTATAGTACATTATGTACAAATTTTTTGTTTGAATTCATTTTAACTTATAATATTTTTAACGAGATAAGTTTTGTCACGTGATATTTAAATTGATTTTATCAAAACAATTTATAATATTTTTTGAAATTCTTCAAAATTATTTATAAAAACAATTTATAATCTATAACAATATATATAATACATGATTCATTGACATCAGGTGTTAGAATAGATATCTCAGAAAAGGTTTTCGCAATTGGTTATATATATATATATATATATATATATATATATATATATATATATATATATATATATATATATATATATATATATATATATATATATATATATATATATATATATATATATATATTGTTGATAATGTAGATATAATACTGTATAGATAGAGATAGATAAGGAACGGCTTGAAGAATTTGTGGCTACTAGCTAGCCACCATTATTGTCATGTTCTTTTTTATATCTCTTAAAAATGCAATTAATATAGTGTCAATAACACCAACCAACAACCAACCATAGCAAATTAGCAACTGAATCTTGAAATCTTATCACATTGGAGCCTTAAGGTCCTCTCAGAAATACACTGTTTATCTTTAACCTATCAAACTTAATAGAGTTATCACCTTGCCATTGAAATTTGATTCTATTTTTCTTTCTCCGCGAAGCAGCGCAACTTGCAATATCGGAATCTCTGTGAAGTAGCGCAGCCGCGGGCACACCGTTCGTCAGACCTTCCTCCGTGTGAACATAGTTATGGATCGTAGTTGGATGAGAGCTAATCGATTAAGTGACGAGTACGAACATGGAGTGATGGAATTTCTACAGTTTGCTGAAAGTAATGCTGAAAAAAGTCTTCCTATGCTTTTTCTCTGTCCATGTGTTCGTTGTGCAAATAAAGAACCAAAACGTAGTAAGAAAGAAATCATGGATCATCTAATTTGTGTAGGGATTTGTCAAAGTTATACAAAATGGATATGACACAGTGAAGTAGTAGCAAAGTCAAACGTGTCTCAAAGAGATGATGTTAGTGCAGAAATGGATGATCGTCTAAAAGACATGATGCGTGATATTGGACAAGATTCGTTTAAGAGGGCACATACGTATGATACTATATTATAGCTTTTTATTTGTCATTATCATCAACTTAAAATATTGATCCCATGACAACAAATAGTAATCACATGATAACAATGTAATTAGTATACTAAACTCACTCCTATTGGCTAATGAAATGTTTTTTTTTATACTTTTCTTCAACATCAAAATTTGCACATGGTACTTAAAAAACACTTTCTTAATCAAGAACATTTAAACTTTGGATGATATGATAATAGATTTTCTTTAACTAAATTAAAAATTATGGTTAATTTATATAATATAATAAATTATAATTTAAATAATAAATTAATTAATAATTTGTTAAACTAACTCAATAATATTTTTACATATCATTAATCCATTTTCAAATGAGTGTACAGTTATAATTGCTTAACTATATTAATCTCATATTTTTACTAAATCAATCACATTTGTTCAACTAAATCAATTACTACATATTTTTTAAATTTTATAATTACTTAATTATATTTATACTATCGGTTATCGACCGTCAACGAACTATATTTGAGCATGAAAAATGTGTCTTTTTAAACATAGAGATTCAAACATCATTTCAAAAATTTAATTTTTTATTGGCAAAATGAAGATTATGAAGATTGACAAATAATTGTCTATCAATATTTAAAAAAATTAAATTATTAAAGGGAACATGAATTTATTTATCAAAATATTGAATATTATGAGGAATATGAAATTATTAATCAAAATATATAATATTAACAGGAACATGAAGTTACTCATGAAAATATTGAATATTAAGGAGAATATGAAGTTATTTATCAAAATATTGAATATTAACGGGAACATGAAATTAATGATCAAAATATTGAATATTAACGGAAACATGAAGTCATTGATCAAAATATTAAATATTATACGGAACATAAAGTTACTGACCAAAATATTGAATATTAATGAGAATATGAAATTACTGATAAAAATATTGAATATTAACGAAAACATGAAGTTATTGATCAAAATAATGAATGTTAAAGGGAACATAAAATTACTGATCAAAATTTTGAGTATTAACGAAAACATGAAGTTTCTGATCAAAATAGTGAATATTAACGAGAACATAAAGTTACTGATCAAAATATTGAATGTTAATGAGAATATTAAATTACTGATCAAACTATTCAATATTAACGAGAACATAAAGTTATTGATCAAACTATTGAATATTAACGAAAACATGAAGTTACTAAGTAAAATATTGAATATTAACAGAAACATGAAGTTATTGATCAAACTATTGAATATTAATGGAAGCATGAAGTTATTGATCAAAATATTGAATATTAATAGAAATATTAAATATTTGAATATTAACAGAAATATTAAATTACTGATAAAAAAATTAAATATTAACGCAAATATGAAGTTACTAATAAAAATATTGAATATTAACGGGAACATGAAATTACTGATCAAAATATTGAATATTAATGAAAATATTAAATTACTGATTAAAATATTGAATATTAACGAAAATATGAAATTATTGATCAAAATATTGAATATTAACAAAAATATAAAGTTACTGATCAAAATATTTAATAATAACAAAAACATAGAATTACTAATCAAAATATTGAATAATAACGAGAACATAAAATTATTGATCAAAATAATGAATAATAATAAAACAACTTTATTATTAATTTAAATATTTTTGATAATAATTTCAAAACAAAAATAATATTAAAAAAACATTTTAAAAACAAATATTTGTACTATACCGATACTCGTACAAACGCACGAATATCCTACTAATTATACATGAGAATTCTTATAAGAATATAAGAATAGATAAAGTGCATATATAATAAATACTGATCTCTCTTTCATTACAAACTAATTAATGTAAAATTTTCTCACATATATCATTTCAACCAAGTAAAAATAAGTGACTATACTGTTAAAATATTAAATTAGATTAGATTAGATTAGATTAGATTTAATATTTAATGTAATCTAAGTTGTGTTAGCCCAAGCCCAATTAGGGTTGTATATAAATAGTCATAGTGTGTATCATTATTTATACACTTGAATAATACAAATCCTTATTTCCTTTATTATTCTATCTTTCTCTCCTCACTAAAAGTGTCTCACGCACTAACAAATTGGTATCAGAGCTTCCGGTTATTGTTCTTGATCAAGTTTTCAAGAATTTCACGTCAGAGATCGTTTTTCTAGGGCAAGTAAATCAACCGCTGCGAAGATGGCTAGTGATAAGGGCATTCCAAATTCTCTTCCAATGCTTGACGATAAAAATTAGATCCGATGGAAAAAATAGATGCAATCCTTATTTGGCTTCCATGAAACCTTAGAAGTGGTTACCGACGGTGTTCCGACATTGGCTAAAAATGCAACCGACGAACAGAAAAAAGCCCACAACGAAGTCAAGAAAAAAGATTGCAAGGCTGCTTATTGCATTCAAACGACTGTCGATGCTGCTAACTTCGACAGAATCTCTCATGCTGAAACAACGAAGGAGGCATGGGATATTCTGGTAAAGTATTTCGAAGGAGGCGAGAAAGTCAAGGTTGTCAAATTAAAAACCTTGCGTCGACAATATGAGTTGTTGTCGATGGGAGAAGATGAAAAAGTTTCATAATATGTGTCGAAGGTTCAGAAACTCGTCCATCTCATGAAGGGTTGTGGTGAAATCATTACTGATAAGATGATAGTTGAGAAGGTAATGAGAACGTTGACCTCTCACTTTGATCACATTATCATAGCTATTCAAGAATCCAACAATCTTGAAACCACTAAAGTGGAATATTTGGTTGGTTCGTTGGAGGCGCATGAGATGAGGATTGTCGAGAGGAAAGGAGTTCAGGACTTGATACAGGCACTGCAAGCTCAATCATGGAAAAAAGATGGTGGTTCCAATAAATTCAAAGGAAAGTTCGACAAGACTCATGGCAAGAAGTCTTGGTCGAATTCCCATAAGAATAAGATTGAAGATAGATCTTCTGAATCCTCGAAAAGGGGAGGAGGAAACTATCGAAAGGACAAAGAAGATAAGAAAGGTATGCAGTGTTATAACTGTGAAAAGTGGGGACACTTGACCAAGAATTGTTGGTACATAAAAGACAAGGGATCAAAAGGCAAGGACGAAGGAGCGAACCTTGCACGCCAAGATTCAGATGATTCTGAAGGTGGTATGATGGTTATGGCTGCAGTTGCAGATAACCATGTTGAATCTAATATCTAGTTTCTCGACTCGGGTTGCTTGAACCACATGACTGGTCGAAAGGAGTGGTTGGCAGATTTTGACGAGTCGAAGAAGAGCAAGGTAAAACTTGCTGATAATAGTTCGTTGCAAGTAGAAGGTACTGGCAACATAGTCTTTCAAATGAGTAATGGAGGGAAAGCTATGATCAAAGATGTGCTCTATGTACCTGGAATGAAATGCAACTTGTTAAGTGTTGGACAACTAGTTGAAAAAAGTTTCTCAGTTGTCATGAAAGATGGAGTTTTGAAATTGTTCGACACTAAGAACAATTTGGTTTTAAAATCTCCATTGTCGAAGAACAGGATATTTAAGACTATGATCAGTTCGACAGAAGTTCAATGTTTGAAAACTGTTGTCGACCACAAGGATAGTTGGTTATGGCATTTGAGATTTTTACATTTGAATTTTCGATCACTTAATCAACTGATTACTCAAGATATGGTTACTGGTATTCCAAGTCTTGAGATGCCTGAAAAACTTTGTGAAGGTTGTTTAGTGGGAAAGCAATCCAGAAATTCTTTCGTTTCGACTATGTCAATGAGATCATCCTGCATTCTCGAAGTGGTGCATTCAGATGTATGTGGTCCATTTGAAGAATATACAATTGGTGGAAACAAATATTTTCTTTCCTTTGTCGATGAGTTTAGTCAAAAGTTGTGGATCTATATGATCAAACGAAAGGACGAAGTATTCGAAATATTTAAGAGATTCAAGATACTTGTCGAAAACCAGAGTGAGAAGAAGATCAAAGTTCTACGAACAGATGGAGGTGGCGAATACACATCCTAGATGTTTGAAGATTTCTGTGCAGAACATGGTGTTGATCATGAGGTAACTGCTCCTTACACACCTCAACATAATGGAATTCCTGAAAGAAGAAATATAACCATATTAGATATGGCAAGATGCATGCTGAAGCAAAAGAATTTTCCAAAATCTTTATGGAGAGAAGCTGTTTCAACTGCAGTTTATATTTTGAATAGGTGTCCTACTAAGATATTGAAGAACAAGGTTCCTGAAGAAGTGTGGAGTGGTAAACGACCATCAGTAAGTCACTTGAAGGTGTTTGGCTCTATGTGTTACAAGCATGTTCCTGATGCAAGGAGAAGGAAGCTTGATGACAAGAGTGAACCTATGATTCTGGTAGGATATCATAAAATTGGTGCATACAGACTATTCAATCCAGTTAATGAAAAGATTGTGTTGAGTCGAGATATTGTGATTAATGAAAATTCTGCCTGAGATTGGAATTCTAGCAATTCAATTAACAAATCATTAATTAACTTTGATTTCGACGAAGAAACTAATGAAGTAGAGGTCGAAGGAGTTGTTGAGAATCCAGTCGAAGTCTAAGAAGAAGCGGTTGCTGACACTCGCGTCACAGTCGAAGTCGAAGAGGTTATGACCGAAACAAGCCAAATACCTCAAAGAAATAGAGTTCTTCCAACAAGGCTTCATGATTATGAAGTGATGAGTGATGATGAAATCACATCAGATGGAGAATTAGTTCATTTTGCTTTACTTGCAGGTGCTGAACCAATCAACTATAGCGAAGCTTTGAAGATTAACAAGTGGAAGTTAGCTATGGTCGAAGAGTTACAGGCAATCGAAAGAAACAACACATGGGAGTTAGTCGAATTGTCAACACATACAAAAGCTATCAAAGTAAAGTGGGTGTTCAAGTTGAAACACAATGCAGATGGGTCAATAGAAAGATATAAAGCAAGATTAGTAGCTCAAAGTTTTCTTCAAAGAGCAGGACTTGACTACTCTAAAGTATTTTCTCCAGTAGCAAGATTAGAGACTGTTCGACTAGTAGTAGCATTGGCATGCAACCAAGGCTGGTCAACATTTCATCTAGATGTGAAATCAGCATTTTGGAATGGTCCTTTAGACGAAGAAGTTTATGTCACACAACCTCCTGGATTTGTGATTCAGAAGGAAGCGAGTAAAGTATATAGATTTCACAAAGCGCTCTATGGCCTCAAGCAGGTACCTAGGGCATGGAACAAGAAGATTGACTCATACTTAGTCGAATTAGGATTTGTCAAATGCAAATCAGAGTATGGTGTCAATGTTCAGGTTGTAGCACAAGATATAACAATCATTTGCTTGTATGTTGATGACTTGCTAGTAACTGGAATAGTTTGGAGAACTTGTCGAAGTTCAAAGAGCTAATGACGAAGGAATTTGAAATGTCGGATCTAGGAAAATTGTCTTATTTTCTAGGCATGGAATTTAAAATGTCGAAGCAAGGTATGGTGCTACATCAAAGAAAGTATGTCAAAGAAATACTCAAGAGATTCAGAATGGATGATTCGAATCCTGCATCCTCACCTGTCGAACCAAATGTGAAGTTGGAGAAGAATGGAGAGGAAGACAAAGTCGATGCAACTTTGTTCAAGCAAATTGTGGGATCTCTGAGGTATGTGTGCAATAGTCGAGCTGATATAGGTTTCGCAATCGGTTTAGTAAGAAGATATATGGGTGAACCAAGAGTGTCACATATGAAGGCTGCAAGAAGAATCCTTCGATATTTGAAGGTTCATTAAATTGTGGAATACTATTTCGACGAGATTCTGAAGGCAAAGAAGCAATGGTTAATTGTTTTTCATATGCTGATTGGTGTGGAGATAAGGAAGATCAAAGAAGCACAACTGGATATTTCTTTCAAGTATTTGGTGCCCCAATCTCATGGTGTTCAAAGAAGCAACATGTGATGGCATTGTCATCGTGTGAAGCTAAATATATAGCGGGATCCTATGCTGCATGCCAAGCAATTTGGATCAGATATGTACTTGAAGAAATGACTGTCGAAGTGAAGAAACCTCTAGTATTGCAAATCGACAACAAGTCAGCCATAAATCTGGCGAAGAATCCAGTTCTGCATGGAAGAAGTAAACATATTGAAGCAAGGTTTCACTTCTTGAGGGAAAAAGTAAATCAAGGTGAACTTGAAGTTAGGCATTGCTCAAGTGAAACACAGTTGGCCGACATTTTCACCAAAGGATTGAAGATCGACAGATTCCTGAATTTGAGAAAGAAATTAGGAATAGTTCAGATTGACTATTTTTGAGGATGTTCGACAACTTGGATTATGGAGGTGTGTTGAAATATTAAATTAGATTAGATTTGATTTGATTAGATTTAATATTTAATATAATCCAAGTTGTGTTAGCTCAAACCCAATTAGAGTTGTATATAAATAGTCATAGTGTGTATTATTATTTGTACACTTAAATAATACAAATCCTTATTTTCTTTATTATTCTCTCTTTCTCTCTTCACTAAAAGTATCTCACACACTAACATATACCACTAATTTATATATATATATATATATATATATATATATATATATATATATATATATATATATATATATATATATATATATATATATATATATATATATATATATATATATATATATATATATATATATATATATATATATATATATATATATATATATATATATATATATATATATATATATATATATATATATATATATTCAATAGGTGGGATACCCACGATTATTTTAAGTTAATTAATTTAAGAAAATAAGTGACAATACCACTAATTTACAATTTTTATTTATTTATCCACTAATTTGGATCGATAGATAAGTCTCTTACTACTTTAAATGAGAATTTCTAGAGCTGAAGATAAGTGATAAGTAAAATGATAATGATAGTAGACTTTATTTTCATGGCAAACCATTATAAAATGAAGTATATATGGCCTTGATTGACTAATAAAGAAGAAAAAACCAACTCTGTTTGTCGAGTGAACAACTGACAACACTTCAGCTAGTGATCTGCTTTACTAGTGAAGTTTTGTTTAGCCATGCAATTTTCAAATCGGCAAATGGTAGTGGATGCATACATATTCCTATTAATATTATAATAAAAACGGACACATTAAGTAACTAATAGTTTTGCATATGAATTTTTCAAGACCACTTAGTTTTTACATGGTCAATATAAAAAGAGAACCAGAATTGATCCCTCCATTCACAAGTCACACAAGTAATACTAATTAATATGGAGTACTATCGTTAATGGAGATAAATTGTTATGGAGTTGATTAAGGCTCTAATTTTTCCTCTACTCGCACCAATAATATTAATATTAGTACGTAACTAGTTAATTAGTTGTTGTTTAAACATGGGCAAAACAATCATTAAATCACACCGTCTTTTAGATAAAACAACCAAATTCTATACTATACGATTACTATTTGGACGGAAGATAATAACCCTATTAAAGACCTCTATGCAGACTATGACGATAACGTCCGTTGTAAATTCTATTCGGGTGGTGTAGGTCATGATGTAGAATAGTGTATAGCATTGAAGTACCAAGTTCGAGACTTGCTTAATGCAGGTTAATTTGTGTTTACTGCAAATGGGTTGAACATACAAGTCAATCCATTTTCAATTGCAGCAAAAAAAGTGACAACTACCTCCCGTTCTCAAGGATCCATTTCATGTCCTGAGTCGCCTCCTCCACAACCTATACTCCCGGAGGTTCCTTTTCAACGACCGTTGTTTATCCCAAGACCTAGGGACCAGAGGGTCGATCAGGAAAAATATTATTCCCGTGTTCAGCCAGCTCGATATGCTTCTCAATAACAAATCTATCGACAAAGTCATATGCAACAGGGTAGACAAAGAGATAGGAAGCCAAAAAGAGTGTATGACACTGTTCCTATGTCTTATAGTGAGTTGATCCCTCGGTTTCTCATGATTTCCTTAGTGGAACCCAAGCAGATGAAACATGTTATTCCTCCTTATCCTGTGGATTTTGATCATAATGTGCAATGTGATTACCATGTCGGGGCACTTGGCCATTCAATCGAAGACTGTGTGCCATTCAGAGGCAAAGTTCAAGACTTGATTGATACAAGGGCTTTTATGTTCACACCAGATAAGAATGGGAATCTGTTTCCCGAGTGACTGTTAAGATTGCAGGAAATCTCCAGAATCAAGAAGTCCATACGGAGTCATGCCTCCTTAACATGGCAATTTCTACATTTATTTGCATTCTCATTTGTAATGTTTCTTGTTTTGTTCAGTACTTTCTTGTATGCAAAACTGTTTGTTTTTGAATATTAAATCACAATGCATCGAACATGATTGTCTTGAATTAATTCATTCACTATCACTCTTAATTGTTTTTATTTGCTTACCTGATCAGACTTGGACCGTCACGGCTGGCTCAAACTGAATTTGAGTGAGACGGAGGGGGGGGGGGGGTGGGTACCTGCAAGACACTCCGATGCTAAAATGAGAGACGGAATGAGCAGGCAAAGAATGTATAGATGCGTAATAGATGAATACCTGACCCTCTTGGAACAGAAGGTATTTATAACCCCCAGCGCCGGGCCAAGGTCCCCTCATTGGGCTGACCAGAGCTGGCCCAATAAAGGAACTTCCAGGTTCTACGTGTGTAGTGGGGCCCCGCACGTGGTCCCCTTCCTGGTGGTGCTCTGCGAAGAATAAGGAGGGACGAAGACGCGGTCTTTCCGGAGCTTAGAGGATTCTATAACAGTCAGAGTGGACAGAATCTGTCCTACGGGGAGGGTGCTCGAGCTGGACTGGAGCTGGAGTTCCCTTGGTCGGAGACACTGTGTATCGCGGGCAATGGCAGGCATAGCGGCTACAGTCTGTGGTCGGGCACGTCGATGGTGATTCGCCTTGTGAGCATTCCCCGAGGAGTTTGCTTGAATTGGGCCTTTATCTGCGCTTTGGACCAAGGCGGACCCAGTCCAGAACAATTAATATATTAATCAAAGTTATTAAATTATTTATATGGTTATTATTTTATTATTATTATATAGATAAAGTTATTAAATTATTTATATGATTAAATAAAAAAAGATAGTTGTCTTCGGTATGATGGAAAAAAAATATACTTTTTTTAAATAAAATTAATATATTTTAAGTATTAAAAGAAACTTTATTGATGAAAAATTAAAAAATATGAAATAAAAGAAAAAAAATAATTAGTAATTACATTTTTTTTACTAAATCAATCATATTTGTTCAACTAAATCAATTACTATGTCTTTTCTAAAACTTATGATTACTTAATTATATTAATACTATCGATTATCTGTTGTCAACAAACTATATTTGAACATGACAAATACATTTTTTTAAATATAGAAATTCAAACATTATTTTAAATAATTAATTTTTTATTTGCAAAAGAAAGATTATGAAGATTGATAAATAAATATTTATTAATATTTTAAAAAATATATAAAAATTGTTATTAACATTTAAGACTCATTTAATAAAATAGAACGTTTCATATAATATATTAAAATTAAAAATGTTTCATTAAATTAATACGTAATATTATAGGATACCGTAGAACAAAAGTTTAATTGAATTAATTTAATATTAAAAGCAAATCAAATAATTCATCACTCTTGATTGTCATCAAATTATTCAATAAAACCATTCCAAAATATTTACGTTTTAATTTATTGATCACATTTATGAAATCACTCGGTTAACTTTGAAAACACTATAGCTTTTTATATATGTCATTATCATCAACTTAAAATATTAATCCCATGACAACAAATAGTAATCCCATGATAACAATGTAATTAGTATACTAAACCCACTCCTATTGGCTAATAAAATGCTTATTTTAAATATTTTTTTCAACAGCAAAATTTACACGTCGTACTTAAATAGCGATTCCTTAATTAACAACATTTAAAATTTGGATGATACGATAATAGATTTTTGTAAACTAAATTAAAAATTATAGTTAATTTACACAATATAATAAACTATAATTTAAAAAATATATTAAATAAATAATTTGTTAAATTAACTCAATAATATTTTTACATATCATTAATCTATTTTTAAATGTGTACAATTATAATTGATTAACTATATTAATCACATTTTTTACTAAATCAATCACATTTATTCAACTAAATCAATTACTATATATTTTTTTAAAATTTTATGATTGCTTAATTATATTAATATTATCGATTATCGATTGTCAACAAGTTATATTTGAGCATGAAAAATACGTTTATTTTAAACATAGAGATTCAAACATCATTTCAATAATTTAATTTTTTGTTGGTAAAATAAAGATTATGGAGATCGACAAATAAGTGTCTATTAATATTTTAAAAAATTAAATTATTAACGAAAATATGAAGTTATTTATCAAAATATTAAATATTAAGGGGAATATGAACTTACTAATTAAAATATTGAATATTAACGGAAACATTAAATTACTGATTAAAATATTAAATATTAACGTGAACATGAAGTTACTAATAAAAATATTGAATATTAACGGAAACATGAAATTATTGATCAAAATATTAAATATTAACGGAAATATGAAGTTACTGATCAAAATATTGAATATTAACAAAAATATGAAGTTACTGATCAAAATATTTAATAATAACAAAAAAATGAAATTACTGATCAAAATATTAAATAATAACGAAAACATAAAATTACTGATCAAAATATTGAATAATAATAAAAGAACTTTATTATTAGTTTAAATATTTTTGATAGTAATTCTAAAACAAAAAGAATATTAAAAAAAAATATATTTTAAAAATAAATGCGCGTACCATACCAATATACGTACAAAAACACAGATATTCCATTAATTATACATACGAATAGATAAAGTGCATATATATATATATATATATATATATATATATATATATATATATATATATATATATATATATATATATATATATATATATATATATATATATATATATATATATATATATATATATATATATATATATATATATATATATATATATATATATATATATATATATATATATATATATATATATATATATATATATATATATATATATATATATACTGATCTCTCTTTCATTACAAATAATTAATGTAAAATTTTCTCACATATATCATTTCAACGAAGTAAAAATAAGTGACTATACCACTAATTTACATATATATTTTTTAAATAGGTGGTATTTAAGTTAATTAATTTAAGAAAATAAGTTACAATACCACTAATTTACAATATTTATTTATTTATCCGCTAATTTAGATTGACATTGTTTTGCTACATGTACAAGTCAGTTCTTAACACATGGTTAGTGGAAATGAAAAGTAAGCATATAGTTAGCTTCAAAGCTATGATATATACATTTTATTTTCAAAAATGAATCACTAATGATGCTTGAAATGAAGAGCTCAAAGTCAAGAAGACTTACCTTGAAACTGAAATTTGTGTTTTGAGTTTGAGTTGCTGTCTTGGAGAAAGCAAGTTGGAGGTGGCTGTTTCTGAGTTTGGAAAATAGTGATGTTTAGGGGAAAACTTGCAAGGTTACACAGTGGGTTGAGGTTTTGTTTTTGTGAATGAAGATAGAGCTGAAGATGAGCAAATGTTACAAAAAAGTTTTGTTAGATTTTCCAGGTTTCATTTTCTTTCTCTTTCAACAAAAATCTCTCCTTTCCTTCCAAAAACTCTCTCTTTGTGTGTTGTGAAACAACTTACTTATATATGAAATTGGCTGAAATTTGGGAGGGAAACAGATAAGTTTTTGAACTGTTTGGGTACACTGTTTCATTGCTTTTTAGATGCAGCTCTTATGTGCTAAGTTTGTGCAAATATGGGACTGATATGATGCAGATTTTTCAGGGCAATATTACAGGTTTTGGAGCAGGTTGTGACAATGTTTAGAGGCAGCACAGCAGGGCTGTTTTGTAGCAGTTTTGGAGTGGAGTGGCAGCTTGGTTTTATGGACAGATTTATGCAGTTTGTAACAAAGACAAGGCATATTTATGGACATCATAGTGGCAAAGTTTGAGTCAAAGGGAAAAGTTCAAACAAGACAAAGCTTAGCATTTGTAACTTGAAATTTTTAACTTAAAAATGAAGCCTTTTTGTTTACTTGAAAACTTGTAACAACTTGAATTATCTTGAATTGTGGTGAAAAGATGTCATGAAGTAATGTATAAAAAACACTTAGAAAAATTTCTAAGTCTTGAAAAGTTTGACTTTTCAAATTGACTTTTGAATTTCTTTACTTCTTGACGATCAAGCTTGATATTCTTGAATGTCTTGATGAATTTTGATCTTTGAAACTTAATGTTGACCAAAGAGTCAACGTTTGACTTTTGGTGTATCAGTTGACTTTTCATTAGTTGACCAAATTTCAACTATCAATCCACTGATCTTGAGAAATTATTTAAGCCATGGAATTGGGTAAACATGTTATGTTTGAGTCTTTGAGATTATGCTTCAAGCCATTAGGTCCTGTATTAGGTCAAAAGTCAATGATCAGTCGTTCTTAGTCAAAACCCTAATTTGGAGTCTCAGTGCTTCGTAGGTGACTTTGTCTGATCAATTCCTTGAGAATCCTTGAGCATTGGAGATCCTTTATGAGGAATGTCTTAAAAAAGATATGTCAAATTTTGGGGGTGCAACACCTTACAAACACAAATTCCACATCATTATCATTAATTTCAATCAAACATGATCATAGTTTTCAATATTACACATGCCTGAGGCAGTTTGTCGATGAACTTTTTTGCATTAGCAAGTGTTATTGTCGTTGTTATATCCTCATTAGTTTCACCTTCTTTCCCATACGCCATGTTCTCTCTGATAGTAGTAGTGAACAATATAGGCTCTTGACTGACCAACTGTTTCCAGTGATTTCTGGTAAACAACCGCTAGTCTTCCAAACTATCGAATAATCTTTCTCACTGTTATTCAATCTCTCTGGTAACTCACAGGATCGACTAGATTGATCCTAGGACTCCTTGGATATTAAGGTTACTCTCACAATCGAACAATTATTCATGGTTGATATTGTATAAGTGTTTGGCTTATTTCGATCCCTCTCTCTAAGAGTCTAAAAATGTAGTCAAAATGTATATGAAAACTAAGTTATACGAATAAATGCTAATTGTAATGCTGATTGTAGAGACATACAAAACTGCATGAAAAATGAAGTAAATGGTTTCGATTTACAAAACGTTTAACATAAAAGGTTTCTAGAATGTAGAAGTTTAAATGTGAAGAAAGCGTTTAATGCAAGAAAACTGTAAATGATCTTAAGTAAAAGTATGCGCTCGAAGGACAATACTTGAAAGTAAAGGTATTGAAAATGTGACAGTTCTCTGAAATATAAAGTGCTTGAAATATAAAGGAAACAGTAAAACGTAAAACTTTGAGGAAAAGACTTCGAAGTGAAAAGATTGTAAATAGGAAAACTTGCAAATGTTATTTGACAAAAAGAAAAGAGGAAAATACTGGAAATGGTAAAAAGCTTTCATTAAGTTAGAAATACATGGTGCTATCATACATACATTTCTCTTGCATTCGTTTCCCTTGCCATGTGGTAGTTTGAATGTTATTGAGTATTTTGTATAACAGATATGACACACCGAAATCCTAATACTAAGACTTCTATTTATACTAATTCGACCCTAACGGTCTCGCTACAGGATTATGCCACGTTTCGAACATGCAAGACAATGCTTCTTTCATCTTTCCACGTGTCCCCAAATGCTCCAACACATAACTTTCAAACTTTGAAAGTCCCGCTTCCATTTGAATTTTAAATGCTTTTGGTGTCTCTCTATTTCGAGCGTTCTTCCCAAACATAGCCTCGCTGTTGTTTCGAAACTCCTTTGGATATGTTCCCATAATTACCGTTCGAAGCTTCAAGCTTTGACACACTTATTCGAAACACTGCTTCTGTTACTTCGAAATATGGCGTTTAATTCCATTTCGATCTTCAGCCAACAAATTCCCCTTTAAAATATGTATTTCGATCTCTTTGAGAAATACCTATTTTAAACATTTATACAAGATTTTGATAGGATTTTCGAATCATCGTAACATTTAATGCATTTGACTCCAGTCACATCAATCATAGCACCTTTTGGGTTCCTTAACCGCCCAGAGTCACTTCACAGCGTGGTGCAGTTATAAGTAATGATTATTTTTAAATCACGCCTATTACCTATATCAACTTCACGCCACCTCTTCATCACACCAACCCATGATCTCCACGTATCACACCTTTACTCGGTGGATGCTTAATCTTCTCATTATAAAACATCAATTTAATCTTCCTTTTTCTTTTTTACACTCTAAACCTTTCATACTCTGGATTTTTACCCTTCTTCTCTCCTAAAACAATCTAAGCTTTCAAACAACAAAAATGTCTTCTTCCACCTCATCCCAACTCAAGAAAGTCTCCAAGAAGAAAGGAAAAACTACAGGAGCAACCATGGAGAGTAAAATCATCACCATTCAAGGCCAATCTGCTCTTGCTCCTCAAATGATTTCCAAAGAAAAAGAAATGCTGTACGCATCACAGGTACTCATCCCTACCCATGTTGCTGGTAAGAGGTTAGCCTTAAATGGCCCTCTTACAGTTTTTGAAATATTAAAGGACACCAGGACAATTTTTCCCGTCTGTTATAGCTTCAAACCCTTATTCAACAAAATGGATGCCCCTAGGGCAGTAGAATCTCTTAGTTCGAATACCGTAGAAACCCCAACTGTTCCTCCCAAGGACCCATTTGTTTTGGATTATGTAAAAAGCAATTTTAAGCCATTTTGATCTTGCCCTACTTCTGATATTGCTTATCAAAATTGGTTCACGAAAGTAGAAGCCAAGAAATCCCAGCAATGGGAAGAATTAGGCATTTATAACCTCATTAAGCTATCGAAACCTGGATTCACCTATAGCCATCCTCTGCTGTTTGCGTCCCTTTATTTCTGGGATAGTACCTACAACACTTTCCATCTCCCAGGTGGAATGATTACCCCCACCTTCTTCGATATAGCGGCCATTACTGGGCTGTCGCCAGTGGGAGAAACTTATGTTCCTGACAACGAAGAGCACTCAAGCATCATTGACTTCGAAGTCAAGTTAGCCAGCTTTTCCAAATTTATCAGCCATTATCATGCTGAAGGGGACAATGTGTCTGACATAGAGCACATTGCTTTCTTAACCCTGTGGCTGTCTAGATACGTTTTCTGCAGTAGATCCCTGCAGGTAGCTAGTAGGTTCATTCCTCTAGCTAGGGATTTACATGAAAATCGCAAAGTGTGCCTAAGTGAATTACTCTTAGTTGACCTCTATGAGAGCCTGAGGTCAGCTATTTCGAGCCTCAAATCCCACACCTCCAAAAACATTCTATTAGCTGGCCCATTTTGGTTACTCCAACTATGGCTAAATGCCATGTTCGAACCTTCTTTATCAACCGCCAACACCATAGATGAGCCAGATTCTGAAATAAGTGATTGGATAGTCGAAGGCACTAGGCTTCGAAGACTAACTCCTAATGATGACGAGGATGACTTCAAGGTTCAATTCTCGAAGTACATCATGATATTCTCCAAAAGGCACAAGTTCGAAGAGAGCATGGCGCCTTTTGCTTCGAGGGCTCATGGACCTTCTTGGTTCACCATGGCTCTCTCAGAAGCCATCAAGAGCAAGGAGATTCAGGATGTATGGAGAGCTTTCTTGCTGCCTAGACTCATCTCTTCAAGGATAACCCCAGCCAAGAACCAAATTCTTATTTTTGCCTACCAACCAAACTTCGTTTCGAGGCAGTTTGGCTTATGCCAACTGATTCCTGAACCTTTGTTCCAAACTGAGAGCGCCATCACTTCTGGTCGAACTTTCAAGGCAAGGGAAGCCAAGATCCAGCAAGAACAATATCAAGGCTTTGCCCAATTCGAGCTGATAGCCTTCGAACCTACCCATCTCGCGGCTAAAGGATTTCTGGAGTGGTGGATTAAGTTTTATCAAACTTGTATGTTCGATACACTTACAATTCGACAGAAACTAATTGATGCCTTCGATGTGCAGGTACCAGCAAAGAAAGGTATGTTTACTCATGCCAAAGAGATAAAAGCTTTTCAAAATTATTTTGAAACTACTTACGACCCCACGCGCTTGGACTCCACTGTGCATCAAGCAGCTGAGACCTTGAAGGAAAAATTTAAACAAAAAGTTTCTAAGCTAAAACTTCCTTCAGGGCTGTCACCTGAGGATAGGTATAGGTTGGCATTCGAAATGCATCCACCTAAATTTCCCAGATTACCTACCTCAGAACTGGCTCTGGCTTGGTTTCCCCCATATCCATGGTGGTTTACTTGCAAAGAGATGTTCAAATATCTTCAAAGGAAACCAAAGCCATCTGAGACTGTGACATGGGCTCGATACTGGCTTCATGATTTCCCAGGACACCTTCGATACGACCTTTCTGCCATGTCAATTAAATCTGATCAAGGCACAGGTGCGAATGCTTGGGAAAAATCCCAAATGTCTTTTATTTTCCATATCTTTAACCTTTGCTTTAATTGTTTTAATTTTCAACTATCAGGATAAAGACAGCTTCCTCGAAATCGAAGGAAGGGAGTGCCTCTCAAGCCTCCATCGAAACTACCGAAAAAGCTAATCCACCCGAAACAACTACTACTGCTGCAACTACAACAACAACAATACCGCCAACAACAACAAGTGCCCCAACTCCAACGGTAATCACTTAGTTTTTGATGTTTCGAATTCACTCAAGCTTTGTGGTTTATATCTAACTTCGTTCAAATTCTTTCAGACCAACAAGCTTCCTCCTACTACTCCCAAGAAGCGGAAATTAAGCACTACTGGGGAAGACCCCAAGGCTGGAGGAAACTCAAATACTGCTTCGAAGAAGAAGCTAAAGAAAGATACTCCTAAAAGCACTGTTCCGACTAGTGTCTCTGGACTCGATTCCAGGGATGCGGCTCCCTTACCTAAATCCAAAAATCCACCTTCGACCTCCAACCCACCGTTGGAACGCATAGCTAGTAACCTCTCCTCTGAGGGTCCACAGGTAAATCGAACTTCTTCTAAAAAATGTTTAACTTCTTATTACCTTGGTGAATGTTTTTCTTTAACATTCTGCTGCTCTTTGCAGAACATTTTGAATCCCACTTCTACCATTTCGACCTCACCATCCAGAGCTGCTGCTCCGCTTAACTCCTCTCCTCAAGGAGATTCCAGCAACTTGGTCCAAAACAAAGGTTCTTCCAATGTGGCGGTTCTGGCTGGAACTTCTGAACAGCCAGATGACCAAGGTACCTCCATTCCTCTGAAAGAGGTGAACGAAACGATACTTCAAACGTCTGCAGAGGATTCACAAAGGGTTCTTCAAAAGTCCCCTCTTGAAACTCTTCAAGAGGAACCAAAGGATACTCAGACTGAAGAAGAAAAAGCTAATTCTGGGCGAGGATTCGAAGAATCTGCAGACGAAGAATATGAGGAGGAAAACGCCAATGACGAGGAAAACGTCAATGATGGTTCGACTGCCGGGATGGAGTCTAACGCAAATAGCGGCGAAAGGGATGGTATCGAAGTGGTAGATTTGGACGAGGATGAAGAAAACCAAGAGCACGAAGCAAATGAAGGGGATGGTGATGCAATCAACGAAACCCTAGAGGTTGAAACAAACGTGGTTCCCCTACGCGTGGAATTCCCCCAATCCTCTCCGTCTCGAATGACTGACGAGGAACTGGAACTTCTGAGGCGAAATGACCCCATTGGATATATGAAGGCAAAGTTGGCTCAGAGGGACGTTCCACTCGCTAGAGCTGGCACAAGTTCAACCAGCTATCCTCTTCCCACAGATGAAAGAGTTGTTCTTCTCAACAAAATTAGGAGAACTATTCTCAATATGGATATATTCGAAGTGCTTAAGCAAGATAGTACTGCTTGCTATACTATGAAGGAGCTGCTCACAAAGGTCAATCTTTCCAACTGCTCCTTGCCAGTTAGTACTCTCTTGTTTGATCTTCAGAATTTGCTGGACAACGTAACTGGCTACCTTCTCCAAGACGAATCTGCTGCCAAGAAGGTTCACGAGAAACGCATTGCCATGGATGCCGCTTATGAACAAGCTTCGAAGCTTTCTCAAGAAGCTGAGGATCAAGCTATGCATCTGAAGCAGGCGAAAACTGAATATGAGGCTCGAGCTGAGTCCATTCTTATTTGGGAAAGGCAGATTCTGGAACTTCAGCAGAAAGTTAAGGAGGCTAAGGAACAACAACTAGCCTTCGAAACTAATCCTGCAGGTAACCAATTCGAAGAGCTTCTCAACCAGGGGCTTGCAGAAATGGAGACTGCAGAACAACTTAAAGGAGAAGTGGCAACCTTGGAAGGTGCCAGGCGGTTCGCTCAGCAAAAACTTGAGACATTTCTAAGCACCTTTAATCGATTGAAAAATAATGTTTATTTCTAGATTTTGATGTTTATCTGACTATAACTTTGGTTTCTTACATGTAATATTCGAACAACGCCATTTTGGCATTCTATCTTGCCATCTTGGCTTTTATAATATTTTGTTTACGTTGTTACTATTCGAATCTCCCGCAGGCTTGGCTTATATTTCTTTAAATATTTCCCATTAACCTTTAGGACACGTTTATCATCCAAGAGTTCTTCGACTTCGTATGCATTGTTTGAGAATACTTTTAATATTCGAAAAGGTCCTTCCCAATGAGGTGACCATTTACCTAATGCTTTGTTCTTCTTATCTATAGGCAATATGACTCTCCAAACCAAGTCATTAATAACGAATACTTTTTTCTTCACCCTTTTATTGTATGTTCTGGCCACTCTTTCTTTTTGCCTCATCAAAATTTCCAACGCATGTAATCTAATTTCGTCCAACTCAACTAATTCATTCATCATCATTTCCCAATATAATGCAGCTGGAATTTCGTTTTGTTTCTGAATTCGAACTGATTGCAGATGAATTTCTACTGGTAACACTGCATCATGGCCAAATGTAAGTTGGAAATGCGTAGTGTTAGTGGCTTCCTTAGGAGATGTTCTACAAGCCCATAACACTTGGTCCAGAGTTTTGTGCCAATTTCTTGGCTTCTTGCCAATATGCTTCTTGATTAATCCTATTATTACTTTATTTGCTGCTTCGACTTGTCCGTTTGCTTGAGCATAATATGGTGTTGATGTTAGAAATCTAAACCCCATTTCTTGGGCAAATCCTTGCATCTTTCTACCAGTAAATACAGAGCCTTGGTCTGTAGTTATACTTTCTGGCAATCCAAACCTATAGATAATGTGCTTTTGTATAAATTCAATAATTGCCTCTTGATCAGCAACTACCAAAGGTATAGCTTCGATCCATTTGGTAAAATAATCTACTCCCACCAAGATATATTTCTGTCCTTTGGACGAAGCAGGATTTATTTCTCCTATCAGATCCAATGCCCATCCTCTGAATGGCCATGGTTTGATGATCGAATGCAACTCACTTGCAGGGGCATGTTGAATTCCTGCATGTTTCTGACATTCCTCACATCCTTTAGCAAAGTCTATGCAATCTTTGAGCATGCTAGGCCAATACAAACCATATCGAAATAGCTACCATTTCATTTTATGGCCTGCTTGGTGTGCCCCACATGCCCCATTATGGACTTCAGACAATGCTAAATATGCCTCACTTTCTCCTAGGCATTTCAATAATACACCTTCTTGGGTCTTTTTGAACAATTCGTTCCCCATGAGGAGATATGACAATGCTCTATATTTTGTTTTTCTATCCACCTTTAGAGTTGGGTCTGCTAAATAACTCTTTAATGGACTTCGCCAATCTGTATCTGACAAAGTATTTATGGCTAGAATTTCGAATCCCTGTTTCTCAGCATATCCCAATCTCATACTTTCCAGATCCGATGGTGTGAATCTCGTAGCCATAACTCTTCCCCTTATTTCGACCAAATCCTTAAAATTCTTGGTAGATACTTTATAACCTGAAGCCAACTGCGCTAAGTCATTTGCTTCTTGGTTCTCTAATCTTGGTATGTGTTGAATATCCATGTATTCAAACTTCCTTAATAGCCTATTGACTATGACGAAGTATACCATTAAATTTTCCTTTATGCACTTGTATTCCTTTGTGATTTGTTTGACCACCAATTCAGAGTCTCCTTTAATTTCGACTCTGGTTGCCCCCAATTCCAACAAAGCTTCAAGTCCAACAATGAGCGCTTCATACTCAGCTTCGTTGTTCGAACAACGAGAACCATCCAATTTATACTTGAATTTTGTTGGAATTCCTTCAGGAGAAATTAGAAGGACTCCAACACCACTTCCATTCCTGTGGGTTGAACCATCAAAGTACAATTTCCATGGTTGCATTTCGACGTAACTCATGCTTGTCTGCTCAACCAACGAATGATCCACGATGAAATCAGAAATCACTTGACCTTTCATAGCTTTTAAAGGCATGAAAGTCAATGAATATTCTGTTAAGGCTAAAGCCCACTTTCCAACTCTACTATGCATTATTGGCTTTGAAAGCATATGTTTAATGACATCGAAGTGAGATGAAACATAAACATCAACAGGTTTTATATAATACTTGAGTTTCATACAAGAGAAATATAAACAGAGACATAGCTTTTCTAAATTGCTATATCTGGTCTCTGCATCATTTAGCACTCTACTTAAATAGTATATGGCTCTTTCGACGCCATTGTTATCCTCTTGTGCTAACATACTACCTATGCTAACTTCAGAGGCAGATATGTACAATCTCATGGGCTTCCCCCATGATGGTGGAGACAAAATAGGAGGCTGAGAAAGATATTCTTTTATTTTGTCAAACGCCTCCTGGTGAGCTTCGTTCCATTCGAAGGCCTGACCTTGCTTCAGACGAAGTAACGGAGAGAAAGCTTGGGTCCTTCCACTCAGGTTCGAAATGAATCTTCTGAGGAAGTTAATTTTCCCTAGTAGAGATTGCAACTCCCTTTTTGACGCAGGTGCTTTCGTCTCCATTATGGCTTTGGTTTTGTTCTGGTTGATTTTAATTCCTTTCTTGTGGACCACAAAACCAAGAAAATCTCCAGCCTGCACAAAAAATGCACATTTAAGGGGATTCATTTTTAAGCCATGTTTTCTCATTCGTTCGAATGATTGGCTTAAATGATGCAAATGTGCTTCTGCAGATATAGATTTGATGACTATATCATCAATATACACCTGCATGAAGGTTTCGATGAAGTCATGAAAAATTGAATTCATCGCCCTTTGATAAGTTGCCCCAACATTTTTTAAACCAAAAGGCATCACCACCCATTCGTAGGTGCCTAAGGCTCCTGGGCAACAAAATGCTGTTTTTGCAACATCTTCTTCAGCAATGAAAATCTGGTTATATCCAGAGTATCCATCTAACATGCTCAAGTATTCGAATCCTGCATCAGAATCTACTAGCATTTCTGCCACGGGCATGGAATATTCATCCTTAGGGGTTGCAGTGTTTAAATCCCTAAAATCTATGCAAATTCTTAAAGAACCATTTTTCTTAATAACAGGTACTATGTTTGCTAACCATTCAACGTACCTTGTTGTTCTGATGAATTTGCAGCGCAACAACCTTTCGATCTCAGCTTTAATTTTTGTGAGGACCGCTGGTGCGAATCTCCTGGGAGTTTGTTTGATGGGCCTCTTGCCATCTTTGATTGGCAGTCTGTGTTCGACCAACTCCCTCTTTAAACCAGGCATCTCATCATAATCCCATGCGAAACAATCTTTGTTTTCCTTAAGGACTTCGATCACTTTCTTCTTGAGGCCTGGGCTAAGTTTAGCACTTACATAAGTTACTCTTTTCATTTTTTCATCCCCTAAGTTGACTTCTTCGAGCGGGTCCTGTGCCAACATTTTGACACCTGAGTTTGTGGGGGTCCCTTTCGAAGCCTAAGGGTTCTTTATCATAGATGGCATCCAACCTTTGATCCATCTCCAACTCTTCGACGGGTGAGCATTTCGAACCCCCCCCCCACTAACTTCATTCGCCTTTATAGTTGATTCATTTATTTCAGCCTCTAAGGCCGCTTTTGATTCATTCTCAGCCATATAGGCCGAAATCCTTTCGAAAAAGGTAGACTCAGTCATGGTTAAGGTTGTCGAAGTTCCAGCCTGCTGGCCGTTTTTGTATAGCACCTTCAACTTCCTCTTCTTCACTGATTATTGTTCTATCCCAGTAAAGGCCATCATGACGAAGTGTCATGTAGTAGTGGGCGTTTCTAGTTTCATTTATCTCATCATTTGGAACACATGGAGCAATCTTTGCCAGATTTTTATCATAATCCCTTTTGTCAACTAAATTGACAGTTGACATAAAGTAACTCTGGTCTGCTTCGATGTTTTCCACGATTCCATCATCTCTCCACAGAACTAGTCGTTGATGCATAGACGAAGGAACTGCCCCCACGCCATGGATCCACTCTCTTCCCAGCAGCAGGTTATAGTTGGCCTTGGCTTCGATCACCATAAACATGGTGGGCCTGCAACTTGAGCCTATTGTCAATTCCAACTGGACCACCCCCAGTGTTTTGCCCACTTTTCCCTCATAATTGGACAGAACCATATTATGGGGCTTGATATCTCCTTCGCGGATCTCTAATCTTTTTAGCATGAAATGGGGTATCAGATTGACTGCAGCACCCCCATCCACTAGAACTTTGTTCACACCATGGACACCTACTTTCGCCCGAATGAAAAGTGGCTTGAGATGATTCTTCATTGCAGGTTCTGGATGTTCGAAGAACGCATTTTGTTCCTCGACAACCCCATTGTCCATCACGTAGTAGCACACGGGCCTATGTTTCATTGAATCTGTGGTGTCTTCCTCCTCATATTCATTGATTTCGGTTTCCTGCCCAAATTCGCAGGGAGCACAGACACCACGTTACAGTTTAAGTTGAATGATGACTCCCCCTCTGATTCGAAGTTATCCGTTATCATATCTTCGTCCTCTTCCGGGCCTGGAGTGTATTCCTTTGGTTCGTCTCGTTGGTCTTTAGAAAAAAGCCTCCTATTGACTGGAGGTTTATCTTCAGTTTGATTTTTTGGTTTGTTGGTGCTCGATTCACCTTGTATTTTCGTTGAAGTATCCCCTTTGTTTGCCACAGCTTCTCTCTCAGCCTTTCGAATCCTTTGCTGTCTGCGCCACTGGGATCTTGACATGGGGTTCCTTCCTTTGTAATTCTCTAGTCTCACTTCCTCCCTTTTTTGTGTGTTGAATTTCCTCCTGTATGTCACAACATGGCGTGCATTTCGTTCAGCACTCCTCCATCTGTCTTTGCCTTTGTCATTTCTGACTTGTAGCCATCTATCGGTTGGCACTTCAGCAGGGAGTTTGAAAGTCACTCTTCGAGCAGCTTTGGGGTGAGGGCTATCAGGCCTTCGCTGTTTGTGTCTGCTGTCGAAATGTGGGCCCATCTGGGCAGTTTCTTGATGGTTCCAGCAAGGGGCAAAGGGAATCGTTTCGAAGGCCCTGGCCATGCTTTGGTCATACACAGCAGAACACCTTGGGCAAATCAAACACTTGGTTGCCCCTTTGTAGCAGCGAAAAACGAACTCCAGCAAACTCTCTCCAGCCTTGGGATAACACCTAAAAAGCTGGTTATCCTGGCGCCAATTGTTGCCAGTTCGAGCCCTCTGTACCCTTTCGAAATTCGCAACAATTCTTTGGTTGCAGAGGATGCTGCACCTAGGGCACAATATCATGCCTGAATCTCCTTTGTGGCATGTCATGAGATAATCTTTGAGACTAGCATCTCCAGTGTGATTTTCCCCAATTCTGTACTTTTCTTTTTCTAAGTATTTTTCCACTTCCTCCATCTCAGAGCGGGGTCTTTCCATATCCACCATATTTATTTCCACATCCCCCTCTTTAGTTTCGTCATCGCCCCACCCTGTGGGCTTTATATCTTCAATCTGGACCTTCGAACTCTCTGGGGCAGAATATTTGACCAGATAGTCAAATTTTCCACTGGGTTCCCCTAGAGTGTCCCATATTTCCTTCTGAGGGGGAATTGGCTGCGTAATTTGGACTTTCTCCAATTTCAGCCTCAAGCCCTCAGTGACTTGTGTTAATCCTTCGTTTTGATTCCCTTGGCCTTCAGTAGCCTGGGTTTCTCCTGCAACAGCCACAGGTGCAGCAATCGAAGTGTCTAGCGTATTCTGGATGTCTTCAGTGACTTCCTCGCTGACTTCGACCATCACCCAGTTTTCGACTCCAGTGTCCTTCTCTTCTGTTAGGGCGTCGCTTCGATCAGTTTCCACCATGTTGACCTCTCCAATGCATGCAGGCTCGGAGTAGTTGGTGTCTGCGACGTCCAAAGGATCTTCGTCCACTTTCATCTTCACCTTATCAGCAAACTTTAGTCTGCCATCTTTGATCGCGTTTTGAATCAAGTCCCTGAAAAGAAAACATTGTGAGGTCTTGTGGCCTAGGAAACTATGATATTTGCAAAATCCCCTCTTCTTCCTCTGATCCAAAGGAGGTATTTTGACATTTGATGGCACAATTAGTTGGCCATCCTTGACAAGCAAGTCAAAAATTTCGTCACACTTAGTGACGTCGAAGGTATAAACCTTCTTTGGAAACTTGTCACTTTTCTCATTTTCAACAATATCTTTCCCTTTTGTGGGAACTAACATTTTGCAGGAGTAAGGCGGGGCCTGTTTTAATTCAGCGAGGTCGATTTCGACCTCTTCGAATTCGAATTCAGGATATTCTTCTACTTCCTCAGTCCCAACATAGGAAATCCTTTCTTTATTACTATTCTTAAAGACTCTGGCTTTTTCGGCCTTTAGTCTTTCGACCTATCGAACCCTATCGGCTAACTGAGCCATATCCCTCAAATACTGAGTGTCTAGCTTCTTTCGAATAGAATAATCCAAGCCCCCAGCGGCCATTTCGACTAACTCATGTTCAGGCACTACTGTGTAACATCTGGATTTCAACAGCCTAAATCTATTCAAATAATCATCTATGGGTTCGGTGAATTTTCTCTTAACACTCGCCAACTCCTTCAAACTTATTTTCGATTGTCCCATGTAAAATTGTTCATGGAATAATCTCTCTAAAAGAGACCAAGTGTCAATAGACCCAGGAGGTAATGTGGTAAACCAAGTGAAGGCGTTCTTTGTCAAGGAACTTGGGAAGTATTTGATCCTGAGATCTTCATTATTGGCTATATCTCCCGCTTCGGTTAGATATCTCGCTATGTGTTCGACTGTTGACTCATTGGTATCCCCAGCGAACTTTGTAAATTTAGGGACTTTATATCCCCTTGGTAAATCAGTATGCATTATACAATCCAGTATAGGAGAAGCGTAATTTGGCCTCCTCATTCCCGTGTTGAGGCCATTCTGGGCCATGATCCTCTCTATCATGGTGGTTAGGTTATTTTCTGCCAAGATGTTATCGTTTCGAATCCTATGAACGACGGCATCGGCATCTTGATTTCGACCGACCAAAACAACTCCCCTAGGTTGTTCTTCTCGAAATTCTGGGGCTTCTGGCCTTTCGATCCTTGCCCCTGGTTCCATAACTTCCCTTTGTGGACCCGGGATTATTGGGGCTTCTAACCTTGGTGCTCTGGCCCCTAAGTTAACTTCTTCTCTGGGTGGTCTATGAATTGGGTCGTTAGCAATTTGTTCTATAACAGGCATGTTTGTTCGAAATCCCGCCTGGTTCTGCCTACGCCTTTCTGTGGGAGCAAAGAAATCTGCTATTCGACTCATATTGTCAGCGTTTTCCCTGTTCATCACAGTCACATTCTGAACTATTGGGGCAAATATTTCCTGCATGGTTTGCGCTAACACCCCTATCATATTGTGGTTGCTGTCATCCATCAATTGCCTAAAAGCCAACTGGTTATCTGTGGTTAGGATAGGCAACATGCTATAACCCACTGACCCTTGGTTATTTGTCATAAACTGATTCGCCCCAGACCCAGATCCTAGTTGTGGAGATGAATTCGATGTGGAATTGTGTAAACCTGCCATAAAAGATGTTGGCATTCCGTACGAAGAACTTCTAATTCTATTCCCATCGAAGCCGGGAGGTCTAGTTAATGGCGTGGCGAAATGGGATTGTGTCCCTGATGGTGGAACGAATCCCCCAGGGTAGCCCATGGTTCCAGTATTTCCTAAGATCGAACTATTAGTTGATATGCCACTTACTCCATTGGTGGCTATGTTACTGGTTGAAGATGCAACAGACTGTGCATTCGAAGGCATTACATTAGATGTTCCGCTCGAAAGGGACGCGTTAGTGCCTGTTGCATGTGGGCCACCTTGGTCTCCTTGTTGATTGTCTGAATTAGACATTTTGTCCAAACATTTTCTTTTAGATAAAGGTTGGTTGCTGTTGGTTATCTTACCACTTCTCAGGTTCATAAAACAGCAAACTTCTTAGGTTCCTACGTTTTTGTAATGGCTACGTCTCGACAATCCTTAATTCTGATATCCAATTATTGGTCCCACCGGGTGTGCCAATTTGTTTCCAGTGATTTCTGGTAAACAACCGCTAGTCTTCCAAACTATCGAATAATCTTTCTCACTGTTATTCAATCTCTCTGGTAACTCACAGGATCGACTAGATTGATCCTAGGACTCCTTGGATATTAAGGTTACTCTCACAATCGAACAATTATTCATGGTTGATATTGTATAAGTGTTTGGCTTATTTCGATCCCTCTCTCTAAGAGTCTAAAAATGTAGTCAAAATGTATATGAAAACTAAGTTATACGAATAAATGCTAATTGTAATACTGATTGTAGAGACATACAAAACTGCATGAAAAATGAAGTAAATGGTTTCGATTTACAAAACGTTTAACATAAAAGGTTTCTAGAATGTAGAAGTTTAAAATGTGAAGAAAGCGTTTAATGCAAGAAAACTGTAAATGATCTTAAGTAAAAGTATGCGCTCGAAGGACAATACTTGAAAGTAAAGGTATTGAAAATGTGACAGTTCTCTGAAATATAAAGTGCTTGAAATATAAAGGAAACAGTAAAACGTAAAACTTTGAGGAAAAGACTTCGAAGTGAAAAGATTGTAAATAGGAAAACTTGCAAATGTTATTTGACAAAAAGAAAAGAGGAAAATACTGGAAATGGTAAAAAGCTTTCATTAAGTTAGAAATACATGGTGCTATCATACATACATTTCTCTTGCATTCGTTTCCCTTGCCATGTGGTAGTTTGAATGTTATTGAGTATTTTGTATAACAGATATGACACACCGAAATCCTAATACTAAGACTTCTATTTATACTAATTCGACCCTAACGGTCTCGCTACAGGATTATGCCACGTTTCGAACATGCAAGACAATGCTTCTTTCATCTTTCCACGTGTCCCCAAATGCTCCAACACATAACTTTCAAACTTTGAAAGTCCCGCTTCCATTTGAATTTTAAATGCTTTTGGTGTCTCTCTATTTCGAGCGTTCTTCCCAAACATAGCCTCACTGTTGTTTCAAAACTCCTTTGGATATGTTCCCATAATTACCGTTCGAAGCTTCAAGCTTTGACACACTTATTCGAAACACTGCTTCTGTTACTTCGAAATATGGCGTTTAATTCCATTTCGATCAGAACGTTTATCTCTTTTGGCTTCTAAATAACATTATCAAAATCTTCAGCCAACACCAACCCAATCTGATCCCTTATCCATTTAAGTTGCAAGTTCTTCAAATTCACACCATCTATAAGTATTTCTCCAGCATCAAGATCATAGAATCTTTCCAATAAATTGATCACAATAGACTTTCCACTTCCACTTTGACCCACCAAAGCAGTATTTATGCCACTCATAAGTTGTTTTCAATATGAAATATGCATGGCAACTCATGTATCAATTTTTTTGCATTCCTAGATGTTAAAGTCTTCAGTTCACCATAACCTCAGATGAAAAGAAATTCGAACGAAGTACGTCCTATTTTGAAACGTTATCTCTAGAGTTCTTCAATAGTTAGAAAGCTCCTTCCACCTTGGCAGAAAGAGACTCTGGAGGTTCCATGAGAACCAATAGTTTAGCGATGTCCATCTCCAATAGCATGCCAATAATCTTTGCTTCCAGGTTAGGCTGTTCAAGGGAGCTTAGTGAGTACACTTTAACAGCTTAAAAGCCCAATCTTAAATACCCAACAAAGAGAATATTGAATACCTTGAGTATCTGGACAATCATGTATATAAATGATCACCAAGTATATCTTTCTGCTCTTCTGGAGTAACATTAGTAACCATGAGATGCATCATTTAAAATGAATGGGTAATATTATTATTACTTCTAATGAGAGATTCAAACATCTGATATGACTTCTTGAATACTACATACATACAGATATACGCTAACATCAAGTATTCCATTCATAAAGTTTTGTTTGTATTTGTAGAAAATGAAATATAGTTATCAGGGAAAGAAAAGGCCAACCTTGTGCAGGAAGACATGTGATAACTCGTAAACCTGTTCCTGCGTCCATGATTAGAGCCCACAAATTTTCTGAAGAGGCAACATAAATTATATACAACCCATCCTTAATACCCCTGTCTACATGTTGCCCGAGCCTATTGTCCTCTACGTTATAGTGATATTTGTAACACAAGAAAATGTTACTTAAACCAAGCCAAATAGAGGAGACCACTTCTAAATGAATAAGTAACACATCCAAATATACAATGGGAAATCAATTGTCTATACAGTACACTCTTTTAAAGACAAGTCTCTTATCATGCACCAGCAATTACACAACATTACTATATTTAAATTATTTTTTAGAGAATTGTAATGAGATAAGTACAATGTGCGATTATAGTCCAGAGTTCTCAATCTGCTTTGTTGAGATTTGTTACATCAGAAAAAGTGGCCAGGTCATAAAATATCAACAACATCAATATCTGCCCCTTCTTCGATCAAATATTCACACAACTCGGAATTCCCAGTGGTAGCTACCAGATGCATTGGAGTTCAACCAACTTCATCATATAAAACATCACAACAAATCAACTTAAATTAAATGGTAGAATACCAAAATAAACTCTACCTTCTGATCACTCATTGTCACCAAACCCGAGCTATCTCCATCCGGGTGAAACGGTTCTGAACCCACTTCATACACCTTCACCATCATCAATAAAAACAATTTAAATAAAATTAAAAATTCATTTTATTTTATTGCTTTAATGCAATATCAAATTCAGTCCTAAATTTCTATAATCATATCAATCAAATCTCTTAAATTAACAATATTCTAAAATGATGCATCAATATGCCCAAAATCAACCCTACATGTCATCATCATATTGTTAGTTTAATACACAAATAGATCTGAGAATAAGCCTAAAGAGAAGCATGGGGAATTTCATGACTCAATTTATACGCATCTACCAAAATTAAAGTGATCGATAAATGGTAATTTTAGGGGAGAATTAGTTATAGTGAATAACAACATACCATATAAATCAATAGCTGTCTTCAAACCATTGTTAGCGTCATGAGAATACTCTTCCTCGTTCTGGATATAACTGTTAGGTCCACCGGTCCACGATCCATTTAGGGTTTAGGATATAACTGTTACAACCCATTATCTTCTTCTTCCTTCAGTGTTCTTTTCGTTTTCTCTTTCTTGCAGATCAACTAAGTACATATGCAAGCGACAAAATCTATAAACACAAATAGAATTGAGAATAAGACTATTCTTTGAAAAATTGAAAAGAAGAAATCAAAGATTTTGTGGGACGAAGATGAGACGAAAGTTTTGAATGAAATATGGAGATTAAAAAGTTTTGAATGAAACCATGATTAACCACGAAGGACGTCTGTAACCGCTGGTAGTGGAGGTATGAAATGGGGAAAGGTTAAAGATTGTAACTGCCGTGAGAAGGTAGAGGAAAAAAAGTGAATGTTTGTGGAAGTTGAAATTAAAAGTAGCGATGCACCAAAAAAATTAAAATAGTAGGGAACCAAAAAATGTCATAGAAAGCTGATAGGTTAAGCCATATGTCAGTTACATAATGGTAGCCATGATGAGTTATGGACAACAATTACAAAATTGACAATGAATAGGGGTTGTTGGAGAGACAGAGAATAGAATTGCAATATGAAATAGAGACCAAAGAAGGTATCCATGTGGAGTGTTTTTGGAATAAAAAGACAAAATTGACAGAATGGATAGAATGAATTTTCTTATATTATAGATTAATAAAGATTATTAAATTATTGAGATGATTATCATTTTTTTTATTATTATATAGATAAATTTATTAAATTATTTATATGATTAAATAAATAAAAAAGATAGTTATCTTCGGTTGGATGGAAAAAAATATACTTTTTCTAAATAAAATTAATATATTTTTAAGCATTAAAAAAATTTTATTGATGAAAAATTAAAAAATATTAAATAAAAGAAAAGAAGAACTAGCAATTATATTTTTTTACTAAATCAATCATATTTATTCAACTAAATCAATTACTACATCTTTTCTAACATTTATAATTGCTTAATTATATTAATACTATTAGTTAATGGTTGTCAACGAACTATATTTAAACATGATAAATATATATTTTTAAACATAGAGATTTAAACATCATTTCAAATAATTAATTTTTTGTTTACAGAATGAAGATTATAAAGATGGACAAATAAATATCTATTAATATTTTAAAAATATATAAAAATTATTATCAGCATTTAAGACTCATTCCACAAAATGAAACGTTTCATATAATATATTATATTAAAGTTAAAAAATATTTCATTGAAATTAATATTTAATTTTATAGGATACCATAGAACAATAATTTAATTTAATTAATTTAATATTAAAAGCAAATCAAACAATTTATCACTCTTAATTGACATTAAATTATTCAATAAAATATTTCAAAATATTTATATTTTAATTTATTTACCACATTTATAAAATCACAATCACTACTAAAAAAGACATTTGAGAAAAGGCTTTTACATCGGGTATCAAAATATATGATGTAAAAAATACAATTAAAAACATTTTACATCAAGTATTTATTTGCAATGATATAAAAAATAAGAAAAAAAATAGTTTCCGCTACCTATTACATCGGGCAATCTCATCCACCGATGTAAAAGGTTTTAAGAAAAAAATACGGTGGCATTTTTGTAAATAAGAAACAAGGTGGCAGAAATGTAAATAAAAAACAAGCAAGATATTACATCGGTTTAACTAAAAACCGATGTAATAGGTTCACCGCAGATTGTGAATATATAAAATATATTAAAACAATTACATCGGGTAGTATTATAAACCGATGTAAAAAACCAATTAAAACACGCTTGCATCAGTCCACAAACCAACCGATGTAAAAGACATCATAGTAACACGCTTGTATCGGTTCTTGTCTCCACCGATGTAAAAGGTTCACACGCTTGCATCGGGCCTTTTTCCACCGATGTAAAAGGTTCACAGGCCCAAACCCTTACATCGGTCCATTGATTCCACCGATGTAATAGGTTCCATATATTATTCAGTTTGGCTCCTAATTGCACATTATTTCCACTGTACAATACGCAGACGCAGACGCCGCCCCTGTTCACGCATCCTCGTCACCTCACTATACGCCGTTCACGCCGTTTCACATCTCCACGTCTCCTCGCCGCCCCTGTTCACGCATCCTCGTCGCCTCACTGTACGCCGTTCACACCGTTTCACATCTCCACGTCTCCTCGCCGTCCCTGTTCACGCATCCTCGTCGCCTCACTGTACGCCGTTCACGCTGTTCACGACATTTTGCCGGCCGATTCACGCCATTCATCGCTCGCCGTTTCAACTGTAAGTCACATTCTTCACTTATTTGATCTATAATGTGACTTATTCAAAATATAGGTTAGGGATTTTGATGAGGCTTTGTTCCATCATTTTGCTGCTAAGTTTAAGGAGAAGTACAAGATTGATGTTGATCATTTTGATGGCAACAAGTAAAACTCATAATGTGAAAGCCATAGTGAGTGTGAAACAAAGTGTTGGTGGTGTTATTGATTCAATGTTTGTTCTCTTGATTTAAGAGAAGATAAGGTGTTATGCATTGTGAAACCATAATCAGAAATATTGGAAAACATACCTAGAGAATAGAGATATCTTGTTCTAAGGGATGGTTAACATGCTAGAGGAGATAATGCTATAGTACATTATGTACAAATTTTTTGTTTGAATTCATTTTAACTTATAATATTTTTAACGAGATAAGTTTTGTCACGTGATATTTAAATTGATTTTATCAAAACAATTTATAATATTTTTTGAAATTCTTCAAAATTATTTATAAAAACAATTTATAATCTATAACAATATATATAATACATGATTCATTGGCATCAGGTGTTAGAATAGATATCTCAGAAAAGGTTTTCGCAATTGGTTATATATATATATATATATATATATATATATATATATATATATATATATATATATATATATTTTGTTGATAATGTAGATATAATACTGTATAGATAGAGATAGATAAGGAACGGCTTGAAGAATTTGTGGCTACTAGCTAGCCACCATTATTGTCACGTTCTTTTTTATGTCTCTTAAAAATGCAATTAATATAGTGTCAATAACACCAACCAACAACCAACCATAGCAAATTAGAAACTGAATCTTGAAATCTTATCACATTGGAGCCTAAAGGTCCTCTCAGAAATACACTGTTTATCTTTAACCTATCAAACTTAATAGAGTTATCACCTTGCCATTGAAATTTGATTCTATTTTTCTTTCTCCGCGAAGCATCGCAACTTGCAATATTGGAATCTCCGTGAAGTAGCGCAGCCGCGGGCACACCGTTCGTCAGACCTTCCTCCGTGTGAACATAGTTATGGATCGTAGTTGAATGAGAGCTAATCGATTAAGTGACGAGTACGAACATGGAGTGATGGAATTTCTACAGTTTGCTGAAAGTAATGCTGAAAAAAGTCTTCCTACGCTTTTTCTCTGTCCATGTGTTCGTTGTGCAAATAAAGAACCAAAACGTAGTAAGAAAGAAATCATGGATCATCTAATTTGTGTAGGGATTTGTCAAAGTTATACAAAATGGATATGACACAGTGAAGTAGTAGCAAAGTCAAACGTGTCTCAAAGAGATGATGTTAGTGCAGAAATGGATGATCGTCTAAAAGACATGATACGTGATATTGGACAAGATTCGTTTAAGAGGGGACATACGTATGATACTATATTATAGCTTTTTATTTGTCATTATCATCAACTTAAAATATTGATCCCATGACAACAAATAGTAATCACATGATAACAATGTAATTAGTATACTAAACTCACTCCTATTGGCTAATGAAATGTTTTTTTTTATACTTTTCTTCAACATCAAAATTTGCACATGGTACTTAAAAAACACTTTCTTAATCAAGAACATTTAAACTTTGGATGATATGATAATAGATTTTCTTTAACTAAATTAAAAATTATGGTTAATTTATATAATATAATAAATTATAACTTAAATAATAAATTAATTAATAATTTGTTAAACTAACTCAATAATATTTTTACATATCATTAATCCATTTTCAAATGAGTGTACGATTATAATTGCTTAACTATATTAATCTCATATTTTTACTAAATCAATCACATTTGTTCAACTAAATCAATTACTACATATTTTTTAAATTTTATAATTACTTAATTATATTTATACTATCGGTTATCGACCGTCAACGAACTATATTTGAGCATGAAAAATGTGTCTTTTTAAACATAGAGATTCAAACATCATCTCAAAAATTTAATTTTTTATTGGCAAAATGAAGATTATGAAGATTGACAAATAATTGTATATTAATATTTAAAAAAAAATAAATTATTAAAGGGAACATGAATTTATTTATCAAAATATTGAATATTATGAGGAATATGAAATTATTAATCAAAATATATAATATTAACAGGAACATGAAGTTACTCATGAAAATATTGAATATTAAGGAGAATATGAAGTTATTTATCAAAATATTGAATATTAACGGGAATATGAAGTTAATGATCAAAATATTGAATATTAACGGAAACATGAAGTCATTGATCAAAATATTAAATATTATACGGAACATAAAGTTACTGACCAAAATATTGAATATTAATGAGAATATGAAGTTACTGATAAAAATATTGAATATTAACGAGAACATGAAGTTATTGATCAAAATAATGAATGTTAAAGGGAACATAAAATTACTGATCAAAATTTTGAGTATTAACGAAAACATGAAGTTTCTGATCAAAATAGTGAATATTAACGAGAACATAAAGTTACTGATCAAAATATTGAATGTTAATGAGAATATTAAATTACTGATCAAACTATTCAATATTAACGAGAACATGAAGCTATTGATCAAACTATTGAATATTAACGAAAACATGAAGTTACTAAGTAAAATATTGAATATTAACAGAAACATGAAGTTATTGATCAAACTATTGAATATTAATGGAAGCATGAAGTTATTGATCAAAATATTGAATATTAATAGAAATATTAAATATTTGAATATTAACAGAAATATTAAATTACTGATAAAAAAATTAAATATTAACGCAAATATGAAGTTACTAATAAAAATATTGAATATTAACGGGAACATGAAATTACTGATCAAAATATTGAATATTAATGAAAATATTAAATTACTGATTAAAATATTGAATATTAACGAAAATATGAAATTATTGATCAAAATATTGAATATTAACGAAAATATAAAGTTACTGATCAAAATATTTAATAATAACGAAAACATAGAAATACTAATCAAAATATTGAATAATAACGAGAACATAAAATTATTGATTAAAATAATGAATAATAATAAAACAACTTTATTATTAATTTAAATATTTTTGATTATAATTTCAAAACAAAAATAATATTAAAAAAACATTTTAAAAACAAATATTTGTACTATACCGATACTCGTACAAACGCACGAATATCCTACTAATTATACATGCGAATTCTTATAAGAATATAAGAATAGATAAAGTGCATATATAATAAATACTGATCTCTCTTTCATTATAAACTAATTAATGTAAAATTTTCTCACATATATCATTTCAACCAAGTAAAAATAAGTGACTATACTGTTAAAATATTAAACTAGATTAGATTATATTAGATTAGATTTAATATTTAATATAATCTAAGTTGTGTTAGCCCAAGTCCAATTAGGGTTGTATATAAATAGTCATAGTGTGTATCATTATTTGTACACTTGAATAATACAAATCCTTATTTCCTTTATTATTCTCTCTTTCTCTCCTCACTAAAAGTGTCTCACGCACTAACAAATTGGTATCAGAGCTTCCGGTTATTGTTCTTGATCAAGTTTTCAAGAATTTCACGTCAGAGATCGTTTTTCTAGGGCAAGTAAATCAACCGCTGCGAAGATGGCTAGTGATAAGGGCATTCCAAATTCTCTTCCAATGCTTGACGATAAAAATTAGATCCGATGGAAAAAATATATGCAATCCTTATTTGGCTTCCATGAAACCTTAGAAGTAGTTACCGACGGTGTTCTGACATTGGCTAAAAATGCAACCGACGAACAGAAAAAAGCCCACAACGAAGTCAAGAAAAAAGATTGCAAGGCTGCTTATTGCATTCAAACGACTGTCGATGCTGCTAACTTCGACATAATCTCTCATGCTGAAACAGCGAAGGAGGCATGGGATATTATGGTAAAGTATTTCAAAGGAGGTGAGAAAGTCAAGGTTGTCAAATTAAAAACCTTGCGTCGATAATATGAGTTGTTGTCGATGGGAGAAGATGAAAAAGTTTCATAATATGTGTCGAAGGTTCAGAAACTCGTCCATCTCATGAAGGGTTGTGGTGAAACCATTACTGATAAGATGATAGTTGAGAAGGTAATGAGAACGTTGACCTCTCACTTTGATCACATTATCGTAGCTATTCAAGAATCCAACAATCTTGAAACCACTAAAGTGGAATATTTGGTTGGTTCGTTGGAGGCGCATGAGATGAGGATTATCGAGAGGAAAGGAGTTCAGGACTTGATACAGGCACTGCAAGCTCAATCATGGAAAAAAGATGGTGGTTCCAATAAATTCAAAGGAAAGTTCGACAAGACTCATGGCAAGAAGTCTTGGTCGAATTCCCATAAGAATAAGATTGAAGATAGATCTTCTGAATCCTCGAAAAGGGAAGGAGGAAACTATCGAAAGGACAAAGAAGATACGAAAGGTATGCAGTGTTATAACTGTGAAAAGTGGGGACACTTGGCCAAGAATTGTTGGTACATAAAAGACAAGGGATCAAAAGGCAAGGACGAAGGAGCGAACCTTGCACGCCAAGATTCAGATGATTCTGAAGGTGGTATGATGGTTATGGCTGCAGTTGCAGATAACCATGTTGAATCTAATATCTGGTTTCTCGACTCAGGTTGCTCGAACCACATGACTGGTCGAAAGGAGTGGTTGGCAGATTTTGACGAGTCGAAGAAGAGCAAGGTAAAACTTGCTGATAATAGTTCGTTGCAAGTAGAAGGTACTGGCAACATAGTCTTTCAAATGAGTAATGGAGGGAAAGCTATGATCAAATATGTGCTCTATGTACCTGGAATGAAATGCAACTTGTTAAGTGTTGGACAACTAGTTGAAAAAAGTTTCTCAGTTGTCATGAAAGATGGAGTTTTGAAATTGTTCGACACTAAGAACAATTTGGTTTTAAAATCTCCATTGTCGAAGAACAGGATATTTAAGACTATGATCAGTTCGACAGAAGTTCAATGTTTGAAAACTGTTGTCGACCACAAGGATAGTTGGTTGTGGCATTTGAGATTTTTACATTTGAATTTTCGATCACTTAATCAACTGATTACTCAAGATATGGTTACTGGTATTCCAAGTCTTGAGATGCCTGAAAAACTTTGTGAAGGTTGTTTAGTGGGAAAGCAATCCAGAAATTCTTTCGTTTCGACTATGTCAATGAGATCATCCTGCATTCTCGAAGTGGTGCATTCAGATGTATGTGGTCCATTTGAAGAATATACAATTGGTGGAAACAAATATTATCTTTCCTTTGTCGATGAGTTTAGTCGAAAGCTGTGGATCTATATGATCAAACGAAAGGACGAAGTATTCGAAATATTTAAGAGATTCAAGATACTTGTCGAAAACCAGAGTGAGAAGAAGATCAAAGTTCTACGAACAGATGGAGGTGGCGAATACACATCCTAGATGTTTGAAGATTTCTGTGCAGAACATGGTGTTGATCATGAGGTAACTGCTCCTTACACACCTCAACATAATGGAATTGCTGAAAGAAGAAATATAACCATATTAGATATGGCAAGATGCATGCTGAAGCAAAAGAATTTTCCAAAATCTTTATGGAGAGAAGCTGTTTCAACTGCAGTTTATATTTTGAATAGGTGTCCTACTAAGATATTGAAGAACAAGGTTCCTGAAGAAGTGTGGAGTGGCAAACGACCATCAGTAAGTCACTTGAAGGTGTTTGGCTCTATGTGTTACAAGCATGTTCCTGATGCAAGGAGAAGGAAGCTTGATGACAAGAGTGAACCTATGATTCTGGTAGGATATCATAAAATTGGTGCATACAGACTATTCAATCCAGTTAATGAAAAGATTGTGTTGAGTCGAGATATTGTGATTAATGAAAATTCTGCCTGAGATTGGAATTCTAGCAATTTAATTAACAAATCATTAATGAACTTTGATTTCGACGAAGAAACTAATGAAGTAGAGGTCGAAGGAGTTGTTGAGAATCCAGTCAAAGTCGAAGAAGAAGCGGTTGCTGACACTCGCGTCACAGTCGAAGTCGAAGAGGTTATGGCCGAAACAAGCCAAATACCTCAAAGAAATAGAGTTCTTCCAACAAGGCTTCATGATTATAAAGTGATGAGTGATGATGAAATCACATCAGATGGAGAATTAGTTCATTTTGCTTTACTTGCAGGTGCTGAACCAATCAACTATAGCGAAGCTTTGAAGATTAACAAGTGGAAGTTAGCTATGGTCGAAGAGTTACAGGCAATCGAAAGAAACAACACATGGGAGTTAGTCGAATTGTCAACACATACAAAAGCTATCGAAGTAAAGTGGGTGTTCAAGTTGAAACACAATGCAGATGGGTCAATAGAAAGATATAAAGCAAGATTAGTAGCTCGAAGTTTTCTTCAAAGAGCAGGACTTGACTACTCTGAAGTATTTGCTCCAGTAGCAAGATTAGAGACTGTTCGACTAGTAGTAGCATTGGTATGCAACCAAGGCTGGTCAAGCTTTCATCTAGATGTGAAATCAGCATTTTGGAATGGTCCTTTAGACGAAGAAGTTTATGTCACACAACCTCCTGGATTTGTGATTCAGAAGGAAGCGAGTAAAGTATATAGATTTCACAAAGCGCTCTATGGCCTCAAGCAGGTACCTAGGGCATGGAACAAGAAGATTGACTCATACTTAGTCGAATTAGGATTTGTCAAATGCAAATCAGAGTATGGTGTCAATGTTCAGGTTATAGCACAAGATATAACAATAATTTGCTTGTATGTTGATGACTTGCTAGTAACTGGAATAGTTTGGAGAACTTGTCGAAGTTCAAAGAGCTAATGACGAAGGAATTTGAAATGTCGGATCTAGGAAAATTGTCTTATTTTCTAGGCATGGAATTTCAAATGTCGAAGCAAGGTATGGTGCTACATCAAAGAAAGTATGTCAAAGAAATACTCAAGAGATTCAGAATGGATGATTCGAATCCTGCATCCTCACCTGTCGAACCAAATGTGAAGTTGGAGAAGAATGGAGAGGAAGACAAAGTCGATGCAACTTTGTTCAAGCAAATTGTGGGATCTCTGAGGTATGTGTGCAATAGTCGAGCTGATATAGGTTTCGCAGTCGGATTAGTAAGAAGATATATGGGTGAACCAAGAGTGTCACATATGAAGGCTGCAAGAAGAATCCTTCGATATTTGAAGGTTCATTAAATTGTGGAATACTATTTCGACGAGATTCTGAAGGCAAAGAAGCAATGGTTAATTGTTTTTCAGATGCTGATTGGTGTGGAGATAAGGAAGATCAAAGAAGCACAACTGGATATTTCTTTCAAGTATTTGGTGCCCCAATCTCATGGTGTTCGAAGAAGCAACATGTGATGGCATTGTCATCGTGTGAAGCTAAATATATAGCGGGATCCTATGCTGCATGCCAAGCAATTTGGATCAGATATGTACTTGAAGAAATGACTGTCGAAGTCAAGAAACCTCTAGTATTGCAAATCGACAACAAGTCAGCCATAAATCTGGCGAAGAATCCAGTTCTGCATGGAAGAAGTAAACATATTGAAGCAAGGTTTCACTTCTTGAGGGAAAAAGTAAATCAATGTGAACTTGAAGTTAGGCATTGCTCAAGTGAAGCACAGTTGGCCGACATTTTCACCAAAGGATTGAAGATCGACAGATTCCTGAATTTGAGAAAGAAATTAGGAATAGTTCAGATTGACTATTTTTGAGGATGTTCGACAACTTGGATTATGGAGGTGTGTTGAAATATTAAATTAGATTTGATTTGATTTGATTTGATTTGATTTAATATTTAATATAATCCAAGTTGTGTTAGCCCAAACCCAATTAGAGTTGTATATAAATAGTCATAGTGTGTATTATTATTTGTACACTTGAATAATACAAATCCTTATTTTCTTTATTATTCTCTCTTTCTCTCTTCACTAAAAGTATCTCACACACTAACATATACCACTAATATATATATATATATATATATATATATATATATATATATATATATATATATATATATATATATATATATATATATATATATATATATATATATATATATATATATATATATATATATATATATATTCAATAGGTGGGATACCCACGATTATTTTAAGTTAATTAATTTAAGAAAATAAGTGACGATACCACTAATTTACAATTTTTATTTATTTATCCACTAATTTGGATCGATAGATAAGTCTCTTATTACTTTAAATGAGAATTTCTAGAGCTGAAGATAAGTGATAAGTAAAATGATAATGATAGTAGACTTTATTTTCATGGCAAACCATTATAAAATGAAGTATATATGGCCTTGATTGACTAATAAAGAAGAAAAAACCAACTCTGTTTGTCGAGTGAACAACTGACAACACTTCAGGTAGTGATCTTCTTTACTAGTGAAGTTTTGTTTAGCCATGCAATTTTCAAATCGGCAAATGGTAGTGGATGCATACATATTCCTATTAATATTATAATAAAAACGGACACATTAAGTAACTAATAGTTTTGCATATGAATTTTTCAAGACCACTTAGTTTTTACATGGTCAATATAAAAAGAGAACCAGAATTGATCCCTCCATTCACAAGTCACACAAGTAATACTAATTAATATGGAGTACTATCGTTAATGGAGATAAATTGTTATGGAGTTGATTAAGGCTCTAATTTCCACTTTGTTTAACACTGTCAGCAATTTTCTTAAATAGTTTAACACTAGGATATTGATAACACTAAAACACATCACATATTTGACTCGATTTACACATGTTTTATCAGTTATTTTATCTCTATTTTCAGTGTTATGTTGGTGTTTTGTCTTCTTTTAAGGTACTTGACCATATGAGAGACATACGCGAAGAAACGAAGCAAATCAGATGGAAAATGGAGAAAAAGGAAGAAACTGCACTCAAGGCGTTTAACGTGGTGTTCGCCATGGAGAAATCCATAAGGAGAATGACATATCCTACTCTGAAATGGCCAAAAGACCAAGTCATGCACATTTTGGGAAGGATGGCATTCGCCACCTTGGGATGGTGTTCACCATCCTTTGTAAACTTCAGGCGGTTGGAAAGTGGACTTAGTCTTGGTCTCCACTTCCTCCACTCCTCTCTACTTCCTCTCACACGAATTTAGAAACCACCTTTAACCATTTAGGGTTTTCGGAAGCCTATAAATACTAGTTTTATGACATTTTACAATCTATCCAAGCTTAGTTCATTGTAAGCCATAAAGTTCATCGATGAAAGCTCTAACTCTTCACATCGGGGGGAGGGGGTATTGCATTTGTTTTGTACCGAGCTTGGAGCACTTTATTTGTTGTTGTTACTTTAGCAAGTTTATCTTTCCACATTTACATTCCGTCGAAGTTTATTTTCGAAATTTAGATTTACGTCAAAGTTTATTTCTGTTGTACCGGTTTCAAGCCTCTGTTTGGAGTAGGTTCTTATTTAATTCAACATTATGTATATTCAACATTATTGTTTACCATGTTTAATTTCGTCTTCTAAATAAACAATTTTACTTTTACCATAACTATGTCTAGCTAAATTTAAAGTGTTGGAATATGAGGACTGTCAATTCGTCGGTACTCTAACTGTTGTTATTTTAGAAACACTCACGGGGCTGTTTTGATTTTATACAATTTTTCTAAACTTCATTTGATCGGTTACTACAAAAGTAAAACCGTAGATATGTCGGGTAAGATTGAAAGTCGTCCGATACTAAAAGATTAAAGTTGTTTAGTTTTTGATTAATAAATATTACGAAAGCACTTTATTAGTTAATTAGGAAAGATTGATATTTTTCAGAAAGTGATTTTAAATCTATTTTCGGATGTGTTTATAAGTTTAAGATCTGGTTGTTCGAGCAAAATCCGAGAATCCTTTAAAGTCTAATTTTCCAATCAAAACTACTTTTCGTCTGAGCAAAAGAAACTAATTTCTAAAAAAAGTTTTTTTTTACTTCTTTAAAGCAAAAATGCATCCGAGGAAAGTGACAACCCCGGTATAAAATAGAGAGTAAAATCCGGTTCCGATAACGCAATAATGAAGGTTCCTTTTTAATTAATTCTTTTTCAAAGGAGAAAATATTGTCCCATAGGTAGTTTTAGGAACAACAAGAATATCAACGAATTGATGAGATCCGTATTCCAACATTCCATTTCTGAATTATTTCAAGTTTATTATTTCATTTTATTTTCCCAATCCACTCTTAATCTTGACCGCCTTAGATAAACACCGTAGCAATAGAAAACGATTGATTTACCATTAGGTCTTTGTGGGTTCGACAACCTTTTATATTACTCTGATAGACTCAATATAATTGCAGAAATCATCCATCAAGTTTTTGGCGACGTTGCCGAGGACAAATTTGGTTAAATATCGTAACCCTATTGTTACATCATCTAGATTAAGGCACCCTTTTTTGGTAAATGCGAAGAACTCGTAGTACCAGAACCTTAGAAGATCTAATAGCATAACAAGAGAGATACGCACGTGCACGACTTTTGCTCCAACGAATCAGGAGAGAAATGGTAGAAGAAAATGATCGCAAGCCACTTAAGGACTTTGCTATACCCTCTAACGAAGAACCTCATTCAAGTATTGTTAATGCTACAATACCAGCTAACAATTTTGAATTAAAACCCGCTTTGTTGTAAATTGTGCAGCAAAACCAATTTGCTGGTCTCCCAACAGAAAACTTGAACCAACACTTAAAAGTGTTCATTCAACTAGCCGACATATTGAAATTCAATGGTGCTTCTCCTAAGGAAATATATTTACGTTTATTTCCCTTTTCCCTCAGAGACAGAGCAAGATCATGGCTAGAATACTTCCTTGCAAATTCAATCACTACTTGGAATGACCTGAATAAAGTATTCCTTGCTAGATTCTTTCAACCAAGCAAAACTACTGTCCTACGAAACCAAATAACCAGATTCACTCAACAAGGTGGTGAATCTCTTTTTCGACGCTTGGGAAATATACAAAGATCTATTAAGAGAATGTCCACACCATATATTAGAACAATGGTTGATCATCCATACCTTATATAATGGGCTTATCTACAACACAAAGATGACCACGACGCTGCCTGTAACACCCCCTAAAACCCATCACATGATATATGACATAAATCAGAGTACAATCATGCATATCTCAAGAGGGCGTCACATGTACTTCATGAAACAACGAATAAAACATGCATATTGGTTATAGTCATAACACACATTTGAATTCATGTTCTATACACTAACATAATTGCATCTCATAGCAAAATATTATCTCTTCATAAATGATATTAGTGATTGAAATCCCATACTGACAATCATATCATAAGATATTAGGCACGAAGGCCAATCATCACATAATCTCAATACATCATCAAATAAAAGAGTGTAATATAAAACATCTCTCAAAACAATAAAACGTGAGTTCTAAACATCCTTCGTATTACATAGATCAGAGCAATGACTCACTACCTAATAAAGCAGATAAATAGAACTAGCTCCTTCGTCTAATCCTTGCTAGAAGCACCACTAACTTCGGTACCTGAGAAATGTCGTATAAAACATCATTCCAACAGAATAGTGATAATTCATATCATTATGGAAATATATAATAATAAGTAATTGCATCACATACATACATACAATTGAATTCATCACATTTCATATATTCACATATACAACATTGCTCATCGATTCATGATTCAAGGATAATCAATTACAAATACCACCTAATATAATATTCACACAATTATCACACATTGTAAATCAGTTCAACAATTCTCATCGAAAAATGTGACTCCAATGCGACTCAATGCAATATGCACGTGGTACCAATTATTATCCTTACCAGTCTTGTCGGGTCCATCTCTCAGACAGATAACTACCAAAAAGCTTGTCCTCTAAGCTTCAAACCAGTCGTCTGGGTTTGGGACAAGTCAATAATTCCAACAGAATTACCAAACATTGACTCTTGACAACAAATAATGCATGTGCGATCTCAACAAATATATGCAATTAAGACCATCTCTCAATCTTAATTATACAAGCATATTTCACATAATTCAACATATTTGAATTATCTACACCAAATTGCACAACATACATATTTCATGTCATCAATCATACATAATGCATTCTCATAGAATTAATCACCTCAACACATTATTATAACATGTAGCAAACAAGTCCAAATCATGTTATATTAAATCAACATCAATTCCCAACAATTACATACACAAAATTAAGTATTATGTTTCTCATCAAAAGTCACTCAAAACCAATCCAAAACACATCGAATAAATTATTAAAATTCATGTAAATCAATGATAAATCATATACATCCATGATCCAGTATAGTTTTAGAAAATAATAATTTTTCGTATTCCAGATCGCGCTAAGCGGCCTTCATCGCGCTAAGCGCGCTTCACTGAACACATAAAAATTCTGCGAAGACAACTTCTTCCCCCTATGAATTGGGTCATCAAAACCCACTCCAATCAGCCATTTTTTTATCATTTAAGTGTATTATAACCTATATCTAATATATACCATCAAATTCAAACATCAAAACATGTTTTCCAACATAAATTTCATGATTTCACATTCAAACCCTAAAATGTTAAAATCTAGAAATTGAAGAACAAATCCCTAATTTCATGTTACTATCCATCACATACCATTACATACCCCCATAAATCAAGGAATGCCCACCCTTCGCTCTTTCTTCTTAGCTTCTCTTTTCTCCCTTTTCTCCTCTTTTCCTCTTCTCTTCTCTTCTCTTGTTTTGATAATTCTATTTATAATTCTATTTTCTCTTCATACTAACTATATTCCACTAATGGGCTTAGCTCATTTTTCTCACTAATTCTTTCACTAAGGCCCAATTGTACATTTTTTTATTCTAACACCCAATATACCAAATAACACATATACACACATATTCCAATTAATTAATTATTCACATAATCTACCCAAATCAAATAATTAAATAATTATCAAGCCAAATAATAATTAATCATGGCAAATAATTAATAAAATAACTAATAAATAAAATCGGGGTGTTACACTGTCGCTGGAAGCGCATTGATGAACATACCATACCCCGTTGCCCGCACACTTATAAAAGACATGGCACAAAACCATTACCAATGGGGGACTGAACGAGTATCAGTAGAGAAGAAAGAAACAAAAGGCCGTATATATGAAATCGGTAGCCCATACCATATGAATACTAAGATGGATGCTTTAGCACAAAAGTTCGAAAACTTAGTCGTTAATCCAACAACTAACGCATTTATAGTACAAATTGGATGCGAAATTTGTGGAACCCAAGGACATATCACCGTCGATTGCAGCCTTCTAGCTGAACCAAGCCCATATCGGGTCAATTATGCCTAAGGAAACCCATATTCAAACACTTATAACCCTGGATGGAGAAACCATCCAAACTTCTCTTATAAGAACAATAACCCTATTCAAAACACTACACCCCAAAGACCACATGATTTTTAAGCTCAAAGACCGACACAACCTACTAAACTACACCTCAGAAATAAAACTTAGAGAAAATCATGGAAAAATTCATTTCAGCTTAAACTCAACAGAATAAAGAATTTATAAACCAGAACATTCATATAAATGAGCTTATTACACAACTAGGCAACAAAGTTGATTCTATGGTGACCCACAACAAAATTCTTGAAACCCAGATTTCTCAAGTAGCACAACAACAAGCTGCTCAGGCTACACCAAGAGGATCATTCCCTAGACAACCTCAACCTAACCCTAAAGGCCATGCTAATGATATTTCACTATGAAGTGGAACCGCATATGATGGACATGTAAACCCTATGTTGAATAATACTTCACCTAGCAAACCAAACCAGCCAAAAGAAATCATTGTGACTACTCCAGAAAAACAAGTGGTACAGAAACCAATGGACCAAGAGAAACAGAGGGAAGGAAAATTAAAGATAAGGAAGCAGTGAATGATAACCAAGATAGTAAAAAATATGTTCCACCTCCCCCCTATAAACCAAAATTCCATATTCGTAAAGGCTTAAACAGACCCAACAAGATGCCCAATGTAAAAAGTTTGTGAAAGTAATTGAAAAACTCCATGTCGAAATCCCTTTCCCTGAGGCTATAACCCAAATTCCTTCATTTGTTAAATTTCTTAAGGACATCTTGACAAACAAGCGCAAGCTTGACAACCCTAAACCATTAGAATGCAATGCGATTATTAAGAACAAATTTGCCAAAAAGCAGAAAGATCCTGGAAGTTTTTCCATACCATGTGTTATGCAAAAACATATTATTGATAACACACTACTGGATTTAGGTGAAAGTGTGAGCTTGATGCCTCTAACTGTCTGCAATAGGTTATATCTAGGAGATATACATCCAACAAGAATGTCCCTTCAACTGGCTGATTGATCAGTTAAGTATCCAATCGGTATATTTGAAGATATTCCAGTTAGGATCGTTCAACTTTATATTACTACAAATTTTGTAGTGATGGATATTAAAGAAGATGACAATATCCCTATCCTTCTAGGTAGACCCTTCTTATCAATGGTCGGAGCCATGATATATGTTAAAAGAGGAAAATGACTTTCAAAGTAGGTGACGAGAAGGTCGAATTCATCCTATCCAAATTTCTGAAAGCACTAGCCATAAATGACTCATGTTGCGCCATTGATATTATTGAAGAGTGCATAAGAGAGTTGGATACATAAATACATGCGAAAACACACATCGATACAATGAAACTCCCATCGACACCAATAATGGAAGATGATGAAATTAAGGTATATAAACCATATGTGGACGACAACCTTTATGAATGCCTAACACTTACCCCTGACCATATTCCTAGTCCTAAGAAACCATCTACAGAGCTTAAGGAATTACCTAATAATCTGATATATGAGTTTCTAGATAAGGAACTTAGTGGTCCAGTTATAGTAAATGCAAACTTAAACAAAGACGAGACTAACCAACTCTTAGATGTCTTACAAAGATACCCAGCAACCTTAGGCTATAATATATCTGAACTTAAAGGGATAAGCCCATTTGTGTGCATGCACTAGATTATGCTAGAAGAAGACTCTAAACCATCTAGGGAACATTAAAGAAGGATAAAACCATCATGAGAAATGTGGTAAAGATATAGGTCTTAAAATTACTCGAAGCTGGAATATTTTATCAAATACTCGATAGTAAATGGGGTAGTCATGTGAATGTAGTACCAAATAAGGGAGGTGTGATAATTGTTCAAAACGAAAAAGGAGAATCGATGGAAAAACATATAGAAAATGGATGACGCTTGTGCATAGACTATAGGAGGCTAAACAAGGTAACCAAGAAGGACCATTTCCCTCTTCCTTTCATTGATCAAATGCTAGAACATTTAGCTAGACACTCCTATTTTTGCTATTTAGATGGATATTCAGGCTTTTTCCATATTTCTATTCATCCTGATGACCAAGAGAAAACAACCTTCACATTCCCATATGGAACATTTATCTATCGACAAATTCCATTCAAGCTATGCAATGCCCCTGCAACTTTACAATGATGTATATGGAAATATTCGCTGATCTCTTCGATGAAATCACAGAAGTTTTTATGGAAGATTTCTCGGTATGTGGGTCCAATTTTAAAAACTTCCTTGATAACTTAGAGAGAACCCAGGAAAGATGTGTACAAGTTAACCTCGTTCTAAACAGGGAGAAATGCCATTTTATGGCAACATAAGGTATAGTCTTAGGACACTTAGTATCAGAAAGAGGAATTGAGGTTGGAAAAGCTAAGATTGAGGTAATTGAAAACTTACAAGCACCCATAACAGTTAGGGAAGTTAGAAGCTTTCTTGGATAAGCCAGTTTCTACCAACGTCTTATCAAGGACTTCTCTAAAACTTCTAAACCTATAACCGGTATCCTAATGAAAGATGTCGAATTCATTTTCATCAAAAAATTTGAAGCATTTAACCTTATAAAAAGTGCACTAATCTCTGCACCCATAATCCAACCACCAGATTGGAACCAACCCTTCGAGATTATGTGTGATTCTCGTGATTTCATTGTTGACACCGTGTTAGGACATCATAAAAATAATAGATTGCATGTTATATATTATGCCAGTAGAACTTTATATGTAACCCAACTAAACTATGCCACTACCAAAAAGGAACTTCTAGTTGTGGTATTCACAATAGACAAATTATGTTCCTATTTGGATGGGGCCAAAATTATCATATACACCGATCATGCTGCCTGTAATATGGTGAGAGAACTAATTTTTTTAGCATTTTATCACAAATATTCTGGTTAGCAAGAGTCACCACCGACTTTTCTTTTATCCAATATTTAAGAAAGGGTGAAAAGAACATGAAAGATCTTGATAGATTTTGAGTTCGGGGGGTAAGTTATGAAAAGGGAAGGTGTTATAAGCTCTTTCATCCGTAGTAATCTATGGGCTCTTAATTGTTTGGTCACTTTAGAAATTGCTTTGTGTGTGTGTGATTGTTTGAAAATATTTTGAAATTCCAATGTAAGGCAGACTTTGTAATGATTCTTGTATCAGTCCTCAAGAATGCGTACAAAGTATTTTGAAAATATTTGTTTGAAAGTGTGATGTGTAAAAATAATTTGTTTGTGTTTCGTTTTGAAATATGCCAATTTAATGCAAGCTTTGTAAAGATTCTCATATCTGTCCTCGAGAAATTTTGCAAATATTTTTGAAAAGGTTTGTTGTTTGATTTTGAAAATGTGATGTGAAAAGTTTTATTAAGCAAGCAATTTTTAAAGTCTTACCCACTTAATTTATAGTTTTTCCTATTATTTCCTTTCTTTTAGAAGAAAAAGATTATCTATGCCATTAGTTGGTAAGAAGTCCTCTCCATTGGATGTAAAGGGACAGGCGAAGGGTCATCGAATGGTCATTGAAGGCAACATATAAATATACTTTAGCAATTGTATCAGAGGGACTAGATCATTTTTCATAGGCAACATCAAAGGGTCATCGAGGGACTATGATCTTTATTCGAGAGTCTTTTGCTAAAGCATCCCTATTTTCCAGGGACATGACCAATATTTTCCGAAGGCAACAGAGAGAGGTTACCCTAGAGGTGCGAAGTGTGCAAAAGTGATTCAGTTCAGTTATATTTATCTTGGAAATGTTTAAGGTTATCTACCGATTTATCTTGCCATACAAGCCTATTTACTACACAATTATATATATATATATATATATATATATATATATATATATATATATATATATATATATATATATATATATATATATATATATATATATATATATATATATATATATATATATATATATATATATATATATATATATATATATATATATATATATATATATATATATATATATATATATATATATATATATATATATATATATATATATATATATATATATATATATATATATATATAAGGCATAAAGTATAAGTGCGAAAAAATAAAGTGCGGAAGATAAATCCTAACACTATTACATGGCCTCGGGAGAATTACATAATAATTAAAACTTTGCGAGAAATTAAAACTAAGCTATTACAAAAAAAATCGTGCGACCTATACAATTGTTCTAGGAATTTAAATGCAAAAGATAAATAAAAAAGTTAGAAAGATTTTTTAAAGTCCTAAAAATTCTAGGTGTTAAAAGATATTTTTTTGTATTTTTTTTGTTTGATTTTATATGTTACTAATAAAAAAACCTAATGTCTAATTTTAATTACAAATTAATTAATTTAATTGCAAAAACCTAATTCTAAATTAAGTAAATTAATTGATATAAAAAAAGACTAAAACCTAATTTTTTATTTTATAAGTTTTTTTCTGATTTTTTTTATTGTCTTTTGATTTTAATTGTAAAAAAGAAATAAATAAATTAATGGAAACATAAGAAAGGAAAAAAGTTAGAAAAAAGTGTTAAAAGAAATTGCATGGGGTGGGAATCGAATGACACCCTCCGTTTAGTCTGAAAGTGCCCGTGATTAGTGATTCGAAGCTTCACCATGACTATGCCCTAGCAATAGCAAGTCACAATTCATGCGCTCAACCTTGCATGTTTTGGCTCAAACCTGTTCTAATCATCCTGTAGAATATGTTTGGACACACAAAAATAGTTAAGCATGCATAAATTAATAAATTTGAATTTGCAAAACTCTACCCAAACAGTGAATATGAGTATGATGATCTTGGGCGTGGAATTTCTTATTTCTTGACCTGGGCGTGTTCCTGGGAATGTCAAGATGATGGTTCAGTCCTTGGTTTGGACTGAAAACCACTGCAAAATGGAATTCGAATATGCCATAATTCTTGACTTTTTGGTGATTTTTTGAACTAGCTTTTGAGGTAGAATTTCATGGTCCTCTTGGTTTGATGTTTGTCTATTTATAAGCCAATTATTCTAGGTCAACAAATGTGGTATGGAACCATATGTAATTATGGCATGATTTCTTTCCAAAACCAATTAAAAACCTTCCAAGACAAGTGAAACTCTTTCTATATTGAGGAAACACGGTTTTGGAAAGTTGGATATGTGTTCTTGGGCCTCAAATTTGATCCAAAACCAAGCCCACATGCTTGGTCCATCATTTGTTATTTCATTTAATTTATTTAGTATTTAATTGAATAAAAACCAAAACGAATATAAATAAAAAAAATCACGGTAAGGTATGAATGAGTTTAAGAGTCCTCTATAAGTTCATGAACATGTTTAGACCTTAGAAGATAGGTCCACTATTCGAAAATTTCAAAATTTCTCAATTGAGGTTTCATGCATTTCTCAAAAATTTCTCAACTTGCACCAATTATATCTCACTAAATTTTTGTCATATGAAGGTTATCTTGGACTTTTTGGAAAGCTCAAGATGTCCCCTGCAACTCTCATGTTTGTCACTTTTCATTTGAAGTCTTTAACTTGATATAAATTGCTTTGACAAAAGATGTCTTTTTATTGACTTTCAAAATGACATATAATGTTTTTGCTCATATCTCTCAAATGAAGCATTTTTTGGACTTAAGCTTGGAGACTCAAAGTTGTATAGAAATGAATTTGCATCAAAATGTGCTTCAGTTGAGAATTTTCTGATGAAGCATGTGAAAGTTATGTTTGGTCAAAGTTCAGTTGACTTCTCCTAAAAAAACCCTAATTTAGCAATTTTTGACTTTTGATGAATCTTGACTTTTCTTAATGAATCATGATCAACCCTTTATCAAATGATGAATGTGACCTCAAAATCTTGATGTTGATCAAATATCTTGAAGTTTGACTGTATGTTGACCATAATTGACTTTTTGTCTAATATAGTTGATTTTCACTCATCTGAGCAAACTTGTGATGCAAGGCTTAAAACTTGTCATGAGGGTACCTTGCAGCATATGAGGAACCATGAAACTCACTTGAGGCATCAAAAACTAATTTTTCTTAGAGAAACACAAAACCCTAATTGTATGCCATTGCTTAGGAGAGATGCTTGTATGTTCAAACCCTTGAGTATTCTTGAGCAATTAGAACCCTAGGAGCATGAGGAGGTGTCTTGAATCAATTGTCTCAAAAAATGGGAGGGTAAATTTTGGGTTACAACAGCTGCCCCTGTTCAATCTTCTTAGACCTGAAAAGTTAGATTGACATGTTCGTCATTCGTGATCTGAAGGTGGAAGAGGATTGAACACTTAAATGCCCAGAAATTTTCACTCACATGTGCACGAAGTGACACTGTTGGTTGATTATACTGCTTGAATGAGCTTAAAGATGCCATTCAAAGAGGTGATAGAGTGTCGTCGGAGATGGTCTTACAGATGCCATCTAAAGTAATTATTGATTGGAGTATTAGAATGAGTCTACGCCTGACTGTATCCGAAGGATGCTTTTCATAAGGAAAATGCTTGCCAGAATTCAGTCTCTAGGAGGAATTCTTTCCAGAATAAACTTCTGAAGGAGAAGCTTTTCATAATGAAGCCCTGAAGGAGATGCTTTTCAGAATAAACCTCTGAAGGAAATGCTTGCCAGAATTCAGTCTCTGGGGGGGAATGCTTTTCAGAATAAACCCCTGTAGGAGAATGTTTTTCAGAATGAAGGCCCTGAAGGAGATGCTTTTCAGAATAAACCTCTGAAGGAAGTTCTTTCCAGAATTCATTCTCTGGGGGGAATGCTTTTTAGAGTAAACCTCTAGAGGAGAATGCTTTTCAGAACGAAGGCCCTAAAGGAGATGTTTTTTGGAATTCTTATGAAGGGAATGCTTGCCAGAATTCGGTCTCTAGGGGGGTGCTTTTCAGAATGAAGCCCTGAAGGAGATGATTTTCAGAATAAACCTCTGAAGGAGATACTCGTCAGAATTCAGTTTCTGAAGGAAATCATTTGGTCTTGCAGATAATTTCCCCGTCCTGTTTCGGGAATTGATATACAATCTGTTTTTCATTGGTAAACCCATCCTATTTTGAGAATTCATACCGCCTGGTCATATATATAGTTGATCCATCCTGTTTCGGGAATTAATCTGCGACCTGTTTTTCGTTGGTAAACCCGTCCTGTTTTGGAAATTATACTGCCTGGTCATATAGATAGTTGCCTCGTCCTGTTTTAGGAATTAATCTCTGACCTATTTTTTGTTGGTAAACTTGTCCTGTTTCGGGAATTCATACCACCTGTCATATAGATAGTTTCCCCGTCCTGTTTCGGGAATTAATTTGTAACCTGTTTTTTATTGGTTAACCTGTCCTCTTTCAGGAATTCATACCGCCTGGTCATATAGATAGTTGCCCCATCCTGTTTCAAGAATTAATTTGCGACCTTTTTTTTGTTGGTAAACCCGTCCTATTTCGGGAATTCATACTGCCTGGTCATATAGATAGTTGCCCCGTCCTGTTTCGGAAATTCAACTGTGATCTGTTTTTTATTGGTAAACCCGTCTTATTTTGGAAATTCATACCGGGTCATATAGATAGTTGTCCCATCCTGTTTCGGGAATTAATCTGCGACCTGTTTGAAAATTGATGATGATATTCGTCTGTTTTAAAACTTTACCTGAAAAGACAAAATTAGCTTTACGTAATGTCATGATGTATGTAATGCATTGTGTAATGATGCTCTCAAAATAAATGAGAATGTTATATGCGTTTTAGTATGCATATGCTATGATGTATGGACGCAATATGTCGTTGAAGCGTATCGGTAGCTCCTTGTAACAATGTCTAGCTGGGGAAATAAATCTCAGACTATTGATGAGGATGAAGAAAGTGATTCTTCAATTTCTGATGGGGATAATTTTGTTGGGGGTTCCCGCTTTCTATTTGAGGATGCTTCACTGGGGATTTTCGACTTCTGCTTGAGGATAGAGGAATTCAAGGAGAGTCAGTTGTTCGCCGTTCTTTTTATTGAAGGATTTGATTACTACGACCCTAGCTCAGGATAAAAATAGATGGACATTCCCCTGGTGTGCTACCGTAGAGACTCTTCCGGGGATAAAAACTTTGATTAAACCCTACTGGAGAAGATAATTTTGTTAGGGATTTACAGCGTTGGAGTAATAAACTCCGCTGGGGAATTAAATTCTGTAGACCGTATTGAGGAAATAAACTCTGATGGGGATTGGAAATTCACAGGTTGCACTGAGGAAGTCTCCACTGTATGTTGGGGAAAAGATCAAACTTCCTTATATGCTAGGGGACCTATTGGGAAAGATGATCATGTCAAGCTATCCATCAGGGATATGGAGGTGAATTGCTGGAGGATGCCCCAATTTCTATATGAGGGCATATTAGACTTGTTGGGGAATATATCTCTGTTGGGGATGACCTTGTGAAGATAACTCTGTAGAGATAATTCCATGGAGATTGCTTTGATGCGATTTGTGGATGACTTGAACATTATCCCAACTCCTAGTGTCTATAGTAAATGCTGATCAGACTGATAAAAAGTGATGAGATATCGGGACATAATCATACGCTTTAATCCCTAACTTTTTCCTGGACTGTCTTTTCAGATTTTCAATCCACCGGGACACCCTTTTTTTCCCAAGCCGCCTTCTCCGGTTTTCGACTTTCCGGGTGTACAATTTTATTTATATGTCCCTAATTTTTCCCCGAACCCTTTTGGTTCGTCAGGATGTTCTTATTTTTTCCTAGGCCAATCAACCTAGCAGATCTCTTTTTCATGCATAGTATTTTTGACTATGTCCGTGTTCATAGGACGCGGGGAATTTTCACAGTCCATGGTAGTAAGTGTTGTAGCACTACATGAAAATATTTTCTTGATCATACGTGGCCCTTCGTATGAAGGAGTCCATTTGCCCCTGGGATTAGTCTGGTGCACCCGATGTTTAAAGTTATTGATTAACCATTGACTACCAGGTTTTTGATAGTCTTGACCTTCCTCAGTATTTTTCTAGGAATTGTCACGGCAAAATGACACCATCTGATACTGCTGACATAGACAAGTAATTTGGTGATGCCGAAGATTCAATTTTCATAGTGGCTTTTGCTGAAACTCATGATCAATGTAACATACCCCAAGTGATTTAGATGGAGATCTGCTCCTGGATATTCAGCACTTTTGAGAGATTCTTTGAATCTTGACTTGACTGCCACAAATGAGTTGGAAAATAACATGCCATGCCCCTTGATTTATAACCAATTGTGTCCATGAAAGGCTTGTTACTGGAACTTTCTTTCTTTTTGACCCACTCTATGAAGTAATTCTATCCATTGGGAGGATTTTCATTCATTGAATATTCGTCATGTGAATTTCTCTATTGTCAAACACTTGGTCATATGCAAGCAGTGGTATTAAAATGCAAAGCTTATGTTTGTTTTGAAGTTTAAAAAATGCATTTTTTAGTAAAACAAAATTTTTAAGAATGTGATATCAACTCAGGATTTATAGTAAGCCTTACAGAGTCGGGATACCTTTTTGTAACAGTACATTTTTGAACTAACCCATGCTTTAGTTAGGACTTTGAAGGGTTGTAACATGGCCTGGTTCACGATTTAAGAAACAAAGGATAAAGGCTCAAATTTTATTTGTACCCAATAGAGTTAATTATGCATTTAATTATGCATTTAGGTTCCAATAGAGTTTGGAATTATAGCACTGAAACTTGGTGATGGTTCAGAAACTGAAATTTTATTTGAGAAAGCATTCATTTTTTCTTATCACATCTTTCTTTTGTTAAGGATTTGTACAACCTCTTTTTGACTTTATTATCCCTAAATTTTGCCTGAACAGTTTTGTTTGAGATTACAGTCAACGGGATACCCCCTGTTTTTTTCCTAAGTCTCCTTCATAGGTTTTGACTTAGCGGGCTTTTCTTTTGAAAGATAATGATTTCCCGACTTAACGATTACAGGGAACCATCAATGGATTTTGATTTAGAAGGATGTCTTCGATACTATCTGCTGTGTATGAAGGAAAAGCTTGCGATTGAATGCACAATTGAATTAATTGAGAAACTACCCTGCCCCCAGGTTATGATTAAGGGTTTCAATTTGCGTGAAAAAGAAAACTCCTACTTATTAGGCTCAAAGGGGTTAAATAGGGATTAACTTCCTTATATATCCACTATTTAGGAATTGAAGCAATGTCTGTAAATCGTCAGCAAGGTCTCTTCAAAAGCGTACTGTATGGTATCTTTTTTGTCATCCTCCCTCTAAAGGCTTATTGCTTTTAAAGAGAGTTGAATATTATAAAAAGGAAGTAAAAAGCACAGTTTAAATATAGTGAAAATAAATGGATTAATTCAAGACAAACATATGCAATGAATTAATGAAAAAAAACAAAGTTTGACATAAAGATAAGTGTTCAAACAAACAAAAGAAATTACAACTGAAAATTCAAATGAACTGGACGCTCTTAATCTTAGTCATGATTTGGTATGGGAGAAGTGATCACATTAGGAGTCTCAAGAGGGTCAAACTCAATCTCCTTAGCATCAACCATATATTGAATCTTGTTCTTCAATGCCCAAACACCATTCGTATCATGTCTAGGACTATTAGAAGGATATACACACCTTGCATTAGGATGATAGATAAGAGCAAACGTGTTGGGATTCCGAGGAGGATCCTTAAATGTAATCAACTCTGCCTTCAATATGTGTTGCAACGCTTGAGCCAGTGACATGTTGATTTTGGTAAATTGTCTTTTGGGTGTATTCTGCTTACGCTAATTATTCTATTGTCGTTGCTGCATTGGTGCAGGATTAGAGATCAATACTTCCCCCACATGTTAGTTGTGGTCTATCTTATTATAACCCTTATGGATGTACACAACATTTGACTCTTTCTTCCTATTGTATGACTTCTTATGAGTATCATAAGAGGTAGGCACAAATATTTTACCACTTCTAATTCCATTCTCAACATGTTCCCCTGTCAATATTAGTTTAGCGAAATTGACTTAGGAATTTCCAAGTAGGTGATTATAGAAAGGACCTGTCAGCATGCTCATGAAGATGTCAACCAATTCCCTGTTAGCTAAAGGAGGTTGAACACTGCCTGCGATATCTCTCCATTTCTGGGCGTACTCTTTGAAGCTTTAATTAGAGCCCATGGACATACTCTACAATTGCATATGAGTTGGTGCGAGATCAACATTATACTGGTACTGCTTATAGAAAGTGGCAGCCAAATCTTCTCAGGTATGAATGTTGGTCCCTTCTAGTTGATAGAACCATTCCAATTGTGTTCCAGACATGCTCTCTTGGAAGAAATGAACCCACAATTTCTTATTAGCAGTGTGTGGTTGGATTTTTCGAACATATGACCTCAAATGCAGCTTCGGGCAAGAAATGTTGTCATATTTAGCAAAGGTAGGAGTTTTGAACTTGGGAGGAATGAAGACTTCTGAGACCAAACCAAATTCTTCGAATTTCAAGCCAGGAACCTTCTGGATCTCCATAGCTTTCAGACGCTTTTCTAACAACTTATACTTCTCATCAGCAGGGGTATATTGTTCATCCAAATAATCTTCTTTCTCTTTGACAAAATATTTTACAGAACCATTATTGCTATTTTCCTCATGCTTATAACTTTCATTGTTGTCATCCTATTCACTATCATTCTCCTCTGGGATCTCAATCTCCTTGACTTATTTAGCCAGACCTCTGAATCTTCTCCCTATAATTCCAATTGGTTTCTTTGTCTTCTTCTTCTTCTTCTTCTCTTTGACGATAAGTGCCTTCAATTCTTATTTCCCATTGGCTAAGCTTAGGAACATCTCTTGGAATTGAGCATTCTGAGCCTAGAGATCTTTTACTGTTTGTTTGAGAGCCATTTTTGATGAAATAAACAACAAGGAAATGAAAAACATGTCTTGGAAACCTGTTATACAATGACATGATATGTAGATACGTATGCAATATTTTCAAAGATCTTTAGGGAATCTAGTTTGAAACATTTGAAATTGAATTTAGTTGCAGCTTTGTCTCGAAGAACCTTGAATTTTCATCTTTGAACGCCTTCTATAAGAATCAAGCTCACCATATCAACTGGGTCATAGCCTCTGACTCAAGAAAATTCACTTTGATCTTGACGACATCTGGCTAGAGGAAAATAAATCCTCTCGCCCCTTGATAGAAATTTGGCTTATAACAGCCCTGCAAATATTGCACCATAAATCCCTATGATCCTTGAAATGTGTAACACGGCGGGAGAACTGACTTGGGTGTTTTGCGTTTGATCACAAATGTTGCGGATAGCAAGAGTCGCCACCGACTTTTCTTTTATCCAAAAGGAAAGGCTGAAAAGAACAGGAAAGACCTTTAGAGATCTTTTCTTGAGTTCGGGGGGTAGATTATGAAAAGGGAAGGTATTAGCACCCTTTTCATCCGTAGTTATCTACGGGCTCTTAGTTGCTTGCTAGATCACTTGCTTTTGTTTGAAAAATTTGCTTTGTGTGGTTTTTGAAAGTATTTTGAAAAGGCGCCATCGTTTAGGCAAACTTTGTAACAATTATCGTTCGTAAGAATGTATACAAAGTGTTGATCTTTTGAAAATGTTTCAAGTTTGAAAGATGTTTTGAAAGTGTTGGTGTTTGTTTTGAAAATAGCAAGGATGTTTTGGTTTGAAAATGAGCAAGCAACTAGGAACATTCTACCTACTCAAAAGTCTTTCTTGTTTATTTCCTCTTTCCTTTGACATTGTTATTTTACCATGGATTGGCAAGTAACCTTATCTTTGGATGTAAAAGGGATGGGCAAGGGTCACCGTATAGTCATGAATAACAATGTTGTAAGATATCTTAGCATTTTCTTTGACGGACTAAGATCATTCGTAAGGCAACATTTGTAGCGTCATCGAGGGACTATTATCTTGTATTTTCGTTTGTTTTTTCGCTAAGACATCTTACATGCGTATTATGACCATTTATTTCTCAAGGCAACAAGTGGATTTACCCTAAGGGTGTAAGTGTGCAAGTGTATTGATTTACATGCTTGTTTTGTCTTTGAATTAGGGTTTGCTAATCATTGATTTTATCTTTCCATACAAACCCTAATTTACTAGCATTTATATAAAGCGATAAATTGCGGAAAGTAAATATTCTACGCTATTACATTATTTGGGGGATGGGGTGTACATTTTTTCAAATGGGGATTTTGCAAGAAAATTAAATCTAATTAACTATTACAACCATATTGAATATTGTACGAAATTGAAGATAAAAAATGCAAGAATGCAAAATGGAGAAAGAAATGATTTTTTATTTGGTTTTATGAAAGGTTTTAATCTTAACCTAATTAAGAAAATAATTAATGGAAATTAACTAAAATTAAAACCTAAATTAATTAACAAAGAATAATAAGTTAAAAATGATTTTCTAGGGTTTTTTATGAAAAGGTTTTAAATAATAGAAATAATAGGAAAATTAATTAATTAAAATAAACCTAAGTTCTAAATTAATTTTAATTTACAAGAAAATAATATAATATAATAATTAAACCTAATTATCTAAATATTAATCAAGAAAGAGAAATTAATTTATTAAGAAAATTGTTTTTGTTCTTTTTTTAGTTTTTATAAAGAGAAATAAAATATGAGTGCAAAAATAATAAAATAAATATTTTTTAGATTTTTTAATAATAAAAAAACTAATATTAGTAATAAAAATAATAACAAGAAAATATGAAAGTAAAATAAACTAAAATAAAAATGAAAATAAAATAAAGAAATAAAATGGGTCAGGGGGGTATGAAACATAATCAAGGGGGAAAGTTAGCAAAAAAATGAAGGCCCAATGTTTGGGGCCCAGGCGCTGTAAACAAAAACCAAAAAAGAGTAAAAATGTGAAAAAAATGATCAAAAGACAGCGCGATGGGTGTTGAACCCACGTCCTATTGGTTACCAGCGTGCTGCCTTACCACTGGTGTGGCTATACATCCATTTACTTATATGAAATGAAAAATACATAACATATAATGGTTCCAAGGCATGTACTTCGTCTTCAACCTTCAACCAGCCAGAGTACATGTAACTTCTTCATCTCTCAACAAAAATGGAAAGTACAAACATGAAAGTTGTGGCATTTCTTCCCACGAATCCAACCATGTAAATAACTAAAGCTATAAATCCAGGATGAGTGAGAATTTTTCTGGCCCTAATTTAAAACCTAAAAATTTCAGAAACTTCAACTCCAAAATTCTCTAAGCTCAGGCCATATAAATGCAAACTATGGATATGTACAGCTTCATGGCAATGGTATCTACATTTTATCTTTGAAAATGGAAGCGTAACAATTCCTATATGAATAGTTCAAAAGATAGAAAACTCACCTTGCAAGAGGGTATCATGTTTTGAGTTTGAGCAACTTTCAATGAGTTCTAGTGATTGGGTTAACTTCCTCAAGTTCCCAGGAAGCTAATGTGATGCTTGGCTTGAGCTGAAAGTGGCTGAGGAGTTCTTGAGAAGTCCACTTGCAGTGCTCTATTTTTGAGTTTGGACAATGGTGGAAATGGAGTTACAGAACTGTAACATGTATTGGGATGAGTTGTGGATGATGTTTAGGAACTTTTGGAATGGTTTAGAGAGGAAACACACGAGTAATTTGAGAGATGGGAGTGTAAGATCAGTTTCTGTACAAAAATGGAGTTTGGTGTCCAATCTGAGTTTGTGAGGGTTTGAGTGAGTTTAAGGGCTTGTACCTGCGTGGGCTAGCTTGCAAATAGTATATGTATTTATAGGCAAGGGGTTTTGTGTTCTATAACAAGTCAGAATTTGAAATTACATGTTGTAAAACCTTTTCTTGTTTTTGAAGCAAACATGATAAACATCTTCCCAAAGCTTGTACCATGCTATTGTAGAGTGGTTGGACTTTAAACAAGCTTGCTTCTAACTTATAGATGTTATTTGTGCAGAAGGATCCATTGAGAGGCTCAAGAAGGGTTGACACTTGCAAAAGCATACTTTTCCAAAATGGAAGTCTTGCCTTTCTTTCAAAAATGGCAAGTTAACATAGACAAAGCTTGGATTTAATGGATAATAGCCATAAAGTTTGTGTAATCTTATGATTAAGGATAGATAAACAAGTTAGAGGGCCTGAAAAGTGGGATTATGCAGCATGCCTATGGATTTGGTTCATGTTCATCACAAAATTCTGCCTTGTAAAACAACTTGAAACCCTAACTTTTGGCCTTCGATTCTCCTTGCTAAAAAATGATCTCAAGGAGTTCTTGGAAATTTTAGAAAGCTTGTAACGTGATCTACAACCCTTCTTTGAATCACTTTTTCAAAATCCAATTGGAAGTATATGAAACTTCGCCCAGAAGTTAGGTCAAAATCCTGACCAAAATGCTCAAAATTTCACTAAGGGTTTTAGTTTTATGAACATGATTTCATGGATTAATAACTTGAAATACAAGAATTTCTAGGAGGAGTTATGTTCAACAATGTTTTATATCTCATTTATATATACAACTTTCATGTTGAAAGTTTCCTTTGAATCATCCTGCATCATGGTGAAAAATTGGCTCAAAGTTGTGAAAAAATATGACGTTTTCAACACTTAGAAAAATTTCTGTTTGGAAACTTTGACTTTTCAAAATGAAATCTTGACTTTTTGATTTATTGATGAACAAGTTTCATATTTTGACATGTTTTGATGAATTGTGATCTTTGATACTTGATTTTGACCAAAAAGTCAAAGTTTGACTTTTCAGTGTGCAGTTAATTTTTGATCAATTGACTGAAAATCAACTATCAATTAATTGACCTTAAGAAAAGTTTTGAGTCATGCCATTAGGTTAAAATGATACAATTGAATCCTTGAGATCATGTTTCCAACCAATCAACCATTTGCTAGGTCAAAAATCAGAAATTGCCTTTTCTCAATCAAAACCTTAATTTTGACCATTTTGCCCTTTTGATGATCTGGTCAGATTTCTTGAGGAATTATGGTCCAAACTTGATCAAATGACATATGTGAGTTCAAAATGTTGATATGGATAAAAAATTATGAAGTTTAACTTTAAATTGACCACAATTGACTTTTTCCCCAATACAACTTATTTTTAGGTCAACCGATCAATTGACTGAGCAAAAATGTGATCCAAGACTTGAAACTTGATATGAGAAATCTTGAGGGTCTATAATGATCCATGAAAGTCATATGATGCATTAAAAATTCAATTATCCTTGTGCAATCTCAAACCCTAATTTTCAGTCATCAGAGCTTAAGAAGGTGTCTTGAGCTAATTAACCCTAGTACAGTCTTGAACCAAAGGAGATCTTGTGAGAAATTACTTGATAAATGAGAGAGAAAATTTTGGGATACAACAGCTACCCCTGTTCAATCTTCTTAAACCTGAAGAGTTAGATTGGCGGATCCACTATTCGTGACCTGAAGGTGGAAGATGATTGAACACTAGAGTGCCCAGAAATTTGCACTCGAAGATGAATTGTGAATGGACTTATAGATGCCATTTGGAGGAATGATGGAGATTCTCCGGAGATAGGCTTGTAGATTCCATCCAAAGCTGATTGTTGACAGAAAATGGACTAAGTCTGATCTTGATTTCAACTGGAAAAGAATCAGAATAAATCTTTGGAGCGATTTATCTGAAACTAGCATAAGTCTTGTATGTTGTTTGACTGGGAAGAATTAGAATAAATATTAGAGCAATTTATCTGAACCAAAAATGTTCATTTGGAAAGTATCAGGATAAATCGTTGAGAGGTTTAAACTGAACCAAAAGAGGTCTTAAATATTCTTTAACTGGAGAGAATCAGAGTAGATCTTTGAGCGATTTATCTGAACCAAAGAAAACATATACGGGAAAGAATCATAATAAACTGTTGAGAGATTCGAACTGAACCGGCAGGGATCTGGAGAAGAATCAGAATAAATTATTGAGAGATTTATCTGAACCAAAGAAAGTGTCTGCGGGAAAGAATCATAATAATCCGTTGAGAGGTTTAAAACTGAACCAACAGGGATCTGGAAAAGAATCAGAATAAATCTTAGGGCGATTTATCTAAACCAGAGAAGATGTCTGCGGGAAAGAATCAGAATAATCCGTTGAGAGGTTTAAAACTGAACCAGCAGGGATCTGGAAAAGAATCAGAATAAATCTTGAAGTGATTTATCTGAAACAGTAAAGGTCTTTAATTCTCTTCAACTAGAATTGAAATAAGAGACATATTAGTGTCGATCTGACTGAACTAGAGAAAAATATTGAATTAACTTTGACTGGAATGGAAATCAGAAGAATCTTAGGATTGATTCAACTGAACCAGACAAAAGAGAAAATGTCCACCAGAAAGAATCAGGATAAACCGTTGAGAGATTTAAACTGAACCAGCAGAGGTCTTGGATGATCAACAAAATAATATTCATAAATGAATTGTATCTGACTCGTATATGAGATATGTACTGAATGAGAGTCAGAATGACATCCGTATCTGGATCGTATCTGGACTGTATTGGAAAGGTATGCTGAAAGAAGTATCAGAATGATATCTGTATCTGGATTGTATCTGGACCGTATTTAAATGAGTGACAGAATGACATCCGAATATGGATCGTATATGGACTGTATTTTGAATGAGTGACAGAATGACATCTGAATCTGGATCGTATCTGGACTGTATTTTGAATGAGTGACAGAATGGAATCCGAATCTAGATCGTATATGGACTATATTTTGAATGAGTGATAGAATTACATCCGAAACTGGATCGTATCTGGACTGTATTTTGAATGAGTGATAGAATGACATCCGAATCTAGATCGTATCTGGACTGTATTTAAAAGAGAATATGGAGTAAGTATCAGAATGTCAGCCATATATGGATCGCGTCTGAACTGTTTCTAGAAGAGTGTATGGGAAGGAGCTCGTGTACGATTGCTTCAGTTGGTCGTGTAGATAATTGCCATGGCTTTTTACAGATATTAATTTTTGACCTTTTGAAGATTGTTGATGATAGCCATCTATTGATTTGATCTTTTCCTGAAAAGGTAAAGAGTTAGATACATGCCCTATCATGATGTATGAAATGCATGGTGCAATGATGTTCTCAAAATAAATGAGATTGTGTCGTGTGCACTTGTCATGTACGTAATATGATGCATGAAGGGTGAAATGTTATTTGAATGTATCTTTGTCTGGGAAATAAATCCTTGACAAAAGCTGGGGAGTCATTAAATCCCGAACTGCTGTTGAAGAGTAGGTGAGTCTTCAAACTTTGCTTAGAATATTTCCACCAAGGATTCCTGTTTTAATTTTTGAGGAGAGCTCCACTGAGGAATGCTGAAAACCATGTGGAGAGTGTTGATCCTTGCTTGGGGAAAAAGAGTTCAGGAGTCTCAGTTGTTCATTGCTCTACTGGGGAGTCGAAGTTAAACAGATATCTGGTCGGGTCCAGGCTTCACAGTAACTTGCTGGGGATTGTAGAGTAGTCTATTGGGGAAGAGGAGTTGTGGTCCTTTGATTTGTAGTAGTCAGAGAGGCAAAATCAAACTGGGGAATCTGTAGTTTGTTAGGGAAATAAACCCTGTTGTCGGTCTGTTGGAGAGGTGTCTTCTTCACTAGGGAAAACCTTCGAGGGTTCTTGAGGTCGACTCAGCTGGTGAGAAGTTTTCAGAGATTGAAACTCTGGCTGGGAGTCATCCTATGAGAAGGATCTTGGGGAGATTTGCCACTGCCCCTTGTAGTAAGTGTTGTAGTAATGCCAGAAAATGTTTGCTTGGTCGCACATAACCCTTTATGTGGGAGCCTGTTTGCCCTCAGAGTTAATCTGGTTCACCTTGACGCTTGAGATTTTGATCACATTTCCGGTAGCCCTGAACTTCCTAGAGATATTTTCTAAGATTGTTGTGGAAGAAACCGAAGACCTAATACTAACACAATCTGATACTATTGGCACAAACGAACAAATTGGTGGTACCTAAGATCTTTGGTCAAGTCTCGGAATTTTCTAAGAACTGTCATGGGAGGATCCAAAGACATGATACTGACACCATCTGATACTGACACCATTTGATACTGTTGGTACAGACAAGCAAATTGGTGGTACCCAAGATCTTTGGTCAAGTCTCAGAATTTTCTAAGAACTGTCATGGGAGGATCCGAAGACATGATACTGACACCATCTGATACTGAAACCATCTGATACTATTGGTACAAACAAGCAATTTGATGGTACCCAAGATCTTTGGTCAAGTCTCAAAATTTTCTAAGAACTGTCATGGGAGGATCCGAAGGCATGATACTGACACCATCTGATACTGACACCATCTGATACTATTAGTACAGACAAGCAAATTAATGGTACCCAAGATCTTTGGTCAAGTCTCAGAATTTTCAAAGAACTGTCATGGGAGGATCTGAAGACATGATACTGACACCATCTGACATTATTTGTACAGACAAGAAAATTGATGGTACCAGAAGTCTTCATAGTGGATATTGTTAAAACCCATGATCAACATGACATTGCCCTTTGAGTGATACATATGGAGATTTGCCCCTGGTTATTCAACAATTCTTTGAGAGATTATTTGAATCATGACTTGACTGCCTCAGATGTGTTGGACAAAGGTCATGTTGTGCCCCTTTGATCATGAGAGATTTGTCATTGGAAGTGTCTTTCCAATTGAAGTGATTTTGTTCACTGAGAGAGATTCCGTTCACTGGATATTTGTTGTGTGAATTTCTTTGCTGTCAAACAAATAACCATATGCAAACAGCGATATTCAAATAATGCAAAGTTTATGCTTGTCTTGAAATTTTGAAAATGCGTTTTAGCAAGTAAAGAAGTTTTGTAAGAAAATTCAAACTTAGGATTTAGGGTAAAGCCTTACAGGAGTCAGGATACCTTTTGTAACAGTATGCTTTCGAAATAACTCATGCTTCAATTAGGACTTTTGAAGGGTTGTAGCGTGGATTGGTTCACAGTTTAGGAAACAAAGGATAACGACTCAAAGTGTGTTTGTACCCACCCGCTCTTCATGATGTTATTCAGTCATAAACTCAGTTAATTGTGTGTTTGAACTCCAATTGAGTCTGGAATGGCACTTTAGTGATGGTACAAAGAAGTTAAGTTTGTCGTAAGGCAATCATTTTTGCAACATTTTCCATGTTGTGGAGGGTTTGTAGTGACCTCCCTTTTTTTTAATTATTATTATCCCTGATTTTGCTTGATTGTTCTTGCTTTTGAGATTACAGTCAGCGGGACGCCCCCGTTTTCTTTAAGTCTCCTTCGTAGGTTTTGACTTAGTGGGATTTTCTTTTGAGAGATAATGACTGCCTATTTGATAGGGAACTGTGATACGGTGGGAGAACTGACTTGAAGGTTTTGCGTTTTATCGCAAATGTTGCGGTTTAGCAAGATTAGCCACCGACTTTTCTTTTATCCAAAAGGAAAGGTGAAAAAGCACAGGAAAGACCTTTGAGATGTTTTCTTGAGTTCGGGGGGTAGATTATGAAAAGGTAAGGTGTTAGCACCCTTTTCATCCATGGTTTTCCATGGGCTCTTAGTTACTTGCTTTAATCACTTGCTTTGGTTTGTTTGAAATGGTGTTTGATGTGATTTTGAAAGTATTTTGTAAAAGAGGCCATTAGTTTAGGCAATCTTTGTAATGATTCTCGTTTGTAAGAATGTATACAAAAATGTTTGTCTTTTGAATTTTTTTTTTAATGTTTGTAAGATATTTTTGAAATGTGCATGTGTTTTTGAAACTAGCAAGGATTGTTTGAAATGGAGCAAGTAACTTAGAAGCTATCTACCTACTCAAATGTCTTTCTTATGTATTTTTTATTCCTTTTACATTGTTGACTTGCCATTGATTTGGTAAGCAACCCTATCTTTGGATGTAAACGGGACGGGCATGGGTCATCGTATAAACATGATAGAAATGTTGCAAAGTATCTTAGCATTTTTTAGGGACCAAGATCATTTTGTTTAGGCAACTTTTGAATAGCGTCATCGAGGGGCTATGATCTTATATTTGTTTTATTTTGCTTTTGCCAAGATACTTCGCATGCGTAACATGGCCATTTTATTTTAGGCAACCAAGTGGGAGAAACCCTAAGGGTGCTTGTGTGCAAAGTGTATCATTTTTCATGCTTTGATTTTGTCTTGTATTTAGGGTTTTCTATTTTGTTGTTTTTATCTTGCCATACACACTTATTTACTAGCAATATATGAGAAGCAAGTAAAAAGCGAAAAGTAAAATCTAAGCTATTACATCACTTTAGGGAGATGGGGGTACAATTTAACAATGGGGATGAAGTAGAAACTAAAATATTACAACCACATTGAATGATAATGAAAAGAATGTGAAAACAATATAGAATAAAGGAAAAAATGCATTTTGAACTGCTATGTGTCGACCCATGCTGCTATGCATTGACACAAAGCTTTTCCCTGCCCTTGTAAAACAAAATTAGTTCAGTATGGGTCGACACATAATGGGATGTGTCGACTCATGCACCTTCTTATATCGACGTGAAATGCGTATATATTGACTCATAGGCTTTTCCAGATGCTGTAAAGTGAAATCTGTTCAGTATGAGTCGACACATAATGGGATGTATTGACTCATACACCTTTTTGCATCGATGCAAAATGCGTATGTGTCGACTCATAGCCCTTTCCAGCTTCTGTTTTATGACCTGAACTCAGTATGGGTCAATGTATGAGGGTCATGTGTTGACTCATACCCTGTATTTTCACTAAGATGGGTCGACACATGTGGATATGTGTCGATACATCCTGCATTTTCCTGCCTTAAACATAGTTTTTACTGATTGTACATGTTAGTTTATGGCATATAATGGATAATTATGAACCATAAATGATTGAATAAGCCTAAACAAGATACAAATGACTAGTTCAGAAAGGTACTAAAGTACTACATCTTGTCTTTAAAATAAACGAATCCTTTAATGATGTATGGAGAGATGTCAAGTCAAGGAGACTTGCCTCTGAGCTGCACCGGCTGTTTAAATCTGAATGCTTTTTTTCCAAATGTTATGAAGACCTCAATGAATTGAGTTAGACTGTGCTGTGATGTTTTTGGTGTTTTGAAGGTGAAGATGATAGCACTACATGGACCGTTTTTGTGATGTTTTGAACCAACTTTGTATGTGATGAGTTGTTTGGTTTAAAGGAGGGTTTGTATGGTGGAGTGATGGATTGGGTTTTCTGTTTTGAACAAGAGTAGACTTGGTTTTGAAAATGAATCAAGGTTGCACAAAATATTATTTTTCTGCTCAACAAAACTCTCTATTCTTTCTCTCTAAAACTTTTTCACTTCCAAAAACCAACCCCTTGTCTTGCAAATGTTTCTTCTATTTATAGAGAAGGTTTTAGACTTGAGAAACTCAGACTTTTGAAAAATCCCCTGTTATGCCCTTTTTAAAAAAAAATTCATAATGACAAGTTTCTTCATGATGAAGAAAGGAGAGAATTAAGGAACTTAGCCATGCTTTGCAGGTCTTGTAGATTGCTTCTGATGTTTGAGATATTTTTCTGTCATCTTTGGAACAAATTTGAAGCTTTGAAAGAGGAGAGTGGTTAGAAAAGTGAAACTTTATGCAAATGGAAATGTTGCTTTTGCATTTATAACCATAAATGGTATCAAGACTTGGACAAAGCTTCAAATGCTTGTGTAATACACTTAGGGTTTGTGTAATTGTTTGATTATGCAGGGATTTGGAGAGAACATAGCCTGAAAAGAGAGATTTTGTAGCTTTGGCTGGAATTTAGTCAAGTGTTCATCACAAATTCTGCTTTGTAATTCAAGAATGAAACCCTAACTTCATCTCTTCGATCCTCTCAGCTCAAGAATGATCTCAATTAGTTCTTAGACTTTTTGGAAAGATTGGAACATCCCCTACAACTTTCACGTTGACTACTTTTGTTAAATCAAACTGGAACTTGATGAAAATTGGCCAAGAAGTTGGGATAAAAACCTGACCAAAACTGTTAAAAATTTCTCTAAGTGTTAAATGAAAATGTCATGACTTCATGAATTTATAACTGGAAATCCAAGCATATTTAGGAGAAGTTGTGTAAATAAATCTTGTAGATATCATGGAGATCTACAACTTTCATGTTGGAAGTTTCTCTTGAATCATCTTGCATCATAGTGAAAATTTTGCTCAAAGTTATGAAAAAACATGAAATTTCCAACACTTAGAAAAATTTCTAAGTTTAGAAATTTTGACTTTTCAAAATGAAATCTTGACTTTTTGATTTCTTGATGAATAAGTTTCATATTTTGACATGTTTTGATGAAATTTGATCTTTGAAATGTAATGTTGATCAAAAAGTCAAAGTTTGACTTTTCAGTATGCAATTGACTATTTTTCCCTTTTGCCAATTCCAAGCCTAAATTGATGTATCAGTGCTGCAAACTTGATGTCATAGAAGATCTTGTGAGAAAATCCTTGAGAAATGAGAGGGCAAATTTTAGGGTACAACAGCTGCCCCTGTTCAATCTTCTTAAACCTGAAGAGTTAGATTGACGAGTTTTGCCAATCATGACTCGAAGGTGAGAGAATGATTGGACACTAGAGTGCCCAGAAATTTGCACTCGGTGACGCGCGGTTGGGGGAATGGGCTTAAAGATGCCATTTGGAGAGGTGATAGAATCTTGTTGGAGATGGGCTTGTAGATGCCATCCAAGAATGCTTGTTGAATTATAATTTGTAAGTTGGAAGAATGAGTATCAGAATTGCGTCCATGTCTGGAATGTATATGAGCTGTATCTGAATGAGTAGCAGGATGGCATCCGTATCTGGAGCGTATCTGAACTATATTTGAAAGCTGAATCTGAATGAGTATCAGGATGGCATCCGTGTCTGGAGCGTATCTGTACTGTATCTGAAAGCTGAATTTGAATGAGTATCAGGATGGCATCCGTATCTGGAGTGTATCTGAACTGTATCTAAAGTTGAATCTGAATGAGTATCAGGATGGCATCCGTATATGGAGCGTATCTGAACTGTATCTGAAAGATGAATCTGAATGAGTATCAGGATGGCATCCGTGTCTGGAGCGTATCTGAACTGTATCTGAAAGTTGAATTTGAATGAGTATCAGGATGGCATCCGTATCTGGAGCGTATCTGAACTGTATCTGAAAGCTGAATCTGAATGAGTATCAGGATGACATCCGTGTCTGGAGCGTATCTGAACTGTATCTAGATTGCATATTGTTAATAGCAACTTATTAATCTTATCCTGAAAAGGGTAAAATGTCAGCTGAAACACAAAGTGATAGTGCATGAAATGTATGATGCAATATATGTGTTTTATCAATGTTTATGATATGTGGATGTAATGTATGTGCATGTAAGCTGATTTGCTATATTGCTGAGGAAAATAAATCCTTGACTGCTGCTGAGGATATGGCGATTCTTCATGTGTTGAAGTTGGGGTATTTGACAAAAATTCTATTGTGAGCAATGCCATACACTGCTTGAGTAAACTGCTTGGGGAATCCAGAGAATTTTGATGACTTCTATTAGGGATTTAACAAAAGGAAACTTCGTTCTGTCGGGGAGCAATGAAAACTCTGGGGAAAAAGCTTATTCCTATTTGGAAAAAAGTTCAGGAGTTTCGGTCGTCTGCCACTCTACTGGGGAGTTATCAGAAGTTGTTGTCCGGTTGGTTTTCAGGCTTCAAGATAACTTGCTGGGTAATTTGGAGAAACTGGATGGTTTCCACTGTGGATTAATAGTTTTGAAGTTTCAGCTCCGATGGGGATCTTGAGGACGTACTGTAGGGATTGTTCATGGAATAGCCTAAAGACGTTTTCCTATTCTTTCGACCTGTCAGTAATTGTCCTTTTTCATTTTGTTTATTTGTAAACAATAATTATATTCAAAGGCATATGTTCATTAATGAATCATTGGACGTTTTTTGCAAATAAAACACAAGTGTAAAAGAAAAGGACAAATAGTTTTCTGTACTTTAAAGAGATATCTTTGTATTCACTTTGAATAAGTATTTTGTACAAAGGAGACAGGCATCATAGTAAGAGGATGGTGTCATTAAAAATAAGAAAAATTTATACAAAGAAAGATAGCTATGTGTGATAATCCCATGGGGTTCCCATTCTGCTATAGCCTCCGTATCTTTGAATATCTTGTCTATTTATTGCTTCGTCCGAAGATGATTGAATTGTTCAGAACTCCGAGTTTGTCAGTGAAGAGATTATCCTCAAAGTGATCCGACGAGACATAGTCACACGCTTTAATTACCTAACTTTTGCCTGGACCGCCCTTTCGGGTTTTCAATCCACCGGGAAACCCTGTTTTCCCAAGTCGCCCTTTCGGATTTTCAAATTTCCAGGTGTACAGATTTTTTTATTTTATCCCTAATTTTTGCCTGAACCTTTTTGGTTCGCCGGGATGCCCTTGTTTTTCCTAGGTGTGTCAACCTAGCGGGTCTTTTATGCGTAGTATCTTTTGACTATGTCTGCGTTCGCAGGGTGTGGCAGGTCATCGCCGTCCATGGTGGTTAGGATCATTGCCCCACCGGAGAAGATTTTCTTGATTACAAATGGTCCTTCATAGGTAGGAGTACATTTGCCCCTGGGATCACTTTGTGGCAAGATGATGCGCTTGATCACTAGATACCCAACTTGATATACCCGGCGTCTGACTTTCTTGTTGAAAGCCTTGATCATCCATTTTTGATACATCTGACCATGAAAAACAGCAGTAAGTCTCTTCTCATCAATTAAGTTTAGTTGATCAAGTCAGGTTTGGATCCAATCGTTCTCACTCAAATCTGCGTCTTTCATAATTCTCAAAGAGGGGATCTGAACCTCAATAGGCAAGACAGCCTCCATGCCATAAACCAAATAATACGGTGTTGCCCCAGTTGATGTGCGAGCCGTGGTACGGTACCTGTGGAGAGAAAATGATAGCATTTCATGCCAGTCCTTGTAGGTGACAGTCATTTTCTGTATGATCTTTTTAATGTTTTTATTAGCAGCTTCGACTGCACCATTCATCTTTGGCCGATAGGGGGATGAATTGTGATGTTGAATCTTGAACTGCTCGCACAAGGCAGTGATCATAGTATTGTTAAGGTTCGTACCGTTATCAGTGATGATCCTTTCTGGGATACCGTACCGGAAAATAAGATTCTGCTTGATGAAGAGGGCAACAACATTCTTAGTAACGGATGCGAAGGAAGACGCTTCGACCCACTTTATGAAATAATCAATGGCTACTAGAATGAAGCGGTGTCCATTGGAGGTTGTAGGCTTGATCTCCCCAATCATATCGATTCCCCACATAGCGAAGGGCCAAGGAGCTGTTAAGACATTTAGAGGAACCGGAGGCACGTGCACCTTGTCTGCATAGATTTGACACTTATGACAGGTCCGGGAGTGTTGATAGCAGTCTGCTTCCATGGTAGACCAATAATAGCCTGCCCGTAGGATTTTCTTCGCCATCGTATGCCCACTAGAGTGAGTGCCAAAGGTGCCTTCATGTAATTCGGCCATGATCTTTTTAGCTTCAATCTTATCCACACAACGGAGCATTATAGAATCATGATTACGTTTGTACAGGATGCCATTACTTAGGAAGAACTTAGCGGAGAATCTCCTTAGGAACTTTTTATCATTGATTGAAGCTCCTTCTGGATATTCTTGAGCCTCGAGATACCTTTTGACTTCATGAAACCAAGGCTGGTCCACTACTTCTTCAGTATTAATCTCGTGACAGTGTGCTGGTTCGTCCATTCGTTCAATGGTGATATGGGGAGCCTCACTATCCCAATTAAGTTTAAACATAGATGACATTGTGGCTAGTGCATCTGCTAGCTGATTTTCTTCTCGCGGGAAATGCTCGAAGGTAATCTGCTCGAAATGTGGTAACCATGTCAAAACATGTTCTTTGTAAGGGATAAGGTTTGGATGCTTAGTGTCCCATTCTCCTTTGATCTGACTGATGACCAAAGCTGAATCTCCGAACACATCTAAAGATTTGATTCCCAAGTCTATGGCAGCCTTGAGACCAAAGATGCATGCTTCGTATTCTGCCATGTTGTTCGTACAGTTGAAGCAAAGTCTGGCAGTAAAGGGAGTATGACACCCTTCCGGAGATATGAGTACAGTGCCAATACCATTACCAAGTGCATTGGATTCCCCATCAAAGAACAGGGTGCATCGGGATCCTTGTTCAGGTCCGTCATATGGCCCGATTTCTTCACCGTTGTCTAATGTCATGATGTCTTCGTCAGGGAATTCAAACTTCATGGACTGATAATCTTCTACAGCTTAATGAGCAAGATGATCAGCTAGCACGCTGCCCTTTATAGCTTTTTTGGGTAGTGTACTGTATATCATATTCTGTTAGGATCATCTGCCATCTAGCTATCCTCCCAGACAGAGCAGGATTTTCGAAGATGTACTTTATCAGATCCATCTTAGATATCAACAAAGTGGTATGAGTCAACATATACTGTCTTAGCCGGTGAGCAGCCCATACCAGAGCGCAACAAGTTTTCTCGAGCAGTGAATATCTGGTTTCACAGTCGGTAAACTTTTTGCTCAGGTAGTAAATAGCGTGCTCTTTTCGGCCAGACTCGTCATGTTGCCCCAATACGCACCCCATTGAGTTCTCTAAAATGGTCAGATACATGATTAGTGGTCTTCCCTCGACTGGCGGCATCAAGACAGGATGCTCTTGTAAATACTCTTTGATTTTGTCAAAAGCAATCTAACACTCATCATTCCATCTGACTACTTGATCTTTCTTCAACAGTTTGAAGATTGGTTCACAAGTAGATGTTAGGTGAGAAATGAATCTAGCAATATAGTTTAGGCGTCCCAAGAATCCTCTGACTTCCTTCTCAGTACGAGGAGCAGACATTTCTTGTATTGCTTTGACCTTGGCAGGATCAACCTCAATGCCTTTGTTGCTGACAATGAAACCTAAGAGTTTACCGGACCGGACTCCGAATGTGCACTTGTTCAGGTTCAACCTTAGTTTGTACTCCTTCAATTTGACAAAAAGCTTTTGCAAGTGATCAAGGTGTTCTTCTTCAGTTTGTGATCGGGCTATCATGTCATCTACGTAGACCTCTATCTCATAATGTATCATATCATGAAACAAATCTACCATGGCGCGTTGATAGGTTGCTCTGACATTCTTCAGTCCGAATGGCATCACTTTGTAGAAGAAAGTACCCCACTGTGTGACAAATGTAGTTTTCTCCATGTCCTCAGGTGCCATTTTGATCTGGGTATATCCTGAGAATCCGTCCATGAAAGAAAATACTTTGTGCTGGGCCGTATTATCGACCAGGATGTCAATGTGTGGAAGTGGAAAATCATCTTTAGGGCCGGACCTATTTAAATCTCTATAATCCACACGCATTCTTACTTTTCCGTCCTTTTTAGGCACGGGAACAATGTTGGCAACCCATTGAGGATAGGAAGTAACAACCAGAAATCCAGCATTGAACTGTTTCATGAATTCCGCTTTGATCTTCTTTGACATGTCAGGTCTCATACGGTGGACTTTTTGTTTCACTGGTGGACAGTCTTCTCTTGTGGGTAGGCGATGTACCACGATGTCTGTATCGAGTCCCAGAATGTCCTCATATGACCAGGCAAAGATCTCAACATAATCATGCAATAGCTGAATTAGATGCTCCTTGACACTCGGCTCTAGATTGGCACCCACTTTAATTTCCTTTTTATCTTCCTCGGTACCCAAATTGATTGTATCTAACAGCTCCTCATGAGGCTGAATAGCTCTTTCCTCTTGCTGTAGTAGTCTGGCCAATTCCCCTGGCACCTCACAATCTTCCTCACCTTCGTATTCGGCTTGGTAGATTAGATCTTCATAGTCACTGAAGGCTATAGCAATATCGTTACCCATGGGATCCGAAATGGAGGGGTACCTGCATTTGTGAGTGTGGGTGTGTGTAAGGGTATAGCCATCTTAAAACAATAAAATGTAAAAGAAAGACAATGAGCACAAGAGATTTTTATGTGGAAAAGCGTCCATGATTCATTGAATGTCATATGTAGATGAAATAAAAACCCTTACAAATGGACCATTGTGCCTCGGGTAAGACACAAGGTTTTTAAAGTGCGAATTGTTCATGAATATTACAAGCCCAACAGAAATGTAAAAGATATATTACTGAGAGATGAAAGTTATTGGGACAAAGTCTCTGGCTTCCCAATTGTGAAGTCCTCTATTGACAATAGGAAATATCCAATCTTCCAAGCTTCCATCCTCTTCATTGTCTTCTATTGCATTGACCTCTTGGTTGCTAATCTTCACAGGTGGCCCCCCCAGCACGGGCACGACACACAACCTTCTGAGCAGTTGAAGTAAACCCTAAGCCAAACTCGTCTGATTTGTACGGAATGTCTGGAAGCTGCCCCCAGATGGTGCATCCACCTTCCTCTGTTACTTCCTTTGCGTCCTTTAGAGATGACATCCAAAGTGGAGGTCTTGTGATATTGGGAATCGAGGATACTTCCTTGGTTGCCGCTACTTCTTGAGAGACCTCTTCAAAATGTTGGAAAGGGGTTTCAATGAACTCGCCATCCAACTCCATATATCGGAAAGAATTCAGATGGCTAATCATGTACTCCTCCTCCCCGTGGACAGTTATGATCTTTCCTTGGACCGGGTACTTCAGCATCTGATGCAATGTGGAGGTGACAACACCGGCATTATGGATCCAAGGCCGTCCTAACAGACAAGAGTAAGAGGGACGAATGTCCATCACATAGAAGGTTGAATTGAAAGTCTGAGTTCCCACCTTTATCGGGATATCCACCTCCCCATGGACCATCCTCTTAGAGCCATCAAATGCTCTCACAATTACTTTATTGGGTTTCAACGTCAGCCCTTCGCAATCCAATCTATCAAGAGCCTTCTTTGGTAGGACGTTCAAAGATGAACCAGTGTCTACCAAGACATGGGCTAGGGTTGTTCGTCTACACTCCACAGAGACATGTAATGCCTCGTTGTGCTTTCTCCCTTTGGGTGTCAAGTCAGCATCAGAGAAACCCAGGCCATTATCAGCTGTCAAACTGGCCACACAGTCTTGGAACTGGTCAGCAAACGTCTCTTGTGGCACATGAGCTGTCTTCAGAAATTTTACCAGAGATTTCGCATGTGCCTCAGAGTACAACAACAATGCTAGCATAGAGATCTTGGAGGGGGTTTGCCCCAACTGTTCAACCACATCATAATCACTCTTCTTTATTATCCTCAGGATTTCTTCCATATCCTTCTTGGATGTTTCAGGGATAGATTGAGCCTTCGTCCGGAAAGGCTCTTCTTGAATTCTTTTCCCTTTATTCTCAGCAGTAGAGGTACTGGTAGGGACATGAATTGTATCGTCTTTGTTGGTAAGTATGCTTGCAGGTATAATCACTGGTACAAAGGTAATCTTCGGAACAGCCACGGGTCCAAAAACTTCCTTTGGAGGGGCAATCTCTGGAGAGAAGATTCTACCACTACGGGTAATCTTGCTAGTTTCAGCAATATTGCTAATGTTGGAATTTTCTTCTTTGGAGCTTTCTTCTTCGGCAGTCAGTTCATCTTGTTTAATGCCATGGTAGTATATTTCTCCACCATAATTCCATGGTACTGTTTTATCTGACTTGTACGGGACCGGCCCGGGCATTGTGATCTTAAGTGGAGTAGTCTTTGGAGCAGGTGTAATCCTAATGGCCTTTTGGGGACCCTGGAAGGATTGGCGTAGATGGTTTTGATAGAAATGTCTTTAACAGGAACGAATAAAACGGGAGCATTCTCAAACAAAATTTCTTGGTTATCAATCAGGCGTTGGATACCTATCTTCAATAGAGGGAAATCGGCAGGTGAGGATAAGCAATAATGGCAGTCTTCCTTACATCCTGGGAATACACCAACTTTTAAAAAATTCATCTTAATGATCGGGAGCGGAGTCAAAAGTTCATCCATTGTGGCAACAAATAAATCTTCCTTGACATCATTGGCATTGTGACCATGCCTAAGCATCGGAGCAGAAATAACATTTGGTTTCTCAGGTGCATAAAACTCAACCTCCTTCGCATCTATCAGGTCTTGAATCTTGTTCTTTAATGCCCAACAGTTGTTGGTGTTGTGCCCTGGACTTTCAGAATGGTATGCGCATCTGGCATTCGGGTGATAAGGAGGAGATGCAGTATTGGGATTCTTTGGGGCCTCCTTTAAAATTTCCATATTCAATTTCAGAAGATGTTGTAGAACCTGGGCTGGAGTTATATTGAGCCTGGTAAATTGCCGGACTGGCCTTTCCACCCTTGGCTGGTTATTTCTTGGCTGGTCAGATGCAGGCTTTGGAATCATAACGGCCCCCACCACTGGTCGGCGTTCACTTCTTCCTTGATTCCTATGTGAATAAAAAGTAGACACTTCCTTCTTCCCAGTGAAGGGATTTTTCACAGCTGTAGAGGCAGACGAATCTTTCTGAATTTTCCCACTTCTTATACCAGCTTCCACCCTCTTGCCGATTAAAATTAATTCAGTAAACCTTGCAGAGGAACTTCCAATCAGGTGATTGAAGAAAGGGCCCGATAGAGTTCCCAAGAACATGTCCACCAACTCCCTTTCAGACAGAGGGGGTTGCACCCTTCCGGCTAAATCTCTCCACTTTTGCGCGTAATCTTTGAAGCCTTCATTTGAAACCATAGCCATACTCTGAAGTTGAGTACGGGTAGGCGCCAAATCGGCGTTGTACTGGTATTGTTTATAGAAAGCTGCTGCCAGGTCTTCCCAATTGTGGACATCGGCCCTTTCTAATTGGTAAAACCAATCAAGTTGCGTTCTTGATAAACTGTCTTGGAAGAAATGGACCCACAAGTCTTTGTCGGCAGAGTGCGGCTGAATCTTCCTGACATATGATCAGAGGTACATTTTAGGACAAGACACTCCATCATACTTGGCAAATAATGTCACTTTAAACTTTGGCGGGATTACAATTCCTGACACCAACCCCAATTCCTCGAAATCTAGCCCCGGTACTCTGTATTTCCATAGCGGTTAAACGCTCTTCCAAGTGTTTGTATTTACCATAAGCCGGAGGGTATTGCTGTTCAGAGTAGTCCTCCTCTTCCTCCTCTTCTTCAGAGTCGAACAGAACTGCCGTTTCTTTTCCTTTTCTTTCCCCTTCATCAGATGTTGCTGGAAAATCTAAGGTCCTTCTGGCTTGTCCCTGAAACCTTTTGCCCATGATTACCACACCAGCTGGCTTCTTCTTCTTTTTCTCTTTCTCTAGCAGAGTCTTCAGCTCCTCTTGCCCCTTGGCTAAGGTCATGAGTAACTGTTGAAATTGTGTATTTTGAGCTTGAAGGTCTTTAACCGTCTGTTCGAGATCCATCTTACTGAAATAAACAGTAGAGAGATGAAGAAACTTGTTGCAAAGACCTGTTTATGTTTATGATAAATGATATGTATTCATGAAATGCTTTCAAGGATTTAGAAATTCAAATTTGTTTCAAACAAAAAGAAACACACGTTATATTGATAAGATAGAATTTGAATACATCAATGCCCCTTGAGCAAAATAATACAAAATTCTAAGATAAAAAGACATTGCGCATCCTCTTTGGTGTAATGTAGGTATTGAGAGTCTGCTCTTCATGAAGTAACCGAGTGAGTTCCAAAACCTTCTTCTCGCTTGCGTAGAATTGGGCTTTGAAAGTATCATGCTCTCCTTTGAGCTGTATCCAATCCCTTTGTAGGTCTTCGAGTGATGCAGGCATGTCAGGATGTATGATAGTGCTTGGAACTTCTCCCTCTTTAACAGGCTCAATAATCACTGGGAGAATGGAAGTAAAAGGCATCACAAGACTTTGAGCGCGAGTTCATACCCACTTGAGGTAAGACTCAAGAGGGATGGAATTATTGTGTCCCAAAGTCTTGCTATCCACTTTTTTTAGCATCCTCCAAGCTTGGATGAATCTCTGGCGAAGACCTTGATCGTCGTTGTCGTAGTAGAAAACCAATCCTTGAATCAGCATATCATGTGGACCATCCCTTCGGGCATAACCAATCTGTCTTAGAGCTAAACATGGGTTATAGGTGATGCCTCACCTAATGCCAAGTAGAGGGACATTAGGGAATTCCCCACAACGGACAACAATGATAACATTCTCTTTGGATCGGGAACACCAATGAATATCTGAATGTTTGAGCGTCATTAACCTTTGCGACCACCTTAATCCTTGCTCATTCTTTAAGACTGATTGGGGAAGATGAGAAATAAACCATCTTGCCAGGAGAGGAGTGCAACACATAAGGACACCTCTTTTCCTCATTGTACGAGTGTGAAAGTGTAAGATATCCCCAAGCAATGTAGGCACCGAATTGCGTGACATGAAGATTTTGACAGCGCTCACATTGATGAGTTGGTAAGGATTGGGGAACAGGACCATCCCATAGATGAGAAGAGCTACAATCTCCTCAAAAGCTGGCAAGTCTAAGGAATTCCAACAACTTTGGGCTTTCTCAAATAGAAACTTTGCTAAGAAGCCTTTGACACCACTTCTAGTTTCCCAATTTGTTGTGCATTCAGATGATTGAAAGTGCAGGGCTTGAGCAATCTCATATGGCTTTGGATCTCTTTCCGTACCATTGAAAGGTAGTTGATTGAGAATTGGAATCCTTAAGAGTTGAGAGAATTCTTACAAAGTAGGCACAAGTTGATAGTCAGGAAGTGTGAAGAAATGATGCAAAGGGTCAAAGAACTGGAAGAGAACCTTCATCATATCCTCCTCTGCGTTGGAGGTGACCAAGCTGAGTAGACGACCATGCCTCTCGGTGAATGGTGAATTCTCAGGGATCCTTGAAGCTAGCTCCTTGAGTTGTGGAATAATTCTTACAAGGTTGACTTGGATAGTTTTCCTGCGAAGTGAATCCATATCCTACAAAACAAGAACAAAGATGAATCTCCAAAATCCTTGAAATGGTTAGTGGATGCATATGATGCTCATGATGTCCATGATGTTATGCACAAGTATATATATATATATACAAGCAAATCAAGCAAGTTCTTAGTTTAGGCTTGCATGGGGTTTTATAGGTAAGTACCCTCTTGAAGTTTATTTGGCTCAACCTGTCCTAAAAATAGTAACCGGGTTCTAAGGAGCTCATTATCACTAGATCGTTTCCTTGGTCATTGTTTCAGCTCAAGCCTCTTTAATGGCGACCAAAATATCCCAAGAAACCAACCCTCAATAAGTGTAGTATCGAGTATCTACCAACTTCAGACTGCACCAAAGCCGGTCATCTCACTACATCGTAAAAGGCCAAGTTGGTCAAGTAAAGGGTTCTATAAGTTCATTAGTGCTTCATGACATCACTCAGCGGCCCTGTATTCTCTTTGACTGACTCAAAGGCTACCGGCACCCACAAATATGTCACACTAACATAGTTATTGCTTAGACCATGTCGGTATACCCCGCACAGTTTCCACAACGTATTGCTATTTACCTATAATGTTTCCCAAATCCGGGTAAAGGATTCAAACCCAAATAAAGAACCATAATGTAAAGCAAACAAGTCAAACAATGTAAGCAAATAAATGTGATCTAAACCCTAAGGTAACCCCACTTTTTTAAAAGTTTCCCCAGTAGAGTCGCCAGTTCTGTGATACGGTGGGAGAACTGACTTGAAGGTTTTGTGTTTTATCGTAAATGTTGCGGTTTAGCAAGAGTCGCCACCGACTTTTCTTTTATCCAAAAGGAAAGGTGAAAAAGCACAGGAAAGACCTTTGAGATGTTTTCTTGAGTTCGGGGGGTAGATTATGAAAAGGGAAGGTGTTAGCACCCTTTTCATCCATGGTTTTTCATGGGCTCTTAGTTACTTGCTTTGATCACTTGCTTTGGTTTGTTTGAAATGGTGTTTGATGTGGTTTTGAAAGTTTTTTGTAAAAGAGGCCATTTGTTTAGGCAATCTTTGTAATGATTCTCGTTTGTAAGAATGTATACAAAAATGTTTGTCTTTTGAATTTTTTTTTAATGTTTGTAAGATATTTTTGAAATGTGCGTGTGTTTTTGAAAATAGCAAGGATTGTTTGAAATGGAGCAAGTAACTTAGAAGCTATCTACCTACTCAAATGTCTTTCTTATGTATTTTTTATTCCTTTGACATTGTTGACTTACCATTGATTTGGTAAGCAACCCTATCTTTGGATGTAAACGGGACGGGCATGGGCCATCGTATAAACATGATAGCAATGTTGCAAAGTATCTTAGCATTTTTTAGGGACCAATATCATTTTGTTTAAGCAACTTTTGAATAGCGTCATCGAGGGGCTATGATCTTATATTTGTTTTGTTTTGCTTTTGCCAAGATACTTCGCATGCGTAACATGGCCATTTTATTTTAGGCAACCAAGTGGGAGAAACCCTAAGGGTGCTTGTGTGCAAAGTGTATCATTTTTCATGCTTTGATTTTGTCTTGTATTTAGGGTTTTCTATTTTTTTTGTTTTTATCTTGCCATACACACTTATTTACTAGCAATATATGAGAAGCAAGTAAAAAGCGAAAAGTAAAATCTAAGCTATTACATCACTTTAGGGAGATGGGGGTACAATTTAACAATGGGGATGAAGTAGAAACTAAAATATTACATCCACATCGAATGATAATGAAAAGAATGTGAAAACAATATAGAATAAAGGAAAAAATGCATTTTGAACTGCTATGTGTTGACCCATGCTGCTATGCACCGACACATAGCTTTTCCCTACCCCTGTAAAACAAAATTAGTTCAATATGGGTCGACACATAATGGGATGTGTCGACTCATGCACCTTATTGTATCGATGTGAAATGCGTATGTATTGACTCATAGGCTTTTCCAGCTGCTGTAAAGTGAAATCTGTTCAGTATGAGTCGACACATAATGGGATGTATTGACTCATACACCTTTTTGCATCGATGCAAAATGCGTATGTGTCGACTCATAGCCCTTTCCAGCTTCTGTTTTGTGACCTAAACTCAGTATGGGTCGATGCATGAGGGTCATGTGTCGACTCATACCCTGTATTTTCACTAAGATGGGTCGACACATTTGGATATGTGTCGATACATCCTGCATTTTCCTTCCTTAAACATAGTTTTTACTGATTGTACAGGTTAGTTTATGGCATATAATGGATAAGTATGAACCATAAATGATTGAATAAGCCTAAACAAGATACAAATGACTAGTTCAGAAAGGTACTAAAGTACTACATCTTGTCTTTAAAATAAACGAATCCTTTAATGATGTATGGAGAGATGTCAAGTCAATGAGACTTGCCTCTGAGCTGCACTGGCTGTTTAAATCTGAATGCTTTTTTTTCAAATGTTATGAAGACCTCAATGAATTGAGTTAGACTGTGCTGTGATGTTTTTGGTGTTTTGAAGGTGAAGATTATAGCACTACAGGGACTGTTTTTGTGATGTTTTGAACCAACTTTGTATGTGATAAGTTATTTGGTTTAAAGGAGGGTTTGTATGGTGGAGTGATGGATTTTGTTTTCTGTTTTGAACAAGAGTAGACTTGGTTTTGAAAATGAATCAAGGTTGCACAGAATATTATTTTTCTACTCAACAAAACTCTCTATTCTTTCTCTCTAAAACTTTTTCACTTCCAAAAACCAACCCCTTGTCTTGTAAATGTTTCTTCTATTTATAGAGAAGGTTTTATACTTGAGAAACTCAGACTTTTGAAAAATCCCCTGTTATGCCCTTTTTTTAAAAAAAAAATTCATAATGACAAGTTTCTTCATGATGAACAAAGGAGTGAATTAAGGAACTTAGCCATGGTTTGCAGGTCTTGTAGATTGCTTCTGATGTTTGAGAGATTTTTCTGTCATCTTTGGAACATGTTTCAAGCTTTGAAAGAGGAGAGTGGTTGGAAAAGTGAAACTTTATGCAAATGAAAATGTTGCTTTTGCATTTCTAACCATAAATGGTATCAAGACTTGGGCAAAGCTTCAAATTCTTGTGCAATACACTTAGGGTTTGTGTAATTGTTTGATTATGCAGGGATTTGGAGGGAACATAGCCTGAAAAGAGAGATTTTGTAGCTTTGGATGGAATTTAGTCAAGTGTTCATCACAAATTCTGGTTTGTAATTCAAGAATGAAACCCTAACTTCATCTCTTCGATCCTCTCAGCTCAAGAATGATCTCAATGAGTTCTTGGACTTTTTGGAAAGATTGGAACATCCCCTACAACTTTAATGTTGACCACTTTTGTTAAATCAAACTGGAACTTGATGAAAATTGGCCAAGAAGTTGGGATAAAAACCTGACCAAAACTGCTGAAAATTTCTCTAAGTGTTAAATGAAAATGTCATGACTTCATGAATTTATAACTTGAAATCCAAGCATATTTAGGAGAAGTTGTGTAAAGAAATCTTGTAGATATCATGGAGATCCACAACTTTCATGTTGGAAGTTTCTCTTGAATCATCTTGTATCATAGTGAAAATTTTGCTCAAAGTTATGAAAAAACATGAAATTTCCAAAACTTAGAAAAATTTCTAAGTTTAAAAATTTTGACTTTTCAAAATGAAATCTTGACTTTTTGATTTCTTGATGAATAAGTTTCATATTTTGACATGTTTTGATGAAATTTGATCTTTGAAATGTAATGTTGATCAAAAAGTCAAAGTTTGACTTTTCAGTATGCAATTGACCATTTTGCCCTTTTGCCAATTCCAAGCCTAAATTGATATATCAGTGCTGCAAACTTGATGTCATAGAAGATCTTGTGAGAAAATCCTTGAGAAATGAGAGGGTAAATTTTGGGGTACAACAGAAACCATCACCATCTTTTGGTTCAGAAGGAATTTTTTTGATGTCGCTCGTTGTATTACGAGATGAGAGTTTGCGATTTGAACACGCATTTGAATTAACTGATAGGCTACCCTGCCCCAGGTAGGATTATCTTCCTTATAACTCCATTGTTTAGGATTTGAAATAAACGCATGTACATCGTCAGCAAGGTCTGTTCAAAAGTATACTGTATGAGATTATGGCATTGTTTTCGTCATCCTCCCTCTAAAGGCTTGCAACTTTTTGAAACAAGAATTGAATATCATAAAGGGAGTAAAAAGCATAGTTTAAATATAATGAAAACGAGTGGATTAAATCAAGACAAACATATGCAATGTGTGATGTGGTGGGAGAACTGACTTGGTTGTTTTGCGTTTGTTCGCAAATGTTGCGGTTTAGCAAGAGTCGCCACCGACTTTTATTTTATCCAAAAGGAAAGGTGAAAAAGCATAGGAAAGACCTTTGAGATGTTTTCTTGATTTCGGGGGGTAGATTATGAAAAGGGAAGGTATTAGGACCCTTTTCATCCATGGTTTTCCATGGGATCTTAGTTACTTGCTAGATCACATGCTTTTGTTTGAATAATATGCTTTGTGTGGTTTTTGAAAGTATTTTGTAAAGATGCCTTTGTTTAGGCAAACTTTGTAATGATTCTCGTTCGTAAGAATGTATACAAAGTGTTTGATCTTTTGAAAATGTTTTCAAGTTTGAAAGATGTTTTTGAAAGTGTTGGTGTTTGTTTTGAAAATATCAAGGATGTTTTTGTTTTGAAATTGAGCAAATAACTAGGAACATTCTACCTACTCAAAAGTCTTTCATGTTCATTTCCTCTTTCCTTTGACATTGTTATCTTACCATTGATTTGGTAAGTAACCCTATCTTTGGATGTAAAAGGAACGGGCATGGGTCATCGTATAACCATGATTAGCAATGTTGTAAGATATCTTAGCATTTTCTTTAAAGGGACTAAGATCATTTTGAAAGGCAAAATGGATAGTGTTATCGAGGGACTATGATCTTGTATTTTTTGCTTGTTCTTGCTAAGATACCTCACATGCATAACATGGCCATTTTGTAAGGCAACAAAGTGGATTTACCCTAGGGGTGTATGTGTGCAAGTGTATTAATTTACATGCTTGTTTTTCTTGAATTAGGGTTTGCTATTGTTGATTTTAGTCTTGCAATACAAACTCTAATTACTAACATTTATATAAAAGCGATAAATTGCGGAAAGTAAAATTACTATGCTATTACATCATTAGGGGAGGGGGTATACAAATTTACAAATGGGGATGACAAGTAAAGTAAACCCTAATTACTATTACAAGAATTTGACAATTACATAATTTATAATGCAAAAATAGTAAAATATGCAAGAAGATGTAAAGTGAGAGAAATTGTTTTACGGTTTTTTTATAGAAAAGGTTTTGTAATTAATTTTATTGAAGAAAAACCTAAGTCTAAGTTAACAAAAAAAAATTGTTTAGAAAAATGTTTTTGAGGTTTCATTTGAAAACACAGGTTTTATAAAGTTAGGTCATTTCCAAGTGATGCAATATGTCCAAAATAACCTAAAAAATCTCCAAAATCAAGAAATTTGGTGCCTGAGCTGACACGGGCCATGTCAGTGGACACGGGCACCCGTGTCAGGACCTGTCCATGACTTTTCTACATTTTTTGGTTCCAGCCAATCTGACATGGCCGTGTCACGTGACACAGGCGCCCTTGTCAGCCCATGTCCATCTTTTTTCTGCTTGTGTACACACCAGTAACATTGACACGGGCTGTGTCGTGTGACACGGGCACCCGTGTCATCCTCTGTCCCTGCATTTTACTATGTTTTTCAACCCAATTAAGTTGACACGGGCCGTGTCGTGTGACACGGGCACCCATGTCAGCCTCTGGTCTGACATTTTGTTAGTTTTTTCTCTTTGATCTGTCTTGTTATAACTTTTGAGCGCAAAAGCAAATGATGTATGAACAATGAGATCACAGTTTGAGAAAGTTTACCTCTCGAATTGGAAGCTTTAGGACACGTACAAATGTTTTCAGGTGCAAAGTGGTGATTGATCGAGCTCCTTTGAACCTTCTTAAAGTAGCTCTAACCTTCGTTTTGTGCTGAAAATGGTTGAACCGTTCCAACCAAGTCAAGTAGCAATGTATGTTTTTGAGTTTGGAAGATGGTGATAGTGATGTTACAGAAGTTATTCTTATGTTTGAACAACTTCTATATGGTATATGTGAAGTGTTTGGATGGTTTATTTGGAGAAAACTTGAAAGGTATAAGATTCAAAGATTTGGACTTCAAAGCTCAAAAATGGAAGTTTTGTGGATAAATCTGGTTTTTGACAGCAAAAATGATTTTGAGTGTTAGTTTCTCCTTCTATTTTTTCTGGCCCCTTTCTCTTGTGATTGGCCTCTCTATTTATAGAGAAGGTTTGAGACTTGAACAAACTCAGATTTTAGATCACATGTTATGGCTAGGTTAGATTGTACATGAAGCAAGCTTGAAGATCATAGTTCCGATGCTTTGTAATTTGTTGCATAGAGTTGTTGGATACTTTAAGCATGCCCTTCTGATTTTGTATGTTGAGTGTGTGTATAAGGAATAAGTTAGAGGCTCAAGGAGAGCTGACTTTGTGATTAAAGCTACTTTGCAAGAATGGCAATGTCAACTTTGTGCCAAAAATGGAAAGATCACTTGGACAATGCTTAAACCAAATGGACTATAGCTCAAAAGCTTGTGTAAACATTAAATTATGGTAAGATTTGCAAGTCATAGGGCATGAAAAGTAATATTATGCAGCACATCATGCCAATTGGATTATGTGTTCTTCAAGAAGAATGGCTTGCAATTGAAGAATGAATGCCTAACTTCAGGCCCTTGAATCTCCTAGCTCAAATATGATAAATTCATGCTCTTGGATGTTTTAGAAAGCTTGAAACACCCTCTAAAACTTTCATGTTGACCATTTTTGTTAAATCAAACTGGAACTTGATGAAATATTACCAAGAAGTTGGGATAAAAACCTGACCAAAACTGCTGAAAATTTCTCTAAGTGTTTATTCAAAAATGCCATGACTTCATGAATTTATAACTTAAAATCCAAGAATTTCTAGAAAAGGTCCTACTCTACATTGTTTTAGATCTCATTGAAATCTACAAATTTTATGTTAGAAGTTTTCCTTGAATCATCTTGCATCATGTTGAAAAATTGGCTCAAAATTATGAAAAAACACGAAGTTTTAAACACTTAGAAAAAATTTTAAGTTAGAAAACTTTGACTTTTTAAAATGAAATCTTGAATTTTTGATTTCTTGATGAATAAGTTTCATATTTTACATGTTTTGATGAATTGTGATCTTTGACATTGAATTTTGACTAAAAAGTCAAAGTTTGACTTTTCATTGTACAATTGACTTTTGATCAGTTGATTGAAAATTCACTATTAATCCAATTGATCTTGGGCAATGTGTTAGGTCATGCCATTAGGTCAAAAATATGAAATTAAACTCTTGAAACCATGCTTCAAACCAATTTACCATTTTCTAGGTCAAACAATTAGAAATTTCCCTTTCTCAATCAAAACCCTAATTTTGACCATTTTGCCCTTTTGATGATTTGATCAAATTTATTGGGGAATTATGGTCCAAACTTGATCAAATGATACATATGAGTTTATAATATTGATGTGGATCAAAAATTATGAAGTTTGACTGTAAATTGGCCAGAGTTGACTTTTTCCCCAATGCAGCTGCTTTTTAGGTCAACTGCTAAATTGACCGAGCAAAAGTGTGATCCAAGGCTTGAAATTTGACATGAGTAATCTTGGGGGTCCATAATGATCCATGAAAGTCATATTAAGCATTGAGATTCCAATTATCCTTGTGCAATCTCAAACCCTAATTTTGGTCATCAGTGCTTAAGGAGGTGTCTCGAGCTGATCAACCTTAGTGCAGTCTTGAACCAAGAGAGATATTTTTGAGAAAATACTTGATAAATGAGAGGGAAAATTTTAGGGTAAAACAGCTGCCCCTGTTCAATCTTCTTAAACCTGAAGAGTTAGATTGGCGGATCCGCCATTCGTGACTTGAAGGTGAAAGATGATTGGACACTAGAGTGCCCAAAAATTTGCACTCAAAGATGGATGGTGAATGGGCTTATAGATGCCATTTGGAGGAATGTTGGTGAACACTGGAAGAAGTATCAACACAAATCTCTTGTTGATTTATACTAAAACTTGATGTTTTACCTGTGAGAAAAAAAAGTTAGTAAAATGCAGATGCCTACATGATGTTCACCAGATGTGGTATTATGTTAAATGCGTATGATATGTACATGCTATGATGTATGAATGTGAGATGTATGTTTTTGTTCGGGAAAATAAGTCCCTGACTGCTGTTGAGGAAATTCTGGGTGGTTAAATCCCTGATTGCCATTGGTGATGAAGAATATGCATATCTTCAAACTTTATTGAAAGCATGCTTTTATTGGAGAATATCTCTTGAATGTCAGCTTTTATCTGGTCGGATCCAGGCTTTACAATTTACTGAGGATGAAGTATTCAACTGCTATCTGGTCGGATCCAGGCTTCACGACAACTTACTGGGGGAAGAGACAAATTAACTGTTATCTGGTCGGATTCTAGGCTTTGCAGAAAATTTTCTTGAAATTGAATAATTATCTGGTCGGATCCAGGCTTCTCAACAACTTGCTGGAGATATGGAAGTTTAACTGTTATCTGGTCGGATCCAGGCTTCACAGTAACTTGAGGTGGTAACTATTATCTGGTCGGGTCCAGGTTTCATGGTTTTTGGAAAGTTGTACTATTATCTGGTCGAGTCCAGACTTCATAGTGTCTCTCTGGGGATCATAGTTAGTTGTTATCTGGTTGGGATCCAGGTTTCACAATAAAATGTTTGAAAAATTGTCATCTGGTTGGGTCCAGGCTCTGTAGACTTCTGAGGTTGATGAGGTCAATTTCTATCTGGTCGGGTCCAGGTTTCACAACGAATCTCTGAGGGTAATTGATATCTGGTCGGATCTAGGCTTCACAAAAACATGCTTGAAAAGATGGAATTGAAAACTGATATCTGGTCGGATCCAGGTTTCATAGTAATTTTTTGGGGAAAAGGCAAACTCTACTAGGGAAAAGAAGTTAAACCTTGGTCGGGTTGAGTCCAGGTTCTTCTATATCTTTGAAGAGTTAGACTATTATTGGTCGGGTCCAGGTTTCATAGTATCTTGAAATTGAGATCAACTGCTATCTGGTCGGGTCCAGGCTTCATATACTCAGACTATTATCTGGTCGGGTCCAGGTTTCAATCATTCACTAGGGATAGTGGTAAACTCTACTGGCGGAGAGGAGTTTCTCTAATGATTTTGTAGGAAATAAACTGCCATCTGGTCGGGCCCAGACTTCGGCAGTTGAAGAAGTCAAACTATTATCTGGTCGGGTTCAGGCTTCAGTAATAACTTGAAAATTGTGCTAATATCTGGTCGGGTCCAGGCTTTATAGTATCTTTTTGGAAATAGTAAAGGCTTTGTTGACGGCTTTACTGGGGATCAAGGGTTGTGGCTCTATGACTCGCAATAATCTGAAATGAAAATTCTAACTGGAAAGTGTGGACTCAGTCGGGCAGGACAAACTCAGCTTATGGAGGATACACTCAACTGGGGAGGATAGACTCCGCTTGGGGATAATAGCCTTGGCCGGGGAAGATATACTCAGCTGGGGAAGACATGCTCAACTGGGGAACTCCGTGGTGTCTTGATTGTTGTATGTTGGGGAAATTTGAACTCGGCTGGGGAGTTATGCTATCTCGTCATTTGTTGGAGAAGATATACTATGCCGGGGGAATACAGACCCGATTGGGGATGATGTACTCGGCTGGGGAATTTTGTGGTTCCTAGATTGTTGTTGGGGAAATAAAACCTGTTGGGGAAATAAACCCTATTGAGGAGGTGAATTTCCTTTAGGAAGATATCCACGAGGCTTCAACTTGTAAAAATTGACTTAGCTAGAGAGAGAGCTGCCAAGAGATTGAGACTCTGGTCGGGGATTATCCTATGCAAAGAGACTTTATGGGCAACTCCGTTGGGGAAAGGTTTATCGTAGCCGTCCTTATGGGGATAATGATAATGAGATAACTCTGTGGGGATATTTCATATTCATTAAAGAGATGCTTGCAGCTGCTTAGCAGGACACATGTGCCAAATAATTTTAATTATGTTCATATGCATATGTTCATTCAATTTTAGACATTGGACAAATTTGCAATCAAAACAAAGACATAAATTTTGCCCTTGAAAGTATATTTGTATTGATATTTTGCCCATGAATAGGCGTTTTTGTACAAAGAGACGGAGATCCTAGTAAGAGGAAATCGTCGAAAGGAAAACAAAATTGAGAATTAAAACAAATAGCCATGTGAAATGATCTCATTGCCTTCCAACCCTACTATTGTCCCAATGTCTTCGAATGTCCCTTGCTGTTGATAGAAGTTGATTGAATTGATCTTGGACCGTTTCAACTTGGACTTTGTTGATAAAATTGACTGTGTTGATTTCAAGGGACATAGTCATACGCTTTTAATGCTTAACTTTTGCCTGAACCTCCCTTTCGGGTTTTCAGCCCACCAGGATACCCTTTTTTTCCCAAGTCGCCCTTTCGGGTTTTAAACTTTCCGGATGTACCATCTTTTGCATATATCCCTAATTTTGCCCAAACCTTTTGGTTTTCCGGGATGCCCTTATTTTGCTTAGTTGTGTCAACCTAACGGGTCTCTTATGCGTAGTATTTTTTAACTATGTCTGTGTTTATAGGATGTGGGAAATCTTTACCATCCATGGTAGTCAGGATCATGGCACCACCAGAGAAAACTCTCTTGTCAACAAATGGCCCTTCATAGGTGGGAGTCCATTTGCCTCTGGGGTCTCCTTGTGGTAAAATGATGCGCTTTATCACCAAGTCACCAACTTGATATACTTAAGGCTTGACCTTTTTGTTGAAAGCCTTGATCATCCATTTTTGGTACGTCTGACCATGGCAAACAGCAGCTAATCATTTTTTGTCGATCAAGTTTAGCTGATCCAATATCGTTTGAATCCACTCGTCTTCGCCTAGGTCTGCCTCATTCATAATTCTTAGAGAGGGAATCTGAACTTCTACTGGCAAAACAACTTCCATGCCATAGACTGGAGAAAAAGGAGTTGCCCCGGTTGATGTTCTAGCTGAAGTAAGGTAGCCATGTAGAGCAAACTACAACATCTCATGCAAATCCTTATAGGTTACTACCATTTTCTGCATAATCTTCTTGATGTTTTTGTTGGCCGCTTCGACTGCGCCATTCATTTTCGATCTATACGGAGAAGAATTGTGATGCTTGATCTTAAACTGAGTGCAAAGCTCAGTGATCATAGCATTGTTGAGTTTAGTCCCATTGTCGGTGATGATCCTTTCGGGGATACCATAACGGAAAATGAGGTTGTGTATGATGAATCTGGCTACCACATTCTTGGTGACTGAGGCAAACGAGGCGACTTCGGCCCATTTGGTAAAATAGTCGATAGCAACAAAAATGAAGCGATGTTCGTTGGAAGTTGTGGGCTTGATTTCTCCAATCATGTCAATGCCCCACATTGCAAATGGCCACGGAGCGGTCATGAAATTCAGAGGAATAGGAGGCACATGGACCTTGTCAGCGTAGATTTGATAGTTGTGACAAGTTCTTGAATGTTGATGGCAATCAGTCTCCATCGTTGACGAATAGTAACAAACTCTTAAGATTTTCTTAGCCATCGTATGTCCACTTGAGTGAGTACCGAAGAGACCATCGTGCATGTCTTCCATAATTTCCTCTACCTGCTTCTTGTCCACACATCGGAGTAGAGTTGAATCATGGTTGCGCTTGTATAATATCCCGTTACTTAGGAAGAATTTGGCTGCAAATCTTCGTAAGAAATTTCTATCATTGATAGATGCCCCCTCTGGATACTCTTGTGCTTTAAGGTATCTCATCACCTCATGGTACCATGGATTTTCCACGTCAGTGTCAAGCTCATAACAATGTGCAGGTTCATCGAATCTTTCAATTGTTACCATAGGGGCTTCGTTGTCCCATTTGACTTTGAACATTGAAGACATGGTTGTCAAAGCGTCAGCCAACTGGTTTTCTTCCCTAGGGAAGTGCTCAAAAGTGACCTCTTCGAAGTGAGGAATTAGGGATAGCACAAGTTCCTTGTAAGGGATGAGATTAAGGTGTTTAGTGTCCCAATCTCCTTTTACTTGGCTGATCACTAGGGCAGAATATCCAAACACATCCAAATGCTTGATCCTCAAGTCAATAGCAACTTTCATACCTAAGATGCATACTTCATACTCGGCCATATTGTTTGTGCAATCGAAGCATATTCTGGTAGTGAAAGGAGTGTGGCAACCTTCAGGAGAGATAATCACAACACCAATTTCGTTACCTAAGGCGTTGGAAGCCCCATCGAATACCATAGTCCATTGGGATCCTTGTTCAGGTCCTTCATACGGTCCAGTTTTCGCACAGTCGGTTACCAGCATGATGTTCTCATCAGGGAAGTCAAAGTTCATTGACTGATAATCATCCACAACTTGATGGGCCAAATGATATGCTAGTACACTTCCTTTGATGGCTTTTTGAGTCATGTATTGAATGTCGTACTCAGTCAAGATCATTTGCCATCTGGTTATCCGTCCAGAAAGGGCGGGTTTCTCGAAGATGTACTTGATTGGGTCCATCTTAGAAATCAACAGAGTGGTATGAGTCGACATATACTGTCTTAGCCGGCGAGTAGCCCATGCCAGAGCGCAGCAAGTTTTCTCGAGCAGTGAATATCTGGTTTCACAGTCGGTAAAATTTTTGCTCAGGTAATAAATAGCATGCTCTTTTCATCCAGACTCGTCATGTTGGCCCAAAACACACCCCATAGAATTCTCTAGTACTGTCAAGTACATGATCAAGGGTCTTCCTTTAACTGGAGGCATGAGAATAGGAGGTTCTTGTAGGTATTCTTTGATTTTGTCAAAGGCAATCTGACACTCATCGTTCCATCTAACTACCTGATCTTTCTTCAAGAGTTTGAAGAGTGGCTCACAAGTAGCATTCAAGTGAGATATGAAATGAGAAATGTAATTGAGACGACCCAAGAATCCTCTGACTTCTTTTTCAGAATAAGGGACTGACATTTCTTGGATGGCCTTTACCTTGGAAAGATCAACTTTAATGCCTTTATTGCTGACGACAAAACCTAGAAGCTTTCCAGATCGTACTCCAAACGTGCACTTGTTAGGATTTAACCTTAGTTTGTACTTCTTCAGCCTCTCGAATAATTTGTGCAGATGATCGAGATGTTCTTCTTCGGTTTGTGATCTGGAAATCATATTATCCACATATACCTCTATCTCATGATGAATCATGTCATGAAATAAAGCTACCATAGCCCTTTGATATGTTGCCCCTGCATTCTTTAATCTGAACGGCATGACCTTGTAGCAGAAGGTGCCCCATTGCGTAACGAAAGTAGTCTTTTCCATATCTTCGGGAGCCATCCTTATTTGATTATAGCCTGAGAAGCCATCCATGAATGAGAAGACTTTATGATGAGCAGTATTATCAACTAAGACGTCAATGTGTGGTAGAGGGAAGTCATCCTTGGGGCTTTCCCTATTCAGATCCCTATAGTCTACGCACATGCGAACTTTCCTGTCTTTCTTTGGCACTGGCACCAAATTGGAAACCCATTGAGCATAGGATGTCACAGCTAGGAACCCCTGCCTCAAATTGTTTCATCACTTCAGCTTTGATCTTTTCAGACATATCAGGCCTCATGCGACGAACCTTTTGTTTAACAGGAGGGCAATCCTCTCTTGTCGGCAGACGATGAACTACGACGTCGGTATCCAACCCATGCATATCTTCATAAGACCAAGCAAATACTTCCACATAATCATGCAACATCTGAACTAACCTGCTCTTAACACTGCTTTCCAAATTAGCGCCAATTCTGATTTCCTTCATATCTGACTCAGTACCCATGTTGATAACTTCAACTGACTCTTCATGCGGTTGAATAGCTTTTTCCTCTTGTAATAGAAGTCTGGCTAGTTCTCCCGGTATGTCACAATCTTCCTCACCTTCGTCTTCGGCTTGGTTGATAGGAAATCCAAAGTCATAGTCGGCAATAATAGAGTCATTGGCAATAGGATCCAGAGTGGATGTGGACCTAAAAAAGTGTGTGTGTGTGTGTGTGTGTGTGTGTGTGTGTGTGTGTGTGTGTGCGCATGTAAGATACATGGCTATTTTTGAAAATGTATTTGAAATAAAGGAAAGACAATGAACACAAATATTTGAATGCAAAAGAGCCCAATGTACTGAATGATCATATGATTAGATGAATATAAGTAAAACTCTTGACAAATGGACCAAAATGCCACGGGCCAGGCACATGGCTGAAAAGTCATTGTTAAAGTATTACAGACAACAAGTTCTTGAATTGAAAGAAAAGAAAAAACAAGTAGATTACTCCTCAATGAAGGAGATGGGCACAATGTCCTTTGTATGCCAATTCTTCAGCTCTGTTGTAGTTGGGTACACCCACTCTTCAAATGTGGCTTCTTCTTCAGAATCATCCATGGCGTTGACTTCATGGCTTCCAATGTGGAGTGGTGGCTTTCCAGCACGAGCACGCCTCACTTCCTTCTGAGATTTAATGGTGAAGCCCAAACCAAACTTGTCTACTTTAAACAGGATATTGAGGAGTTGCCCCCAAGTATCGCAATTTCCTTCTTCAATTGTCGCGCGGACATCCTTGACTGAAACCATCTTTGGCGTGGCCTTAACAGTTTTAGACTCATCGGAAGAACATTTAGTAGCATCAATCATCGGCGGTACGACCTCAAAGTCTTTACATGGGGTTTCAATGAATTCCCCATCCATCTCTACGTACTTGAAAGAGTTAAGGTGGCTGACCATAAACTTCTTTTCTCCACAGACGATGACTATTCTTCCCTTGACTGGATATTTGAGTTTCTGGTGGAGGGTTGAGGTTACTGCCCTAGCTTTATGGATCCACGAGCGACCTAACAGACACGAATAGGCCAGAAAAATATCCATAATATAGAAGGTGGAGTTGAAGGTTTGGGAACCCACTTTAATTGGAAGATCTACCTCCCTATGAACAGTCCTCTTTGATTCGTCAAACGCTCTTACAATGATGTCGCTTGGCTTCAAGACTAAATCTTCACAGTCAAGACGGTCTAACTCCCCCTTGGGTAATACATTCAAAGAAGAACCAATGTCGACTACCACATGTGATAAGGTGGTCCCTTTGCACTCGATTGACACATGTAAACTTTATTGTGATTTTTCCCGAGAGGTGTTAAGTCAGCATATGAAAATCCCAAGCCATTATCAACTATCAGGCTAGCCACACAATTCTGAAATTGATCTGTTGTTGTCTCATGAGGACATGAGATTTTTTTAGGAACTTTATTAATGTTCGAGCATGGGCATCAGAGCAAAGCAGCAATGACAACATTGAAATCTTAGAAGGGGTTTTCCCCGACTGTTCTACCATTTTGAAGTCGCTTCTCTTTATGATCTTCAAAATCTCGTCCATTTCACGAGCAGAGGGTTCTTCATCAGCTACGTCTTTGGAGGGTACTTCAATCACAACCGGCTCAACAACCTTTTCCTTCCCTCTGATATCGGTACTTGGCTTGGCAGCAGTAATGCAGATGGGCGTCCTTGTAACAACTGGTGGTGAGATATTGGGTGAAAATATTCTTCCAGTTCTAGTTACTTTTCTTGAACCAGCTATGTTGCCAACATTGTTATCTTTTTCTTCTCCGATCCATCCATCTTGTTTAATCCCATGATAGAACACTTCAGCACCGTAATTCCATAGTACCGCTTTATTTGAAGAGTAGGGAATCAGCCCGAGATTGGTAATGATTAATGGAGAAATAGTGGGTTCATTTGAAATCCTAATAGGACCTTTGGAGGTGATCCTAAGAGGTTTGTTTGATATGGTAATAATGGAAAGGTCTTCACATTTGTTAATCAAACTCTTGGAAAACAGAGTCTTTTCAAACAGAATTTTGTGGCTATCCATCAGACGTTGTATGCCTTTTTTCATCCCTTCACATCCATTTAGTTGTCTTGTACAACACATAAAGTCTTTTTCACAGCCAGGGAAGATCCCCGCTTTCAACAAATTGTTCTTGATTACATTCAGCGGAGTAGTCAATTCTTCAACAGTGGCAACAAAAATTGTATCTTCAACAGCGTTGACACCTTTGTCATGCTTCGGCATCGGAGTGGTAATTACATTCAGAGTTGGAGGAGGATCAAACTCAATAGTCTTGTTGTCAATCAAATCCTAGATTTTTTTCTTCAAGGCCCATCACTGGTCAGTCTCGTGCCCGGGGCTGTTTGAATGGTAAGCACACTTAGCGTTTGGATTATACTTTATTGATGAGGTGTCAGGGTTGGCGGGAGGATCGCGCAATGTCACTAAATTAGCCTTGAGTAAATGTTGAAGGGCTTGAGACAGTGACATGCCTAACCTTGTAAATTATCTTCTTGGAGTTTCAAAACATTGATGATTTGCAGATGGTCTTGGAGTAGGAGTTGGATGGGAGATTCAGACAACATTGACACACGAACGGTCATAATTTTTATTGGTATGGGCCCTTGCCCCATACACAACATTAACTTCCTTCTTTGCAGCAAAAGCTTTCTTGATAGGATTGGTGGTGGAGGTAGACGCCACAAAGATCTTCCCACTTTTGATGCCACTCTCAACTCTTTCACCGGTTAAGATTAATTCAGTGAAATCAGAAGAAGAGGAGCCTACCAATAGATTAAACAAAGGACGAGATAAGGTGCCCATGAACATGTCGATGTGTTCCCTATCGATCAAGGGAGGTTTGACCCTACTAGCGAGGTCTCTCCACTTTTGCGCATGTTCCTTAAATCCTTCATTCTTTCCCATGGTTATATCTTGCAATTGAACCCTTGTTGGCGCGAAGTAGGCGTTGTAATGATACTGATGGTAAAAGGTAGTAGCTAAATCCTCCTAAGTGTTGATACGAGAACCATCTAACTGATAAAACCATTCAAGTTGTGTTCCAGCCAAGCTCTCTTGGAAATAATGAACCATAGCTTCTTATCGGTAGTGTGCGACTGTATCTTGCGCACATAAGATTTCAAATGGAGTTTTGGACAAGAAACCCCGTCGTACTTTGAAAATATTGGTACTTTGAATTTGTGGGGAATGATTACCCCAGAGCAAACCCAAATCATCAAAATCTAAATCGGGGACGGCTTGGATTTCAACATCTTTCAATCTGTCTTCGAACTACTTGTATTTGATATCTGCGGGTGGATACTGCTCGTTAAAATAATCATCATCAGATTCTTGATCATTATCACATTCAGCTTGAGTACTCTTGACCTCACCGACCTGGTTCTCGTCCTCTTCAGATGAGTCTCTTCCTACTGGGATTTGACGGATTGTCTGCTTGAACCTTCTACCCATGTTGAGTAGAGCTTTCTTCTTTGGCTTCTTCATAACGGCCAGCAAAGCCATCATATCTTTCTACCCCTTGGCTAGGGCTAGTACAGCTTCCTGAAACTGAGAATTCTGGGCTTGGAGATCTCTCACAGTTTTCTCTAGATCCATCTTGCTGAAATAAACAACAGAAAGATAAGGAAACCTGTTATGCGAAAACCTGTCATGGCATGATGCACAAAATATGTTCATGCAAATGATTTCAAGGATTAATGAAATTTAAAATTATGTAGACAACAAAATGAACAAACGTTAATTTTCATTTAGATAAAACAAGAAAGGTTACATCATGCCTCTTGGGCTTACAAAATAGCTTTCTAAGATAAAAAAGACTGAGTGCATCCTCTTTGGCGCGAGATAAGCGTTCACACTTTGCTCTTCTTGTAACTGCTTTGTAAGCTCCAAGACTCTCTTCTCACTAGAATAGAATTGGGCCTCGAAAGCATCTCGTTCTTCCTTCAGCTGGACCCAACCCTTTTGTAAGTCTTCGAGAGAGGTAAGCATGTCGGGATGGAGGATAGTCTAGGGAACATCCCCTTCGACCACAGGCTCCACAATGACTGGTAAGATGGAGCGGGATAAGGCATCACAAGTTTCTGAGCACGAGCTCTCACCCATTTAAGGTAAGGCTCAAGGGGAATGGAATTCTTGTATCCTAGCTATCCACCTTGTTCAACATTCTCCAAGCTCGGATAAACCTCTGGCGGTAACCTTGATCGTCATTCTCGTAGTCAAATACCAAACATTGAATAAGCATCTCGTGTGGACCATCCCTTCGGGCGTAAGCAAACTGTCTTAAGGCTAAGAAAAGGTTGTAGGTGATACCTCCTCTAATTCAAAGTAAAGGGACATTAGGGAATTCTCCATAATGGTTAACGATTGTAACATTCTCCAAAGAGCGGGAACACCAATGAATATCTGAATGTCTGAGCGTCATCAACCTTTGTGACCACCTTGAACCTTGATCGTTCTTTAATACAGATTGGGGAAGATGCGAAATAAACCATCTTGCTAAAAGAGGAGTACAACACATAAGGATACCTCTTTTCCTCATCGTGCAAGTGTGAAAGGAATGTAGATGTCCCCTAGCAAAGTAGGCACCAGGTTACGAGACATGAAGATTTTGACGGCGTTCACATCTATGAGTTGGTCAGGATTTGGAAACAAAACCATCCCATAGATGAGGAGAGCCACAATTTCCTCAAAGGCTTGCAAATCCAAAGAGTTCCAACAGTTTTGGGTTTTCTCAAACAAGAACTTTGCGAGGAAACCTTTGACACCACTCCTTGTTTCCCAATTAGTTGTGATATCAGATGGTTGCAAGTGTAGAACTCGAGCAATCTCTTCTAGTTTTGGATCACTTTCTATACCAATGAAAGGTATTTGATTGAGAATGGGAATCCTCAAGAGTTGGGAGAATTCTTCCAAAGTTGTCACAAGTTGATAATCGGGAAATGTGAAGCAATGGTGTAGAGGATCAAAGAACTGAAAGAGCACCTTCATCATGTCTTCATCAGTGTTAGAGGTGGCCAAGTTTAGTAGGTGACCGTGTCTTTAGGTAAATGGAGAATTTTCAGGAATCCTTGATGCTAGCTCTTTGAGTTGAGGAAGTATCCTTACGAGATTGACTTGAATGGTTTTCCTGCGAATAGAATCCATGTCCTACAAAATAGAACAAAGATAAATCCCAAAAAATCATTGAAATGGTTAGTGAGTATGATACGATGTTATGATGTTTATGATGTTATGTACAAGTATATATACACAAAGAAAACAAGTCCTTAGGTTTAGGCTTGCATGGAGTCTCATAGGTAAGTACCCTCTTGAAGTTTAGTTGTCTCAAACCTGTCCTAGTAATAGTAATCGGGTACTAAGGAGCTCAATATCACTGGTTTGTTTCCTTGGGCATTGTTTCAGCACAAGCCTCTTTAATGGCGACCGAAATATCCCCAAAAACCAAACCTCAATGAGTGTAGTATCGAGTATCTACCAACTTCGTACTGCACCAAAGACGGTCATCTCACTACGTCCTAAAGGACAAGTTGGTCAAGTAAAGGTTCTAAAAGTTCATTAGTGCTTCATGACATCACTCAGCGGCCCCATATTCTCCTTGACAACTCAAGGGATACCGGTGCCCACAAATATGTCACACTAATGTAGCTATTGGTTAGACCGTGTCGGTATACCCCGCACAATTTCCACAACGTATTGCTACTTACCTATAAGGTATCCCAAATCCGGGTAGAGGATTCAAACCCAAACAAAGAACCAAAATGTAAAGCATACAAGTCAAACAAAGAAAGCAAGTAAATGTGATCTAGCCCTAAGGTAACCCCACTTTTAGAATCTTCCCCAACAGAGTTTCCAGTTCTGTGATGCGGTGGGAGAACTGACTTGGTTGTTTTGCGTTTGTTCGCAAATATTGCGGTATAGCAAGAGTCTCCACCGACTTTTATTTTATCCAAAAGGAAAGGTGAAAAAGCACAGGAAAGACCTTTGAGATGTGCTTTTTGTGGTTTTTGAAAGTATTTTGTAAAGATGCTTATGTTTAGGAAAACTTTGTAATGATTCTCGTTCGTAAGAATGTATACAAAGTGTTTGATATTTTGAAAATGTTTTCAAGTTTGAAAGATGTTTTTGAAAGTGTTGGTGTTTGTTTTGAAAATAGCAAGGATGTTTTTGTTTTGAAATTGAGCAAGTAACTAAGAACATTCTACCTGCTCAAAAGTCTTTCATGTTCATTTCCTCTTTCCTTTGACATTGTTATTTTACCATTGATTTGGTAAGTGTTGTACCCCAAAATTTGCCCTCTCATTTATCAAGATTTTTCTCACAAGACTTCTTGGACTCAAGACAAGATTAGGGTTTGGTCAGCTCAAGACACCTCATCTTGCACTAATAACCCAAAATTAGGGTTTGAGTCTGCACAAGGATTTTTGGACCACCAATGCTTCATTTGACTTTCATACATTATCTGGGACCCCTAAGATTGCTCATGTTAAGTTATAAGCCTTGAACCACATTTTTTATCAGTCAATTGGACAGTTGACCTAAAAATCACCTATATTGGGGAAAAAGTCAACTATGGCCAATTTACAGTCAAACTTCATAATTTTTGATCCACAACAACATTTTATACTCATATGTACCATTTGATCAAGTTTGGATTGCAACTCCTCAAGAAATTTGATCAAATCATCAAAAGGGCAAAATGGTCAAAATTAGGGTTTTGACTGAGAAAGGGCAATTTCTAATTTTTAACCTAGCCAATGACCAATTGAGTTCAAGCATGATTTCAAGGGTTCAATGGCATCATCTTGACCTAATTACATGGTGTTGTACCCCAAAATTTGCCCTCCCATATTCTTCAAGGTTTGTCAAGAATCATCTTCAAATGGTTCAAGATTTCTCAAGGGTTGCACAATCTGAATGCCTCCTAAGCCAATCAAAATTAGGGTTTTGGTTCTTGCAAGAAATTTGTGGTTTTCAATGGCTCAATCAAGTCCCATAGGCCTACACATATTGTCAAGCATCTACATGTCAAGTTTCAAGGCTCACAGGGTCAAGTTGTACAGTCAAAAGTCAGAAATTTTTGGTCAACATCTTATTTTGAAGCCACAATCATCATTTGATCAAATCTTGATCATGATTCCTCAAAGCATGGCTCAAAAATCATCAAGATGCAAAAGTTGCTATTCTTGGACAGCTGGAAAGTCAACTGTAACTTGACCAAGGCATAACTTTTTCATGGTTCATCATAAAAATCCTATCCAATTCTCATTTTGAAGGGGATGACATTTCCTACAACTCATCTTCACATTCCAAGTCCAAGAAATGCTCTCACAAAAAGTTATCAATTTCTACATTATAGGTCAATTTCAAAAGTCAACAAAAATGCACTTTAAGTCAAAGACCATAACTTGAGATTGGTAAATCCAAATGACATGGAACCAAAGGCATTGGTTATAGGACTTCAAGACCTTTCCAAAATGTCCAAGAACATGTTGATATGATCAAAATTGAGCAAGATATGCATTGGAGAAGTTGGGAAATTTTCATGAATTTGCAAAAGTCAACTATCCTTAAAACTTCAATTTTTGACAAAAGGGCCCACTTTCTTCCACTTGATTCAGCCTTGTCATGCCACACACGTGTCCCATGATTAATTTAGAGATCAAACATTAATTTTTCAATTTTTATTTAATTTTTATTGATATAATTCATTTTAAATCCATAATAATTCAAATAAAATCTAAAAATTAATGGAATAGCATCTTTGTGATTTGAATTTCTTTTATATGTCATGTGCCAACTCACAAATTCGTGCTAGGGGTTTTTGAGCATAAAATCTTGGATTTGCTCCAAATATGGAAAGTTCTTTAATGGTGGTCAACAAAATCTCAAAACTTCAATACACCAAGATTAAGGCCCAGCTGCTGACCTAATTTTGTTCTCACATACATAAGCAAGCAGTACAAACCTAATTCACGACCTAGACATTGCACAAACGGCCAAAGCAAAAGGGAAAAATTGTTGAAAAAAGTGTGAGATCAAAAACTGTGTTGCAAGCATTTTCAGACAAAAAGGAGCACGTGACCCTCTTCCTTGCCATCCCCTGAAACTAAAGCAATCACAAACACATCCTAAGACCACCTATACAGCACTGTAAGTCATCACGAAGTCACCCTTGGACTTGGAATCGTGATTCTCCATTCTTGCATTTTTTCTCAAAACCATTGGCATATTCATGTTTCTTGTTTAATTTCTAACCTGATGGCAATATTTGATTTCGTTTTTAAGCCTCATATGATGATACCCGCGCCTAGGGTTTGTGTGTGTTGTTTTTAGGCATTTTGTTTTCAGGTGAAATCAGAACAAACCATGAGCATGGATGGACTTAGGAGATAGAAACGAGACCAACCATGGTCTTGGAATGAGTTTTTGAGGCCTAGGGACGATTTTAAGAAAAGCCTACGAAACTACCTGCGGATAAAAATCCGCAGGTAAATAACCAGCAATTTTGTTGAAGAAGACGATGATGCGTCACAGCGTGATTGGCCCGTTTCAAACAATCGCGCGTTTTTATTTTTATTTTTTAAGCATATGTGTTGATTTACTAATATATTAACCACTTATTATTATTATTTCAATTGAACAAGGCAGTTGGGTTGGTTAAGGCGTGCAGGAATAGTCCCTTGGGACCTGGGTTCGAATCCCAGGTCTCCCAAAATATTCATTCTCTTTTTTCTTCACATAATTGTGTGCAGGGCTCAAAAGAAGTTGTACCATATACCTCCAGTTCACAAAGCGCCATGTGGCCTCAAGCGTGGATCCTGTGGCCAAAGATGATGACCACCATACACCTTGGTCAAAGCACACGCAACCAATCTCCAAAAGTCAAATGGACTGAGTTGTTAATGGGCCTGGAATCTGCTTGCTCACCTCCTAAGCTAGCCCAAACCCCCCATGAGTTTGCCTCTTTATTTTTTCTTTTATATTTTTTATTTTACTCATTTAAAATTAATTCCTAATTAATTATTAACTAGATAATTATTTTTCACAATAAAATTCAGAAAACCAAAAAAATATTTTTATTAATTTCAATTACTTTTTATAAATAAATTCATTAATTAATTTAGTTGTTTAATTAGGTTAATTGTAATCTTTTTCACATTAAATAAAATCAAATCTAGAATTAGGTTTTTCCTTTGACACTTTTAATTTCTTTTTTTATTTTATTTCATTAAAAACATAAAACCACAAAAATACTTTTTCTTGTAAATAATTAATTAATTAGTTATTAGGTTTAATATTTCATTAATTGCAAAAAAAAGGACAAATTCAATTCTTTTCTCAAAAAAAAGGGTCAAAACCCCAAGGACGTCCCAATTTAATCTTTCGCGCGCATGTTTATTTTAATTCATTATATGTATGTATCTGTTCCGGAAATGTAATAATTAATTAGGCTTTTATCACTTTATTTACTTTTCTCGCATTTATTTTCCAAACGGGTTTTGTTTTTGGCGATGTATAGACCCGCGCCTTGTAATAGCGTAGATTCAACTTTCCGCAATTTATTTTCCGCACTCTTAACTGTTAATATGCATGCAAGACTTGTCTGAAAAAATAAAATCAAAGCGTAGCTCACAAATAACATGTACAAGATAATCTTAACTGAATTTAACATACATGCACATGCCACTCCTAGGGTACGCCTCACTTGGTTGCCTCGACGTGGTCATCAAGTATAGGGTGTCTTAGAGGTCGCCCTCCTGTCTAAAGATCCAGTTGCCTCGAAACGGTTGCCTCGGATAAAAAGGATCTAGGACATTAGGGTTACCGCTAAGGCGTCCTACCATTGCTTTGGTGACCATATATTGTCCCTATAATCGAATTGACCCGAATAACTCCAACGACGGTGCTACCTACTTCTCAATAGTGGGATAGTGCTGTCTAAATGACTCTTACACAGCCTAATTCCTTAGAGTAGGTAGATTTCTCCCGGGTACTTGCTCTTTTCAAAAACAAAAATATCTTTTCGCACCTACACTTTCAAAAAGTTTTCAAACAAATACTTCATACACTCTTGAGGACTGATACAAGAGTTACCTAGAAGTTTTTCAAACTAAACTTTTTTCAAAACCCACAAACACAAGAAAAGCAAACAATTTTTGAAAACATAGTGAGCAAGTACCTAAGAGCCTGTGGATAACCACGGATAGAAAGGGTGCTAACACCTTCCCTTTCTATAAATCTACCTCCCGAACCGAGAGATATCTCGAAAAGGAATTTTGCTGTGCTTTTGTCCTTTCCTTGTTGGAGAACATAAAAGACGGTGGCGACTCTTGCTTACCGCGACATTTCGCGAACCAGGATTAAAAACAGTCAGTTCTATTTCCACCGATCACAGAACTGGCGACTCTGCTGGGGACTTTAAAAAGTGAGGTGTACCTTAGGATTAAACCACTCTTGTTTTCAATTGTTTGCTTTGATTGCTTTAATATTGTGGGCCTGTTTTGGGAGTTTCATAGATCCTAACCCGGATCTGGGGGATACCTTTTAGAAGTAGCAACAAACTGTGAGGGAACTGTGCGGGGTATACCGACATGGTTGAAGCAGATGCTACATTGATTTGGCACTTTGGTGAGTACCTGTAACCCTTGAGTCAAGTCAAGGAGAGTACGGGGCCGCCGCGTGGCGTCGTGAAGCATCAACTGACCTTAGGGACCTTACTTGACCATCCTGGCCTCTTTAGGGGTAGTGAGATGACCGACTTTGGTGCAGTCCGAAGTTGGTAGATACTCGATACTACACTCATTGAGGGTTGTTTTCTTGGAATATTTTGATCGCCAGTTCAGTGGATAAATAAAAACAATGAACATAGAAAACAACCCAATGATATTGAGCTCCTTAGAACCCGGTTACTTTTGATAGGACAGGTTTGAGCCCACCAACTTCAAGAGGGTAATACCTAGACCTCATGTTGGCCTAAACTCTAAGGGCTATCTGGTGTGACTTGTGTGCCTTATCATGTTTGCTTGTGGTGTGTTTTTATCATAACATCATAACATCATACAGCATCATATGCATCTACTAACCACTTCAAGGGTTCGAATCTTCATCTTTGTTCTTGTTTTGTAGGACATGGAAACTATCCGCAGAAATACAATTCAGATCAACCTTGTAAGGGTCCCTCCTCAGCTTAAGGAGCTTACATCCAGGATTCCCGAGAACTCCTCCTTCAGTGAAAGGCATGGTAGACTCATCAGCTTGGTCAATACCAACATTGAAGAGGATATGGTGAAAGTGTTGTTCCAGTTCTTTGACCCTTCGCACCACTGTTTTACTTTACCGGATTATCAATTGGTGCCTACCTTGGAAGAGTTTTCCCAGCTTCCGAAGGTTCCTATCCTTAGTCAACTACCCTACAACGGTACAGAAAAGGAGCCAAAACTTGAAGAGGTTGCTAAAGCATTACGTCTACAACCATCTGACATTAAGGGACATTGGGAAGTTAGAAGTGGTATCAAAGGATTCTTGGTAAAGTTCCTGTTTGAGAAGGCACAAGAATGTTGGAATGCCCTTGACCTACAAGCCTTTGAAAAAGTTGTGGCACTCCTTGTCTATGGGTTGGTGTTGTTCCCGAATCCAGATCAGCTTATGGATGTCAATGCTGTCAAGATCTTCATGTCCAGGAATCCTATACCTACGTTGCTTGGGGACATCCTTCACTCATGTTACACTTGAACCATGAGAAAAAGAGGTGTTCTCATGTGCTGCACTCCTCTCCTGGCAAGGTGGTTTATTTCACACCTTCCACAATCAGTTTTGAAGAACGAGCGGGGTTTGAGATGGTCACAACGGTTAATGACTCTTACACATGCTGATATACATTGGTGTCCTCGGTCCAGAGAAAATGTCACTATCGTTGATTGTTGCGGAGAGTTTCCTAATGTTCCTTTACTTTGAATTAGGGGGGGCATTACTTACAACCCATGTCTGGCTTTGAGACAGTTTGGATATGCTCGGAGGGATGGCCCTCATGACATGTTGATTCCTGACATAGTTTTTGACTTCAACAATGATGCACAAGGACTTCTCCAGAGATTCATCAGAGCTTGGAGGATGCCCAACAAGGTAGATAGCAAGACACTGGGGCACAAGAACTCCATCCCCCTTGAACCTTATCTCAAGTGGGTACGGGCCCGCTCCCAGAAGCTGGTGATCAAAGAGCCAGTTTTGGAAGGAGAGGTTCCGTACACCATTCAACATCCTGACATGCCAACATCTTGGGAGGAAATGCAAAAGAGCTGGATCCAACTCAAGGAAGAGCGGAATTTTCTTGAAACCAGTCTACATGCCAGTGAGAAGAAGGTTCTGGAACTCACCCGCCTACTTCACGAGGAAAAGACTCTCAACACTTACATAGCTCCAAAGAGGATGTGCAGTGTGTTTTGGGATTAAGTATTTTGTAATATTTCGCCCATGAGGCATTGATGTACTGAACAAATTATTTCTTAATATAACGTGTGTTCCTTTTTGTCTACAACAAATTTGAACTTTCGAACCCTTGAATGCATTGCATAAATAGCATATCATGCATCATGTGCATAACATGTACTCTTTTTCTAAAGGTTGCTTAATCTTCTTCGCTGTGTATTTCAGCAATCATCATGAATCCTGAACCTACTACTGAACAAGCTATAAAGGCCCTCCAGGCCCAGAACGCCCAGTTCCAAGAGCTGGTCATGAGCTTAGCCCAGGGACAACAGGAGTTGAAGACTCTGCTCTTGAAGAAGAAGAAGAGGACTGTGTTGTTCAATACCGGGCACAGATACGGGAATACACTGCAGAATGAAGCTGAGCTGACTACCCCATCTGTTGGGAAAGACAGCCCCCAAGGGAGAGAGGTTCCTAGTCCCGTGGTCTCCGACAACGAGACATATTACAATGATGAACAGTACCCTCCTGCTGAGGACAGGTACAAACAGCTGGAGGACCGATTAAGTGCTACGGAGATCCAACGCGTGCCTGGGTTGGATTTTGGAGATCTAGGTTTATCTTCTGGGGTGGTGATCCAACACAAGTTCAAGGCACATGCCTTTTCGAAGTACGACAGGGCTTCCTTCCCTAAGCTGCATCTCAGATCATATGTAAGGAAGATCCAACCTTATACTGCAGACAAGAACCTATGGATCCATTTCTTCCAGGATAGCCTTTCAGGGGCTCAACTCGAATGGTTCTATCAGCTGGATGGAGCCAGTATTCGAAACTGGGAGGACTTGGCTACTGCGTTTTATAAGCAGTATCAGTACAATTCCGACCTCGCTCCCACGCGTACCCAACTCCAGGGTATGTCACTTGGGACGGGTGAAGGTTTTAAGGAGTACGCGCAAAAGTGGAGAGACTTGGCTGGCAGGGTGCAGCCACCGTTGACTGACCGTGAACTCGTGGACATGTTCTTGGGGACCCTGTCTGGTCCGTTCTTCAGCCACCTGATTGGTAATTCTTCTGCATGGTTTACAGACCTCATTCTGACTGGTGAAAGGATAGAAGCTGGTATCAAGTCCGGGAAGATACAAAAGGGTGCCTCCTCGAGTACTGAAAAGAAGCCCTTCAAGAAAGAAGCTAGTGTTGTGTATGGTCCCAGAAGACAAAACAAACCGGAACGCCACCAAGCTGTCAACGCGGTGGTTATTTCTAAGCCTGCTGTTGCTCCTCAGCAATATAACCAACCAAGGGGTGAGAGACCCAAAAGGCAGTACACTCGGCTTAGTATGACCCTGTCTCAGATATTGCCGCAACTACTGTCAACCAATCTGGTAACTGTCAAAGAAGCTCCGAAGGTAGTGAACACCACTTCTCCAAAGTACAACCCCAACGCCCGTTGCGCTTATCACTCTGATAGCCCGGGGCATTCTACTGATGATTGTTGGGCTCTGAGGAATAAGGTTCAGGACCTTATTGATGCTAAAGAAATACAGTTCGAGGCGCCCGAAAGGCCCAATGTTGTGACTGCTCCCATGCCCCAGCATGGAGTGAATGCTGTGGAAGAAGACCCGTATGTAGCCTCTGTGGATGAGATTGTTACTCCATTGTTGACTGTCAAAAGGAACCTGTTGCTAGCCAGTTTATTTCCGGGATGTAGTAAAGGTTGCCTTCTATGTTCTGTTTCACCTGCTGGTTGTCCTTTGTTGAAGTCAGGTATCCAAAGCCTGATGGATAATAAAGAGATCTTGTTCGAAAAGATTGTTGTTCCTGCTACCCGTACCGAAGAAGTTTCTATTGTCACTATTTTCAACAACCCTCCTAAGGCTCCCTCAAAGAAGCCTGTCAAAATCATGTCTACTCAGAAGATTGCTCCTATCATCATCACTGTTCCGGGACCCATCCCCTATAAATCTGAAAAAGCTGTCCCGTGGCACTATGGAGCAGATGTTTATGTTCTTGGAGTAAAGCAAGAGTTTGACACTAGTACCGGCGTCAGCAACATCACCGGGCCTGCTAAAGTCACTCGTAGTGGTAGGCTCTTCTCACCTGATATTGCGCCACCAGTTATTCAAAGACCTCTTGTCATCACACCTGCAAGTGTGCCTACTCCCCTTCCTGACCAAGTTCCTATTTCTACCCCTGCTGCCGAGTCATCTGATACTCGGGGCAAAGGGATTGCTACTGATGTGCCTACCCAGACGGAGGCACCGAAGACCGTCAATGTTGAAGCTTCCAAGCAAGAGATGGAAGAGATTCTCAAGATTATCAAGAAGAGTGATTTCAATGTAGTTGAGCAGCTGGGGCACACCCCCTCTAAAATTTCTATGCTATCACTGTTGTTGTGTTCAGAGGCCCATGCCAAGGCCCTGATTTCCTTCCTGAAGACGACCCATGTGCCATAAGAAACGTCTGTTGATCAATTTACCGATTATGTGGCCAACTTGACTGCTGATAATGGGTTGGGTTTCTCTGACGCCGATCTGACTGCCAAAGGAAAGAACCATAACGACGCCCTGCATATCTCCATTGAATGCAGAGGCACTACTCTTGCCCATGTGTTGGTAGACACCGGTTCTTCGTTGAACGTATTACCCAAGAAGGCCCTAGACAGGTTGGATTGTGAGGGTTTAGAGCTCAAGCCTAGTAACATTGTTGTCCGGGCCTTTGACGGGTCGAAAAGGATGGTACATGGGGAAGTTGACATTCCAATCAGGGTTGGTTCTCAAGTTTTTGATTCTACTTTCTATGTGATGGACATCCGACCATCCTATTCTTGTTTGCTGGGTCATCCATGGATCCACAAGGCTGGAGCTGTGACCTCCACATTACATCAGAAGCTTAAGTACCCGGTCAGAGGGAAGATCGTAACAGTTCAAGGGGAAGAAGAATATATGGTCAGCCACCTCAACTCGTTCCGGTACGTAGAGATGGATGGGGAATTCATTGAGACCCCCTTTCAACACTTTGAAGAGGGGCCTCAGACATTGGCAGCAGCAGAGACTGTGACTGAAGAGGGTTCTCGGTTGAAGATGGCCTCCTTAAAGGATGCCCAGGCTGTTATCGAGAAGGGTGAGTGCACAAACTGGGGCCGACTTCTTGAATTCATTCCGAAGACTGACAAATTTGGTTTGGGTTTCACTGCAGAAGCTCAGAGGGCTGTTCGTAAGGCAAGGATTGGAAGACCTCATGTGTTCATCACCAATCCGAGAGTAAATTCTATTGAAGATGACGTGGAGGAATCTGAATTCAACAGCTGGATCTACCCAACGATCGACGGTGGACCAAACAACTGGACTGCGAAAGACTTCATACCTATTACTTTTGTCACTCAGTAATGAACTCCTTTGTTTAAATTTGTAACGAACAATAATTTGAAACTTTATGGCCCGATGTCTTACCCGGGGCACCGTGGCTTCATTTGTGAGGGCTTTTGTGTGTCACTTTCATATATCATTAATAAAAGCATTGGACGTTTTTACATTTCAAATCTTGCGCTCCTTGTCTTTCTTTATTATATATTGCAAAACAACTATATTTACACACACTCACCTATACAGGTTCCAATCCACTCTGGATCTCACTGGTAACGACTCTGCTACTACCAGTTATGATTTCGAAAATCCGATCAACTTATCCGAAGAAGAAGGTGAAGATGATTGCGAAGTGCCTGGTGAGCTTGCGAGACTGCTACTCCAGGAAGAGAGGGCCATTCAGCCACATGAAGAGCCAGTGGAAACAATAAATATGGGTACTGAGATAGACAGAAAGGAAGTCAAGATTGGTGCCAATCTAGAGCTCAGTGTGAAATAACGGTTGATTCAGATGTTGCATGATTATGTGGAAATCTTTGCCTGGTCTTACGAAGACATGTCTGGGTTGGATACCGACACTGTGGTTCATCACCTGCCTACCAAGGAAGAATTCCCTCCGGTAAAACAGAAGGTCCACCGCATGCGTCCAGAGATGTCCGAGAAAATCAAAGCTGAGGTTATGAAACAATTCGACGCCGGTTTTCTAGCAGTGACTTCTTACCCTCAGTGGGTTGCCAATGTGGTTCCAGTGCCGAAGAAAGATGGTAAGGTCCAGATGTGTGTTGATTACAGGGTTTTGAACAGGGCGAGCCCTAAGGATGATTTCCCTCTGCCTCATATCGACGTTCTGGTTGACAACACCGCTCAGCATAAGGTATTCTCCTTCATGGACGGGTTCTCCGATTATAATCAAATCAAGATGGCTCCGGAAGACATGGAGAAGACCACTTTTGTTACTCAGTGGGGCACCTTTTGCTACAAGGTCATGCCTTTTGGGTTGAAAAATGCTGGGGCAACCTACCAACGTGCCATGGTTGCTTTATTTCATGACATGATCCATCATGAGATTGAAGTATATGTCGACGATATGATTGCAAGGTCCCAAACTGAGGAGGAACACCTTGACCATCTACAGAAGCTGTTTGACCGGTTGAAGTTGTACAAGCTGAGGTTGAACCCGAACAAGTGCACCTTCGGGGTAAGATCTGGGAAATTGCTAGGCTTCGTCGTGAGCGATAAAGGTATTCAAGTGGACCCTGCCAAGGTGAAAGCCATACAAGATATGCCAACTCCCAAGACAGAAAAAGAAGTCAGAGGCTTTCTAGGACGGCTGAACTACATTGCCCGATTCATCTCGCACCTAACTGCTACCTGTGAACCAATCTTCAAGATACTGAAGAAAGATCAAGTGGTTCGTTGGAATGATGAATGTCAGGCCGCTTTCGAAAGAATCAAAGAGTATCTCCAAGAACCACCCATCTTTATGCCACCGGTTGAAGGGAGACCTCTAATATTATACTTGACAGTACTGGACAACTCAATGGGGTGTGTGCTGGGGCAGCATGACGAGTCTGGCCGAAAAGAGCACTCTATTTATTACCTTAGCAAAAAGTTTACCGACTGTGAGACCCGATACTCACTGCTCGAGAAAACTTGCTGCGCTTTGGTATGGGCTGCTTGCCGGCTAAGACAATATATGTTGACTCACACCACTCTGCTGATTTCAAAGATGGATCCAATCAAGTATATCTTCGAAAAGCCCGCCTTGTCCGGAAGAATAGCAAGATGGCAGATGATCTTGACGGAATATGACATCCAGTACACGACTCAAAAAGCAATCAAGGGAAGTGTATTAGCGGATCATTTGGCACACCAGGCAGTGGATGACTACCAATCTATGAACTTTGAATTTCCAGACGAGGATGTCATGGTAGTAACTGACTGTGAAGTACCTGGACCGGATGAAGGACCTGAGGAAGGATCCCGATGGTCTATGCACTTTGACGGAGCCTCAAACGCTTTGGGTAACGGCATTGGCGCTATAATCATATCTCCAAAAGGCACTCATACTCCACTTACCGCCCGACTATGTTTCAACTGCACCAACAACATGGCGGAGTATGAAGCGTGCATCATGGGTCTTCAAGCTGCAATTGACCTAAGGATCAAGTTTCTGAGTGTCTTCGGAGATTCCACTCTCGTGATCAATCAGATCAAAGGCGAGTGGGATACGAAACACCCAAATCTTATTCCTTACAAAGAGTATGTACTGACATTGATCCCCCACTTCGAAGAGATAACCTTTGAACACTTCCCAAGAGAGGAGAATCAGTTAGAGGACGCGTTAGCTACGATGTCTTCTATGTTCAAAGTTAAATGGGACAACGAGGCTCCCCGGATCATTATCTGGAAGTTGGATGAATCTGTACATTGCTGTGATCTTGAGACCGAAGAGGTAACAGAAAAACCCTGGTATCATGAAGTGAAGAGGTAACTTGAAGCTCAAGAATACCCCGAGGGTGCATCTGTTAATGACAAGAAGTTTCTGAGAAGGTTCGCGGCAAAATTCTTCCTCAGCAACTACATTCTTTACAAGCGAAACCATGATTCGACCTTACTACGTTGTGTGGATAAGACTGAAGCAGAAAGGATCATGGCAGAGTTGCATGAGGGTACCTTCGGGACGCATTCCAGTGGACATACCATGGAAAAGAAAATCCTTCGGGCAGGATATTTCTGGTCCACAATGGAAGCCGATTGTTACCAACATTCTCGGACGTGTCACAAATGCCAGATCTATGTTGATAAGGTGCACGTTCCTCCAGTTCCTCTGAACGTCTTGACAACACCTTGGCCTTTTGCAATGTGGGGCATTGATATGATCGGCGAGATCAGACCTACGGCATCCAACGAGCATCGCTTCATCCTGGTAGCAATTGATTACTTTACAAAGTGGGTTGAAGCAACTTCCTTTGCTACCGTAACCAAGAACGTAGTGGCACGGTTCATTCAGCATAATCTGATCTGTCGATACGGTGTACCTGAGAGGATCATTACGGATAATGGTACCAATCTTAACAACAAGATGATCACTGAGCTCTGCGAGCAATTCAAGATACAACACCACAATTCTTCTCCTTACCGGCCGAAGATGAATGGGGCTGTAGAAGCGGCGAATAAGAATATCAAGAAGATTGTGCAAAAGATGACGGTGACCTATAAAGATTGGCACGAGATGTTACCGTTTGCTCTTCATGGGTACCGTACCTCAGCACGGACGTCAACAGGGGCAACACCCTTTTCCTTGGTATATGGCATGGAGGCAGTCTTGCCTATTGAAGTCCAGATACCCTCTCTCCGGATAATGAAGGATGCAGGTTTGAACGAAGATGAATGGATCCAGACTCGGCTTGATCAATTAAACCTGATTGACGAAAAGAGACTCACTGCTATTTGTCATGGTCAGACGTACCAAAAACGGATGATCAGGGCATTTAACAAGAAAGTCAGACGACAAGAGTATCAAGTCGGAGACCTGGTAATCAAGCGCATCATTCTTACTCAAAGTGATCCCAGGGGAAAATGGACCCCTACGTACGAAGGGCCATTTGTGGTTAAACATATCTTCTCAGGAGGAGCTATGATTCTAACCACCATGGATGGTGACGACCTTCCTCACCCTGCTAATGCAGACATAGTAAAAAAATACTACGCATAATAAAAGACCAGCTAGGTTGACATACCTAGGCAAAAATAAGGGCTTCCCGGCGAACCAAAAGGGTTCGGGAAAAAATAAGGGATGAAATGAAAAAATCTGTACACCCGGTAAGTCGAAAACCTGAAAAGGCGGCTTGGGCAAAAATGGGTATCCCGGTGGACTGAAAACACGAAAGGGCGGTCCAGACAAAAGTTAGGGATTAAAGCGTAATACTATGTCTCATTGGATCACCCCGCATCCAGAATTCGGTATCAACTATCAGGTTCAGACGGCACCAATCAATCAGCTTCATCTTCAACTAAGCAGCGAAGTGATGAGACACTCGAAGACATAAAGGCGATAGCAGAGCTGGAACCCAGTGGGATTATTTTTTCACATAACTGTTTTGTTTTCCTTTATACAAATTGTATAAACTCTATTCTGTTCCGCGGTGTTCCCTTACTAGGACGTCAGCCTCTTGTACCCAAAACGCCTATTTACAGGCAAAATTCAAAATCAATACAAATCCACTTTTCTAGACAAATTGCCAATTGTTTTTCCTTTATCTGTTTTGTTTTGCAAAGAACGTCCAATGTTCATTTTTGATATATGCATTTGACATTAATTATTAACTCATAAATATTTGCATGCCAAACAAAGGACTAATTACAGGTGACATTAGAAACAAGGGCAATAATGAGTTGTCTAAGCGATCTAGTTGCTCTGTCCACCAAGGTACTAAGGTAGGTTCGACTGAAGAATATGACCAAGATACCTTCACTCCACGCAGAGTAAGACAAGATTCAGCAATACTCTCCCCAAGCAGAGTTGATCTCCCAGCAGCCCAAAAAGGCACAGTATTCTCTAGCAAGACAGCGACACTCTCCCCAAGCAGAGTTAGTCTACTGTCAACCTTAAGGAAGTCGGGTATCCCCAGAATATCTCAACATTCCCCAGCGGAGTATACTGATGTTCCTAAGCAAGTATCCCCGGCAGTCTTAATATAAGATTGTTCCCCGGCGGAATACAGACCCCCAGTGGAGACACTTCCCCAGTACAGTCCAAAAGTGTCCCCAGGAGAGTTGAATCATCCTCCCTAGTAGATTCTGGAAGCTCATCCCCAGTAGATTCTGGAAGCTTATCCCCGGTAGAGTCTAGAAGCTGGTCCCCTGCAGAGTACCTATATATCTCCCCGACCATGTTCAGAAGTTATTCCCCACCCGAGTTTATAACTGGGTTATCCTCAGCTAATTGCAACGGAAAGATCGTCCTCGGCGAAGTTCTTCCTATCCCCAGTAGAGTTCATCAATTCCCTCAACAAATCTTATCAGCGGTATCCCCAGCGGAGTTATCATCAAAATCACAGCGAAGTATCTCTCCCCACAGAGTAGTTCCTCGCAGAGTAATCTCTCCAACAAGTTCATTCCCCAACGGAGTCATCTTCTCCTACCGGTTTATTCTTGCAATCGTCATCCCCAGCGGAAACGAAGAACTCTACTCTTCAAATATCAGCCCAGGATTCAACAAGCTCCCGGCATTCGTCAAGGATTTATTTTCCTAGACGAAAATACAATCATAAACATCACATTGTCATACATCATGGCACATGCATATACGCATCATATTACACAAATCTCATTTATTTAGAGAACATCATGACATCATGCATCTCATACATCATGACATTGCATACAACTAATGTTTTGCCTTTTCAGGAAAAGGTCAATCAAAAGATATTACCATCAACTTTTGAAGTTCCAAATTCGATACCTGTATCTAGCCAGGGCATATCTGTGAGTAATTGATTGTAGATTCGATACAAGTATCTATCCAGGGCATATCTGCATGAAGAGTTTAGAGATTCGATACCTGTATCTAGCCAGGGCATATCTGTAGATGACTAATTCCAGATTCGATACCTGTATCTAGCCAGGGCATATCTGTGAGTAATTGATTGTGGATTCGACACCTGTATCTAGCCAGGGCATATCTGCATGAAGAGTTTAGAGATTCGATACCTGTATCCAGCCAGAGCATATCTGTAGACGACTAATTCCATATTCGATACCTGTATCTAGCCAGGGCATATCTGTGAGTAATTGATTGTGGATTCGACACCTGTATCTAGCCAGGGCATATCTGCATGAAGAGTTTAGAGATTCAATACCTGTATCCAGCCAGGGCATATCTGTAGACGACCAATTCCATATTCGATACATGTATCTATCCAGGGCATATCTGTGAGTAATTGATTGTGGATTCGACACCTGTATCTAGCTAGGGCATATCTGCATGAAGAGTTTAGAGATTCGATACCTGTATCCAGCCAGGGCATATCTGTAGACGATCAATTCCAGATTCAATACCTGTATCTAGCTAGGGCATATTTGTGAGTAATTGATTGTGGATTCGACACCTGTATCTAGCCAGGGCATATCTGCATGAAGAGTTTAGAGATTCGATACCTGTATCCAGCCAGGGCATATCTGTAGACGACTAATTCCAGATTCGACACCTGTATCTAGCCAGGGCATATCTGTGAGTGTTTGATTGTAGATTCGATACCTGTATCCAGCCAGGGCATATCTGCATGAAGAGTTTAGAGATTCGATACCTGTATCCAGCCAGGGCATATCTGTAGACGACTAATTTCAGATTCGACACCTGCATCTAGCCAGGGCATATCTGTGAGTGTTTGATTGTAGATTCGATACCTGTATCCAGCCAGGGCATATCTGCATGAAGAGTTTAGAGATTCGATACCTGTATCCAGCCAGGGCATATCTGTAGACGACCAATTCCAGATTCGATACCTGTATCTAGCCAGGGCATATCTGTGAGTAATTGATTGTAGATTCGATACCTGTATCCAGCCAGGGCATATCTGCATGAAGAGTGTAGAGATTCGATACCTGTATCTAGCCAGGGCATATCTGTAGACGACCAAGTTCCAGATTCGATACCTGTATCTAGCCAGGGCATATCTGTGAGCGATTGATTGTAGATTCGATACCTGTATCTAGCCAGGGCATATCTGCATGAAGAGTTTGAAGATCAACCCCTATAACAGGCCAGGAAATTATCTTTCTTTCTCAAGTACGCAAGATCTCGCTAAGGAATCTCTTACGCGATCGACACCTTCAGATGGCATCTTTAAGCCCATCTCCACAACTATCTATTACACTTCCAAATGGCATCTATAAGCCCATTCCCGACAAGGTTCTGTCACATCTCCAGATGGCATCTATAAGCCCATCCTCCTATCCATCATATCTCCAAATGGCATCTGTAAGCCCATTCCCGACATCGCATTGCTGATACCACACTATGTGAGTGCAAATTTCTAGGCACTCTAGTGTTCAATCATCTTCCACCTTCGGATCACGAAAGGCACGCTAGCCAATCTACATCCTCAGGTCTAAGAAGATTGAATAGGGGCAACTGTTGTACCCCAAAATTTTCCCTCCCATATTCTTCAAGGTTTGTCAAGAATCATCTTTAAATGGTTCAAGATTTCTCAAGGGTTGCACAGTCCAAATGCCTCCTAAGCCAGTCAAAATTAGGGTTTTGGTTCTTGCAAGAAATTTGTGGTTTTCAATGGCTCAATCAAGTCCCATAGGCCTACATATATTGTCAAGCATCTACATGTCAAGTTTCAAGGCTCACAGGGTCAAGTTGCACAGTCAAAAGCCTTATTTGCTCCACAGTCAACTACAGGGGTAAAATGGTCATTTCACAGTCAAAAGTCAGAAATTTTTGGTCAACATCTTATTTTGAAGCCACAATCATCATTTGATCAAATCTTGATCATGATTCCTCAAAGCATGGCTCAAAAACCATCAAGATGCAAAAGTTGTTATTCTTGGACAGCTGAAAAGTCAACTGTAACTTGACCAAGGCATAACTTTTTCATGGTTCATCAGAAAAATCCCATCCAATGCTCATTTTGAAGGGGATGATATTTCCTACAACTCATCTTCACATTCCAAGTCCAAGAAATGCTCTCACAAAAAGTTATCAATTTCTACATTATAGGTCAATTTCAAAAGTCAACAAAAATGCACTTTAAGTCAAAGACCATAAATTGAGATTGGTAAATCCAAATGACATGGGACCAAAGGCATTGGTTAGAGGACTTCAAGACCTTTCCAAAATGTCCAAGAACATGTTCATATGATCAAAATTGAGCAAGATATGCATTGGAGAAGTTGGGAAATTTTCATGAATTTCCAAAAGTCAACTATCCTTAAAACTTCAATTTTTGACAAAAGGGCCCACTTTCTTCCACTTGATTCATCCTTTTCATGCCACACACGTGTCCCATGATTAATTTCAAGATCAAACATTTATTTTTCCATTTTTATTTAATTTTTATTGATTTAATTCATTTTAAATCCATAATAATTCAAATAAAATCTAAAAATTAAAGGAATAGCATCTTTGTGATTTGAATAGCTTTTATATGTCATGTGGCAACTCACAAATTCGTGCTAGGGGTTTTTGTGCATAAAATCTTGGATTTGCTCCAAATATGGAAAGTTCTTTAATGGTGGTCAAAAAAATCTCAAAACTTCAATACACCAAGATTAAGGCCCAGCTGCTGACCTAATTTTGTTCTCACATACATAAGCAAGCAGTAAAAACCTAATTCACGACCTATACATTGCACAAACGGCCAAAGCAAAAGGGAAAAATTGTTGAAAAAAGTGTGAGATCAAAAACTGTGTTGCAAGCATTTTCAGACAAAAAGGAGCACGTGACCCTCTTCCTTGCCATCCCCTGAAACTAAAGCAATCACAAACACATCCTAAGACCACCTATACAGCACTGTAAGTCATCACGAAGTCACCCCTGGACATGGAATCGTGATTCTCCATTCTTGCATTTTTTCTCAAAAACATTGGCATATTCATGTTTCTTGTTTAATTTCTAACCTGATGGCAATATTTGATTTCGTTTTTAAGCCTCATATGATGATACCCGCGCCTAGGGTTTGTGTGTGTTGTTTTTAGGCATTTTGTTTTCAGGTGAAATCAGAACAAACCATGAGCATGGATGGACTTAGGAGAAAGAGACGAGACCAACCATGGTCTTGGAATGAGTTTTTGAGGCCTAGGGACGATTTTAAGAAAAGCCTACGAAACTACCTGCGGATAAAAATCCGCAGGTAAATAACCAGCAATTTTGTTGAAGAAGATGATGATGCGTCACAGCGTGATTGGCCCGTTTCAAACAATCGCGCGTTTTTTTATTTTTTAAGCATATGTGTTGATTTACTAATATATTAACCACTTATTATTATTATTTCAATTGAACAAGGCAGTTGGGTTGGTTAAGGCGTGCAGGCATAGTCCCTTGGGACCTGGGTTCGAATCCCAGGTCCCCCAAAATATTCATTCTCTTTTTTCTTCACATAATTGTGTGCAAGGCTCAAAAGAAGTTGTACCATATACCTCCAGTTCACAAAGCGCCATGTGGCCTCAAGCGTGGAACATGTGGCCAAAGATGATGACCACCATACACCTTGGTCAAAGCACATGCAGCCAATCTCCAAAAGTCAAATGGACTGAATTGTTAATGGGCCTGGAATCTGCTTGCTCACCTCCTAAGCTAGCCCAAACCCCCCATGAGTTTGCCTCTTTATTTTTTCTTTTATATTTTTTCTTTTACTCATTTAAAATTAATTCCTAATTAATTATTAACTAGATAATTATTTTTCACAATAAAATTTAGAAAACCAAAAAAATATTTTTATTAATTTCAATTACTTTTTGTAAATAAATTCATTAATTAATTTAGTTGTTTAATTAGGTTAATTGTAATATTTTTCACATTAAATAAAATCAAATCTAGAATTAGGTTTTTCCTTTGACAGTTTTAATTTCTTTTTTTATTTTATTTCATTAAAAACATAAAACCACAAAAATACTTTTTCTTGTAAATAATTAATTAATTAGTTATTAGGTTTAATATTTCATTAATTACAAAAAAAAGGACAAATTCAATTCTTTTCTCAAAAAAAAGGGTCAAAACCCCAAGGACGTCCCGATTCAATCTTTCGCGCGCATGTTTATTTTAATTCATTATATGTATGTATCTGTTCCGGAAATGTAATAGTTAATTAGGCTTTTATCGCTTTATTTACTTTTCTCGCATTTATTTTCCAAACGGGTTTTGTTTTTGGCGATGTATAGACCCGCGCCTTGTAATAGCGTAGATTCAACTTTCCGCAATTTATTTTCCGCACTCTTAACTGTTAATATGCATGCAAGACTTGTCTGAAAAAATAAAATCAAAGCGTAGATCACAAATAACATGTACAAGATAATCTTAACTGAATTTAACACACATGCACATGCCACTCCTAGGGTACGCCTCACTTGGTTGTCTCGGATAAAAATGATCTAGGACATTAGGGTTACCGCTAAGGCGTCCTACCATTGCTTTGGTGAGCATATATTGTCCCTATAATCGAATTGACCCGAATAACTCCAACAACGGTGCTACCTACTTCTCAATAGTGGGATAATGCTGTCTAAAGGACTCTTACACAGCCTAATTCCTTAGAGTAGGTAGATTTCTCCTGGGTACTTGCTCTTTTCAAAAACAAAAACATCTTTTCGCACCTACACTTTCAAAAAGTTTTCAAACAAATACTTCATACACTCTTGAGGACTGATACAAGAGTTACCTAGAAGTTTTTCAAACTAAACTTTTTTCAAAACCCACAAACACAAGAAAAGCAAACAATTTTTGAAAACATAGTGAGAAAGTACCTAAGAGCCCGTGGATAACCACGGATATAAAGGGTGCTAACACCTTCCCTTTCTATAAATCTACCTCCCGAACCGAGAAACATCTCGAAAAGGAATTTTGTTGTGCTTTTGTCCTTTCCTTGTTGGAGAACATAAAATACGGTGGCGACTCTTGCTTACCGCGACATTTCGCGAACCAACATTAAAAACAGTCAGTTCTATTTCCACCGATCACACATGGTTCAAAAGATCTCAAGTTCTTTGGACTGACAGATGATTTTTTCAGTCAACTGTACACTGAGAAGTCAAACTTTGACTTTTTGGTCAAAATCAAGTGCCAAGGGTCATAATTCATCAAGATATTTCAAAATGTGAAACTTGTTGACCAAGAAAACCAATTTTGAAAATTAGGGTTTTGAATTTGAAAATTTTCATAACTTAGAATTTTCTAAGTATGGAAATTTTCTTTTTTTTCCCCAACGTTTTACCACTTTTTCACCATGATGCATTTCGATTCAAAGCAAACTTCCAACATGAAAGTTGTAGTCCTCCAAGAAATTTACAACTTTGCTTCACAAACTTTTCCCAAAAGATGCTTGGATCTCAATTTATGAATTTGTGAACGTAGGTTCATGAACTAAATAACTTAGTGAAACTTTGCCCTACTTTAGGGAGGTTTTGGACCCAACTTCATGGACATTTTTCACCTAGTTCCAAGAGGTATCTCAAAATTAATTTCAAAGATGGATTATAGAGCACATTGCAAGCTTTCTAAAATGTCAAAGAACTCCCCAAGATCATTTTTAGTTAGGGATAATCGAAGAAGGGAAGTTGACATTTTATCACTTTTGATAAAGCCATTTTTACAAAGCATCAAGTTGCAAATCAGATCTTTGATGTTTGAATATTGCTTTACAGGTCCTAAACTCATTCTACACTCCATAATTAAATTCAAACTCAGAAGACAAAGGCATTATCTTTGCTTTTGAAGCCTTGTACAAGAGATAATTCCATTTTAAGTATAAAGGTTACAATGCCATTTTCATAAAGTGAGCTTTTGTAACTTTATCAATCTTGAGTCTTGGACCTGTCCCTTTGGTGCAAGCAACTTCCACAAGTCTTAAGCAATTTGTACAAGCCCTTTGCAGCCCTCAAACTATCCATTACAAGCATGTTAGCATTGGTCACTTCACTTTACTTAAAAAGCAAGAAAGTTGGTGAAAAGAAAAGAACTTGCACATCTGTTGAGAAGCTTACTTTGTATCCATTCTATACAAGTATACAAACTTGTCACAAGGAAAAGGACGATTGCATTGAAGCTAGAACTCACTCAAACTCAAAAACTCCATTTCTTCCAAAACTCACAGATTCTGGAAAACCATAGCCAACACATATTTGGCTCGTGCGTTTTGTGATTAAACACTTCAAGCACTTCATAAACATCCTACCAAAGCTATCCAAGCCCTTGCCCTGGTTCTGTAACCCCTGTTTCAGACATTGCCATTTTCAACCTTGAAGCTTGCAGCTTGACTTGTGCAGGAAGTTCCAACCATTCTCAAGGCAAGATAAGCATTGGAATAGCTTGAAGGAAGTTCAAGGAAGCTCACACAATCCTCAGGCCTCCATTAAATTCCCTACATTGCTCTACTCAAATCAAACTGAATGAGGTATTTTTCTTGAACTCTATCTCTATATTTAGGCATCCTCAAGCCACGATTTGTGAAGAAAAAATGTAGTCCATAACATGGTGAAGCTGTACATACGCATACTTTTCATTTATATTAACTATGCTGTGAGAATTTGAAGCTTGAAGTTCATGAAATTTTTAGGTCACGAATTAGGGGTCCCAAAATTCTCTCTGATCTTTGAGAGTTAGGTTACAAATTTTATATGGTTGGAATCGTGAGATTCAATGCCACAAGTTTCATGTTATGGGTTTTTGTTTTTGTGCAAGCATGAGCAAGTTGCAGGTTTGAAGGAAAACGCGCGCGCAAGGACTAGCTGGAGGACAGGGATGAGTGTCCTGGGCTTTTTTGGCAGCTTTGGCCTTTTTGTTTTTACTAACCACACCTCCTGACTTACTTTTACACCCCCTGACTTATTTCTTATATTTTTGCATTTTCTTGCATATTTTTATATTTATTACTTGCATTTATTTTTTCGAATGATAAAAAATGCCCAAACATAATTTATTTATTTTCACACTTTTAATTTTTTTCTTTTGTATTTTCTCACATAAAAATAGTTTATTTGATAAATAGATTTTATTTTCTTAAAATAACTTGTAAATAATAAAAAATACTTAATATTTTTTATATTATTTATACACATAAAATATTTATTTTCCATACATATTTAATTTTTAATATTTGCACATAATATTATTTATTATTTTCTTATACAAAAATGGACAAAATATTAATATGAAATATTATTTTTCTTTGAATTAAAAATTAGGGTTTCACCCTTCCAAAAATAATATTATTTTTCCTTTCTTTTTAGGGTTTAAATCAATTATTTTCTCATACAAAAACCAAACATAAAATTTTTTTTTGCATAAATACATTGCATTGCATTTTAAATATTTGTATATTTATTTAATTCGCACAATATTCGATTGGGTTGTAATAATATATTTAGGTTTATATTTGTGCAAAATCCCCATTCAAAACTTGTATCCCCCCTCCCATAATAATTGTTGTAATAACTTAGTTTATTTTACGCAATTTATTGCTTTCATATACCATGTTTAGTAAAACTAGGGTTTGCATGACAAGAACAAAAACAAAACAAATATAAAAAATCTAATGCAAGACAAAAGCATGAAAAATGACACACTTTGCACACAAGCACCATTAGGGTTTCTCCAACTTGGTTGCTTAAATTAAAATGGCCATGTTACGCATGCGAAGTATCTTGGAAAAACAAAACAAATATAAGATCATAGTCCCTCGATGACGCTATCAAAAGGTTGCCTAAAACAAAATGATCTTGGACCCTCAAAAATGCTAAGATACTTGGCAACATTGCTATCATGGTCATACGATGACCCACGCCCGTCCCGTTTACATCCAAAGATAGAGTTGCTTACCAAATCAATGGTAAGTCAACAATGTCAAAGGAATAAAAATGCACAAGAAAGACATTTGAGTAGGTAGATAGCTTCTACTTACTTGTTCCCTTTCAAAACAATCCTTGCTATTTTCAAAAACAAACTCACACACATTTCCAAACATCTTACAAAACATTGAAACATTTTCAAAAGACAAAACATCTTTGTATACATTCTTACGAACGAGAATCATTACAAATATTGCCTAAACGAATGACCTCTTTTCAAAATACTTTCAAAACCACACCAAACACCATCTCAAACAAAGCAAAGCAAGTGATCTAAATAAGTAACTAAGAGCCCATGGAAAACCATGGATGAAAAGGGTGCTAGCACCTTCCCTCTTCATAATCTACCCCCTAACTCAAGAAAACATCTCAAAGGTATTTCCTGTGCTTTTTTACCTTTCCGTTTGGATAAAACAAAAGTCGGTGGCGACTCTTGCTAACCGTGATATTTGCAAACACAAATGCAAAACCTCAAGTCAGTTCTCCCAGCGTATCACAGAACTGGCGACTCTACTGGGGAAAATTCTAACAGTGGGGTTACCTTAGGGTTTTAGATCACATTTACTTGCTTACATTGTTTGACTTGTTTGATTTATAATTATGGTTCTTTGTTTGGGTTTGAATCCTCCACCCATATTTGGGAAACATTATAGGTAAATAGCAATACATTTTGGAAACTGTGCGGGGTATACCGACACGGTCTAAGCAATAGCTATGTTAGTGTGACATATTTGTGGGTACCGGTAGACTTTGAGTTAATCAAAGAGAATACGGGGCCTCTGAGTGATGTCATGAAGCACTAATGAGCTTCTAGAACCTTTACTTGACCAACTTGGCCTTTTAGGATGTAGTGAGATGACCGACTTTGGTGCAGTCCGAAGTTGGTAGATACTCGATACTACACTCATTGAGGGTTGGTTTCTTGGAATATTTCGGTCGCCAGTGAAGAGGCTTGAACTGAAACAATGAACAAGGAAACAATCCAGTGATATTGAGCTCCTTAGAACCCGGTTACTATTTCTAGGATAGGTTGAGCCAACTAAACTTCAAGAGGGTACTTACCTATTAAACCCCATGCAAGCCTAAACTAGGAACTTGTGTGATTTTCTTGTACATATATACTTGTTCATAACATCATGGATATCATGAACATCATATGCATCCACTAACCATTTCAAGGATTTTGGAAATTCATCTTTGTTCTTGTTTTGTAGGTTATGGATTCACTTCGCAGGAAAACTATCCAAATCAACCTTATAAGAATTCCTCCACAACTCAAGGAGCTACCCTCAAGGATTCCTGAGAACTCTCCATTCACCAAGAGACATGGTCGTCTACTCAACTTAGTCACTTCCAACATAGAGGAAGACATGATGAAGGTTCTCTTCCAGTTCTTTGACCCTTTGCACCATTGCTTCACATTTCCTGACTACCAACTTGTGCCTACTTTGGAAGAATTCTCTCAACTCTTGAGGATTCCTATTCTCAATCAACTACCCTTCAAAGGTACGGAAAGAGATCTAAAGCCAGAAGAGATTGCTGAAGCCCTGCACTTGCACTCATCTGATGTCACAACACATTGGGAAACTAGAAGTGGTGTCAAAGGCTTCTTGGCAAAGTTTCTGTTTGAGAAGGCCCAAAGCTGTTGGAATTCCCTAGACTTGCAAGATTTTGAGGAGATTGTATCTCTTCTCATCTATGGGATGGTTTTGTTCCCTAATCCCGACCAACTCATAGATGGGAGCACTATCAAAATCTTCATGTCTCGCAACCCAGTGCCTACATTGCTTGGGGATATCTTACACTCTTTTCACACTCGTACAATGAGGAAAAGAGGTGTTCTGATTTGTTGCACTCCTCTCCTGGCAAGATGGTTTATTTCTCATCTTCCCCAATCAGTCTTGAAGAATGAGCAAGGTTTGAGGTGGTCACAAAGGTTGATGACACTTAAACATTCAGATATTCATTGGTGTTCTCGATCCAAAGAGAATGTTATTATTGTCGACCGTTATGGGGAATTCCCTAATGTCCCTCTACTTGGGATTAGGGGAGGCATTACCTAAAACCCGTGCTAGGCTCTAAGACAATTTGGTTATGCCCGAAGGGATGGCCCACGTGACATGCTAATTCAAGGCTTGGTTTTTGAATTCGACAACGACGATCAAGGTCTTCGCCAAAGGTTCATCCGAGCTTGGAGGATGCCAAACAAGGTAGATAGCAAGACTTTGGGACACAAGAATTCCATCCCTCTTGAGCCTTACCTTAAGTGGGTACGAACCCGCGCCCAAAGTCTTATGATGCCTTATCCCTCCATTCTCCCAGTGATTATAGAGCCTGTTAAGGAAGGAGAGGTTCCATACACCATCCTACATCCTGACATGCTGACATCACTCGAAGATCTACAAAGGAGTTGGATATAACTCAAAGAAGAACGCAATACTTTTGAAACCCAATTATATGCAAGCGAGAAGAAGGTTTTGGAACTCACTCGGTTACTTCACGAAGAGCAGACTCTCAACACCTACATTGCACCAAAGAGGATGCGCAACGTCTTTTTACCTTAGAGTTTTGTATTATTTTGCCCAAGGGGCATTGATGTACTCAAATTCTATTTTTTTTAATATGACGTGTGTTTATTTTTGTTTAAAAAAATTTGAATTTCTAAATCCTTGAAAGCATTGCATGAATACATATCATTCATCATAAGCATAAACAGGTATTTGCAACAAGTTTCCTCATCCTTCTACTGTTTATTTCAGCAAGATGGATCTTGAACAGACGGTTAAAGATCTGCAAGCTCAGAATTCACAATTTCAACAGTTACTCATGACCTTAGCCAAGGGGCAGGAGGAGCTGAAGACTTTGCTAGAAAAAGAAAAAGAGAAAAAGAAGAAGAAGCCAACTGGTGTGGTTATCATGGGCAGAAGGTTTCAGGGATAAGCCAGAAGGACCTTATATTTTCCAACAACGTCTGATGAAGGGGAAAGAAAAGGAAAAGAAACGGAAGTACCATCAGATTCTGAAGCAGAAGAAGAGGAAGAAGAGGACTAATCTGAACAGAAATACCCTCCGGCTGATGACAAATACAAACACTTGGAAGAGCGTCTAGCTTCTATGGAGATACAGAGAGTACTAGGGCTAGATTTCGAGGAACTGGGGCTGGTGTCAGGAATAGTAATCCCGCCAAAGTTTAAAGTGCCATTATTTGCCAAGTATGATGGGGTGTCTTGTCCTAAAATGCACCTTCGATCTTATGTCAGGAAATTTCAGCCGCATTCTGCTGACAAAGACTTGTGGGTCCACTTTTTTCAAGACAGTTTATCAGGAATGCAGCTTGATTGGTTCTACCAGTTGGAGAGGGCTGAGGTTCACAATTGGGAAGACTTGGCATCAGCCTTCTATAAACAGTATCAATACAACAATGATTTGGCACCAACCCGTACTCAACTCCAAAGTATGGCTATGGTATCAAATGAGGGCTTCAAAGATTACGCACAGAAGTGGAGGGATCTAGCCGGAAGGGTGCAACCACCTTTATCTGAAAGGGAGTTAGTGGACATGTTCTTGGGAACTCTATCAGGTCCTTTCTTTAATCATATGATTGGGAGCTCCTTTGCAGGGTTCACTGAATTGATTTTAACTGGAGAGAGGGTGGAAGCCGGTATAAGAAGTGGGAAAATTCAGAAAGACGCATCTACCTCTACAACTGTAAAAAATCCCTTCACTAGAAAGAAGGAAGTGTCTGCTGTCTATTCATAGTGGAATCAGGGAAGAAATGAGCGCCAACCAACGGTGGGGGCCGTTATGATTCAAAAGCCTGCATCAGACCAGCCAAGAAACAACCAGCCGAGAAATAGCCAGCAAAGGGTGGAAAGGCCAGTTCGGCAATTCACCAAGATCAACATGACTCCATACCAAGTCCTACCACATCTTATGAAGTTGAATCTGGACATGCTAAAGGAGGCCCCAAAGAGTCCTAACACTACTTCTCCATATTACCATCCAAATGCCAGGTGCGCATACCATTCTGAAAGTCCAGGGCACGACACCGACAACTGTTGGGCTCTGAAGAATAAAATTCAAGATCTGATAGATGCGAAGGAAGTTGAGTTTGAAGCGCCTGAGAAACCAAATGTTATTTCCGCCCCAATGCCTAGGCATGGTCACAATGCCAACGCTATTGAAGAAGATCTGTTTGTTTCTACCGTGGATAAACTATTGACTCCACTCCCGATTATTAAGATGAATTTGTTGAAAGGAGATATTTTCCCAGGTTGTGACAAAGACTTCCATGTTTTCCTGTCCTCATCATTTGACTTCCCTCTATTGAAAAAAGGTATCCAACAACTGATTGATAACCAAGAAATTTTGTTTGAGAAAGCTCTTATTTCACCCGTTCTAGTTAAAGAAGTTTCAATAATAACCATCTACGTCAGTCCTTCCAGGGTCCCTAAAAGACCCGTTAGGATTACACCTGCTCCAAAGACTACTCCGCTTAAGATTACAATTCCCGGGCCGACCCCATACAATTCAGATAAAACAGTACCATGTAACTATGGTGGAGAAATCTACTACCATGGTATTAAACAGGATGAAATGACTGCCGAAGAAGAGAGCTCCGAAGAGGAAAATTCCGACATCAGTAATATTGCCGGAACAAGCAAGGTTACCTGTAGTGGAAGAATCTTCTCTCCAGAGATTGCTCCTCCAACAACAGTCTTTGGACCCGTGGCTGTTCCGAAGATTACATTTGTACCAGTAATTATACCTGTAAGCGTACCTATCAACAAAGACAACACAATTCCTATCCCTACTTCCACTGCTGAGAATAAAGGAAAGAACTTTCAAGAGGAGCCTGTCCTGACGAAGGCTCAATCACTAGTTATTCCTGAAACATCCAAGAAGGAGATGGAAGAAATTCTGAGGATCATAAAGAAGAGTGATTATGATGTGGTCAAACAATTGGGGCAAACCCCTTCCAAGATCTCTATGCTAGCCCTGCTGCTGTGCTCTGAAGCACATGCCAAAGCTCTGGTAAAATTTCTGAAGATAGCTCATGTGCCACAAGAGACGTTTGTGGACCAATTCCAAGAGTGTGTGGCCAGTTTGACAACTGATAATGGCATGGGTTTCTCTGATGCTGACTTGACACCCAAGGGGGGAAAACACAACGACGCATTACATTTCTTAGTGGAATGTAGAGGAACAACCTTAGCCCATGCCTTGGTTGATACGGGATCATCTTTGAACGTCCTGCCGAAGAAAGCCCTTGATAGATTGGATTGCGAGGGGCTAACATTAAAACCCATCAACATAATTGTGAGAGCATTTGACGGCTCGAAGAGGATGGTCCATGGGGAGGTGGACATCCCGATAAAGATGGAAACTCAGACCTTCAATTCAACCTTCTATATGATGGACATCCGTCCTTCTTATTCATGTCTGTTGGGACGCCCCTGGATCCACAATGCCGATGCTGTCACCTCCACCTTGCATCAGATGTTGAAGTACCCGGTACAAGGAAAGATCATAACTGTCATTGGGGAGGAGGAGTATATGATTAGTCATCTGAATTCTTCCCGATATGTAGAGTTATATGGCGAGTTCATTGAGACCCCTTTCCAACATTTTGAAGAAGTCTCTCAGGAAATAGCGGAGACCAAGGCGGTATCCTCAATTCCTATGATTACAAGACCTCCACCTCGGATGTCATCTCTAAAGGATGCAAAGGCAGTAGTGGAGGAAGGCGGATGCACCATTTGGGGGCAGCTTCCAGACATCCCGTACAAATCAGACAAGTTTGGCTTGGGGTTTACTTCAACTGCTCAGAAGACTATGCGACGCGCCCGTGCCGGAGGGCCACCTGTGAAGATTACCAACCAAGGGGTCAATGCAGTAGAGGACAGCGAAGAAGATGGCAGCTTGGAAGATTGGATATTTCCTACTGTCAGCGGAGGACTACGCAACTGGGAAGCCAAAGACTTCATCCCAATAACTTTCATATCGCAGTAATTTATCTTTTACATTTCTGTTGGACTTGTAATAATTCACAAACAATTCATACATTTAAAACCTTGTGTCTTACCCGAGGCGCAACGGTCCCTTTGTAAGGGCTTTTATTTCATTTTCATATGTCATTCAATGAATCATGGACGCTTTTTCATATATAAACCTTTTGTGCTCATTGTCTTTCTTTTACATTTTTTTAAGAAGGCTATACCCTTACACACACCCACACTCACAAATGCAGGTACTCGTCCATTCCGGACCCCATGGGTAACAATTCTGCTACAGCCTTCAATGACTCTTAAGATCTGATCTACCAAGCCAAATACGAAGGTGAGGAAGATTGTGAGGTGCCAGGGAAATTGGCCAGACTGTTACAACAAGAGGAAAGGGCTATTCAACCTCATGAGGAGCTGTTGGATACAATCAACTTGGGTACCGAGGAAGATAAAAAGGAAATCAGAGTGGGTGCCAATCTAGAGCCGAGTGTCAAGGAGCGCCTAATTCATCTGTTGCATGATTATGTTGAGATCTTTGCCTGGTCATACGAAGACATGTCGGGACTCGATACATACATTGTGGTACACCGTCTACCCACAAGAGAAGATTGTCCACCAGTGAAGCAAAAAGTCCGCCGCATGAGACCTGACATGTCGGAGAAGATCAAAGCAGAGGTTATGAAACAGTTCAATGCTAGATTTCTGGCTGTTACTTCCTATCCTCAATGGGATTCCAACATTGTTCCCGTGCCTAAAAAGGACGGAAAAGTGAGAATGTGCGTGGATTATAGGGATTTAAACAGGGCCAACCCTAAAGATGATTTTACACTTCCACACATCGACATTCTGGTTGACAATACAGCCCAGCACAAAGTATTTTCTTTCATGGACGGATTCTCAGGCTATAACCAGATCAAAATGGCACCTGAAGACATGGATAAAACTACATTTGTCACACAGTAGGGTACGTTCTGCTACAAGGTGATGCCATTCGGACTGAAGAATGCCGGGGCAACCTATCAATGTGCCATGGTAGCTTTGTTTCATGATATGATACATCATGAGATAGAGGTCTACGTAGATGACATGATAGCCCGATCACAAACTGAAGAAGAACACCTTGATCACTTGCAAAAGCTGTTTTTCAGGTTAAAGGAGTACAAACTAAGGTTGAATCCAAACAAGTGCACATTCGGAGTTCGATCCGGTAAGCTCTTAGGTTTCATTGTCAGCAACAAAGGCATCGAGGTTGATCCTGCTAAAGTCAAAGAGATACAAGAAATGCCTGCTCCTCACACTAAGAAGGAAGTCAGAGGTTTTTTGGGACGCCTAAACTACATTGCTAGGTTCATTTCTCACCTAACATCTGCTTGTGAACCAATCTTCAAACTGTTGAAGAAAGATCAGGTATTTAGATGGAATGATGACTGTCAGATTGCTTTCGATAAAATCAAGGAGTATTTACTAGAGCCTCCTGTCTTGATGCCACCAGTCGAGGGAAGACTACTAATCATGTATCTGACCGTCTTAGAGAATTCAATGGGGTGCGTACTGGGGAAGCATGACGAGTCTGGCCAAAAAGAGCACGCCATTTATTACCTGAGCAAAAAGTTTACCGACTGTGAAACCAGATATTCACTGCTCGAGAAAACTTGTTGCGCTCTTGTATGGGCTGCTCGCCGACTAAGATAGTATATGTTGACTCATACCACTTTGTTGATATCTAAGATGGATCCGATAAAGTACATCTTCGAAAAGCCAGCTCTTTCTTGAAGAATAGCTAGATGGCAGATGATCCTAACGGAATATGACATCCAGTACACGACCCAAAAACTATAAAGGGAAGTGTGCTTGCTGATCATCTGGCCCATCCAGCTGTAGAAGATTATCAATCCATGAAGTTTGACTTCCCTGACGAAGACATCATGATAGTAGACAACTGCGAAGAGATCAGACCATATGACAGACCTGAACAAGGATCCCGATGGAACCTGTACTTTGATGGGGCATCCAATGCACTTGATAACGGTATCGGCGCTGTGCTTATATCTTCAAAAGGATGCCATACTCCTTTTACCGCCAAACTTTGCTTCAATTGTACGAACAACATGGCAGAGTACAAAGCATGCATCTTTGGACTCAAAGCTGCCATAGACTTGGGAATCAAATCTTTGATTGTGTTTGGGGATTCAGCTTTGGTCATCAGTCAGATCAAAGGAGAATGAGACACTAAGCATCCAAACCTTATCCCTTACAAAGAACATGTTTTGACATTGTTACCACATTTCGAGCAGATTACGTTCGAGCATTTCCCACGAGAAGAAAATCAGCTAGCAGATGCTCTTGCTACAATGTCATCCATGTTTAAACTTAATTGGGATAACGAGGCTCCCCAGATCTCCATTGAACGGATGTACGAACCAGAACACTGTCACGAGATTAATACCTAAGAAGTAGTGGACCAGTCGTGGTTTCATGAAGTCAAGAGGTATCTCGAGGCTCAGGAATATCCAAAAGGAGCTTCAGTCAATGACAAAAAGTTCTTAAGGAGATTCTCAGCTAAGTTCTTCCTAAGTAATGGCATCCTGTACAAACGCAATCATGATTCTATTCTGCTCCGTTGTATGGACAAGGCTGAGGCTGAAAGGATTATGGCTGAATTGCATGAAGGAACCTTTGGCACCCACTCTAGCGGGCATACGATGGCGAAGAAGATTCTACGGGCAGGATATTATTGGTCTACCATGGAAGCAGACTGCTATCAACACTCCCGGTCTTGCCATAAGTGTCAAATCTATGCAGATAAGGTGCACGTGCCTCCGGTTCCTTTAAATGTCTTAACAGCTCCTTGGCCCTTCGCTATGTGGGGAATCGATATGATTGGGGAGATCAAGCCTACAGCCTCCAATGGACACTGCTTCATTCTAGTGGCCATTGACTATTTCACCAAGTGGGTCAAAGCAGCTTCCTTCGCATCCGTTACTAAGAATGTTGTTGCCCGCTTCATCAAGCATAATCTTATTTTCCGCTACGATATCCCAGAAAGGATCATCACTGATAACGGTACAAACCTTAACAATACTATGATCACCTCTTTGTGCGAGCAGTTCAAGATTCAACATCACAATTCATCCCCCTATCGGCCAAAGATGAATGGTGCAGTCGAAGCTGCTAATAAAAACATCAAAAAGATCATACAAAAAATGACAGTCACCTACAAGGACTGACATGAGATGCTACCGTTTGCTCTCTACGGGTACCGTACCACGGCTCTCACATCAACTGGGGCAACACCCTATTCTTTGGTTTATGGCATGGAGGTTGTTTTACCTATTGAGGTTCAGATCCCCTCTTTGAGAATCATGAAGGATGCAGGTTTGAGTGAAGACGTTTGGATCTAGACCCGACTTGATCAACTGAACCTGATTGATGAAAAGAGACTTACTACTGTTTGCCACGGTCAGACGTACCAAAAACGGATGATCAAGGCTTTCAACAAGAAAGTCAGACGCCAGATATATCAAGTTAGAGATCTAGTGATCAAGCGCATTATCTTGCCACAAAGTGATCCCAGGGGAAAATGGACTCCTACCTATGAAGGACCATTTGTAATCAAGAGCATCTTTTCTGGTGGGGCAATGATCTTAACCACCATGGACGGTGACGACCTGCCAAACCCTGCGAACACAGACATATTCAAAAGATGCTACGCATAAGAGACCCGCTAGGTTGACACACCTAGGCAAAACAAGGGCATCCCGACGAACCAAAAGGTTCGGGCAAAAATTAGGGATAAAAAAAAAATCTGTACACCCGACAAGTTGAAAACCCGAAAGGGTGACTTGGGCAAAAAAGGGTTTCCCGGTGGACTGAAAACCCGAAAGGGCAGTCCAGGCAAAAGTTAGGGAATTAAAACGTATGACTATGTCTCGTCAGATCACTTTAAGGACAATCTCTTCACTAACATACTTTGAGCTTATGATCAATCCAATCATCTTCGGACGAAGCAACGGACAGACAAGATATTCGGAGATACGAAGGCTATAGCAGAATGGGAACCCCATGGGATTTTTTACACATAGCTATATTTCTTTGTATAAATTTTTCTTATTTTTATGACACCATCCTCTTACTAGGATGTTTGTCTCCTTTGTACAAAATACTTATTCAAAGTAAATACAAAGATATCTCTTTAAACTGCAGAAAACCATTTTCCTTTTTCTTTTACACTTGTGTTTTTATTTGCAAAAACGTCCAATGATTCATTAATGAACATATGCATTTGAACATAATTATTGTTTACAAATAAACAAAATGGAAAAGAGAAATTACTGACAGATTGAAAGGATAGGAAAACGTATTTAGGCTATTCCATGAGCAATCCCTACAGTACGTAATTAAGATCCCCAACGGAGCCAAAATTTCAAACTATCAATCCCAAGCAGAAACCATCCAGTTTCTCCAAATTCCCCAGCAAGTTATCTTGAAGTATGAAAGAGCAAACAGATAACAGTTAACTTTTGTCTCTCCCCAACCTAGGATAACTCCCCAGTAGAGTGGCAGACGACCGAAACTCCTGAACTTTTTCCAAACAAGAATAAGTTTTCTTCCCCATAGAGTTTTCATTGCTCCCCAACAGAATGAAGATTCTCTTTATTAATTCCCCGCAGAAGTCATCAGAGTTTTCGTTTATTCCCCAGCGGGACAAGGATTCCCATTGTGTAATCCCCAGTAGAAGTCATCAAAATTCTATGGATTCCCCAGACAGATTACTCAAGCAGTATATGGAATTGCTCGCAACAGAATTTTTGCCAATACTCCAACTTCAACAACATGAAGAATCCACATATCCTCAGCAGTCAAGGATTTATTATCCTCAGCAGTCAAGGATTTGTTTTCCTCAACAGTCAAGGATTTATTTTCCTCAACAATACAGTGAATTAGCTTACATGCGCATACATTACATCCATATATCATAAACATTGATAAAACACATATATTACATCATACATTTCATGCAACATAACTTTATGCTTCAACTAACGTTTTACCCTTTTCAGGATAAGATTAACAGCTACCATTAACAATGTTCAAAGATTCTAGATACAATACAGATACACTCTAGACACGGAAGTCATTCTGTTGCTCATTCAGATTCAGATTTCAGATACAGTTCAGATACGCTCCAGATACGGATGCCATCCTGATACTTATTCAGATTTCAACTATCAGATACAGATTAGATACGCTCCAGATACGAATGTTATCCTGATACTTATTCAGATTTCAACTATCATATACATATTAGATACGCTCCAGACACGAAAGCCATTCTATTTCTTATTCAGATCAAACCTTCAGATACAGTTCGGATACACTCCAGACAAGGATGTCGTTCTAATACTCATTCAAATTTCAACTATCAGATACTGTACAGATACGCTCCAGGCTAGGATGCCATTCTGTTACTTATTCATATTTCAACTATAAAATACATATTAGATACGCTCTAGATACGGATGTCATCCTGATACTTAATCAGATTTCAACTATCAGATACAGATTAGATATGCTCCAGACATGGAAGCCATTCTATTTCTTATTCAGATCAAACCTTCAGATACAGTTCAGATACACTCCTGACAAGGATGTCATTCTGATACTCATTCAGATTTCAACTATCAGATACAGTACAGATACGCTCCAGGATAGGATGCCATTTTGTTACTTATTCAGATTCAGCTTTCAGATGCAGTTCAGATATGCTCCAGATATGGATGCCATCCTGATACTCATTCAGATTTCAAGTTCAGATACGCTCCAGACACGGGTGCCATTCTGGCCCTTGTTCAGATTGTAAGTTTAGATACAGTTCAGATACGCTCCAGACACGGATGCTATTCTGTTTCTCATTCAGATTTCAAGTCTCCAGATACAACTCAGATACGTTCCAAATACGGACACCATTCTGATACTTATTCTTCTGACTTACAACATACAATTCAGCAAACATTCTTGGATGGCATCTACAAGCCCATCTCCAACAAGATTCTATCACCTCTCCAAATGGCATATTTAAGCCCATTCCCTCAACTACACTTTGTCGAGTGCAAATTTATGGGCACTCTAGTGTCCAATCATCTTTTACCTTCGAGTCGCGAACGGTAAAACTCTCCAATCTAACTCTTCAGTTTCAAGAAGATTGAACAGGGGAAGTTATTGTACCCCAAAATTTTCCCTCTCATTTATCAAGATTTTTCTCACAAGACTTCTTGGACTCAAGACAAGATTAGGGTTTGGTCAGCTCAAGACACCTCATCTTGCACTGATAACCCAAAATTAGGGTTTGAGTCTACACAAGGATTTTTGGACCACCAATGCTTCATTTGACTTTCATACATCATCTTGGACCCCCTAAGATTGCTCATGTTAAGTTACAAGCCTTGAACCATATTTTTGATCAGTCAATTGGATAGTTGACCTAAAAATTAGTTGTATTGGGGAAAAAGTCAACTATGGACGATTTACAGTCAAACTTCATAATTTTTGATCCACAATAACATTTTAGACTCATATGTACCATTTTATCAAGTTTGGATCATAACTCCTCAAAGAAATTTGATCAAATCATCAAAAGGGCAAAATGGTCAAAATTAGGGTTTTGACTGAGAAAGGGCAATTTCTGTTTTTTAACCTAGCCAAGGACCAATTGAGTTCAAGCATGATTTCAAGGGTTCAATGGCATCATCTTGACATAATTACATGGTTCAAAAGATCTCAAGTTCATTGGACTGACAAATGAATTTTTCAGTCAACTGATCAAAAGTCAACTATACACTGAAAAGTCAAACTTTGACTTTTTGGTCAAAATCAAGTGCCAAGGGTCATAATTCATCAAGATATGTCAAAATGTGAAACTTGTTGACCAAGAAAACCAATTTTGAAAATTAGGGATTTGAATTTGAAAATTTTCATAACTTAGAATTTTTCTAAGTATGGAAATTTTCTTATTTTTTTCAAACTTTTTACAACTTTTTCACCATGATGCATTTTGATTCAAAGCAAACTTCCAACATGAAAGTTGTATTCCTCCACTAAATCTACAACTTTGCTTCACAAACTTTTCCGAAAAGATGCTTGGATTTCAAGTTATGAATTTGTGAACATAGGTTCATGAACTAAATAACTTAGTGAAATTTTGCCCTAATTTAGGCAGGTTTTGGACCCAACTTCATGGACATTTTTCACATAGTTCCAAGAGGTATCTCAAAATTAATTTCAAAGATGGATTATAGATCACATTGCAATATTTCCAAAATGTCAAGGAACTCCCCAAGATCATTTTTGGTTAGGGAGAATCGAAGAAGGGAAGTTGGCATTTTATCACTTTTGATCAAGCCATTTTTACAAAGCATCAAGTTGCAAATCAGATCTTTGATGTTTGAATCTTACTTTACATGTCCTAAACTCATTCTACACTCTATAATTAAATGCAAACTCAGAAGAAAAAGGCATTATCTTTGCTTTTGAAGCATTGTACAAGAGATAATTCCATTTTAAGCATAAAGGTTACAATGCTATTTTCATAAAGTGAGCTTTTGTAACTTTATCAATCTTGAGTCTTGGACCTGTCCTTTTGGTGCAAGCAACTTCCACAGGTCTTAAGAAATTTGTACAAGCCCTTTGAAGCCCTCAAACTAGCCAGTACAAGCATGTTAGCATTGGTCACTTCACTTTACTTAAAAAGAAAGAAAGTTGGTGAAAAGAAAAGAGCTTGCACATCTGTTGAGAAGCTGACTTTGTATCCATTCTATACAAGTATACAAACTTGTCACAAGGCAAAGGACGATTGCATTGAAGCTAGAACTCACTCAAACTCAAAAACTCCATTTTTTTGCCAAAACTCATAGATTCTGCAAAACCATAACCAACACATATTTGGCTCGTGCGTTTTGTGATTAAACACTTCAAGCACTTCATAAACATCCTACCAAAGCTATCTAAGCCCTTGCCCTGGTTCTGTAACCCCTGTTTCAGCCATTTCCATTTTCAACCTTGAAGCTTGCAGCTTGACTTATGCAGGAAGTTCCAGCCATTCTCAAGGCAAGATAAGCATTGGAATAGCTTGAAGGAAGTTCAAGGAAGCTCACACAATCCTCAGGCCTCCATTAAATTCCCTACATTGCTCTACTCAAATCCAACTGAAGGAGGTATTTTCTTGAACTCTCTATCTCTGTATTTAGGCATCCTCAAGCCACAATTTGTGAAGAAAAAATGTAGTCCATAACATGGTGAAGCTGTACATATGCATACTTTTCATTTATATTAACTATGCTGTGAGAATTTGAAGCTTGAAGTTCATGAAATTTTTAGGTCACGAATTAGGGGTCCCAAAATTCTCTCTGATCTTTGAGAGTTAGGTTACAAATTTTATATGGTTGGAATCGTGAGATTAAATGCCACAAGTTTCATGTTATGGGTTTTTGTTTTTGTGCAAGCATGAGGAAGTTGCAGGTTTGAAGGAAAACGCGCGCACAAGGACTGGCTGGAGGACAAGGATGAGTGTCCTGGGCTTTTTTTGCAGCTTTGGCCTTTTTTTTACTAACCACACCTCCTGACTTACTTTTACACCCCCTGACTTATTTCTTATATTTTTGCATTTTCTTGCATATTTTTATATTTATTACTTGCATTTATTTTTTCTAATGATACAAAATGCCCAAAAATAATTTATTTATTTTCACACTTTTATTTTATTTTATTTATTTATTTTCTCACATAAAAATAGTTTATTTGATAAATAGATTTTATTTTCTTAAAATAACTTGTAAATAATAAAAAATACTTAATATTTTTTATATTATTTATACACATAAAATATTTATTTTCCATACATATTTAATTTTTAATATTTGTACATAATATTATTTATTATTTTCTTATACAAAAATGGACAAAATATTAATATGAAACATTATTTTTCTTTGAATTAAAAATTAGGGTTTCACCCTTCCAAAAATAATATTATTTTTCCTTTCTTTTTAGGGTTTCAGTCAATTATTTTCTCATTCAAAAACCAAACATAAAACATTTTTTGCATAAATACATTGCATTGCATTTTAAATATTTGTATATTTATTTAATTCGCACATTATTCGATTGGGTTGTAATAATATATTTAGGTTTATATTTGTGCAAAATCCCCATTCAAAACTTGTATCCCCCCTCCCATAATAATTGTTGTAATAAATTAGTCTATTTTACGCAATTTATTGCTTTCATATACCATGTTTAGTAAAACTAGGGTTTGCATGACAAGAACAAAAACAAAACAAATATAAAAAACCTAATGCAAGACAAAAGCATGAAAAATGACACACTTTGCACACAAGCACCCTTAGGGTTTCTCCCACTTGGTTGCCTAAATTAAAATGGCCATGTTACGCATGCGAAGTATCTTGGCAAAACAAAACAAATATAAGATCATAGTCCCTCGATGATGCTATCAAAAGGTTGCCTAAAACAAAATGATCTTGGACCCTAAAAAATGCTAAGATACTTGGCAACATTACTATCATGGTCATACGATGACCCATGCCCGTTTCGTTTACATCTAAAGATAGAGTTGCTTACCAAATCAATGGTAAGTCAACAATGTCAAATAAATAAAAATGCACAAGAAAGACATTTGAGCAGGTAAATAGATTCTAGTTACTTGTTCCCTTCCAAAACAATCCTTGATATTTTCAAAAACAAACACACACACATTTCCAAGCATCTTACAAAACATTGAAACATTTTCAAAAGACAAAACATCTTTGTATACATTCTTATGAACGAGAATCATTACAAATATTGCCTAAACGAATGGCCTCTTTTCAAAATACTTTCAAAACCACACCAAACACCATTTCAAACAAAGCAAAGCAAGTGATCTAAACAAGTAACTAAGAGCCCATGGAAAACCATGGATGAAAAGGGTGCTAGCACCTTCCCTTTTCATAATCTACCCCCTGAACTCAAGAAAACATCTCAAAGGTCTTTCTTGTGCTTTTTATCTTTCCTTTTGGATAAAATAAAAGTCGGTGGCGACTCTTGCTAACCGCGACATTTGCAAACACAAACACAAAACCTCAAGTCAGTTCTCCCACCGTATCACAGTAAGTAACCCTATCTTTAGATGTAAAAGGGACTGGCATGGGTCATCGTATAACCATGATTAGCAATGTTGTAAGATATCTTAGCATTTTCTTTAAAGGGACTAAGATCATTTTGAAAGGCAACATGGATTGCGTTATCGAGGGACTATGATCTTGTATTTTTTGCTTGTTTTTGCTAAGATACGTCACATGCATAACATGGCCATTTTGTAAGGCAACAAAGTAGATTTACCCTAGGGGTGTATGTGTGCAAGTGTATTGATTTACATGCTTGTTTATCTTGAATTAGGGTTTGCTATTGTTGATTTTAGTCTTTCCATACAAACTCTAATTACTAACATTTATATAAAAGCGATAAATTGCGAAAAGTAAAATTACTACGCTATTACATCATTAGGAGAGGGGGTATACAAATTTACAAATGGGGATGACAAGTAAAGTAAACCCTAATTATTATTATAAGGCTTTGAAAATTACATAACTTATAATGCAAAAATAGTAAAATATGCAAGAAGATGTAAAGTGAGAGAAATTGTTTTTTAGGGTTTTTTTTATAGAAAAGGTTTTGTAATTAATTTCATTGAAGAAAAAACTAAGTCTAAGTTAACAAAAAAAACTAATTGTTTAGAAATTTTTTTTTTGAGGTTTCATTTGAAAACAAAGGTTTTATAAAGTTAGGTCATTTCCAATGATGCAATATGTCCAAAATAACCTAAAAAATCTCCAAAATCAAGAAATTTGGTGCATGAGCTGACACGGGCCGTGTCAGTGGACACGGGCACCTGTTTCAGGACCTGTCCATGAATTTTCTGCATTTTTTGGTTCCAGCCAATCTGACACGGCCGTGTCACGTGACACGGGCTCCCGTGTCAGCCCCTGTCCATCTTTTTTCTGCTTGTGTATGCACCAGTAACATTGACACGGGTCGTGTCGTGTGACACGGGCACCAGTGTCAGCCTCTGTCCATGCATTTTACTATGCTTCTTGTTGTACCCCAAAATTTGCCCTCCCATATTCTCCAAGAAATTGCCAAGTCAAGCTGCAAAATTCCCCAAGGGTTGCACAATGCAAAGGTCTCCTATACAGTCAAGATTAGGGTTTTGAGTCTGATCAAGAAAATGAAGTTATCAAGGGCCCAATCAAGTCTCATATGCCTACAAATATGGTCAAGTATCCTCATATCAAGTTTCAAGGCATCCAGTACAAAATTGCACAGTCAAAACCCTAAATTGCACTACAGTCAACTGTAGGGGCAAAATGGTCATTTGGCAGTCAAAAGTTCAAATTTTTGGTCAACATATCATTTTGAAGCCACAAACATCATTTGATCAATGCTTGATCATGATTCTCAAAATTTGGCTCAGAAAATCATCAAGATGCAAAAGTTTCCTTATTTGGACAGTTGAAAAAGTCAACTGAAATTGACCAGGGCATAACTTTCACATGGATTATCAGAAAAATTCCATCCAAAGCTAATTTTGAATAGAAAGACATTTCCTACAACTCATCTTCATACTTCAAGTCCAAGAAATGCTCTCACAAAAAGTTATCAATTTCAACATTATAGGTCATTTTCAAAAGTCAACAAAAAGGGACTTTAAGTCAAAGGCCATAACTTGAGATTGGTAAATCAAAATGACATGGGACCAAAGACATCGGTTAGAGGACTCAAATACCTTTCCAAAATGTCCAAGAACATGAGAAAAGCTTAAACATTGAGCAAGTTATGCCTTGTGGAAGTTGGGAAATGTTTGGATATTTTGAAAAGTCAACTTTGATCCAAATGAATTAAAATTGCTAATGGGCCCATTTTTCTTCCATGATTCATCATTCTAAGCAAGTGCACGACCACTTGGCCCAAAGGGAAGTATTTTCTCATTTTTTATTTATTTATTTGAATTTTTATTTATATTAATTCATTTAAATCAAATTAAATATAGGAAAAATACTAACCTAAGTTTTCAAATCCTTTTATACACATTTCAGCCTCAAGATTTCGTGCCTAAGTCAATATGGAAAGAATTGGAGCAATTGGATCTTAATTGATACAAAAACATGTGAAAAAGATATGAAAAAGATCTTAAGAAATCAAATTTTCAAAGACCATTAATTCATTGGATTTGTTCTACTTTTGTTAACCTAAAAGCCTCACTACATATGCCTGATGAGAAACCTAATGCAAGGAACCACAAAGCTGCGCTAAAGAACCATTGACAAACTTGGAAAAATTCCCTAAAAGCTCAAAACTGAAAAGCACCTTTTAGGTCGATTCAAAGCATAAAAACGATTCCATTAGCTTCCTTGAAGGTCCCTGATCACATTCCAATCAAGAACAGCCATCCAAACGCCAGGAATTGGTATATTGAATCAAAACTGTACAGGGAAAAATTGATTATCGTGTTTCATGTTTTAAGCATTTTTACAGCATTTTGTTCATAGATTCTTGTTCCTCATTTGATTCTAAAGCTAACCAATGCATTTAATTTGATTATCACGCTGTATATACGAATATGCCATGAGTGAATTTTAGGGTTTTCAGAGGTTGGAATTGGGGATTTGCAAACGAGGAAAAATTAAGCCTTGAGACCACCATGGTTGTACTCAGCACGTTCAGACGAAGGAGATAGGACCATCGCGCCCAATTTATGAACCCTTGAGAGCTAATCGCTATTTTTCAATAGCTGGCCTAAGGAAACGCGTCTAAAACCGTTGCCATACGTTCATGTTTCAGAAAAAAAAAAGAAAACACGTGAGGAAGACGATGTGTTGGCGAACGCTGATTGGCACGTTTGAATATTTCGCGCTTTGATCCACTAATGTTTTTCTTTTCTTTTATATTATTTACTTGTTACTAATATATCAAAAAGGTTCAGTGGCTCAGCTGGCAAACGCTCATTGCTTCAACATCCAAGACCTGGGTTCGAGCCCCAGGTCTTCAATAATTTCTATATTATTTTTCAATAACGTTTCCCATGCAGCTTCAGTAACATAGACGCATCATATGCCCCAGATCAAACCTTGCCACGTTCATCTGGAGATCTAATCAAAGGCCAAGAATCAAAGAACATGTTGTGCCCTGGTCCACGCTCCAGCATAATACTCAAAAAAGGTCAAAGAAGGCTATACTAAATGGGCCAGAATCTCACAAACTTAACCTCCATGTTGGGACTGAAACCCCCCTGGTTTGCAATTTTTCATATTCTTCTTATATTTTATTTTTAATTATTGTTTTATTTTCTTTATTTGTTTAATTTAATTAATAATTTTTTTTACCAAATACAAAAACCTCATAAAAATCAGAAAAGATGGAAAAAATATAATAATTTTTATTTTAATATTTTCTTGTAAATAAATTGGCATGTAATTAATTAGTTTTAAATTAGGTTACAATTTTAATTCTTTTCATAATAAAATATAAAAAACATAGAATTAGGTTTAATAAACTTTGTTCCGTTTAATTTTCTTTTTTACCATAATATTATTATTTATTTATTTTTATAATTAAATTGTACATAAAAAATTTAGGTTTAAATTAGGTTAAAATTCAATATTTTTCATAATAAATTTAAAAGCCATTATAATTAGGGTTTGCATTCAATTTTAATTAATTCTCTTTTTCATATTAAATCATAAAATACTAAAATACCAAAAAAACATTTTCTTTTAAATTTTAATTTTAATTCCTTATTAATTTTAATTTTTGCGAAAGGGTCCAACGCCCATATTTTTTTAATTGTTTAATTTCGCATACTTATTTCTTTTTCCGCTTAAATAATTATGTACCTCTCCCAAAGCCTTGTAATTACATCTCGCACTTTTCAATTTCTTTATTTACTTTACTTTATTTGCTTTTCTTTATTTTCCGTCAAATCGGGTCCGGTTTAATTTTGGCGATGTGGACCCGCGCCTTTGTAATAGTTTAGGAACTTTAATTTCCGCAACTTTTTTAACTGTTAATAATTGCATGCAAGAATGAATGTCTAAATAAAAACAAAGCGTAGAACACCAATAACATGACAAGACAAATATCAATGAAAACGACACACAAATCGCACACACCACCCCTAGGGTACGCCTCACTGTTGCCTTGCCTCCAAAGGTGATCGTCGAGTAGAGGATGTCTTAGTAAGTCCTCATGATCCGGGAACCTGGCATGAGGGTAGCTTCTAAGGTATCTTCCCATTACTCCGGTGATCACACTGTTGCCTTGTCCCTCGAAACGTGGCCGTCGACTATAGGACGTCTTAGTGAGTCCTTATGTTCCATTGATCTAGTTGCCTCAAAACGGTTGCCTCGGAACAAGTTGCCTCGGAATAGTTACCTCGGAATAAAAGATCAATGGCATAAGGGTAGCTCCTAAGGTATCTTACCTTTGCTTGGTGGCCACACTGTCCTAAAACTCGAATTGACCCGAACACCTCCAACGGTGGTGCTACCTACCTCTCAATGGTGGGATGGCACTACCTTAAGGACAATTACATAGCCTAATTCCTTAGGGTAGGTAGATGACTCATAGATACTTGCTCTATTCAAAAACAAATCAAAACTCTTTTCACACCGATACTTTCAAAAAGCTTTCAAAACAATTTTTTCAAACACTCTTGAGGACTGATACAAGAGTCGATCTGAAATCTTTAAACGAAACTTTTTCAAACCCACTCACACTTTGAAAAGCAAACATCTTTTGAAAACACAATGAGCAAGTATCTAAGAGCCCATGGATAACCATGGATAGAAAGGGTGATAACACCTTCCCTTTCTATAACCTACCTCCCGAACCGAGAGCAATCTCTTTAAGGAATTTTTCTGTGCCTTTGTCCTTTCCATTTGGAGAAAACAAAAGACGGTGGCGACTCTTGCTTCCGCGACATTTCGCGAACCAGCGTTAAACAGTCAGTTCCAGATCCACCGATCACAGAACTGGCGACTCTGCTGGGGACTTAAACTTAAAGTGAGGTGTACCTTAGGGTTAGTTCATAACTGTGTTTTCAATTGTATCGACTTGTCTGCTTTAAATTTGTGGGTTGCATCGGAGATACATAGATCCTAACCCGGATCTGGGGATACCATGTTTAGGTAGCATAAGCTGTGAGGGACCTGTCCGGCGTAGACCGACACAGGTGAAGCAGTGGCTACGTTGGTGTGGCACCTTAGTATGTACCGATATCCCTTGTGTCGTAACAAGGAGAATATGGGTCTTCTAAGGAGTCATTAAGCACCAACAACCTTAGAACCTTAATTGACACAACTTGGCCTTTAGAATAGTAGCAGTATGCTATGCCCATTGAGGCTAAACTCTCGTGATGGTTCTGGCTGCAAGAAAAGATTGCGATGCTGGAGTTATGACCGATTGAGGGTAGTCAATGATATTGGGATCCTCTAAGAACCCGGTTACTTTTGATTAGGACAGGTATGAACCAACAAACTGAAAGAGGGTAGTACCTAGACCTCATGCTGGCCTAAACTTTAGGGGCTTGCCTTGTGTGACTTGTGTGCCTTACCATGTTTGCCTTCGTATCTGTATGTGGTGTGCTTTATCATAACATCATAGCATCATGAGCATTGCATGCATCCTGCATAAGGACTGACCATTTCAAAGACAAGAGGGTTTCATCTTTGCTCTGTTTTGTAGGACATTATGATGCCTGTGCGAAGGAATACTATCCGGTTCAACTTTGTTCGTTCACCTGAGTTGCTTGATGAGTTGGTTAGCAGAATTCCAAATACCACTTCCTTCATTCAGAGGCATGGCTCCCTTCTCAGTCTAGTCACTGCAAAGCGGGATCAACAGTTGATGAGTGTTCTGACCCAGTTCTATGACCCTCTGTACCAGTGCTTCACCTTTCAAGACTTCCAGCTGGTCCCTACCCTGGAAGAGTTCTCTGATTTGCTTGGTATCCCTATCTTGGACCAGACTCCCTTTACTGGTTGGGAAAAGACCCTCAGGCTTGAGGATGTGGCTGCAGCTCTTCCTTTGACCCATCAAGAGGTAACAGACAACTGGGTAACTAGAAGCGGAGTTAAGGGTTTCTTGGCCAAGTTTCTGATTGGTAAAGCTAACAATTTCTGGAATGACCTGGACTTTAGGGCATATGAAGACATCTTGGCTCTCCTAATCTATGGGTTAGTCCTGTTTCCTAATCCTGACAACTTCATCAATGTCACTGCCATAAGGATCTTTATGTCTCAGAATCCTGTGCCCACTCTCTTGGGTGACATCTTGCAACAACTTCATGCCCGTACTACCCGAAGACGAGGAACCCTATGGTGTTGTATCCCTTTGTTGGTGAGGTGGTTTATTTCGCACCTCCCTAAGTTCGTACTGAAGAACCAAGAAGGAAGAGGTTGGGCTCATAGGTTAATGTCTCTCACCGATAAAGACATCATTTGGACTTGCAGAGGTTTGGATGAGGTAGCTATTATTGATCGATGCGGGGAGTATCCTAATGTTCCTCTGATTGGTACCCAAGGAGGGATCTCTTACAATCCATGTCTAGCACTCCGTCAGTTTGGAAGAGCAAGAAGAGCAGGCCCCCATGAGATGTTGGTGCCTCACATCAGTTTCGAGTTTCAGGTGGATAGTGACGAGCTGCGTCGTAGGTTCATCAAGGCTTGGGATAAGGTTCATAAAGCTGACCCACAAGAGTTAGGGCCAAAGACTTCTTTACCTATGGAAGCCTACTACAAATGGGTCCGCATCCGTGCTCAGAAGTTAGGTATGCCGTATGAAGCTGTCAGACCCGTCATTCTTGAGTGTCCTGACAAAGATGGTGTTCCTCCAACTGTCCTTACTCCTCAGATACCTACTGATTATGAGACATTGAAGAGATCTTGGTCGCAACTGCGAGAAGAGCGGGATTCTTACCGAGAAAAGTTCAACGAGCAGGAATCAAAGATCCAGAAGTTGACAAAGCAGTTGGAGAATGAGAGAGCTCTGAATGCCTACATCCGTACTGAGAAGAGGAGACCATGGGATCAATAAGGAGCCCCGGATGTGCTTTTACAGTTTTATTTCCATTCCAGTATCTCCTTTCATGTAACGCCTAAGGGCAACTTGTTGAATAATTTCAGTTGCAAAGTTGAATCTAATGAAGTGTGTTCTTTTTATTTGTTGTTTACAAAGTTGATTCCCGATTGTCTTTGAAAACATGACTCATACGCATTTCATACATCATGTGCATAGCAGTTTTTCCCTTTTCAGGTTGCTTACAGTTCTTCGCTGTTTATTTCAGCATCATGAATCCCGAATCTGCATCAATTGAGACATCAATCAAGGCTCTTCAGGTGCAGAATGCACAATTCCAGGAATTAATCAAGGGTCTGGCTCAAGGCCAAGAAGAACTGAAGGCTATGCTCCTGAAGAAGGAGAAGAAGAAGAAGAGAAGAACTATTATGTTCAACTCAGGCCGAAGGTTTGGCAATACTCTGCAGCATGAAGAGGCTGGTTCTTCTGTTGGCAAGAGTCCTTCTCAGGCAGAAGTAAAGGTCCCTAGCCCGGTAGTCTCTGACAACGAGACAGATTTTGATGAAGAGCAGTACCCTCCTGCAGACGACAAATATAAGCAACTGGAGGACAGATTGAAGGCTATGGAGGTTCAGCAGGTACCTGGGCTGGATTTCGGAGATCTGGGTTTGTCAACTGGTGTGATTATCCCCCACAAGTTCAAAGCACCATCCTTCTCTGAGTATGACGGGGCATCTTGTCCCAAGCTGCATCTGAGGTCCTATGTTCGGAAAATTCAGCCGTACTCTGTGGATAAGAATTTATGGATCCACTTCTTCCAGGAGAGTCTTTCAGGGACTCATCTCGAATGGTTCTATCAGCTGGATGGGACCAAGGTTCGTAACTGGGAGGAGTTGGCTACTGCTTTCTACAAGCAGTATCAATATAATGCCGACCTTGCCCCCACACGTACCCAACTCCAGGGTATGTCGTTAGGTGCAAGCGAAGGTTTTAAAGAGTACGCTCAGAAGTGGAGAGACCTGGCTGGTAGGGTGCAGCCACCATTGACTGATCGGGAGTTGGTAGACATGTTCTTGGGGACCCTATCTGGGCCATTTTTCAACCATCTCATTGGGAATTCTTCTGCTGGTTTCACTGATCTAATCTTGACTGGAGAAAGGATTGAAGCTGGGTTAAAGTCTGGAAAAATTCCGAAGGGTGCATCATCTAGTTCTGAGAAGAAACCCTTCAAGAAGGAGTCTAGTGCCGTATATGGTTCCAGGAAATCAGAGAGACATGAACACCGCCAATCTGTCAGTGCAGTAATGATTGCTAAGCCTGCTGCTGCTTCCCGGCCAAACAATCCTCAGAAGTTTGAAAGGCCCCGGAGAGAATTCACCCGCTTAAGCATGACTTTGTCGCAGATCCTGCCACAGTTACTCTCAACCAATTTAGTGACTGTCAGGGAGGCGCCGAAGTTTCCAAATATTGCATCCCCCAAGTACAACCCGAATGCTCGTTGTGCCTACCATTCAGATAGCCCGGGGCACTCTACCGATGACTGTTGGGCACTAAAGAACAAGCTGCAGGACCTTATTGACGCCAAAGAAGTACAGTTTGAGGCATCTGAGAAGCCTAATGTAGTGACAGCTCCCCTACCTCCTCATGGAGTAAATGCTATCGGGGACGAAGACGAAGTGGACGATGCTGAGTTTGATAGTTGGATCTACCCGGCAACCAACGGCGGATCTAACAATTGGAGTGCAAAGGACAACTTATCTGTTTCTCTTGTTACTGAGTAATGAATTCCTATGTTTTGTTATTTTGTAATAAACAATGATAAACTCTATGGCCCGGTGTCTTACCCGAGGCACCGTGGTTCTATTTGTGAGGGCTTACAAACTGTCATTTCATATATCATGAATGAAAATCTTGGACGTTTTTCGCATTGCAAATATTGTGCTCCTTTTCTGTCTTTCTTTCCCTTTACATAATTTTCAAAACAGCTGTATTTACACACACACTCACTCATACAGGTTTCAATACACTCTGGATCTCACTGATAACAACTCTGCTACTGCCAATTATGACTTCGAAAATCCGATCAACTTAGCCGAAGACGAAGGTGAAGATGATTGCGAAGTGCCTGGCGAGCTTGCAAGACTGTTGCTTCAGGAAGAGAGGGCAATTCAACCCCATGAAGAGCCAGTGGAAACAATAAACTTGGGTACTGAAGCAGACAGGAAAGAGGTAAAGATTGGTGCCAACCTAGAGCTCAGCGTGAAGCAACGGTTAACCAAGATGTTGCATGATTATATGGAGATCTTTGCCTGGTCCTACGAAGACATGCCCGGGTTGGATACCGATATTGTGGTCCATCATTTGCCAACTAAGGAAGACTGTCCTCCAGTTAAGCAAAAGGTCCGTCGGATGCGTCCAGAGATGTCTGAGAAGATTAAGGCCGAGGTTATGAAACAGTTTGATGCCGGGTTCCTTGCAGTGACTTCTTACCCTCAGTGGGTTGCTAATGTGGTGCCGGTACCTAAGAAGGACGGTAAGGTCAGAATGTGTGTCGACTATAGGGATCTGAACAGGGCCAGCCCCAAGGATGACTTCCCCTTACCTCACATTGATGTCCTCGTTGATAATACGGCTCATCACAAGGTATTCTCTTTCATGGATGGTTTTTCAGGTTACAATCAGATTAAGATGGCACCTGAAGACATGGAAAAGACTACATTTGTTACTCAGTGGGGCACCTTCTGTTACAAGGTCATGCCATTTGGATTAAAGAACGCTGGGGCAACCTACCAACGTGCCATGGTTGCTTTATTTCATGATATGATCCATCATGAGATAGAAGTGTATGTTGACGACATGATCGCAAGATCCCAAACTGAGGAAGAGCATCTAGATCATCTGCAGAAGTTGTTTGACCGGTTGAAACTATACAAGCTAAGATTGAACCCGAACAAGTGCACCTTCGGGGTAAGATCGGGAAAATTGCTAGGCTTCGTGGTCAGTGATAAAGGTATTCAAGTGGACCCTGCTAAGGTCAAAGCTATTCAAGAGATGCCAGTTCCAAAGACAGAGAAGGAAGTCAGAGGGTTTCTAGGGCGCCTGAATTACATTGCTCGCTTCATCTCACATCTGACTGCTACCTGTGAGCCAATCTTCAAGCTGCTAAAGAAAGATCAGGTAGTACGTTGGAACGATGAATGTCAGGCTGCTTTTGACAGAATCAAAGAGTATCTCCAAGAACCACCTATCCTTATGCCACCGGTTGAAGGGAGACCTCTGATACTATACCTGACAGTGCTTGACAACTCAATGGGGTGCGTGTTGGGGCAGCGTGACGAGTCTGGCCGAAAAGAGCATGCCATTTATTACCTTAGCAAAAAGTTTACCGACTGTGAGACCCGATACTCACTGCTTGAGAAAACTTGCTGCGCTTTGGTATGGGCTGCTCGCCGGCTGAGACAGTATATGCTGACTCACACCACCTTGTTGATCTCAAAGATGGATCCGATAAAGTACACATTCGAAAAGCCTGCTCTGTCTGGGAGAATTGCAAGATGGCAAATGATCTTGACGGAATACGACATCCAGTACACGACCCAGAAAGCCATCAAGGGAAGTGTATTGGCAGACCACCTGGCACACCAAGCTGTAGATGACTATCAATCAATGAACTTTGAATTTCCGGATGAAAGCATTATGATAGTGACTGATTGTGAAGTACCTGGACCGGATGAAGGACCTGAACCAGGATCCCGATGGTCTATGCACTTTGACGGAGCCTCCAATGCTTTGGGAAATGGTATCGGCGCCATAATCATATCTCCTCAAGGTACTCATACTCCACTCACTGCCCGGCTATGTTTCAACTGTACCAACAACATGGCAGAGTATGAGGCGTGCATCATGGGTCTTCAAGCGGCGATTGACCTAAGGATCAAGTTTCTGAGTGTCTTCGGAGATTCCGCTCTTGTGATCAATCAGATCAAAGGAGAGTGGGATACGAAACATCCCAACTTGATTCCTTACCGAGAATGTGTGTTGACCTTGATCCCCCACTTCACGGAGATAACCTTTGAACACTTTCCAAGAGAAGAGAATCAGTTGGCGGACGCGTTAGCTACAATGTCTTCTTTGTTCAAAGTTAAATGGGATAATGAGGCTCCCCGGATCATCATCTGGAAACTGGACGAACCGGCATACTGTTGTGATCTCGAAACTGAATTGGTGACTGAGAAGCCTTGGTACCACGAAGTGAAGAGATATCTGGAAACTCAGGAATACCCAGAAGGTGCCTCTGTCAATGATAAGAAATTCCTGAGGAGGTTTGCAGCCAAGTTCTTCCTTAGCAACGACATCTTGTATAAGCGAAACCATGATTCAACCTTACTGCGTTGTGTGGATAAGACTGAAGCAGGAAGGATCATGGAAGAGCTACATGAAGGGACCTTTGGTACACACTCCAGTGGACACACTATGGCTAAGAAAATCCTACGGGCAGGATATTACTGGTCCACCATGGAAGCTGATTGTTACCAACATTCCAGGACATGCCATAAATGTCAGATTTATGCAGACAAGGTGCATGTTCCTCCGGTTCCCCTGAATGTTCTGACTGCGCCTTGGCCGTTTGCAATGTGGGGCATAGACATGATTGGCGAGATTAAACCTACGGCATCCAATGGACATCGCTTCATCCTAGTGGCGATTGATTATTTCACGAAGTGGGTTGAGGCAGCATCCTATGCTACGGTAACCAAGACTGTTGTGGCACGGTTCATTCGGCATAACCTGATCTGTCGATACGGCGTCCCTGAGCGGATTATTACAGACAACGGTACCAATCTGAACAATAAGATGATCACTGAGCTCTGCGAACAGTTCAAGATACAGCACCACAATTCTTCTCCTTACAGACCGAAGATGAATGGGGCTGTAGAAGCAGCAAATAAGAACATCAAGAAAATCGTGCAGAAGATGACAGTGACCTATAAGGATTGGCACGAGATGTTACCGTTCGCTCTACATGGGTACCGTACCTCAGCTAGGACGTCAACCGGGGCAACTCCTTTCTCTCTGGTTTATGGTATGGAGGCAGTCTTGCCGATCGAAGTACAAATTCCCTCTCTCCGGATAATGAAGGATGCAAACCTGAACGAAGATGATTGGATCCAGACACGACTTGATCAACTCAACCTCATTGACGAAAAGAGACTTGCTGCTATCTGTCATGGTCAGACGTATCAGAAACGGATGATCAGGGCATTTAACAAAAAGGTCAAACCACAGGAATATCAAGTTGGGGATTTGGTAATCAAGAGAATCATCCTTCCTCAGAGTGATCCAAGGGGCAAATGGACCCCTACGTACGAAGGGCCATTTGTGGTTAAGCATGTGTTCTCAGGAGGAGCCATGATATTAACCAATATGGATGGTGACGACCTTCCTCACCCCGCCAATGCAGACATAGTAAAAAAATACTACGCATGAAAAAAAGACCCGCTAGGCTGACACGCCTAGGCAAAAATTAGGGCTTCCCGTCGAACCAAAAGGGTTCGGGCAAAATGAAGGGATGAAAATGAAAAAATCTGTACACCCGGCAAGTCGAAAACCTGAAAAGGCGGCTTGGGCAAAAATGGGTATCCCGGTGGACTGAAAACCCGAAAGGGCAGTCCAGGCAAAAAGTAGGGATAAAAGTGTAATACTATGTCTCATTGGATCACTTTGCATCCAGAATCCGGTATCTACATCAAGTTCAGACGGCATCGATCAGTCAGCTTCACCTTCAACCAAGGTCATCAAGTGATGAGACGCTCGGAGTTATAAAGGCAATAGCAGAGTTGAAACCCAGTGGGATCATTCACTTCACATAGCTGTTTTATTTTCTTTTGTACAAAATTTGTATAAACTCTTTTGTTCGGCGGCGTTCTCTTACTAGGACGTCAGCCTCTTGTACACAAAACGCCTATTTTCAGGCCATTCAAAAATCAATACAAATATATTTTCAGTTAAACGTGCCAAGTGTTTTTCTTTTTCTGTTTTGTTTTGCGAAGAACGTCCAAGGTTCAATTTGTGATATATGCATTGACAATAGTTTGCTAACTCATAAATATTTGCATACGAAACAAAGGAATTAATTGCAGGTGACACTACAAACAGGGGCAATAAAAGAGTTGTCTGAGCAGTCTAATTGTTCTATCCTCCAAAGTACCAAGGTAGGTTCAGCTAAAAGAATATGATCAAGTACATAATTAATTCCCCAGAGAGTGATTCAGCAAAACAGTGCACTCTTCTCCAAACAGAATTATCAAATCTCAAGGAAGTTGGGCATCCTCCAGCAGATCCCAACATTCCCCAGCAGCAATACGTATATTCTTAACAAGCATCCCCGGCAGTCTTGGTCTAAAGATTGTTCCCCGGCGGCATATCCATATCCAAAGGGATCACTTCCCCAGCATATCAAAACTCCCCAGAAGAGTCCAATCCAGTTTCCCCAGGAAGGTTGGAATTTATCATCCCCAAGCAGTAAGCTTATCCCCAGTAGATTCTGGAAGCTTACCCTCGCAGAGCACGAACGCGTCGTCCGGCTTTATTCAAAGAGTTATTTCCTTAACAGGATATAACTGGGTTATCCTCAGCCAAAAGCCACGGAAAGAGCGTCGTCGACAAAGTCTTCTTACCCCAGCGAAGTCCATCAACACTTCCAACAACAAGGGTATCCCCAGCAAACTGTTATCAACATTCAACAAAGCATCCCTCTTCCTACAGAGTATTGCTTCCCAGCATAGTCGTCAGAGTATCTTTTCTCCCCGCAGAATCTCCCATTCGCCAAGTTTATTCCGCAACGGAGTCATCTTCCCCTACCGGTATTCTTGCAGTTATCATCCCCAGCGGAGGCGAAATTTATTCTTCAACATCAGCCCAGGATACGACTTCCCGGCACCCGTCAAGGATTTACTTTCCTAGACAGAAACATACATAAAATATCACATACATCATTACAACATGCATAGACACATCATATCATACAAGTCTCATTTATGTTGAGAACATCATTGCTTGATCCATATCATGCATTGCATATGACCGACCTTTACCCTTTCAGGAAAGATCCAGTTAAGCTCTCAAGCTACATTTCAAGACCTAGACCGGTTCAGTTAAATCGCCCTAAGATTTTCCTGATGCTTATCCAGTCAAAGGCCTTCTCTTGTTCAGTCAGATCGACCCTAAGATCTCCCTGATGCTTATCCAGTTGAAGATATTTCAAGACCTAGACCGGTTCAGTTAAATCGACCCCAAGATTTTCCTGATGCTTATCCAGTCAAAGGCCTTCTCTGGTTCAGTCAGATCGACCCTAAGATCTCCCTGATGCTTACCCAGTTGAAGATATTTCAAGACCTAGACCGGTTCAGTTAAATCGACCCCAAGATTTTCCTGATGCTTATCCAGTCAAAGGCCTTTTCTGGTTCAGTCAGATCGACCCTAAGATCTCCCTGATGCTTATCCAGTTGAAGATATTTCAAGACCTTGTCCGGTTCAGTTAAATCGATCCCAAGATTTTCTTGATGCTTATCCAGTCAAAGGCCTTCTCTGGTTCAGTCAGATCGACCCTAAGATCTCCCTGATGCCTACCCAGTTGAAGATATTTCAAGACCTAGACCGGTTCAGTTAAATCGACCCCAAGATTTTCCTGATGCTTATCCAGTCAAAGGCCTTCTCTGGTTCAGTCAGATCGACCCTAAGATCTCCCTGATGCTTATCCAGTTGAAGATATTTCAAGACCTTGTCCGGTTCAGTTAAATCGATCCCAAGATTTTCCTGATGCTTATCCAGTCAAAGGCCTTCTCTAGTTCAGTCAGATCGACCCTAAGATCTCCCTGATGCCTATCCAGTTGAAGATATTTCAAGACCTTGTCCGGTTCAGTTAAATCGATCCCAAGATTTTCCTGATGCTTATCCAGTCAAAGGCCTTCTCTGGTTCAGTCAGATCGACCCTAAGATCTCCCTGATGCTTATCCAGTTGAAGATATTCCAAGACCTTGTCCGGTTCAGTTAAATCGACCCTAAGATTTTCCTGATGCTTATCCAGTCAAAGGCCTTCTCTGGTTCAGTCAGATCGACCCTAAGATCTCCTTGATTCTTATCCCAGTAGAAGACACCCAAGATTTTTCTCAATGAGCGTTGTTGAAGTTAAAGTCGCCCAAGATTCTCTTATCATTCATGCTAAGGCAGTAACCATCCCTGGTTCATTCATCGCCGTTTAAAGCTCCAGACTCAACTCCTGTAACCAGTCAGGACATATCTATACCAAACATCTGAAAACCAGCTCCTGCAACGTGTCAAGTACTCATTTTCTATTTTGCAGGTATGCAGGTTCTCGCTAAGGAATCTCCTACGCGATCAACATCCAGATGGCATCTATAAGCCCATCATCCTATCCAGCAATCTCCAAATGGCATCTATAAGCCCATTCCCCCATCACACTGCTAACATATGAGCGCAAATTTCTGGGCACTCTAGTGTCCAATCATCTTCTACCCTCGGATTACGAAAGGCATGCCAGCCAATCTGCATCCTCAGGTCTAAGAAGATTGAACAGGGGAAACTGTTGTACCCCAAAATTTTCCCTCCCATATTCTCCAAGAAATTGCCAAGTCAAGCTGCAAAATTCCCCAAGGGTTGCACAATGCAAAGGTCTCCTATACAGTCAAGATTAGGGTTTTGAGTCTGATCAAGAAAATGAAGTTATCAAGGGCCCAATCAAGTCTCATATGCCTACAAATATGGTCAAGTATCCTCATATCAAGTTTCAAGGCATCCAGTACAAAATTGCACAGTCAAAACCCTAAATTGCACTACAGTCAACTGTAGGGGCAAAATGGTCATTTGGCAGTCAAAAGTTCAAATTTTTGGTCAACATATCATTTTGAAGCCACAAACATCATTTGATCAATGCTTGATCATGATTCTCAAAATTTGGCTCAGAAAATCATCAAGATGCAAAAGTTTCCTTATTTGGACAGCTGAAAAAGTCAACTGAAATTGACCAGGGCATAACTTTCACATGGATTATCAGAAAAATTCCATCTAAAGCTCATTTTGAAGAGATAGACATTTCCTACAACTCATCTTCATACTTCAAGTCCAAGAAATTCTCTCACAAAAAGTTATCAATTTCAACATTATAGGTCATTTTCAAAAGTCAACAAAAAGGGACTTTAAGTCAAAGGCCATAACTTGAGATTGGTAAATCAAAATGACATGGGACCAAAGACATTGGTTAGAGGACTCAAAGACCTTTCCAAAATGTCCAAGAACATGAGAAAAGCTTAAACATTGAGCAAGTTATGCCTTGTGGAAGTTAGGAAATTTTTGGATATTTTGAAAAGTCAACTTTGATCCAAATGACTTAAAATTGCTAATGGGCCCATTTTTCTTCCATGATTCATCATTCTAAGCATGTGCACGACCACTTATCCCAAAGGGAAGTATTTTCTCATTTTTTATTTATTTATTTGAATTTTTATTTATATTAATTCATTTAAATCAAATTAAATATAGGAAAAATACTAACCTAAGTTTTCAAATCCTTTTATACACATTTCAGCCTCAAGATTTCGTGCCTAAGTCAATATGGAAAGAATTGGAGCAATTGGATCTTAATTGATACAAAAACATGTGAAAAAGATATGAAAAAGATCTTAAGAAATCAAATTTTCAAAGACCATTAATTCATTGGATTTGTTCTACTTTTGTTAACCTAAAAGCCTCACTACATATGCCTGATGAGAAACCTAATGCAAGGAACCACAAAGCTGCGCTAAAGAACCATTGACAAACTTGGAAAAATTCCCTAAAAGCTCAAAACTGAAAAGCACCTTTTAGGTCGATTCAAAGCATAAAAACGATTCCATTAGCTTCCTTGAAGGTCCCTGATCACATTCCAATCAAGAACAGCCATCCAAACGCCAGGAATTGGTATATTGAATCAAAACTGTACAGGGAAAAATTGATTATCGTGTTTCATGTTTTAAGCATTTTTACAGCATTTTGTTCATAGATTCTTGTTCCTCATTTGATTCTAAAGCTAACCAATGCATTTAATTTGATTATCACGCTGTATATACGAATATGCCATGAGTGAATTTTAGGGTTTTCAGAGGTTGGAATTGGGGATTTGCAAACGAGGAAAAATTAAGCCTTGAGACCACCATGGTTGTACTCAGCACGTTCAGACGAAGGAGATAGGACCATCGCGCCCAATTTATGAACCCTTGAGAGCTAATCGCTATTTTTCAATAGCTGGCCTAAGGAAACGCGTCTAAAACCGTTGCCATACGTTCATGTTTCAGGAAAAAAAAAGAAAACACGTGAGGAAGACGATGTGTTGGCGAACGCTGATTGGCACGTTTGAATATTTCGCGCTTTGATCCACTAATGTTTTTCTTTTCTTTTATATTATTTACTTGTTACTAATATATCAAAAAGGTTCAGTGGCTCAGCTGGCAAACGCTCATTGCTTCAACATCCAAGACCTGGGTTCGAGCCCCAGGTCTTCAATAATTTCTATATTATTTTTCAATAACGTTTCCCATGCAGCTTCAGTAACATAGACGCATCATATGCCCCAGATCAAACCTTGCCACGTTCATCTGGAGATCTAATCAAAGGCCAAGAATCAAAGAACATGTTGTGCCCTGGTCCACGCTCCAGCATAATACTCAAAAAAGGTCAAAGAAGGCTATACTAAATGGGCCAGAATCTCACAAACTTAACCTCCATGTTGGGACTGAAACCCCCCTGGTTTGCAATTTTTCATATTCTTCTTATATTTTATTTTTAATTATTGTTTTATTTTCTTTATTTGTTTAATTTAATTATTAATTTTTTTTACCAAATACAAAAACCTCATAAAAATCAGAAAAGATGGAAAAAATATAATAATTTTTATTTTAATATTTTCTTGTAAATAAATTGGCATGTAATTAATTAGTTTTAAATTAGGTTACAATTTTAATTCTTTTCATAATAAAATATAAAAAACATAGAATTAGGTTTAATAAACTTTATTCTGTTTAATTTTCTTTTTTACCATAATATTATTATTTATTTATTTTTATAATTAAATTGTACATAAAAAATTTAGGTTTAAATTAGGTTAAAATTCAATATTTTTCATAATAAATTTAAAAGCCATTATAATTAGGGTTTGCATTCAATTTTAATTAATTCTCTTTTTCATATTAAATCATAAAATACTAAAATACCAAAAAAACATTTTCTTTTAAATTTTAATTTTAATTCCTTATTAATTTTAATTTTTGCGAAAGGGTCCAACGCCCATATTTTTTTAATTGTTTAATTTCGCATACTTATTTCTTTTTCCGCTTAAATAATTATGTACCTCTCCCAAAGCCTTGTAATTACATCTCGCACTTTTCAATTTCTTTATTTACTTTACTTTATTTGCTTTTCTTTATTTTCCGTCAAATCGGGTCCGGTTTAATTTTGGCGATGTGGACCCACGCCTTTGTAATAGTTTAGGAACTTTAATTTCCGCAACTTTTTTAACTGTTAATAATTGCATGCAAGAATGAATGTCTAAATAAAAACAAAGCGTAGAACACCAATAACATGACAAGACAAATATCAATGAAAACGACACACAAATCGCACACACCACCCCTAGGGTACGCCTCACTGTTGCCTTGCCTCGAAAGGTGATCGTCGAGTAGAGGATGTCTTAGTAAGTCCTCATGATCCGGGAACCTGGCATGAGGGTAGCTTCTAAGGTATCTTCCCATTACTCCGGTGATCACACTGTTGCCTTGTCCCTCGAAACGTGGTCGTCGACTATAGGACGTCTTAGTGAGTCCTTATGTTCCATTGATCTAGTTGCCTCAAAACGGTTGCCTCGGAACAAGTTGCCTCGGAATAGTTACCTCGGAATAAAAGATCAATGGCATAAGGGTAGCTCCTAAGGTATCTTACCTTTGCTTGGTGGCCACACTGTCCTAAAACTCGAATTGACCCGAACACCTCCAACGGTGGTGCTACCTACCTCTCAATGGTGGGATGGCACTACCTTAAGGACAATTACATAGCCTAATTCCTTAGGGTAGGTAGATGACTCATAGATACTTGCTCTATTCAAAAACAAATCAAAACTCTTTTCACACCGATACTTTCAAAAAGCTTTCAAAACAATTTTTTCAAACACTCTTGAGGACTGATACAAGAGTCGATCTGAAATCTTTAAACGAAACTTTTTCAAACCCACTCACACTTTGAAAAGCAAACATCTTTTGAAAACACAATGAGCAAGTATCTAAGAGCCCATGGATAACCATGGATAGAAAGGGTGCTAACACCTTCCCTTTCTATAACCTACCTCCCGAACCGAGAGCAATCTCTTTAAGGAATTTTTCTGTGCTTTTGTCCTTTCCATTTGGAGAAAACAAAAGACGGTGGCGACTCTTGCTTCCGCGACATTTCGCGAACCAGCGTTAAACAGTCAGTTCCAGATCCACCGATCACACTTCTCAACTCAATTAAGTTGACACGGGCCGTGTCGTGTGACAAAGACACCCGTGTCAGCCTCTGGTCTGGCTTTTTGTTAGTTTTTTCTCTTTGATTTGTCTTGTTATATCTTTTGAGCGCAAAAGCAAATGATGTATGAACAATGAGATCACAGTTTGAGAAAGTTTAACTCTCGAAGTGGAAGCTTTAGGACATGTATAGATGTTTTCAGGTGCAAAGTGGCGATTGATCGAGCTCCTTTGAACCTTCTTGAAGTAGCTTCAACCTTCGTTTTATGCTGAAAATGGTTGAACCGCTCCAACAAAGTCAAGTTGCAATGTATGTTTTTGAGTTTGGAAGATGGTGATAGTGATGTTAAACAAGTTATTCTTATGTTTGAACAACTTTTATATGGTGTATGTGAAGTGTTTGTATGGTTTGTTTGGAGAAAACTGGCAAGGTATAAGATTCAAAGATTTGGACTTCAAAGCTCAAAAATGGAAGTTTTGTGGACAAATTTGTTTTTTGACAACAAAAATGATTTTGAATGTTAGTTTCTCCTTCTATTTTTTCTGGCCCCTTTCTCTTGTGATTGGCCTCTCTATTTATAGAGAATGTTTGAGACTTTAACAAACTCAGATTTTGGATCACATGTTATGGCTAGGTTAAATTGTACATGAAGCAAGCTTGAAGATCATAGTTCCAATGCTTTGTACTTTGTTGCATAGAGTTGTTGGATACTTTAAGCACGCCCTTCTGATTTTGTATGTTGAGTGTGTGTATAAGGAATAAGTTAGAGGCTCAAGGAGAGATAACTTTATGATTAAAGCTACTTTTCAAGAATGGCAATGTCAATTTTGTCCAAAAATGGAAAGATCACTTGGACAATGCTTAAACCAAATGGACTATAGCTCAAAAGTTTGTGTAAACATTAAATTATGGTAAGATTTTCAAGTCACAAGGCCTGCAAAGTAATATTATGCAGCACATCATGCCAATTGGATTATGTGTTCTTCAACAAGAATGGCTTGCAATTCAAGAATGAATGTCCAACTTCAAGCCCTTGAATCTCCTAGCTCAAATATGATAAATTCATGCTCTTGGATGTTTTGGAAAGCTTGAAACACCATCTAAAACTTTCATGTTGACCATTTTTGTTAAATCAAACTGGAACTTGATGAAAATTGGCCAAGAAGTTGGGATAAAACCCTGACCAAAACTGCTGAAAATTTCTCTAAGTGTTTATTCAAAAATGCCATGACTTCATGAATTTATAACTTAAAATCAAAGCATTTCTAAAAAAAGTCCTGCTCTACATTGTTTTAGATATCATTGATATCTACAAATTTTATGTTGGAAGTTTTCCTTGAATCATCTTGCATCATGGTGAAAAATTGGCTCAAAATTATGAAAAAACACGAAGTTTTAAACACTTAGAAAAATTTCTAAGTTAGAAAACTTTGACTTTTCAAAATGAAATCTTGACTTTTTGATTTATTTATGAATAAGTTTCATATTTTGACATGTTTTGATGAATTTTGATCTTTGACATTGAATTTTGACTAAAAAGTCAAAGTTTGACTTTTCAGTGTACAATTGACTTTTGATCAGTTGACTGGAAAATTCACTGTTAATCCAATTGATCTTGGGCAATGTTTTAGGTCATGCAATTAGGTCTAAAAGATGAAATTGAACTATTGAAACCATTCTTCAAACCAATTGACCATTTTCTAGGTCAAAAAAATTAGAAATTGCCATTTCTCAGTTAAAACCCTAATTTGACCATTTTGCCCTTTTGATGATTTGCTCAAATTTCTTGGGGAATTATGGTTCAAACTTGATCAAATGATACATATGAGTTTATAATATTGATGTGGATAAAAAATTATGAATTTTGACTGTAAATTGGCCATAGTTGACTTTTCCCCCAATACAACTGATTTTTAGGTCAACTGCTCAATTGACTGAACAAAAGTGTGATCCAAGGCTTGAAACTTGACATGAGTAATCTTGGGGGTCCATAATGATCCATGAAAGTCATATGAAGCATTGAGAGTCCAATTATCCTTGTGTAATCTCAAACCCTAATTTTGGTCATCAGTGCTTAAGGAGGTGTCTCGAGCTGATCAACCCTAGTGTAGTCTTGAACCAAGAGAGATCTTTGTGAGGAAATACTTGATAAATGAGAGGGAAAATTTTGGGGTACAACAAAATGCATTAATGAAACAAAGTTTAACATAGATAAGTGTTTGAACAATGAAAGAGATTACAACTTGAAGATTCAAATGAACAAAAGCTTTTAATGATTTGTCATAGGAGCAGTGATCACGTTTGGAGTCTCCGAAGGGTCAAACTTGATCTCCTCGGCATCAATCATGTCTTGGACCTTGTTCTTTAGAGTCCAACAATTGTTTGTGTCGTGTCCCAGACTATCAGATTGGTATACACACCTTTCATTGGGATGATAGGTAGGAGCATTAGTATTTGGGTTCCAGAGAGGAGTCTTTAACGTAATCAGTTTTGCCTTCAACATATGTTGTAGCCCTTGAGCCAGTGACATGTTGATCTTAGTGAATTGTCTTTTAGGCGCGACCTCCTTACGCTGATGCCCCGGTCTCTGTTGAGCAGGCGTAGGATTAGAGATTAAGATTTCTCCTACGTGTTGGTCATGACGACTCTTTTGACCATACACAACATTGGAATCTTTCTTCCCATTGTATGGATTTTTCTGAGCATCAGGAGGTGTAGCTCCTTGTATCTTTCCACTTTTGATGCCAGCTTCAACTCTTTCTCCAGTCAGTATTAGCTCGGTGAACCCGACCGAGGAGCTTCCGATTAGGTGTTTGAAGAAAGGCCCTGTCAAAGTTCCCATGAAGATGTCAATCAGCCCCTTATTAGTTAAAGAGGGATGCAACCTACCAGCCAGATCTCTCCACCTTTGGGCGTATCCTTTGAAGCTCTCGTTGGAACCCATGGTCATGTTCTTCAATTGCACACAAGTTGGTGTAAGATCAGCGTTGTACTAGTACTGCTTGTAGAAAGCAGCATCTAAATCCTCCCAAGTGTAGATGCGAGAACTCTCCAATTGATAGAACCATTCAAGTTGAGTCCCTACTAGGCTCTCTTGGAAGAAATGGATCCAAAGCTTCGGATCAGTTGTGTATGGTTGAATCTTGCGGACATAAGACTTTAAGTGCATCTTAGGGTAAGAGACTCCATCGTACATGGCAAAGGTAGGGATTTTGAACTTTGGCGGGATGACCACTCCAGAAATCAATCCCATGTCTCCTAAATCCAAGCCAGGTATTTGTTGAATCTCCATAGCATTGAGGCGATCCTCCAACTGTTTGTACTTGTCATCAGCGAGAGGATATTGTTCCTCAGAGTAGTCAGCTTCGACTTCATCAATCTCCAAATTGTTGTCTTCTTCATGACTATCCCACATGTTGGATGGAGTTGGAAGATCTACAGCCCCCTTGACTGGTCCTTTAAGTCTTCTTCCCAAGTTCAGGATGCTTACTGACTTCTTGGACTTTTTCTTCTTGTCTTTGAGAAGAAGAGTCTTCAGGTCCTCTTGCCCCTTAGCCAAAGCCAGAAACATTTGTTGGAATTGGGCATTTTAAGCCTGAAGGTATTTGATTGTTTATTCAAGAGCCGTTGCTGAAATAAACAGCGGAGAATATGAGAAACCTGCTATGAAACCCGTTTATGCAATGATATATATGATATATGTATGCAATGTTTTCAAGGATCTCGCGGGGTAAACAAGAAAATGTCAGAAGTTGAAATTTGACCAATAGATTTGATTGGAGAACTTTGTATTGGTGGATGTCCTTCCACGAGAATTAAGCTCACCATGTCGAGTGGGTCATATCCTTTGACTCAAGTTGTTGTACTTGATCTTTGATAGTGTTTGGTCAGAGGAAAATAAATCCACTTGCCCCTTGATAGACGTCTGGTTCAATGTGACCCTGCATCATAGGCCCTTGAGATCCTTGAAACGGTTATTGAAAATGCTATGGTATGATGTTATGTACAAGTATGCAAAGTAAGCAAGTACGAATAATCATATTCACACAAAGCAGACAAGTCCTTAGGTTTAGGCTTGCATGGAGTTTGTAGGCAAGTACCCTCTTGAAGTTTAGTTGGCTCAACCTGTCCTAGTAATAGTAACCAGGTTCTAAGGGAGCTCAATATCACTGGTTTGTCTTCTCGGGAATTTTTTCAGCGCAAGCCTCTTTAATGACGACCGAAATATCCCAAAAAATCAAACCTCAATGAGTGTAGTATCGAGTATATACCAACATCGGATTGCACCAAAGCCGGTCATCTCACTACGTCCTAATAGCCAAGTTGGTCAAGTAAAGGTTCTAGAAGTTTTTTAGTGCTTCATGACATCACTCAGCGGCCTCGTATTCTCCTTGACTACTCAAGAGCTACCGGTACCCACAAATATGTCCACAACATATTGCTCCTTGCCTATAAGGTATTCCAAATCCGGGTAGAGGATTCAAGCCCAAACAAATAACCAAAATGTAAAGCATACAAGTCAAACAAAGAAAGCAAGTATATATGATCTAGCCCTAAGGTAACCCCACTTTTAAAATTTCCTCAGCAGAGTCGCCAGTTTTGTAACGCGGCGGGAGAATTGACTTGGGTGTTTTGCATTTGATTGCAAATGTTGCGTATAGCAAGAGTCGCCACCAAATTTTCTTTTATCTAAAAGGAAAGGCTGAAAAGAACAGGAAAGACCATTAGAGATGTTTTCTTGAGTTCGGGGGGTAGATTATGAAAAGGGAAGGTATTAGCACCCTTTTCATCGGTAGTTATCTACGGGCTCTTATTTGCTTGCAAGATCACTTCTTTTATTTGAAAAATATGCTTTGTGTGTTTTTTGAAAGTATTTTGAAAAGGCGCCATCGTTTAGGCAAACTTTGTAATAATTCTCGTTCATAAGAATGTATACAAAGTGTTGATCTTTTGAAAATGTTTCAAGTTTGAAAGATGTTTTGAAAGTGTTGGTGTTTGTTTTGAAAATAGCAAGGATGTTTTGGTTTGAAAATGAGCAAGCAAATAGGAACATTCTACCTATGCAAAAGTCTTTCTTGTTTATTTACTCTTTCCTTTGACATTGCTATTTTGCCATGGATTGGTAAGTTACCTTATATTTAGATGTAAAAGGGACGGGCAAGGATCATCGTATAGTCATGAATAACAATGTTGTAAGATATCTTAGCATTTTCTTTGAGGGACTAAGATCATTCGTAAGGCAACATTTGTAGCGTCATCGAGGGACTATGATCTTGTATTTTCATTTGTTTTTTCGCTAAGACATCTTAGATGCGTATTATGACCATTTATTTCTCCAGGCAACAAGTGGATTTACCCTAAGAGTGTAAGTGTGCAAGTGTATTGATTTACATGCTTGTTTTGTCTTTAAATTAGGGTTTGTTAATCATTGATTTTATCTTTCCATACAAACCCTAAGTTACTAGCATTTATATAAAGCGATAAATTGCGGAAAGTAAATATTCTATGCTATTACATTATTTGGGGAAGGGGTGTACATTTTTACAAATGGGGATTTTGCAAGAAAATTAAATCTAATTAACTATTACAACCATATTAAATATTGTACAAAATTGAAGATAAAAAATGCAAGAATGCAAAATGGAGAAAGAAATGATTTTTATTTGGTTTTATGAAAGGTTTTAATCTTAACATAATTAAGAAAATAATTAATGGAAATTAACTAAAATTAAAACCTAAATTAATTAACAAAGAATAATAAGTTAAAAATGATTTTTCTAGGGTTTTTTATGAAAAGGTTTTAAATAATAGAAATAATAGGAAAATTAATTAATTAAAATAAACCTAAGTTCTAAATTAATTTTAATTTACAAGAAATTAATATAATATAATAATTAACCCTAATTATCTAAATATTAATCAAGAAAGAGAAATTAATTTATTACGAAAATTGTTTTTGTTATTTTTTTAGTCTTTATTAAGAGAAATAAAATATGAGTGCAAAAATAATAAAATAAATATTTTTTAGATTTTTTTATTAATAAAAGAAAAAATCATATTAGTAATAAAAATAATAACAAGAAAATATGAAAGTAAAATAAATTAAAATAAAAATGAAAATAAAATAAAGAAATAAAATGGGTCAGGGGGGTATGAAACATAATCAAGGGGGAAAGTTAGCAAAAAAATGAAGGCCCAATGTTTGGGGCCCAGGCGTTGCAAACAAAAACCAAAAAAGAGTAAAAATGTGAAAAAATGATCAAAAGGCAGTGCGCTGGATGTTGAACCCACGCCCTCTTGGTTACCGGCGCGCTGCCTTACCACTGGGGTGGCTATACATCTGTTTACTTATACGAAATGATAAATACATAACATATAATGCTTCTGAGGCCTGTACTTCGTCTTCAACCTTCAGCCAACCAGAGTACCTGTAACTTCTTCATCTCTCAACAAAAACGGAAAATACAAACATGAAAGTTGTGCCATTTCTTCCCACGAATCCAACCATATAAATAACTAAAGCTATAAATCCAAGATGAGTGAGAATTTTTCTGGCCCTAATTTAAAACCTAAAAATTTCAGAAACTTCAACTCCAAAATTCTCTAAGCTCAGGCCATATAAATGCAAACTATGGATATGTACAACTTTGTGGCAATGGTATCCACATTTTATCTTTGAAAATGGAAGCCTAACAATGCTTATATGAATAGTTCAAAAGTCAGAAAACTCACCTTGCAAGAGGGTATCGTGTTTTGAGTTTGAGCAGCTTTCAATGAGTTTTAGTGATTGGGTTGGCTTCCTCAAGTTCCCGGGAAGATAATGTGATGCTTGGCTTGAGCTGAAAGTGGCTGAGGAGTTCTTGATAAGTCCACTTGCAGTGCTTTGTTTTTGAGTTTGGACAATGGTGGAAATGGAGTTACAGAACTGTAATAGGTATTGGGATGAGTTATGGGTGATGTTTAGGAACTTTTGGAATGGTTTGGAGAGGAAACGCACGAGTAATTTGAGAGATGGGAGTGTAAGGTCAGTTTCTGCACAAAAATGGAGTTTTGTGTGCAATCCGAGTTTGTGATGGTTTGAGTGAGTTTAAGGGCTTGTACCTGCATGGGTTAGCTTACAAATAGTATATGTATTTATAGGTAAGGGGTTTTGTGTTCTACAACAAGTCAGAATTTGAAATTACATGTTGTAAAACCTTTTCTTGTTTTTGAAGCAAACATGATAAACATGTTCCCAAAGCTTGTACCATGCTATTGTAGAGTGGTTGGACTTTAAAAAAGCTTGCTTCTGAGTTGTAGATGTTGTTTGTGCAAAATGATCCATTGAGAGGCTCAAGAAGGGTTGACATTTGCAAAAGCATACTTTTCCAAAATGGAAGTCTTGCCTTTCTTCCAAAAATGGCAAGTTAACTTAGACAAAGATTGGCTTTAATGGATAATATCCATAAAGTTTGTGTAATCTTCTGATTAAGGATAGATACACAAGTTAGAGGGCCTGAAAAGTGGGATTATGCAGCATGGTTATGGATTTGGTTCATATTCATCACAAAATTCTGCCTTGTAAAACAACTTGAAACCCTAACTTCTGGCCTTTGATTATCCTTGCTCAAAAATGATCTCAAGGAGTTCTTGAAAATTTTAGAAATCTTGTAATGTTCTCTACAACCCTTCTTTGAATCACTTTTGCAAAGTCCAATTGGAACTATATGAAACTTGGCCCGGAATTTAGGTCAAAATCCTGACCAAAATGCTCAAAATTTCACTAAGTGTTTTAGTTTTATGAACATGATTTCATGGATTAATAACTTGAAATCCAAGCATTTCTAGGAGGAGTTGTGATCAGCGATGTTTTAGATCTCATTGATATCTACAACTTTCATGTTGAAAGTTTCCTTTGAATCATCTTGCATCATGGTGAAAAATTGGCTCAAATTTGTGAAAAAATATGAAGTTTTCAACACTTAGAAAAATTTTGAAGTTTGGAAACTTTGACTTTTCAAAATGAAATCTTGAGTTTTCGATTTATTGATGAATAGGTTTCATATTTTGACATGTTTTGATGAATTGTGATCTTTGATACTTGATTTTGACCAAAAAGTCAAAGTTTGACTTTTCAGTGTGCAGTTGATTTTTGATCAGTTGACTGAAAATCAATTATCAATTAATTGACCTTGAGCAATGTTTTGAGTCATTCGATTAGGTAAAAATGATGCAATTGAATCCTTGAGATCATGTTTCCAACCAATCAACCATTTGCTAGGTCAAAAATCAGAAATTGCCTTTTCTTAGTTAAAACCCTAATTTTGACCATTTTGCCCTTTTGATGATCTGATCAGATTTCTTGAGGAATTTTGGTCCAACTTTATCAAATGACATATGTGAGTTCACAATGCTGATATGGATAAAAAATTATGAAGTTTGACTGTAAATTGACCATAATTGACTTTTTCCCTAATACAATTGATTTTTAGGTCAACTGATCAATTGACTGAGCAAAAATTTGATCCAAGACTTGAAACTTGACATGAGCAATCTTGAGAGACTATAATGATCCATGAAAGTAATATGAGGCATTAAAATTTCAATTATCCTTTTGCAATCTCAAACCCTAATATTCAGTCATTAGAGCTTAAGGATGTGTCTTGAGCTAATCAACCCTAGTGCAGTCTTGAACCAAAAGGAGATCTTGTGAGGAATTACTTGATAAATGAGAGAACAAATTTTGGGGTACAACAAAATGGTTAGTAGCAGTTCTATGTTATGAAATGACATGATGTATATGCCATGCACTAAGCAAAATCGTAAGGTGATGAGAACAAATGAGTTTATACAAACAAAATCCTGCGAGGAATTCAAATTGTTAGATAGTGGATACAAACAAGTCAGACAAGTAGCCTTAGGTTTAAAGGCTTGCTTGAAGTCAATAGGTAAGTACCCTTCCCACAATTGAAGTTTATTTGGCTTAACTTGTCCTAAAATAGTAATCGGGTTCTAAGAATCTCTTATCACGTATCGTTCTCGAAGGTTTTATTTTAGTACGACAACTGATTTTCCACCAAAACATCCCTAGAGTTATGTCTCAATGAGCGTAGCTTTGAGTATTAACCAAATTTGGACTGCACCAAAGATGGCTATCTGACTACCTTCTAATGGCCAAGATGGGTCAATTAAGGTTCTAAAAGTAAGTTAGTGTTAATGACACTACACAGAAGCCTAATGGTATCCTTGAATGAATCAAGGAACATCAATACAAACCAAAGTGTCACATTAATTGTAGCCATCATATTAACCATATCGGTCTATGCATTACAATCTTTATGATCTATTACTACTTACCTAAGGCATCCCTAGATCCAGATGTAGGATCTTACAAGTAAATAAACCCAAACAAAAACCTTAAAGTAAAGCAAGCAAAGCACACAATTTAAGCAAGTAAAGTGATCTAAACTCGTAAGGTAACTGTGATAGGGTGGCAAAACCGACTGTTTGAAATGCTGGTTTGTGTTTTGCGTTTTGTGTTTGCAAAATGTCGCGGTAAGCAAGAGTCGTCACCGACTTTTATTTCATCCAACAGAAAAGGAAAAAAGTACAGAAAAAATCCTTTTTCGAGATATTCTGAGTACGGGGGGTAGATTATAGAAAGGGAAAGTGTTAGCACCCTTTCTATCCATGGTTTTCCATGGGCTCTTAGGTACTTGCTCATCTTTTAAAATTGCTTGTGTATGTGCTTTGTTTTGAAGAAGTTTAACTTTGTGATAACCCTTGTATATGTCCTCAAAGGTGTGACGAAGTTGTTTTGAAAATTTGTTTTAAAAGTGTAAGTGTGAAAAGTTTTGATTTGAGCAAGTACCTACTAGCATCTACCTACTCGAAAAAAGATTGTTTCTATTCTTGTTTCCTTTAGACAGCTCTATCCTACTATTGAGAAATAGGTAGCACCGTCGTTGGAGTTGTAAGGGTCAATTAGAAAGGGACGTACAATCACTAGAGAAAATGCTAGGACGTCTTAATAATAACCCTAAAGTCTTAAAATCATATTCAAGGCAACATTTCTGAGGCAACATTTTCGAGGCAACGTTTGATCTTTTAGGCAGGTGGGTAACCACTAAGACCCCCTATACTTAATGACCGTTTACCGAAGGCAACCGAAGTGTGAGTATACCCTAAGAGTGATATGTGCGAGTGATCTGTTTTCAATTATTTAGTCTTTGCACATTAGGGTTTTCTAACTAGATTAATTTGTCATGCATTCTTGTCATACAATCCTATTAGCATTCATCTAAACAGTCAAATATTTGCGAGAATTAAAATGCGAGAAAGTAAATCTACGCTATTACAAAGCTTCAAGGAGGGGATTAATTACATAGCCAAAAACCCGGAAAAAAGCGATAAATAAAAAGCCCTAGATTAAACTATTACAAACCGTGAACAATTAGAACAATATTGGCAAAAATAAATAACACGCGTGCGATGAATCGAATACGAGAAAACTAGGGTTTTGACCCTTGCCTAAACCTAATTGCGATTAATTAAAAATGTTTTTGTTATGTTTTGTTGTTTTAAGAAAATAAAGAAATCATTAAATTAAAAGAAAATCCTAATTCTAGTTGATTTTAAATTGAAAAAAATGAATTAATTTAATCTAAAACCTATTTTGTATTTTTATTCATTTGAAAAAAAGAGCAAAATAAAATTAAATCAAAGGTTTTAACCTAATTTATATTTTGATTTTATTTATGAAAATAAACTACAATTTCCTAAATTAAACTAAATTAAATTAATTTTGATAAATAAAAAAAAACTAATCCTAATTTTGTGAATTATTGATTTATGGTTTTTTGTGAAAAATAAATTAATTTGTAAATTAAAGAAAATAAAAATAAATATTGAAAGATTTAAATAAATTAAAAAGAAAAAGAAAGGAATAATGGGCCTGTATTAGCAATTATGGGGGGTGCTATCTGAATTGCTGGGCCCAAATGGCTAAGGCCTGCTTGACTTTGCCTAATCCAGTGTGCACGTTGACTGGGGGCGCATGGTAGTCCTCTAAAGGAAAGGTGTTGGATCTGGAGCGCTGATGAGTTGGATGGCCAGATCCTGATGGTACATGGTGAGCTCCTTGGTTTGCAACGCGCTGGATTATCTGTTGAAGAAAAATATGAATAAAGGTTGGGACCTGGGGATCGAATCCATGTCCTTAGGCACTCTTCCCCTGCACGCTTGCCAAATGAGCTATTTGATTTATTTGTATATACAATAAAAAACAATTATTATATAATGAAAACAAAACGCTGAAACCCAAAATGCGCGAAATTCAAATTACCCAACCAGGGGGTGCCACACATCTATCTTCTTCCTCCCAACCGTCGTTTTAGGTAACAACACTTTTACCTACGGTTTCCTTGCTGTAGCTACAAGCCTGTTCATCACAAAAATTCTCTACAAGCAATATAAATGGAATTCAAAGGTGCCAATCGACTCGTCTCATCCTCACGAGTGTCATGGCACTAAAATCCAAACCCAATTTTGCCTATACTGCAAAGCCCTAAACAAGAACGTAAAACCCTAGCTATGGCAATATCCTGTACAGGCATTAGAAATGAAATTAAATGGTACCAATAGTTTGCAAACTCAATGATAAACACAAATATATAATCAAAACATGGATAGGATGAGTAAATCAATGAAATTGAATTTGAGCTTGGAAGCAAATCGTGATACCTGTAACTTACAATTCCAGGCGTGAAAAGGCTTGCAATTGATTGGGATATGTTCCTGGGATGTCCAGCAATCTGTTGGCAATGTGAGAATGGCACGGATTGGCCTCTAGTATGGAAATTGGATCACCACTTTTTCTTGAATTTTTTGAGTTTTGTTCTAGCTCTGTACGACTGCTCCAACCTCTTTCATGCCTTAAATTGCTTTTGTATATGTACTACAACATGTTAGGTCAACAAAAATGAAATCAATCTTGCCCATTATGAAGATTTGATTTGATCTTTCATGGCATATGATTTCTTTCCAAACTTGCTTCAATTAAATCTTTTCCACCCAAACTAGCCTTGCACGAATTGATTCTCAATTGACAGCATATAGGATCTTCCTTCAATGCAAAAATCAACCCTAAAACACAATATATGATTTATTTAGATTTATTTGATTTTATTTGAATTTTAAATGAATAAAAATCAAAATAAATTAAATAAATGAATAAATAAAGCATGGAGGGTCCCATAAGTCGTGGACTATGTTATCATTGAAGTGCAAGCATAAAAAGTTGGGCCCATCTAGCAAAAAATGCAAATTTGATCAATGTTAACTTTTGACAATTTCCCAAAAATTGTCAACTTTGACAATGCATATCTCTCTCAATTTTGACCCTAGGAGGGTGTTCTTGTACTTTTTAGAAACCTTAGGATGTCCTATAAGAAAACCTTTTGTTCTCATCTCAATTGAGTCTTGCATGTTCATGTATGAAGCTTTGTCCCAAAATGTGTGTTTGTTGACTTTTCAAAATGACCTATAATATCAAAATTCATATCTTTTTGTGAGTGCATATTCTGGACTTTTAAGATGAAGATGAATTATAGGGAATTGCATCTTCTTAAAAATGAGATTTGGATGGGTCATTTCTGATAAAGTATGAGAAAGTTATGCTTGGTCAAAGTTGAGTTGACTTTTCCTACAAAACCCTAATTTAGCAACTTTTGGGTTTTGATGAATTGTGAGCAATCCTTGATGAATCATGATCAACCCTTGATCAAATGATTAACAATACTTCAAAATGAGGATGTTGACCAAAAATCTTGAAGTTTGACTGTATGTGGGCCACAGTTGACTTTTGACCTAGCACAATCGATTTTTAGGCCTTTGAGCAATTGACTGAACAAACTTCCTCTTCAAGGCTTGAAACTTGTCATGGATGATCTTGAGAACATATTAGGACAAATGGTGACCATTTGGGATCCTTTGGACTCAAGCATCTTGATGAAAAATGAAACCTTAATTTGAGATAGACTGCCTTAGGAGAGAGTTTGTCTGGTCAACTCTTGAACTTCATTGAGCGGTTTGGGGACTTCACTTGCCATGTTTTGAGAAATATGGGAGGGCAAATTTTGGGGTACAACAGTTGCCCCTGTTCAATCTTCTTAAACCTGAGGGTGTAGATTGGGTTGTCTTCCTTTCGTGATTTGAAGGTGGAAGATGATTGAACACTAGAGTGCCCATAAATTTGCACTCATATGAAGTGACATTTGATTTGCGATATCGTGAATGGGCTTGTAGATGTCATTTGAAAATTGATGATGGAGGATGGGCTTAAAGATGCCATCCGAAGAGGTGTTGATCGCATAAGAGATTCCTTTGCGAGATCCTGTATACATGTTGTTAAGGAGGACTTCATTGGGGAATGCTGGTCTTTGTCTTGAGAGAAATAGAGTTTTAGGAGCTTCAGTTGTCCGTTACTCTACTGGGGACTTCAGAGGTGAACTGTGTGTTTGGTCGGGGTATGTGTTGCACTGTGAATTTTTGGGGAAATGTGAAATCAATTATGTTTAATTAAGTCCGGGTCTTACAGTGTTGTGGACTGCTGTCTGGGGATAAGAGAGGAAGAAACCGGGTAGTAGGGTTATGAGAAGGAATCTGGGTAGTAGGACTACTTTGATATGAAAGCCTGGATAGTAGGGCTGTGAGAAGGAACCTAGATAGTAGGGTTACTTCGATATGAGAGCCTGGATAGTAGGGCTGTGAGAAGGACCCTGGATAGTAAGGTTACTTCGATATGAGAGCCTGGATAGTAGAGCTATGAGAAGGAACTTGGATAGTAGGGTTACTTCGATATGAGATCCTGGATAGTAGGGATTTGAGAAGGATCCTGGATAGTAGGGTTACTTCGATATAAGAGCCTGGATAGTAGGGTTATGAGAAGGAACCTAGATAGTAGGGTTACTTCGATATGAGAGCCTGGATAGTAGGGCTGTGAGAAGGAACCTGGATAGTAGGGTTACTTCGATATGAGAGCCTGGATAGCAGGGCTGCAAGAAGGAACCTGGATAGTAGGGTCACTTCGATATGAAAGCCAGGATAGTAGGGTTGCAAGAAGGAACCTGGATAGTAGGGTTACTTCGATATGAAAGCCTGGATAGTAGGGCTGCTGGAACCTGGATGAGGTTGCATTTGTTACCGATGATTACTCTGTTTAACTTCAAGTGTTGATCATGTACCTGCTGGAAACTGTTGATAATAACTGTCTTTTCCTGAAATAAATACAGGGTTAGTTATGTGCAATGCATGAGATGCATTGTATGCCGACGTTCTCAAAATAAATGAGACTATGTTATATGTGATGTATGCACATGTCATGATGTATGAACATGAAATGCAGACGTAATAATCTGAATATGGGAAAATAAATCCCTGATTGCTGTTTGGAGAGTATGAGAAATGGTATTCTTGACCGTTTTAGAAAAAGTGGTTCTTCTACTTCCGCTGGGGATGGTGAATCGGAGATCACTATGTTGGGGATTTGCCCCTTGGCTGGTAAATATTCTTCTGGATGAGGCTCTGTCTGAGGATAACTCTGCGGGGAATAACTCTGTTGGAGAGGAGATACTATGTTGATAGATCTGCTGACTTGGAGAAACAACTCAGCTGGGGATGAATTACTGCTGCTGGTAGTAATGAATTCCATTGGAGATTGAATTTCTGCTCGTGAGAGAAATAAACTCATCTTGGGAAATAATTTACTGAATCACTTGAGATTGTGAACCTCAGTGGGAGAGTCTTGTCTTGTTTAGGAAAGCTAACATCACTGTCTTTGGATACTGTGATACGGTGGGAGAACTGACTTGAGGTTTTGCGTTTGTGTTTGCAAATGTTTTGGTTTAGCAAGAGTCGCCACCGACTTTTTATTTTATCCTAAGGAAAGGTCAAAAAGCACAGGAAAGACCTTTGAGATGTTTTCTTGGGTTCGGGGAGTAGATTATAGAAAGGGAAGGTATTAGCACCCTTTCTATCCATGGTTATCCATGGGCTCTTAGTTAATTGTTTAGATCACTTGCTTTACTTTTCAATTGTTTGAAATGGTGCTCTTCAATTGTTTGAAATGGTGCTTTGTATGTGGTTTTGAAAGATGTTTTGAAAAGAGGCCATCGTTGTGGCAACCTTTGTAATGATTCTTGTTTGAATGTATACAAAGGTATTTTTGTCTTTTGAAAAGTTTTCAATGTTTGAAAGTAGGGTTTTGAAATTGTGTTGTGAAGTGTGTTTGAAAATAGCAAGGATGTTTTTGCAAGTTTTTTGATCAAGTAACTAAGAGCTATCTACCCTATTTTACTCAAAGATCTTTCTTATGTTTTTAACCCTTTTAACAGTGTTGTTTCACCATTGTATTTGGTGAACAAACTTGTGTTAGGATATTAACGGGACAGGCGCGGGTCATCGTATAAACCGTGATAGCAATTATGTCAAGTATTTTTGGCAATTTTCTTGAGGGACTAGATCATTTTTGTTTAGGCAACCAAGATAGCGTCATCGAGGGACTATGATCTTTGTTTTGTTTTTGTTTTGCCAAAGTACTTGACATGCATACCATGGCCCATTTTTGAAGGCAACAAGTGGATTGAAACCCTAGGGGTGCAAGTGTGCATTGTGTTTATTTTACATGCATTTTTGTCTTTGATTAGGTCAAACTATTTGTTGGTTTTGATTTTGCATACAAACCCTAATTCTAATCATGGCATAATTGAAAGCATTTAAGTGCGTAAAAATAAATCTAAGCTATTACAACTTTGATATAGGGAGGGGGTACAATTTTGAATAGGGGATTATTTTGCAAGAAATTAAACCCTAAATTATTATAACCAAATTGAATTTGCAAGGCATAATATTTAAATGTACAATATTTAATTAAATATAATAAACAAATATTAAATAAAATGTATTATGTAAAAAAGGTATTTTAGGTATGTAAAGTATTTTCAATGGAAAGAAATGCAAAGAAATAAATAAAAAGTCAATTTTAATTATTTTTAGGGTAAATCCTAATTCCTTAAAGAAATGGTATTATTTAATACTTATGTACAAAAATGTATCAATATATACAAAAAATAAAAGTATATTAAAAAAAGTATTTTTTAGTATAAAAAATAAAATGTATTATTTTTGTGTTTTTATTCTATGCTTTTAATAAAATAAAGTATATATATGTATATATATATATATATGTATATATATATATATATATATATATATATATATATATATATATATATATATATATATATATATATATATATATATATATATATATATATATATATATATATATATATATATATATATATATATATATATATATATATATATATATATATATATATATATATATATATATATATATATATATATATATATATATATATATATATATATATATATATATATATATATATATATATATATATATATATATATATATATATATAATATTAAGTGTGTAAAAAATAAAATAAATTATTTACAAAAATGTATATATTTCAAGAAAATATTTTCAAATGTGAATAAAAATAATAAATGATAATAAAAGTACTTTTTACATTATTTTTTAAGTTTAAACAAAATAATATAAAGTATTTAAACATTTTAATGTTACAAATAATTAAAATAAATACCAAATAAATATAAAAATTTATGAAAATATTTTTTAGGCATTTTTTTTATGTTTGGAAATAAAATAATAAAGTCAAAAATGAAATTAAAATGCAAAAATAATAAATATACAAAGAAATGGGCCAAGGGGGTGTGATACTGAAAATGGGTGTGCCAAAAGCAGGAAATAGCCAGGCCCAGCCCAGCTACTTCATCTTCTTCCTCTGTTCAAACAAAAACACGTGCCTTCTGTGTACAAACTGACAACTCCTGGAAACATGATCATTTGACAAAAATCAAAACATGAAACTTGTAGAGCATCAAACAACGATTTCAACCATATAAAACATTAAATTTAACTCTCAAAGACCAGAGAGAATTTCTCTGGCCCTAATTTCTAACCTAGTTTTTTCAAAAAGTTCATGGATGAAATTCTCTTAGCACGATTAATATAAATGAAAATTAAACACATGTATGGTTTCAGGGTAATGAATACAACATCTTTCATTCACAAACCTAAAGCTAAATGTACCTAAATAGAGAGATAGAATTCATGAAATACCTGTTTCAGTTGAGTTCAAGCTGGACAATGCAGCAACTTTCAATGGGGCCTGAGGTTCTTTTGAGCTTGCTTGATGTCCCCTGAACCTTTCCCAATGCTTAGTTTGTTTTGAAGTGACCTGAATCGTGCTACAGAACTCAACCTACAAAGCTTTCAAACAAAAATGGTGAACACTGTAAATGGAGTTACAGTTGGCAATGGAGGTTTGGAATAGTTTGAGTGAGTTGAATGGAAGGTATTGGAACAAGTTTGAGGCAAAACGCACGAGGCAAAGTGAAGATGGAAGTGATTCTGCAGAGCTTGCCCTGTTTTACAAGAAAATGTGGTTTTTGAGTATGAGGAGGTTTGAGAGGTCAAGGGCTCGTGCTTCTGGCTTGCAAGGATGTGGGAAACTTATTTGAAAACTTTGCTTGAGTTCAATATATCAGATGTGTGAGTTATGGACTTTTGGCCATTTGACTTGTTTTGAAAGCAAAGTTTGAAGTGAAATGAGATAGGCCTGTACAGGCTATCTCCAAGCATGCACCAACTTCATGTACCTTTGCCTAAGTTTGTGGAACTTGTTTGCTGCAAAGAAAGAAGTTCAAAGCTCAAGAAAGACAACTTTGCAAAAGTTATGCTTTATGAAAATGGAAGTGTGATCTTTATGCCCAAAATGGAATTATTCAATGTACAATGCTCCCTTGATCAGGACAATGCCTCTAACCAATGTATTTGCGTTCAATTTTTGAGTGTTGAAGGGTTTAGAGACCTGTAATTATGTACTAAACTAGTTTGGTCAGATTTGCAACTTGGTATGAACATGTATTGGCCATGGTTACAAAGTGAGTTTTTGCCAACTTCAAGGATTCGATTCTCCCTAACCACAAAGGTGTTTGAGGAGTTCTTGGACAATTTAGAGAGCTTGCAACATGTACTATAATCCATCTTTGAAATGCAACTTAATACTCCAAGTGGAACTATATGAAAAATGGCCAAGAAGATGTGTCAAAATCCTGCCTAAACTAGGGCAAAATTTCTCTAAGTTAAAAGCTTTAGGTACCCTTGTTCCAAAAATCATAACATGAGATACAAGCTTCTTTTGAGAAAACTTTGTGAATAAAAGTTGTATAATTTGTGATTGACTACAACTTTCATGTTGTATGTTTTGATTGAATCCCTTTGCATCTTGGTGAAAATGTGGGGCAAAGTTAGGAAAAAATAAGAAAATTTTATAACTTAGAAAATTTCTAAGTTATGAAAATTTTCCATTTTAAACCCTAATTTGCAATTTTGGGTTTCTTGATGAACAAGTTTCATAATTTGACATGTCTTGATGAAAAATGACCCTTGGCACTTGATTTTGACCAAAAAGTCAAAGTTTGACTTTTTAGTGTACAGTCAAATTTTGATCAGTTGACTGAAAAATTCATCTGTCAATCCTATGCATTTGAGACCTTTTGATCTTGTTTAATGGGTCAATACAATGTCATTGAGTCCTTGTGTCCATGGTTGGGCTTGATTTGCCATTGGCTAGGTCAAACAGTCAAAAATTGCCTTTGCACAGTCAAAACCCTAAAAATGACCATTTTTCCCTTTTGGTGATCTGATCAAATTTCTTGTGGAATTTTGATCCAAACTTGATCAAATGGTTCATATGAGTTCATAATGTTGATGTGGGTCAAAACTCATGAGATTTGACTGTCAATTGGCCACAGTTGACGTTTCCCCAATACAACTGATTTCTAGGTCAACTGTCCAATTGACTGGGCAAAAATTTGATTCAAGGCTTAAAACTTGGTATGGACAAACTTGTGAATCCAACATGAAGTATGAAAGTCACTTTGGGCATAATAGGTCAAAATATCCCTGTGCAAACTCAAACCCTAATTTAGGTCAACAGTGTAAGGAGGTGTCTTGAGCAGAGCAAACCCTAGCTTGATCTTGAGTTCCAAGAGTCTTGTGTTGAGAAATGTTGATGAAATGGGAGGGAAAATTTTGGGGTACAACAGTTTCCCCTGTTCAATCTTCTTGAACCTGAAGAGTTAGATTGGCAAGTTTGCCTTTCGCGACTCGAAGGTAAAAGAGGATTGGACACCAGAGTGCCCGTAAATTTGCACTCGTCAAAATATAGCTGAGGAAATGGGCTTAAAGATGCCATTTGGAGATGGTAGAATTTTGCTGGAGATGGGCTTAAAGATGCCATCCAAGAATGTTTGTTGAATTTCAATGTTGTAGGTCAGAAGAATGAGCATCAAAATGGTATTCGTGTTTGGAATGCATTTGAACTGTATCTGGAGACTGAGTCTGTATGAGCAAAAGAATGGCGTCCGTGTCTGGAGCGTATCTGAGCTGTAACTGTATTTGAACTTTGAATGAATATCAGAATGAGTGCCGTGTCTGGAGTATATCTGTATTGTATCTGAAGTTGAGATCTGTATGAGTAGCAGAATGACTTCCGTGTCTGGAGTGTATCTGAGACTGTAATTGGGATCTAAATAAGTGACAAAATGACTTCCGTGGCGACTGCATTGGGGAGAATCAAACTTCTGGTGTAAGGGCAAGAATGGAATCCGTGTCTGGAGCGTATCTGAACTTGTAGTTGATAGTTGAATCTGAATGAGAGATAGAATGGCTACCGTGTCTGGAGCGTATCTAGTCTGTATCGGATTGCTGAAGTCTGAATGAGTAGTAGAATGACCGCCGTGTATGGGGTGTATCCGTACTGTATTTTGACTTGAAGTTATGAATGAGTAATAGAATGACCGTCGTGTCTGGGGTGTATCCATACTGTATCAGAAAAATTGTTAACGATAGCCTTTTAATCTTATCCTGAAAAGGGTAAGATGTTAGCTAAAACACAAAATTATGTTATATGATATGTATGATGCAATGAACTGTGTTTCATCAATGTTTATGATATATGAATGCAATGGATGGGCATGTAAGCTGAGTGGCTGTCTTGCTGAGGAAAATAAATCCTTGATAACTGGAGATAATGAAATCTTTGACTGCTGCCGGGGAAAGTAAATCCTTGACCAATGCTGAGGATTCAAGAAAAACTTTGATTGCTGAAGATGAGAAATCCTTGCTGACTGCTTGGGGATTAAATATCTCTGATTGTTTGAGAAGAAGAAATCCTGGGACCACTGCTGGAGATTGAAAATCCTTGGCGATTTGTGGGGATTAACAAGGCCTTTGACAACTTCTGCAGGGAATGAGAATCCTTCATGACTTTCCTGGGAAATAGGGAAAACTCTTAAAATCTCTACTGGGGAGTTAAAACCTGGGAGGCTTCTGCTTGGAGAAATGAGACCGAGAATCTTCGATCTGTTGGGAGATAACTCTGTTGGGAGAATATTTACTCGGCTGGTGAAATCAGGAGCTTGGGTTGTACGCCAAACTACTGGGGAAGCATCCTAGTTGGGGATAAGCCAAGAAGTTAACTGTCATCAGCTTGGTTCTCAGATTTTTTAAGATAACCTACTGGGGAAATTGGGGGAAGTTGAACAGTTGGAAATTTGACTTCACTGGGGAAGAAGGTTTAGAATATTTTGGCTCCGCTGGGGATAATTTTTTCAGGGTTTTCGGGCTCCGCTGGGGATCTTGAATTTAAACTCCACTGGGGACACATACTTTAAGACTTTGGCTTTGTTGAGGATCTGAACAATGTATTGTAGGGGATTTCTTCTGGAATGGCACAAAGATATCTCCCTACACCTTCAACCTATCAGTAATTATCCTTTCTCAATTTCGTTTTATTTGTAAGCAGTGATTATATTCAAATGCATATGCCTATTTAACAAAACTTTGGACATTTTCAAATAAAACATAAGTGTAAAAAAGAAAGAAAGGCAAGCAAATTTCTGCATTTTGAACTATCTTTGTATTAACTTTTGTAAGTATCTTTGTACAAAGGAGACAGACATCCTAGTAAGAGAATGTTGTCGTAAAAATTGAAAATTTTTATACAAAAGAAAGATGGCTATGTGTAACAATTCCAGGGGATTCCCATTCTACTATAGCCTTCACAACTTTGAGTATCTTGTCCATTTGCTGCTTCGTCCTCCGATGACTGGATTGATCAGAAGCTTGGAGCTTGTTGGTGAAGAGATTGTTCTTAAAGTGATCCGACGAGACATAGTCATACGCTTTAATTCCCTAACTTTTGCCTGGACCACCCTTTCAGGTTTTCGATCCACCAGGAAACCCTTTTTTGCCCAAGTCGCCCTTTCGGGTTTTCAACTTGCCGGGTGTATAGATTTTTTTGTTTTATCCCTAATTTTTGCCTGAACCTCCCTTTCGGGTTTTCGATTCACCGGGATGCCCATTTTTGCCCAAGTCGCCCTTTCGGGTTTTCAACTTGTCGGGTCGTTTTATGCGTAGTATCTTTTGACTATGTCTGCGTTCGTAGGGTGCGGAAAGTCGTCACCGTCCATGGTGGTCAGAATCATTGCTCCACCAGAATAGATTCTCTTGATCACAAATGGTCCTTCGTAAGTAGGAGTCCACTTGCCCCTGGGATCACTTTTCGGTAAGATGATCCGCTTGATTACAAGATCTCCGACTTGATATACCTGATACCTGACTTTCTTGTTGAAAGCCTTGATCATCCGTTTTTGATACGTCTGACCATGAAAAACAGCAGTAAGTCGCTTCTCGTCGATCAAGTTAAGTTGATCAAGCCGGGTCTGAATCCAATCGTCTTCACTTAAACCGGCATCCTTCATAATCCTCAAGGAAGGAATCTGAACTTCCATGGGTAAAACAAGTTCCATGCCATATACCAACAAAAAGGGAGTTTCCCCTGTTGAAGTACGTGTCGTGGTACGATATCCATGCAGAGCAAATGGTAACATCACATGCCAGTCCTTGTAGGTGACTGTCATCTTTTGAATGATCTTCTTGATATTTTTGTTCGCGGCTTCAACAACACCGTTCATCTTCGGCTGGTAGGGAGATGAATTGTGATGATAAATCTTGAACTGTTCGCATAGAGAGGTGATCATGGTGTTGTTCAAATTTGTACCGTTGTCCGTGATAATCCTGTCGGGGATACCATACCGGCATATGAGGTTATGCTTGATGAAGCGGGCAACCACATTCTTTGTAACTGAGGCATAGGAAGCTGCTTCGACCCACTTGGTGAAGTAGTCAATGGCCACCAGGATGAAGCGATGCCCATTGGATGCCGTAGGCTTGATCTCTCCAATCATGTCAATGCCCCATATTGCGAATGGCCAAGGAGCTGTCAGAACGTTGAGAGGAACAGGAGGAATATGTAGCTTGTCGGTGTAGACTTGGCATTTGTGACAAGTGCGAGAATGTTGATGACAATCAGTTTCTATGGTAGACCAGTAGTAGCTTGCCCTTAGAATCTTCTTAGCCATCGTATGTCCGCTCAAGTGGGTGCCAAATGTGCAACTGTGTATTTCGGTCATGATCAACTCTGCTTCAACCTTGTCCACACAACTAAGTAGAACACAATCATGGCTGCGCTTATAAAGGATGCCATTGCTTAGGAAGAACTTGGCAGCAAATCTCCTTAAGAACTTTTTATCATTGACTGAAGCTCCTTCAGGATATTCTCTAGTCTGGAGATACCTTTTGATTTCATGAAACCAGGGTTGTTCCACTACTTCTTCGGTGTTAATCTCATGACAGTGCATAGGTTCGTCCATTCATTCAATGGTGATTTGGGGAGCCTCGTTATCCCAGTTGAGTTTAAACATGGAAGACATTGTAGCCAGAGCATCGGCTAACTGATTTTCTTCTCGCGGGAAATGCTCAAAGGTAATCTGCTCAAAATGAGGCAACAATGTCAAGACATGTTCTTTGTATGGGATACTATTAGGATGTTTGGTGTCACACTCTCCTTTGAATTGAATGATAACCAAAGTCGAGTCCCCAAATACGACCAAAGATTTGATTCCCAAGTCTATAGCAGCCTTGAGACCAAAGATGCAAGCTTCATATTCAGCCATATTGTTTGTACAGCTGAAGCAAAGTCGGGCAGTGAAGGGTGTATGGCAACCTTCCGGAGAAATGAGTATCGCACTGATACCGTTGCCAAGTGCATTTGAAGCACCATCAAAGTACATGGTCAATCGGGATCCTTGTTCAGGTTCGTCATACGGTCCGTTACCTTCAATGTTGTGCAATGTCATGATGTCCTCGTCAGGGAAGTCGAATCTCATAGATTGGTAATCTTCGACGGCTTGATGAGCTAGATGGTCAGCTAGTACACTCCCCTTTATAGCCTTTTGGGTAGTATACTAGATATCATACTCAGTCAGGATCATTTGCCATCTAGCGATTCTTCCAGATAAAGCAGGCTTCTCGAAGATATACTTGATCGAATCCATCTTGGAAATCAGCAAAGTGGTATGAGTCAACATATACTGCCTTAGCCGACGAGCAGCCCATACCAAAGCGCAACAAGTTTTCTCGAGCAGTGAGTAGCGAGTCTCACAGTCGGTAAATGTTTTGCTAAGGTAATAAATGGCATGCTCTTTTCGGCCAGACTCGTCATGTTGGCCCAGTACACACCCCATTGAGTTATCCAAAACAATCAGATACATGATTAGTGGCCTTCCTTCGACGGGTGGCATCAAAATAGGAGGTTCCAGTAAATACTCCTTGATCTTATCAAAAGCAACTTCACAATCATTGTTCCATTCAACTACCTGATCTTTCTTCAACAGCTTGAAGATTGGCTCACAGGTATATGTTAGGTGAGAGATGAACCTCGCAATATAGTTTAAGCGTCCCAAGAATCCTCTAACCTCCTTTTCAGTGCGGGGGGCAGGCATTTCTTGTATAGCCTTTACTTTAGCTGGATCAACCTCAATGCCGTTGTTGCTGACAATAAATCCCAAAAGTTTACCGGACCTAACTCCAAAAGTGCACTTGCTTGGGTTTAATCCGAGCTTAAACTCCTTCAACCTAACAAACAGCTTTTGCAGATGATCAAGGTGTTCTTCTTCCGTCTGTGATCGAGCTATCATGTCGTCTATGTAAACTTCGATCTCATGATGTATCATATCATGAAACAAAGCTACCATGGCGCGTTGATAGGTTGCCCCTGCATTCTTCAGTCCGAATGGCATCACTTTGTAGCAGAAGGTACCCCATTACGTGACAAAAGTATTTTTCTCCATGTCCTCGGGGGCCATTTTGATCTGGTTGTATCCCGAGAATCCATCCATGAAGGAAAAAACCTTGTGTTGAGTTGTGTTGTCAACCAAGATGTCGATGTGTGGCAGTGGAAAATCGTCTTTAGGGCTAGCCCTGTTTAAATCCCGATAGTCCACACACATTCTAACTTTTCTGTCCTTCTTAGGCACGGGCACAATGTTAGCAACCCATTATGGATAGGAAGCAACACCCAGGAAGCCAGTGTTGAATTGCTTCATTACCTCAGCTTTGATCTTCTCAGACATGTCGGGCCTCATTCGGCGGACCTTTTGCTTGACTGGTGGACAGTCTTCTCTTGTAGGGAGACGGTGGACCACGATATCTATGTCTAGTCCCGTCATGTCTTCATAAGACCAGGCGAAGATTTCAACATATTCGTTCAACAACTGCACTAACCGCTCTTTGACACTTGGTTCCAGGATGGCACCAACTTTTACCTCTTTCTTGTCTTCCTCTGTCCCCAATTTGATGTTTTCTAGAAACTCTTCAAGAGGCAGAATAACCCTCTCTTCTTGTTGCAAAAGTCTGGCTAACTCTCCCGACACTTCACAGTCTTCGTCAACTTCGTACTCAGCATGATTGACCAAATCTTCAGAGTTACCAAAGGCTAAAGCAGAAAAGTCACCCATGGAATCCGGAGTGGATGGGTACCTGCATTTGTGAGTGTGGGTGTGTGTAAGGGATAGCCATCCTTAAACAAAACAAAATGAAAAAGGAAATAAAATGAACACAATAGTTTATAGATGAAGATGTCCAATGATTCATTAAAACATGGCATATGATAATGAAGAAAATCAAGCCCTTACAAATGGACCTACATGCCCCGGGAAAGGCATGAGGTGAAAATAGAGTACGAATTGTTTAGTTATTACAGACCAAAAATGGGAAATTGTTCAAAGATAAATTTACTGGTTGATGAAGGTGATGGGAATAAAATCCTTTGCTTCTCAGTTACTTAAACCCCCTTCGACTGTTGGAAAGATCCAATCTGCAAAGTTGTCCTCTTCCTCATCATCTTCTACAGCATTAACTCCATGGTAGGTGATTTTTATGGGTGGCCTTCCAGTCTTGGAGTGACGCATAGCCTTTTGTCCTGCAGCAGTAAACCCTAATCCAAACTTGTCCGTCTTATGGGGAAAATCAGGCAGTTGCCCCCACACTGTGCTCTTTCCTTCTTTGACTACAACCTCTGCGTCCTTGAGAGATACCATCCTAGATACATGCTTGGGAACGATAGGCACCTCAACCATTGTCTTCGCAACTGCGACCTCAGGAGAAACTTCCTCAAAATGTTGGAAAGGCGTTTCGATGAATTCTCCATCCAACTCCATATAGCGGAAGGAGTCGAGGTGACTTATCATGTACTCTTCCTCACCGTGCACCGTTATAATCTTACCCTTAACAGGATATTTCAGCATTTGGTGTAAAGAGGAGGTAACTTCCCCAACATAATGGATCCACGGTCTTCCCAACAAACACGAATACGAAGGACGGATGTCCATCACATAAAAGGTGGAGTTGAAAACTTCTGTGCCTACTTTTATAGGAATGTCAACCTCTCCGTGAACCATTCTTTTTGACCCATCAAAGGCCCTAACAACGATGTTACTGAGTTTGAGGGTCAATCCTTCGCAGTCCAAACGGTCCAACGCTTTGTTTGGCAGCACATTCAAGGAAGAACCAGTATCAACTAAGACATGGGCGAGGGTGGTTCCCCTGCATTCAACTGAGACATGTAGCGCGTAGTTGTGTTTCCTTCCCTTGGGAGTTAAATCATCATCGGAAAAGTCAAGGCCATTATCAGCAGTAAGGCTGGCCACGCACTCCTGAAACTGGTCAGCCGAAGTTTCTTGGGGCACGTGTGCCGTCTTTAAAAATTTGATTATGGCCTTAGCATGGGCCTCAAAGCAGAGTAGAAGAGCCAACATGGATATTTTAGAAGGGGTCTACCCTAGCTATTCCACGACGTCGAAATTGCTCCTTTTGATTATTTTCATGATTTCCTCCATTTCTTTCTGGGTGGTTTCAGGGATAACCACGGTATGAGCCTTCGTCCTGACAAGCGCTTCTAGTATCCCCTTACCCTTATCGGTATTATCAACAGACAGTCTTACTTCAGGAGTATCCAAATCTTCAATTATCGGGTCTTACACAGATGGCCTAACAGACACAGAAGCTTTCGAGGGTCCGAAAACTGCTCAGGGGGGAGCAATCTCCGGAGAAAAAATCCGGCCTCTGCAGGTTATCTTGCTTGTTCCCGCAATGTTTCCTATATCAGGGGTTGGATCTTTCTGACATAGGATCTCAGATGCATCTTTGGACATGACAGACCGTCATACTTAGCAAATGTTGGTACTTTGAACTTGGGAGGAATAACGATCCCAGCGACCAACCCTAGTTCTTCAAAATCTAAACCAAGTACCCTTTGCAACTCCATGGCTGCCAATCTATCCTCAAGATTCTTATATTTATCATCCCCCGGGGGATATTTCTGTTCGGAGTAGTCTTCATCTTCTTCTTCTTCCTCCTCTTCAACTTCAGATTCAGAAGGTCCCGCAACTCCTTTTCCTTTACCAGCCCCTTCATCAGACGTTGAGGGGAACTCGAGAACTTTTCTAGCATTGCTTTCAAATCTTCTTCCAAAAGGGGCTACTCCGGGCCTTTTCTTATTTTTCTCTTTATTTTTCTCCAACAGTGCTTTAAGGTCCTCTTGACCCTTTGCTAAGGTCATGAGGAGTTGCTGGAATTGGGATTTATGTGCTTGCAGATCCTTAACCGTCTGCTCCAAATCCATCTTGCTGAAATAAACAGCAGAAAGATAAGGAAACCTGGTGTGAAGACTTGTTTATGCATATGATGAATGGTATGTTATTCATGTAATGCATTCAAGGATTCAGAAATTCAAATTTGTTACAAACAAAAAAAGGAACACACGTCATATTAAGAAGAAATTGTTAGTACATAAGTGCCCCATGGGAAAAATATTACAAAATTCTTAATGTAAAAAGACATTGCGCATCCTCTTTGGTGCGATGTAAGTGTTGAGAGTTTCCTCCTCATAAAGTCAGCGGGTAAGCTCCAAAACCTTCTTCTCACTGGCATAGAAGCTGGCTTCAAAAGTATTTCGTTCTTCCTTGAGTTGGATCCAACTCTTTTGCAATTCTTCCCATGATGTTGGCATGTCAGGATGTAGGAGGGTGTATGGAACCTCTCCTTCCATAACAGGCTCTTTGATCAAGGGGAGAATGTGAGGGTATGGCATCATAAGATTCTGGGCGCGAGTTCGTACCCGCTTGAGATAAGGCTCAAGGGAGATGGAATTCTTGTGCCCCAGTGTCTTACTATCCACTTTGTTGGGCATCCTCCAAGCTCTGATGAACCTTTGTCGAAGTCCTTGCGCATCGTTGTCGAACTCATAAACTAGGTTAGGAATCAGCATGTCATGAGGGCCGTCCCTCCGAGCATATCCAAACTGTCTTAGAGATAAACAGGGGTTATAGGTAATGCATCCCCTAATGCCAAGTAGTGGGACATTAGGGAATTCCCCACAACGATCAATGATGATGACATTTTCTCTGGACCGAGAACACCAATGTACATCAGAATGTGTGAGGGTCATCAACCGTTGTGACCACCTTAAACCCTGCTCATTCTTCAAAACTGATTGTGGAAGGTGAGAAATAAACCACCTTGCTAGGAGAGGAGTACAGCACATGAGAACACCTCTTTTCCTCATTGTTCGTGTGTAAAATGAGTGTAGGATGTCCCCAAGCAATGTAGGTACAGGATTCCGGGATATGAAAATCTTGACAGCATTCACATCTATAACCTAATCAGGGTTTGGGAACAAGACCAACCCATAGATGAGGAGTGCCACAATCTCTTCAAAGGCTTGTAGATCTAGAGAATTCCAGCAGTCTTGTGCCTTCTCAAACAGAAACTTCACCAAGAATCCCTTGACACCACTTCTGGTCTCCCAATGTCCTTTGATGTCAGATGGTTGCAAGTGTAATGCTTGAGCAACATCTTCAGGCTTTGGTTCTTTTTCCGTACCGTTGTAGGGTAGTTGATGAAGAATAGGAATTCTCAGGAGTTGAGAAAATTCCTCCAAAGTAGGTACTAGTTGGTAATCAGGGAATGTGAAACAGTGGTGTAGGGGGTCAAAGAACTGGAAGAGAACTTTCACCATGTCTTCTTCAATGTTGGAGTTGACCAAGTTGAGAAGCCTACCATGTCTTTCACTGAAGAGAGAATTCTCTGGAATCCTGGATGTAAGCTCCTTGAGTTGAGGAGGGATTCTCACAAGGTTGACTTGTATTGTTTTCCTGCGAAGAGATTCCATGACCTACAAAACAAGAACAAAGATGAAGATCCAAACCCTTGAAATGGTTTGTGGATGCATATGATGCTTTATGATGTTCATGATGTATGCACAAGAAAATGTACAATCAAGTCACACAAAACCCTAGTTTCAGGCTTGCATGAGGTTTCATAGGTAAATACCCTCTTGAGTTTAGTTGGCTCAAACCTGTCCTATAAATAGTAACCGGGTTCTAAGGAGCTCAATATCACTGGATTATTTTCTATGTTCATTGTTTTGGTTTAGCCACTTAACTAGCGACCAAAATATTCCAAGAAAGCAACCCTCAATGAGTGTAGTATCGAGTATCTACCAACTTCGGACTGCACCAAAGCCGGTCATCTCACTACCCCTAATAAAAGGCCAAGATGGTCAAGTAAGGTTCTAAGAGTTCATTAGTGCTTTATGACATCACTCAGCGGCCCCGTATTCTCTTTGATTGACTCAAAGGCTACCGGTACTCACAAATATGTCGCACTAATATAGCTATTACTTCAACCGTGTCGGTATACCCCGCACAGTTTCCACAACGTATTGCTATTTACCTATGAATGTTTCCCAAATCCGAGTAGAGGATTTTAAGCCCAAACAAGAGAACCAAATGTAAAGCAATCAAAGAAAACAATATAATCATGCAAAGGGTGATCTAAGCCCTAAGGTTACTCCACTTTTAAAATTCTCCCCAGCAGAGTCGCTAGTTCTATGATACGGTGGGAGAACTGACTTCAGGTCTTGCGTTTGTGTTCGCAAATGTTTCGGTTTAGTAAGAATCGCCACCGACTTTTTATTTTATCCTAAGGAAAGGTCAAAAAGCACAGGAAAGACCTTTGAGATGTTTTCTTGGGTTCGGGGAGTAGATTATAGAAAGGGAAGGTATTAGCACCCTTTCTATCCATGGTTATCCATGGGCTCTTAGTTACTTGTTTAGATCACTTGCTTTGCTTTTCAATTGTTTGAAATGGTGTTCTTCAATTGTTTGAAATGGTGCTTTGTATGTGGTTTTGAAAGATGTTTTGAAAAGAGGCCATCGTTGTGGCAACCTTTGTAATGATTCTTGTTTGAATGTATACAAAGGTGTTTTTGTCTTTTGAAAAGTTTTCAATGTTTGAAAGTAGGGTTTTGAAATTGTGTTTTGAAGTGTGTTTGAAAATAGCAAGGATGTTTTTGCAAGTTTTTTGATCAAGTAACTAAGAGCTATCTACCCTATTTTACTCAAAGATCTTTCTTATGTTTTTAACCCTTTTAACAGTGTTGTTTCACCATTGTATTTGGTGAACAAACTTGTGTTAGGATATTAACGGGACAGGCGCGGGTCATCGTATAAACCGTCATAGCAATTATGTCAAGTATTTTTGGCAATTTTCTTGAGGGACTAGATCATTTTTGTTTAGGCAACCAAGATAGCGTCATCGAGGGACTATGATCTTTGTTTTGTTTTTGTTTTGCCAAAGTACTTGACATGCATACCATGGCCCATTTTTGAAGGCAACAAGTGGATTGAAATCCTAGGGGTGCAAGTGTGCATTGTGTTTATTTTACATGCATTTTTGTCTTTGATTAGGTCAAACTATTTGTTGGTTTTGATTTTGCATACAAACCCTAATTCTAATCATGGTATAATTGAAAGCATTTAAGTGCGTAAAAATAAATCTAAGCTATTACAAATTTGATATAGGGAGGGGGTACAATTTTGAATAGGGGATTATTTTGCAAGAAATTAAACCCTAAATAATTACAACCAAATTGAATTTGCAAGGCATAATCTTTAAATGTACAATATTTAAATAAATACAATAAGCAAATATTAAATAAACTGTATTATGTAAAAAAGGTTTTTTAGGTATGTAAAGTATTTTCAATGGAAAGAAATAAATAAAAAGTCAATTTTAATTATTTTTAGGGTAAACCCTAATTCCTTAAAGAAATGGTATTATTTAATACTTATGTACAAAAATGTATCAATATGTACAATAAATAAAAGTATATTAAAAAAAGTATTTTTTAGTATAAAAAATAAAATGTATTATTTTTGTGTTTTTATTCTATGCTTTTAATAAAATAAATATATGTATATGTATATGTATATATATATATATATATATATATATATATATATATATATATATATATATATATATATATATATATATATATATATATATATATATATATATATATATATATATATATATATATATATATATATATATATATATATATATATATATATATATATATATATATATATATATATATATATATATATATATATATATATATATATATATATATATATATATATATATATATATATATATATATATATATATATATATATATATATATATATATATATATATATATATATATATATATATATATATATATATATATATTAACTGTGTAAAAAATAAAATAAATTATTTACAAAAATGTATATATTTGAAGAAAATATTTTCAAATGTGAATAAAAATAATAAATGAAAATAAAAGTACTTTTTACATTATTTTTTAAGTTTAAACAAAATAATATAAAGTATTTAAACATTTTAATGTTAGAAATAATTAAAATAAATACCAAATAAATATAAAAATTTATGAAAATATTTTTTAGGCATTTTTTATGTTTGGAAATAAAATAATAAAGTCAGAAATGAAATTAAAATGCAAAAATAATAAATATACAAATAAATGGGCCAGGGGGGTGTGCTACTGAAAATGGGGGTGCCAAAAGCAGGAAATATCCAGGCCCAGCCCAACTACTTCATCTTCTTCCTCTGTTCAAACAAAAACACGCGCCTTCTGTGTACAAACTGGCAACTCCTGGAAACGTGATCCTTTGACAAAACTCAAAACATGAAACTTGTAGAGCATCAAACAACGACTTCAACCATATAAAACATTAAATCTAACTCTCAAAGACCAGAGAGAATTTCTCTGGCCCTAATTTCTAACCTAGTTTTTTCAGAAAGTTCATGGATGAAATTCTCTTAGCACGATTAATATAAATGAAAACTAAGCACATGTATGGTTTCAGGGCAATGAATAAAACATCTTTCATTGACAAACCTAAAGCTAAATGTTCCTAAATAGAGAGATAGAAGTTCATGAAATACCTGTTTCAGTTGAGTTCGAGCTGGACAATGCAGCAACTTTCAATGGGGCCTAAGGTTCTTTTGAGCTTGCTTGATGTCCCCTGAACCTTTCCCAATGCTTAGTTTGTTTTGAAGTGACCTGAATCGTGCTACAGAACTCAACCTGCAAAGCTTTCAAACAAAAATGGTGAACACTGTAAATGGAGTTACTGTTGGTAATGGAGGTTTGGAATAGTTTGAGTGAGTTGAATGGAAGATATTGGAACAAGTTTGAGGCAAAACGCACGAGGCAAAGTGAAGATGGAAGTGATTTTGCAGGGCTTGCCCTGTTTTGCAAGAAAATGTGGTTTTTGAGTATGAGGAGGTTTGAGAGGTCAAGGGCTCGTGCTTCTGGCTTGCAAGGATGTGTGAAACTTGTTTGAAAACTTTGCTTGAGTTCAATATATCAGATGTGTGAGTTATGGACTTTTGGCCATTTGACTTGTTTTGAAAGCAAAGTTTGAAGTGAAATGAGATAGGCCTGTACAGGCTATCTCCAAGCATGCACCAACTTCTTGTACCTTTGCTTAAGTTTGTGGAACTTGTTTGCTGCAAAGAAAGAATTTCAAAGCTCAAGAAAGACAACTTTGCAAAAGTTATGCTTTATGAAAATGGAAGTGTGATCTTTATGCCCAAAATGGAATTATTCAATGTACAATGCTCCCTTGATCAGGACAATGCCTCTAACCAATGTATTTGCATTCAATTTTTGAGTGTTGAAGGGTTTAGAGACCTGTAATTATGTACTAAGCTAGTTTGGTCAGATTTGCAACTTGGTATGAACATGTATTGGCCATGGTTACAAAGTGAGTTTTTGCCAACTTCAAGCATTCGATTCTCCCTAACCACAAAGGTGTTTGAGAAGTTCTTGGACAATTTGGAAATCTTGAAACATGTAATATAATCCATATTTGAAATGAAACTTAAGACTCCAAGTGGAAGTATGTGAAAAATGGCCAAGAAGATGGGTCAAAATCCTGCCTAAACTAGGGCAAAATTTCTCTAAGTTAAAAGCTTTAGGTACCCTTGTTCAAAAAATCATAACTTGAGATACAAGATTCTTTTCTGAAAACTTTGTGAATAAAAGTTGTAGAATTTGTGATGGACTACAACGTTCATGTTGTAAGTTTTGATTGAATCCCTTTGCATCTTGGTGAAAATATGGGGCAAAGTTAGGAAAAAATAAGAAAATTTTATAACTTAGAAAATTTCTAAGTTATGAAAATTTTCCATTTTAAACCCTAATTTGCAATTTTGGGTTTCTTGATGAACAAGTTTCATAATTTGATATGTCTTGATGAAGAATGACCCTTGGCACTTGATTTTGACCAAAAAGTCAAAGTTTGACTTTTTAGTGTACAGTCAAATTTTGATAAGTTGACTGAAAAATTCATCTGTCAATCCTATGCATTTGAGACCTTTTGCTCTTGTTGATTGGGTCAAGACAATGTCATTGAGTCCTTGTGTCCATGTTTGGGCTTGATATGCCATTGTCTAGGTCAAACAGTCAAAAATTGCCTTTGCACAGTCAAAACCCTAAAAATGACCATTTTGCCCTTTTGGTGATCTGATCAAATTTCTTGTGGAATTGTGATCCAAACTTGATAAAATGGTTCATATGAGTTCATAATGTTGATGTGGGTCAAAATTCATGAGATTTGACTGTCAATTGGCCACAGTTGACTTTTTCCCCAATACAGCTGATTTCTAGGTCAACTGTCCAATTGACTGGGCAAAAATTTGATTCAAGGCTTGAAACTTGGTATGGACAAACTTCTGAATCCAACATGAAGTATGAAAGTCACTTTGGGAATTGTAGGTCAAAACATCCCTGTGCAAACTCAAACCCTAATTTAGGTCAACAGTGTAAGGAGGTGTCTTGAGCAGAGCAAACCCTAGCTTGATCTTGAGTTCCAAGAGTCTTGTGATGAGAAATGTTGATGAAATGGGAGGGCAAATTTTGGGGTACAACAGATACTTTTTACTATGTGGGGAGTGTATGTAACACTTCTCATGTTCTCAAGCTGGATGTATCCCTATACCTGATGGGCAGAGTAACTGTAAGGTTTGGGTACTTCTCGTTTTCCCTGTCCCTGGAATTACGAGTAATCGTCTTTTGTTTCTTATGTAAATATTTATGAGCAGCAATTATTTTCAAATGTATATTTCAAAAATAAATCATTGGACGTTCTAGCAAAACAAAACAGGAAAAGAAAAACAAATCAAAGCTTTTCGAAAATGACTTGTATTGGTTTTGAAGTTGGCCTGTAATAGGCGTTTTTTGTACAAGGAGGCTGACGCTCTAGTAAGAGAACACCGCCAAAAGATATAAATTATACAATTTGTGTAAAATAAGAAAAACAGATATGTGAAACGACCCCATTGGGTTCCAACTTTGCTATTGTCTTTATATCTTCAAGCGTCTCATCACTTTGCTACTTGGCCGAAGGTGGATCAGATTAATTGGCGTCGTCCGAGCTTAATAGTCGATACCGAAGTTTGGTTGCAAGATGATCCAATGAGACATAGTGTTACGCTTCAATCCCTAACTTTTTCCTGGACCGCCCTTTCGGGTTTTCAGTCCACCGGGATACCCTTTTTTGCCCAAGTCGCCTTTCCAGGTTTTCGACTTGCCGGGTGTACAAAATTTTCATTTTCATCCATTACTTTTGCCCGAACCCTTTTGGTTCGCTGGGAAGCCCTTATATTTGCTTAGGCCAATCAACCTAGTGGGTCTTTGATTATGCGTAGTATCTTTTCACTATGTCTGTATTAACAGGGTGAGGAAGATCGTCATTATCCATGGTGGTTAGAATCATAGCTCCTCCTGAGAAAATGTTCTTAACCATAAATGGCCCTTCGTATGTAGGGGTCCATTTGCCCCTGGGATCACCTTGCGGCAGTATGATGCACTTGATCACCAGATCCCCGACTTGATATTCTTGACGTATGACCTTCTTGTTAAAAGCCTTGATCATTCGCTTTTGATACGTCTGACCATGACAAATAGAAGTAAGTCTCTTTGATTAGATTCAGCTGATCAAGTCGGGTTTGGATCCAGTCGTCTTCATTCAAACCTGCATCCTTCATAATCCTAAAAGAGGGTATCTGGACTTCGATGGGTAGGACTGCCTCTATGTCGTACACCAAGGAGTAGGGTGTTGCCCCTGTTGACATCTGTGCTGAGGTACGGTACCCATGAAGAGCGAACGGTAACATCTCATGCCAGTATTTGTATGTCACCGTCATCTTCTGCACAATCTTCTTGATGTTCTTGTTAGCCGCTTCGACAGCCCCATTCATCTTCGGCCGGTAGGGAGAAGAGTTATGATGCTCAATCTTGAATTGTTTGCAGATCTCGGTGATCATTGTACTGTTGAAATTTGTACCATTGTCAGTAATGATCCTCTCTGGTACACCATATCGACATATCAAATTGTGTCGAATAAACCGCACCACGACGTTCTTGGTTATTGTAACAAAGGAAGTTGCCTCAACCCACTTTGTGAAATAATCAATTGCTACCAGAATGAAGCGATGCCCGTTAGGCGCAGTAAGTTTGATCTCGCCAATCATGTCGATGCCCCACATTGCAAAGGGCCAAGGAGCTGTCAAAACATTCATGGGAACCAGAGGTACATGCACCTTATCAGCATAGACTTGGCACTTATGACAGGTTCGAGAGTGCTGGTAACAATCGGCTTCCATAGTTGACCAGCAGTATCCTTCCCGTAGGATTTTCTTTGGCATGGTATGTCCACTGGAATGAGTTCCGAAGGTACCTTCATGTAACTCTGCCATAATCCTTTCTGCCTCGCTCTTATCTACACACCGCAGTAAGGTTGAATCATGATTATGCTTATAGAGAATTCCATTACTGATGAAGAACTTCGCAGCGAACCTTCTCAGAAACTTCTTATCATTAACAGATGCCCCCTCGGGGTATTCTTGAGCCTCAAGATACCTCTTTACCTCGTGAAACCAGGGTTTATCTACTCCCTCTTCAGTCTCAATGTTACAACAATGTGCAGGTTCATCCAACCTCTCAATGGTAATCTGGGGAGCTTCATTGTCCCACCTAACTTTGAACATAGAAGATTTGGTAGCTAGCGCGTCCGCCAGCTGGTTCTCTTCTCGTGGGAAATGTTCAAAGGTTATCTCCTCAAAGTGTGGGAGCAATGTCAATACGTACTCTCTGTAAGGAATAAGATTCGGGTGCTTCGTATCCCACTCGCCTTTGATCTGACTTATCACCATAGCAGAATCTCCGAACACACTCAAGAATTTAATCCTCAGGTCAATGGCAGCTCGAAGAACCATGATACATGCTTCATACTCCACCATATTGTTGGTGCAGTGAAAACATAATCGGGTGGTGAACGGAGTATGACAACCCTCAGGAGATATAATTACAGCTCCAATGTCGTTACCTAAAGCGTTTGATGCTCCATCAAAATACATAGACCATTGGGATCCTTTCTCAGGTACTTCATCCGGTCCAGGTTCTTCGCAGTCAGTTACTAACATGATGTTCTCATCCGGGAACTCGAAATTCATGGACTGGTAGTCATCCATGGCCTGATGCGCCAAATGATCCGCCAATACACTCCCCTTGATTTATTTTTGGGTTGTGTATTGGATGTCGTATTCGGTTAAGATCATCTTCCATCTCGCTATCCTTCTGGAGAGAGCGGGCTTCTCGAAAATATACTTGATTGGATCCATCTTTGATATCAACAAAGTGGTGTGAGTCAGCATATACTATCTCAGTCGGCGAACAGCCCATGCCAAAGCGCAGCAAGTTTTCTCGAGCAATGAGTATCGGGTCTTACAGTCAGTAAACTTTTTGCTAAGGTAATAAATGGCGTGCTCTTTTCGACCGGACTCGTCATGCTGCCCCAACACACACCCCATTGAATTGTCTAGCACTGTCAAGTATAATATCAAGGGTCTTCCTTCTACTGGAGGCATCAGAATTGGTGGTTCTTGAAGGTATTCCTTGATTCTTTCGAAAGCGGTCTGGCATTTATCATTCCACTTTACCACTTGATCTTTCTTCAACAGCTTGAAGATTGGCTCACAAGTAGCAGTTAGATGTGAAATGAACCTGGCGATGTAATTCAGATGTCCCAAGAAACCTCAAACTTCCTTCTCTGTGCGGGGAGCCTACATCTCTTGTATGGCTTTTACCAGACCTTACCCCGAAGGTACACTTGTTCGAATTCAACCTCAACTTGTACGTCTTCAACCTATCAAACAGTTTCTGGAGATGATCAAGGTTCTCTTCCTCAGTCTGGGACCTGGCTATCATGTCATCAACATAAACCTCGATCTCGTGGTGAATCATATCATGGAACAAAGCGACCATGGCGCGCTGATAAGTTGCCCCAGCATTCTTCAACCCAAAAGGAATTACCTTATAAAAAAAGGTACCCCACTGTGTAACGAAGGTTGTATTCTCCATGTCCTCAAGATCCATCTTAATCTGGTTGTAGCCGAAAAAACCATCCATGAAGGAGAAGATCTTGTGTTGCATGGTATTGTCGACTAGAACATCAATATGAGGAAGCAGGAAGTCATCCTTGGGGCTTGCCCTGTTCAGGTCTCTGTAGTCCATACACATCCGTACCTTACCGTCCTTCTTAGGTACCATAACGACGTTGGCAACCCACTGTGGATAAGAAGTGACAGCTGAGAATCCTGCGTCGAACTATTTCATGACCTCTGCTTTGATTTTCTCTGACATTTCAGGGTGCACACGGCAGACCTTCTGCTTTACCGGAGGGCAGTCTTCTTTAGTCGGCAAGCGATGAACCACAATATCAGTGTCCAAACCAGGCATGTCTTCATAGGACCAGGCGAAGATCTCAACATAGTCGTGTAACATCTGTATTAACCGTTGTTTGACACTAGGCTCCAGATTCGCACCTATTTTAACCTCTTTCCTGTCTTCCTCTGTACCCAATTCACTGAATCAACTGGCTCTTCATGAGGTTGTATAGCCATTTCTTCCTACTGTAATAGTTTAGCAAGTTCTCCAGGTACCTCACAATCATCCTCACCTTCGTCCTCGGCTTGGTTGATCGGATCTTTGAAGTCATCATTTCCAGTAGCAAAGTTGTTATCAATGGGATCCAGAGTGGATATGGATCTGCAATATGATGTGTGAGTGTGTGTAAGAGAATAGTTGTTTTGATAAAGTGAGATACAAAAAAGAAAAACAAGGAGCACAAAATTTGTAATGTAAGAAACGTCCGATGTTTTATTAATGATATAAGAAAATGACAAATAATAAGCCCTCATAAGCAAAGTCTGTTAGACGGTGTGGCAAGTGATCGAGAGAGGTGGGGGGGGGGGGGTGGATAGATCACCTCTTGTTTTTCAAGGATTTAAAATTGTTTTATCAAAGAGAGTTGAAAGCAGCAAAAATCAGTGTCCTGAATCAATTCCGTCTACTTTGAACCGACTACTAGAAAGCTTGACATGTGAAAACTTTGCTGGATTTTTATTAAATGAAATGGATGAATATACAACTCAGAAATCCTGACGTTTTAATGCACTTATCATAAAACAGTATTTCCAATGAATTTAGAAATTTGATAGGAATTTTGTCAAACAATTGGCGTATGCTTGTATAATGATTTAATAGTGGTGGTTTGGTGAAAATGTTTGAGCCACTATGTTTATCATTAGACTGTAAAACTTAGCACGCCAATTGAATTGAAAAATTATATAATACGTAAAATTGTAAAGAGAAAGAAAGAGAGAACGATACACAAGAAGTTTAGTAAGGAAGTTCCCCACTGTCGTCCTCGCGTGTGGGTACGTCTCCCTCTCAATTTCACAATCGAAACTGAGAACTTTTATATCAATATGCTGAATGTTTGGTAGCAAGGTTACACTACACAGAAAGAAATCCCTATGATCTTCTTCTTCTTGTAAGAACCACCACTTGATATGAGCTGTATCAAGATTCCCTGCAAAGTCACCGAACGATCCTCTGCTTCCACGACCTATTTGTTCAAAATCCTTCCGATTTCCAAACCCGTCGCTATGGCTGAATCCGACTTGCGCGACCGTGACTGACAAAACCCTAAAGAACACACCCGTTCTTGAAGGACAAACCCTCTGGTTTATTTCTTGAAGCTTCCTCTTCAACCTTCAACTCAATTAGACTTCTTCAATACACAGCTGAACGTTATCCCAAACCGCTTGATTCAATTCAACAAGGATGTTTGATTTTCTTTGTTGTTGTTTGAATGTAAGATGGTTGAGAAGATGATAAAGATGAAGGAATGAAACGCTTCTGGTTGCTCACAATTGTTTTGCACACAATCTTCTATGTTGCTCTCTTTTATTCTGAAGAAATGCTTGCTTATATTTATAACAGAAAACGGTTAGTCAAAAAAGAAAGTGCATGAGTCGATGCATGTTGGTCATGTGTCAACTCATGTTAGTTACATGTAACTGGATGAGTCGATACATTATGTTTTGAGTCGATACAAAAACCTGTTATAGCATTTTACAAAACCAATACTTTTATACTCGTCGACACATAATGCGTATGTGTCGATACATACTGATTGTAAATTTAAACTTTGAATTTAAAACATATTATGAGTTGACACATGATATTATGTATCGATACATACAAGTTTCAAAATGTTTTCCAGGATCATCAGAATGTTTTGTGTCGATACATAATGCGTATGTGTCGATACATACTGATTGTAAATTTAACTTTTGAATTTAAAACATAGTATGAGTCGACACATGATATTATGTATCGATACATATAAGTTTCAAAATGTTTTCCAGGATCATCAGAATGTTTTGTGTCGATACATAAGGTTTTGTGTCGATTCATACAAGTATTACAGGGTCATCAAAATATTATGTGTCGATGCGTGAAATTTATGTATCGATGCATGCTGTTTTTAGATTTACATTCCAGAATAATCAAAGAGTTATGTATCGACTCATAAGCTTTTGTATCGATACATAATAGTTTTGAGATACAAGTCCAGGGACTTCAGAAAGCTATGTATCGATACAAAACTTGATGTGTTGACACATAATGGTGCATTATGAGAGAAATGTAATTTTGGCTTATTCAAACATGCTCTATTATATTTGCAATAATTCAAAATCAATCTATGAAGGGGTTGCTCACAAATCCAAGGTGCCTCGGGCAAGGCACCGGGCCGTAAAGTTTCAAACTGTCTATTACAAATCTTAAAACAAAAGTCAATTACTGCAGAATAAAATAAACAGGTATGAAGTCCTTCGTCGTCCAGTTATTCAATCCACCATTGGGTGTTGGGTAGATCCAGTTATAGATGTCTGAATCTTCTTCAATGTCCTCAATTGCATTAACTCCCCGATTGCTGATGTGTAGAGGAAGTCTTCCAATCTGTGCATGCCTAACAACCCTTTGAGCCGCTGTAGTAAAGCCCAAACCAAATTTGTCAGTTTTGGGAATGAAATTAGGGAGCCGACCCCAATTGGTACACCCACCTTCTTCAACTACAACCTTGGCTTCCTTGAGAGAAGCCATCTTCAACGGAGGTTTGTTGGTAGTAACTTCGGTTGACGCCAAAGTCTGAGGGACTTCTTCGAAATTCTGACAGGGAGTTTCTATGAATTCCCCGTCCATCTCCATGTAGCGGAAGGAATTGAGATGACTTACCATATACTCCTCTTTACCTCGTACTGTGACAATCTTCCCCTTCACTGGATATTTCAGCATTTGATGGAGTGTGGAAGTAATTGCCCCAGCCTTATGAATCCAAGGACGACCCAACAAGCAAGAATACGACGACTTGATATCCATTACGTAAAAGGTGGACCCAAAGGTCTAAGAACCCACTTTGACAGGGATGTCCACCTCCCTGTGCACCATTCTTTTTAATCTGTCAAAAGCCCTCACCACAATGTTACTTGGCTTTAAGGTCAAATCCGCATCTGAAAATCCTAGCCCATTGTCAATAGTCCGGCTAGCCACACAATCTTTGAACTGATCTGCAAAAGTTTCCTGCAGCACATGCGCAGTCTTTAGAAATGCAATCAAAGCCTTCGCATGGGCTTCAGAACACAACAGCAGGGACAATATAGAGATTTTTGACGGGGTCTTCCCCAGTTGTTCGACCACATTGTAATCGCTCTTCTTGATAATTTTCAATATTTCCTCTATTTCTTGTTTAGAGGTTTCCACAATGATTTTCCTAGGTGCCTCCGTCCGGGAAGGCTCACCTATGATTTCTTTTCCCCGAGTCCCAGATGGCTCGGCGACAGGGGTGATAACTGGAGTAGGAACTGGGGAAGTAGTTGATGTACTAGCAGAAGAAATGACAATAGGTTTGTGGACAGTCGAAGGGGAAATCTCGGGGGAAAAGAGTCTTCCACTTCTGGTGATCATGCTAGCCCCAACAATATTACTGACATCAATATCAGCTTCTTCATTATTCAAGTTTTGTTTAACACCATGGTAATACACATCAGTACCATAGTTCCAAGGGACAACCTTATCCGAAGTGTATGGGATGGGACCAGGAACAGTGATTATTAACGGAGCAATTCTTGGAACAGGTGTAACCCTAATAGGTTTTCTCGAGGAAACCTTTGAAGGATTGGCGGAAATGATGATAATGGAAACGTCTTCATTTGGAACAAACAGAAACATAGTCTTCTGAAACAAAATCTCTTTATTATCCATCAGGCGCTGAACACCTGACTTTAACAAACAACAACCAGAAGGTAGAATTGAACACATGTGGCAACCTTCACCACAACCCGGAAATAAACTGGATAACAGCAAATTCCTCTTAACCGTCATCAGAGGGGTAGAAACTTCGTCGATGGAGGTCACAAATAAATTTTTGTCAACAACATTAACTCCACGACCATGTTTAGGCATTGGAGTAGTTATGACGTTGGGCTTTTCTGGAGCATCAAACTCAATCTCTTTGGCTTCGAGCGAATCTTTCACTTTGTTTCTCAGAGCCCAACAATCGTTTGTATCATGGCCCGGACTCTCGGAATGGTAGGCACACCGCGCGTTGGGATTGTATCTGGGAGAAGCAGTGTTTGGATTCTTGGGAGCCTCTCTCAAGGTTGCCAATTTGGACTTTAACAAATGAGGCAGAATTTCAGCCAAAGTCATGTTGATACGGGTAAACTTCCGTTGTGATCTTTCCATCCTTTGTTGATTGTTGCACTGTGGAGCAACTGTGGGTCTTGGTATCACTACAACATTCACCGTTTGACAATGTTCAGATCTGCTTTGGCCCCTCGGGCCATAGACTGCACTGGCTTCCTTCTTACCAGCGAAAGGCTTCTTTACCGAACTTGAAGAGGAATCCTTCTATATCTTACCACTCTGGATACCAGCTTCTACTCTTTCTCCAGTCAAAATCAACTCAGTAAAACCAGATGACGAGCTGTCGATCAAATGATTGAAAAATGGACCAAATAGCGTCCCTAGAAACATGTCAACCAACTTCCTATCAGACAAAGGGGGTTGAACTCTTCCAGCCAAGTCTCTCCACTTTTGAGAATAGTCCTTAAAACCTTCACCTATAACCATGGACATACTCTAGAGTTGAGTACGAGTGGGAGCAAGGTTGGTGTTGTACTGGTACTGCTTGTAGAAAGCAGCAGCAAGATCTTACCAGTTTCGGACACTGGCCCCCTCCAACTGATAGAACCATTCAAGTTGAGTCCCTGACAGACTATCTTGAAAGAAATGCACCCACAAATTTTTATCAGCGGTGTGTGGTTGGGTTTTCCTGACATACGAGCGGAGATGGAGTTTTGGGCAGGACACCCCATCATACTTGACGAAAACCAGAGCTTTGAACTTATGAGGGATGACAACTCCCGATACCAGTCCCAATTCTTCGAAATCCAAACCAGGTATTTTCTGAATCTCCATAGCACTCAGACGGTCTTCTAACTGCTTGTACCTATCCTCATCAGGAGGATATTGCTCATCATCGTAATCCGTATCGTTATCAGAAACTACAGGACTAGGGTCCTTTTCCCTTTCTTGGTTCTCCCCGTCCTTGGATGAGGAGGTCAGATCAGCTGGTTGTCTCAACCTTTCTCCAAATCTTCTACCCATGTTCAGAATTCCAACCTTCTTCTTCTTCTGCTTCTCTTTCAGAATGAGGGTCTTCAGATCCTCTTGCCCTTTAGCCAGACTTATGAACATCTATTGGAATTGGGCGTTCTGTGCCTGAAGATCTTTGATGGCTTGATCGAAAGACATTTCGTGCTAAAATAAACAGCGAAGAAGATGAGAAACCTGTAAGGGTACCTATAATGATGTTCATGATAATGGGATGTGCATGTAATGATTTCAAATACTTTGGGAGATTTAAATTTGCAAACCAAAAATAAATAAAATTTATTAGATTAACTTTTAAAGGTTTAACAATGCCTTTAAGGCGTTTACGAAGAAGTAAATAAAACAAAATCTAAAACTAGAAAAAGCAAAATCAAAAGTCCCATGGTCGCTTCCTCCTTGTGCTGATGTAGTCATTGATCACTCTTTCTTCCTCAAGCTTCCTGGTGAGATTCAAAATCTTCCTTTCTTTCTCATGGTACTGTTTCCGGTAAGTATCCCGCTCATTCTTCAGCTGAATCCAAGACCTCTGCAACTCCTCGGGATCAGTGGGCATGTAAGGATAGAGAACCGTGTAAGGAATTCCCTCTTCATTAGTGGGCTCCACAATCACTGGTAATACAGCCTCATAGGGCATCCCAAGCTTCTGGGAACGAGCTCGGACCCATTGGAGGTAAGGCTGCATAGGAAGAGAAGTCTTTGGTCCCAACTCTTTGGGGTCAGATCTATTCACCATGCCCCAAGCTCGTATAAACCTCCGGTGATGCTCCTTAACGTACTCCTTGTAGTCAAATACAATGTCCTCAAGAAGTAGCTCATGGGGACCATCTCTCCGACCACGACCAAATTGTCGCAAAGCTAGACAAGGATTATAAGTTATACCCCCTCTGATTCCAAGCAATAGGAAATTAGGGTATCCCCCACAATGATCAATAACAACAGTGTCTTCCATAGCCCGGGAACACCAAAGAATATCTGTATGAGCAAGTGACATTATTCTGTAGGACCAACCCAAACCTTCTTCGTTCTTCAACACAAACTTAGGGAGGTGAGAAATAAACCACCTCGACAGCAATGACATGCAACACATAAGAGTCCCTCTTCTCCTCATGGTACGAGTATAGAGGGCATGCAAGATATCTCCAAGCAAGGTAGGCACGGGGTTGCGAGAAAGGAAAATCTTGACAGCATTCACATCTATAAAGGAATCCGGATTCGGGAAGAGAACCAAACCATAGATAAGGAGAGCCAAGATATCTTCAAAAGCCTAAAAATCCAAATTATCCCAGAATAGCTGAGCCTGGTCTATCAAAAATTTGGCTAGAAAGCCTTTGACCCCGCTTCGTGTTTCCCAATTGGATACTACATCAGCCCGTTTCAAATGCAGAGCTGAGGCAATGTCTTCCGGTCTAGGAACTTCTTCCATACCTGTGAAGGGTACCTGTTCAAGGATGGATATGCCCTATAGGTGAGAGAACTCTTCCAAGGTGGGTACCAGCTGGTAATCTAGAAAGGTGAAGCAATTATGCACGGGATCCAAGAACTGAAAAAGTACGCTCATCATCTGCTCATCAAGATTTGAAGTGACCAGGCTGAGAAGTTAACCGTGTCTCTTAATGAACATAGAAGTCTCAGAAACTCTTGAGGCTAGCTCTTTAAGTTGGGCAGGTATTTGCACAAATTTGACTCGAATGGTATTTCTATGCACGTAAGCCATAATTTGCAAAACAAAACAAAGATAAATTCCCTTGGTCTTTGAAATGGTTAGTGTAATGAAGTATGAATGCCATGTTATGATGCACGATGTCATGATAAACCACAGGTATAACAAGCAACAGGTATTGCAAACACAGTCAAATCACACAAAACCCTTAGGTTTAAGGCTTGTATGAGGTTAATAGATAAAGTAACCAGGTTCTAGAGGATCTCAATATCACTGACCATCCTCCATCGGCCATGGTTTCAGCTCACGCAATCTTTTCTTGCGGCCGGAACTATCTCAAGTGTATGGTCTCAATGAGTGTAGCATCGAGTATCAACCAGTTCCCAGCTTTACACCGAGGCGGGCTATCTCACTACTTTCTAATGGCTAAGTTGGTCTATTAAAGGTTCTAAGGTCAGTTGATGCTTAACGACACCACACAACGGCCCCGTATTCTCCACAAGGGATACCGATACCAACCAATATTCCATATCAACGTAGCTACTACTTCAACCGTATCGGTCTATGCCGTACAGTTCCCTCACAGTCTATTGCTACTACCTAAAAGGTATCCCCAGATACGGGTTAGGATCTATAGTAACCCCAAACATAACCCTAAAAAACAAAGCGAACAAAACAATCAAAAGAAGCAATTAAGATGAACTAGATCCTAAGGTATACCCTACTTATACTGTCCCCAGCAAAGTCGCCAATTCTGTGATACGGTGGCAGAACCGACTGTTTGAAATGCTGGTTTGCGTTTTGCGTTTTGTGTTTGCAAAATGTCGCGATAAGCAAGAGTCGCCACTGACTTTTATTTCATCCAACCGAAAGGAAAAAAGTACAGAAACAAATCCTTTTTTGAGATATTCTGAGTACGAGGATAGATTATAGAAAGGGAAGGTGTTAGCACCCTTTTTATCCATGGTTTTCCATGGGCTCTTAGGTACTTGCTCATCTTTTAAAAATTCTTGTGTATGTGCTTTGTTTTGAAGAAGTTTGACTTCGTGATAACCCTTGTATCAGTCCTCAAAGGTGTGACGAAGTTGTTTTGAAAATTTGTTTGAAAAGTGTAAGTGTGAAAAGTTTTGATTTGAGCAAGTACCTACTAGCATCTACCTACTAGAAAAAAGATCGTTTATATTCTTGTTTCCTTTAGACAGCGCTATCCTACTATTGAGAAATAGGTAGCACCGTCGTTGGAGTTGTAAGGGTCAATTTGAAAGGGACGTACGATCACTAGAGAAAATTCTAGGACGTCTTAGTAATAACCCTAAAGTCTTAAGATCATATTCGAGGCAACATTTTCGAGGCAACATTTTCGAGGCAATGTTTGATCTTTTAGGTAGGAGGGAAACCACTAAGACCCCCTATACTTAATGACCGTTTACCGAAGGCAACAGGAGTGTGAGTATACCCTAAGAGTGATATGTGCGAGTGATCTGTATTCAATTATTTAGTCTTTGCACATTAGGGTTTTCTAACTGGATTAATTTGTCATGCATTCTTGTTATACAATCCTATCAGCATTCATCTAAACAGGAAAATATTTGCGAGAATTAAAATGCGAGAAAGTAAATCTACGCTATTACAAGACTTCAGGGAGGGGATTAATTACATAGCCAAAAACCCAGAAAAAAGCGATAAATAAAAAGCCCTAGATTAAACTATTACAAACCGTGAACAATTAGAACAATATTGGCAAAAATAAATAACATGCGTGCGATGAATCGAATACGAGGCAACTAGGATTTTGACCCTTGCCTTAACCTAATTGCGATTAATTAAAAATATTTTTGTTATGTTTTGTTATTTTAAGAAAATAAAGAAATCATTAAATTAAAAGAAAATCCTAATTCTAGTTGATTTTATATTTAAAAAAAAGAATTAATTTAATCTAAAACCTATTTTGTATTTTTATTCATTTGAAAGAAAGAGCAAAATAAAATTAAATCAAAGGTTTTAACCTAATTTCTATTTTTATTTTATTTATGAAAATAAACTACAATTTCCTAAATTAAACTGAATTAAATTAATTTTGATAAATAAAAAAAAACTAATCCTAATTTTGTGAATTATTGAATTTATGGTTTTCTGTGAAAAATAAATTAATTTGTAAATTAAAGAAAATAAAAATAAATATTGAAAGATTTAAATAAATTAAAAAGAAAAAGGAAAGAATAATGGGCCTGTATTAGCAATTATGGGGGGTGCTATCTGAATTGCTGGGCCCAAATGGCTAAGGCCTACTTGACTTCACCCAATCCAGTGTGCACGTTGACTGGGGGCGCATGGTAGTCCTCAAAAGGAAAGGCGTTGGATCTGGAGCGCTGATGAGTTGGATGGCCAGATCCTGATGGTACACGGTGAGCTCCTTTGTTTGCAACGCGCTGGATTATCTGTTGAAGAAAAATATGAATAAAGGTTGGGACCTGGGGATCAAACCCAGGTCCTTAGGCACTCTTCCCCTTCACGCTTTCCAACTGAGCTATCTGATTTATTTGTATATACAATAAAAAACAATTATTATATAATGAAAACAAAATGCTGAAACCCAAAACGCGTGAAATTCAAATCACCCAACCAAGGGGTGCCACACATCCATCTTCTTCCTCCCAACCGTCGTTTTAGGTAACAACACTTTTACCTATGGTTGCCTTGCTGTAGCTACAAGCCTGTTAATCAAAAAAATTCTCTACAAGCAATATAAATGGAATTCAAAGGTGCCAATCGACTCGTCTCAACCTCACGAGTGTCATGGCACCAAAATCCAAACCCAATTTTGCCTATACTGCAAAGCCTAAACAAGAACGTAAAACCCTAGCTATGGCAATATCCTGTACATGCGTTAGAAATTAAATTAAATGGTACCAATAGTTTGCAAACTCAATGATGAACACAAATATATAATCAAAACATGCATATGATGAGTAAATCAATGAAATCGAATTTGAGTTTGGAAGCAAATCGTGATACCTGTAACTTACAATTCCAGGCGTGAAAAGGCTTGCAATTGATTGGGATATGTTCCTGGGATGTCCAGCAATCTGTTGGCAATGTGAGAATGGCACGAATTGGCCTCTAGTATGGAAATTGGATCACCACTTTTTCTTGAATTTTTTGAGTTTTGTTCTAGCTCTGTATGACTACTCCAACGTCTTTCATGCCTTGGATTGCTTCTGTATATGTACTACAACATGTTAGGTTAACAAAAACGAAATCAATCTTGCCCATTATGAAGATTTGATTTGATCTTTCATGGCATATGATTTCTTTCCAAACTTGCTTCAATTTAATATATTTCCACCCAAACTAGCCTTGCACGAATTGATTCTCAATTGACAACATATAGGATCTTCCTTCAATGCAAAAATCATCCCTAAAACACAATATATGATTTATTTAGATTTATTTGATTTTATTTGAATTTTAAATGAATAAAAATAAAAATAAATTAAATAAATGAATAAATAAAGCATGGAGGGTCCCATAGGTCGTGGACTATGTTATCATTGAAATACAAGCATAAAAAGTTGGGCCCATTTAGCAAAAAATGCAAATTTGATCAATGTTGACTTTTGACAATTTCCCAAATATTGCCAACTTTGACAATGCATATCTCTCTTAATTTTGACCCTAGGAGGGTGTTCTTGGACTTTTTAGAAATCTTAGGATGTCCTATAAGAAACCCTTTTGGTCTCATCTAAATTGAGTCTTCCATGTTCATGTATGAAGCTTTGTCCCAAAATGTGTTTTTGTTGACTTTTCAAAATGACCTATAATATCAAAATTCATATCTTTTTGTGAGTGCATATTCTAGACTTGGGAGATGAAGATTAATTATAGGGAATTGCATATTATTCAAAATGAGCTTTGGATGGGTCATTTATGATAAAGTATGAGAAATCTATGCTTGGTCAAAATTGAGTTGACTTTTCCTACAAAACCCTAATTTAGCAACTTTTGGGTTTTGATGAATTGTGAGCAATCCTTGATGAATCATGATCAAACCTTGATCAAATGATGAACAATACTTAAAAATGAGGATGTTGACCAAAAATCTTGAAGTTTGACTGTATGTGGGCCACAATTGACTTTTGACCTAGCACAATCGATATTCAGACCTTTGAGCAATTGACTGAACAAACTTCCTCATCAAGGCTTGAAACTTGACATGGATGATCTTGAGAACATATTAGGACAAATGGTGAGCATTTGGGATCCTTTAGACTCAAGCATCTTGATGAAAAATGAAACCTTAATTTGAGATAGACTGCCTTAGGAGAGAGTTTGTCTGGTCAACTCTTGAACTTCCTTGAGCAGTTTGGGGACTTCACTTGCCATGTTTTGAGAAATATGGGAGGGAAAATTTTGGGGTACAACAATAACCCCTATTTAAGTATGTCCCCAACAGAGTCTCCAGTTTTGTAATACGGTGGGAGAACTGAATTTTTAAGCATTTTATCACAAATATTCTAGTTAGCAAGAGTCACCACTGACTTTTCTTTTATCCAATTTTTAGGAAAGGGTGAAAAGAACAGGAAAGACCTTGATATATTTTGAGTTCGGGGGGTAAGTTATGAAAAGGGAAGGTGTTAGCACCCCTTTCATCTGTAGTTATCTATGGGCTCTTAATTGCTTGATCACTTTAAAAATTGCTTTGTGGGTGGGTAAATTGTTGAAAAATATTTTGAAATTCCAATGTAAGGAAGAATTTTTAATGATTCTTGTATTAGTCCTCAAGAATGCATACAAAGTGTTTTTAAAATATTTGTTTGAAAGTGTGATGTGTAGAAATGATTTGTTTTAAAATGTGCCAATGGAAGGCAATCTTTGTAAAGATTTTCGTATTTGTCCTCGAGAAAATTTGCAAAGAGTTTTGAAAAGGTTTGTTGTTTGATTTTGAAAATGTGATGTGAAAAGTTTTATTAAGCAAGCAATTTTTAGAGTCTTGCCCACTTAATTTATAGTCTTTCCTATTCTTTCCATTCTTTTAGAGGAAAGAGATTATCTATGCCATTAGTTGGTAAGAAGTTCTCTTCGTTGGATGTTAAGGAACAAGCAAAGGGTCGTCGAATGGTCATTGAAGGCAACATATAGAGATACTTTAGCAATTGTATCGGAGGGACTAGATCATTTTTCGTAGGCAACATCGAAGGATCATCGAGGGACTATGATCTTAATTCGAGGGTCTTTTGCTAAAGCATCCCTATTTTCGAGGGACATGACCAATATTTTCCGAAGGCAACAGAGAGAGGTTACCCCAGAGGTTCAAAGTGTGCAAAAGTGATTTAGTTCAATTATATTTATCTTGGAAATGTTTAAGTTTATCTACCGATTTATCTTGCCATACAAGCCTATTTACTACACAGTTATATATACAAGGTATAAAGTATAAGTGCGGAAAAAATAAAGTGCGAAAGATAAAACCTAACACTATTACATGGCCTCGGGAGAGTTACATAATAATTCAAACTTTGTGAGAAATTATAACTAAGCTATTACAAAAAAAACTGTGCGAATTATACAATTGTTTCTAGGAATTTAAATGCAAAAGATAAATAAAAAAGTTAGAAAGATTTTTTAAAGTCCTAAAAATTCTCGGTGTTAAAAGATAATTTTTTGTATTTTTTTGGTTTGATTTTATATGTTAATAATAATAAAAAACATAATATCTAATTTTAATTACAAATTAATTAATTTAATCGCAAAAATAAAGGGCATCCCTGTAAACGTGGACAAAGTCAAAAGATACTACGCATGAAAACGACTCGCTAGGTTGACTGGACTAGGAAAAAATAAAGGGCATCCTGGAGAACCGAAAGGGTTCGGGAAAAAATTAGGGATATATACAAAATATTGTACACCCGACAAGTCGAAAACCTGAAAAGGAGGCTTAGGAAATAAAGGGTATCCCGGTGGGTTGAAAACCCGAAAGGGCGGTACAGGAAAAAGTTAGGGATTAAAGCGTACAACTATGCCCTATTGGATCACTCACTTCAGGCTTTATTACCAAATTCAAAAGTTCAAATGGTACAGATCTGTTCAATCAACTTCTTCCGAAATAAGGGGTGAGATGTTCGAAGACATAGGGGCAATAGGGGAGTTGAAACCAAACGAGATCATTTCCACAAAGCTATATGTTTTGTTTTCACCTTGTACTCTTTTCATTCCATGAAAATTTCCTCTTACTAGGATTTATGTCTCTTTGTATAAAATCGTCTGTTTATGGGCAAACTATCAATACAAATACACCCTAAAATTCAAACCTTTTGTTTTTCTGCTTTGTTTACAAAAATGTCCAATGACTAAAATTGAATGAAAATATGCATATGAACATGATTAACTGTTAACAAATATATGCATAAGAACATGAATAAGTATTTAATCAAGACTCTTGGAGTTGGGATGACATTCAAGTCGTCCACAAATCCCCACAGAGCCACTTCCATGAGATTATCCCCACATAGTAATCTTCACAAATTCACATTCAAAGAAGATACATTTCCTGCAATTTCCCCGGCAGATCGCTCTGGCGGATAGAAGAATATGATCTTTTTCCCAGCAATATCACCAACTTATGGAGTTCCAATCAGTACAGGTCATGGAAGTTCTCTTCCCCGGCTGAGTTTATTCCTCCAAAACTGTAAAACAACTTGCAAATTTCTTCTCTCCAGCAGAGCTCATTTCCTCACCAAGGGTGTTTCTTCAGCAGAGTATTTCTCTGTCAACAGGGTTGCTTCCCCCAACATGGTTTATTTCCACAATAGATTATATTCTCCCCAGTGAAGTCGCCACTATCCCAAGATGAGTCAGAAGGTTATCCATCTCTTTTATCCCCAGTCAGGGTATATAAGAATTAAACTCCCCAGTAGAGCGATGAACGACTGATGTTCCTAAACTCTTCTCCCCAAATAGAAGTCAACACTTCCTATCAGAATTTCCTCAAACAACAAGCAGGAATCCCCAGCGGAAGCATTCTAGACAAGGTTGAAGGTTACACATGTTCTTAATCCATAACACCAGTCAGAAATTCATTCTCTCCAGCAAGATGTCATACGGAATTGTTGATATATTTCAAACAACATTTCACATTCTTACATCATTTATAAACGTCATAGCATATGCATACGAAACGCATATAGAACAGTCTCATTTATTTTGAGAACACCATTACGTAATGCATTTCAATTATCATGACATTGCATACAACTAACTCTTTACCTTTTCAGGAAAGATCAATCAACAGACAAACATCATCAACTAGTTATATGACCCGACAATCTTCTCCAAGGCTACATCTAACAAAGGACTATTTTAGCAATTTCCTCAGAGGATCATTCTCAAAAAAGACATCTTTTGGCTCAGATTAAATTAAGCATAAATTTATTCTGATACTTCTTCCAGTAGACATTTTCTGGCTCATATTAAATCAACAATAGATTTATTCTGATACTTCTTCCAGTTAAAGACAAAAAGACCTATTCTGGCTCAGATTAAATTGAGTGTAGATTTATTCTGATACTTCTTCCAGTTAAAGACATGCGTAGACATCTTCTGTCTCAGATTAAATTAAGCATAAATTCATTCTGATACTTCTTCCAGTTAAAGACGGACGCAAACATCTCTTGGCTCATATTAAATCGACCATAGATTTATTCTGACACTTCTTCCAGTAAACATTTTTTGGCTCAGATTAAATTAACCATAGATTTATTCTAATACTTCTCCCAGTTAAAGCCGAATGCAGACATCTTCTGGCTCGGATTAAATCAACCATAGATTTATTCTAATACTTCTTCCAGTAGACATTTCCTGGCTCAGATTAAATCGACCATAGATTTATTCTGATACTTCTCTTAGTTAAATACCAACTCAGACATCCTCTGGCTCAGATTAAATCGACCATAGATTTATTCTGATACTTCTTCCAGTAGACATTTTCTAGCTTAGATTAAATCGACCATAGATTTATTCTGATACTTCTCGTAGTTAAAGACCAACTCAAACATCCTCTGGCACAGATTAAATCGACCATGGATTTATTCTGATACTTCTTCCAATAGACATTTCCTGGCTCAGATTAAATCAAGCCTAGATTTATTCTGATACTTCTTCCAGTAGACATTTTATGACTCAGATTAAATCAAGCGTAGATTTATTCTGATACTTCTTCCATTCAAAGCCGAGTGTATACTTAGTCTAATCTCTATCAACTGTTACTTTGGATGGAATCTATAAGCCCATCTCCAATGAATCATCATTACCTCTCCAAATGGCATCTTTAAGTCCATTCCCGGTATAATCAACCAACGACGTTATTTCGTGCACCGACGAGTGCAAATTTATGGGCACTTAAGTGTTCAATCATCTTATACCTTCAAGTCATGAATGGAGGACATGCCAATCTAACTCTTTTGGTTTAATAATATTGAACAGGGGTAGCTGTTGTACCCCAAAATCTTCCCTCCCATTTTCTTCAAAAAAACATGCTCACAAAAGGTCTCAAATACTCAAAGCTACTCAAGAGTTGACTGGTCAAACCTTATCCTAATCAAGGATCTACAACTAGGGTTTGATGCTTCTCAAAGAAGATTGGGTTGCAAGGGTCTCAAATGACTTTAATGGTTCATCATGGGTCCTCAATAGTGCTTATGTCAAGTTTCAAGTCTTGCATCACAAGTTTGCTCAGATGGTTGAAAATCAACTGTATTGAGTAATAAGTCAACTATCGTCAACATATAGTCAAACTTCAATATTTTTGGTCAACATAAAATTTTTGAAGTGAGATTCATCATTTGATCAAGGGTTGATCATGATTCCTCAAGGAAAGCCCTCAAATAATCAAATGTCAAAAAATTGCCAAATTAGGGGTTTGATTGAAGCTGACTAAGAAAACTTATGATGCAAGGCTTGAAACATGTCATGAGGGTACCTTTAAGCATATGAGGAACCATGAAACTTACTTGAGGAATTATAAACTCAGTTTTCTTTGAGAAACACAAAACCCTAATTGCAGGCTATTGCTTAGGAGAGATGCTTGTATGTTTAAACCCTTGAGTATTCTTGAGAAATTGAGAACCCTAGGAGCATGAGGAGGTGTCTTGAATCAATTGTCCAGAAATGGGAGCGAAAATTTTGGGGTACAACACTTCCGTTCGATACCTACTAAGCAAAAAAGATGTAAGACTTATACTTCTTCGCTAGATCCTTTTATTACAACAATTTGATTTGGAAATTCTCTATAAAAAAGGACTAAAAATATGGTCGCTGACCATCTATTGAGACTTGAATATCTAAAACCATATTGTATTCCCATTAATGATGACTTCACTTATGATAGGTTAATGGCATCAGTTGACAATAGTGTAAGTACGAAGTGCGCCTAACAGGGGGGGGGGGGGTGAATTAGGTACTTTAAAAATTCTGGTTTTAGTGATGATGGATATTATTTTTCTGGTTAATGGTGAGTTTAGGAAAGCTTAAAGTGCAGAAAAATAAAGAGACACGGGAAATATATCTTGGTTCCCCTCACAGTCCGAGAGTACTCTAGTCCCCTTTCAACATGAAAGAGATTTCCTTATTGTGGTAAATTTAAACAAGAACTACCAAAAAGCCAAGAACAATCCTCTTGGACCAAGAAAAATCCTCTTGGATTTTCACTATGTCAACTTATGAGAACAATCCTCTCAAAGTGGCTACACTTGTATCCAACAATCCTGGAAAGACAAGTTTAAAAAAAAACACTTAAACTTATTTCCAACAATCCTGGAAAAATAAGTAAGTAACTATCAATATTTGAGTTTGAGTGAGTTGAGTAGTATTGATCACTTAGAGTGATTTAACAATGAATGATCTTCTCTTCCAATAATAATATTGTACAGTGACTCAAGATATAATTTCTCAAAGTTTTCTGTTTAACAATGTATGAAAATGTGCAGATAACTTATGTATGAAAATGAAGAAAAGCTTGAATTTGTATTTTGAAAATTCAGAAAGTATATTTGGAAGAGGTGTTGAAAATGATTTTGAAAATGAATATTTATATGTTCATAACACCCTTTTGAAACATCATAAAGTTCTGAAAATGAATCATGAACAAATGCCAAGATTGAGTGAAAGGTTTCAATGAAAAGGTATTATGAACAGGCATGTGAAAAGCTGCTATTTTTCAAAATCGTGCAGCGTGCAATTGATTGCACCCTTTGTGTAAATAGATTGCACGGGTTTTCTGATGATCACATCTCATGGATCATAGATAAGGAGTTATCAAGTCTTGACATAGGTATGAATATTAGGAGTAATATTTATACTGGATTGACCCGTTATGAGAATACTACATAGAATGTTATGCAAAGTGTCATAAGTTATTCTCATGATGATAATGGTGTATACCACCCTTCGACCTGAAACCACTATGGACCCTAGATGTAGAGTCAAGTACTTTATTGCTGATCAAACGTCATCCGTAACTGGATGACTATAAAGATGGTTGATGGGTACTTCACAAAGCATGCTAAGGGATATGAGTGACCTAGATGGAATTTGCTCATCCTGCATAACAGGATAAATGTCTAAGGGCCCAATATTGAACTGGACAAGGGTGACACAGTGTATGCCTTGTGTTCAATATAGACATGAGGGCAAAAGGGTAATTGTACAACACAAATATTATCACGGAAAAAGGTTTGGTCAGATCACATGACATTTTCGTGACTTGGGTAACAGTGATGTGTTGCTAGATACCGCTCACTGTTTATTATATTAAATGTGTAATTTAATATAATTGCCAACGTTGCGAAAACCTACAGGGTCACACATATAAGGACAGGTTGATGAGAGATAGAATAAATAAGGAACACCGTAAGGTACGGTGCACTTAAGTGTAATACGGAAAGTGGTAAGGTACCACGTGGATAAGTGATATATGGTACATCATAAGGTATGATGTCCATAAGCTTAATTGGGCTTTTAGCTTATAGCCTTAATTGGGCTTTTAGCTTGTAGCCCACACGAGTGATTCTATAAATAGATCCCTTGTGATGAAGTTTTTTCACTTGATGCATTTTCGTTTTTGACTCTCTCTCTCACTCAAGGTTTCCGTTCGTGATCAGCTAGCACTGTGACGGGAAGCGATCTGTTCGTGTGGAATGAGTAGAGGCGTTGTTCTTCATCAACGCTCGTGATCACGACATCAAAGGTCTGAATCACCACAAGAGGTAAAACTTTCTATCACTGACCATGCTCATTCGTAAGGATCTCTAAAGGAAAATTTTATATTCCGCTGCGTTTTGATCGCAATTTTCCTTCAGTGGTATCAGAGCCACTTACGAAACCATGGATCTGATAGTTGTTTATGTTCTATATTTTCTGTTTTGATTCGATTAAAACCAGAATGAATTGAATAATAAACGATTAATTAAATTTGGCATCTGTTGTGTACGATTTGGATGATTGATGTTGACTATGCTTCGGAATCCGACATTAGTATGGTGAAGCAGCGATACATCGATCGTCCATAGGTTGCACAAATAAGATCGATCACTCTTATATATGATATAAGTAAATCTGATGCAACGATGGTATATGTGATATAATGTTTCTGTTTCGTTCATTCAAACACTTGATGATTGTTATTCCTTTGACCGATCACTGTTCATATGCTTCGGAATCCGACATTAGTATGGTGAAGTAATGGCATGTGATTAATCATACTGAATTATCAATCGAGATGTGTTTGACAGCATGAAACTGTTGCATTAGGGTTCATGACGGCACAAGGGTTGTGTTGTTGCAGAGTTATGCGATTAGGGTTGTGAATGCACAAGAGTTGTGCGAAAATGACGCCGATTTCAAATGAATTGTTCATTAAAATTTTGCGCCGGGGCGCTGCCCCTGACAACCCCGCAAAGGGATGCGCATGTGTGATCAATCATCGGCTAACTCTGCGTAGTGTGATCAATCATCGAAATTTAATTTGCCTTTTTTTAATTAACAAAATTTAAACTAATAATAAAAGTGTGTTTATTATTATTGTCTTGTGGTGATCAGTTATGGCCTTAGTTTTTTCCTTTATTTTGTTTTGGGATTGTAAAATACGGCCTGCGTGTCGTGCCTCTCTCTAAAAATTCTTGATGTAACTTCTTTTCTCATCTCACTCCCTCGTATGTAAAACGAGTTTCTTTTATGTAATGTAATGTTATGAAGAAAGAGAAGAATACAATATCAAAGGAGGATAACCTTGGAGATCTTGCTTGGAGAAGTTTAGATCGTTATTAGGTTAGCTTAGGTTATCTCATTGGCTTGGGAGAACAATTGCGCTAGGGGCCATAACTGTATCCTTTTATGTATATTGATGCATGTGTTTGTATATTGATGCATGAGAGAGACGAATTGCATGTTAAGCCGGTGAGATCAAACTAATAACAAAATCCCTCAAGTTAAATATTAAGTTCATGCTTTCCAAGTTTTAGCACTCATCAAGACTAGTATCGAATAATGTAGGTTTCGCCTACGCGAGGTGCATGTTCTATATTAGTAAGGTGCGATGGGATAATTGAAATATCCAACTGCTAAAACAATGGGTCAAACTTAACTAAACACATTATAATAAGATTATACATGTTTAGAAGCAAGAGTTGGGAATGATTCATATGATGAATTAGAATAAGGAGTTATTCACCCAACTGAAAATATTCGAGAGTTGTATGAGATACAATTGGAAGGAGTTCCTACCTAAATAACCTAGTTTTGTGTAATCAGCCTAACGCTGACTTAGAACGAAGTGAAATGTGGATCTCGACCCACTAGAAAGTCTTCCAACGGGATTTTCCGAATCAAATGATGAGGGTCATTTGGTTTGAGTAAAATAGTGGGAGCATATTTGATTAAAGGCCTAATTAAATATGTTGTTTTAATGATACTTATATTTTCATTTTTTTTGTAGATTACCATGACAACAAACAACCATATTTTGCGATCAATCCTAGATAAGGAAAAATTGTCTGGGACAAATTTCCTGGATTGGCACCGAAATCTGAGGATTGTCCTCAAGCACGATAAGAAGCTGTATGTCTTGGAGACACCTGTTCCTGAAGAGGAACCGCCTAGTTCGGCACCTAAGGCAGAAAGAGAAGCTTATAAGAAGAATCTTGATGATGCTAATGAAGCCGCTTGTCTCATGCTAGCTACTATGAACTCGGAGTTGCAAAAGCAACACGAGAACATGTCAGCGTTCGATATGATCGGACATCTGAAAATGCTCTATCAAGAGCAGGCAAGAAATGAGAGGTTTCAGGTTTCAAAGGCCCTTTTTAATAGCAAGTTATCTCAGGGAAACCCTGTAGGTCCCCATGTACTCAAAATGATTGGGTATGTGGAGAACCTTGAAAGGTTAGGGTTTCCGCTTGGAAAGGAACTTGCAACTGATTTTATCTTGCAATCGTTGCCAGATAGCTTTAATCAGTTTGTCATGAATTTCAACATGAATGACATGGATAAGAGTCTTCCAGAATTGCTAAGCATGTTGAAAACTGCTGAGCAGAATATGAAGACAAAAGGGAAGTCCATTCTGATGGTCAGTAATGGAAAGAAGCTGAACAAGAGGCCTACCAAGCAGGTTGGTAAAGGGAAAGGCAAGGAAGTTGCCAAGCCTAAACCTACTGTTCCTGCTTTGAAGCCTAGTGGAGGCATAGCAAAGGAGGGCACTTGCTTCCATTGCGGTAAGACCGGACATTGGAAGAGAAACTGCCCAAAGTACCTGGAAGATAAGAACAATGGAGTAGAGACTTCAAATTCAGGTATTTTTGTTATTGAAATTAATTTATCTACTTCTGCATTATGGGTATTAGATACTGGATGCGGTTCTCACATTTGTACTAATGTGCAGGGGCTAAAAAGGAGTAGAGATTTGGCAAAAGGTGAAGTTGACCTACGAGTTGGAAATGGAGCAAAGGTTGCTGCTTTAGCCGTAGGAACTTATGTTTTAACTTTACCTAGTGGTTTAATAATTCAGTTAGAGAACTGTTATTATGTACCTGCAATTAGTAGGAATATTATTTCCGTTTCTTGTTTGGACAAGTTTGGTTTTTCATTTATAATAAAGAACAATTGTTGCTCTATTTATTTGAATGATATATTCTATGCTTCTGCACAAATGAACAATGGACTATATGTCCTTGATCTTGAAATGCCAATTTATAACATTAATACTAAACGGATTAAACCTAATGAGTTAAATCCAAGCTACCTTTGGCACTGTCGCTTAGGCCACATAAATGAGAAACGCATTTCCAAACTCCATAAAGATGGACTCTTGAACTCTTTTGATTATGAATCATATGAGACATGCAGATCTTGTTTTATTGGAAAGATGACAAAGTCCCCATTCACAGGAAAAGGTGAAAGGGCTAATGATCTTTTGGCCCTCATACATACTGATGTATGTGGACCACTGAACATACCAGCCAGAGGAGGTTTTCAATACTTCATCACATTTACTGATGATTTCAGTAGATATGGTTATGTGTATTTAATGAAACACAAATCTGAAACCTTTGAAAAATTCAAGGAATTCAAGAATGAAGTACAAAACCAACTAGGTAAGAATATTAAAGTTCTTCGATCAGATCGAGGCGGTGAATATTTAAGCCTAGAGTTTGATGACCATCTAAAGGAATGTGGGATTTTATCCCAACTTACTCCTCCCGGAACACCACAATGGAATGGTGTATCCGAGAGAAGAAATCGGACCTTGTTAGACATGGTTCGATCCATGATGAGTCACGCCGATCTTCCGAACTCCTTTTGGGGACATGCACTATTGACTGCAGCTTACACACTTAACCGAGTTCCATCCAAAAAGGTTGAGAAGACACCATATGAGATATGGAGTGGTAAGAAACCACATATGTCTTACATGAAGATTTGGGGTTGTGAAGTTTATGTGAAACGACAAATTTCAACTAAGCTTGAGCCCAAATCTGACAAATGCTTATTTGTTGGGTATCCTAAAGAAACAAGAGGGTATTACTTCTACAATCCTTCTGAGGGCAAAGTGTTTGTCGCTCGAACTGGAGTTTTTCTGGAAAAGGATTTTATTTCCAAAAGAATCAGTGGGAGGAAAATAGAGCTTGAAGAAATTCAAGAACCACAAAGCATTGATACACCTATGGAGGAATTAGAGCAGGAAACACAAGTAGTTATGGAAGAGCAACCTGCTCAAGTAGAACAAGACCAGCGTAGGTCAAGCAGGATACGTCAACAACCTGAGAGATATGGATATCTCATAAGTGATCAGGGTGATGTATTACTCATGGATCAAAATGAGCCTGTGACCTACCAAGAGGCCATAACTGGTCCTGAGTCCGAGAAGTGGCTAGAAGCCATGAAATCTGAAATGGATTCCATGTACATAAACCAGGTTTGGACCTTGGTAGAGCCTCCTATAGGAGTTAACCCTATAGGATGCAAGTGGGTCTTCAAAAAGAAGACTGACATGGATGGTAAGGTACATACCTATAAGGCAAGACTGGTTGCAAAAGGCTATAAACAAATTCATGGGGTGGACTATGATGAAACCTTTTCACCAGTTGCAATGCTTAAATCTGTTCGGATTTTACTTGCTATCGCTGCATATCATGATTATGAAATATGGCAGATGGATGTCAAAACTGCTTTCCTTAATGGGAATCTTCTTGAGGATGTGTACATGACACAACCTGAAGGATTTGACATACCAGAGGAAGCCCAAAAGATATGTAAGTTACAGCGATCAATTTATGGATTAAAGCAAGCTTCCAGAAGCTGGAATCTTCGTTTTGATGAAACAGTAAAACAATATGGATTCATCAAGAATGAAGATGAGCCTTGTGTCTACAAGAAGGTTAGTGGGAGCATGATCGTATTCCTGGTATTATATGTAGATGACATATTACTCATTGGAAACGATGTCCCTACCTTGCAACAAGTGAAGACTTGGTTAGGGAAATGCTTTTCAATGAAGGACCTAGGTGAAGCAGCCTATATATTAGGAATCAGGATCTATAGAGATAGGTCACAAAAACTGCTTGGCCTAAGTCAGAGTACATACATAGAAAAAGTGTTGAGACGCTTTAATATGCATGATTCCAAGAAAGGATTCATACCTATGCAACATGGCATGTGTCTGTCAAAAACACAATCCCCTTCAAGTAAGGAAGAAAGGGATCGCATGGATAAGATTCCATATGCATCTGCAATAGGATCTATCATGTATGCCATGCTATGTACTCGACCAGATGTCTCGTATTCTTTAAGTGCAACGAGTAGGTACCTGTCTAATCCCGGTGATGCCCATTGGGTAGCTGTCAAGAATATCCTTAAGTACTTGAGAAGGACTAAGGATTCATTCTTGATATATGGAGGTCAGGAAGAGCTTGCTGTAATTGGATACACTGATGCTAGCTTCCAGACAGATAAGGATGACTTTAGATCGCAATCTGGTTATGTGTTTTGTTTAAATGGTGGCGTTGTGAGCTGGAATAGTTCAAAGCAAGATACAGTTGCTGATTCTACAACCGAGGCTGAGTATATTGCTGCCTCAACTGCAGCAAAGGAAGTTGTTTGGATCAAGAAGTTCATTAGTGAACTTGGCATAGTCCATAGCATTGTGGATCCCATTGATCTCTATTGTGATAACAATGGTGCTATCGCACAAGCTAAGGAGCCTAGATCTCACCAACGATCCAAACACATACTTAGGCGTTATCATCTCATTCGAGAGATAATCGATCGGGGAGATGTGAAAATATGCAGAGTAACTACACTTGACAATGTTGCTGACCCATTAACAAAGCCTCTTGCGCAGCTGAAGCATGATGGCCATACTAGATCTATGGGTATTAGGGGTATGCCTGATTGGCTCTAGTGCTAGTGGGAGATTGTTGGTGTAAGCCCTAGAGGCCAATACTTTTGGTACTTGTATCGAATTATTTATTAATAATAAAAGGCATTTCTTTATTATGTTTTCCAAAATAATAAAGTCCCTAAAATGGTTTATTGGTTTAATGAAATGTTAAGTGTGACTTAATCATGAGATCCCATTAAACATAAGAAACTATTCTTAAAGTATCCGTAGTCAAGCTTTAATGTGAAGTGGGATAACATTAAAGCATTAAGATTATTATGAAGATAGATTGATGATCACATTTCATGGATCATAAATAAGGAGTTATCAAGTCTTGACATAGGTATGAATATTAGGAGTAATATTTATACTGGATTGACCCGTTATGAGAATACTACATAGAATGTTATGCAAAGTGTAATAAGTTATTCTCATGATGATAATGGTGTATACCACCCTTCGACCTGAAACCACTATGGACCCTAGATGTAGAGTCAAGTACTTTATTGCTGATCAAACTTCATCCGTAACTGGATGACTATAAAGATGGTTGATGGGTACTTCACAAAGCATGCTAAGGGACATGAGTAACCTAGATGGAATTTTCTCATCCTGCATAACAGGATAAATGTCTAAGGGCCCAATATTGAACTGGACAAGGGTGACACAGTGTATGCCTTGTGTTCAATATAGACATGAGGGCAAAAGGGTAATTGTACAACACAAATATTATCACGGAAAAAGGTTTGGTCAGATCACATGACATTTTCGTGACTTGGGTAACAGTGATGTGTTGCTAGATACCGCTCACTGTTTATTATATTAAATGTGTAATTTAATATAATTGCCAACGTCGCGAAAACCTACAGGGTCACACACATATAGATAGGTTGATGAGAGATAGAATAAATAAGGAACACCGTAAGGTACGGTGCACTTAAGTGTAATACGGAAAGTGGTAAGGTACCACGTGGATAAGTGATATATGGTACATCATAAGGTATGATGTCCATAAGCTTAATTGGGCTTTTAGCTTATAGCCTTAATTGGGCTTTTAGCTTGTAGCCCACACGAGTGATTCTATAAATAGATCCCTTGTGATGAAGTTTTTTCACTTGATGCATTTTCGTTTTTGACTCTCTCTCTCACTCAAGGTTTCCGTTCGTGATCAGCTAGCACTGTGACCGGAAGCGATCTGTTCGTGTGGACTGAGTAGAGGCGTTGTTCTTCATCAACGCTCGTGATCACGACATCAAAGGTATGAATCACCACAAGAGGTAAAACTTTCTATCACTGACCATGCTCATTCGTAAGGATCTCTAAAGGAAAATTTTATATTCCGCTGCGTTTTGATCGCAATTTTCCTTCATTTTCAACAGCTATATTTTCAAAAGTTTTAAATGTGAAATCGATTTCACAAGCATTATCAATCGATTGCATGTAAAGTCAGTAGCAAAAATAAGTGAGTGAAATCGATTGCACAAGCAATGTAAATCGATTGCATGAGAAACAGAAGCAAACATTTTGAAAATTTTAAGTATGAAATCGATTGCACAAGTAATGTAAATCGATTGCACTGAGAAACAGAAGCAAAAGATCTTAAAAATTAAAGCATGCAATCGATTGCACTAATATGCAAATCGATTGCACTCAAGTAAAAAATGAATTTTTAACTTTGAAAAACTTGAGTAATGATTTATAAAACATTTCTTATTCACCGTTGAGCATCTATATCTTAAGATCAAAGTAAATAATACCATTATACCTTGAAAGTTGGTAAGAGCTTTGAACTGAAGATTTTGTCCATAAATGCCTTTGAGCTTGATCATAAATCTCTGCCTTCTTTGTCAATCATGGTTTGTCTTCATCAAAACAAAAGTTCATTTGAGAAGCTTGATTTTACATTCTCCCCCTTTTTGATGATGACAAACAATCTTGCTTTGTGCGTTGTAGTTTCCAAAATGAGCTTTTCTCCCCCTAAGATGCAAAACTCCCCCTATGTATGAGAAGGTTGAAATACTTTGTATTTCTTCATATTGGTTGGAGAGTACCTTTTAAAAAAGTAAGACAAGGAAAAAATACAAGCATAAAGTGTTAGAACATAGTTTGATTCTACAACCCTTAATTAGAGTTTTGATGATAACAAAATACAAAGAATAAATAAATTGTAAGACTTAGATATAAGACAAATATGCTTATTAAATTATGTTCTGTATGTACAGAAGTTCTGATGGAATCAGCATCAACATCATCAGAAGCATCAGAAGATAAGTAATATGTCAGCATCAGAAGATCAGTAACATATGCTACACGCTGAAGCTTGATGACCAGAATCTGCGCATAACATATACACTCTAATTCTGATCAAAGATCTCTACCAAGTCATCAGCACTCAGAAGTGTTATCATAAGCTAAGAAGACTCTGAAGCGTTATTAAGCATTCAAGACAGAATTAATTACCAACGACTTTATTCAGACATAATCTTCTCAAAAAGGAAAGTGCGTTATTATCATTGAAATGGCTTTATGGACAACGTATCTCTACCTTGTCTATATAAACAAATCTGTGTGAGAAAAGACCATGCCTATCATACGCATGCACTCATACATTTTGCTAAGCATTCAAACCACGCTTACTCAAACGCATTAGAAATTCAGTGTTACTCCAAGCTTAATTTGTGTATTATCACAATTGTGATATACTGTTTTATTAGAAAACATTAAACACATTATTGTTCAATTATTTGTAAGAGATTTCCTTGAGATAAACCGGTTTGTGGTTATACTCAAGAAGGCTTTAACAGTTGTTAAAGTAGTTGTTGTATTCCTTTGAATATAGTGGATTAAGACCTCGTTAGAGAGAGGCGAAATCACCTTGATGGGTGGACTGTAGTAGTTTGAGATCAAACGAACCAGGATAAAAATACAGTGTTGTCTAAGCATTTGATTTAAGTTTTACAATTCAACCCCCCTTCTTGTGTTTTTCACATCTTCAATTGGTATCAGAGCGCCTGGTTCTGAGCTTATAACACTTAACCGTGTCAGTACAAGATCCAGCGTCAGAAAAACACAATGGCAGGACCAAATCAAAACATCAGCAATGACAAAAATGAAGAAAGAGACAGATTCAGTGGCAAACCTCCAGTCTTTGATGGAGAGAACTTTGATTACTGGAAATACAAAATTGAGAGTTTCTTTCTGGCCCATGATGCTGATCTGTGGGACATGGTGACTGATGGATACACGCACCCAGTGGATGGAAGTGGTCAGAAGATTTACAGGAAAACAATGTCTGATCAGCAAAAGCGTGAGTTCAGAAATTATCACAAGGCTAGAACAATTATTTTCAGCGCCATCTCTTATTCAGAAATATGAGAAGATATCAAACAGAGACACGGCAAAGAATATGTTTGACTCTCTGAGAATGACGCATGAAGGCAACATTCAAGTCAAAGAAACCAAAGCCCTTGCACTCATTCAGAAGTATGAGGCATTCAAGATGGAAGAGAGTGAATCAATAGAAACTATGTTTTCAAGATTTCAAATTCTTGTTGCTGGTCTAAAAGTTCTTGACAAAGGGTATTCCATTGCTGATCACGTTAAGAAGATCATCAGAAGCTTGCCAAAACAATGGAGGCCAATGGTCACATCGCTTAAGCTAGCCAAGGATCTCAACAAAATCTCTCTGGAGGAACTTGTCAGCTCCCTCAGAAGTCACGAGATAGGGCTAGAAGTAGATGAACCTCAAAAGCAAGGTAAGCCATTAGCTTTAAAATCTAATAGAAAATCTGACTCCAAAGTTTTGCAGGCTATGGAAGAAACCTCTGATGGATCCTCATCAGAAGAAGATGAACTATCTCTCCTCTCCAGAAGGGTGAACCAATTGTGGAAGCAGAGGCAAAGGAAGTTCAGGAATCCCAGAAGATCAGAAAATTAGAATGAATCTTTCTCCAGATACAGAAGGTCAGAATCCTCCTCTGGACACAGAAGATCTAAAGGTTCTTCAGGAAACAGAAAGCCAAACAATAAAGACATCATCTGCTATGAATGTAACGAGAAAGGGCACTACAAAAGTGATTGCCCAAAGCTTCAGAAGGAAAAGCCCAAAAAGAAGTTTGGCAAGGAAAAGAAGAAAAGTCTCATGGCTACATGGGATGATTCTGACACATCTGAAGCTGACTCAGAATCAGATGATGAAAGAGAAAATATAGCTGTCATGGAAAACATAACAGAAGACAGTGAAACTTCTGAGTCAGACTCTGAATCAAATACAGTAGAGGTATTCCCTGACTTTACTATAAATTTTACTAAGGCTGAACTAGATGAAAGCCTTAATGAAATTCTGGAAAGATATCAGCAGATCAGAATCAAATTCAGAAACCTGAAAAGGAATCTTGCATCTGACTCTGATAAGACTGAGAGTCTCAAATTGGAGAATTCTGAGTTAAAAGATAAAATTTCAAAATTAGAAAATCAATTGCAAAACTCTCAGAAGGAAACAATCCCTGAAACTCCCAACAATGCTGATGAAATCATCAAGGAGTATGATCACAGTTTTCAGAAGTTTCTAGCTAAAAACATAGACAGAAGCAAAATGGCTTCAATGATCTATGGAGTTAGCAGGAATGGCAGAAAAGGGATAGGATATCAAGGTAAGGTACCTACACCAAAAAATGCCATGGATTTAGTTATAAAACGTACTCCACTTGATTCACACTTTATATATGGGCACACACATGACATAAAATATACAAGTAGTGATTACTCTGTCAAACCAAAATTCAACCAGAGTTTTGGTAAAACTAACAAATAAGGACCCAAGAAAATATGGGTACCTAAGGATAAAATAATACATGTGGCAGATATCTTTAGCGACAAAGCAAAAACACCAATCATGGTACCTGGACTCTGGCTGCTCACGACACATGATGGGAAGAAGGCATATGTTTCAAATCCTGGAACTTAAGCCTGGAGGCCACGTAGGGTTTGGAGGCAATCAGAGAGGAACGATCATTGGCTCTGGAACAGTAGGTAATGGAAATCTTCCCTCTATAAGTAATGTTTTACTAGTTGATGGATTAATGCATAATATATTATCCATAAGTCAATTAAGTGATAACGGTTATGATATAATCTTCAATCAAAATTCATGCAAAGCTGTTAGTCAGAAAGACGGGAATATCCTATTTAATGGAAAGAGGAAAAACAACATTTATAAAATAAAACTTTCTGAACTAAAAAGTCAGAATGTAAAGTGTCTTCTGTCTGTTAACAACGAGCAATGGATCTGGCACAGAAGATTGGGACATGTTAGTATGAGAAGAATATCTCAGATTAACAAACTCAATCTGGTCAGAGGACTTCCTAACCTGAAGTTCAATTCAGATGCTCTGTGTGAAGCATTTCAGAAAGGCAAGTTTGCAAAACCAGCTTTCAAATCCAAAAATGTTGTTTCCACCTCCAAGCCATTAGAACTTCTGCATATTGACCTATTTGGACCAGTTAAAACTGCTTCAGTCAGTGGCAAGAAGTATGGGTTAGTAATCGTAGATGACTATAGCAGATGGACATGGGTAAAGTTCTTAAGACACAAGGACGAGTCACACTCTGTGTTTGTCACCTTCTGCAACCAAGTTCAGAATGAAAAGGATCTTAGAATCGTCAAAGTCAGAAGTGATCATGGTGGAGAATTTGAAAACAAATATTTTGAGTCATTCTTTAATGACAAAGGCATTCTGCATGATTTCTCTTGTCCTAGAACTCCCCAGCAAAATGGACTTGTAGAACGAAAGAACAGAACATTGCAAGAAATGGCCAGAACCATGATCAACGAGACTAATGTTGCTAAGATCTTCTAGGCAGAGGCAATAAACACAGCGTGTTACATTCAGAATAGAATCTCCATAAGACCTATTCTGGAAAAGACTCCATATGAATTGTGGAAGAACAAAAAGCCCAACATTTCCTATTTTCACCCATTTGGATGTACATGTTTTATTCTGAATACAAAAAATTATTTGAACAAGTTTGACTCTAAAGCACAAAAGTGTATTATGTTAGGATACTCTGAACGCTCAAGAGGGTACATAGTATACAATACAGAAACACAGATTGTGGAAGAGTCAATCAGTGTTCGTTTTGATGATAAGCTTGACTCTCAAAAGTAAAAGCAGAATGAATTCCTTGCAGGTATGGATGTTGAACTCACAGGTACTGAAGACAAATCATCAGAAGCTCTCAACAGAGACACTCCCTCAACATCAGAAAGAGTCACTACAAGCAATCCAGCACCTTCTGTTGATCAACCCTAGAAAAGACCATCCAGAAGCAACATGGATCACCCAGAAGAAACAATCTTGGGAAGAAAGGAAGATCCAATCAGAACAAGATCTAGCTTCAGAAACTCTGAAGAATCCCTCATGGGACTGGTTTCTCTAATTGAACAAACTACAATTGATGAAGCACTTCTGAACAATGACTTAATTCTAGCAATGCAAGAGGAGCTAAATCAATTCACAAGAAATGACGTATGGGATCTAGTTCCTAAACCAAAAGGATTCAACGTTATTGGAACAAAATGGGTGTTCAAAAACAAACTGAATGAACAAGGTGAAGTCATCAGAAACAAAGCACGACTGGTAGCACAAGGTTATAGTCAGCAAGAGGGGATAGACTATACATAATCCTTTACTCCAGTCGCTAGGTTAGAATATATCAGACTCTTAATCTCATTTGCTGTTAATAAAGGCATCACTCTGTATCAGATGGATGTTAAGAGTGCATTCTTAAATGGCTATATAGAAGAAGAGGTATATGTGCACCAACCCCCTGGTTTTGAAAGTTCCAAAAATCCAGAATATGTTTTCAAACTAAAGAAGTCACTATATGGTCTGAAACAAGCTCCCAGAGCTTGGTATGAAAGACTAAGTAACTTCCTGTTAGAAAAGGAATTCACCAGAGGGAAAGTGGACACAACTTTGTTCTGTAAGACAATTAAGAATGACATTTTAGTATGTTAGATTTATGTTGATGACATCATATTTGGATCTACTAAACCCTCTCTGGGAAGAAAGTTTGCTAAATGTATGCAGGCAGAATTTGAGATGAGCCTAATGGGGGAACTAAAATTCTTTCTGGGCATTCAGATTAATCAAACCCCAGAAGGAACTTACATTCATCAGAGCAAATATGTCAGAGAACTTCTGAAGAAATTTGATCTCTCAGAATGTAAGCCATCAAAGATTCCAATGCATCCCACGTGCATTCTGGAAAGAGAAGAGGTAAGTAAAAAGGTAGAACAGAAGGTTTACAGAGGTATGATTGGTTCTCTTCTCTATCTGAAGGCTTCAGGGCCTGACATTTTATTCAGTGTTTTCATTTGTGCTAGATTCCAATCAGATCCTAGAGAATCTCACTTAACAGCAGTTAAGCGAATTTTCAAGTATCTGAAAGGTACTACTAATCTGGGTTTGTTTTATTGAAAATCAAGTGATTATAGTTTGATAGGATACTGTGATGCTGATTTCGCTGGAGACAGAGTTGAACGTAAAAGCACTTCTGGAAGCTGCCAGTTTCTGGGAGAAAATCTGATCTCATGGTCCAGCAAAAGACAATCCACAATTGCTCTATCAAAACACAGAAGCTGAATACATAGCAGCAGCTGGATGCAATACACAAATGCTCTGGATGAAAAGTCAACTTGAGGACTTCCAGATATTTGAGAGTAACATTCCTATCCTCTGCGACAATACTGCTGCTATTTGTCTCAACAAAAATCCTATTTTGCATTCTAGGGCTAAGCATATAGGAATAAAACATCATTTTATTAGGGACTATATTAAGAAAGGGATTTTAAATTTTAAATTTATTAACACAGACCATCAATGGGCTGATATTTTTACAAAACCTCTTTCTGAAGATAGGTTCAACTTTATTCTGAAACATCTCAGCATGAAGCTCTGCCCAGAATAAAATTGTTTTGATTCCATATATTAACCTTCAAAACTTTGTTTATTTTTATGTGAACTACTGATCAATCTTCCTTCAGATCTTTAGAAGTACAGATTGTATCAGAATTTATCCATGAAGATCTGAGCGCTTCATTTCAAGGATAGAAATGTGCTGTTCACTCAAGCACACAAGTGTCATCCAGTCATCAGCTATTTTCTGAGGCTGAACACGCGTTCACGTTTCTAAAAGGCAAAAGCGCTGATTGGATGCATTGAGACACATGTCATGGGTAACCGTTCCAATATCTTTCTGAATCCCCCAAAATCAGCTATCATTAAATGCTAATAATCATTATTTAATTTCTCTCTCTTGCCGTTTATGTTTTCAAAATTGTTTAGAAATATATTTAAACACACTTCACACCATTTACACTCTTTTACCTTCACTTTCATTTTCTCTCAAACTTACTGATTTCAGTTTTCATACTTTCTCAAAACCCTTTCAAATTATTCAATACCTTCGTGTGAACATGGCTTCTTCCAGCATTCCTACTTCAAGTACCCAGAAAACAAGTTCCTCTTAACAATACGAAGAACCCTACAGAACGCTTCTCACACCAATCAAAAATCTTGAAGTTCTGTCAGAATTGATCATGGATTTCAACAGTCTTCAAGAGAATGGGTTTAATCTCTCTGAAGAAGTTAAAGCTCAAGGCTGGGAAAAGTATTTTGACCTTCTAGTGGGTCCAACATTCCCAATTCTGGTAAAGGAATTTTGGATTCATGCATCATCTTCCAACCACCAAGTTACTTCATACATTATGGGGAAGAAGATTGTGATTACTGAGGACCTCATTGCAAGACTAATAGGCTATAGTGGTGGTGGTGTTCGTTGCATTGACATGACTGAAAGATGCGCTGATGTTGCCCTAATTGCTAGAGAAATCTTCACTCTGGGGCTTCCCTCCAGCAAGATAAGGGACTTAAAAGATCATCACAAAATTTGGGCCAAGATCATTCTGGGATGCATAAACCACAGGAAGCCTACCAGCTCTCCTGACTACATCAATATTGATCAGCAATTTCTGATCTACTTCATCTTTCAAAAGGTAAAGGTAAATCTGGCTCATCTGTTGTTTAATCATCTCAGGACAAGTGTTAAAGAAACAAGAGAAGAGGAGCGTACAAAAAGGGACTGGATACCCCTAGGAAGACTTATATCAGTTATTCTAATAGAGAATAAGCTGATTGGTTATCTTACAGAGGCTCAGGAAATCAGCTCTTTGGAAGCTACTGTTGGAAAACAGCTGAATGCAAAGAATCTGAAGAAAATGAAGTTGATTGAGAACATCAAGAAGGAACCCAGTGTCACTCCTTTTGCAGCAATCTCTAGCAGAAGAGTCCCTCTGGATAACTTTCCTCTGTTATCAGAGATTGATTCTAAACCACATATAATAGTCAGATATCTGGATGCTTGCAAGGCTGATGGGACAACACCAAATCTGAACATTCAAGATCTGCAGCAGAAGGCTCCAGAAGTTGTGCTGAAGAAAACCAAGAAAAGGAAAGCTGCAGCAGAAGGATCATCCCAACAGACTCCTAAAAAGAGAGGTAATCCTTCTTCTGTAACTGCTTTAGATTCAATTGTTGTATCAACATCTATCCCAATTTCCACTCAATCTGATAACCCCACACCACAAACTTTTGATGACTTTGACCCCTATGAATCCTTAACTCTTAGAAGATCTCGCTCCCAACCTCAAAATCCAAATACTAAAGAAACCCAACAAGAACTTGCAAAAGTTCTATCTGATATAGACCAACATACTTCTGCTCCCATACCAGAAAATCCAAATCCCGAAACCACCACAGAACCACAACCAGAAATTTCCATCTCACCACAACCAAAAATTCCCCTCTCTCCAGAACCAGAAATTCCAGTACCTTCATCTCCTCAACCAGAAATTAATCCACCTTCTCCACAACCTGAACCATTTCAACCAGAATTTTAAACTTCTGAGACTCAACCTTCTGAACCAGAACCTCATAACCAAACTGTTGATTTTGATACCATTCCCGTTCTTGGAATCACAGAACCTCTGGCCATTCATATGCACTTTGGCACCATTTTGAATTTTCCCCAACTTCCCTCTTCACCAGAATTAACTCCACCAAATTCCCCATCAAGTCCAATCATAATTCCTGACTCTCCCACTCCCTCACCAAAGAACAATCCAGAAGACAACATCAAGACTGTCATTGACTTAACAATTTTTGAACGTCTTGCTGCAATAAACCACAAAACAACAATCCCAAAACCGAAACATCCAGATGTTGGTACCAACTTATTGACATTTGACACAGAAGTACATAAGTGGATCACTTCTCTGAAACAAGCTAGTCTTGAGCTGGTTGATCCTGCTGCATAAGACTACCTTTGGACAAAATTCAGAAGATGGGTATGCTCTGAAACTTTTAAGTTGCAAGAACAGAGCTACAGACAAGCTCAATAGAACTTCAGCAATCTGCTGAAAGAAATTGAAGGTCCAGTTCTGAGCAAGCTGCTTAAGGAAGAAGTTATCCCTCTAGACATTGCTCCCTGGTCTGAACATCGTCCATCATCCAAAGTTCAACCTGATACTCAAGAGCAGATGGTTCCTGCTGAAGCACTGGGTCAAGAAGAAGATATTGCAGAAAGCTCTGAGAAGCATCCTGTTTTTGAAGATCCTCAAGCTTCCTCCCTTGACAGGCAGACTCTAGAAGATCTGAAAAGATCTGATATGCTGATGAAGGAGAGAATGGATAAGCAGGACAACAAAATTGATGCCATAGCAAGCATGTTAACCCAGCAACAGGAAACCAACACCCAAATCAAGATCATGTTGGAGGCTTTGTTCACACGTCTTCCTCCTCCCTCTTAGAATTTCCTTGTTTTTTATAACTTGTTTATCTGTAATATTTTTACATTGTTTTGAACTTATCATTGCTTCTGGTTTTTGAATATAAATGCATTTTGGCTCTGATTATTTGTTCTTTTTGATAACTGACAAAATAGGGGAGAAAGAATGATATTTTTCAATAACGTATTACTGAGGCATAAGTCTCAAACATTCTGATATATTTAAAATTTCTCTCTTCTGAAAAGCTTACAGGTACAAAACTCTTAGGAAAGATACAGTAAAGTTCTGATGCTCAAAGTCTCATGGAATTAAAGGGAAGTAATCAACTCAGGGGGAGTCTTCTCTTCTTAATTCTATACCTTTTATTCTTTATTTTTAATTGAAAAAATCTGGTTTTTGTCATCATCAAAAAGGGGGAGATTGTTAGAACATAGTTTGATTCTACAACCCTTAATTAGAGTTTTGATGATAACAAAATACAAAGAATAAATAAATTGTAAGATTTATATATAAGACAAATATGCTTCTTAAATTATGTTCTGTATGTACAGAAGTTCTGATGGAATCAGCATCAGCATCATCAGAAGCATCAGAAGATAAGTAATATGTCAGCATCAGAAGATCAATAACATATGCTACACGCTGAAGCTTGATTACCAGAATCTGCGCATAAAATACACACTCTGATTCTGATCAAAGATCTCTACCAAGTCATCAGCACTCAGAAGCGTTATCATAAGCTAAGAAGACTCTGAAGCGTTATTAAGCATTCAAGAAAGAATTAATTACCAACGGCTTTATTCAGACAGAATCTTCTCAAAAAGGAAACTGCATTATTATCATTGAAATGGCTTTATGGACAACGTATCTCTACCTTATCTATATAAACAAATCTGTGTGAGAAAAGACCACGCCTATCATACGCATGCACTCATACATTTTGCTAAGCATTCAAACCACGCTTACTCAAACGCATTAGCAATTCAGTGTTACTCCAAGCTTAATTTGTGTATTATCACAATTGTGATATACTGTTTTATTAGAAAACATTAAACACATTATTGTTCAATTATTTGTAAGAGATTTCCTTGAGATAAACCGGTTTGTGGTTATACTCAAGAAGGCTTTAACAGTTGTTAAAGTAGTTGTTGTATTCCTTTGAATATAGTGGATTAAGACCTCGTTGGAGAGAGGCGAAATCACCTTGACGGGTGGACTGGAGTAGTTTGAGATCAAACGAACCAGGATAAAAATACAGTGTTGTCTAAGCATTTGATTTAAGTTTTACAATTCAACCCCCCTTCTTGTGTTTTTCACATCTTCATAAAGTACCACATCTTTCTCCCCCTTTGACATTATCAAAAAGAAGGTAAAGATACACAAAACAAACAATAATAAAACAATATATCGAGATAACTTTAATTAAACAAGCATCACAAATTGTTTAACGATTACACATAAATTTAACAAACAAAACATAGAATAACAAGACAAGGACATAACAAAAAATAGAGTTGGCCAGAACTTCAAGGGTGATGCATGTTCTGGTGGTTATATGACCAAGATCCTTGATTCGAAAATTGTTGTTGAAGAGGGGGTTTTGTGTAGTGTTGAGGAGGTGCAGCTGGATTATTTGGATCATATGGTGGAATGTGAAGATGAGAGTAAAGGTATGAAAATTGTTGATTCACATCTGCGCGGAAGTCATTAATCCGGGTTGTCGTAGAATCACTGATCCCATTCCACTGGTTGTTGATGTTGGTGTTCATGGAAGCAAATTGTTGAGACATGTAATCCATAAGCTCTTGATTGCTTGGACCAGAGGGAGCAGTAGGTGGAGGAGGCACAACTTCACCGCCTTCGACTTCTTGGTCGTTCCCTTTATCGCCAACAACATCTTCACCAATGTAAGTGATAGTTTTTGTTTCCGGATTGTAATGCATGCCCATTATGGAGTCAACATTCTTGATGGAAATCTTATTCAGAATTGGATCCATATGTACTTTTTCAAACCCAGAAAAATCCACTCCAAATTCCTCCATAATAATAAAATAAGCATATGGAATAAATTTCGATTTTGCATCGACTCTCATCATATGCACCATGATATGTCTTGCCTAGTTAACACTTATCCCCTTCTTTCTTGCATAAATCAATTGCATTTCTAGGTCAGTCACAGTGCAGTGGTTTCTAGCTCTTGGAAACATGATATAGACCATAAAGTAATGAAATATGCGATCGTCTATATAGAAGTTACCCGCACTCCAAGAGTCTCTGGATGGAATTACTCCGCCTAGACCACAAATCCATTTGGCACGGAATTCAGCTTCACTTAACCTCCCAATGCTGTAAAAGAAATCCTTTTTCCGGTAGTCATCCCATACCTCATTTTTAGGGTCATACAGGGAACTTCCAGTGTAAGGAATATGAAGAATCTCACCAACAACCTGAGGAGTTAGAGAGATACGAGTACCCATCACATATGTCACCATTTTGCCTTTTTGTGGAGTTAGATTACTGAAAAACACTCTTACCAAATCCGGATAATATGGACCGAACGATGAAATTAATGGTTCTAGACCATAAGCAGCTAAATCATTTTGAAAAGAGAAGCATTCTTGTGGAAAGGATGATAGCATACCATATTTGGGATTGGATACTATTTTCCTTTGAAAGTCTTTTGTGAATCTGGCTTCTTGTTCTTCGGTTAGAGATGAAAGTAATGGATTAGATGATGAATCAACCTTTTTCTTTCTTTTTTTCTGAAGCTGGCACCTTTCTTTTTTGTCTTGAAGCCATGGATAAGGATTTTAGGGTTTTGAGGATTTTAGGTTTTTTGAGAGAGAAAGGTGTTTGAGAGCTGAGATTTGGAAATGATTTGAGTAGATAGGGAATGAGTGGATTGTATTAAAGTGTATTTGGCTTGGGAATATGAGAGAGGAATTCTGACCAACACAATTTTCTGTCATAAAAGCAAGTTAAAGTAGGTGCAATCGATTTGCACACAGGTGCAATCGATTTGCACATAAAACAGAATTAAAATAAAACTGAAACGCAGAGTGAAATCGATTTGCATTTATGGTGCAATCGATTTGCACTTGAAACCGAAAGGTCAGAGTTGAAAATACTCAGTGAGCAATTGATTTTCACTCTTTGTGCAATCGATTTGCATCAACAAAAAATGACCAAAACCAAATTTTTCTTAAAAATTAAATACCACTTAACATATATTCACATATAGAATATTTAAAACATATATATAAAATCATAACAAGGATAGAAGGCACCTTATATGTCATGTTCGTCAAGTATTCCAAGCTCTCATCGAATCTTGTAGAACGGCTCTCTTGCCAAAGGTTTGGTGAAGATATCGGTAAGCTGATTATGAGTATCTATAAAGGTTACTTCGACATCTCCTTGAAGTACACGATCACAGAGGAAATGATGTCGTATGCCTATGTGTTTAGTTCTTGAATGCATGACGGGATTCTTCATAATGTTTATTGCACTTTTATTGTCGCACCGTAGAGGAATGCATCCTAGATCGAGTCCGTAGTCATGAAGTTGTTGTTTGAGCCACAAAATTTGAGCACAACTACTACCCACTGCAATATATTCAGCTTCGGCCGTGCTAAGAGCAACGCATGCTTGTTTCTTGCAGGCCCATGATGCTAAAGCATTACCAAGGATGTGACAAGTACCACTTGTGCTTTTTCTATCAGTTTTACAACCTGCATAATCCGCGTCAGAATAACCAACTAAGTTGCAAACACTACCTTTAGGATACCATAATCCGACATTTGTTGTTCCTTTGAGATACTTCATGATCCTCTTTACCGCTATTGTACTCCAAAATTTTCCCTCCCATATTTCTCAACAAATGTCAAGTGAGGTTCCCAAATTGCTCAAGGAAGTTCAAGAGTTGACCAGACAAACTCTCTCCTAAGGCAGTATACCCCAAATTAGGGTTTCTATTTTCATCAAGATGTGTGAACCACAAAGGACTCAAATGCTCACCATTGTCCTAATATGTTCTCAAGATCATCCATGTCAAGTTTTAAGCCTTGTAGAAGAAGTTTGCTCAGTCAATTGCTCAAATGCCTGAAAATCGACAATGTTAGGTCAAAAGTCAACTATGGCCCACAAACAGTCAAACTTCAATATTTTTGGTCAACATCCTCATTTTTAAGTATTATTCATCATTTGATCAAGGGTTGATCATGATTCCTCAAGGATTGCTCACAATTCATCAAAACCCAAAAGTTGCTAAATTAGGGTTTTGTAGGAAAAGTCAACTCAACTTTGACAAAGCATAACTTTCTCATACTTTATCAGAAATGACCCATCCAAAGATAATTTTGAAGAGGATGCAATTACCTACAATTCATCTGCAGCTCCCAAGGTCAGAATATGCACTCACAAAAAGATATGAATTTTGACATTATAGGTCCTTTTGAAAAGTCAACAAAAACACCTTTTGGGACAAAGCTTCATACATGAACATGGAAGACTCAATTGAGATGAGAGAAAAAGAGTTGCTTAGAGGACATCCTAAGCTTTCTAAAAGTTGACCATTTTTGCAAAATTTCCAAAAGTCAAATGTGCTCAAATTTGCATGTTTTGCTAAATGGGCCAAACTTTTTATGCTTGGACCTTAATTATAGTGTGGTCCACGACTCAAATGTTCACTCACCCATCATATGCTTCATTTTTCAATTTATTTTGATTTTTAATTAACTAAAAAGTGAATTAAATCAAATAAATGATGAAAATTATCAAAGATATGACTTGATTTGTTTTTTTTACAGATTGGCAATCAAGATATGCTGAGCTTGCATGATCAAATCGAATCAAAGGCAATTGGTGCAAAAAGAGCATGATTAGCATGAAAATAGAAATATATCATATGGCTTAAAAATCAAATATTCCATTCATGAATTCTCAAGATTGGATCCAAGTTTGTTAACCTAATTGATTCTAGGTTATATAATGAAGCTTTCTAGATCAAAAAACAAGGGTTAGAGGTCGTGAGAAGCTTGGAACAAAACTGAAAAAAGTTGGCAAAAGTGTGGATCAGTTTTCATTCTACAGGCCATCTCAAGCCATCATAGTGATCCCAATCGCTTTCTAGACATCCCAGGAAGCCGTTCAAATCACTCCCAGTTCTTGAAGCGCCCAGAATCGCACCCTACAGGCACCACGGTTTGCCTAAAAACTTGATTTTGATTTCATTGATTTACTCATCATAAGCATGTTTTAATTATAGATTCTTGTTCATCATCGTATTTGCAAGCTAGTGGTACCACTTAATTGCATTTGCAGTGCAGGAATCACAATATGCCATTGCTATGTTTTCTTTGCTCGTTTTAGGGGTTTTCAGTATAGGAAAAATTAGGCTTTGATTTTGGTACCATGATGCTCGTGTGGATGAGACGAGTTGATTGGTACCATCACCTTTCATTTATATTTCTTGTACAGGATTTTGGAAATGTGCAGGGTTATACCTACAGTGAACTTCCGTAGGTAAAAGCCTTGTTTTCTAAAACAACAGGCCAGTGAAGGAGACGATGGCGTGGCAGCGTGTGACTCGTCCGTTTGAATTTCACGCGTTTTGAAATCAGATCTTTTGCTTTTCTCATATTATATTGTATTATTATTATAATCACAACTAACCATCACAGCAGAGCTGGAAGCGTGGTATTGGAAGCAAGCATAAGGACCTGGGTTCGATCCCCAGGTCCTAGTGTTTTATTTGTATTATTTTCAGTTAGCTGATCCAGCGCGTTGCTCATCATGACGTCCACCATACATCATCAACATTCATCCGTTTAATACCCAGCAAGCTAGATCCAACGTGCCAGCAATGAAGGTCCACCATAGTCCTCAAGTCAACCCCCACACCAAATTAAGCGTGGTCAACCAGGCTTTGGAGTTTTTGGGCCCAGAAAAATCAGACTCAAACCCCCTCTTTGCTAACAACAACACAGGCCCATTCTCATCCTTTTATATTTTTTATTTTCTTATTTTCTTATTTTGCTTAATTTATTTTTCTCATAAAAAATTAATCATTTTTTATTAATCATAAAATCCAACAAATCACAAAATATCAAAAAAAAGCATTTTTTTAATAAATTATTTAATTTAATTAGGAATCTAAGTTAATTTAATTTCTTTTTTTACAATTAAAATCAATTAGAAAAAACTAGGTTAATTTCTTGATTTAATTCTTAACTTTTTTCTCAAATAAAATAAAAAAACACAAAAATAGGTTTATTTAGTTATTTTTCTCAAAGTAAAATTAATTAGTAATTAGGTTCTTTTTTTAAATTTAATTATTCATTATTTTCTCAAATAACAAAACACGACAAAAAAAATGATTTTTTCTTTAATCAATTGCAATTAGGTTTAGTCAAGGATAAAAACCCTAATCGCCTCACATTTAATTCTCCGCGCGCTTGTTATTTATTTCCCAATATTTTGTAACTGTTCATGGTTTGTAATAGTTAATTTAATTTTTTTTTTACCGTTTTAATCCCCAATTTTTGGTTATGTAATTAATCCCCCTCCCCGAAGCCTTGTAATAGCGGAGGTTTATTTTATCGCTTTTTTTTTTTAATTCCTGCAAATATTTAACTGTTTAGATGTATGCTAATATGATTGTATGGCAAGAATGCATGACAAATTAATACAGTTAGAAAACCCTAATGTGCAAAGATTAAATAACCAAAACAAATCACTCGCACATATCACTCTTAGGGTATACTCTCACTTCGGTTGCCTTCGGTAAACGATCATTAAGCATAGGGTGTCTTAGTGGTTGCCCTCCTGTCTAAAAAAGATCAAATGTCCCATTCGAATGTTGCCTCGGAAATGTTTCCTCTGAAATGTTGCCTCGAATATGAACTTAAGACTCTAGGGTTATTACTAAGGTGTCCTAATATTGATTTAGTGACTGTATGTCCCTTTCGAATTGACCCTTACAACTCCAACGACGGTGCTACCTATTTCTCAATAGTAGGATAGTGTTGTCTAAAGGAACAAGAATAGAAACAGTATTTTTTCTAGTAGGTAGATGCTAGTAGTTACTTGCTCAAATAAAAACTTTTTACACAAACACTTTCAAAATAGTTTTTAAAAACAACTTCGTCACACCTTTTAGGACTGATACAAGGGTTATCACGAAGTAAAAAATCTTTCAAAACAAAGCACATAAACACAAGCAATTTAAAAATGAGTAAGTACCTAAGAGCCCATGGAAAACCATGGATAGGAAGGGTGCTAACACCTTCCCTTTCTATAATCTACCCCCCCGTACTCAGAATATCTCGAAAAAGGATTTTTTCTGTAATTTTTTCCTTTTCGTTTGGATGAAATAAAAGTCGGTGGCGACTCTTACATACCGCGACATTTTGCGAATAAATAACACAAAATGCAAACCAGTATTAAACAGTCGGTTCTGCCACCGTACCACAACGACCGTGAGATGAGATTCCTTTGTATTAGCTTAAAAGCTAGCACAGAGACAAACACTAAACATTATGTCAGGACGACTTGCCATCAAATACAATAAGGAGCCAATCATACCTCGATACTTTGAGATGTCGATGGAAACACCTAATTCATCTTGATAAACATATGAACCAGAACCCATTGGTGTAGACATTGACTTACAGTTATCCATGTCGAATCTTTTCAAGAGTTCATTGCAATATTTGTATTGGTTGATGAAGATGCCATCTTTTAGTTGTTTGATTTGAAGTCCAAGAAAATAGTTCATTTTACCCATCATGGACATTTCAAATTCTCCTTGCATCATTGCAGAAAACACTTCACACATTTCTTGATTTGAAGAACCAAAAATGATATCGTCAACATAGACTTGTGCTAGCAAAGTGTCATCTTTGATTTTCTTGATAAACAGAGTCTTGTAAACTTTTCCCTTTTCAAAACCTTTTTCGCATACGAAGTTGCTTAAACGATCATACCATGCCCTTGGTGCTTGTTTCAATCCATAGAGAGCTTTTCTCAATTTAAATACATGAGATGGATTCTTGAAATCTTCGAACCCCGAGGGTTTCTTAACGTAGACTTCTTTAGAGATATATCCATTCAAGAATTCACTTTTGAAATCCATTTGGAAAAGCTGAAAATTTAAAGAACAAGCATAGGCAAGTAAGAGACGAATAACTTCTAACCTTGCAACCGGAGCGAAAGTTTCTTCAAAATCTATTCCTTCTTCTTGATTGTAGCCTTGTGCCACCAACCTTGCTTTGTTACGAACAATTATTCCATTCTCGTCAAGTTTGTTTTTAAACACCCATCTTGTTCCAATAATGTGTTTGTTGCTTGGCCTAGGGACATGTTCCCAAACTTGATTCCTTTCAAATTGATTCAATTCTTCTTGCATAGAAATAATCCATTGGTCATCGCCTAAGGCTTCATCAACTTTGGCAGGTTCAATTTGAGAGACAAACGCCATGTTTAGGCAAGCATCTTTGAGATTTAATCTTGTTGTCACACCTTGACTTAGATCACCAATTACTTTATCGATAGGATGATCTCTATGAGTTCTCCATTCTTTTGGTAGATCATTGATAATTGATTCTTGTTGGGGAGATTCTTCATGTTGAATTGGTTGATCTTTGGAAGAATTTTCTTGAGGACCTTCTAGTATTTCATCATCATCATTATCACAAACAATATTATCCTCCTTGAAGGGGTTAGTTTTGTCAAAAGAAACATGCATTGATTCTTCAATTGTTAAAGTTCTTTTGTTGTAGATTTTATATGCCTTACTAGAAAGAGAGTAGCCAAGAAAAATATCTTCATCGGATTTTTCATCCAACTTACCAAGGTTATCTTTGTCGTTGTTTAAGACAAAGCATTTTGCATCCGAAGATGTGAAAGAAAGCAATGTTTGGTTTCCTCCCTTTGAAGAGTTCATATGGAGTTTTCTTCAAGATCGGTCTTATGTTAACTCTATTGCTAACAAAACATGTCGTGCTCACCGCATCCGCCCAAAAGTATTTTGGAAGATTTGAATCGCTAAGCATTGTTCTAGCAAGTTCCACAAGAGACCTATTCTTTCTTTCTACCACTCCATTTTGTTGAGGAGTCCTTGGTGCCGAGAAGTTGTGAGATATACCATGTTCTCCACAGAATTCTTCAAATAGCACATTTCTGAAATTCTCCGCCATGATCACTTCTTATGGAGGAAATTGTCAGGGACTTGTCATTCTGAATTTGTTTAGCATACTTCTTGAGCGCCTTGAATGCATCACTTTTCTTCACTAAAAAGAATGTCCAAGTATATCTATAGAAATCGTCAACAATAACCAAAGCATATACATTACCTCAGAAACTTGTTGTTCTTGATGGACCAAATAAGTCCATATGTAACAATTGTAGTGGCCTTGTAGTGGACACCACATTCTTAGATTTGAAAGTTGATTTTGTTTGCTTCCCCTTTTGACAAGCATCGCAGAGTCTATCTTTGACGAAATTTCTCTTAGGAAATCCAATGACAAGATCATGCTTGATTAGTTTATTCAAGTTTTCCATGTGAATATGAGCAATTCTTTTGTGCCACAACCATGAATCATCGTTGTTCTCCATGAAACATTTAACCTTCAAAGATGGATCATCAAGGGAAATCATGAAAATATTATTGATTCTTTTACCTTTAAGTATAACCTCATGTGTGACTTCGTCTTCTATCAAGCATTCATCCTTGGTGAACTTGTTCTTGAAGCCTTTGTCACAAAGTTGGATAATACTAAGAAGATCGTGTTTTAGTCCTTCAACATAAAGAACATCTTCAATGGATGTGAAAGGTGGAGCACCAACTTTGCCTTTGCCAAGAATCTTTCCCTTATTATTGTCTCCATAAGTGACAAAACCCTTGGCCTTTAGCACTAGATTTTAAAATTGGTTTATGTCTCCTATCATATGCTTTGAACAACCACTATCAAGATACCAAATATTGCATGTGGTCTTTAAGCATACCTCATTGTCTTCATTATCGGAATGGTGTGAGTCTATCAATGCTAGATTTTCACTTTCATCACTATCGGAATTGGATGAGGAACTTATGTCATTATCTTCCTATACAACATAAGCCTTTTTGTTCTTGAATCCCTTTTTGCTTTTGAAGCCACCTTTCTTGGAGAGTTTTGGACAATCCGGCTTGATATGACCTTGCTTACCACATTCATAACATGTTACTTCTTGTGTTAATGTGGAAGCTTCCTTTTTCTTAAATTGTTTCTTTCCTTTTGAATGAGAAAAGGGTTTGTCATTTCTACCAAAGAACATACCAAGCCTTTTAACAAGAAGCATGAAATTTTCATCTTCTTCCGGATTGTCTTCCTTTTCAACTTCCTTGGAATCTATCTTCAAAGTAATATTCTTGGATTTCTTCTCTTGATTTTCATGTTTTTCAAGTCTTCCAAGTTCCGTTTCATATTCTTGGAGTTTCCCAAACAATGTTGCGGATGTCATGGAGGAGAGACTTTTCTTTTCTGAAATTTCCGTTACCTTTGGTTGCCATTCCCTAGTTAAGGACCTAAGTACTTTTAGATTTAGTTCATCATTCGTCAAAGTCTTACCAAGAGCACTTAGATGATTTGCCAAATGCACAAATCTCTTTTGTAGGTCAAGAATGGTTTCTCTGGGCTGCATTCGAAATAATTCGTATTCTTGACTCAGGGTATTTAGTCTTGATCTTTTTACTTCAACCGTTCCTTCATGAGTTTGTACCAAGGTATCCCATATTTATTTTGTTGTCTTGCATGCCGAGACACAGAAGAATTCATCCATGCTAAGTGCACTTTGAAGAAGGTTTATTGCCTTTTTATCATAGAGAACTTTCTTCTTATCATCACCGTCCCATGCAGTTTTAGGCTTTGATGAGCCAACACCATTGATTACCGTTATAGGGATAAATGGACCATTCTTGACGGCATCCCATACTTCTTCTCCTTGTGCTTCTAGATGTGCCTTCATGCGTATTTTCCAGAAGTCGAAATATTCACCACAAAATAAAGGAGGCTTGTTATTACTACCACCATCTTTGAAAACGGGATTTTGATTTGCGGAAGCCATTCTGGATCTTTTAGGAACAGGTTACCTATAACCTGCTCTGATGCCAATTGTAAGTACGAAGTGCGCCTAAGAGGGGGGGGTGAATTAGGTACTTTAAAAATTCTAGTTTTAGTGATGATGGATATTATTTTTCTGGTTAATGGTGAGTTTAGGAAAGCTTAAAGGGTAGAAAAATAAAGAGACACGGGCGATATATCTTGGTTCCCCTCACAGTCCGAGAGTACTCCAGTCGCCTTTCAACATGAAAGAGATTTCCTTATTGTGGCAAACTTAAACAAGAACTACCAAAAATCCAAGAACAATCCTCTTGGACCAAGAACAATCCTCTTGGATTTTCACTATGTCAACTTATGAGAACAATCCTCTCAAAGTGACTACACTTGTATCCAACCATCCTGGAAAGACAAAATTAAAAAAAAAAACACTTAAACTTATTTCCAACAATCCTGGAAAAATAAGTAAGTAACTATCAATATTTGAGTTTGAGTGAGTTAAGTAGTATTGATCACTTAGAGTGATTTAACAATGAATGATCTTCTCTTCCAATAATAATATTGTACAATGACTCAAGATATAATTTCTCAAAGTTTTCTGTTTAACAATGTATGAAAATGTGCAGAAAACTTATGTATGAAAATGAAGAAAAGCTTGAGTTTGTATTTTGAAAATTCATAAAGTATATTTGGAAGAGGTGTTGAAAATGATTTTGAAAATGAATATTTATATGTTCATAACACCCTTTTGAAACATCATAAAGTTTTGAAAATGAATCATGAACAAATGCCAAGATTGAGTGAAAGGTTTCAACGAAAAGGTATTATGAACAGGCATGTGAAAAGCTGCTATTTTTCAAAATCGTGCAGCATGCAATCGATTACACCCTTTGTGTAAATCGATTTCACGGGTTTTCAAAAGCTATATTTTCAACAGTTTTAAGTGTGTAATCGATTGCACAAGCAATGTCAATCGATTGCATGTAAAGTCAGTAGCAAAAATAAGTGAGTGCAATCGATTGCACAAGCAATGTAAATCAATTGCATGAGAAACAAAAGCAAACGTTTTGAAAATTTTAAGTATGCAATCGATTGCACAAGCAATGTAAATCGATTGCACTGAGAAATAGAAGCAAAAGATCTGAAAAATTAAAGAATGCAATCGATTTCTCTAATATGCAAATCGATTGCACTCAAGTAAAAAATTAGTTTTTAACTTTTAAAAACTTGAGTAATGATTTATAAAACATTTCTTATTCACCATTGAGCATCTATATCTTAAGATCAAAGTAAATAATACCATTATACCTTGAAAGTTGTTAAGAGCTTTGAACTGAAGATTTTGTCCATAGATGCCTTTGAGCTTGATCATAAATCTTTGCCTTCTTTGTCAATCATGGTTTGTCTTCATCAAAACAAAAGTTCATCTGAGAAGCTTGATTTTACAAATAGGCTCAGTCACGATGATAAATTCTACGAGCTAAACATAAATATCGAAGTTGCTCTAGTAAAAACTAAGAGACCTTGGTACACATACTTCGTTAATTATCTAGCAACAAATATCCTGCTTCTTAATTTAACCTATCAGCAAAGGAAAAATTTCTTCCATGATGTGAAACAATTCTACTGAGATGAACCTCTCCTTTTCAAGAGAGGACCAGACGACTTATATCGTTGTTATGTACCTGAAGAGGAAGTGGAAAGAATTATAACTTATTGTCACCCATCTCCTTATGGTGGACATGCTAGCACATCTAAAACTTACACTAAGATCCTTCAAGCAGGTCTTTTCTAGAAAAAATTATGGAGCGATGTTCATGCTTTCATAATCAAATGTGACCGGTGCCAGCGCACTGGAATTATTTCAAGACGGGATGAGATTCCCTTAAGAAATATTCAAGAAGTAATTTTTTTTGATGTCTGGGGAATTGACTTCATGGGTCCATTTCCATCATCCATAGGAAATAAGTACATACTCGTTGCTATTGATTATGTGTCTAAATGGATTGAGTCTATTGTCTCACCTACCAACGACGCACAAGTAGTCATCAGAATCTTCAAAAACTATATTTTTCCCAGGTTCAGAGTCCCTCCCCTTGTTATAAGTGATGGCGGATCCCATTTCATTTCTAATTTTTTTGAGAATATATTACTAAGTATGGCGTAAAACATAGGATAAATACACCCTAGCATCCTCAAACCAATGGACAAGTAGAGGTGTCAAATAGAGAAATTAAACATATCCTAGAAAAGACAGTCTCCATGTTTAGAAAGAACTGGTCCTCTAGACTACAAAACGCCTTTTGGGCTTATAGAACTGCCTATAAGACCCCCTTAGGAACAACCACATTTAAATTAATCTATGAGAAATCACGTCACCTACCATTTAAATTAGACCACAAAGCCTATTGGGCTATAAAAACTCTGAACATGGAGTACATAACAGCTGGCAACAAACGCTTATTAGACATCCATGAACTAGAAGAACTTCATTGTGATGCTTACGAGAATGCTATAATTTACAAAGAAAGAACTAAAGCATGGAATGATAAGAGGATCACAAGGAGATAATTTCATATAAGTGACCCAATACTTATATTTAACTCTAGACTGTGACTATTCCTAAGAAAATTATGTTCAAGATGGTTTGGACCATATGAGTTCACAAGAGTTATGGAATCTGGTGAAGTTGAGATTCGAAACCAGTCGACTGGTCCTTTTATTGTGAATGGGAAGATAGTAAAACACTATAATAGCAGTGATAATCCTACTGCCTATGATCACCACACATTAACAAACCTCCGTATGTTACTACCACAACCTGATTTTACGATTGAACAATTGTCAAGCTACCGACGTTAAACTAAGCACTGCGTGGGAGGCAACCAACAAGTTTTTCATTTTCATTTTATTCATAAGTGGTTAATTTTAAATTTTAGTTAATAAACTTCTAACGTGTTTGTGTTTTCTTTTCAGGGCCGCTGCATTCCCCATAGCCAAATTTATCTACTAACATTATTTCAGGATGTTGACAATTGACGAGACAAATATTGTTTTAAAAGAATGTCCAGAGAGCGATTTGGTATCCTAGCCGAGAGAACTATATTACCTACCAGATACCTAGACTTCCCTTGCCTTTTCCACTTATGACTTGTTGATAGTATTTGTTTCATGTTTAGCCACATGAGTTGGGGCATGTTTTCTATCGCAAAACACCAGACCTACTGAAACCTAACATTAGAATTCCTAAGGTCATTTCATTTATAACCCCATATTGGACAAAGAAAATACTGAGGCTTAGCCACATTTAGACTCTTTGGATATGATTATTGTCTTACCAGTAAAGAGTTCGTTAGACACCTTGCATTCAACATGGCCCCCATGGTCATACCGAAGTACATGCCAATATGCAAGGTAAACTAGACCTTTTATGGGGTGGAATCACTGAGGAGTTCCCACCTGATCACGAAGGCATGAATAACACTCTTATCCATAATCCTACCATTCAGTATTTCCACATGGCCGCAGCCCAAAATTTCTTTGGAAAAGCTGAAAACAAATAGGTGTAAGCTAAAAAGAGTTATTTTCACCCGCAGTGTTTTTCGAGGATCAACCTATTAATTCAGAAACCTTCCTATTGACAAATTTAAATAAGGTTTCCCATAAAAAAATAGAAAAATTTTATGTGTGAGGACTAGTCACTCATATTGCGGCATCATTAGGCCTGTGAAACTGTGTAGACCACCTAACCCATACTTGTGGTTACAACCTGCTAGATACTGAGCATTGTTTAAACTATTGTTTAGTGAGGCGAGATGGACCTGATCAGTTTAAACTTATAATTAATTACGAAGTAGTCCACCATTCCACCTTACCTAACAATGAGTTTAATAATGTCCATAACCACAATAACTGGCGTTACCATTTAGAAAACCAAAATGAATGACTGTGATATGGTGACATAACTGACTTTTATTTTATCTAATAAAGGAAAGGGTGGAAAGAACAGAAAAAGACCTTTTTTCGAGATTTTCTGAGTAAGGGGTAGATTATGGAAAGGGAAGGTGTTATAACCCTTTCCATCTGTGGTTTTCCACGGGCTCTTAGGTATTTACTCATTTTTGAAAATTGCTTTCGTGTTTGTGTGTTTTGAAAAGTTTGTTTGCTTTATGATAACTCTTATATCAGTCCTCAAGAGTGTTGATAAAGCATTTTTTTGAAAAATGTTTTGAAAGTGTAGTGTGAAAAAAGTTATTTTTGAGCAAGTACCTAACAGTTATCTACCTAATCAAAAAAGGTGTTCTTTTCCTCCTTTCCTTTATATAGTGCTATCCTACTATTAGTGAGTAGGTAGCCCTATCGTTGGATGTTGAGGGACTATCGAAGGGACGTTTACGGTCACTAAGGCAACTGGGCAAGAACTTTTAGTAATTGTCCTAAAGTTCTAAGATCACTTTTTAACCGAGGCGGCATCGAAAGGGTCATCGAGGGACTTGTGATCTCTTGAACTAAATGAAAGCCACTAAAGATTCTCATGTTTCGAGAATTGTGACCTTTTTCAAAGGAAACCGAAGTGGGAGATACCCTAGGGGTGAGCATGTGCAAGTGTATTGATTCATTTCATTTATCTTACACATTTAGGGTTATCTAATCGTTTTATTTTCAGTATTTTTCATGCAATCCTATTAATCTAAGCAGTTAATATTAGTGCAAGAATTTAAAAGGCAAAAAATAAAATTCCTAAGCTATCACAAGGCCTTAGGGCAATTACATGAAGAGTACAAGAAAATAAAATGCGGAATTTTAAACCTAATTAAAGTTATTACAAACCGGAAAACAGTTACATAATTGGAAAAAGAAAAAGAAAAATGAAAAAAAGATAAACGCGCGAAGATCAAGACGAGAACAAGTTGAAAAGTCCTAAGAATATAATTAATTTAGAAAAAATATTTTTGTATTTTATTGAGAAAAATATTTGAAATTTTAACCTAATTTCTAATTAATTTTATTTTAAAGAAAAACAGGTTAAAGTAAATAAGTTAAATTAGTTTACAAAATTAATTTTAATTGGAAAAAAAACCTAAATCTATTTTGTGATTTTTTATTGATTTTATGATTAAAATAAAAAATGAATTTAACAACATAAAATAATTAAAATAAAATAAAGTAAATGAAATTAAAAAAAGAATGAAATGTGCCTGATGTGAGCAATGAGGGGGGGGTGCTGAATTTTGCTAGGCCCATATCAACTAAGCTCAACGACTTGTCTGAGATCTAGTGAGATCTCATCTGCAATGTCCACCATGAGGATTGATTGCTAGGCGTTGGATCTGATCCTATAGTGATCTGATGGATGAGATATAGAGATGCATGGTGGACGTATTGGGATAAAATTCACTGGATCCTGCAAGAAACGTTAAGAAAAATAGAAAATTGCTGGACCTGGGATCGAACCCAAGTCCCTTCCCTCACACACTTGCACCCTTACCATTTGAGCCACCTGTTTATTCGTTTACATAAACAAGAAAAGATATTATAACATGAAAACCACTCAAATGGTTGAGTCAACAAGACACGCGTGTGCTGTGGGGTCCCTGATATTTGAACAAACCAACCAACCAAAAGACCCCATTGTGCCACACAGGGCCTTTGGCCGGTCAAACCACCTCAGACGGTGGATCCGGTTACCATCTCCGGCTAGCCAAAAAAGAAAACCTACAAATCACGCAATATAAAGATGCAAAGGGTACCCTACACCCCTATTTCGAGGGCTGCGATCACAATGGTGATGTTCTTTTTGACTGAAACGGCCTGAAAGTTTAGATACGAAGAGAGGGAACCTTTGTGCCTAGTAATGGCATGTTTCTGTTCCAACGTCAAAACTCGATAACGATGGTCCAAAACCCTTGCAAACATGATGTTAATCACAAATATATGCAGAGGTATCATTTATATACCATGAATAAAAAGTTTGAAGCATGAGAATTTGGAAAACCGTGAGTTGTTGAGAGCGAGTTATGGGATTGTTTGGCCTTCAAGGATGGATGGGTTGGCTTGCTGAGAGTCTCAGGAATGTGAATGGATGGCTGGAAGTGATTGAAATTGGTTGGAGAGAGAGAGAGATCTCGAGTTGCACCACTTTGAACAATTTTTGAAACTTTGCTAGGGCTTGTTTGAGGCAGCTGCGTGTGTATGTTTTACTTATGAATGGTTGTGCATATATATGAGACAACATTAGGTCAACCAAAGTGGAAAGGATCTCATGCATTCATCACATGATATTTGTTTTGGAATAATATGAAATATTTCCAAAATTGGCCAAATCTTGCACAAATGAACTCCACGCGTTTTTCCAATCTATCTTAAGTTATTTTAGGCCTTAAGAGATTTGGAGATCAAGCCCATGCGATCTTCATATATTTTTTATCATTTATTTCATTTAAAATGAACTTTTAATGACTAAAAATCACAATAAATAAAATAAATGACCAAATAAGGCATGGATGGGCTTAGAGGTCGTGGACAACGTTTTAAACAAGTTTCAAACATAAAAAGATAGGCCCATTTGAAAAAATTCCAAGTTAGTTCAATATCTGCTTCATGCATTTTTCCAAAAATTGGTCAACTTTAGCAATGCATATCTCTCTCAATTTTAACCCTATGAGGGTGTTCTTTGACTTTTTAGAGAGCTTATGATTTCTTCTAAACAACCCTTTTGGTTTCATATCAATTGGATCTTCCATGTTCCTGTAAGGAGCTTTGACCCAAAAGGTTTCTTTGTTGACTTTTTGAAAGGACCCATAATGTCTGAGCTTGTATCTTTCAATTGGTGCATTTATTGAACTTGATGGCCAAATAGAAGTTGTAGGGAATTGGAGACTCTTCAAAATGAGCCTTGGTTGAAAAATTTCTGATAAAGTATGAGAAAGTTATGCCTGGTCAAAGTTTGGTTGACTTTTCCTATAGAAACCCTAATTAGAAATTCTTGACTTTTGATGAATTAGGAGCATTTCTTGAGGAATCATGATCAATCCTTGATAAAATGATGTATATCACTTTAAAATGTTTATGTTGACCAAAAATCTTGAAGTTTGACTGTATGTAGGCCACCGTTGACTTTTGACCTAATATAGTTGATTTTCAGGCATTTGAGCAATTGACTAAGCAAACTTGTAGTGCAAGGAATGAAATTTGTCATGGACAATCATGAAGACATATTAGGACCATGGAAAACAATTGATACCATTCTAGCTCACACATCTTGATGAAAATTGAAAACCTAGTTAGAGGTTTATTGCCTTAGGAGGAGAATTTGTCTGGTCAATTCTTAGTCATCCTTGAGCAGTTTGAGGATCTCAATGGGCATGCCTTGAGTAAAATGAGAGGGAAAATTTTGGGGTACAACAAATTCCCCTGTTCAATCTTCTTAGACTTGAATATTTAGATTGGCTTGTCTGCCTTTCGTGATCTGAAAGTGGAAGATGATTGAACACTAGAGTGCCCAGAAATTTGCACTCGTCTGAAGTGATAATGTTGGTGGATAATATCGGGAATGGGCTTACAGATGCCATTTGGAAAAAATGACCGAAGACTTTCAAAGATGGGCTTAAATATGCCATCCAAGGAATATGACGGAGAGTCATCGGAGATGGGCTTAAAGATGTCATCCAAAGAATATGACGGAGAGTCATCGGAGATGGGCTTAGAGATGTCATCCAAAGAACATGACTGAGAGTCGTTGGAGATGGGCTTAGAGATGCCATCCAAAGTAGATGCTGACTTCATAAGAAGTTTCTTTGTGGGGATTCTTGTTCCTTCTGTCTGAGGAGGAGTCCGCTGGGGAATGTTTTAGGGGAATAGAGTCTAGGTGCTTCAGTTGTCCATTACTCTACTAGGGAGTTATCTCTTGACTGGAGAGAAGAAAGTGAGATGTTATCTGGTCAGTATCCAGGCTTCACAGCGACTTGCTGAGGACAATAAGACTGACTGCTATCTAGTTGTATTCCAAGCTTCACAACGACCTATTGGGGAATATGAAATTAACTGCTATTAGGTCGGTTCCAGGCTTCACAGTAATTGTAGACATTGAATTGTTATCTGGTGGTATCCAAGCTTCAGTGATTTAAAGAAATTAAGTTGTTATCTGGTTGGGTACATGCTTCAACTTGAATTTGAGGTATACTGTTATCTGGTCGTATCTAGGTTTGGGTGATTTGAAGAAATTAAGTTGTTATCTGGCCGGGTCCAGGATTCAACTTGAATCTGAGGTATACCGTTATCTGGTCGGGTCCAGGCTTCGGTGATTTGAAGAAATTAAGATGTTATCTGGTTGGGTCCAGGCTTTAACTTGAATCTGAGGTATACTGTTATCTGGCCGGGTCCAGGCTTCGGTGATTTGAAGAAATTAAGTTGTTATCTGGTCGGGTCCAGGCTTCAACTTGACTCTGAGGTATACCGTTATCTGGTCGGGTCCAGGCTTCAGTATCATAGGTTATACTATCATCTGGTAGGGTCCAGGCTTCATAGTAATTAACAAAATAAACTGCTATCTGGTAAGACTCCAGGATTTACAGTATCTTAAACTGTATAAGAATCAGAAAATCTTAGTGTCAATTTAACTGAACTAGAGAAAGGTATTAAATTATCTTTAACTGGATAAAGAATCAGAAAAATCTTAGGGTCGATTTAACTGAACCAGAGAAAGTATCTACTGGAAACGAATCAGAATAAATCATTGGTCTATTTAAACTGAACTAGTAGAGGCCTTGAGTTATTTTTAACTGGATAAGAATCAAAAAAAAATTTAGGGTCGATTTGACTGAACCAGAGAAAGTATCTACCAAAAAAGAACCAGGATAAATCACTAGTCGACTTAAACTGAACCAGCAGAGATCTTGAGTTATCTTTAACTGGATAAGAATCATAAAAATCTTAGGGTTGATTTCACTGAACCAGAGAAAGTATCTACCGGAAAAGAATCAAGATAAATCATTAGTCGATTTAAAATGAACCAGTAGAACTCTTTTGAGAATGATCTTTCTGAGGAAAATGCTAAAATAGCCCTTTGTCATATGTAGCCTTTGAGAATACTGTCAGGCCATATAAGTAGTTAATGGTGTTTGATGATTGATCTTACCTGAAAAGATAAAGAGTTAGTCGTATGCAATGTCATGATGTATGAAATGAATTGTGTAATGATGTTCTTAAAATAAATGAGATTATGTTGTATGCATTATATATGCACATGCCATGATGTATGAACATGGAATGCTATTGAAACATTTCCTAGTTTGGGAAAATAAATCCCTGACTACTTGCTGGAGAGTATTGGGAAGTTGAATCCCGGACTGCTGTTTGGTAGATGAGGAAAGTGATTCTTTCATTTCCGTTTGAGGGTATTCTGTCGGGGATCTTTGACTTATTCTTGAGAATGCTCCGATGGGGAGAAGATGCTCTGTTGGAAGATTTTACCAATGTAGAGAAATAAACTCTGTTGGGGGATGAACTTCCGTAGCTAGAGAAATAAACTCCAACAAGTATGAGGCTTTACAAACTGTTTGAGTTTATAAAACATAGCTGGGGAACATGGATTTCAGCTCTGTGAGGGAACTTTGCTGGAGGAGGTAATTCCTGCTTGGGGAAGAAGACATCAAAACTTTGGTTGTTTTCACTATGTGGGGTCATAGACATCATTAGGGCGTATGCTGAGGATGTAGCGGTGACTTTGCAGTAGGACGTCTCTGCCTTTGTACCTGCTGGAGAAAAAAACTGTGGGGAATACAAATGGATTTTTAGACTTTGTCCCATTTCTTAAAGTAATTAGCAACTGTCTTTCTATTTTTTATGCAAGTATTTGTAAACAGTAATCATATTCAAATGCATATGTCAAAAATAATTATTGGACGTTTTTTTGCAAAACAAAACAGAAAAAATGAAAACGAAAAGTTTTGTACTTTCAAAGAAATGATTTGTATTGATTTTGAAGTTTGCCTATAATAGGCATTTTTTTATACAACGAGACTGAAATTCTAGTAGGAGAATGTTATCGTGAAAGATGGAAACTATACAAAATAGTATACAAAGAGAATACTGCTATGTGTGAAATTCTGGCTACAGATACTCAATGTCACGTCCAATGTTATGACACCATATCTGACTTACTATATGACAGTAAATATAAAAGCAGTAAATAACACAGTCAATTGTTTACCCAGTTCAGTGTGCAACAACACCTACTCTGGGGGCTACCAAGCCAGGGAGAGAATCCACTATAAGAGATGTTAATTCAGGAATAAACCAACCAGTTTATCTCCTTCACTTAAGACCTACCCAATGCAATTCTAATCTAAGTACAACTTAAACCTGAGTTCCTACTCACTCCCCCTCAATCACAGCAGTGATACATAAACCAATTTGACTTAAGAATTAATGAAGACACTCTTCAAAAATACACACTTGATTAAGCTTCACAGCTTTTTAATCAAGTAACACAATCACTCGTGCTTCACAGCTTTGAGTGTTGTACACAACTAACTTGACTCTGCTTCACAGCTTTAGTCAAGTAACATTCAAACACTCTTGCTTCAAAGCTTTGAGTGCTACACAACCCTTACAATTGAAACCTATTCCAAGGCACTTATCACAATGATAATTGCTTGGAGTACAATAAACAAATCTATACAGATTACAAGATTGATCTTCTAATCAATCAGCAGGGATATCTTCAAAAACCGCAGCTCTGTTGAATATATAGCAGCTGCAACTTCAGTTAGGGTTTCCAAAAACCTAGGGTTGATTCCGTTTGACCTAAAGACCAGGTCACAGTACTTTTTTGATCAGGTTAGGATTGAGCTAGGTTACTCCTCAGAAAACGCAGGATTCTGTTTAGAGGGGACTGAGTTATTTCCTGAAAAAACTCAGACTTATCCAATCCTGCAATCCTGTTAGTTCAGAACAGGATGTCATAACATCTGTTATGACATCTGAGAAAACCTGTCTACTGATTAGCAAAATGTGATCATTTTGCAAACATGCTCAGATACACACTTATAAACATCAGTATTTGAGTTACAATATTTTTCTGCACCTGTACCTATTGAGTTAGTACAACCTGAACTAGAATGTTATGACATCAGTCATGACATTCACACATACACTTGGGATTTACCAAAAATGCAAGCCAATACCTAAACACCTACAAACTCCCCCTTTGGCAGATTTTTGGCTAAAGTCCCTAAACAATCAGAGATAGATAGATAGCAGCAGAAATAAGTGACAGCAGAAAAATATAGTGTTAAGTACTAATTAAGCAGTACCAAAAATATTCTCCCCCACTTTAGCCACAAATGGGCCAAAGATTACATGTTTATAAAGTTATACAGTTATCCAAGACAAAATAATGAGATCAGCAACAGCAGAACACACTTCCAAACTCCACCAGCAACACCACCAAGTAGCAATCATCCTTCAAGCACTGTCATCAGACTCAGAGGATTCAGGCTTCTTTCTTTTCTTGTGAGCAATGTCAGCATTTTTCTCTTTGTTTGATGTCTCAACATTCTTAGAGACATTTGGATTTGTTTCAGCATTTGAGTTTTCTTGGTTCAGAGGAACAGAAATGCCAGGAACTGAGTGGTTCTCGTTCAGAATTCGGGAAACAATTTTTGCTATTGCTTGATTAACATAGGCTGTCCCTTCCCTATTTGCAATTTCAGGGGGAACTGAAGAGGAAGGATGAGATGGATTACCTGTATGTCTTGTTCTCAACTCTTTGGCCTTGATGGGGTTAGTTCTATGAGAATAGATCTCCAGAACATCAGAGTCCAGACAGGAAGAGATTGTCCCAGAATCTTGATCAGATGAAGAGGTTGAGATGGTCGTATTGGATGATGATGGCGTTTGAGACATTTTGTCAGTTTTGAAGGACCAACAGCAAATGAGAAGAAATTCCTGATTGATGAGAAGACGAGAGAGGAACGAAGCAAAGGAGTGCCTATTCAACTTCTTAAAAGAGTTGTAGGAAATGAGAAAATACAATTTTAAACCAATCAGAACAGGCATAAGTCCTTTGGTCTTTGTTTTAAGCAAAATTAATTGCTACAATTCCTCATGTTGTCAAATACCCAGCTTACCCCTTAAGTTTTCAAATTGGTTTGCATCCAAAGCCTTGGTAAAAATGTCAGCCAGCTGTAGCTCAGTGGCAACATGTTCCAATTTGATGGTCTTCTCTTCTACAAGGTCTCTAATAAAGTGATGTCGTATGTCAATATGTTTGGTCCTGCTATGCTGAATGGGATTCTTGGATATGTTGATTGTACTCAGATTGTCACAGTACAATGTCATAACATCTTGTGTGACATTATACTCAGTGAGCATCTGTTTCATCCATAACATTTGAGAGCAGCTACTACCAGCTGCAATATATTCAGCTTCAGCGGTGGAAAGAGACACACAATTCTGTTTCTTGCTGAACCAGGAAACTAGATTACTTCCCAAAAAGAAACATCCTCCAGAGGTGCTTTTTTTATCATCAGCACTACCAGCCCAATCAGCATCACAGTAACTAGTCAGAGTCGGTTCACAGCCATGAGTATACAACAATCCATAGTTGTAAGTACCACTTACATACTTCAAAATTCTCTTCACTTGATTGATATGACTGACTTTGGGATCAACTTGGTATCTAGCACAAACTCCAACTGCAAAGGCAATATCAGGTCTGCTGGCATTTAAGTACAACAAGCTTCCTATCATGCTTCTGTACAGACTTTGATCCACCTTAACCCCACTTGAATCTTTGGAGAGCTTTAGATGAGTAGGAGCAGGAGTCCTTTTGTGACTTGCATTCTCCATACCAAACTTCCTTACAATATTCTTAGCATACTTGCTTTGAGATAAGAAGATTGAGTCCTCCATCTGTGAGACTTGTAGTCCAATAAAATAAGTTAGTTCTCCCATGAGACTCATTTCAAATTCAGCCTGCATCTGGTCAGCAAAGTGTTTAACCATATGTTCTGACATTCCGCCAAACACTATGTCATCAACATATATTTGGGCAACCATCAACTTCCCTCCTTCAGTTTTGACAAATAGAGTTTTGTCCAAGCCTCCTTTTCTGTAGCCTTTGTCTGAGAGAAACTTTGTTAACCTGTCATACCATGCTCTAGGAGCTTGTTTCAGCCCATATAGAGCTTTTCTCAATTTGTAGACATGATCAGGATGGGTTGGATCCACAAAACCTTTAGGTTGTTCCACATAAGCTTCCTCATTTAAGTACCCATTTAGAAAGGCACTTTTCACATCCATCTGAAATAACTTGAACTTCAGAAGACAAGCAATTGACAATAAGAGTCTGATTGATTCCAACCTGGCTACAGGTGCAAAGGTTTCATCAAAGTCAACCCCTTTAACATGGGTGTATCCTTGAGCAACAAGTCTCGCCTTATTTCTGGTGACAACTCCTTCAGCATCTGACTTGTTCTTGAATATCCATTTTGTCCCAATGATGTTAGTTCCTTCAGGTCTAGGAACCAGTTCCCAAACTTCATGTTGCTTGAATTGGTTCAGTTCATCTTGCATTGCACCAATCCAATATTCATCAGTTAAGGCTTCCTTGACATTTCTTGGTTCTATTTTGGACACAAAACAAGAATTTGAGATGATTTCTCTAGATCTTGTGATGACTCCACTATTAGGATCTCCTATGATGAGCTCTTTTGGATGATCCTTCTGAATTCTGATGGAAGGAGTCTTGCTAGCTTCCTTTGATTCTGATTCTGTTGTGGTGGAGTTTGGTAGATCATCCTGTTGGGTTGAAGTCTCAAAGAATGTCTCAACAGTACAAGGAACATCTGTTTCTTCATGATAGTCATCAATTATGACATTTATTGATTCCATCATGGTTTTGGTTCTGGAGTTTAATACTCTATAAGCTCTGCTGTTTGAGGAGTATCCTAGAAATATGCCTTCATCACTTTTGGAGTCCAGTTTTCTTCTCTGTTCACGATCAGACAGGATATAGCATTTGCTGCCAAACACATGGAAGTACTTCACAGTTGGTTTTCTTCCTTTCCAGAGTTCATATATGGTGGATGAGGTTCCCTTTCTCAAGGTGACCCTGTTATGAACATAGCAAGCTGTATTCATAGCTTCAGCCCAAAAATACATAGGAAGTCTTTTGGCATGTAACATTGCTCTGGCAGATTCTTGTATGGTCCTGTTTTTTCTTTCCACAACTCCATTTTGCTGAGGTGTTATGGGAGAAGAAAACTCATGATTGATTCCTTCTGAAGCACAGAAGTCATCAAACTTGCTGTTTTCAAATTCCTTGCCATGATCACTTCTGATTCTGACAATACATCCTTCCTTCTCTCTTTGAATTCTTTTGCACAGTTCTCTAAAGACTTCAAATGCATCTGATTTTTCTCTAATGAAATTAATCCAGGTGAATCTGGAAAAATCATCCACAACCACATAGGCATATCTTTTACCACCAAGGCTCTCTACTTGCATTGGTCCCATCAGATCCATATGGAGGAGTTCTAGAACCTTAGTGGTGGTCAGATGTCTTGACTTTGGATGTGACATCCTCGTCTGCTTACCCACCTGACATTCACCACAAACTCTTCCTTCATCAATTAGCAGTTTTGGAATCCCTCTGACTGCCTCCAAGGAGATAATCCTCTTCATACCCCTTAGGTGAAGATGGCCAAGTTTTTGGTGCCACAGTTTCACCTCTTTTTCTTCTTTTGCAATGCAACACACAGATGAGAATTTAGTGTTCTCAGCCTCCCATAAGTAACAATTGTCTTTGGATCTGACTCCTTTCATTACTATCTCTTGTTTGTCATTGATTACAAGGCATTCAGATTTTGAGAAATTGACCTTGAATCCTAGATCACACAGTTGACTGATACTAATGAGATTAGCGGTCAGTCCTTTCACCAGCAGTACTTCATTTAGACTTGGAACTCCAGGGTAGTTCAAATCACCAACTCCTTTGATTTCACCTTTAGCCCCATCTCCAAAGGTCACAAAACTGGTGGTGTGAGGCTTAACATTATTGAGGAGGTTCTTGATTCCAGTCATATGTCTGGAACATCCACTGTCAAAGTACCAGTCTTCCTTTGCTGAGACCCTCAGGGAAGTGTGAGCTATCAGTGCAGTAGCCTTTTTCTTCCATTGAGGAGCATGTGGTACCTTTTTAGACTTAGGTTTGACACCTGAATTCTGATTAGGGTATCCATGTAATCTGAAGCAGAAACGCTTTATGTGGCCATATCTACCACAATGATGACATTTCCATCTTTGGTACCTTTTCCTCATATGTTTCTGTTCCTGATGTCGAGAGTTGTGTTGAGACATCTGTTTTGACATTTGCCTACCAGAACCAGATTTCGTTGCTTTCATAAATCCTAGACCAGATTTATTTCCCACATTTTGTCCAATCTGTAGGATCTCTTCCAATTTGTCAGTTCCATTTGTCAACATCTTGACAGATTTGGTCATTTGATTCAGTTGTGAGTTCAGCAATTGAACTTCTCCTTCTAGAAGACTTATAGTTTCAAGGTTTGCCCGTTTTTCAGCCTCCATCTTTATGATGAGTTTTGATTGTTTCTTATTCTGCACACAGACTTCAGTACTTCTGATACACAATTCCTTGTACGTTTCAGCCAGTTCTTCAAAAGTCACCTCTTCATTACTGATGTCACTTTCAGAGGTACAAACACCAGTTAAAGCAGTAACTCGTTTGGCAGTCTCTTCTTCAGAATTACTTTCTGAATCACAGTCATACCAAGTAACTGTCATTCCTTTTTGTTTCTTAAGAAAGGTAGGACATTCAGCTCGAATATGCCCATATCCTTCACAACCATGGCATTGAATTCCTCTGCCTTGAACTCCCTTCTCATCTGACCTTGGTCTTTTGCTGGAACTGTCAATGTCAGAGGAAATGTTATGAACATTAGACCTTGACTTTGGATCTATTCTTTTGATGAGTTTGTTGAACTGTCTTCCTAGCATGGCTATAGCTTCTGAAATGTTTTCTTCAACATCAGTGTTGGACATAAGTGCTATGCTCTTGTTCTTTTTGACATCATCATTAGTGATTCCCATCTCAAAAGTCTGAAGAGACCCAATAAGTTCATCCACTTTCAACTTGCTAATGTCCTGGGCTTCCTCTATGGCAGTCACCTTCATTGCAAATCTTTTAGGCAAGGATCTGAGAATCTTCCTCACCAGTTTTTCTTCTGACATTTTTTCTCCCAGTGCTCCTGAGGTGTTGGCAATCTCCAAGATGTTCATGTGAAACTCATGAATGGTTTCATCTTCCATCATTTTTAGATTCTCAAACTTAGTGGTCAACATCTGAAGCCTTGACATTTTTACTTTGGAAGTTCCCTCATGAGTAGTTTTGAGAGTGTCCCAAACTTCCTTGGCCAGTTCATATTGATGAACTAATCTGAAAATATTTCTATCAATTCCATTGAACAAGGCATTTAGAGCTTTGGAATTTCCCAGGGCTAGCTCATCTTCTTCTTTACTCCAATCTTCCTCAGGCTTCAGACTGATTGTCCCATCTTCCTCAGTTATGGTGGGATGAATCCATCCTTTGTCAGCAGCTCTCCAAGCCTTTTTGTCCAGAGATTTTAGGAAGGCAATCATACAAGGTTTCCAGTAGTCATAATTAGTTCCATCCAGAATGGGTGGTCTATTTCCAAAAACTCCTTCTTTGTCCATAGTGCCAGAAAGTGATATCCCTAGATCTCACCCAGTAATACAGGCAGGGTGCCTGCTCTGATGCCAATTGAAATTCTGGCTACAGATACTCAATGTCACGTCCAATGTTATGACACCGTATCTGACTTACTATATGACAGTAAATATAAAAGCAGTAAATAACACAGTCAATTGTTTACCCAGTTCAGTGTGCAACAACACCTACTCTGGGGGCTACCAAGCCAGGGAGAGAATCCACTATAAGAGATGTTAATTCAGGAATAAACCAACCAGTTTATCTCCTTCACTTAAGACCTACCCAATGCAATTCTAATCTAAGTACAACTTAAACCTGAGTTCCTACTCACTCCCCCTCAATCACAGCAGTGATACATAAACCAATTTGACTTAAGAATTAATGAAGACACTCTTCAAAAATACACACTTGATTAAGCTTCACAGCTTTTTAATCAAGTAACACAATCACTCGTGCTTCACAGCTTTGAGTGTTGTACACAACTAACTTGACTCTGCTTCACAGCTTTAGTCAAGTAACATTCAAACACTCTTGCTTCAAAGCTTTGAGTGCTACACAACCCTTACAATTGAAACCTATTCCAAGGCACTTATCACAATGATAATTGCTTGGAGTACAATAAACAAATCTATACAGATTACAAGATTGATCTTCTAATCAATCAGCAGGGATATCTTCAAAAACCGCAGCTCTGTTGAATATATAGCAGCTGCAACTTCAGTTAGGGTTTCCAAAAACCTAGGGTTGATTCCGTTTGACCTAAAGACCAGGTCACAGTACTTTGTTGATCAGGTTAGGATTGAGCTAGGTTACTCCTCAGAAAACGCAGGATTCTGTTTAGAGGGGACTGAGTTATTTCCTGAAAAAACTCAGACTTATCCAATCCTGCAATCCTGTTAGTTCAGAACAGGATGTCATAACATCTGTTATGACATCTGAGAAAACCTGTCTACTGATTAGCAAAATGTGATCAATTTGCAAACATGCTCAGATACACACTTATAAACATCAGTATTTGAGTTACAATATTTTTCTGCACATGTACCTATTGAGTTAGTACAACCTGAACTAGAATGTTATGACATCAGTCATGACATTCACACATACACTTTGGATTTACCAAAAATGCAAGCCAATACCTAAACACCTACAATGTGTAATAATCCCATTGAGTTTCAATTCTGCTATTGCCCTTATGTCCTCGAGTGTCTCATCACTTTGCTACTTGTCCGAAGTTGACTGGATTGATTAGTACCGTTTGAGCTTGATAGTTAATACTGAAGTCTGGTTGCAAGGTGATCCAACGGACATAGTTATACGCTTTTAAATCCCTAACTTTTTCCTGGACCGCCCTTTCGAGTTTTCAGTCCACCAGGATACCATTTTTTACCCAAGCCGCCTATTCAGGTTTTCGACTTGTCAGGTGTACAGATTTTTTGTATTTATCCATTATTTTTGCCCGAACCCTTTTGGTTCGCTAGGATGCCCTTATTTTTGCCTAGGCCAGTCAACCTAGCGGGTCTTTATTCATGCGTAGTATCTTTTAACTATGTTCGCGTTCACAGGGTGAGGAAGATCATCACCGTCTATGGTGGTTAGGATCATGGATCCACCAGAATATATATTTTTGATCACAAATGGCCCTTCGTATGTAGGAGTTCATATTCCCTTGGGATCACCTTGTGGAAGTATGATGCGCTTGATTACCAAATCACCAACTTGATATACCTGACGTCTGACCTACTTATTAAAAGCCTTGATCATACGCTTCTAGTACATTTGACCATGACAAATAGCAGCTAACCTTTTCTCGTCAATCAGGTTCAGTTGGTTAAATCGAGTCTGAACCCAATCATCTTCGCTCAAACCTGCATCTTTCATGATTCTTAAAGAGGGGATCTGGACCTCAATAGGTAGGACAACATCCATACCATACACCAGAGAGAAAGGTGTTTCCCCTGTTGACGTACATGCTAAGGTGCGGTGACCATGAAGAACAAATGGTAACACCTCATGACAGTCTTTATATGTCACCGTCATCTTCTGTATGATCTTTTTAATGTTTTTATTAGCAGCCTCCACAATGTCATTCATCTTCGACCGGTACGGAGAAGAGTTATGATGTTGGATCTTGAATTGCTTACAGAGTTCGATGATCATAGTATTATTGAGATTTGTACCATTATCTGTAATGACTCTTTCAGGGATTCCATACCGACAGATAAGGTTATGCTTGATGAACCGTGCCACACCATTCTTGGTGTCAGAATCAAATGAGGCATCCTCAACCCACTTCGTGAAGTAATCAATGGCGACTTGGATGAAGCGATGCCCGTTTGAAGCGGTAGGTCTGATTTCTCTGATCATGTTAATGCCCCACATTGCAAACGGCCAGGGAGCAGTCAAGACATTCAAGGGAACTAGAGGCACATGTACTTTTTCAGCATAGATCTGGCATTTGTGACAAGTTCAGGAATTTTGATAACAGTCTGCTTCTATTGTGGACCAGTAATATCCTGCCCTCAGAATCTTTTTAGCCATGGTGTGTCCAATAGAATGGGTGCCAAAGGTACCTTCATGTAAATCTGCCATAATACTCTCTGCTTCGCTCTTTTCTACACACCTATGTAAAGTAGAATCGTGGTTGCGCTTGTAGAGGATCCTGTTACTGAGAAAGAATTTGGCAGAGAACCTTCTTAGGAACTTCTTATCATTGACTGAAGCTCCCTCAGGATACTCTTGGCCTTCGAGATATATTTTGACTCTATAGAACCAAGGTTTGTCCACTACTTCTTCAGTATTAATCTCGTGACAGTATACTGGTTCATCCATTCTCTCAATAGTGATATGAGGAGCTTCATTATCCCACCTGACCTTGAACATGGATGACATAGTGGCTAGCGCATCCGCTAATTGATTTTCCTCTCGTGGAAAATACTCAAAATTAATTTCTTCAAAGTATAGGATTAATGTCAACACATATTCTTTGTACAGGATGAGATTAGGATGCTTCATGTCCCATTCTCCTTTGATCTGGCTGATTACAAAAGCTGAGTCTCCGATCACACTTAAGAACTTGATCCTTAGATCGATTGCAGCTTTGAGACCCATGATACATGCTTCATACTCAGCCATATTGTTAGTACAGTTTAAACATAGTTTGGTAGTGAAAGGAGTATGACAGCCTTCAGGAGATATGATTACAACACCGATACCATTGCAAAGTGCATTGGAAGCTCCATCAAAAACCATGGTCCATCGGGATCCTTTTTTAGGTCCTTCATCCGGTCCAGTTTCTGCACAATCAGTTACTAACATGATATTATCATCTGGGAATTCAAATTTCATGGATTGGTAGTCATCCACGGCCTGATGAGCCAAATGATCAGCTAGTGCACTTCCCTTGATTGCTTTTTGGGTTGTGTATTGAATGTCATATTAGGTCAGGATCATTTGCCATCTCGCTATTCTTCCAGAGAGAGCGGGCTTCTCGAAGATGTACTTGATAGGATCCATTTTAGAGATCAACAAGGTAGTGTGATTCAACATATACTGTCTTAGTCGGCGAGCAGCCCATTCCAAAGTGCAGTAAGTTTTCTCGAGCAGTGAGTATCTTGTTTCACAGTCGGTAAATTTTTTGCTAAGGTAGTATATTGCATGCTCTTTTCGACCAGACTCGTCATGCTTCCCCAACACACACCCCATTAAGTTCTCTAATACCGTTAAGCACATGATCAGAGGTCTTCCTTTAATAGGCCTAATTAAAATTGGAGGCTCTTGAATATATTCTTTGATCCTGTCAAAGGAAGTCTGGCATTCGTCATTCCAATTTACTACTTGATCTTTCTTCAGGAGTTTGAAGATTGGCTCACAAGTAGAAGTTAGATGGGAAATGAACCTATCAATGTAGTTTAGGCGTCCCAAGAAACCTCTAACTTCCTTCTCAGTGCGAGGAGTCGGCATCTCTTGTATAGCTTTTACTTTTGCAGGGTCTACTTGAATACCCTTGTCATTGACAACGAAACCTAGGAGTTTACCAGACCTTACCCCAAAGGTGCACTTGTTCATATTTAATCTCAACTTGTACGTCTTCAACCTATCGAACAACTTTTTTAAGTGATCAAGGTTCTCTTCTTCCGTTTGAGATCTGGCTATCATGTCGTCAACATAGACCTCTATCTCATGGTGAATCATATCATGGAACAAATATACCATAGCTTGTTGATAGGTTTCCCCAACGTTCTTCAACCCAAATGGCATCACTTTGTAACATAAAGTGCCCCATTGTGTGACGAAGTTTGTCTTCTCCATGTATTCGGGTGCCATCTTGATCTGATTGTAACCAAAGAAACCGTCCATGAACGAGAAGATCTTATGTTGTACGATATTGTCAACCAGAACATCAATGTGGGGAAGCGGAAAGTCATCCTTGGGGCTTGCCCTGTTCAAGTCTCTGTAGTCCACACACATTCGTACTTTTCCATCTTTCTCAGGCACTAGAACTATGTTAGAAACCCATTATGGATAAGAGGTGACGGCTAAGAACCCAGTGTTGAACTGCTTCATAACTTCTACCTTGATCTTTTCTGACATTTCAGGATGCATACGACGAACCTTCTGCTTCACTGGAGGGAAATCTTCTTTAGTTGGCAGACGATGAACTACAATATCAGTGTCAAGTCCTGGCATGTCTTCATATGAGCAGGCAAATATCTCGACATAATCATGCAACATCTAAATCAATCGCTGTTTGACACTAAGCTCCAAATTTGCACCTATCTTGACTTCTTTTCTGTCCTCTTCTGTACCCAGGTTCACTATCTCAACTGGCTCTTCATGAGGTTGTATAGCCCTTTCTTCCTGTTGTAACAGTCTGGAAAGTTCTCCTGGTACCTCACAATCTTCCTCACCTTCGTTCTCATATTAGTTGATCGGATTTTCAAAGTCATAATTGGAAATAACAGAACTGTTATCAATGGGATCCATAGTGGATGTGGATCTGTTGTTTGATACGTGAGTGTGTGTAAGAGCATAGCTGTATTGATAAAGCAGAAAGCAGAAAAGAAAGACAGAGAGCGCAAAATTTGTATGCAAAAATGTCCAATGCTTTATTAATGACATATGACATTGAAAAATGATAACCCTCACAAATAAACCATTGTGCCTCAGGTAAGACACAAGTCCATAGAGTTTATATTGTTCATTTATTATATATCCAGAAAAACAAAAAGACAATTACTCCTAAATAAAAGTAAATGGCACAAAGTCTCTAGCTGTCCAATTACTGGGTCCACTATTGGTAGTAGGGAAGATCCAGTTGTCTAGGTCATAGCTATCGTCAGCATCTTTGTGGAAGAGACAACATCAATAGCATTGACTCCCGGGCCATGCTTGGGCATGGGTGCAGTTATGACATTGGGAGTCTCAGGGGGATCAAATTCAACCTCTTTTGCATCAATAAGGTCTTTCACCTTGTTCTTCAAAGCCCAACAATCATTCGTGTCATGCCCCAGAGTCTCAGAATGGTAGGCACATCGAGCATTTGAATTGTAGCGGGGAGAGTCAGTATTAGGATTCTTTGGAGTTTCCCTTAAAGTTACCAGATTGGACTTCAATAAGTGTGGAAAAACTTGAGACAAAGTCATATTAATTGGGGTAAACTGTCTAATAGGTGTTTCTGCTCTGGGCTGATTGTTTCGCTGTTGAGTAGCTGCAGGCTTGGATATCATTATAGCTTCTACCATTGGACGCTGTTTGGTTCTTCCCTGATTTCTTTGACTGTAAGCAGCATTGACCTCCTTCTTTCCCACGAAAGGTATCTTTCCTGCACTTGAAGAGGTATCCTTTTGAATCTTGCCACTTCTAATACAAACTTCCACTCTTTCTCCAGTTAAGATCAGCTCAGTAAAACCAGTTGAGGAGCTTCTAATCAGATGGTTGAAAAACAGACCAAATAGAGTACCCAAAAATATGTCCACCAACTCCTTATCAGACAGAGGGGGTTAGACTATTCCTTCTAGGTATCTCCACTTTTGGGCATAGTCTTTAAACCCTCGCTAGAACCCATAGACATACTTTGGAGTTGAGTACGAGTTGGAGCAAGGTCTGCATTATATTGATACTGCTTATAGAAAGCAGCAGCCAGGTCTTCCCAGTTACAAATATTGGTTCCCTCCAGCTGTTAGAACCACTCTAGCTGAGTCTCGGATAGACTGTCTTGGAAGAAGTGGACCCACAAATCCCTGTCATCAGTGTGAGGCCTAATCTTACTCACATAAGATCGGAGATGAATCTTGGAATACGAGACCCCATCATACTTAGCAAACACCTAAACCTTAAACTACTGCGGGATGACAACCCTAGAAACCAAGCCCAACTCTTCAAAATCCAGCCCAGGTACCCTCTGGATTTTCATTTCATTCAGACGATCCTCCATTTGTTTGTATTTATTATCAGTAGGAGGATACTGCTCCTCATTATAGTCAGATTCATTATCAAATCCCCTCGGGCTGAAGTCTTCCACTCTTGTCTCCCCTTCCTAATTGTCTCCTTCTTTTGATGAAGTTACTAGTTCTGAAGCTCGCGACACTGGTCCTCAGATCCTTCTTCCCAAATTCACTACACCAGCTAGTTTCTTTGGCTTCTTGGTCTTTTCTTTGACGATCAGGGCTTTTAGCTCCTCTTACCCCTTGGCCAGAGCCATGATCATTTGTTGAAATTGAGCATTTTGAGTTTGGAGATCCTTCATTATTTGTTCAAGAGCCATTTCTTTACTGCTGAAATAAACAACAAAGAGGATGAGAAACCTGCTTTAAAACCTGCTTATGCAATGCTTTCAAGGACCTTATTGGATTTAAGCTCTTTTAAACAAAACAGGAAACAAAACTCTTTATTAGTAAGTTTTTAAGGAAACAAAAGATTACACAGGAATAAACATTGAAAGGAAATCCTAAACTCCTAAGTCTCCCATGGGTGCTTCCTCTTGGTGTTGAGGCAGGTATTGAGATTCTTCTCTTCGTGAAGTTGCTTTGTTAATTCCAGCATTTTCTTCTCACTTTCATAGAATTGAGTCTCAAAAGTATCCCGTTCTTCCTTGAGCTGGATCCAAGACTTTTGCAACTCTTAGAAGTTGGTTGGCATATCAGGATGGAGAATAATGCGGGACTCGCCCCCTTGAACAACAGGTTCCAAGATCACCGGTAAGATGACATCATATGGCATCATAAGACTTTGGGATCGAGCTCGTACCCATTTGATGTAAGGTTCCAAAGGAATGGAGTTCTTGCGCCCCAAAGTCTTACTATCAGTATTCTTAATAATGCCCCAAGCACAGATGAACCTCTAGAGATAATTTTGCAGATCATTTGAGTAGTTGAACACAATACCCTGGATGAGCATATCCGGTGAACCATATCTCCGGGCGTAACCAAACTGACATAGTTCTAAAGAATGATTGTAGGTGATTCCTCCCCTAATTCCCAGGAGTGGCACATTAGGAAATTCTCCACAGCGATCAATAAAAGAAATGCCTTCTTGAGAGCGAGGACACCAATGGATGTCAGAGTGAGAGAGAGACATTAACCTTTGACTCCACCTTAAGCCTAAATCATTCACCATTGTTGACCGAGGAAGGTGCAAAATAAACCACCTATAGCAGAGGGGTGCAACACATAAGAGTTCCTCGCTTCTTCAGAGTACGAGTATGGATGGAATGTAGGATATCCTCGAGCAATGTAGGAACCGGATTATGAGCAAGGAAGATGTTGATGGCATTCACATCTATAAATTAATCTGAATTAGGAAACATGACCAACCCATGGATCAAGAAAGCTAAAACATCTTCGAAGACATGGTAACTCATAACATCTAGGAAAATCTGAGCTTTCTCCATTAGAAATTTTGTAAGAAGGCCCTTAACTCCGCTTCTTCTTTCCCAATGGGATTCAATATCAGATGGCTTCAAGTGAAAAGCTACGACAACATCTTCAGTAGTTGGATCTTGTTCTAACCCAGTGAGAGGTACTCCCTCTAATATAGGTAAACCAAGTAACTTAGAGAATTCTTCCAGTGTAGGTACCAGTTGATAATCGGGAAATGTGAAGCAATGGTGCTCGGGATCAAAGAATTGGAATAGAACATTCATCAAAACTTCGTCAAATCCGGTGGTAACCAAGCTGAGAAAATGACCATGTCTTTTGTTGAATGATGAGTCCTCGATAAATTTCAAGACCAATTCGTTGAGTTTGGGAGGGATTTCTGTGAAGTTAATCTGATGGTTTTTCTGCGACCTGAATTCATACCCTACAAAACAACAAAGAGGTAAATCCAACAGGCCCTTGAAATGGTTAGTATATATGAATGTCATGATGTTTATGATGTAATGATTATGCTTAAATCACAGATAAAAAGAAACAAATCACACAATAGACCTTAGGTTCAAAGGCTTGCATGAGGTTTAAGGTAAGTACCCTCTTGAATGTTCAGATGGCTCAACCTGTCCTATTAAAAGTAACCGGGTTCTAAGAAGTCTCAATATCATTGACTTTCCCATCAGGAATTGTTTCAGCTCACGCATCGAGGTATTGCAGCCAAAAAATATCGAAAGTCCAGTCTCAATGAGTGTAGCATCGAGTATCAACCAATCTTCGGTCAGAACCAAAGCCGATTATCTCACTACTTCCTAATGCCTAGGATGGGTCGGTTAAAGGTTCTAAAGGTCAATTAGAGCTTAGTGACACTATGAGGAAGCCTAATATTATCCTTGACTTACTCAAGGAACATTAGTACAATCCAAAGTATCGCGCTAACTTAGCCACCATTTCGTCCGTATCGGTCTACACCGTATAACCTCTGTGATTTATTGCTACTTACCTAAAAGGTGCCTCAGATCCGGGTGTAGGATCTTTACAATAATACCCCCAAAAATCCTCAAAGATAAAGCAAGAAAACACACAATAAAGAATTTTAAAAATGATGAACTAAAACTCTAAGGTAACCCCACTTTATAATTTCTCCAGCAGAGTCGCCAGTTCTGCGATACGGTGGCAGAACCGACTGTTATACTAGTTTGCGTTTTGTATTCACAAATGTTGCGGTAAGAAATAGTAGCCACCAACTTTTCTTTTAGCCAATAAAGGTAAGGGTGAAAAGAATATAAAAAGACCTTTTTCGAGATTTTCTGAGTAAGGGGGTAGATTATGGAAAGGGAAGGTGTTAGCACCCTTTCCATCAGTGATTTTCACTGGGCTCTTAGGTACTTTCTCATTTTTGAAAATTGCTTTCGCTTTTGTGTGTTTTTAAAAGTTTGTTTGCTTTATGATAACTCTTGTATCAGTCTTCAAGAGTATTGATAAAGCGTTTTTTTGAAAAATGTTTTGAAAGTGTAGTGTGAAAAAGGTTATTTTTGAGCAAGTACCTAACAATTATCTACCTACTCAAAAAAGGTGTTCTTTTTCTCCTTTCCTTTAGATAATTCTATCCTACTATTAGTGAGTAGGTAGCCCTATCGTTGGATGTTAAGGGACTATCGAAAGGACGTTTACGGTCACTAAGGAAATTGGGCAAGAAATTTTAGTAATTGTCTTAAAGTTCTAAGATCACTTTTTAATCGAGGCGGCATCGAAAGGGTCATCGATGGACTTGTGATCTCTTGAACTAAAGGACAGCCACTAAAGATTCTCACGTTACGAGAATTGTGACCGTTTTCGAAGGCAACCGAAGTGGGAGATACCCTAGGGGCGAGCATGTGCAAGTGTATTGATTAATTTCACTTACCTTCTACATTTAGGGTTATCTAATCGTTTTGTTTTCAGTCTTTTTCATGCAATCCTATTAATCTAAGCAGTTAATAATAGTGCAAGAATTTAAAAGGTAGAAAATAAAATTCCTAAGCTATTACAAGGCCTTGGGGAAATTACATGAAGATTACAAGAAAATAAAATGCGGAATTTTAAACCTAATTAAAGCTATTACAAACCGGGAAACGGTTACATAATTGGAAAGAAAAATAAAAATGAAAAAAAGATAAACGCGTGAAGATCAAGACGGGAACAATTTGAAAAGTCCTAACAATCTAATTAATTTAGAAAAAATATTTTTGTATTTTATTGAGAAAAATATTTGAAATTTTAACCTAATTTCTAATTAATTTTATTTTAAAGAAAAACAGGTTAAAGTAATTAAATTAAATTAATTTTAATTGGAAAAAAAAAACTAAATCTATTTTGTGATTTTTATTGATTTTATGATTAAAATAAAAAATGAATTTAACAACATAAAATAATTAAAATAAAATAAAGTAAATGAAATTAAAAAAAGAATGAAATGGCCCTGATGTGAGCAATAAGGGGGTGGGGGTGCGCGCTAAATTTTGCTAGGCCCATATCAACTAAGCCCAATGCCTTGTCTCAGATCCAGTGAGATCTCATCTGGAATGTCCACCATGAGGATTGATTGCTAGGCGCTGAATCTGATCTTGTAGTGATCTGATGGATGAGATCTAGAGATGCATGATGAACGCATTGGGATGCAATTCACAGGATCCTGCAAGAAATGTTAAGAAAAATAGAAAATTGCTGGACCTGGGATCGAACCCAGGTCCCTTCCGTCACACACTTTCACCCTTACCATTTGAGCCACCTGTTTATTCGTTTACATAAAAAAGAAAAAAAATATGACATGAAAACCAATCAAATATCTGAATCAGCAAGACACGCGCACGCAGTGGGGTCCCTGATATTTGAACGAACCAACCAAAAGACCCCATTGTGCCACGCAGGGTCTCTGGCCGGTCAAACCACCCCAGACGGTGGCTCCAGTCATTATCTCCGGCTAGCCAAAAAACAAAACCAGCAAATCGCGCAAGATAAATATGCAAAGGGTACCCTACCCCCTATTCCGAGGGCTGGGATCACAATGGTGGTTTTCTTTTTGACTGAAACTGCCTGCAAGTTCAGATACCAAGAGAGGGAACCTTCGTGCCCTAGCAATGACATGTTTTTGTTCCTACGTCAAAACTCGATAACGATGGTCCAAAATCCTTGCAAACGTGATGTTAAACACAAATATATGCAGAGGTATCATTTATATGCCATGAATAAAAAGTTTGAAGCATGAGAATTTGGAAAACTGTGAGTTGTTGGAGAGAGATTTATGGGATCGTTTGGCCTTCAAGGATGGATGGGTTGGCTTGGTGAGAGTCTCAGGAATGTGAATGGATGGCTCGAAGTGATTAAAATTGGCTAAAGAGAGAGATCTCGAGTTGCACCACTTTGAACAATTTTTGAAACTTTTCTAGGGCTTGTTTGAGGCAGTTGCACATGTATGTTTTACTTATGAATGTTTGTGCATATATATTAAACATTAGGTCAACCTAAGTGGAAAGGATCTCATGCATTCTTCACATAATATTTGTTTTGGAATAATATGAAATATTTCCAAAATTGGCCAAATCTTGCACAAATGAACTCCACGCGTTTTTCCAACCTATCCTGAATTATTTTAGGCCTTAAGAGATTTGGAGATCAAGCCCATGCAATCTTCATATATTTTTTTAATCATTTATTTCATTTAAAATGAATTTTTAATGACTAAAAATCACAATAAATAAAATAAATGACCAAATAAGGCACGAATGGGCTTAGAGGTCGTGGACCACGTTGGAAACAAGTTTCAAACATAAAAAGATAGGCCCATTTGGAAAAGTCCAAGTTAGTTCAATATTTGCTTTATGCATTTTTCCAAAAATTGGTCAACTTTAGAAATGCACATCTCTCTTAATTTTAAACCTATAAGGGTTTTCTTGGACTTTTTAGAGAGCTTAGGATGTTCTCTAAACAACGCTTTTGGTTTCTTCTCAATTGGATCTTCCATGTTCCTGTAAGGAGCTTTGACCCAAAAGGTCTTTTTGTTGACTTTTTGAAAGGACCCATAATGTCTGATTTCGTATCTTTCAATTGGTGCATTTCTTGAACTTGAGGGCTGAAGAGAAGTTGTAGGTAATTGGATTCTCTTCAAAATGAGTCTTGGTTGAAAAAAATCTGATAAAGTATGAGAAAGTTATGCCTTGTCAAAGTTTGGTTGACTTTTCCTATAGAAACCCTAATTAGCAATTCTTGACTTTTGATGAATTAGGAGAATTTCTTGAGGAATAATGATCAATCCTTTATCAAATTATGTATATCACTTCTAAATGTTTATGTTTACCAAAAATTTTGAAAAGTGACTGTATATAGGTCACAGTTGAGTTTTGACCTAATACAGTTGATTTTCAGGCATTTGAGCAATTGACTTAACAAACTTGTAGGGCAAGACATGAAATATGTCATGGACAATCTTAAAGACATATTATGACCATTTAAAACATTTGAGACCATTGCAGCTCATACATCTTGATGAAAATTGAAACCCTAGTTAGAGGTTCATTGCCTTAGGAGGATAATTTGTCTAGTCAATTCTTAGTCATCCTTGAGCAGTTTGAGGACCTCAATGGGCATGCCTTGAGTAAAATGACATGGAAAATTTTGGGGTACAACAATGACCCTCACCACCTGAGACTCCTCTAGATCCCGAATATCACCATACTCCTTAACTAGATACGCCTTCATCACCTTCGTCCTCAGATCCTATTGACACACACCAGGTTGACTATGTGCTCAACACTTTAAGAAGATAAACCATGGTCCTTTGTCATGACCTAAGAGAAAAATCTGACAAACTGACCAAAAAGATGGACCATCTCTTTCAAGAAATTTATTCTTTAAGGAGAGCTCAAGGCCATTATGGCCCCTGATCTGATACGCACCAGGTTCTGTTTTTCCTTTTTCACCTTTTATTGAAACATTGAGGATAATGTTCGATTTAAGTGTGGGATAGGAACCTTAATTTTTCTTGTTTTACTTGATTTCTAGTTAGATTTATCGCTTCCTAGTTAGATTTATCTCTTTCTAGTTTTACTTTGTTTATTAGATTATCAAGATTATCGAGTCATTGCATGTGCTATCAAGTCTTTATGCGTAGTTTCTGCTGTTTGTTGTACTTTTCCCTTTTCTTGAGCCATACCATAAAGTTTTGAGAAAAATAAAGAGAATAATGTTGTACCCCAAAATTTCCCTCCCATTTTCTTCAAAAAACATGCTCACAAAAGGTCTCAAATACTCAAAGCTACTCAAGAGTTGACTGGTCAAACCTCCTCCTAAGCAAGGATATTCAACTAGGTTTTGATACTTATCAAAGAAGATTTAGTTGCAAGGGTTTCAAATTACTTTCATGGTTCATCATGGGTCCTCAATAGTGCTTATGTCAAGTTTCAACTCTTGCATCACAAGTTTGCTCAGTCAATTGCTCAAATGATTGATAATCAACTCTATTGAGTACAAAGTCAACTATGGTCAAGACACAATCAAACTTCAATATTTTTGGTCAACATCAATATTTTGAAGTGAAATTCATCATTTGATCAAGGTTTGATCATGATTCCTCAAGGAAAGCCCACAAATCATCAAAGGTCAAAAAATTGCAAAATTAGGGTTTTGATTGAAGATGACTAATCATTGACTTTTGGCCTAGTGCTTGACCTAATGGCTTAAAGCATGATCTCAAGGGCTCAAATATAACATCTTGACATAATTACATGGCTCAATACATTTCCAATGATACAAGTGATTAATAGTTGAAGAATTGAATCAATTGATTAAAAGTCAACAGTCACACAAAAGTCAAACTTTGACTTTTTGGTCAACATTGGAATTCAAAAATGAAGAATCATCAAAACATTCAAAATTATCAAGTTTGACCATCAAGAATCAATAAAATCAAGAAATAGTTACTAAAAGTCAAAAGTTGGAAAATTTTCCAACACTTAGAAAATTTTCTAAGTGTTTTGTTCTTAACAAAGTCACTACTTTATGGCCATTTTTCACTAAGATCCAAATCAAGGAAAACTTTCAACGTGAAAGATGTAGGGATTAATGAATTCTACAACTTTGTTAATGTGAGATTATCCTCAAAAAGTGCTTGGAGTAAGAGATATGTGCTCATGAAGTTCTGATATTTTTTATCTAACACTTAGAAATATTTTTGATCAGTTTTTCATCTCAACTTCTTGGTAAATTTTCACCAAGTTCCCTTTTGTTTTAGCCAAAATGGTCAACATGAAAGTTGAAGATCTTGATTCAAGATTTCCAAAATGTCCAAGAGCATGAAAATATCATACTTGAGCTGAGAGATTTGAAGAGTTGAAGTTGGCATTTCATTCTTAAATTATAGGTCATTTTTGTGATGAACTCATGGCCAAATCTCATAACCATGCTACACAATCTCATTTTGCAGGCCTCTAAACTCCCACATATTTCCATAATCAGAATATTACACACTCTTTTTGGCTATTATCCAATTGACTTAAGCCTTATCCAAGTGATCATTCCATTAATGGCACAAAGGTACCATTGCCATTTTCATAAAGCAAGCTTTAATCACAAAGTCACCTTCTTGAGTTCCCAACTTGTTTCATCTGAGTACAAGCAATCTCAAAAGCAAGAAGCAAGCTCCCTGCACCCAACAACTCCAGAGAATACTTGTAATTCTCCATTGGAACCACCATTTTCACATAAACTTGATTTTTTTCACTTCCAACCAAGCCATAACTGGTTATCTTGCAAATCTGGTTACTTCAACTTCTCACACATTTTGCCTATAAATATAGAGTTCATTTGAAACCCAGGACATGAATTCAGAGCTCCAAAAACATCCTTAATCTCTATCAAACAAGAATTCGCCATAAAACTCCATTTTGAGCTTTGTAGTCCATTTCTTCAAAACTCATAAACCTTGCAATATCTGTTCAAGCCAAACATCCATACACCTCACATACATCAAATAGAAGTTGTCCAAACATAAGAACAACTTCGGTAACATCATTATCACCATCTTCCAAACTCAAAAAATGTGCATTGCAAGTTGACTTTGTTAGGGAGATTCAAACACTTTAAGCACAAAGGATTGGAACAACTCCAGGGAAGTACAAAGAAGCTTAATTAATAATAATATTGCACCTGGTAAAACTAGAAGAAGCTTTGGACTTTTCTCCAAAGAGGTAAAAAAACTCAAACTGTGATATCCTTATCCATACATCCTTTTCTTTCGATTTCAAAAGTTAAAATGCAGATATCATGCCTCTAAAGCTAACCATGTCCTTAGTTCTCATTTAAATTGATCATGTGATGAGAACTTTGACTTTGAACCGTTAGGGTTTGTTTTTGGTACCAACAGAAATTCTCTTTAATCTTTGAGTTTTAGCTTGTGTAAATTACATGGTTGAATTCGTGATTAAATTTCAAGCAAGTCTGGTTTTCGGAAGTTTTCAAAATGGATGGGAAATGAGAGTTTTCAAGAATCATGAATGGTGTTGTTGTGGTCTGCGCGCGCGAGGAAGAAGAAGATAACCGATGAAACAGCCACCCTAGTTGTAAAATAAGTGTGCATGTAACTTTAGGGACCTGGGTTTGAGTCCTAGTGGTACCATTTTGTTTTTTTCACATATTTTTCATTGCAAATTTAGTGTGAACAAGTCTAACACACACACCATGCACCCCCAATCTTTGACCATCAGATCTCATCAAGGACAGATCTAACGCACCAAACGCGTGCCCCATGATGTACCTTCTGAAAGCCATCCTCACTGGATCCAGCACAGACCTGGGCTTTATCCAGTTTGGACATATATTTTTGTTTTTTCTCACCCCTAATTTACTTGTTTCAACTCAGGCCCTTTTAATTTCTTTATTTTCTCTTTTGTTTTGTTTTAATTAACTATTTCTTTTTTAATCATTTTTTTAAAAAATCAGAAAAATCAGAAAATCTTTAAAAAAAAAATAGATTTAGATTTTAATTAATTAATTTAATTTTTATAAATAAAAATTAATTTAATTTAATCAAATTTTGTTTTATTGTTTTAATTAGTTTGTAAATTAATTAGAATTAGGGTTTATACTATAAAATATTTTTCTAAATAAAACTTCAAAAATATTTTCTAACACTTAGAAATCTTTTTGAGGGTTTTAAATTTCTTTCCCTTTTCACTATCTCCGCGCGTTTGTTTATTTTTTGCATTAATATAATTATGTAACTGTTAAGGGAGTTTAAATTAGGGTTTTCTTTATTTTCTTCCCCATTTTATGGTTTGTACTCCCCATCCCCGAAGCACTGTAATAGCGTAGACTTTATTTCCCACACCTTATTTTCTACTCTCTCTCTCTCTCTATCTCTCTCTCTCTCTCTCTCTCTCTCTATATATATATATATATATATATATATATATATATATATATATATATATATATATATATATATATATATATATGTGTGTGTGTGTGTGTGTGTGTGTGTGTGTGTGTGTGTGTGTGTATTAACTGTTAGCTTAATGGGCTTGTAAAGAAGGGCATGAAAACAAAATGTTAGATAACCATAAATTCAAGATAAAAATAACTGAAATCAAAACACCATTCACACACACACCTCTAGGATAACCTCACTTGTTGCCTTTAAATAAAATAGTCATGTCCCTCGAGAGTAGGATGCTTTAGCAAAGATATTCGGTTAAAAGACCGTAGTACCTCGATGACCCTTCGATGCTGCCTTCGGTAAATGATTTTAGTCCCTTAAAAAAATTGCTAAAGCATCCTACAAGTTTCCTTCTATGACTGAACAATGACCCACGCCTGTCCCTCACATCCAATGATAGGGCTTCCTACTAATTAATGGTAGGGTAGCACTATCAAAAGGAGGAGCAAAATAACAAAGACTTTTTGAGCAGGTAGAATGCTCATAGTCTCTTGCTCAAAAACTTTTTAAAATAAAACATCTTTTTTCACAAAACCACACTTTCTTTCACACATATTTTCAAAAACAAACATTTTGTATACATTCTCAACGATACGATAATCATTACAAAATTGTCGCACTTAGGCATTTTAAAAATATTTTCAAACATACACAAGCATAAAGCATTTCCAAAAAGTGAGCTAGCGATTAAGAGCCCGTAGATAACTACTGATAAAAATGGTGCTAACACCTTCCCTTTTCATAACTTATCCCCCGTTATTCAAAAAATTCTCAAAAGGTCTTTCCTGTTCTTTTCACCCTTTCCTTTATTGGATAAAAGAAAAGTCGATGGCGACTCTTGCTATCCATAACATTTGCGATAAAACGCAAAACCCAAAAGTCAGTTCTCCCACTGTATTATAGAATTGACGACTCTGCTGGGAAAATATAACTAAAAGTGGGGTTTCCTTAAGATCTAGATCACCTTTATTTATGTACTTGTTTTCCTTGTATGCTTTATATTTCAGGATATGCTTGGGTTTACTTTTTGAATAAATCCTATACCCGGATCTAGGGGAATTTTAGGTAGGTTGCAATAGATCGTGAAAAATGTACAACGTAAACCGATATGGTTGAAACGATGGCAACACTAGTATGATACATTGGTTGGTGTCGGTGTCCCTTGAGTAAGTAAAGGAGAATGCTGGGCTGTCGCATGGTTCCATAAGCACTAACTGGCTTTAGAACCATAGTTGACACAACTTAGCCATTAGAAAGTAGTGAGATGGCCGACTTTGGTGCAGAATGAAGTTGGTTGATACTCGATGCTACACTCATTGAGATTGGACTCTCGAGATATTTTGGACACAATTCATATGCTTGAGCTGAAACAATGCCTGAGAGAAAAATTAGTGATATGAGATTCCTAGAACCCGATTACTTCTTTTAGAACAGGTTGGGCCAACTAAACTCAAGAGGATACTTACCAATAAACTCTATGCAAGCCTGAGCCTAAGGCCTTGTGTGTCTTGTTTGTGTATGACATCATAACATCATGACATCATTACACATACCATTTTCACTAACCATTTCAAGGACCAATATATTTATCTTTGTTATGTTTTGCAGGCTATGGCCTCCGCTCGCAGAAATACTATTCGGATCAGTTTTGTGAGGATACCTTTTCAACTTAAGGAGTTAGTCTCAAAATTTCCTGAAAGTTCTCCATTCACCAAAAGGCATGGTCATCTACTTAGTTTGGTTACCTCGGGTTTTGAAGAAGACATGATGAGTGTTTTATTCCAGTTCTTTGACCCTGCACGTCATTGTTTCACCTTTCTAGATTATCAACTGGTACCCATAATGGAAGAGTTCTCTAAGCTACGGGGAATACCTGTTCTTGATCAGACACCTTTCACCGGTTTAGAGAAAGATCCATAACTTGAAGAAATTGCAGCAGCCTTACATCTGAAGAGGTCGACATTGTATCTAATTGGGAAACAAGGAGTGGAGTCAAGGGTTTTCTAGCTAAATTTCTGTTAGAGAAGGCTCGAATGTTCTTGGATGCCATGGGTTTTCAAGCTTTTGAAGAAATATTTGCTTTATTAATCTATGGTTTGATGCTATTCCATAATCTAGACCAACTCATAGATGTGAATGCCATCAAAATATTTATTTCTCGTAACCCTGTGCCTACTTTGCTTGGAGACGATTTGCATTCTCTTCACACTCGTACTATGAGGAAGCGAGGGACTCTTACGTGTTGCATACCTTTTCTATTCAGGTGGTTTATTTCTCACCTTCCCTGATCAGTAATGAAGAATGAACAAGGTTTGAGATGGTCGCAAAGAATAATGTCACTTTCTCATTCAGATATCTATTGGTGCTCCCGATCTCAAGAGGATATTACTATCATTGACAGTTATGGGGAATTCCTTAATGTTCCACTCCTTGGAATTAGGGGAGGTATTAATTATAAATCTTCTCTGGATCTATGAAAATTTGGTTATGCTCGAGGACATGGTCCTCATGACACATTGATCCAGGGTATTGTGTTCGATTATGAGAATGATTTTCAAGGTTATCGTTAAAGGTTTATACGTGCTTGGGGAATGGTAAACAAGATTGATTGCAAGACTTTAGGACAAAAGAATTCCATCCCTTTGGAGCCCTACCTCAAATGGATACAAGCTCGCACTCAAAACCTTATGATGCCATATTTAGTAACTCTACCGGTGATCATAGAACCTGTTATCGAAGGAGATGTTTCTGGCACCATCCTCTATCCAGACATATCCACTGACCTCGAAGAATTGCAGAAGTCCTGGATTCAACTCAAGGAAGAATGAGACACCTTTGAAACTCAATTCTATGCAAGTGAAAAGAAAGTGGTGAAGCTCACAAAGCAACTTTATGAGGAGCAAAGCCTTAATGCATACATTAACACGAAGAGGAAGCGTCCGTGGGAGAATTGAATATTAGGTTTTAGGAGTTTAAATTGTTGTCTCTTTGAGGCCCTTTTGTTTTCATTGTAATCCTTAGAGGCAAATGTATTTTCAAATTTATTAATGAAATTTTTGTTTTTGTTTCCTCTCAGTTAGCAAATTTAAATCTCCTAAGGTCCTTGAAAACATTGCATCCACATATCATGCATCATTTCATAAACAGGTTTTCCAATACAAGTTTCCTCATATAATTACTGTTCATTTCAATATAAGATGGCCCTCGAACAAACTGTCAAGGATCTCCAGACTCAGCATGCACAACTTCAAGAGACTCTTCTGAATCTGGCCAAAGGGCAGCAAGAGATGATGGTGCTCCTCACCAAGAAAAAGAAGACTAAGAAGCCGACTATTATCCTCAATATGGGGAGAAGATTCAAAGGTCTTGCTCTACCAGTTCAAGTGGATGATGTTTCCTCTGAGGAAGACGACAACCAAGAGGAGAATGGAAGAAGTTTCAGGGGTAAAGGTAGAAATAACCATGGTTCTAAGAATATTCCTGAAGATGAAGACTACTCCGACAAACAATACCCTCCTGCAAATGACAAGTACAAGCAGTTAGAAGACAGTCTCAAAGCTATCAAAACCCATAAAGTGCCTGGATTTGATTTTGGAGTGCTAGGTCTGATCCCGGGGGTGGTCATCCCTCACAAATTCAAGGTCCCTATCTTTGCTAAATATGATGCGGTCTCTTGTCTCAAACTTCATCTGAGGTTGTACGTTCGAAAAATCCAACCTCATACTACTGACAGGAAATTATGGGTCCATTTCTTTCAAGAAAGTTTGTCTGGTACTCAACTTGAATGGTTCTACCAACTAGAAGGAACCAACATTCACATGTGGGAAGACTTGGGTGCTGCTTTTTAAAAGAAATATCAATATAATGCTAACCTTTCTCCGACTCGTGTACGATTGTAAAACATGCCCATGGGCTCGAATGAAGGGTTCAAGGAGTATGCCCAAAAATGGAGAAATCTAGTTGGAAGGGTGCAACCTCCTTTGACTGACCGGGAATTGATGGATATGTTCATGGGCACTCTGACGGGTCCATTCTTTAATCTGCTGATTGGGAGTTCTTCATCAGGATTTACTGAGCTAATTATGACAGGAGAAAGTGTTGAAAGTGGTATCAAGAGTGGGAAGAGTCTAATGGTTGCAACTTCTATTGCTGTGAAGAAGCCGTTCAGTGGTAAGAAAGAAACCAATGTTGTCTATAGCCAGAAGGGCTGTAGTAAAAATGAACGACATTAGTCTTTGGGAGCCGTATTGATCTCTAATCCAGTGCTTGTTCAACAATCACAACAGGGAAACCAACGTCGGTCAGACGCTCCAAGGAGGCAGTTTGCAAGGATTAATATGCCATTGGCTCAAGCATTGCAATATTTGTTAAAGGATGAACTCATTTCACTACGGGATCCTCTTCAGAATCCCAACACATCCTCTCCAAAGTACAATCCAAATGCGAGGTGTGCCTATCATTCAAACAGCCCTGGGCATGACACCAACAACAATTGGGCCGTGAAAAGAAAGATTCAGGATATGATCGATAATAAGGAAATTAAGTTTGAACCTCCGGAGACTCCGAACGTGATTACTGCACCTATGCCTAAGCATGACAAAGGAATAAACGCTATTAAATATGTTTTTTATGTTACTTACATAAGTGATGTGGTTACTCCTCTCTCAACCTCTTAACAGTCAAGGAGAATTTGCTACAAGCCGATTTATTTCAAGGTTATGTTAAAGAATGTTATTGTTGTGCAGTTCAACCTAATGGTTGCGAGTTACTGAAGGAAGGAGTTCAGCGCCTGGTGGATGAACATGTAACTTTGATTGAGAAAGTTCTGTATGCTGAGAATTTATGCCGAGATTTGTTTGTCATATCTGGTACTTCTTTCAGGATCACTTCCAAGGGTCTTGTAAGGATTATTGCCAATCTAAAATCTGCTCCTTTAATCATTACAACCCCCGGGACCATCCCATATTCTTCGGAGAAGGCTATTCCATGGAATTATGGATCTGACGTCTATTACCATAACATTAAACAAGAGTTGTCTGATGAAGATGATGAAGAGGTTGATCCTAATATTGACAATATTGTGGGGACCAACAAAATTACTAGAAGCGGAAGGATTTTATCCCTAAATATCTCTCCACCTGTTCAAGTCACAGTTACCAAGACAACTGGAAGAGGTTTTGAAGATGATTCACAGAAGTGATTAAAAAATTATTGAACAGCTGGGGAAAACCCCATCCAAAATATCCATGTTTCATTACTACTATTTTCTGAAGCCCAAGCACAGGCTTTAGTAAAATTCTTGAACACTGCTCATGTGCCGCAAGAAATTCAGGCTGATCAATTTAGAAGTTATGTGGCTAGTTTAACAATTGATAATGGATTAGGCTTCTTTGGTGCTGACCTGACTCCGGAGAGGAGAAATCATAATAGGGCCCTGTATGTCTCCATTGAATACAGGGGCACTATGTTGGCTCATGTGTTAGTTGATATTGGCTCTTCTCTGAATGTTCTGCCAAAGGGCACTCTTGACAGACTGGATTGTGAAGGGGTTGTGCTGAAACCCATTGACATTATAGTTTGGGCCTTTGACAGGTCCAAAAGAATGGTACATGGAAAAGTGGATCTTCATATCAAAGTAGGTTCACAAATATTTGAATCCACCTTCTATGTGATGGATATCGGCCAACTTATTCTTGTCTATTGGGACGCCCTTGGATCCATGGGGAAGACGCTGTTACCTCCACCTTACATCAGAAATTAAATTATCTTGTGAAAGGGAAAATTGTTATTGTCTGCAGAGAGGAGGAGTACATGGTTAGCCACCTGAATTCATTCCGGTACATGGAGATGGGCAGAGAATTTATCGAGACTCCATGTTAGACCTTTGAAGTAATTTCCCTTGTTGTTGTTAAAGATATTTATGCCATTCCAAAGACTACCAAGGTTCCGCAGAAGATGGCTTCCTTAAGAGATGCCAAAGCAACTATAGAAGAAGGTGGTTATACTATTTGGGGTCAGCTTCCTAATATACCTCACAAATATGACAAGTTTGGTTTTGGCTTTACTGCAGAAGGTCAAAGGGTTGTTCTTCATGCTCAAGCTGGAAGACCTCCATTATGTATCAGCAACAACGGAATCAATGCTATAGAAGACGCTAACGGTGATTTTGATTTTGACAGCTGGATATTTCCTACCATGGGAAACAAAATCAACAATTGGAAGGCGGAAGACATTATCTCCATCTCCTTTAGTCAGGAGTAATAGTTATTTCTGTTTTGTTACTTTAAGAAGTTTGGTTATGTAATTTCTTTAATAAAAACATTGGACGTTTTGCATTCAAATTTTGCGCTCTCTGTCTTTCTTTTACTTTATTTCACTTTCGAATAGCTATGTGTTCTTACACACACCCACACACTACATTGCAGATCCACATCCTCTCTAGATCTCGTTGATAACGATCCTGCTATTTCCTCTTATGACTTTGAAAATCCGATCTACCAAGCCAAGGATGAAGGTGGGGAAGATTGTGAAATACCTGGAGAACTTTCTAGACTCTTAATACAAGAAGAAAAAGCTATCTATAATATGGTGGGAGAACTAACTTTACTGGTTTTAGGTTTTACCGCAAGTGTTGCGATTAGCAAGAGTCGCCATCGACTTTTATTTTATCCAACAAAGGAAAGGGTGAAAAGAACAGGAAATACCTTTTTTTTTAAGATTTTGAGTTCGGGGGTAGGTTATGGAAAGGGAAGGTATAACACCCTTTCCATCCGTAGTTATCTACGGGCTCTTAGTTGTTAGCTCACTTTTAAAAATTCTTTTTGGTGTAAGTGTATTTGAAAATATTTTTGAAAAGACACCTTAGTGCGGTGAACTTTGTAATGATTCTTGTATTGTTGAGAATGTATACAAAGTGTTTTTGTCTTTGAAAAATATTTAGAAAAAGAGAGTGTATGTGTGAGAAATTGTCTTGTTTTGTGAGCAAGAAACTACAAGCTATCTACCTACTCAAATGGTCTTTGTTCTTTTTCTCTTTTCCTTTAGATAGTGCTATCCTACCATTAGTCAGTAGGTAGCCCTATCATTGGATGTTTTGAGGGACATGTGAGGGTCATCATACAGTCACGAAGGAAGCTCGTAAGACGCTTTAGCAATTACCCTAAGGTATTAAGATAATTTTACCGAGGCAACATCGAAGGATCATCAAGGGACTGTGATCTTGTAACCAAAGGGTCTTTGCTAAAACTTCTCACGTTCGAGAGACGTGACTGTTTATTTTCTGAAGGCAACAAGTGGAGGTACCTTAGAAGTGCGTGTGTGTGAAATGCATTGTGTTCCAGTTTATTTAACTTGGATATTTAGGTTTTCTAACGCTTATTTTTTTTATGTCTTGCCATGCACGCCTAATTAATCATACATCTAGCAGTTCAATATATACATAGGCAGAAAGTAAAAGTGTGAGAATTAAACTACGCTATTACATCGCTTCGGGATGGGGGGAATACAAACCAAAATAGGGGGAAAAAGGTAAATGAATCCTAATTTTAACTATTGCAAACTATGGGAAATTACATAAATTATGAAAAATAATAATATGAAGATGTAAATAACACGCGGAGAATGAACAAGAGGTAATATCTAAAACCCTAAAAATTCTAAGTGGTAAAGGGAAATTTTTGTTGTTTTTTGCTTGGAAATATAATTGAATTATAAACCTAATTCTAATCAAATTTTAATAAATAAAATACACTTAGAGGGATTAAATTAATTTAATGAAAAGTAGTAAAAATTAATTTAATTAAAAAAACTTAAATCTAATATTTTTGTGATTTTATGATCTTATGATTTTTTTATTAAAAAATTATTTATTAAAAGAAAAGAAATGAAATAATAAAAAAAACTATTCAAAATGTATTGGGCTGTAAAACAAGATTGGAGGGCGTGAAAAGAAATAATTCCAAGCCCAATGTCAAGGAGGCCCAACACATGCTGTGTGATCCCCTATAGTAGCCTCCTAAATGGTGCATCATAGTCACGCTGGCTTTGGAGCGCTAGATCTTGAATTTGGGGATATGATGGCCCATACAAGACCCATACCATGCGCTTGTTAACCCTCATACACACTGGATCTGAAATGAAATGTTAGAAAAATAAAATTCCCTCGCGCCTGGATCAAACCCATAACTTGAAGGGGATACGCCTTAAGAGTATACATGCTACCACTGGGCCTGCTGTTCATTCGTTATTTCAAATACAAACGAAAATATATATTATGAAACTCAGTCATTTTATATTAAAACAAACGCGTGCGCTGGAAGATTTGAATGAGCCATTGAGAGGATGACACACCTGCCACCAGAGTCAGCCCACCGCAGTCAACTTTCTGGTTGTCTTTTTCGGTGGGATTGAAATTTGAACCTGCAAAATAACAACAATTAAGGATCCAAAACGACCTTATCCCTCTAAATGGCATACTGTGAGTCCATTGGTACCCTTCGTTTGGCCTGAAAACGTCTAAAAACTCCAGATTGAAGCTTCACTATTGCTATGCCCTAGCGATATCATCCAAACTGGTGTGATTGGATGTAGGAGTTCTGGGCGTGAAAGGGATCGGTTATGAGCGTGGTTCAATTCCTAGACACCTCAGGAATATGATTTGGTCGTTTGTTTGGGTTGATAGTGCTTGGAAGTGAAGTTACAAATTTTTCAACTTTGACAAATTTTGAGAACTTTGGATAGCTTTGTTATGCAAGGTTTTTCGTGGTCCTTTGAGCTTGCATTGCTTGAGTATATATAGGGAAGACCATGAGCTGATGAATATGGAAAAGGATCAAGACTTGATGGCCTCAATAAAACCAAAATCAAACAACTTAAAAACTTTCCTTTTGCATGTTTTTCTTGCTCTTTTGAATTTGCATGAACCTGGACAGGTTGTGCTAGGTTACATGAATATTTGGGCTTCAATCTTGACCCATAAATCCAAACATGCGCGTAAGCTCATTAACTTCATTTTTGTTTTGATTTAATTTAATTTAAATAAATAAGAATTAAAATAAAATAAATAAAAATCATGACAAATAAGGGAATGGTTTTAGGGGTCCTCTAACATATCATGAACATGTTTGAGTCTCAAAAATTAGGCCCATTGGTTCAAAGATTCAAAATTTCCCAATTTTAACTTCTTGAATTTCTTCAAAATCTCCCAACTCGTACAACTCATAACTTGGTAAATTTTCATCTTTTGAATATGATCTTATACTTTTTAAAAATCTCAAGATATCCTCTACAATCTCTATGTTGATCATTTTTGCTTTTCAAGACATTATCTTGATGTAAGTTGCCTTGACAAAAAAGTGTCTTTTGTTGACTTTTGAAAATGACCTATAACGTTTTAGCTTATATCTTTCAAATGAAGCATTTTTTGGACTTGAGCATAAAAAAAAAGTTGTATGGAATTGAATTTTATTCAAAATGAGCTTTGGTTGGGGAAAATTTGATGAAGCATGTGAAAGTTATGCTTGGTCAAAGTTCAATTGACTTCTCCTAAGGAAACCCTAATTTGACAATTCTTGACTTTTGATGATTTGAGAGATTTCATTGGGGAATCATGATAAACCCTTGATTAAATGATGAATGTCACTTCAAAATGTTGATGTTTACCAAAAATCTTGAAGTTTGACTATATGTTGATCACAGTTGACTTTTTGACCAATACAATTGATTTTCAATCATCTGAACCATTGACTGAGCAAACTTGTGATGCAGGACTTGAAACTTGACATTGACCTTGTTGAGGACCTATGATAAGCCATGAGAACCATTTTAGAACTTTTCAACTCAAACTTCTTTGAGGAACTCAAAACCCTAGTTGTAGACCCCTTGCTTAGGAAGAAGTTTGACTGGTCAACCCTTGTGTATCTTGAGTGTCTGAGAAGCTTTGAAAGAGTGTCTTACGAAAGAAAGGAGGGAAATTTTTTGGGTAAAACACTATCCAAACACATGAAGAGCCAATAGAAGTTGTAAATTTGGGTACCGAGACAGACATAAAGGAAGTCAAGATAGGCGCCAACTTAGAGGACAGTGTCAAGAACATATTGATTCAGATGTTACATGACTATGTTAAGATCTTCGCTTGGTCGTGCGAACACATGCTAGGGCTCGATACTAATATTGTGGTTCATTGTCTTCCAATGAAAAAGGGTTGTTCTTCGATTAAACAAAAGGTTCATCGTATGTGTCCTAAAATGTCGGAAGAGATCAAAGTCGAGGTTATGAAACAATTCAATGCAGGGTTCTTAGAAGTGACGTCATATCCATAATGGGTTTCTAATGTTGTTCCAGTACCAAAGAAAGACGACAAGATGCATATGTGTGTAGAATACAAAGATTTGAACAGGGCAAGCCCCAAAGATAACTTCCCACTTTCATATATTGATGTTCTGGTCGACAACACGGCTCTGCACAAGGTATTCTCCTTCGTAGATGATTTCTCGGGTTATAATCAGATCAAGATGGAGCCTGAAGACATGGAGAAAACTACCTTCGTCACACAGTGGGGCTCTTTCTGTTACAAGGTTAAGCCTTTTGGGTTGAAGAACTTCGGGGAAACTTGAAGGTAGAATATGATTGAATACATAAGTGCCCAGAAATTTTCACTCTCCTGTGCAAGAGGTAACATTGTTGGTTGATTATATCAGGAATAGGCTTATAGATGCCATTTGGAGAGGTGACAGAGAGTCATTAGAGATGGGCTTATAGATGCCATCCAAAATAATTGTTGACTTGAACTGGAAGAAGTATCAGAATAAGTCTTTGGTTGATTTAAACTGAACTAGACAAAGGTATACTGGAAAATCATCAGGATAAATCATTGGTCGATTTAAACTGAACCAACAAATGTTTGTACTTAATTTATCTGGATAAAAATCAAAATAAATATTTGAGCGATTTAAGTCTAACCAAAGAAAGGTGTCTACTGGAAAATTATCAGGATAAATCATTGCTCGATTTAAACTGAACCAACAAAGGTCTTGATTTATCTTTAACTGGATAAGAATCAGAATAAATCTTTGGGCAACTTAAACTAAACCATAGAAAAGTATCTACCGGAAAAGAATCAGGATAAATCATTGGTCGATTTAAACTGAACCTGCAGATGCCTATAATTGTCTTTAACTGGATAAGAATAAAAACAAACCTTTGGTTAATTGAAACTGAACCAGAAAAAGGTCTACTGGAAAAGAATCAGGATAAATCATTGGCTCATTTAAACTGAACCAGCATATGCTGTATTTAATTTTAACTGGATAAGAATCGAAATAAATCTTTGAGTGATTTAAACTGAACCAGAGAAAGGTGTCTACTGGAAAAGCATAAGGATAAACCATTGGTCGATTTAAACTGAACCAGTAGAGGTCTTGATTTATCTTTAACTGGATAAGAATCAGAATAAGTCTTTGGGCAACTTAAATTGAACAAGAGAAAAGTATCTACCGAAAAAGAATCAGGATAAATCATTGGTCGATTTAAACTGAACCTACATATGCCTATAATTGTCTTCAACTGGATAAGAATCAGAATAAATCTTTGGTTAATTTAAACTGAACCAGAAAAAGTGTCTATTGGAAAAGAATCAGGATAAATAATTGGTCGACTTAAACTGAACCAAAATATGTTTGTACTTAACTTTAACTGGATAAGAATAAGAATAAATCTTTGAGTGATTTAAACTGAACCAGCATATGTCTATAATTGTCTTTAATTGGATAGGAATCATAATAAATCTTCGGGCCATTTAAGTTCAACCAGAAAAAGGTCTACTAGAAAAGCATTAGGATAAATCATTGGTCGATTTAAACTGAACCAGAGAAAGGTATACCGGAAAAGAATCAGGATAAATCATAGGTCGATTTAAACTGAACCAGCAGATGTATGTATTTGAGAAGGACCTTATGAGGAGAATGCTGAAATATCCATTCGTCAGGTGTAGCCTTTGAAAAAACTATCAGGTCATATAAGTAATTGATGAGTTTTGTCAATTGATCTTTCCTGAAAAGGTAAAGAGTTAGTTGTATGCAATGTCATGATGTATGAAGTGCATTGCGTAACAATGTTCTCAAAATAAATGAGATCGTGCTATATGCGTTTCGTATGCATATGTTATGACATTTGGTAAATGATGTATGAGTGTGACATGTTATTGAAATGCATTTGTAAATTTGAGCAGCATCTTTTTCTGGGGGAAATAAATCCCTGACGGTCGCTGGGGATGAAGAATAAGTGTATCTTAGAATTTATGGGGATTGTTTCTGTTGGGGACTCTTGTTTGTTGTTTGAGGAAAACTTCGTTGGGGAACATTGATTTCTGCTTTTTGTTTGAGGAAACTCTGTTGGAGAGCATTGATTTCTGCTTTTTGCTTGAGGAAACTCTGTTGGAGAAGGTTAATTCCTTCCTGGGGAGAATAATTTAAGAATGTTGGTTGTTCATTGCTCTATTGGGGAGTTTATACCCTGACTGGGGATAAAAGAGATGGATAACCTTCCAGCTCGTCTGGGGAAGATAAAGTTGACTAACACTTGGTCCAATTTTAGATTCAGTAGCAACTCTCTAGAGATAGTGGCAAATTTATTGGGAAGAGGAATTTTTCCAGAGACTCGTGGCCATCTAAGTAATAGACTCAAGTTGGGAAGACGATAATTTGTTGGGGAAATAAACCCTGTTGACGGAGCAATACTCTGTTGAGGGAACACCCTTGTTGAGGAAATGAACTCTGCTGGAGAGTAGAGATCTGCAAGGGGTTTTTCAATCTCAGAGGAATAAACTCGGCTAGGGAAGAGAACTTCCATGAACTGTACTGGTCGGAACTCCACAGGCTGGTGACATTCCCGGGATGAAGATCATACTCTTTTATCTGCCAGAGAAATCTGTCGGGGAAATTGCAGGGAATGTATGAACTTGTGAAGATTACTCTGTAGGGATTATCTTATGTAAGTGGATCTGTGGGGATCTCTGGATGGCTAGGATGTTATCCCAACTCCTAGAGTTTTGAGTAAATGCTTATTCCTATTTTTATGCATTTGTTAACAGTCAATTGTATTCATATGCATATGCTCATTCAATTTTAGTCATTGGACATTTTCCAAACAAAACAGAAAAAGTAAAATAGAATTTGGCTTTGAAATTGTATTCCATTGATTGTTTGCCTATAAACAGGCAATTTTTATACAAAGAGACGGAAATCCTAGTAAGAGAAAGTTGTCAAAGAAAATATTTACAAAGTAGAAACATATAGCTATGTGGGAATAATCTCTTCAGATTCTAACTCTGCTATTGCCCCTATGTTTTCAAGCATCCCATCCCTTGTTGTCGGAAGAAAGTGAGAAAGTTGATCTGTACCATTTGAACTTTGACTTCAGTAATAAAACTCATTGTAGGTGATCTAATAAGGACATAGTCATACACTTTAATCCCTAATTTTTTCCCGTACCTCCCTTTCAGGTTTTCAGTCCACCGAGATACCCTTTTTTCCCAAGCCGCCTTTTCAGGTTTTCGACTTGCCGGGTGTATAATATTTTCATATATATCCCTAATTTTTTTGCCCGAACCCTTTTGGATCGCCGGGATGCCCTTATTTTTGCCTAGTCCAGTCGACCTAGCGGGTCATTTTTGGGCATAATATCTTTTGACTATGTCTGCATTTACAGGGTGCGGGAAATCTTCACCGTCCATGGTGGTCAGTATCATAGCTCCACCAGAAAATATATTCTTGATTACAAATGGTCATTCATATGTCGAAGTCCATTTTCCCCTGGGATCACCTTCTTATTGAATGCCTTGATCATGCGTTTCTAATACATCTGACTGTGACAGACAACCGCAAGCCTCTTCTCGTCAATTAGGTTTAACTGATCCAACCTGGTCTAAACCCACTCGTCTTCGCTCAAGTATGCATCTTTCATGATTCTCAGAGAAGGAATCTGAACATTGACAGGTAGGACAACTTTCATACCATAGACCAGTGAGAAAGGGGTTGCCTCAGCTGATGTTCTAGCCGAAGTGCAGTAGCCGTGTAGAGCAAATAGTAACATCTCGTACCAATCTTTGTATGTCACAACCATTTGCTATATGAACTTCTTTATATTCTTATTGGCGGCTTCCGATGTGCCATTCATCTTAGGTCAATACGGAGAAGAGTTATGATGCTTGATCTTGAACTGCGTGCAGAGCTCAATAATCATCGTATTGTTGAGATTGGTACCATTTTCTGTGATAATCCTCTCACGAATGCCATACCGACAGTTCAGGTTGTGCTTGATGAATCGAGTGACCACATTCTTGGTAACAGAGGCAAACGAGGTTGCTTCAACCCATTGTGTAAAGTAGTCCATGGCGACGAGGATGAAGCCGTGTCTGTTAGACGTGGTGGGCTTGATTTCTCTGATCATATCAATACCCCACATTGCGAATGTCCAAGGTGCAGTCATGAAATTCAGAGGTACTAGAGGTATCTAAACTTTATCAGCATAGGTTTAGCATTTATGACAAGTTCTTGAGTGGTGGTGACAGTCAGTCTCCATAGTCGACCAATAGTAACAAACTCTTAAGATCTTTTTGGACATAGTATGCCCACTGGAACGAGTACCAAAGACACCTTTATGCATATCTTGCATAATCTCTTCTTCTTCCTTCTTGGCCCCACAACGAAGCAGGGTTGAATCATGATTGTGCTTGTAAAGTGAAATTCTGGTCTCGGATATGAGATGTCGAAGGAGATGTCACGACACTAATATCTGAGGACAATGTAAAATGCAACAAAAAAACAGTAAAAACACAAGGGATTATTAACCCAGCTTAATGTACAACAACACCTACTCTGGGGGCTACCAGGCCAGGGACAAGTCCACTAAATAGTATCAATTCATAGACCCTTAGTAAACAACTAGTTTACGATCTTATCACTTAATCAATATCCGTGCTATACTTCTACCTAAGACACACCTAGGTATGAGGCCCTCCTCAAATCCCTTCAATCACTTACAGTGAAGAACTACATAAATATTAAGTTTTAAAGACTTTAATCATTTAATACTTAAAAGCATATGAATGATCCACAATTAACAACTTAAATAACAACTCAAGTATCAAATTAATACTAGAGTGTATGAAAATTAAAAAGGATTAGAATTCTAAAATAGAAAGAAAGTATTCGTCTTCAGAAGTTACAGTTGAATGAATAAGGAAGCAAGTTCTTATAAAGGCGCAACAGTGGGCTTGGTCTTAAAAATAAATATTCCAATCTTTTGAATATTTCCATGAAAACAGGCCAAGATATAATCCATTCAAATAGAAAAATATTCCTCTATATTTTTCACAAGCTATGAGTCTGTATCTTGAATTATGGAGCGCATGAAAGCAGGAAACAAAAAGCTTAAACTGATATGTGATGCGTTCAGTTCAGGAGGCAGATGTCAAGACATCTGCTTTGACATCATTCAAAACAGGTTGCTACAAATGTCAAGACATTTAGCAAAACATTATCAATGCATTGTTTTATCAAAATTGCTGCCAACAAACACTTACAAACTCCCCCTTTGGCAAATTTTGGCTAAAACATTATTTGAGCACATTATCAAAACATTATCAAAGCAGTAACATAAGCAAAGCAAGCAAAAACAAAAACTCAATTAGCTGTTAGCTGTTAGAAAAGGAATATGTTAGAACATCTTCTAAAACATGTGGCTCCCCCTCAAGTATTAAGCTCCCTCTCGGTCAGTTGTTAGTCAATTAGTTTCTCTCCCCCTTTTTAGTCATAATATCCCAAATAGAAGGATGCATTCAAGAGTGTATAGGTAATATAGGTACAAACCATAGAATTCAAAATTCAAGCACAAACAAGGGCCAAAAAGAAACAAAGGCGTCAAATGAATAAACAACAAATAGTCTAACTCTCTTCAGGACCAGTAGACTTGGCAGAGCCAGAACATCCTTCCTCACTAGAATCTTCTTTTTCAGAGCTCACTCTATCATAAAAGTTGTTATCCTTCTGCAGATCATTGATCATCTTTTCAAAAGTTAGCTTTCTTGTTGAACTAACTCTAATCACATCATCTAATTCTTTGCAGGCTTCCCTTAATTCAGTGATCATGTCATCCTTGGTGGAGGTCTTGTTTTCAGTAGATGCAGATGTCAAAACAATGTCTAGGACATGTTTTCCTGAAAAAAGCTTGAAGTGAAGGGTCAAAGAAGACTCCCTCTTGCACACTACATCATTACCACTTAGAATCTCATGATGCTGATTAAGAATAATTCCACAGATAAGGGAAGGAAAGGCAATATGCATCTTAATGGCACATGTTCCTGCATGATTAATAGTCTGATCAAAGATGTAAGTACCATAGTCAAATAGTTTCTTGTTTCCAACAGTATAAATAAATTTTCCTAAGCCAATAGTGATGGTTGAAGTATGATTAGTGGGAACCCAGTTACCATCTCCAATACTATGCAAAATAGCATATTTCACACTTAGCTTGCTGACGGGAAGTTTATTCTTCATGGGCCACTCACTCACTTGGTTAGTAGTGATGGCTCTGCACACTTGATTATATGTTACTTCCAGCTCATAATAGTCATCTTCAGACCTATCAAGAAATCTATTTATGATTGCAGGGGAAAATTCTACACACCTACCCCTAACATATACCTTTCTATACTCTTTACTTTTATGATCAACACAGTCAACAAGAATATTAACAATAAATTCCTTAACAAGAGTCTCATAGCATTTGGAAAACCTGGTAACACTTTTCATCAATCCAGCATAAGATATTAGCTCCATGATTTCTTTGAATTCCAGAGAACCAACTCCCGATTCTCTTTCAAGGGAAATTCTTATTTGAAAAACATACTTCCACATTTCATCATTCCCAACAGAATGGAAGGAAATGTTGCCAAGAGGAGCATCCGGAACCCTAACAGAAATCTTCTTGCTTGCAGACATTTTGATAGGAGAGATGTCCTGGACATCTTGCTCGATATTATAGTCAGAGTCAGCTTCTTCAAATAATACATCTTTCTTCTTACTTTGAGATCTTTTTACAAGATCATCATCATTTTCTAGAGGGAGGAACTACTTTACTTCCGGGATTTGGGGAACCATACATGATTTTCTTCTTGGCAGTCTTGGCAAGGAGTGTGACACTTACATCCTTCACTTTCCTGGATTTGAGCCTTTTTGAAATTCCAGGCACCACATTAGTAATGAGCTCATTGTCAGATAACCCATCTACATTAACCACATTCTCAACATTTTAACCTTCTACAACCTTGGATCCAGCAGCATCTTCCTTAACAGGGGAGTTCTTCTCAACATCTTGTTCAACACCCGCTTCCACTTCCTTTAGTGCAAAAGCAGCAAGCTTATCAAGTTTGCTTTCAACAACATCTTTCTTGGAGATGGATGATTCAGCAGCACTTTTAGGGTAATTTCTTTTGTCAGCTGGAGCAGGTATACGAGCAAGAGGGGTAGAAATTCCAGGCATAACAAAACCTTCATTTAACACTCTATCTACTAGTCTTCTAATGCTTCTATCAACATTAACAATCTCTTCCTCTGTCCTATCATCAGTAGCAGTAGAAGTGTTACCTTTATCTTCTTTGGATTTCTTTGCAGGTGATGATATGGGTTTCTTAACCTTCTTCTTAAGCGGTGGAATAGTTGCTAGATGATTAACATCAAGTACTCTGTCAAGAGAGAGTTTCTCAGGGAGGTTGACATATTTTGAGGAAGACGATGTATGATGTTGAGACATCTTTGAAGATTTTTGAGCAAAGAGATAAAGAATGATAAGGGTTCTTTTTCTATAGAGGAGAATTAATTATTTGTGAAGGTAGAGATATGTGTTTTCGTAGCGTGTGGAAAACAATTTGAGACAGTCTTGTAATGATTTCTTTCTAAATTTGATTTGTTGGAAACATAAATAATATAATATCACTTTAATGACATTCCCACACGCCTTTAATTGCTACAAACCCTCATATAGGCAAATCCCTAATTTTCCTCTTAAGTTCTCAAATTGATTAGCATCCAAAGCCTTAGTGAAAATGTCAGCTAGTTGCAATTCAGTGGCTACATGTTATAAGGCAACAATCTTTTCTTCAACGAGCTCTCTTATGAAGTTATGACTGATATCAATATGTTTGGTCCTACTATGTTGAATAGGATTTTTTGACATGTTTATGGCACTTAGATTGTCACAAAATAATGTCATGACATCTTGTTTGACATTATATTCTGTTATCATTTGTTTCATCCAAACCAATTGAGAATAACTGCTTCCTGCTGAAATATACTCAACCTCAATAGTGGAAAGAGACACACAATTTTGCTTCTTACTGAACCAAGATATGAGATTATTTCCCAGAAAAAAGCATCCTCCTGATGTACTTTTTCTATCATCAGCACTTCCTGCCCAATCAGCATCACAATAACTAATTAAGGTAGAACTAGATCCATGAGAGTATAGAATACCATAGTCACTTGTCCCATTCGAATATTTAATAATTCTCTTCACATGGTTGGCGTGGATAAGATATCTAGCACACACCCCTAAAGCAAAGGCAACGTCAAGTATGCTAGCTCTGAGATATAGAACACTTCCTATCATACTTATGTAAAGACTTTGATCCACACTTACTCCTTTTTCATCTTTAGACAACTTCAAATGTGTGGGAGCAGGAGTTCTTTTGTGACTGGAATTTTCCATCCCAAATTTCTTTACTATGTTCTTAGCATATTTGCTCTGAGATAAGAATATGGAATCTTCCATTTGTTTAACTTGCAGACCAAGAAAATAGGTTAATTCACCAATAAGACTCATCTCAAATTCTGACTGCACTTTCTTGACAAAATGTTGAACCATCTCATTTGACATCCAACCAAACAGAATATCATCAACATAAATATGTGCAATCATGATCATCCCTTCTTATTCCTTGACAAAAAGAGTTTTGTCTATGCCACCTTTCCTATATCCATTCTCACCAAGAAATTCTGTCAATCTCTCATACCAAACTCTTGGAGCTTGCTTTAATCCATACAAAGCTTTCTTTAGTTTGTACACATGTTTAGGAAAACATAGATCAACAAATCCCTTAGGGTTTTCCACATGAATTTCTTCATTTAGATATCCATTTAAGAATGCACACTTTACATCCATTTGAAACAATTTAAATTTCAGTATGCAAGCAATACCCAAGAGTAGTTTGATTGATTCACGTCTGGCCACAAGAGAAAAGGTTTCATCAAAGTCAACTCCTTCAATTTGAGTGTATACTTTTGTAACTAACCTTGCCTTATTTCTAGTGACCACTCCTTTTTCATCAGATTTATTCTTGTATACCCATTTAGTGCCAATGACATTTGTCCCTTCAGGTCATGGAACTAGATCCCAAACTTCATTTCTACCGAATTGTTCTAGCTCTTATTGCATAGCATTAATCCAAAACTTATTAGTTAGGGCCTCTTTGACATTCTTAGGCTCAATTTTTGACACAAAGCAAGAGTTTGATATCCCTTCTCTTGATCTGGTAGTAACTCCTTTATTTAGATGTCCTATGATAAGTTCCTTAGGATGATCTCTCTGGGTTCTAATTGAAGGCCCTTTATTGAGATTACTAGGCTCAGGATCTTCTTGAGGTGGATTAGAATCAATAGTTCTATCATTTGATTCTGTTGGAATATCAAACAAAGATGTTCCAACATCTTCTAAGACATCTTCTTCATCATTCCATCCTCTATCATCAATAATAAAATTTATATACTCCATCATAACTTTGGTTCTAGAGTTAAAGACTCTGTAAGCTCTGTTATTTCTAGAGTAACCCAGGAATATTCCTTCATCACTCTTGGGATCTATCTTCCTTCTTTGTTCACGATCAGCTAAGATGTAACATTTACTTCCAAAAACATGAAAGCATTTGATAGTTGATTTTCTTCCCCTCCATATTTCATACAAGGTGGCTGAAGTGCCTTTCCTTAGAGTGACTCTGTTATGGATATAGCATGCAATATTCATAACTTCAGCCCAAAAGTGGTAGGATAACTTCTTATCAAGAATCATAGCTCTGGCAATTTCTTGAAGAGTTCCATTTTTACGTTCCACAATCCCATTTTATTGAGGAGTAATAGGAGAAGAGAATTCACGACTGATTCCTTCAGAAGAAAAAAAGTCAGCAAATTTATTGTTCTCACATTCCTTTCCATGATCACTTCTGATTCTAATGACATGACTATCTTTTTCCCTTTGAAGTTTTTGATAGAGATCTTTAAACTCTTCAAAAGTTTCTGATTTTTCTCTAATAAAGCTTATCCATGTGTACCTAGAGAAGTCATCTACAACAACATAGGCATACTTCTTTCCACCAAGACTTTCAACCTGCATAGGTCCCATCAAGTCCATGTGAAGAAGTTCCAAAACTTTTGATGTGGTAAGATGTTGGATCTTCTGATGTGACATCTTAGTTTGATTTCCAATCTAGAAGTTACCACATACTCTTCCTTCTTCTATCTTGAGCTTAGGAATCCCTCTCACAGCTTCTTCAGATATAATTCTTTTCATTCCCTTCAGATGCAAGTGCCCCAATTTTTGATTCCATAGTTTAACTTTATTTTCTTTGGCCAAAACACATGTTGCGGAGAGGTTCAACTCTTGGGGAACCCATAAGTAATAGTTGTCTTTAGATCTGATTCCTTTCATAATAACTTTATACTTTTCATTGCAAACAAGACATTCTTCCTTAGTGAAGTTAACTTTGAATCCTTGATCACACAATTGGCTTATACTTATCAAGTTAGTTGTTAACTCTTGAACAAGTAACACATTATCAAGCTTGGGAACTCCTGAACATTCCAACTTGCCAACTCCTTTGATTTCACCTTTGGCTTCATCACCAAAAGTCACATAACTGGTGGAGTGAGATTTGATATCTATCAACAGATTCTTGACACTTGTCATGTGTCTAGAACAACCATTGTCAAAGTACCAGTCATCTTTGGTTGATACTCTAAGAGAGGTATGAGCTATGAAACTAGCAACATTAGACTTGGGAACCCACTGTTTATTCTTTTTGCTATTTTGGGAATTTTGATCAGTTTTCTGGAAGAGGAGTAGTTTTAGGGTATCCATAAAACTCGAAACAAAAAGGCCTTATATGACCAAGACTTCCACAATGATGACATCTCCAGGGCTGGGAATTCCCTCTGGTGTGATTAAACTTTTTCTTGCCATGATGTTTTCCATGATGTCCTTTCTTACCGTGATGTTTAGACATTTGATTTGACATTCTTGGTTTAGACTCTAATGAAGATTCTTCTAAATTTTGTTCCTTTTTCTCATTAAAACCTAGACCACTCTTGTCTCCTGTCACTTTTCCTGCTTGAAGAATTTCATTTAATGCGTTAGACCCATTATTCAGCATCTTGACAGATTTGACCATTCTATCAAGGTTTGAATTCAAAGAAGTCACTTCACTTTCTAGATTTGAGATAGTTTTTAGATGCTCTTCCCTTTCTGCCTTCAGCTGAGTTATGAGGGTTTTCCGTTTCTCCCCTTATAGGCACACTTCTACACTTCTGAGACATAATTCTTTGTATGAAGCAGCTAACTCATTAAAGGTTAGTTCCCCATCACTAGACACTTCATCAGATACATATTTTATTGTCAATGCTTTCACATACTTAGAAGATTCTTCAAGATCACTTTCTGAGTCCTATTCATACCAAGTAACAGATAGATTCTTCTTCTGTTTCTTAAGATATGTAGGACATTCAGTCTAATGTGACTAAAACCTTCACATTCACGACATTTTATTCCCTTCCCTTGAGTGGATTTTTCTTCAGCCCTTTTTCTTCCAAACTCATTTGACTTATGGATGTCATATGAGATGTTCTTGACATTTGATCTTTGGTTCCTATCCATTATTTTTATCACTTTATTAAACTATCTTCCAAGCATAACTAAGGCATTTGATATTCCTCCATCTATATCAAGATCACAGTCCTCCTCTTCATCTTCAGTATTTGATACAAAGGCTATGCGTTTGTTCTTCTTTTCATATCTTTCATTGATTCTTAATTCAAATGTCAGAAGGGATCCAAAAAGTTCATCCACTTTCATTTTGTCAATGTCTTGAGATTCTTCTATAGCAGTCAATTTCATATCAAATCTCTTGGGAAGAGACCTGAGCATCTTTCTCACCAATTTGTCTTCAGGTAATTTCTCTCCTAAAGCACTGGATGCATTAGCAATTTCAAGAATGTTCATATGGAAGTCATTAATACTTTCATCATCCTTCATTCTCAAATTCTCAAATTTTGTGGTGAGCAACTGAAGTCTTGACATCTTAACTTTGGATGTGCCTTCATGGGTAGATTGAAGAATTCCTCATGCATCTTTAGCTACTTTACATGTGTTCACTAATATGAAAATATTCTTGTCAATTCCATTGAATATAGCATTCAAGGCTTTAGAATTTCCAAGAGAAAATTCATCTTCTTCTTTAGACCAATCTTCTTCTGGTTTTAACTCAGAAGTAGGTTCTCCATTTTCTCCCAATTTGACAGGGTGTTTCCATCCTTTTAAAATAACTTTCCAAGCTCTGTTGTCCAGAGACTTTAAGAAGGCCACCATACTTAGTTTCCAATAGTCATAATTACTTCCATCCAGAATAAGTGGTATGTTCACAAATCCTCCTTCCTTGTCCATAGTACCAGAAAGTATCTTCCCTGGATCTTACCCAGATAAAGAGAAGGATGCCCGCTCTGATACCAATTGAAATTCTGGTATCAGATATGAGATATCGAAGGAGATATCACGACACCCATATCTGAGGACAATGTAAAATGCAACAAAAGTAAAACATTAAAAATACAAGGGATTGTTAACCCAGTTTAGTGTACAACAACACCTACTCTTGGGGCTACCAAGCCAGGGACAAGTCCACTAAATAGTATTAATTCATAGACCTTTAGTAAACAACCAGTTTACGATCTAATCACTTAATCACTACCCGTGCTATACTTCTACCTAAGAAACACCTAGGTATGAGGACCTCCTCAAATCCCTTCAATCACTTACAGTGAATAACTACAGAAATATTAAGTTTTAAAGACTTCAATCATTCAATACTTAAAAGCTTATGAATAATCCATAATTAACGACTCAAATAACAACTCAAGTATCAAATCAATACTAGAGTGTATGACAATTAAAAAGGCTTGGATTTCTAAAACAGAAAGAAAGTATTCTTCTTCAAAAGTTGCAGTTGAATGAATAAGGTAGCAAGTCCTTATAAAGGCTCAACAGTGGGCTTGGGCTTAAAAATAAATATTCTAATCTTTTGAATATTTTCATGAAAATAGGCCAAGATATAATCCATTCAAATAGAAAAATATTCCTCCATATTTTTCGCAAGCTATGAGTCTGTATCTTGAATTATGGCGCGCATGAATTCAAGAAACATAAAGCTTAAACTGATATGTGATGCATTAAGTTTAGGAGGCAGATGTCAATACATCTTCTTTGACATCATTCAAAACAAATTCCTACAAATGTCAAGACATTTAAAAAAACATTACCAAAGCATTATTTTATCAAAAGTGCTGCCAACAAACACTTACATATAGAATTCCATTACTTAAGAAGAATTTAGCTGAGAACCTTCAAAATAATTTCTTGTCATTGATGGATGCCCCCTCAGGGTATTCTTGAGCCTCGAGGTACCTTTTTACCTCATGAAACCAGGGTTTCTCCTCTACTCAATCAGACTCAATTTCACAGCAGTGCGCAGGTTTGTCGAATCTTTCAATGGTAATTCTGGGAGCCTCATTGTCCCATCTGGCCTTGAACATGGATGACATGGTAGCCAGAGCATCTGCCAGTTGATTCTCTTCTTTGGGTATGTGTTCAAAGGTAATCTCCTCGAAATACGGGATCAAGGTTAACACATGCTCTTTATAAGGAATGAGATTCAGGTGTTTTGTATCCCAATCTCCCTTAACCTAACTGATCACCAAGGTTGAGTCTCCATACAAGCTTAAGAACTTGATTCTCATGTCAATACCAGCCCTAAGACCAATGATGCACGCTTCGTACTCCGCCATACTGTTGGTGCAGTCAAAACATAGTCTGGCGGTGAATGGCTTACGGCATCCTTCGGGAGAGATGATCATGACACCAATTCTGTTACCAAGTACATTGGAAGCTCCATCAAAAACCATGGTCCATCGAGATCCTACCTAAGGTCCTTCATACAGTCCAGGTTCTTCATAATCTGTTACTAGCATAATGTTCTCGTCTGAGAATTCAAAGTTTATAAACTGGTAGTCGTCTACCGCTTGATGTGCCAAATGGTCAGCTAACACACTTCTTTTAATTTCCTTTTGAGTGGTGTACTAGATATCATATTCTGTTAAGACCATCTGCCATCGGGCAATCCTTCCAGAGAGAGCTAGCTTCCCGAATATGTACTTGATAGGATCCATTTTAGAGATCAACAAAGTAGTATGGGTGTAACACGGTAGGATAAATGACTTGGGTGTTTTACGTTTGATCGCAATTATTGCGGATAGCAAGAGTCGCCACCGACTTTTCTTTTATCCAATAAGGAAAGGGTGAAAAGAACAGAAAAGACCTTTCGAGATTATTTCTTGAGTTCGGGGGGTAGGTTATGAAAAGGGAAGGTGTTAGAACCCTTTCCATCCATAGTTATCTACGGGCTCTTAGTTGCTTGCTAGATCACTTACTTTTGTTATAAAATGTGCTTGTGGCGTGGGTTTTTAAAGTATTTTGAAAATGTCATTGTAATGGTTCTCGTTTCTATAAGAATGCGTACAAAGTGTTGTTTTCAAAATAATTCAAAGATGTGTTTGTGGAATGTGTTTTTGAAAGTGATTTTGAAAAGTGTCTTTGTAATGGTTCTCGTCTCTATAAGAATGCATACAAAAAGCTTTGTCTTTTGAAAATGTTTCAAAATGAAAGTGTGGGTGTATAAAATGTTTTTTTTGTGAGCAAGCGAGCAATTATGAACATCCTTCCTACTCAAAAGGTCTTAATGTTCTTTTCCTCCTCCTTTAGATGTTTCTATCTTACCATTGATTTGGTAAGAAGCCCCATTGTGATACGGTGGCAGAACCGACTATTAATACTGGTTTGCTTTTTTTGTTCACAAATGTTGCGGTAAGAAAGAGTCGCCATCGACTTTTCTCTTATCCAATAAGGAAAGGGTGAAAAGAACAGAAAAAGACCTGTTTCCGAGATTTCTGAGTAAGGGGGTAAATTATGGAAAGGGAAGGTGTTAGCTCCCTTTCCATCCATGGTTTTTCATAGGCTCTTAGATGCTAGGTCATGTTTTGAAAATTGCTTGTGCTTTATGAGTTTTGAAAATTGTTTTGAAAATGCCTTAGTGCGGTGATTCGCTTTGTGATAACTCTTGTATCAGTCCTCAAGAGTGTTAACAAGGCGAATGTTTTTGAAAATATTTTTGTGTAGGTGCAAAAAGTTGTTTTAAGTAAGCATCTAAGAACTTATCTACTTATACTTGAAAATGTCGTTCTTTTCCTCCTAACCTTTAGATAGTGCTATCTAACTACTAGTGAGTAAGTAGCCCTATTGTTGGATGTATGAGGGACAAGTGCGGGTCATCGTTATGGTCATAAAAGGCAACATATAGGGATACCTTAGCATTTCGAAGGGACTGTCATCATATAGGCAACATCGAGGGACAAGATCATTTGTCGTAGACAACTTGAGGGACGTTAAGGGACTATGATCTTTATGATGACTTTTAGTTTGAGGGTCTTTTGCTAAGATATCCCTACGTTCGAGGGACATGACCATTGTTTTCCGAGGCAACCAAGTGGGGAGTACCCTAGGGGTGCAAGTGTGCAACAATGTGTTTTTTCAGTTATATTTATCTTGCAATTAGGGTTTTCTATCGTTCATTTTTATCTTTTCATACAATCTTATTAATCTAAGTATTGCATAAAATATAGTAGCAGAAGGTAAAGGCAAAAATGTAAACCTAAGCTATTACAGAGCTTTAGGGCAATTACAAAATAGTGAAGACTGCGGAAAAGAAATTCTAAAACTATTACATCCCGGAAACAATTACATGATAATGATGAAAAAAACAGGAAAAATAAAGCTACGCTATTACAGTTGAACACGCCCTATACACTTTATATAGGAAAATAAAAATAAGATGAAAATAGAAAAGAAAATGTTTTGGTGATTTTTGATGAAAAAAATTATTTATGATAATTAATTAAATAAACCTAAAAAACTTAATTAATTTTAATTAATAAAAATATATTAATTTTGAAAAAAGTTAATTAAAATACCTAAATCCTAATTAGTTCGAATTAAAAGAAAGGTTAGTTTTGAAAAAAAAAGGTTAATTAATCTAAAATTAATTAACCTAAAAATTAAATTAGGTTTTTTTGTAAAAAAAAAGTTTTGTGAAAAAAGTTTTGTGGTTAAGTGAATTTAAGATTGAAAAAGACAAATTGGTTAGAAACCAAAAACAAACAATGAAATTAAAAACCTAAAATTAAATTAAAACCTAAAATTAAATTAAAAACCTAAAATTAATTATTTGAGTTTATTAGGAAAGAAACATCTGTTGAATGCCAATCCTTTGTGTATATGGTTGACCAATCCTTTCTTGGGAATTGATCTGTAATTGAGTTGTTGAAATTTTGATGATAATTTTCTATTGATTGATCTTTCCTAAAAAAGATGAAAGGTTAGTTGTATGTAATGTCATGATGTATGAAATGCATGGTGTAATGATGTTCTCAAAATAAATGAGATTGTGTCGTATGTATTTGTGCTATCAATGTTATGACGTATGGGAGCGATGTATGGACATGTTAATTGTTATGCTGCAGTGTTGCTGGGGAAGATAAACCCTTGAGTATCGCTGGGTACAAAGGGTGTAAGTCTTCATGTTTTGAAGTGCTGGTGAGTTGATGAGCTTCCATTTGTTAGAGAAATAAACTATGTTGTAAGGGAAACATCGTGTATTGCTTGTAGATCTCGTGGAATCCTGTCGGGGATCCTGAGAAATTGGGCGACTTTTACTGGGGAGTGATAATTGGAAGTTTTGTTCCGTCGGGGATGTGAGAGAGTTTGATATCATTAAGCTATACACTGTGGGAAATTTTATGGAATAGTCTAAAGATATTATCCTATTTCTTAAAGCCATTATTGATTGTCTTTCTATTTTTTTGTTCCTTTTTTTCTGTTCATTTGTAAATAGTAGTTACGTTCAAATGCATATGTTCAAAAATAAATCATTGGACGTTTTTGTAAACAAAACACAAAAAATAAAGAAAAACAGATAGATTTTCACTTTCAAAGGGATATCTTTGTATTTAACTTGAACAAGTATTTTTGTACAATGAGACGGACATTCTAGTAAGAGAATGTCGTTGTGAAAAATGAAAATTTGATACAAAGAAAAAGATAGCTATGTGAAATAATCCCACAGGGTTCCCATTCTGTTATAGCCTTCGTGTCTCTGAGCGTCAGTCCACTTGCTTCCTAGTCTGAAGTTGATTGGATTGATCAGAACCACTGAGTTTGTCAGTCGAAGCTAAAGGTTGTCTGTAAGGTGATCCAATGGGACATAGTCATATGCTTTAATTCCATAACTTTTTCCTGGACCGCCCTTTCGGGTTTTCAGTCCATCGGGATACCCTTTTTTTCCCAAGTCGCCCTTTCAGGTTTTCAACTTGCCGGGTGTACAGATTTTTGTTTTATCCCTAATTTTTGCCCGAACTTTTTTGGTTCGCCAGGATGCCCTTATTTTTCCTAGGTGTGTCAACCTAGCGGGTCTCTTATGGGTAGTATCTTTTGACTATGTCTGCGTTCACAGGGTGTGGTAGGTCGTCACCATCCATAGTGGTTAGGATCATTGCTCCACCAGAAAATATGTTTTTGATCACAAAAGGTCCTTCGTATGTAGGAGTCTATTCTCCCCTGGGATCACCTTGTTGTAATATGATATGATTGATTACCAAGTCACCAACCTGATATACCTGATGCTTGACTTTCTTGTTAAAAGCTTTGATCATGCGTTTTTGGTACATCTGGCCGTGATAGACAGCCTTAAGCCTCTTATCATCAATTAGGTTTAACTGGTCAAGTCGAGTTTGGATCCAATCATCTTCATTCAGCCCTGCATCCTTTATGATTCTCAAAGAAGGTATTTGGACTTCAACTGATAGGACAACTTCCATGCCGTATACCAAGGAAAAGGGAGTTGCCCCTGTTGATGTGTGCGCCATGGTACGGTAACCGTGGAGAGCGAATGGTAGCATCTCATGCCAGTCCTTGTAGGTTACTGTCATTTTTTGTATGATCTTCTTAATGTTCTTATTTGTGGCTTCAACAACGCCATTCATCTTTGGCCGGTAAGGGGGAGAATTATGGTGCTGGTTCTTGAATTGCGTGCATAGTGCAGTGATCATAGTATTGTTGAGATCCGTACCATTGTCTGTGATGATTCTCTCTGGGATACCTTACCAATAGATGAGATTATGTTTATTGAACCGGGCCACAACATTCTTGGTAAAGAAAGCGAAAGAAGCTGCCTCAACCCACTTCGTGAAATAGTCAATCGCCACTAAGATGAAGTGGTGTCCATTAGAAGTTGTAGGCTTGATTTATCCAATCATATCGATGCCCCACATCGCGAATGGCCAGGGAGCAGCCAGGACGTTTAAAGGAACTGGAGGCACATTCACTTTGTCAGCATAGATCTGACACTTGTGACAGGTTTGTGAATGCTGATAGCAATCTGCTTCCATGGTAGACCAGTAGTACCCTGCCCGTAGGATCTTCTTAGCCATCGTATGCCCACTGGAATGGGTGCCAAAAGTGACTTCATGTAGCTCAGCCATGATCTTTTCTGCCTCAACCTTGTCTATGCAACGAAGCAAAACAGAGTCATGGTTGCATTTGTAGAGAATTCCATTATCGATGAAGAACTTAGCATAGAATCTCCTCAAGAACTTCTTATCATTGACTAAAGCTCCTTCTGGATACTCTTGATCCTTGAGATACCTCTTGACTTCATGGAACCAAGGTTGGTCCACCACTTTTTCAGTATTGATCTTGTGACAGTAATCTAGTTCATCCATCCGTTCAATGGTGATCTGGGGAGCCTCGATATCCCATTTGAGTTTAAACATGGATGACATTGTGGCTAGCGCGTCTGCTAGTTGATTTTCTTCTCGTAGAAAATGCTCAAAGGTAATTTCCTCGAAATATGGGATTAATGTCAACACATGTTCTTTGTAGGGGATGAGGTTAGGGTGCTTCGTATCCCATTCTCCTTTGATCTGACTGATGACCAAGGTTGAATCTCCAAATACACTTAAGGACCTGATTCCCAAATCTATGGCAACTTTGAGACCAAAAATACACTCTTCGTATTCTGCCATGTTATTGGTACAATTGAAGAAAAGTCTTGCAGTGAAGGGGGTATGACATCCTTCAGGGGATATGATTATAGCTCATATACCATTGCTGAGTGCGTTGGAGGCTCCGTCAAAAACCAAGGTCCATCGGGATCCTTGTTCAGGTCCATCATATGGTTTGAGTTCTTCACATTTGTTTACCATCATGACCTCTTCATCTGGGAATTCGAATTTCATGGAGTGGTAGTCATCCACAGCTTAATGAGAAAGGTGATTGGCTAGTACACTGCCCTTTATTTCTTTTTAGGTAGTGTACTGAATGTCGTATTCAGTCAGGATTATCTGCCATCTTACTATTCTCCCAGAGAGGGCAGGCTTCTCAAATATGTATTTAATTGGATCCATCTTGGATATCAATAAGGTAGTATGGGTCAACATATACTGTCTTAGCCGGTGAGTAGCCCATGCCATAGCACAGCAAATTTTATCGAGCAATGAATATCTTGTTTCACAGTCGTTAAACTTTTTGCTCAAGTAGTAAATAGCATGCTCTTTTCGGCCAGACTCATCATGCTGCCCCAACACACACCCCATTGAATTTTCTAAGACAGTTAGATACATGATCAAGGGTCTTCCCTCGACTGGCGGCATCAAAACAGGAGGCTCTTGTAGGTACTTTTTGATCTTGTCGAAGGCAGCTTGGCATTCATCATTCCATTTGACTACTTGATCTTTCTTAAGTAATTTGAAGATTGGTTCACAAGTAGCTGTTAAGTGAGAAATGAATCTGGCAATGTAGTTTATCCGTCCTAAGAATCCTCTGACTTCCTTCTCAGTACGAGGAGCAGACATTTCTTGTATTGCTTTCACCTTGGCAGGGTCCACTTCGACACCTTCACCGTTGACGATAAAGCCTAGGAGTTTACCGGACCTCACCCCAAATGTGCATTTATTCGGGTTCAACCTCACCTTGTATTTCTTTGGTCTCTCAAACAGTTTCTACAAATGGTCAAGATGTTCCTCTTCCATTTGAGATCTGGCTATCATGTCATCCACATAGAACTCTCTTTCGTGATGGATCATGTCGTGAAATAGAGCTACCATGGCATGCTGATAAGTTGCCCCAGCATTCTTCAACCAGAATGGCATAACCTTGTAACAGAACGTGCCCCACTGTGTGATGAAGGTTGTTTTCTCCATGTCCTCAGGTTCCATTTTTATCTGGTTGTAGACTGAGAAACCATCCATAAATGAGAACACTTTATGATGTGCGGTATTGTCAACCAAAATATCGATGTGGGGAAGTGGGAAATCATCCTTAGGTCTTGCCCAATTCAAATATCGGTAGTCCACACACATGCGTACTTTGCCGTCCTTTTTATGTACCGGGACAACATTGGAGATCCATTGTGGATAGGAGGTAACAACTAAGAATCCAGTGTTCAATTGTTTCATGACTTCCGCTTTGATCTTCTCTGACATGTCTGGCCGCATGCGACTGACTTTCTGTTTTACCGGAGGGTTGTCTTCTTTTGTCGCTAAACGATGGACCACGATATCAGCATCAAGTCCTGGCATGTCTTTGTACGACCAGGCAAAGACCTCAACATAGTTATGTAGCAATTGAATTAGACGCTTCTTAACACTTGGTTCTAGATTGGCTCCTACCTTGACTTCTTTCTTGTCCTCTTCGGTACCTAGGTTAACTGTGTCCACTGGTTCTTCGTGGGGCTGTATGGTTATTTCTTCTTGTTGTAGTAACCTGGCTAGTCCCATTGGCACTTCATAATCTTCCTCACCTTTGTCTTCGGCTTGGTAGATTAGACTTTCAGAGTCACAAAAGGCCATAACAGAATTGTTACCCATGGGATCCCGAATGGATATAGATCTGCATTTTGAATGTGAGTGTGTGTAAGAGTATAGCTATCTTTGAAAGAAATAAAAATGTAGAAAAAGAAAGACAAAGAGCACAAAGTTTGTATGCAAAAACGTCCATGATTCATTGATGACATATGAAAATGAGGTAACAACCCTTACAAATGTACCATTGTGCCTCGGGTAAGACATAAGGTTTTAAAAATATGAATTCTTTAATTATTACAAGTCCGACAAAAATTTAAAGACAATTATTGTTGGATAAAAGTAATTGGGACAAAATCTTTAGCTTTCCAGTTGCTGAGTCCTCCGTTGATGGTTGGGAAAATCCAATCTTCTAGGTCACAACTGTCATCATCATCATTCTCTACTGCGTTGACTCCGTGGTTGCTGATCTTCAAAGGTGGTCCCCCGGCACGAGCATGATGAATAGCTTTCTGGGCTCCTGAAGTAAAACCCAAACCAAATTTTTCAGATTTGTATGGAATATCCGGGAGTTGGCCCCAGATAATACACTCACCTTCTTTGATCACTGCCTTGGCATCTTTCAGTGAAGACATCTTTAGCGGAGGTCTTGTAATCTTTGGGACTTGGGAAACAACCTTGGTTACTGCCACAGTTTATGGGACTTCCTCGAAGTGTTGAAACAGAGTTTCAATGAATTCACCATCTAATTCCACGTATCTGAAGGAGTTTAAGTGACTGACCATATATTCCTATTCTCCATGGGCAGTAATGATTTTCCCCTTGGTTGGGTATTTCAACATCTGATGTAATGTAGAGGTGACGGCACCAGCGTTGTGAATCCATGATCGGCCCAATAAACAGGAATAAGAAGGGCGAATGTCCATCACGTAGAAAGTTGAATCAAAGGTTCCAGTTCTAACTTTTATGGGGATGTCCACCTCCCCATGCACCATCCTCTTTTAACCGTTGAAGGCCCTTACCACTATGTTGTTGGGTTTTAAGGTTAGACCTTCACAGTCGAGTCTATCAAGAACTTTCTTAAGTATCACATTAAAGACAAACCGTTATGCACCAAGACATGGGCCAAAGTTGTGCCCCTGTATTCGACAGAGACATGCAATGCCTCATTATCTTTCCTCCCTCTAGGTGTTAAGTCAGCATCATAAAAGCCTAAACCATTGTCAGCGGTCAAACTGGCCACACAGTCTTGGAACTGATCAGCAGAGGTTTCTTGTGGTACGTGGGAAGTTTTAAGGAATTTCACAAAGGCCTTCGCATGAGCCTCGGAGCACAACAATAAATCCAGTATGGAAATCTTTGACGAAGTCTGTCCTAGCTGCTCGACTAAGTTGTAGTCGCTTCTCTTTATAATTTTCAGAATTTCTTCCATCTCCTTTTTGGAGGCCTCTAGGATAGATACCGATTGTGCTTTCATCTAGACAAGATAAACCAGAATACCTTTGCCCCGAGTCTCGATCGAATCGGCGGTAGGAGTGTCAGTAGGGGTAACCATAGGGGTTGTAATAGTAGGAACAAAAGTAGGGATGATCACAGGACATGTAACAGTTTTCGGAGGAGAAATCTCGGGAGAGAATACTCTGCCACTTCGAGTTATCTTTCCTATTCCCACAATGTTTTCGATGTCCGGGTCAGCCTTCTCACGAATTGAGTCTTCATCAGCCAGCCAATCCTGTTTGACACCGTGATAGTAGATGTCGCCCCCATAGTTCCATGGGTCAGTTTTATCTGAGGAGTACGGGATCGACCCTGGCATAATAATTATCAGTGGAGTCACTTTAGGAACTGGTGTAATCCGAACGGGTCTTTTGGTGGATACCCTGGAAGGATTGGAGGAAATGGTTACTATTGAAACATCATTGTAAGAAATGGTTGGAATAGGAGTCTTTTCAAATAAAATCCCTTTGTCATCCATTAGGCGTTGGACACCTGCTTTTAATAAATGACAACCAGTTGATAGGGATAAACAAAGGTGGCAGCCTTCGCCACAGCCTGGAAATAAACCGGCTTTCAACAGGTTCTTCTTGACAGTTAGGAGAGGAGTAACAAGTTCATCAACAACAGTAACAAACATATCATCTTCGAAAGTGTTAACATCACGGCCATGCTTGGGCATAGGTGCGGTGATAACATTTGAGATTTCAGGAGCGTCAAATTTAATTTCTTTTGCTTCAAGAAGGTCTTGCACCTTGTTTTTCAAAGCCCAACAATTGTTGGTATCATGGCCTGGACTTTTTGAATGGTAAGCACAACGAGAATTAGGGTGGTAATGAGGAAAAGCGGTGTTGGGATTCTTCGGGGCTTCCTTCAAAGTTACCAGATTAGATCTCAACAAATGTGGCAGGACTTAAGACAATATCATATTAATCAGGGTAAACTGTCTTACCGGTCTTTCTATTCTAGGCTGGTTGCTTTTTTGTTGAGTAGGTGCAGGCTTAGGGATCATGACAGCTCCTACCATTGGATAGTGTTCAATTCTATCTTGATTCCTTTGAGGATACACATCACCAAATTCTTTCTTTCTGATAAATGGTTTTCTCACGGCACTGGAGGATGCGTTTTTTTGGATCTTCCCACTCTTAATCTCGGCTTCCACTCTTTCCCCGGTCAAGATTAATTAAGTGAAGCCTGATGAGGAGCTTCCAATTAGATGATTGAAAAATGGACCAGATAAAGTCCCTAGAAACATATCCACTAGTTCCCTTTCAGACAGGGGAGGATGGACTCTTCCTGCTAGGTCCCTCCATTTCTGAGCGTAGTCTTTGAAACCTTCGCTTGAAACCATAGCCATACTCTGGAGTTGAGTACGGGTGGGAGCAAGGTCTGCGTTATACTGATACTGTTTATAGAAAGCAGCGGAAAGGTCTTCCCAATTATGAATATTGGCCCTTTCTAGTTGATAGAACCAATCTAGTTGAGTCTCGGATAGACTATCCTGAAATAAGTGGACCCACACATCTCTGTCAGCAGTATGAGGCTGTATCTTCCTCACATAAGACCAGAGATGCATCTTGGGACACAAAACCCCGTCGTACTTAGCGAACACTGGAGCCTTGAACTTTGGTGGAATCTCAATCCCAAACACCAAACCCAGCTCTTCAAAGTCCAGCCCATGTACTTTATGAATCTCCATTGCACTTAGATGTTCTTCTAGATGTTTGTATTTGTCGTCGTCTGGGGGATACTGCTCTTCAGAGTAGTCTTCTTCTTCTTCCTCTTCAGATTCTGGCTGGGCAGTCACTTCCTTGCCTTTCCCTTCTTGATTATCCTTTTCACCAGATGACGTTGCGAAGTCTAGGGTCCGTATTACTTGTCCTTGGAACCTTCTTCCTAGATTTATAACTCCAGTTGTTTTCTTTGATTTCTTCTTCTTTTCTTTGATCAGAAAAGTTTTCAAATCCTCTTGTCCTTTGTCAAGAGTCAAGAACATCTGTTGAAACTGAGCATTCTGCACCTGGAGGTCTTTTACTGTCTGCTAGAGATCCATCTTACTGAAATAGACAGTAGAAATATGAGGATACTTGTTGTAAGAAACATGCTTATGTTATGATGAATGGAGATGCATATGCAATGATTTCAAGGAAATTAGAGATTTAAATTTACTTTAGACCAAAAAGGAACACACATTATATTCATAAATCAAAGTTTTAGTACATCATGCCTCTTTTGGGCTTTCAAAGAAATACAAAAACTCTAAGATAAAAAAGTTATACGCATCCTCTTTGGTGCGATGTAGGCGTTCAGGCTCCGCTCCTCATGAAGTTGCTTGGTGAGTTCCAAAACCTTATTCTTGGTGGAGTAGAATTGGGCCTCGAAAGTGTCTTGCTCCCCCTTAAGTTGTATCCAATACCTTTGCAGGTCTTCAAGAGAGGTGGGCATGTCAGGATGCAAGATAGTGTATGGAACATCTCCTTCCACAACAGGCTCTATGATAACCGGGAGAATGGAGGGGTAAGGAATTATAAGATTTTGAGCACGGGCTCGTACCCATTTGAGGTAAGGCTCGAGAGGGATGAAATTCTTATGCCCCAATGTCTTGATATCTACCTTGTTCAACATCCTCTAAGCTCGGATAAACCTCTTACGGTGACCTTGATCGTCATTCTCGTAGTCAAATACCAACCCTTGAATAAGCATCTCATGTAGACCATCCCTTCGGGCGTAACCAAATTGTCTTAAGGCTAAGCAGGGGTTGTAAGTGATTCCTCCTATAATTCCAAGTAAGGGGACATTATGGAATTCTCCACAACGGTCAACGATAGTAATATTCTCTATAGATCGGGAGCACCAATGCATGTCTAAATGTTTGAGCGTCATCAACCTATGTGACCACCTTGAACCTTGCTCGTTCTTCAATACAGATTGGGGAAGATGCGAAATAAACCATCTTGCTAAGAGAGGAGTACAACACATAAGGATACCTCTTTTCCTCATAGTACGAGTGTGAAAAGAATGTAGGATGTCCCCTAACAAAGTAGGCACCGGGTTACGAGACATGAAGATTTTGATGGTGTTCACATCTATGAGTTGTTAAGGATTTGGAAACAAAACCATCCCATAGATGAGGAGAGCCACAATTTCCTCAAAAGCTTGCAAGTCCAATGAGTTCCAACAGTTTTGGGCTTTCTCAAACAAGAACTTGGCTAAGAAACCTCTGACACCACTTCTTGTTTCCCAATTAGTTGTGATATCAGATGATTGCAAGTGTAGGGCTTATGAAATCTCTTATGGCTTTGGATCTCTTTCCGTACCGTTTAAAGGTAGTTGATTTAGAATGGGAATCCTAAAGAGTTGGGAGAATTCTTCCAAAGTTGGCACAAGTTGATAATCAGGAAATGTGAAGCAATGGTGTAGAGGATCAAAGAACTGGAAGAGCACCTTCATCATGTTCTCATCATTGTTAGAGGTGACCAAGTTTAAGAGGTGACCATGTCTTTTGGTAAATGGAGAATTTTCAGGAATTCTTGATTCTAGCTCTTTAAGTTGAGGAGGGATCCTTACAAGATTGACTTGAATGGTTTTCCTGCGAATAGAATCCATGTCCTACAAAATAGAACAAAGATAAATCCCAAAATCCTTGAAATGGTTAGTAAGTATGAGTATGATGTTATAATGTTTATGATGTTATGCAAAAGTAAATATATACAAACAAAATAAATAAGTCCTTAGGTTTAGGTTTGCATGGAGTCTCATAGGTAAGTACCCTCTTGAATTTTAGTTGGCTCAAACCTGTCCTAGAAATAGTAACCGGGTTCTAAGGGAGCTGAATATCACTGGTTTGTTTTCTCAGGCATTATTTCAGCACAAACCTCTTTAATGGCGACCGAAATATCCCAAAAAACCAAACCTCAATTAGTGTAGTATCGAGTATCTACCAACTTCGAACTGTACCAAAGTCGGTCATCTCACTACGTCCTAATGGCAAAGTTGGTCATGTAAAGGTTCTAGAAGTTAGTTAGTGCTTCATGACATCACTCAGCGGCCCCGTATTCTCCTTGACTACTCAAGGGCTACCGGTACCCACAAATATGTCACACTAACGTAGCTATTTCTTAGACCATGTCGGTATACCCTGCACAGTTTCCACAACGTAAAGCATACAAGTCAAACAATGAGAGAAAATAAATATGATCTAACCCTAAGGTAACCCCACTTTAAAAAATTTCCCCAGTAGAGTCGCCAGTTTCTGTAACGCGGTGGGAGAACTGACATGGTTATTTTGTGTTTGATCGCAAATGCTGCGGTTATCAAGAGACGCCACCGACTTTTCTTTTATTCAAAAGGAAAGGCTGAAAAGAACAAGAAAGACCTTCGAGATGTTTTCTTGAGTTCGGGGGGTAGATTATATAAAGGGAAGGTATTAGCACCCTTTTTATCCATGGTTTTCCATGGGCTCTTAGTTACTTGCTAGATCACTTGCTTTTGTTTGAAAATGTGCTTTATGTGGTTTTTGAAAGTATTTTTTTAAAAGGTGCCATTGTTTTAGGCAAACTTTGTAATGATTCTCGTTCGTAAGAATGTATGCAAAGTGTTTGATCTTTTGAAAATGTTTTCAAATTTGAAAGATGTTTTTGAAAGTGTTGGTGTTTTGAAAATAGCAAGGATGTTTTTGTTTTGAAATTGAGCAAGTAACTAGGAACATTCCACCTACTCAAAAGTCTTTCATGTTCATTTCCTTCTTCCTTTGACATTGTTATCTTACCATTGATTTGGTAAGTAACCCTATCTTTGGATATAAAAGGGACGGGTAAGGGTCATCGTATGGCCATGATTAGCAATGTTGTAAGATATCTTAGCATTTTTCTTTATGGACTAAGATCATTTTGAAAGGCAACAATGGATAGCGTCATCGGGGGACTATGATCTTGTATTTTGTTTTTTTTTTGCTAAGATACCTCACATGCATAATATGGCCATTTTTGTAAGGAAACCAAGTGGATTTACCCTAAGAGTGTTTATGTGCAAGTGTATTGATTTGCATGCTTGATTTGTCTTTGATTAGGGTTTGCTATTTGTTGATTTTAATCTTTCCATACAAAACCCTAATTACTAGCATTTGTATATAAAGAATTTAAATTGTGGAAAATAAAAATTACTACGTTATTACATCATTTAGGGGAGGGGGTGTACAAATTACAAATGGGGAATTGCAAGAAATTAATATCTAAATAAATTATTACAACCATATTGAATTTGAATAATGTAACAATAAAGATAAAAATGCAAGAATATAAAATGTAAGAAGAAATGTGATCTTTGTTTGATTTTTTTCATGAAAAAGGTTTTTTGATTTAATTAATTAAAACAAAATAATTAACTAAAAAATGCAAATTAAGATTAAGTTAGTAAAATAAATTAATTTAAAGAAAACAAGTTTTTTTAGGGTTTTTGTGAATTTAATTAAATTAGTAAATTAAAATAATTAAATAAAACTCCTAAATTCTAAATTGATTTTAATTTACAAGAAAATAATATAATAATTATTAAAATTAGATTATCTAAGTATTTAAAAAAAGTAAATTTAATTATTTAAAGGAAATGTTTTTGTTCTTTTGTTTTTGGAAAAAATTAAACTAAATAAAAATAAATAATATAAATATAAATATTTTTGGATTTTTTTTATTAGTGAAAATAATAATAATAATAATAATAATAATAGTAATATTAATATTAATAATAATAATAATAATAATAATATTAATAATAATAATAAAAGATAAAAAAACAATAAAAAAAAAAAAAAAATTAATAAAGTCAGGGAGGTTGATAAATGAAACAGGGAGGTAATGTTAAGAAAAAGTCAGGCCCAAGAGATTGCTGGCCCAAGCGCTTCCTGAAAGGAGAAATGGCAAAAAAATGTGGAAAAAATGCAAAAGGTAGTGCGCTGAGGTTCGAACCCATGACCTCTTAATTACCATTGTGGTGGCTATACATCTGTTAATATAATTGAAATGATAAATATATAATACAAAACAAGTCCTGAATACACTTCATCTTCAACCTCCTGCCAGACCACCTGTAACTTCACCATTTCTCAACAAAAATGGAAAATGCAAACATGAAAGTTTCTCCATTTTTCCATACGAATCCAACCATATAAATATCATGAGCTATAAATCAAAGATGAATGAGAATTTTTGAAAGTACCAAATTCTAACCTAATTATTTTTAGAGGTTCAATCCTAAAATTCTCCTAGCTCAATCAATATAAAAAAATCTATGGACATGTACAGCTTCAGGGAAATGATGTCTACATTTTATCTTCACAAATGCAAGCCTAACAATGCCTAAGTAATGAGATAGAAGTTCAAGAAAAATACTTCAAAACTGAAAATCGTGAAATGCAAATGAGCTTGATTCAAGGTGCTGTAATGATCAGCTTAACTTCCTCAAGTTCCCAGAAAGCTAATGCAATGGCTTGCTTGAGCAATGGATGGCTGGAATGGCTTGGAGAAGTCAATGTGCAAACTCTATTTTTTGGTTATGGAGGTTATGGTAAATGGTGTCACTGTTCTGGAATGAGGATGGGGATGAGTAGTATTTGATGTAAGGAAGCTTTAGGAACCAAAAGGCCAAGAAACACATGAGGGAAATATGAGTTTTGTGTTCAAGGTTAGAAATTATGCAACAATGGAGTTTTTGGGCAATTTCTGATTTAAGAGAATTTTGGTGTGTTTCAGGGTGCTTCAGCTCTTGTTCTAGATCACAAATAGTGCCTCTATTTATAAGCAATAATTTTGGAAGCTTGTTGTTGATCAGAATTCAAAATCACAAGTTAAGCATAACATGTGATTTTTGAGAAATCCAAGTTTCAAAGCTTTGTGTACTTGCTAAGATAGAGTGGTTATACTTTAAACACACTTTCTTCTGACTTTGTAGATGGAGTGTGATTAGAGGGGACAAGTTAGAGGCTCAAGAATTGACTTTGTACATAAAGCTTGCTTTTCCAAAATGGAAGTGTTCACTTTGTGCCACTAATGGAAATGTGAATTGGATAAAGCTTAAACCACTTGGATTAAAGCTCAAAAGTTTGTGTAATACATTAATGATGGATAGATACACAAGTTAGAAGGCCTTCAAAGCAAGATTATGCAGCCTAACATTGAAATTGCATTTTTGTTCATCATGAAAATGACCTTTAATTTTAGTTTGAAACCCTAACTTCCTCTCTTCGATACTCCTTTCTCAAGAATGATCTCAAGGAGTTTATGGACATTTTAGAAATCTTGTAATGTAATATAAAACCCCATCTTTGAATCACTTTTTAAAATTCCCCTTGGAACTATATGAAAAATTGTCATGAAGTTAGGTCAAAATCCTGCCTAAACTAGGGCAAAATTTTCACTAAGTGTTTAGTTTCAAGACCATGACTTCATGGATTAATAACTTGAGATCCAAGAATTTCTAGGAGAATTTATGTAAATAAATGTTGTATATCTCATGGAGATCTACAACTTTCATGTTGAAAGTTTCTTTTGAATCATCTTGCATCATGGTGAAAAATTGTCTCAAAGTTGTGAAAATACATGAAGTTTTCAACACTTAGAAAAATTTCTAAGTTTGAAAACTTTGACTTTTCAAAATGAAATCTTGAATTTTTGATTTCTTGATGAAAAAGTTTCATATTTTGACATGTTTTGATGAATTGTGATTTTTGACACTTGATTTTGACCAAAAAGTCAAAGTTTGACTTTTCAGTATATAGTTGACTTTTGATCAGTTCACTGAAAATCAACTATCAATCCAATTGATCTTGAGAAATGTTTTGAGTCATGCCATTAGGTAAAAATGATTCAATTGAACTCTTGAGATCATGCCTTAAACCAATTAACCATTTACTAGGTCAAAAATCAGAAATGACCCTTTCTCAGTCAAAACCCTAATTTTGACCATTTTGCCCTTTTGATGATTTGATCAAATTTATTGAGGAATTATGGTCCAAACTTGATAAAATAATACATATGAGTTCATAATGTTGATATGGATAAAAAATTATGAAGTTTTACTGTAAATTGGCCACAATTGACTTTTCCCTCAATATAACTGATTTTTAAGTCAACTACTCAATTGACTGAGCAAAAATGTGATCCAAGGCATGAAACTTGACATGAGTAATCTTGGGGGTCCATAATGATCCATGAACATCATATTAAGAATTGAAAGTTAAATTATCCTTGTGCAATCTCAAACCCTAATTTCAGTCATCAGTGCTTAAGGAGGTGTCTTGGGCTGATTAATCTTTGTGCAGTCTTGAACCAAAGGAGATCTTGTGAGAAAATATTTGATAAATGAGAGGGGAAATTTTGGGGTACAACAAGGAGTTTTAGCTGTCTGTTTCTATACTAGGGGGTTATCTCTTTATCGAAGAGAAAGGAAGTTAACAACTTATTAGGATAAAGAAGTTAACTGTTATTTGGTTGTCTCTCGGGCCTTACAACAACCTACAGGGGGTTGTAGAAAAGTCTACTGGGTAATAGGGGTTATGGTCCCTTGATTTGTAGTAGTCGGAGAGGCAAGCTCAAGCTAGGGAATTTGTAGTTTGTTGGGGAAATAAACCATATCGCCAATCTATTGGAGAAGTGTTTTCTTTTGGCAGAACTCCTCGAGGATTCTTGAGATCAAACCCAGTTGGTGAGAAGTTTTTAGAGATTTAAACTCTGGCTGGGGATCACCCTATGAAAAGGATTTTGTGGGAATTTGTCACTGCCCCTAGTGGTAGGTGTTGTAGTACTGCCAGAAAATGTTTGATAGACCGTACGTAACCCTTTGTTAGAATTCACGTTTAATGCCCCAAGTGATTCAGATACAGACTTGCCCCTGGTATATTCAGCATTTCTTGATAGATTTCTTGGAATATTGACTGGACTGCCCTAGATATGTTAGAAAGCGACACGCCATGCCCCCTTGCTTACAGGAGATCTGTCATTGGAAGAGTCTTCCCCTTTGAAGTGATTTTGTTCACTGAGAGAGCTTTCGTTCGCTGGATATTCATCATGTGAATTTCTCCGCTGTCAAACAATTAGCCATATGCAAACAGTGATATTTAAATAATGCAAAGTTTATGCCTGTCTTGAAGTTTTAAAAATGTGTTTTTTCAGATAAAGGATTTTTTTTTTGTAAGAAAATTCAACTCAGGATTTAGAGTAAAGCCTTACAGGAGTCAAGATACCTTTTGTAACAGTATGCTTTTGAACTAACCCATGCTTCAATTAGGACTTTGAAAGGTTGTGTCGTGGTCTAGTTCATGATTTAAGAAACAAAGGATAAGGCTCAAAGTGTATCTGTACCCGCCCATTCTTCGTGATATTCTTCAGTCCTAAACCCAGTTAATTGTGTGTTCGAACTCCTATTGAATCTGGAATGATGGTTCAGATGTTTAGAAGTTTATTTATTGGAAGGCAATCATTTTTGCAACACTTTTCATGTTGTCGAGGATTTGTAGTGACCTCTTTTTTGATCTACTATCCCTGATTTTTGCCTGACTGTTCTTGTTTTGAGATTACAGTCAATGGGATGCCCCGGTTTTTCTTAAGTCTCCTTCATTGGTTTTGACTTAGTTAGCTTTTCTCTTGAGAGATAATGACTGCCTATTTGGTAGGGAACCATCACCGTCTTTTGATTCCAGAGGAATGTTTTTGATGTCATTCGTTGTATACGAAGTGAATGTTTGCGACTGAACGCGCATTTGAATTAACTGAGAGACTACCCTGCCCCAGATTTTGATTAAAGGTTTCAATTTGTGTGAAAAAGAAAAACTCCTACTTCTTTGGTTCGAAGGGGTTGACTAGGGATTATCTTCCTTATACCTCCAGTGTTTAGGAATTGAAACAAACTCTTGTACATCGTCAGCAAGGTCTGTCCAAAAGCATACTGTATGAGATTATTGCATTGTTTTCGTCATCTTCCCTCTAAAGGCTTGTAACTTTTAAAACAAGAGTTGAATATCATAAAGGGAGTAAAATAGCATAGTTTAGATAGAGTGAAAATGAATGGATTAATTCAAGACAGACATATGCAATGCATTAATGAAACAATGTTTGACATTAATAGATAAGTGTTTGAATAACAAAAGAGATTACAATTGAAAATTCAAAATGAACAAGACGCTCTCAATGATTTGTCATAGGATCAGTGATCGTGTTAGGAGCCTCTAGAGGGTTGAACTCAATCTCTTTGGCATCAATCATGTCTTGGATCTTGTTCTTCAGAGCACAACAATTGTTCGTGTTGTGTCCAAGACTACCGGAATGGTATGCACACCTTTCATTGGGATGATAAGTAGGAGCGAAAGTATTGGGATTCTGGAGAGGAGCCTTTAACGTAATCAACTATGCTTTCAACATGTGTTATAATTCTTGAGCCAGTGGCATGTTGATATTGGTGAATTGTCTTTGAGGCGCGACCTCCTTATGCTAATTTCCATGTTGACGTTGTCGCACAAGTGTAAGATTAGAGATCAGGATTGCCCCCACGTGTTGGTCGTGGTTAATCTGGTTACAACCTTTTTGACCGTACACAACATCAGACACTTTCTTCCCATCGAAAGGTTATTTCCCTGCACTTGAAGATGCACCCCTTTTTATTTTACCACTCTTAATGCCAGCCTCTACTCTTTCACCTGTCAGGATTAGCTCGGTGAATCCGACCGAGGAGCTTCCGATTAGGTGATTGAAGAAAGGTCCAGTCAAAGTTCCCATGAAGATGTCAATCAGCTCCCTGTCAGTTAATGGGGGTTTCACCCTAATAGCCAGGTCTCTCAACTTTTGAGTGTATTCTTTGAAGCCCTTGTTGGAACGCATGGTCATACTCTGAAATTGCACACAAGTTAGTGCAAGAACAACGTTGTATTGGTACTTCTTGTAGAAAGCAGTAGCCAAGTCCTCCCAGGTATGAATGTCGATTCTTTCTAACTGGTAGAACCAATCCAGTTGAGTGCCAACCAAACTTTCTTGGAAGAAATGGACTCATAGCTTTCGATCAGTAGAATGAGGCTGGATCTTGCGGACATAAGATCTCAGATGCATCTTAGGACAAGAGACCCCATCATACTTGGCAAAGGTAGGTATTTTGAACTTTGGTGGGATGACCACTCTGGAAACCAAACCTAACTCTTCAAAGCCCAAGAGAGGTATCTGCTGAATCTCCATAGCATTTAGGCGATCCTCTAACTGTTTGTATTTATCATTAGCGGTAGGATATTGTTCTTCAGAGAAGTCAACTTCATCTTCATCAGTCCCCGGGCTGTTATCTTCTTCTTTTGTCCGATTGTCTCCCTCGGTTGATGGGGTTGAGAGATCTAGAGCTCTCTTGACTGGTCCTCTAAGTCTTCTTCCCAAATTCAAGACACCTACTGACTTCTTTGACTTTTTCTTCTTGTATTTGAGAAGAAGAGTCTTCAGGTCCTCTTGCCCCTTAGCCATAGCTAAGAACATTTGTTGGAATTCGGAATTTTGTGCTTGGAGATCCTTCACCATTTGTTCCATATCCATCTTAAGCTTTGATTGGAGAACTTCGTATCAGTGGATGTCCTTCCACGAGAATTAAGCTCACCATGTCAAGTGGTTCATGGCCCTTGACTTAAGTTACCATGCTTTGATCTTTGATAGCATTTTGACTAGAGGATAATAAATCCTCTTTCCCCTTGATAAATGTCTGGTTCAACGTGACCCTACATCAAAGGCCCTCGAGATCCTTGAAATGGTTATTGAAAATGATATAGTATGATGTCATGATGTTATGTACAAGTATGCAAAGTGACCAAGTTGTTATGTACAAATAGTCATATACACACAAAGAAGACAAGTCCTTAGGTTTAGGATTGCATGGAGTTTGTATGTAAGTACCCTCTTGAAGTTTAGTTGGCTCAACCTGTCCTAGAAAGTAACCGAGTTTCTAAGGGATCTCAATATCACTGATCTTTCCCACGAGTTTCATTCCGATCGATAACTGACTTGCCACCAAACAAAGCTCGGGAGTCAAATCTCAATGAGTGTAGTATCGAGTATCAACCAATCTTTGGTCAAAACCAAAGTCGGCTATCTCACTACTTCCTAATGGCCAAGGATGAGTCAATTAAATGGTTCTAAAGGTCAGTTAGCACTTAATGACACTAAGGAAGCCTAATGTTATCCTTGACTGACACAAGGAGCATTAGTACAAGCCAAAGTATCACGCTAACGTAGCTATCATTTTGTCCATATTGGTATACGCCGTACAATTCCCATGATTTATTACTACTTACCTAAAAGGTGCCCCAGATCCGGGTGTAGGATCTTTAATAATAACCTAAAGAAGGACCCAAAAATGAAAAGCAAGCAAGTCAAACAATGAAAATAAGTAAAAGTGATCTAGCCCTAAGGTAACCCCACTTGTAAGTAAATATTCCCCAGCAGAGTCGCCAATTCTGTAACACGGTGGGAGAACTGACTTGGGTGTTTTGCATTTGATCGCAATTATTGCGGATAGCAAGAGTCGCCACCGACTTTTCTTTTATCAAATAAGGAAAGGGTGAAAAGAACAAGAAAGACCTTTCGAGATTATTTCTTGAGTTTGGGGGGTAGGTTATGAAAAGGGAAGGTGATAGCACCCTTTTCATCCGTAGTTATCTACGGGCTCTTAGTTTCTTTCTAGATCACTTTCTTTTGTTTGAAAATGTGCTTGTGGCGTGGGTTTTGAAAGTATTTTGAAAACGTCTTTTTAATGGTTCTCGTTTCTATAAGAACGCGTACAAAGTGTTGTTTTCAAAATAGTTCAAAGAGGTGTTTGTGGAATGTATTTTTGAAAGTAATTTTGAAAAGTGTCTTTGTAATGGTTCTCGTCTCTATAAGAACGCATACAAAAAGGTTTGTCTTTTGAAAATGTTTCAAAATGAAAGTGTGGGTGTATAAAATGTTTTTTTTGTGAGCAAGCGAGCAATTAGGAGAATCCTACCTACTCAAAAGGTCTTAATGTTCTTTTCCTCCTCCTTTAGATGTTGCTATCTTACCATTGATTTGGTTAGAAGCCCCATCATTGGATGTTAAGGGACAGGCGTGGGACGTTTGTATAGTCATAGAAGGCAACCTATGGGGCATTTTAGCAATGTCGTTTAGGGACTAGATCGTTTACCGGAGGCAACATTGAGGGTCACGAGGGACTATGATCTTTTATCGAGGGTATTTACTAAAACGCCCATATTTGAGGGACATGACTATTTTTCCAAGGCAACAAGTTAGATTACCTTAAGGGTGCATGCGTGAATAGTGTGTTTGATTTGCATGCATTTAGTCTTTGATTAGGGGTTGTCTACTTGTTGTTTTTATCTTGCCATACATACCATATTTTACTAGCAATCATACAAAAGTAATAAAATACAGAAAGATAAAATCCTACACTATTACAACCATATTGAATAGCATGAAAATATATAGGAAAAATAAAATAAAATCAAGAAAAAGGGGTCTTTGATTCAGGCAGAAGCATCCTTCGATTCTGCACTTATGGACTTCCTTTGATTTGGGCCTGGAATCAGCAAGGGGTGCCTTTCGACTAAGGCCTTGGAGTCATCATGGTGTGCCTTTTGACTGGGGCCTGAGAGTCAGCGTGGTGTGCCTTTCGATTGAGGCCTGGGAGTCAGCATGGTGTGAATTTCGACTGCTTCCTTCGTTTGAGGCTTGGAGTTAGTGAGGGAGCCTAAGGCTTCGTTTCATGCTCTTGTCTCCTATTTTTTCGTTTGATATTTTGAATAGTAACATGGCCTAAGGCCATGCTAGAATTACCTTAGGGCCAGGTTAGTTCTTAAGGCATATTTAATAACGCAAGAGACAAAAACAAAAGGATTAGCCATGAAAATATAGTAAAAGGGTGGAAACAAAAAGAAGAACAATGGTATGTACATGTTTGAAACGAAAAGAAAGTTTATTCACATATTAAGGCCTAAAACGAAGGATTCAAGGGTAAGAGGGACTTACCTTGCTTCAAGCTGGAGCGTGTGTTGGACCTTTAGTGGTTTCCTTGAGTACTTCTGGATTCGAAGGGAGAAAATGACGTCTCTAAGACTGGATTCGAAGGAGGAGAACAAGTGTGATGTTCTTTTTACTGGATTCGAAGGGTAACAAGGTGTCGAAATGTTTTAGATTCAAAGGGGGGAGGTTTTTAGATTCTGGGTTGTTGTTTAATAAGTGTTTAAGTGTTTGAGAGTTTGATGATTTTTGAGAGTGTTTAATAATTTTGAAGATTCGTTACTCTAGCCAAAAAGTGCCCCTTGAGCTTCCAAATGCTTCTCTATTTATAGATAAAATAATGAATATGTTTGAAGTAACCAGGTTTTTATGATGACACACCATGGTTTGGTTAAGGGTGAAACAAGTCTTGTCCCTTTTCGTTAGTCCCCAATTTCCAGTATAAGTGGGGGCCTACTGGCAGGAGATTTGACATATGCTTCTGGCACTACTTTTCGTTAAGACCTAAATCAGGTTGGAAGCTAATTTTGTGATAAAAGTAACCTTTATGAAAAAAGGGTACGTAGCCTTTTGCTATTTTAACCAAAAATGACATTATCCAATAGACAAAGCTTCAAACCTTTGTACAAGCCTCTGATCATATAAATATTTGGAAGCAACATAGCTTGACAAGTATGGTAAGGTGTTGTACCCAAAAATTTGCCCTCCCATATTTCTCAATACATGTCAAGTAATGTCCTCAAGTTGCTCAAGAAAGTCCAAGAGTTGACCAGACAAACTCTCTCCTTAGACAGTCTACTCCAAATTAGGGTTTCATTTTGCATCAAGATGCTTGATTCCAAAGGATCCCAAATTCTCACCATTGTCCTAATATTTTCTCAAGATCATCCATGTCAAGTTTCAAGCCTTGCAGAGGAAGTTTGCTCAGTCAATTGCTTAAATACCTAGAAATCGACTCTGCTAGGTCAAAAGTCAACTGTGGCCCAAATATAGTCAAACTTCAAGATTTTTGGTCTACATACTCATTTTGAAGTATTATTCATCATTTTTTCAAGGGTTGATCATGATTCCTCAAGGATTGCTCACAATTCATCAAAACCCCAAAGTTGTTAAATTAGGGTTTTGTAGAAAAAAGTCAACTCAACTTTGACTAAGCATAACTTTCTCATAGTTTATCAAAAATGACCCATCCAAAGTTCATTTTGAAGAGGATGTAATTCCCTACAATTCATCTTCAGCTCCCAAGTTCAAAATATGCACTCACAAGAAGATATGAATTTGGACATTATAGGTCATTTTGGAAAGTCAACAAAAACACCTTTTGGGTCAAAGCTTCATACATGAACATGGAAGACTCAATTAAGATGAGACCAAAAGGGTTGCTTAGGGGACATCTTAAGATTTCTAAAAAGTCCAATAACACATCTCTAGGGTCAAAATTGAGAGAGTTATGCATTGGCCAAGTTGACCCTTTTTGTTAAATTGCCAAAAGTCAAATGTGTCCAAAATTGCATTTTTTGCTAAATGGGCCTAACTTTTTATGCTTGCACTGAGCTTGTGATGTGATCCACGACCCATGAGCCCTTCCACTTGTCATTCTTTTACTTTTATTATTTATTTTGATTTTATTTCATTTAAATCAAATACAATCAATATAAAATAATGAAAATATCAAAAATCAATAAAAACTTGAGATTTTGTGCATGCTTAGATTCATTATACAGCTGGAGACAAGATCAAATCGTGCAAGGTTTCATATGGACAGAAAAAGAATGAATTTGCTTATTTTGGAAAGATTTCGTGCAAGGATTAAATCATTGATCAATCTTCATAATTGGAAAAGATTTGATACAAACTTTAACCCTAATGCACTCTAGTATACATAAGAAACGAAGGTAGACCAAAGAGAGAGGGTGGAGGCGTGCAAAGATGGAGAACCAATTGCAAAAGTTCAAGGAAAAAAGTGAAAACAAAATTCCAAGTTGCAGGCCATCTCAAGCCATTCTAACCATACCAATCATTTGCTGGACGTCCCAGGATCGTGTTTCAATCGTTAGCAAGCCTCCCCATGCTCAGAATCACCCTGTAAGGTTCACACGGTTTGCCTATGTTCTTGAATTCGAATACATTGATTCTGGCATATTTAGCATGATTAATTGACATATTTATAATCTTTGAGATGTTTGTAAGCTAATGACTATATTCAATTGCATTTTTATTGACTGAACATAAAACGGTCATGGCTATGGTTTGCTCTTCGTTTTTAGGGGTTTCTCATACAGGAAAAATTGGGCATTGATAATGGTACCATGATGCTCGTGGGGTTGAAACGATTTTATTGGTACCTTTGATTTTCATTTATCATACGCGTACAGGATTTTGGAAATGCACTGGGGCTATACCTACGCTTAATGTCCGTAGGTAAAAGTTACAAAACTTACAGCGACAGTGGGAGGAAGAAGATGGATACGTCACGATCCCTGACTTGCCAGTTTGAATTTCGCGCGTTTTAAAAGTTTAACATTTTGTTTGTATTATATAGTATTTGTTTGTTATTGTTTATACAACTAAAACAGCCAGCTCAATTGGCAAGCGTGCATGGGGAGAATGCTTAAGGGCCTAGGTTCGATCCCCAGGTCCCAACTTTTATTCATGTTTTTCTTGAATAGACAATCCAGTGTATCACATGGCAAGGGACCCACCATGTACTATCCAGATCTGATCGTTCAATCCATCAACGCCCCAGATCCAAGGCTTATCCCTTGAAGGTCCAGTATGCGCTTGAGTCAAGCATGCACACAGGATTGGGCAAAGTCAAAAAGGGCCAGGAATTGTTGGGCTAAGAAATCAGATTCACACCCCCTCTTTTGCTAATGCTATCAGGCCCATTCTTTTTTTATTTTCTCTAATTTATTTCTTTTATTTAATTTAATTTTCTTAATTATTTTTAACAAAATTAATCTTTTTTTCACAAAATCATAAAATCAAGAGTTTACAAAAAATTAGATTTAGGTTTTTTTATCAAATTTAATTTAATTTAGTTTAAATTAATTTAGGGAAATTCTAACTTTTTATATATAATTAAAACCAATTAGAAAAATTATGGTTAGGCTCTTGATTTAATATTCATTTCTTTCTTAAAAAACAAATACAAAAAATAAGTTAACTTAATTATTTTTCTTAAATTAAAACTAATTAGTGATTAGGTTCTTTTTTATTCAATTGAACTTTATTTTCTCAAATAACACAAAAATGACAAAAAATGATTTTCCCTTTAAATTACAATTAGGTATAGTTGGAGTCAAAACCCTAGTTATCTTGTTCTCGATTCATCACGCGTTTTTATTATTTTTTTTTGCAATATTGATGTAACTGTCTATGGTATGTAATAGTTTAATCTAGGATTTTCTTTATTTATCGTCTTTTGCGGGTTGTTTGGCTATGTAATTAATACCTACCACGAAGCCTTGTAATAGCGTAGGTTTATTTTCTCGCATTTTTATTTTCGCAAATATTAACTGTTTAGATGTATGTTAATAGGATTGTATGACAAGATTGCATGATAATTTAAAACGGCTAGGAAACTCTAATGTGCAAAGATAATAACTGAAATCAAATCACTCTCACATGTGCACTACTAGGGTATACTCTCACTTCGGTTGCCTTTGGTAAACGATCATTAAGTATAGGGTGTCTTAGTGTTTTCCCTCCTGTCTAACAAAGATCAAAAGTCTCATTCGGAAATGTTGCCTCGGAAATGTCGCCTCGGAAATGTTGCCTCAAATATGATCTTAAGACTTTAGGGTTATTACTAAGACGTCCTAATATTGATTTAGTGATCGTACGTACCTTACGAATTGACCCTTACAAATCCAACGACGATGCTACCTATTTCTCAATAGTAGGATAGCATTGTCTAAAGGAAACAAGAATAGAAACGATCTTTTTTTCGAGTAGGTAGATGCTAGTAGGTACTTGCTCAAATTAAACTCTTCACACTTACACATTTTCAAAACAATTTTCAAAACAACTTCGTCACACCCTTGAGGATTGATACAAGGGTTATCACGAAGTCAAAACTTTTCAAAACAAAGCACACACACAATCAATTTTGAAAGATGAGCAAGTACCTAAGAGCCCATGGAAAACCATGGATAAAAAGGGTGCTAATACCTTCCCTTTCTATAATCTACCCCCCGTACTCAGAATATCTCGAAAAAGGATTTTTTTTTCTGTACTTTTTTCCTTTCCGGTTAGATGAAATAAAAGTCAATGGCGACTCTTGCTTACCGTGACATTTTGCAAATGCAAAACGCAAACCAGCATTTTCAAAAACAGTCGGTTCTGCCACCGTATCACAGAATTGGCGACTCTGCTGGGGAGTTAATAAATGGGGTATACCTTAGGATCTAGTTCATCATAATTGCTTCTCTTGATTGTTTTGATTGCTTTACCTTTAAGGGTTTTGTTTGGGAGTTACTATAGATCCTAACCTGGATCTGGGGACACCTTTTAGGTAAGTAACAATAGACTGCGAGGGAACTGTACGGCGTTGATCGATACGGTTAAAGCATTAGCTACATTGATGTGGCACATTGGTTGGTACTGGCATCCCTTGTGGAGAAACGAGGAGAATACGGGTCCACTGCATGGTGTCGTTAAGCATCAACAGACCTTAGAACCTTTAATAGACCAACTTGGCCATTAGAAAGTAGTGAGATAGCCGACCTCAGTGTAAAGGTGAGAACTGGTTGATACTCGATGCTACACTCATTGAGACCATACTCTCGAGATAGTTTCGGCCGCAAGAAAAGATTGGGTGAGCTGAAACCATGACCGATGGAGGATGGTCAGTGAAATTGAGATCCTCTAGAACCTGGTTACTTTTTCTAGGACAGGTTGAAACCAACTTAACTTCAAGAGGGTACTACCTTTGACCTCATGCAAGCCTTAAACCTAAGTGTTTTGTGTGATTTGACTGTGCTTGCAATACCTTTTATCTACTATACCTGTTGTTTTTATCATGACATCATGCATCATAACATGGCATTCATGCTTCATTATACTAACCATTTCAAAGACCAAGGGAATTTATCTTTGTTCTGTTTTGCCGATTATGGCTTCCGTGCGCAGAAATACCATCCGAGTTAACTTTGTGCAAATACCTGCTCAACTTAAAGAGTTAGCCTCAAGAGTTTCTGAGACTTCTACGTTCATTAAAAGACATGGTAAGGTTCTTAGCCTGGTCACCTCAAAACTTGATGAGCAGATGATGAGTGTACTTTTCCAGTTCTTTGATCCTGTGCATCATTACTTCACCTTCCAGATTACCAGCTGGTTCCCACTTTGGAAGAGTTCTCTCACTTATTGGGCATATCCATACTTGAACAGGTACCCTTCACAGGTATGGAAGAGGTTCCTAGACCAGAAGACATTGCCTCATCTCTTCATCTGAAACGGGCTGATGTAGTATCCAATTGGGAAACACTAAGCGGGGTCGAAGGTTTCTTAGCCAAATTTCTGATAGACCAGGCTCAGCTATTTTGGGATAATTTGGATTTTCGGGCTTTTGAAGATATCTTGGCTCTCCTTATCTATGGTTTGGTTATCTTCCCGAATCCGGATTCCTTTGTAGATGTGAATGTTGTCAAGATTTTCCTTTCTCGCAATCTTGTGCCTACTCTACTGGGTGATATCTTGCATGCCCTCTACACTTGTACTGTGCGAAGAAGAGGAACTATCATGTGTTGCATGTCGTTGCTGTCGAGGTGGTTTATTTCGCACCTCCCTAAGTTTGTGCTGAAGAACGAAGAAGGTTTGGGATGGTCCTACAGAATAATGTCACTTGCCCATACAAACATTCATTGGTGTCCCGGGCTATGGAAGACACTATTGTTATTGATCATTATGGGGGATACCCTAATGTCCCATTGCTTGGAAACAGAGGAGGTATAACCTACAATCCTTGTCTAGCTTTGCGACAATTTGGTGGTGCTCAGAGAGATGGTCCCCACGAGCTACTTCTTGAGGATATTGCATTTGACTACAAGGAAGACGTTGAGGAGCATCGCCAGAGATTTATACGAGCTTGGGGCATGGTGAACAGATTTGTCCCCCAAGAGTTGGGACCAAGGACTTCCCTTCCTATGCAGCCTTACCTCCAATGGGTCCGAGCTCGTGCCCAGAAGCTTGGGATGCCTTATGAAGCCGTATTTCCAGTAATTGTGGAGCCCACTAATGAAGAAGGCGTTCCTTACACAGTTCTTTATCCTTACATGCCCACTCATCCTGGTGAGTTATAGAGGTCTTGGGTCCAGCTGAAAGAGGAGAGGGATACTTACCGGGAGAAGTACCATGAGCAAGAAAGGAAGATTTTGAAGCTCACCAGGCAGCTCGAGGAAGAAAGAGTGATCAATAACTACGTCAGCACAAAGAGGGAGCGTCCATGGGACTTTTGATTTTGCTTTTCTAGTTTTTGATTTGTTTTCCATTTATTTCTTTGTAACGCCTTAAAGGCATTGTTGAACCTTTTACAAGTTAATCTAATAAAAAAATTTATTTTTGTTTTGCAAATTTAAATTTCCCAAAGTCTTTGAAATCATTACATGCGCATCCCATTATCATGCACACCATTATAGGTACCATTACAGGTTTCTCATCTTCTTCGCTGTTTATTTCAGCAGAAATGTCTTCTGATCGAGCCATCAAAGATCTTCAGGCACAGAACGCCCAATTCCAACAGATGTTCTTAAGTTTGGCTAAAGGGCAAAAGGATTTGAAGACCCTAATTCTGAAAGAGAAGAAGAAGAAGAAGAAGGTTGGTATTCTGAACATGGGTAGAAGATTCGAAGAAAGGATAAGACAATCAGCTGATTTGACCTCCTTATCCAAGGACGAAGTGAACCAAGAAAGGGTAAAAGACCCTAGTCCAGCAGTTTCTGATAACGATACGAATTACGATGATGAGAAATATCCTCCTGCTAAGGATATGTACAAGCAGCTAGAAGACCTTCTGAGTGCTATGGAGATTCAGAAGATCCCTGGTTTGGATTTCGGAGAATTATGACTGGTGTCGGGAGTGGTGATCCCTCATAAGTTCAAAGCTCCGATTTTTGCCAAGTACGATGGAGTATCCTATCCAAAACTCCATCTCCGCTCGTATGTAAGGAAAATCCAACCCCACACTGATGATAGAAATTTGTGGGTACACTTCTTTCAAGATAGTCTGTCAGGGACTCAGCTTGAATGGTTTTATTAGTTAGAAGGAGCCAGTGTCTGAAACTGGGAAGACCTTGTTGCTGCTTTTTACAGGAAGTATTAGTATAACGCCGACCTTGCTCCAACTCGTACTCAACTCCAGGGTATGTCTATAAGTACAAGTGAAAGTTTTAAGGACTATGCTCAAAAGTGGAGAAACTTGGCTGGAAGAGTCCAACCCCCTTTGTCTGATAGGGAGTTGGTTGACATGTTTCTAGGGATGCTATCTGGTCCATTTTTCAATCATATGATCGGCAGTTCATCGTCTGGGTTTACCGAGTTAATTTTGACTGGAGAGAGAGTAGAAGCTGGAATTCAAAGTGGTAAGATACAGAAGGATGCTTCATAAAGTGCAGTAAAGAAGCCTTTCACCGGTAAGAAGGAAGCTAGCGCAGTCTATGGCCCGAGGGTCCAAAGCAGACCTGAACACTGTTAAACGGTAAATGCTGTAGTGATATCAATACCCGCAGTTTCTCCCCAACGTAACAATCTACAAATGGTGGAAAGACCACAACGGCAGTTTACCCGCATCAACATGACTTTGGCTGAAGTTCTGCCTCATCTGTTAAAGTCTAACTTGGCAACCTTGAAAGAGGCTCCCAAGAATCCCAACACTGCTTCCCCCAGATACAATCCCAATGCCCACTGCGCCTATCACTCTGAAAGTCCAGGTCATGATACAAATGATTGTTGGTGTAAGTGTTTGCTTGTTGGCATTAATTTTTGGTAAAACCAGATTTGCAAATGTCATGACTGATGTCATAACATTCTGGGATAAAGACAAATTCTGCAGATGGAATGTTCTACAGGAACAACTCAGTATGAGTGAATATCATGATGATTAAGCTATGATCATATGTACTAAATTCTACCAAAATCAGTGAGCAGGATACATGATGTCATAACCAATGTTAAGACATCCTTTACTGATCAAGTTGTTGTGCAGATTTATTATTCCTGAGAATTTTCAGGAATCTGGTGTGCTATTCTAAGTTGAATATATTGATTAGATCAGATGCTCACGTGGATATTAGGTTAACCTTGCTTAACCCTAATCTGTTATGATGAAAGCCCAAGACCAAGTCTTTAGGTTAACTTTGGTTAACCCTAGCTATTTTTATAGAAGCCCAAAATGAAGAATAGACTGCATATATATTTCTCACGAATCCTAATGGTGTGCAGCGCTTTTGAGAGAAGATCAATAAGGCATTATGTAGTTGTGATAGTTTTAGTAATTACTGTGAGCCAAGCAATTATCACTTGATAAGTGACTTGGAGTAGGATTTGGTTGTAAGGGTTGTTTATCACTCAAAGCTTTGAAGCACGAGTGTTGTGTCTCTTGATTAAAGCTTTGAAGCAAAATCAAGCGTGTGTATTGAAGAATGTCTTCATAATCTTATTAATCAGTAGATTAGTATCACTGCTGTGATTGAGGGGGAGTAATTAGGAACTCAGGTTTAAGTAGGACTTAGATTGAAGTTGCATTGGGAAGGTCTTAAGTGAAGGAGATAAATTGGTTGGTTTATTCCTAAATTAATACCTCTTATAGTGAATTTCCTCCCTGGCTTGGTAGCCCCTAGATGTAGGTGTTGTTATACATTGAACTGGGTTAACAATTGATTGTGTTCTTTAGTGTCTTTTAAATTACTGTTTGGTTTGTGTACAATTTGTCAGATACGGTGTCATAACATTCACTATGACATTAAGTATCTGTTGCCAGAATTTCAATTGGCATCAGAGCAGGCACCCTGCCTGTCTTTCTGGGTGAGATCTAGGGATATTATTTTCTAGCGCTATGGACAAGGAAGGAGGATTTGGGAACAGACCACCTATTCTGAATGGATCAAACTATAACTACTGGAAACCCCGTATGATTGCCTTCTTGAAGTCACTGGACAATAAAGCTTGGAGAGCTGCTGACAAAGGATGGAACCATCCCTCCATAACTGGGAAAGATGGGACGACTAGTCTGAAACCTGAGGAAGAATGGAGCAAAGAAGAAGAAGAGTTAGCCCTGGGTAACTCTAAAGCATTTAATGCCTTGTTCAATGGAATTGATAGAAACATATTCAGACTAGTACATCAATGTGAACTGGCCAAGGATGTTTGGAACACTCTCAAAACCACCCATGAGGGTACATCCAAAGTAAAAATGTCAAGACTTCAGATGCTCACTACCAAATTTGAGAATCTAAGGATGAAGGAAGATGAGACCATTCATGAGTTTCACATGAACATCTTGGAAATTGCCAACACCTCAAGAGCATTGGGAGAAAAGATGTTAGAAGAAAAGCTGGTGAGAAAGATTCTCAGATCCTTGCCTAAAAGGTTTGCAATGAAAGTGACTGCTATAGAGGAAGCTCAGGATATCTGTAACTTGAAGGTTGATGAACTCATTGGGTCACTTCAGACATTTGAGATGGGGATCAGTGACAATGTTGACAAGAAAAATAAGAGCATAGCCCTTGTATCCAATACTGAAGATGAAAGCAAGGAGAGTGATGAAGAGAATATATCAGAAGATATAGCTATGCTTGGAAGGCAGTTCAACAAAATCATCAAGAGAATGGACCCAAAGTCAAGGTCAAATGTCAAGAACATTTCCTCTGACATTAGCAGATCCTATGACTCCAGCAGAAGAACTAAGTCTGAAGAAAAGGGAAATCAAAGCAGAGGAATCCAATGCCATGGATGTGAAGGATATGGGCACATTCGAGCTGAATGTCCTACCTTTCTAAAGAAACAAAAGAAAGGAATGTCTGTTACTTGGTCTGATGGTGACTCAGAAAGTGACTCTGAAAAAGAATTTGCTAAACTAGTTACTGCACTATCTGGTGTTTGTAACTCTGATAATGATTCTAGTGATGAGGAAGTGACATTTGAAGAACTTGCTGACTCCTACAAGAAGCTATGTATCAGAAGTGCTAAAGTCTGTCAACAAAATGAGAAACAGAAAAAGCTCATAGTGAAGTTGGAGGTTGAGAAGAAGGCAGACACTGCTACTATAAGCCATCTCAAAGGTGAAGTTCTAATGTTGAACTCCAAACTTGATCAGATGACTAAGTCTGTCAAGATGTTAACAACTGGAACTGACAAGTTGGAAGAAATCCTTCAGGCTGGACAAAATGCAGGAAACATCTCTGGTCTAGGATTTGTGGCTGCAAAGAAATCTGATGTTGACAAGAAGAAGACCAGGCCTGATAAACAAATGTCAAAGCAGCTGTCACAACATAGGACTCAACATCAAGAACAGAGAAATATGAAGAAAAAGTATCAAAGATGGAGATGTCATTATTGTGGGAGGTTTGGTCACATAAAGCCATTCTGCTTCAGACTATATGGATATCCTAATCAGACCCCATATGTCAAACCTAAGCCTAACAAGGCACCATATACTCAACAGTGGAATAAAAAGACTGCAGCCATGATAGCTCAAACCTCCCTTAGAGTTTCTGCCAAGGAAGACTGTTACTTTGACAGTGGATGCTCTAAACACATGACTGGAATCAAGAATCTGCTGAATGATGTCAAACCTCATACTACTAGTTATGTCACTTTTGGAGATGGTGCTAGAGGAGGAATCAAAGGAGTTGGAAACTTGGACTGCCCTGGGGTTCCAAACCTAAATGAAGTGTTGTTGGTAAATGTTTTGTCTGTTAATCTCATAAGTATCAGTGAATTATGTGATCTGGGATTCAAGGTCAACTTCACCAAGTCTGAATGTCTTGTAACTAATGAAAAACAAGAAGTTGTAATGAGAGGAGTCAGATCAAAAAACAACAATTACTTATGGGAGTCTGAGAACACTAACTACTCTTCTCTGTGCTCTATAGCCAAAGAAGAAAAGGAAGTGAAACTGTGGCACCAAAAACTTGGTCATTTACATCTTAGAGGGATGAAAAAGATCATATCCACGAAGGCTGTCAGAGGGATTCCAAGGCTTCATATTGATGAAGGGAGAGTTTGTGGTGAATGTCAGGTTGGAAAGCAAACTAGAATGTCACATCCAAAGACAAGACATTTGACCACCTCTAAGGTGCTAGAACTTCTACATATGGATCTGATGGGTCCCATGCAGGTGGAAAGTCTTGGTGGAAAGAGATATGCCTATGTTGTTGTGGATGATTTTTCCAGATTCACCTGGATAACCTTCATTAGGGAAAACTCTCATGTATTTGATGTATTTAAGGAATTGTGCAAAAGAATTCAAAGAGAAAAAGAAGGATGCATTGTCAGAATCATAAGTGATCATGGTAAGGAATTTGAAAATAGTAAGTTTGATGAGTTATGTTCCTCAGAAGGAATCAATCATGAGTTCTCTTCACCTATAACTCCTCAACAAAATGGAGTTGTGGAAAGGAAAAACATGACTATACAGGAATCTTCCAGAGCAATGTTAAATGCCAAGAAGCTTCCTATTCATTTTTGGGCTGAAGCTATGAATACAACCTATTATATCCACAACAGGTTCACCTTGAGAAAGGGAACATCATCCACCCTTTATGAACTATGGAAAGGAAGAAAGCCTACAGTGAAGTACTTCCATGTCTTTGGGAGCAAATGCTATATTCTGACAGATTGTGAACAAAGGAGAAAGATGGACCCTAAAAGTGATGAAGGAATATTCCTAGGATACTCTACCAACAGCAGAGCATATAGGGTGTTCAATTCCTGGACCAAAGTTATGATGGAGTCTATAAATGTCATAGTTGATGATCACCATGAGGAAACAAATCTCCCATATGATGTTGAGACATTCTTTGAGACTTTAACACAAATGTCTAAAAAGGATGATGTGCCTAATCCTACTACTTCAGAGTCTGTATCAAAGGAAGCTAACAAAGATCCTTCCATCAGAATTCAGAAAGATCATCCTAAGGAACTCATCATAGGAGATCCTAACAGTGGAGTCACTACAAGATCTAGAGAAATCATCACAAACTCTTGTTTTGTGTCTAAGATTGAACCAAAAAATGTTAAAGAGGCTTTGACTGATGAATATTGGATTGGATCAATGCAAGATGAATTGAACCAATTCAAGCAACATGAAGTATGGGAGTTAGTTCCTAGACCAGAAGGAACAAACATCATTGGCACAAAGTGGATGTACAAGAACAAGTAAGATGCTGAAGGAGTTGTCACCAGGAATAAGGCAAGGCTTGTTGCTCAAGGATACACTCAAGTTGAAGGGGTTGATTTTGATGAGACTTTTTCTCCTGTAGCCAGACTGGAATCAATCAGACTTCTCTTGGGAGTTGCTTGTCTCCTTAAGTTCAAGCTGTTTCAGATGGATGTGAAGAGTGCCTTCCTAAATGGGTACTTAAATGAGGAAGTGTATGTGGAATAGCCTAGAGGATTTGTGGATCCAAACTATCCTGATCATGTCTACAAATTGAGGAAAGCATTATATGGTCTGAAACAAGCTCCTAGAGTTTGGTATGAAAGGTTGACAAAGTTCCTCACTGACAAAGGATACAGGAAAGGAGGTTTGGATAAAACTCTTTTTGTCAAGGATGAAGGAGGAAAGATAATGGTAACTCAAATTTATGTTGATGACATAGTGTTTGGAGGAATGTCAGATAAAATGGTTAAACATTCTGCTAACCAGATGCAAGCTGAATTTGAAATGAGCCTCATGGGAGAATTGACCTACTTTCTTGGACTACAAGTCACACAGATGGAAGACTCAATTTTTTTGTCTCAAAGCATGTATGCAAAGAATATTGTCAAGAAGTTTGGGATGGAGAATGCCAGACATAAAAGGACTCCTGCACCTACTCATTTAAAGTTGTCCAAAGACACAAGTGGGGAAAATGTGGATCAAAGCTTGTACAGAAGCATGATAGGAAGTCTGCTGTACTCAACAGCCAGCAGACCTGACATTGCCTTTGCAGTTGGAGTATGTGCAAGATACCAGACTGAACCCAAAGTAAGTCACATCAACCAGGTGAAAAGAATTCTGAAGTATGTGAGTGGAACTTACAATTATGGCATGCTGTACTCTCATGGATGTGAACCAATTTTGTCTGGTTATTGTGATGCTGATTGGGCTGGTAGTGCTGATGATAGAAAGAGCACCTCTGGAGGATGCTTATTTTTGGGGAATAATCTTGTTTCTTGGTTCAGCAAGAAACAAATATGTGTGTCTCTATCTACTGCTGAAGCTGAATACATAGCAGTTGGTAGCAGCTGTTCTCAAATGATCTGGATGAAACAGATGTTGATTGAGTATAATGTCACACAAGATGTCATGACATTGTACTGTGACAATATGAGTACTATTAACATATCCAAGAATCCTATACAGCACAACAGGACTAAGCATATTGACATTAGACATCACTTCATCAGAGATCTTATAGAGGAGAAGGTGATTAAGCTGGAACATGTTGCCACTGAACTACAACTGGCTAATATTTTTACCAAGGCACTTGATGCTAGTCAGATTGAGAATTTAAGGGACAAGCTAGGTATTTTCCAATATGAAGAGATGTAGCAATTAATTTTGCTTAATACAAGGTTTGAAAGAGATATTTTAATCAAGTTTATTCTGATTGGGCTAATCATTTGTTTCCCTCTTTCTTTCCAAAAGTTTAAGAAGAGGAATAGACATATTTATATCTCCCTCTTCTCAGTTTGCTGCATCACTCTCCATTCCCTCAAAAGAAAATTTCACACTCGCTGTCACTTGTATTCTCAATCTCTCAAGATGTCTCAACAATCTGTGTCATCATCTTCATCAAAGGCAACTGCATCTTCCTCACCCACTGACACCGAACCTAGGGAAAACGTAAACCCCATGGATGCTGATGTTCTTGAGGTAACTCCACTTCGTGCAATGGAAGCTGATCCTACTAAGGTCAAGAAGCTGCGAACCAGACATGTAAGAAGATTTATCTATGTTGTTGGAACCAGAACAAACTTTGATTATGGAAACTACATCTTTGATCAAACAATGAAACATGCTGAGAGCTGTGCAATTAAAGGCCCTATTGCTTGCTTTTCCCTCTCTCCTGTGTGGTATAATCATTGATCAATATCCTGATATTCTGGTTGAAAAGGACTATGTGTGCAAAAGAGCCCCTGCACTTGGTTTTCACTATAAGCTGTTTCAGGGAACACATGTCCCTGACATTGTTATGACATCTGCTGAGACATCAAATGTCAAAGCTTATTCCAAGAAAGTTGATGTTATAGTTGTTCTAAAAGAAACCTGCAGAGAGCTTGATGCAAGAAAAAGGACTCTTGAAGAGCTGATTACTAGTCTGGAACATGAGGAGAATGAAGAACATCATGATGGTTCTGCAAGAAGCTCACCAGAAGATGCTGCTGAAAATAGTGCTTCCTCAGGGGATGACAATACCTGAAGGTCTGTGTTTGCTGAGTTGTAAAGATTGATGCTGGAACTTGCTGCTGATATTTGATACCTTCTCTCTGTTTCTGTGTATTTTGGATTTCCTTTTGATGATTGTATAACTTGAAGTACTAGATCCTTTGGCCTCTTTATGGCTAAAAAGGGGGAGAAGTAATTGTGGTAATTTTGGTAGAATTGGATATTGGTAGTTAGATTAGCTGTTATTAAAAATCCTGCTGCATTCTAAACTATGATTGTTTAGGGGTTTTAGCCAAAAAAATTCCAAAGGGGGAGTTTGTAAGTGTTTGCTTGTTGGCATTAATTTTTGATAAAACCAGATTTGCAAATGTCATGACTGATGTCATAACATTCTGGGATAAAGACAAATTCTGCAGAAGAAATGTTCTACAGGAACAACTCAGTATGAGTGAATATCATGATGATTAAGCTATGATCATATGTACTGAATTCTACCAAAATCAGTGAGCAGGATACATGATGTCATAACCAATGTCAAGACATCCTGTACTAATCAAGTTGTTGTGTAGATTTATTGTTCCTGAGAATTTTCAGGAATCTGGTGTGTTATTCTAAGTTGAAGTATATTGACTAGATCAGATGATCACGTGGATATTAGGTTAACCTTGCTTAACCCTAATCTGTTATGATGAAATCCCAAGACCAAGTCTTTAGGTTAACTTTGGTTAACCCTAGCTATTTTTATGGAAGCCCAAAATGAAGAATAGACTGCATATATATTTCTCACGAATCCTAATGGTGTGCAGAACTTTTGAGAGAAGATCAATAAGGAATTATGTAGTTGTGATAGTTTTAGTAATTACTGTGAGCCAAGCAATTATCACTTGATAAGTGACTTGGAGTAGCATTTGGTTGTAAGGGTTGTTTATCACTCAAAGCTTTGAAGCACGAGTGTTGTGTCTCTTGATTAAAGCTTTGAAACAAAATCAAGCGTGTGTATTGAAGAATGTCTTCATAATCTTATTAATCAGTAGATTAGTATCACTGTTGTGATTGAGGGGGAGTGAGTAGGAACTTAGGTTTAAGTAGGACTTAGATTGAAGTTGCGTTGGGTAGGTCTTAAGTGAAGGAGATAAACTGGTTGGTTTATTCCTAAATTAATACCTCTTATAGTGAATTTCCTCCCTGGCTTGGTAGCCCCCAGATGTAGGTGTTGTTATATAATGAACTGGGTTAACAATTGATTGTGTTCTTTACTGTCTTTTAAATTACTGTTTGGTTTGTGTACAATTTGTCAGATACGGTGTCATAACATTCACTGTGACATTAAGTATCTGTTTCCAGAATTTCAGTTGGGCTCTTAGGAATAAAGTGAAAGATTTGCTGGAAGCTAAAGAGATTGAGTTTGATGCTCCCGAAAAGCCCAACGTTATAACTGCTCCTATGCCCAAGCATGGTTGTGGAGTCAATGCTGTGGACACCGATTCGTTTGTAACCTCTGTGGAAGAGATCTCTACTCCTTTGATGACGGTTAAGAAGAATTTGTTGTTGGCCGGTTTATTTCTGGGTTGTGGTGAAGGTTGCCACATGTGTTCAATTCTTCCTTCCGGTTGCTGTTTATTGAAGTCAGGTGTTTAGTGCCTGATGAATAATAAGGAAATTTTGTTTGAGAAGACTATGATTCCGTTTGAAGATGTTGCCATTATCACCATTTCTGCCAACCCTTCCAAGGTTTCCTCGAGAAAACCTGTTAGGGTTACACCCATTCCAAGAATTGCTTCGTTAATAATCACCGCTTTGGGTCCCATCCCATATACCTCAAACAAAGCTATCCCATGGCATTACAGTGCTGATGTATATTGCTATGGTGTTAAACAAGATTTGAGGGATGAAGAAGCCGATATGGACATCAGTAATATTGTTGGGACAAGCAAGGTCACCAGAAGTGGAAGACTCTTTTCTCCTGAGATCTCCCCTCCGACTGTTCACAAACCTGTTGTCATTCTGTCTGCTATTACACCAACTACTATCCCAGTTTCTACTCCAGTCATCACCCCTGTCGCCGAGCCATCTGGGACTCGGGACAAAGAAATCATAGGTGAGCCTGCCCAGACGGAGGCACCTAAGAAGATCATTGTAGAAACCTCGAAACAAGAGATAGAGGAAATTTTGAAAATAAACAAGAAGAGCGACTACAACGTAGTCGAGAAACTGGGGTAGACCCCGTCAAAATATCCATGTTGTCCTTGTTATTGTGTTCTGAAGCCCATGCAAGGGCTCTAATTGCATTCCTCAAGACTGTGCATGTGCCGCAGGAAACTTCAGCCGATCAATTTAAAGATTGCGTATCTAGCCTGACTGCCGACAATGGGTTAGGTTTCTCAGATGCAGATCTGACCGCTAAGGGGAGAAAACATAATGATGCTCTTCACGTCTCGATCGAGTGCAGGGGCACTACTATGCCCCATGTGCTAGTAGACACCGGATCCTCATTGAATGTTTTTCCAAAGAAAGCATTAGAACGTCTGGATTGTGAAGGTTTGATTCTAAAGCCGAGCAATATTGTGGTCAGGGCTTTCGACAGGTCAAAGAGAATGGTGCACGGGGAGGTGGAAATCACTGTTAAAGTTGGCTCTCAGACTTTTGCATCAACCTTCTATGTGATGGATATCAGACCATCATATTCTTGTTTTCTGGGTCGCCCTTGGATTCATAAGGCTGGGGCAGTGACTTCCACGCTCCACCAAATGCTGAAATATCCGGTGAAGGGGAAGATTGTCACGGTGCAAGGTGAGGAGGAGTATATGGTGAGTCATCTAAATTCTTTCCGCTACTTGGAGATGGACGCAGAGTTTATAGAAATGCCTTGTCAAAACTTTGAAGAGGTCCCTAAGACTTTGGCGTCATTTGAAGTTGCTACCGACAAACCTTCGATGAAGATGACTTCTCTCAAGGATGCCATGGCTGTAGTTGAAGAAGGTGGGTGTACCAATTGGGGTCGGCTCCCTGATTTTACTCACAAAACTGACAAATTTGGTTTGGGCTTTAGTACAGGGGCTCAGAGGGTTGTTAGGAGCGCGCGGATAGGAAGAACTCCTCTACATATCAGCAATCAGGGAGTTAATGCAATTGAAGATGGTGAAGAGGATTCAGACATCGACAACTGGATATACCCTACAACCAATGGTGGACCAAATAACTGGACGGCGAAGGACTTCATACCTGTTTCTTTTATTATGCAGTAATCGACTTTTTGTTTTAAGATTTGTAATAAATAAGTTTGAAACTTTACGGCCCGGTGCCTTGCCCGAGGCACCTTGGCTTTGCTTGTGAGGGCTTATTATTTGTCATTTCATATGTCATTAATAAAACATTGGACGTTTCTTGCATTATAAATTTTGCGCTCCTTGTTTTTTCCTTTTTATGTCTCTCGCTTTATCAAAATAGTTATTCTCTTACACACACTCACGTATCATAATGCAGATCCATATCCACTCTGGATCCCATTGACAACAACTCTGCTACTGCCAGTTATGACTTCGAAAATCTGATCAACCAAGTTGAGGATGAAGGTGAGGATGATTATGAGGTGCCTGGAGAACTTGCTAGATTGTTACTGCAGGAAGAAAGGGTCATACAGCCTCACGAAGAGCCAGTTGAATAAGTGAATTTGGGTACAGAGGAAGACAAGAAAGAAGTTAAGATAGGTGCGAATCTGGAGCCTAGTGTCAAACAATGGTTGATACAGATGTTACGCGACTATGTTAAGTTCTTCACCTGGTCGTATGAAGACAAGCCTGGTTTGGACACTGGTATTGTGGTACATCGCCTGCCGACTAAAGAAGACTACCCACCGATAAAGCAGAAGGTTCGCCGTATGCGCCCTGAGATGTCTGAGAAAATCAAAGCTGGGGTCATGAAACAGTTCGAAGCGGTATTTTTAGCTGTCACTTCTTATCTGCAGTGGGATGCCAACGTTGTTCCAGTGCCTAAGAAGGATGGTAAGGTACGGATGTGTGTGTACTATAGAGATCTGAACAGGGAAAGCCCCAAGGATGATTTTCCACTTCCTTACATCGATGTTCTGGTCGACAACACCGCGCATCATAAGATCTTCTCCTTCATGGATGGTTTTTCTAGCTACAACCAGATCAAGATGGCTCCTAAAGACATGGAGAAGACAACCTTCGTTACACAGTGGGGCACCTTCTGTTACAAGGTAATGCCTTTCGGGTTGAAGAATGCTGGGGCAACTTATCAGCGCGCCATGGTTGCTTTGTTCCACGACATGATTCACCATGAGATTGAGGTTTATGTTGATGACATGATAGCCAGGTCACCGACTGAGGGAGAGCACCTTGATCATCTCCAGAAACTGTTTGACAGGTTGAAGACGTACAAGCTGAGATTGAACCCGAACAAGTGTACCTTCAGAGTAAGGTCTGGTAAGCTGATGGGTTTTGTTGTCAGTGATAAAGGTATTCAGGTGGACCCTGCAAAGGTAAAAGCCATACAATAGATGCTGGCTCCCCGCACAGAAAAAGAAGTTAGAGGCTTCTTGGGACGTCTGAATTACATTGCTAGATTCATTTCTCACTTGACTGCTACTTATGAGCCAATCTTCAAGCTGCTGAAGAAAGATCAAGTGGTAAAATGGAATGATGAATGTCAGACCGCTTTCGAAAGAATCAAGGGATACCTTTAAGAGCCACCAATTCTGATGCCTCCAGTTGAAGGAAGACCTTTGATCTTGTACTTGATAGTGCTGGACAATTTGATGGGGTGCGTGATGGGGCAGCATGACGAGTCTGGCCGAAAAGAGCATGCTATTTACTACCTTAGCAAAAAGTTTACCGACTTTGAGACCCGATACTCATTGCACGAGAAAACTTGCTGCCCTTTGGCATGGGTTGCGTGCCGGCTGAGACAGTATATGCTGACTCACACTACCCTATTGATATCAAAGATGGATCTGATCAAGTATATCTTCGAAAAGCCTGCCCTGTCCGGAAGAATAGTAAGATGGCAGATGATCTTAACCGAGCATGACATCCAATACACAACCCAAAAAGCAATCAAGGGGAGTGTATTGGCAGATCATTTAGCGCATCAGGCCGTGGATGACTACCAATCCATGAATTTCGAATTCCCGGATGAGAATATCATGTTGGTGACCGACTATGAGGAACCTGGACCGGATGAAGGACCTGAGGAAGGATCCTGATGGTCTATGCATTTTGATGGAGCCTCGAAAGTGTTAGGTAATGGAATTGGCGCTGTAATTATATCTCCAGAGGACTGTCATACTCCGTTCACCACCCGATTATGTTTCAACTGCACCAACAATATGGCGGAGTATGAAGCATGTATCATGGGTCTTCGAGCTGCTATTGACCTGAGGATTAAGTTCTTGAGTGTATTCGGAGATTCTGCTCTAGTGATCAGTCAGATCAAAGGTGAGTGGGATACGAAGCACCCAAATCTTATTCCTTACAAAGAATATGTATTGACTTTGCTCCCACATTTTGAGGAGATAACCTTTGAACACTTCCCGAGAGAGGAAAACCAGTTAGCGGACGCACTAGCTATCATGTCTTCTATGTTCAAAGTCAAGTGGGACAATGAAGCTCCCCAGATTACCGTCGGTAAGTTAGATGAACCCACTCATTGCTATGACATTGAGACTAAAGAGGTAGCAGATAAACCCTGGTTTCACGGGGTAAAAAGGTATCTTGAGGCGCAAGAGTACCCCGAGGGGGCATCTGTTAATGATAAGAGGTTTCTGAGAAGGTTTGCTGCAAAGTTCTTCATCAGTAATGGTGTCCTCTATAAGCGTAACCATGATTCAACCTTACTGCGGTGCATAGACAAAAGCGAGGCAGAAAGGATCATGGCAGAATTACATGAAGGTACCTTCGGAACTCATTCCATTGGACATACCATGGCAAAGAAAATCCTACGGGCAGGATATTATTGGTCCACTATGGAAGCTGATTGTTATCAGCACTCTCGGACCTGTCATATGTGCCAAGTCTATGCTGATAAGGTGCATGTACCTCCAGTTCCTCTGAATGTTTTGACACCTCATTGGCCTTTCGCAATGTGGGACATCGACATGATCGGCGAGATCAGACCTACTGCGTCCAACGGGAATCGTTTCATTATGGTAGCTATTGATTACTTTACGAAGTGGGTCGAGGCAGCTTCCTTTTCTACAGTAACCAAGAACGTCGTGGCGCGGTTTATCTGACATAATTTGATTTGTCGATATGGTGTACCAGAGAGAATCATTATGGACAATGGTACAATTCTCAACAATACGATGATCACCGAGCACTGCAAACAGTTCAAGATACAACATCACAACTCTTCTCCCTACCGGCCGAAGATGAATGGGGCTGTTGAAGCAGCTAACAAGAACATCAAGAAGATTGTGCAGAAGATGACGGTGACATACAAAGACTAGCATGAGATATTACCATTTTCTCTTCATGGGTACCGTACCTCAGCACGGACATCAACAGAGGCAACACCCTACTCCTTGGTGTACGGCATGGAGGAAGTCCTACCCATTGAAGTCCAGATACCCTCTCTCAGAATTATGAAGGATGTGGGTTTGAACAAAGACGACTGGATCCAAACCCGACTTGATCAGCTGAATCTGATCGATGAAAAGAGACTTACTGCTATCTATCATGGTCAGACGTATCAAAAACGAATGATCAAGGCTTTTAACAAGAAAGTCAGACGTCAAGAATATCAAGTCGGGGATCTAGTGATCAAACACATCATACTACCGCAAGGTGATCCCAGGGGAAAATGAACCCCTGCATACGAAGGGCCATTTATGGTTAAGAACATTTTCTCGGGAGGAGCTATGATTCTAACCACCATGGATGGTGACGACCTTCCTCACCCCGTCAATGCAGACATAGTGAAAAGATACTATGCCTAATCAAAGCCCCATTAGGTTGACTGGCCTAGGAAAAAATAAGGGCTTCCCGGCGAACCAAAAGGGTTCGGGCAAAAGTAAGGGATGAAAATATAAAAAAAACTGTACACCCGGCAAGTCGAAAACCTGAAAAGGCGACTTGGGCAAAAAAGGGTATCCCGGTGGACTGAAAACCCGAAAGGGCGGTCCAGGAAAAAATTAGGGATTAAAGCGTAACACTATGTCTCATGGGATAATCTTGCAACCAGACTTCGGTATCAACTATCAAGCTCGGACAACGCCAATCAATCGGATCCATCTTCTACCAAGCAGCAAAGTGATGAGATGCTTGAAGATATAAAGGCAATAGCAGAGTTGGAACCCAATGGGATTGTTTTACATATTTGTTCTTCTTTCTTTTACAAATTGTAATTTCTATATTTCGGCAACGTTCTCTTACTAAGACGTCGGCCTCTTTGTACAAAAATGCCTATTATGGGCCAACTTCAAAATCAATACAGTTCATTTTCACAAGAAATTTCGATTTGTTTTTCTTTTTTCTTTTTTTTGTTTTTGCAAGAACGTCCAGTGATTAATTTATGATATATGCATTTGAAAGTAATGGTTGCTCATAAATATTTACATAAGAAACAAAAGACAATTACTCGTAATTCCAGGAACAGGGACAAACAAGAAGTGCCCAAACCTTACAGTTACTCTGCCCATCAGGTACAGGGATAGAGCCAGCTTGAGAATATGAGTAGTGGTACATACACTCCCCACAAAGTAAAAAGTATCCAAAGAAACGATGTCAGATTTCCCGAAAAAGACACAATTCTTCCCAGCTGAGGTTCACCATCGCGAGTGAATCAGTAAATTGTTCCCCAAGCAGAGTTTATTTCTCTCACAAGTAGAAATTCAATCTTCAGCTGAATTCATTATCACCAGCAGCGGAAATTCATCCCCAGCTGAGTTATCTCTCAGAGTCAGCAGATCTATCAATAGAGTATCTCCTCTCCAACAGAGTTATTCCCTCGCAGAGTTATCCTCAGACAGGGTCTCTTCCGGAAAAATATTCGCCAGCCAAGGGGCAAATCCCCGACATAGTCATCGTTGTTTACCATCCCTAACAGAAGCAGAGGAACTATGGTTTTTTATAGCAGTCAAGAATACCATTTCTCATACTCTCCAGCATTTCATGTTGGTACATCATGACATGTGCATACATCACATATAACAGAGTCTCATTTATTTTGAGAAACATCATCATACAATGCATCTCATGCATCATCATAACTAACCATGTACTTCTTTTAGGAAGGACAATTATTATCAACAATTTCCAGCAAGTCCATGATCAACACTCAAAGCTAAACAGAGTAATCATCGGTGCGACAAGAATAACCTTACCCAGGTTCCCTCTGCAGTTTCACCCAAACTCATTTTGAGGTAACCCTAATATCCAGGTTCCTTCTCAAGCCCTACTATCCAGGCTTTCATCTCGAGGTAACCCTACTATCCGGGTTCCTTCTTAAGCCCTACTATCCAAGCTTTCATATCGAGGTAACCCTACTATCCAGGTTCCTTCTCAAGCCCTACTATCCAGGCTTTCATATCGAGGTAACCCTACTATCCAGGTTCCTTCTCACAGCCCTACTATCTAGGCTTTCATATCAAAGTAACACTACTATCCAGGTTCCTTCCCACAGCCCTACTATCCAGGCTTTCATATCGAAGTAACCCTACTACCCAGGTTCCTTCTCACAACCCTACTATCCAGGCTTTCCTATCGAGGTAACCCTACTATCCAGGTTCCTTCTTAAGCCTTACTATCCAGGCTTTCATATCGAGGTAACCCTACTATCCAGGTTCCTTCTCAAGCCCTACTATCCAAGCTTTCATATCGAGGTAACCCTACTTTCCAGGTTCCTTCTCAAGCCCTACTATCCAGGCTTTCATATCAAGGTAACCCTACTATCCAGGTTCCTTCTCAAGCCCTACTATCCAGGCTTTCATCTCAAAGTAACCCTACTATCCAGGTTCCTTCTCACAGCCCTACTACCCAGACTTTCATCTCGAAGTAACCCTACTATCTAGGTTCATTCTCACAGGCCTACTACCCAGGCTTTCATCTCGAAGTAACCCTACTATCCAGGTTCCTTCTCACAACCCTACTATCCAAGTTCCTTCTCATAACCTTACCATCCAGGTTTCTCCTTATAACCTTACTATCCGCGTTTTTTCCTCTCTTATCCCCAGAACAGCAGTCCACATCACTGTAAGACCGGGGACCCAATCAAACACAATTGATTTCACATTTCCCCAACAAGTCACAGTGCAACATATACCCCGACCAAACACGCCGTGCACTTTCGCTTCCCAAACAGAATTATTCCCCAGTAGAGTAAAGGATAACTGAAGCTCCTAAAACCCTATTTTTTCTCAAGACAGAGACCAACATTCCCCAGCGAAGTCCTCCTCAACAACAGGTACACAGGTTCTCGCAAAGGAATCTCTTATGCGATCGACACTTCTTCTGATGGCATCTTTAATCCCATTTTCCATCATTGACATCCAAATGGAATCTATAGGCCCATTCCCGATATCTCAAGACAAGTATCACTTCATACGAGTGTAAATTTATGGACACTCTAGTGTTCAATCATCTTCCACCTTTAGATCACGAAAGGCAGACAAGCCAATTTACATCCTCAGGTTTTAGAAGATTGAACAGGGGCAGCTGTTGTACCCCAAAATTTTCCCTCCCATATTTCTCAATACATGTCAAGTAAGGTCCTCAAGTTGCTCAAGGAAGTCCAAGAGTTGACCAGACAAACTCTCTCTTTAGACAGTCTACTCCAAATTAGGTTTCATTTTGCATCAAGATGCTTGAGTCCAAAGGATCCCAAATGCTCACCATTGTCCTAATATGTTCTCAAGATCATCCATGTCAAGTTTCAAGCCTTGCAGAGGAAGTTTGCTCAGTCAATTGCTCAAATACCTAGAAATCGACTGTGCTAGGTCAAAAGTCAATTGTGGCCCACATGCAGTCAAACTTCAAGATTTTGGGTCAACATCCTCATTTTGGAGTATTATTCATCATTTGATCAAGGGTTGATCATGATTCCTCAAGGATTGCTCACAATTCATCAAAACCCCAAAGTTGCTAAATTAGGGGTTTGTAGAAAAAAGTCAACTCAACTTTGACTAAGCACAACTTTCTCATACTTTATAAAAAATGACCCATCCAAAGTTCATTTTGAATAGGATGTAATTCCCTACAATTCATCTTCAGCTCCCAAGTTCAAAATATGCACTCACCAAAAGATATGAATTTGGACATTATAGGTCATTTTGGAAAGTAAAAAAAAACACCTTTTGGGTCAAAGCTTCATACATGAACATGGAAGACTCAATTGAGATGAGACAAAAAGGGTTGCTTAGAGGACATCTTAATCTTTCTAAAAAGTACAAGAATACATCAATAGGGTCAAAATTGAGAGAGTTATGCATTGGCCAAGTTGACCCTTTTTGCAAAATTGCCAAAAGTCAAATGTGTCCAAAATTGCATTTTTTGCTAAATGGGCCTAACTTTTTATGCTTGCACTGAGCTTGTGATGTGATCCACGACCCATGAGCCCTTCCACTTGTCATTCTTTTATTTTTATTATTTATTTTGATTTTATTTCATTTAAATCAAATAAAATCAATATAAAATAATGAAAATATCAAAAATCAATAAAACCTTGAGATTTTGTGCATGATTAGATTCATCATACAGCTGGTGACAAGATTAAATCGTGCAAGGCTTCATATGGACATAAAAAGATTGAATTTGCTTGTTTTGGAAAGATTTGGTGCAAGGATTAAATCATTGATCAATCCTCATAATTGGAAAAGATTTGATACAAACTTTAACCCTAATGCACTCTAGTATACATAAGAAATGAAGGCAGACCAAAGAGAGAGGCTGAAGGCGTGCAAAGACAGAGAACCAATTGCAAAAATTCAAGGTAAAAAGTGCAAACAAAATTCCAAGTTGCAGGCCATCTCAAGCCGTTCTAACCATACCAATCATTTACTGGACGTCCCAGGATCGTGTTTCAACCGTTAGCAAGCCTCCCCACACTCAGAATCACCCTGTAAGGTTCACACGGTTTGCCTATGTTCTTGAATTCGAATACATTGATTCTGGCATATTTAGCATGATTAATTGGCATATTTATAATCTTTGAGATGTTTGCAAGCTAATTACTATATTCAATTGCATTTTTATTGACTGAACGTAAAACTACAATGGCTAGGGTTTGTTCTTCGTTTTTAGGGGTTTCTCATACAGGAAAAATTGGGCATTGATAATGGTACCATGATGCTCGTGGGGTTGAAACGAGTTGATTGGTACCATTGGTTTTCATTTATCATGCGCGTACAAGATTTTGGAAATGCACAGGGGCTATACCTACGCTTAATGTCCGTAGGTAAAAGTTACAAAACTTACAGCGACGGTGGGAGGAAGAAGATGGATACGTCGCGATCCCTGACTTGCCAGTTTAAATTTCGCGCATTTTAAAAGTTTAACATTATGTTTATATTATATAATATTTGTTTGTTATTGTTTATACAACTAAAACAACCAGCTCAGTTGGCAAGCGCGCATGGGGAGAATGCTTAAGGGCCTGGGTTCGATCCCTAGGTCCCAACTTTTATTCATGCTTTTCTTGAACAGGAAATCCAAGGTATCACATGGAAAGGGACCCACCATGTACTATCCAGATCTGATCGTTCAATCCATCAACGCACCAGATCCAAGGCTTATCCCTTAAAGGTGCACCATGCGCACACAGGATTGGCAAAGTCAAAAAGGGCCAGGAATTGTTGGGCTAAGAAATCAGATTCACACCACCTCTTTTGCTAATGCTATCAGGCCCATTATTTTTTTCTTTTCTCTAATTTAATTCTTTTATTTAATTTAATTTGCTTAATTACTTTTAACAAAATTAATCCTTTTTTCACAAAATCATAAAATCAAGAGTTTAAAAAAAATTAGATTTAGGTTTTTTTATCAAATTTAATTTAATTTAGTTTAAATTAATTTAGGGAAATTCTAACTTTTTATATATAATTAAAACCAATTAGAAAAATTAGGGTTAGGCTCTTGATTTAATATTCATTTCTTTCTTAAACAATAAATACAAAAAATAGGTTAATTTAATTATTTTCTTAAATAAAAATTAATTAGTGATTAGGTTCTTTTTTATTCAATTAAACTTTATTTTCTCAAATAACACAAAAACGACAAAAAAATGATTTTCCCTTTAAATTACAATTAGGTATAGTTGGGGTCAAAACCCTAGTTATCTTGTTCTCGATTCATCGCGTGTTTTTTTTTTTCAATATTAATGTAACTATCTATGGTATGTAATAGTTTAATCTAGGATTTTCTTTATTTATCGTCTTTTGTGGGTTTTTTGGCTATGTAATTAATCCCTACCCCGAAGCCTTGTAATAGCGTAGGTTTATTTTCTCGCATTTTTATTTTCACAAATATTAACTGTTTAGATGTATGTTAATAGGATTGTATGACAAGATTGCATGATAATTTAAAACAGCTAGGAAACCCTAATGTGTAAAGATAATAACTGAAATCAAATCACTCTCACATGTGCACTCCTAGGGTATACTCTCACTTCGGTTGCCTTCGGTAAACAACCATTAAGTATAAGGTGTCTTAGTGGTTGCCCTCCTGTCTAACAAAGATCAAAAGTCCTGTTCGGAAATGTTGCCTCGGAAATGTTTCCTCGAATATGATATTAAGACTTTAGGGTTATTACTAAGACATCCTAACATTGCTTTAGTGATCGTACGTCCCTTACGAATTGACCCTTACAACTCCAACGACGGTGCTAACTATTTCTCAATAATAGGATAGCATTATCTAAAGGAAACAAGAATAAAAACGATCCTTTTTTCGAGTAGGTAGATGGTAGTAAGTACTTTCTCAAATCAAACTCTTCACACTTACACATTTTCAAAACAATTTTCAAAACAACTTTGTCACACCCTTGAGGATTGATACAAGGGTTATCACGAATTCAAAACTTTTCAAAACAAAGCACACACACAAGCAATTTTGAAAGATGAGAAAGTACCTAAGAGCCCATGAAAAACCATGGATAGAAAGGGAAATCAAAATGTAATTGTGCAAGCTTGGTACTGGAAAATCAAAATGTAATTGTGCAAGCTTGACAGTTTCCTTTTTTGACAGTTTCCTTTTTAGCTTGGTACTGGAAAATCAAAATGTAATTGTGCAAGCTTGAACCTTGAGAATCCTTGTTAGAAATTCCTTGAAAATGAGAGGGAAAATTTTGGGGTACAATAATGGGTCAACATATACTATCTTAGTCGGCAAGAAGCCCATGCCAAATTGCAACAAGTTTTCTCGAGCAATGACTATCTTATTTCACAGTCAGTAAACTTTTTGCTAAGGTAATATATTGCATACTCTTTTCGACCAGACTCGTCATGCTGCCCTAATACACACCCGATTGAGTTCTCTAGCATGGTTAAGTACATGATTAGAGTTCGTCCTTTGAATGGTGGCATCAGAATGAGAGGTTCTTGTAGATACTCCTTAATTTATCGAAGGATTTTTGACAATCGTCGTTCCATTTTACTACTTGATCTTTCTTCATCAGCTTGAAGATTGGCTCACAAGTAGCAGTTAAGTGAGAAATGAAATGGGCAATGTAATTCAATCGTCCTAAGAAACCTCTGACTTCCTTCTCGGTACAAGGAGCTGACATCTCTTGGATGAATTAACTTTTGTAGGATCAACCTCAATACCCTTACCACTGACGATGAAACCCAGGAGTTTAACGGATCTCACCCCAAAGGTGCACTTGCACGGGTTTAACCTTAGCTTGTACTTCCTCAGTCTTTCAAACAATTTGTGTAGGTGATCAAGATGCTATTCTTCAGTTTGCGACCATGCTATCATGTCGTCAACATAGACCTCTATTTCATGGTGAATCATGTCATGAAATAAGGCTACCATGGCACTCTGATAGGTTGCCCCGACGTTTTTCAACCCACAAGGCATAACCTTATAATAGAAAGTTCCCCAATGTGTAATGAAGGTAGTTTTATCCATGTCTTCAGGCACCATCTTGATATGATTATAACCTGAGAAGCCATCCATGAATGAAAATACCTTATGTTGGGTGGTGTTGTCGACCAAAACATTAATATGTGGTAGTGGAAAGTCATATTTAAGGATCTCCCTGTTCAGATCCTTGTAGTATACGCACATACACACCTTTCCGTCTTTCTCTAGCACCAGAACCAAATTAGCCACCCATTGAGGATATAACGTCACTGCCCAGAACCCTGAGTTGAACTGTTTCATAACCTCAACCTTGGTCTTTTCTGACATTTCCGGACGCATGCGGCGAACCTTCTGTTTTATCGGAGCACAACCCTCTTTCATTGGCAGATAGTGAAACATAATATCGGTATTGAGCCCTGGCATGTCTTCATATGACCAAGCAAATATTTCAACATATTCATGCAACATACGGATTAACCTGCTCTTGACACTGCTTTTTAAGTTGGCACCTATCTTGACCTCTTTCTTGTCTTCCTCAGTACCCAAGTTTACAACTTCGACCGACTTTTCGTGTGGTTAGATAGTCTTCTCTTCCTGTATCCAGAGTCTGGAAAGTTCTCCAAGTATTTCTCAATCTTCCTCACCTTCGTCCTCGGCTTGGTAGATTGGATTTTTGAAGTCATATACGGAAATAGCATAATCATTATCGATGAGATCCAAAGTGGATGAGGATCTACAATGTAGTGTGTGGGCGTGTGTAAGAACACATAGTTATTTGAAAATGCAATAAGATAAAAGAAAGACAGAGATCACAAAATTTGTATGTAAAACGTCCAATGTTTTTATTGAATGAGCAAATGTTTATGATTTATCAACCCTTTAACAAAAGAACCATTATGCCCCGAGTAAGACATAAGGTTTTAAAGTCATTGTTTATTACATAGTCAAAAACTTTTGCAAAAAAAAAACAGGAATATAGCTATTACTCCTGGCTAAAGGAGATGGAAAAGATGTCTTATGCCTTCCAGTTTTCCAGTCCATCACCCACGGTCGGGAATATCCTGCTATTGAAGTCACCATCACTGTCTGCATCCTCTATGACATTGACACTATTGTTGCTGATACAGAACAAAGGTCTCCCAGCATGAGCCCGACGAACAACCCTCTAACCTTTTGCAGTAAAGCCCAAACCAAACTTGTTTGACTAGAAAGGGATATTTGGAAGCTGACCCCAAATAGTATTACCACCTTCTTCAATAGTGGCCTTAGCCTCTTTCAAGGAGACCATCTTTTGCAGAGTTTTGGTGATCTTTGGAATGGATGAAACATCTTCAACAACAGCAAGAGAGATTACTTCAAAGGTTTGATAGGGCGTTTCAATGAATTCTCTATCCATCTTGACAAATCGGAATGAGTTGAGGTGGCTGACCATATATTCCTCCTCTCTACAAACAGTAACAATTTTCCTTTTCACTGGATATTTCAGTTTCTGGTGCAAAGTGGAAGTGACAGCACCTGCCCCATGGACCCAAGGGTTCCCCAATAAACAAGAGTAAGTCAGCCGGATGTCCATGATATAGAAAGTGGACTGAAAAATCTATGAACCCACCTTTATTGGGAGGTCCACCCCTCCATGCACCATTCTTTTCGATCTGTCGAAGGCTGGAACTATGATATTGCTGGGCTTTAGCACCAACCCTTCACAATCTAATCGGTCGAGAGCGCCCTTCGGCATAACATTCAGAGATGATCCTATGTCAATCAATACATGGGCCAATGTAGTGCCCCTGCATTTAAGGGAGACATACAGGGGCCCTATTGTGATTCCTCCCATCCGGAGTCAAGTCACCATCAGAGAAACCCAAACCATTGTCAGTTATTAGACTAGCCACATAGCTTCCAAGTTAATCTTCCGAAATTTCTTGCGGTACGTGGGCAATCTCAGGAATTTCACTAAATCCTTCACATGGGCCTCGGAACACAACAATAGTGACAACATAGATATTTTGGATGGGTCTGCCCCAACTGTTCAACAATTTTATAATCGCTTCGGCGAATGATCTTCAGAACCTCTTCTAAATCTTCTCCAGAAGTATCTTTAGCCGGAGCTTCTTTTGGCGCCTCCGTCTGGGCCGACTCTATCACTGGCTCTTTACCCAGAGCCCTAGTAGTCGTCTTGGTAGTTGTAACTTGAGCAACTGGAGAGATTTCCAGGGAGAAAATCCTTCCACTTCGTGTAATTTTACTAGTACCCACAATATTGTCAATACTGGGATCAACTTCTTCATTCTCTTCATCAGCTGATTCTTGCTTGACGCCATGGTAATAGACGTCAGATCCATAATTTCATGGAATAGCCTTCTCCGAGGAATATGGAATAGGCTCAGGCATTGTAATAACCAGATGAGCAATTTTCGAATTGGTGGTAATACTTATAGGACCTTTGGAAGGGATCCTAAAAGGAGTATCGGAGATAACAAATAAGTCTTGGCACAGATTGTTGGTAGACAGAACTTTTTCAATCAGAATAATGTGTTCATTCATCAAGCATTGAAAACCATTTTTTAGTGACCCGCGACCATTTGATTTGACTGCACAACAATAACAACCTTCAACACAACCTGGAAATAAACCAGCTTGTAAACAATTCTTCTTTATTGTAGAGAGCGGAGTAACCGCATCATTCACAGAAGTAACATACGAAATATCTTCAACAATACCTATGCCTTTATCATGCTTGGGCATAGGTACTGTAATCACATTTGGTGTCTTTGATACAGTGGGAGAGCTGACTTGGGTGTTTTGTGTTTGCTCGCAAATGTTGCGGTTAGCAAGAGTCGCCACCGACTTTTCTTTTATCCAAAAGGAAAGGTGAAAAAGCACAGGAAAGACCTTTGAGATTGTTTCTTGATTTCTGGGGGTAGATTATGAAAAGGGAAGGTATTAGCACCCTTTTCATCCATGGTTTTCCATGGGCTCTTAGTTACATGCTAGATAACTTGCTTTTTGTTTGGAATTGTGCTTTGTGTAGTGTTTGAAATTACTTTGTAAAGAGGCCATTGTTTTGGAAAACTTTGTAATGATTCTTGTTTGTAAGAATGTATACAAAGATGTTGATCTTTTGAAAATGTTTTCAAGTTTATAAGAAGTTTTGAAAGTATAGGTGTTTGTTTTTGAAAATAGCAAGGATGTTTTTTTGTTTTGAAAGTGAGCAAGTAATTAGGAGCATTCTACCTACTCAAAAGTATTTCTTGTTCACTTTATTTTCCTTTGACATTATTATCTTACCATTAATTTGGTAAGTAACCCTATCTTTGGATGTAAACGGGACGGGTGTGGGTCATCGTATAACCATGATTAGTAATGTTGCAAGGTACCTTAGCATTTTTCTTTAGGGACTAAGATCATTTTGGAAGGGAACTTAGATAGCGTCATCGAGGGACTATGATCTTATATTTTGCTTATTTTTGCTAAGATACCTCACATGCGTAATATGGCGATTTTTTAAGGAAACCAAGTGGATTTACCCTAGAGGTGTTTGTGTGCAAGTGTATTGTTTTTCATGCTTGGTTTTGTCTTTGATTAGGGTTTTCTAATTGATTGGTTTTAGTCTTTCCATACAAACCCTAATTACTAGCATTTGTATATAAAGCGATAAATTGCAGAATTTAAAATTACTACGCTATTACAATACTTGTGGGAGGGGGTGTACAAATTACAAATGGGGATTGCAAGAAAAATAAAGCCTAATTATCTATTACAACCATATTGAATTTGTACAAAAAGGAATAAATATACAAGAATATAAATGTAAAGAAAATGGATATTTATTTGGATTTTTAGGGAAAGGGTATTTTTCTTTAACCTAATTAATTAAAATAAAAAAATTAATAAAAATAGTAAAAAAGTAAACCTAAATTTACTAGGAAAAGAAATTAAATAAAATCCTAATCTATTAATTGATTAAAAGAAATTAAGTTTAGAAGAAGAATATTTTTGGTATTTTTGTCTTAAGAATAATTTATAGTATTATAAAATATTTTTGGTCTTTTTATATTTTAAAATAATATATTTAAATGGTGTAAAAGAAAATAACTAAAACCCTAGTTTTTTAATTAAATTTACAAAAACAATTAGTAAAATAAATAAAGTATGATTAAATAAAATAATTTTCTTGTGTAAAAAATAAATAAACTTTATCAAAATATAAACCAAAATTTTTTATATTTTTCTGATTTTTTTTTTAGTATTAGATAAAATATTTAAGAAAACAAATAATTAAAAATAAGAAAAAGAAAATAAAAATGGGCCAGGGTGCAAATAGTCACCAAGGGGGGGGGGGGGGGGGGGGTCAGTAGTAAGAAGAAAAACATAAGGCCCAGGCGTCTGTCCAAAAAAAAAGTCAGAATGTAGGAAAAATGTAAAAAAAAAATCCAAAAGGATACCACTGGGGCTCGAACCCAGGTCCCTATAGTCAAAGGCGCGCGCTTCTACCACTGGGGTGGCTATACATCCGTTTATATAATCAAAACAACAAATATATGATAGTAAACAAGTCCATGGCCTGAACTTCATCTTCAACCTCACGCCCAGCCAGAGCCTCTGTATCTTATTTAAATCTCAACAAAAATGAAAACTGTAAACATGAAACTTGTAGCAAATTTCCTCACGATTTCAGAAATGCAAAGCAATAAAATAAAATTATAGATCAAAGATAAGCATGAATTTTAATGGTCCTAATCTGAACCCTAAAAATTTCAGGAACTTCAATCTTAAAATTCTCTAAGCTAAAACAAAATTAATGAAAACTATGGACATGGTTAGCTTTAGGGCAATGATATCTACATTTTTCATTCACAAATAAACCATTAATGATACATGTATGAAGAGTTCAAAAGTCAGAAAACATCCCTTGCAAGACTGTATCATGTTTGGAGTTTGAGTAGCTTTTAGTGAGTTCTAATGATTGGATTAGCTTCCTCAAGTTCCCAGGAAGCTAATGGGATGCTTAGCTTGAGTTGGAAGTGCTTGAGGAGTTCAGGAGAAGTCAACATGCAAGATGCTGTTTTTGAAAATGGTGGGTGATGATAGAGGTGTTACAGTGGTGCTGCAGGGGTTGGGATTGTTTGTGTATGTTGTTTAGAATCTTTTGAAAGTAAAAGGCCAAGAAACACACGAGTAAATTTGGAGATTGGATTCAAAACTCAGAAATGACAAGTTTTGAGGTGTTTTTGGTGATTTCGTGTTCTTGGTGTTTTCAGGGCTTAAGCATGCGTGGAATTTATGGCAAATGACTTGTGTATGTATAAGCAAAGAGGTTGGAGTGCTTTGGAGAGTCAGAAGTACAAGTTACAAGCTAATTGCTAGGTTACTTGATTTTGAAGAAATGTGGGAAGACAAGTTTCAATGTGTAGTACAAGAGTGAGCTGGGTGATTGTAAGTGTCTCAACCAGTTTCTCTTGAGTTATGGGACTTGTATGATCATAAGAAAGCAATTGCAAGGCTCAAGAACAAGTTTTGTGCAAAAAGTCACTTTTCAAAATGGCAATGTGCACTTTCTTCCCAAAATGGATATAAAGCATGGCCTTGCATTGAATGCTTAAAATGAGACCTCTAACAGTTGTGCAAGCAATTAATTATGGAGTGCCTAACAAGTTTGAGGCCTGAAAAGTAGAGGTTATGCAGCATAAGTTTGAATTTTGAATCTTGTTCATCACAAAATGACTTGTAATTCAAGTGATAAAACCCTAACTTCATCTCTTCGATTCTCCCTACTCAAAAATGATCTAAAGGATTTCTTTGACATTTTGGAAATCTTGTAATATGCTCTACATATTTGAATCAATTTTGAAAATTCCCTTGGAACTATATGAAAAAGTGTCATGAAGTTGGGTCAAAATCCTGGCCAAATTAGGGCAAAAATTTCACTAAGTGTTTTGTTTCATGACCATGTATTCTTAAAATTATAACTTGAGATCCAAACACTTTTCGAAGGAGTTGTGTAAAGAAAAGTTATAGATTTCATGGAGATCTACAACTTTAATGTTGGAAGTTTCTTTTGAATCATCTTGCATCATGGTGAAAATTTTTCTCAAAGTTGTGAAAAAATAAGAAATTTCCAACACTTAGAAAAATTTCTAAGTTTTAGAAATTTTAACTTTTCAAAATGAAATCTTGAATTTTTGATTTCTTGATGAATAAGTTTCATATTTTGACATTCTTTGATGAATTCTGATCTTAGACATTTGATTTTGACCAAAAAGTCAAAGTTTGACTTTTCAGTATACAGTTGACTTTTGATTAGTTGACATAAAAATTCATCTGTCAATCAATTGGACTTGAGCATGTTTTCCGCCATGTCATTAGGTCAAAATTATTCAATTGGAATCTTGAGATCAAGCCTTAAACCAGTTGATCATTTTCTAGGTCAAATATCAGAAATTGCCCTTTCCTAGTCAAAACCCTAATTTTGACCATTTTGCCCTTTTGAAGATTTGATCAAGTTTCTTGAGGAATTATGGTCCAAACTTGATCAAATGATGCATATGAGTTTAAAATGTTGATGTGGATCAAGAATTATGAAGTTTGACTGTGAATTGGCCATAGTTGACTTTTTCCCCAATACAATTGATTTTTAGGTCAACTGCTCAATTGACTGAGCAAAAGTGTGATCAAAAGCTTGAAACTTGACATGAGTAATCTTGAGGGTTCATAATTATCCATGAAAGTCACATGGGGCATTGGAAGTGCAAATATCCTTGTGCAATCTCAAACCCTAATTTTGGTCATCGGTGCTTAAGGAGGTGTCTTGAGCTGATCAACCCTAGTGCAGTCTTGAGCCAAAGGAGATCTTCTGAGAAAATTATCGATAAGTGAGAGGGAAAATTTTGGGGTACTACAGTTGCCCCTGTTCAATCTTCTTAAGCCTGAAGAGTTAGATTGGCGCGTTTTGCCATTCGTGACTCGAAGGTGGAAGATGATTGGACACTAGAGTGCCCGGAAATTTGAACTCGGTGATGTGATGATTGATGGTATAGGAAATGGGCTTAAAGATTCCATTTGGAGGGATGATGGAAAGTTGTTGGATATGGGCTTGTAGATGCAACCCAAAAATGATTGATGAACCGTATCTGTAAGCTGAAACTAAATGAACATCAGAATGGCATCCGTGTCTGGAGTGTATCTGAACTGTATTTGAATGTTGAATCTGAATGAGTATCAGGATGGAATCCGTGTCTGGAGAGTATCTGAACTGTATCTGAAAGTTGAATCTGAATGAGTATCAGGATGGCATCCGTGTCTGGAGAGTATCTGAACTGTATCTGAAAGTTAAATCTGAATGAGTATCAGGATGGCATCCATGTCGGGAGCGTATCTGAACTGTATCTGAAAGTTGAATCTGAATGAGTATCAGGATGGCATCCATGTCGGGAGCGTATCTGAATTGTATCTGAAAGCTGAATCTGAATGAGTATCAGAATGGCGTCCGTGTCTGGAGGGTATCTGAACTGTATCTAAAATTTGAATCTGAATGAGTATCAGGATGACATCCATGTCGGGAGCGTATCTGAACTGTATCTGAAAGCTAAATCGAAATTAGTATCAGGGTGGCATCCGTATCTGGAGCATATTTAAACTATATCTGAAAGCTGAATATGAATGAGTATCAGGGTGGCATCCGTATCTGGAGCATATATGAACTGTATCTGAAAGCTGAATCTGAATGAGTATCAGAATGGCGTTCGTATCTGGAGCGTGTCTGAACTGTATCTGAAAAGCCTTTGACCATTTTTAATGATAGTTATTGATTAACCTTATCTTGAAAAGGGTAAAATGTTAGCTAATATGCAATGTCATGTTGTATGAAATGCATGGTATAATGAGATTGTGATATATGCATTCGTGTTATCGATGTTTATGATATATGGATGCGATGTATGCGTATGTGAACTAATCTGCTGCACTGCTTGTTGAATTTGGAAAAATAAATCTCCGACAGCTGCTGAGGATACGGAGTGCAAGTCTTCATGTTTTGAAGTTGAAGTGCTGATGAATTTCCACTTAGAGAAATAAACTTTGTTGTAAGGGAAATGTCGTGTACTGCTTGTAAAATCCTGTTGGGAATCCTAAGAAATTGGACGACTTCTACTGGGGATTGATAACTGGAAGCTCTGTTCCGCTGGGGATTAAACTGCACACTACGAGGGATTTTAGGGAAATAACTTTAAAGAGATTTCCCTATTTCTTAAAGCCATCAGTGATTGTCTTTCTATTTTGTTTAATTGTAAACAATAGTTACGTTCAAATGCATATGTTCAAAAATAAATCATTGGACGCTTTTGTAAACAAAACACAAGAGTAAAGAAAAACAGATAGTTTTGCACTTTCAAAGGGATATCTTTGTATTGACTTTGAGTAAGTATTTTTGTACAATGAGACAAACATTCTAGTAAGAGAATGCCGTCGTAAAAAATGAAAATTTGATACAAAGAAAAGATAGTTATGCGAAATAATCCCATGGGGTTCCCATTCTGCTATAGCCTTCGTGCCTCTGAGCATCCTATCTATTTATTTCCTTGTCCGAAGCTGTTGAATTGATCAGAACCGTCGAGCTTGCGGGTTGTTCGTAAGGTGATCCAACAGGACATAGTCATATGCTTTAATTCCCTAACTTTTTCCTGGACCGCCCTTTCGGGTTTTCAGTCCACCGAGATACCCTTTTTTGCCCAAGTCACCCTTTTGGGTTTTCAGCTTGCCCGAACTTTTTTGGTTCGCCAGGATACCCTTGTTTTGCCTAGGTGTGTCAACCTAGTGGGTCTCTTATGTGTAGTACCTTTTGACTATGTCTGCGTTCACAGGGTGCGGCAGGTCGTCACCATCCATAGTGGTCAAGATCATTGCTCCACCAGAGAATATGCTTTTGATCATAAATGGTCCTTCGTATGTAGGAGTCCATTTCCCCTAGGATCACCTCGCGGAAGTATGATGTGCTTGATCACCAAATCCCCGACTTGATATACTTGGCATCTTACCTTTTTGTTGAAAGCCTTGATCATCCGTTTCAGATACATCTGACCATGATAGACAGCAGTTAGCCTTTTCTCATCAATTAAATTCAGCTGATCAAGTCGAGTCTGGTTCCAATCGTCTCTGTTCACACCTACATCCTTCATGATTCTTAGAGAGGGGATCTGGACCTCAATAGGCAAGACAACCTCCATGCCGTATACCAGAGAGTAGGATGTTGCCCCGATTGATGTGCATGTTGTGGTATGATACCCGTGGAGAGCGAATGGTAGCATCTCATGCTAGTCTTTGTACGCGTCTGTCATTTTCTGTATGATCTTTTTGATGTTCTTATTTACGTCTTCGATAACACCATTCATCTTTTGCCGGTAAGGGGAAGAATTGTGATGTTGGATATTGAATTGCTTGCACAGGGCGGTGATCGTAGTATTGTTTAGATTTGTACCATTGTCTGTGATGATCCTCTCTAGGATACCATACCGACATATGAGATTCTATTTAATGAACCGGGCTACAACATTCTTGGTAACGGAAGCGAAAGGGGCCGCCTCAACCCACTTTGTAAAATAGTCAATGGCCACTAAGATGAAGCGGTGTCCATTAGAGTCTGTTGGCTTGATTTCCCCAATCATATCGATGCCCCATATAGCAAAGGGCCAAGGAGACATCGAGACATTCAGAGGAACCGGAGGTACGTGCACCTTGTCAGCATAAATCTGACACTTGTGGCAGGTTCGAGAGTGTTGATAGCAATCTGCTTCCATGGAAGACCAGTAATATCATGCCCATAGGATCTTCTTTGCCATCGTATACCCACTGGAATTGGTGCCAAAAGTGCCTTTATGTAACTCAGCCATGACCTTTTCTGCCTCAACCTTGTCTATGCAACGGAGCAAAATGGAGTCAGGGTTGTGTTTGTAGAGAATGCCATTACTAAGGAAGAAGTTAGCAGAGAATCTCCTTAAGAAATTCTTATCATTGACTGAAGCTCCTTCTAGATATTCTTGAGCCTCGAGATACCTCTTAACTTCGTGAAACCAAGGCCGGTCCACTACTTCTTCAGTATTAATCTCATGACAGTGAGCTGTTTCATCCATTCGTTCAATGGTGATCTAGGGAGCCTCGTTATCCCATTTAAGTTTAAACATGGATGACATTGTGGCTAACGCGTCTGCTAGCTGATTTTCTTCTCGCGGGAAATGCTCGAAGGTAATCTTCTCAAAATGTTGGATCAATGTCAACACATGTTCTTTGTAGGGGATAAGGTTAGGTTGTTTGGTTCCCATTCCCCTTTGTTATGGCTGATGACCAAAGATGAATCTCTGAATACATTTAAGGATTTGATCCCCAAATCTATGGCAACATTGAGACCAAAAATGCACGCTTCGTATTCTGCCATGTTATTTGTACAATTAAAGCAGAGTCTTGTTGTGAAGGGAGTATGAAATTCTTCAGGAGATATGAGTACAACACCTATACCATTACCGAGTGTGTTGGACGCCCCATCAAAAACAAAGGTCCATCGGGATCCTTGTTCAAGTCCATCAAATGGTATGAATTCTTCACAGATGTTTACCATCATGATGTCTTCATCTGTGAATTCGAACTTCATGGACTGGTATTCATCCACAGCCTGATGAGCAAGGTGATCAGCTAGTACACTGCCCTTTATTGCTTTTTGGGTAGTATATTGTATGTCATATTCTATCAGGATTATATGCCATCTCGCTATTCTCGCAGAGAGGGCAGGTTTCTCGAAGATGTATTTTATCGGATCCATCTTGGATATCAATAAGGTAGTATGGGTTAGCATATACTGTCTTAGCCGACGAGTAACCCATGACAGAGCGCAACAAGTTTTCTCGAGCAGTGAATATCTTGTTTCACAGTCGGTAAACTTTTTGCTCAGGTAATAAATAGCATGCTCTTTTCGGTCAGACACGTCATGCTGCCCCAACACACACCCCATTGAATTTTCCGAAACAGTTAGATACATGATCAATGGTCTTCCCTCAAATGGTTGCATCAAAACAAGAGGATCTTGCAGGTATTCTTTGATCTTGTCGAAGGAATTTTGGCACTCATCATTCCATTTGACTACTTGATCTTTCTTCAATAATTTGAAGATTGGTTCACAAGTAGCTGTTAGGTGAGAAATGACTCTGGCAATATAGTTTAACCGTCCCAAGAATCCTCTGACTTCCTTCTCGGTACGAGGAGCAGGCATTTCTTGTATTGCTTTCACCTTGGCAGGATCTACTTCGATACCTTTATTGCTGACAACAAAACCTAAGAGTTTACCGGACCTTACTCCAAACGTGCATTTATTTGGGTTCAACCTTAGCTTGTATTTCTTTAGTCTCTCAAATGATTTTTGCAAATGACCAAGATGCTCTTCTTCTGTTTGAGATCTGGCTATCATGTCGTCCACATTGACCTCTATTTTGTGATGTATCATGTCGTGAAATAGAGGTACCATGGCACGCTGATAGGTTGCCCCAGCATTCTTCAGCCCGAATGACATAACCTTGTAGCAGAATGTGCCCCACTGTATGACAAAGGTTGTTTTCTCAATGTCCTCAGGCGCCATTTTAATTTGGATGTAGCCTGAGAAGCCGTCCATGAAGGAAAACCCTTTGTGGGTTGTCGTATTTTCAACTAGAATATCAATGTGGGGAAGTGGGAAATCATCCTTAGGGATTGCCCTATTCAAATCTCTGTATTCCACACACATCCGTACCTTGTCATCCTTTTTGGGCACGGGAACAACATTGGCAACCCATTATGGATATGAAGTGACGGCCAAGAATCCGGCGTTGAATTGTTTCATGACTTCCGCTTTGATCTTCTCTGACATGTCTGGTCACATGCGACAAACCTTTTGTTTTACCAGAGGGCAGTCGTCTTTTGTAGGTAGATGATGTACTATGATATTTGTATCAAGTCCTGGCATGTCTTCGTACGACCAGGAAAAGACCTCAACATAATCATGTAGAAACTGAATCAGACGCTCTTTGACACTGGGTTCCATATTGGCACCAACCTTAACTTCTTTCTTGTCTTCTTTGGTACCTAGGTTAATTGTGTCCACTGGTTCTTCGTGGGGTTCTATGGTCCTCTCTTCTTATTGTAGTAACCTGGTGAGTTCCCTTGGCACTTCACAATCTTCCTAACCTTCATATTCGGCTTGGTAAATTAGATTTTCAGAATCACAGAAGGCCATAGCAGAATTGTTACTCATGGGATCCCGAATGGATGTAGATCTGCAATTTGAATGTGAGTATGTGTAAGAGTATAGCTATCTTTGAAAGAAATGAAAATGTAAAAATAAAAACAATGAGCACAAAGTTTGTATGCAAAAATGTCCATGATTCATTGATGTCATATGGAAATGAGATAATAACCCTTACAAATGGACCATTGTTCCTCGGGTAAGACACAAGGATTTAAGTGTCTGAATTGTTTAATATTACAGGTCTGACAAAATTTTAAAGACAAATTACTGTGGGATAAAAGTGATCGGGACAAAATAACTAGCTTCCCAGTTGCTGAGCCCTCCACTGACAGTTGGGAAAATCAAATCCTCTCGGTCATAGCTATCTTCATCATCCTCCATGGCGTTGACTTCACGATTGTTGATCTTCAAGGGTGGTCCTCCAGCACGAGCATGGCGTACAACTTTTTGGGCTTCTGAAGTGAAACCCAAACCAAATTTTTCATATTTGTATGGGATATCTGGGAGTTGGCCCCAAATAGTGCACCCACCTTCTTCGATCACTGCCTTGGCATCTTTCAAAGACGACATCTTGAGCGGAGGCCTTGTAATCTTAGGGATTTGAGAAACAGTCTTGGTTACTGCCATAGTTTGCAGGACTTCTTTAAAGTGCTGGAATGGAGTTTCAATAAATTCACCCTCTAATTCCACATATCTGAAGGAATTTAGATGGCTGACCATATATTCTTCTTCTCCATGAACAATGATGATTTTCCCCTGAATTGGATATTTCAGCATTTGATGTAACATAGAGGTAACGGCACCAGCATTTTGAATCCACGGCCGGCCTAATAAGCAGGAATATGAAGGGAAAATATCCATTACATAAAAATTTGAATCAAATGTTTGGGTTCCAACTTTTATGGGGATGTCCACTTCCCCATGCACCATCCTCTTTAAGCCGTCGAAGGCCCTCACTATTATATTTCTAGGTTTCAATGTCAATCCTTCACAGTCAAGCCTATCAAGAGCCTTTTTAGGCAACACATTCAGAGATGAACCGGTGTCAACCAAGACATGAGCCAGAGTCATGCCCCTGCATTCGATTGAAACATACAATGCCTCGTTATGCTTCTTTCCCCTTAGTGTTAAATCAACATCTGAAAAACCTAGACCATTATCTGCGGTCAAAATGGCTACGTAGTCTTGGAACTGATCGTCAGATGTTTCTTGGGGTACATGGGCAGTTTTAAGGAATTTTACCAAGTCCTTTGCATGAGCCTCGGAACATAACAATAAAGCCAGCATGGAAACTTTTGATGGAGTCTGCCCCAGTTGCTCAACTATGTTGTAGTCGCTTCTTTTTATAATCTTTATAATTTCCTCCATCTCTTTTCGGGAGGTCTCAAGGATAGCTACTGATTGTGCCTTTCTTCGGACAGAATCAACCGGAATACCTTTGCCTCGAGTCCCAGCTGACTCAGCAGTAGGAATGTCAGTAGGGGTGATAACAGGGATTGCAACAGTTTTGTCAATAGGAGGATTATCATAGATGATTGTAGGACTGGGAATAGCCTTTGGAGGAGCAACAACAACAGGAATGATTACAGGTCCAGAAATAGCTTTTGGCGGAGCAATTTATGGAGAGAATACCCTTCCACTTCGGGTTATCTTACTAGTCCCTGCGATATTACTGATATCGGAGTCAACTTTCTCAGAACTTAAATTTTCAGCAGCTGGCCAATCTTGCTTAATATCGTGATAGTAGACATCACCTCCATAATTCCATGGGACGGTTTTGTCTGATGAATATGGGATTGGTCCAAGAATTATAATTATCAACGGAGCAACTTTAGGAACTGATGTAATTCTAACGAGTCTTTTGGTGGAGACCCTGGAAGAATTGGCGGAACTGGTCACAATGGAAACATCATTATAAGAAACAGTCGGAATAGAAGTCTTCTCGAAGAAAATCTCCTTGTCATCTATTAGGCATTGAATGCTTGCTTTTAACAAATGACAGCTGGTTGGTGAGGATAAACAGAAATGACAGCTTTCATCAAAGCCTGGGAATACACCGACCTTTAACAAGTTCTTTTTTATAGTCAGGAGTGGGGTCACAAGTTCATCAACCAAAGTAACAAACATATCTTCCTCAATGGCGTTGACATTACGGTCGTGCTTGGGCATAGGGGCAATAATAACATTGGGAATTTATGGCGCATCGGATTCAATCTCTTTGGTTTCAAGAAGGTCTTGTACCTTGTTCTTCAGAGCCCAACAATTGTTAGTGTCATGGCCAGGACTCTCAGAATGGTATACACAACGGGCATTAGGATGATAGTGAGGAGAGGTTGTGTTAGGATTCTTTGGAGCTTCTTTTAAAGTCACTAGATTGGATCTTAACAAATGTGGAAATACTTGAGATAGTGTCATATTAATTCGGGTGAAATGTCTGAATGGTCTTTCCGTTCTTGGCTTGTTGCTTCTTTGTTGAGCACGCGCAAGTTTAGGAATCATGACAACCCCCACCATTGGACAACATTCAACCCTATCTTGATTTCTCTAAGGATATACAGCAACAACTTCTTTCTTTCCAATGAATTGTTTCCTTACAGCAGCAGAGGATGCATCTTTTTGAATCTTCCCATTCTTTATCCTGGCTTCCACTCTTTCTTCGGTCAATATCAATTCGGTAAAACCTGTCGAGGAACTCCCAATCAAGTGATTAAAGAAAGGACCAGACAGGGTGCCCAAAAACATGTCTATTAACTCTCTTTCAGATAGGGGAGGTTGGACTCTTCCTGCTAAGTCCCTCCATTTTTGCGCATAGTCCTTGAAGCCTTCACTTGAAACCATGGCCATACTCTGGAGTTGAGTATGGGTGGGAGCAAGATCAGTGTTGTATTGGTATTGTTTGTAAAAGGCAGCGGCAAGATCTTCCTAATTACGAACCTTGGCTCTTTCTAGCTGATAAAACCAATCAAGTTGAGTTCCGGACAGACTGTCTTGAAAGAAGTGTACCCATAAATCCTTATAAGTAGTATGATGTTATATTTTCCTCACATAGGACCGGAGGTGCATTTTGGACACGAAACTCCGTCAATATTTGGCGAACACCAATGCTTTAAATTTTGGAGGAATGACAATCCCAGATACCAGACCCAACTCCTCAAAGTCCAGTCCAGACACTTTTTGGATTTCCATTGCACTTAACCGTTCTTCCAGATGCTTATAATTGTCGTTGGCTGGAGGATATTGTTCTTTAGAATAATCTTCTTCTTCTTCCTCTTTTGAATCTGGCTGGACAACTTCTTCCTTGCCTTTCCCATCTTGATTGTCTTTCTCACCAGATGACGTTGCAAAGTCTAGGGTCCTTCTTGCTTGTCCTTGGAACCTTCTTCTCATATTTAGAACTCTGGTTATTTTATTTGTTTTCTTCTTTTTCTCTTCAACTATCAAGGTTTTCAACTCTTCTTGTCCTTTGGCTAGATTTAAGAACATATGTTGAAATTGAGCATTTTGTGCTTAGAGGTCCTTCATAGTTTGCTTGAGATCCATCTTACTGAAATAAATAGTAGAAATATGAGGAGACTTGTTGCAAGAAACCTGCTTATGTTATGATGAATGGTAAATGCATATGCAATGATTTCAAGGATTTTAAAGATTCAAATTTGTTATTAGACAAAAAAGGAAACACACGTTATATTAATAAATTAAAGCTTGTGTACATCAATTCCTCTTTTGGCAAAACAATACAAAAACTCTAAGATAAAAAGGTAGTACGCATCCTGTTTGGTGCGATGTAGGCATTCGGAGTCCGCTCCTCATGAAGTTTCTTAGTGAGCTCCAAAACCTTCTTCTCGCTAGCGTAGAATTGGGCTTCAAAAGTGTCTCGCTCCCCCTTTAGGTTTATCCAATATCTTTGTAAGTCTTCAAGAGATTTGGGCATGTCAGGATGCAAGATATTGTACGGAACGTCTCTTTCCATAACAGGCTCAATGATTACCGGGAGAATGGAGGGATAAGGCATCATAAGACTCTGAGCACGAGTTCGTACCCATTTGAGGTAAGGCTCAAGAGGTATGGAATTATTATGCCCCAATGTCTTTCTATCCACCTTGTTCAACATCCTCCAAGCTCGTATAAATCTCTGGCGATGATCTTGATTGTCGTTCTCGTAGTCAAATACCAAACCTTGGATGAGCATCTCATGAGGGCCATCCCTTCGGGCGTAACCAAATTGTCTTAAGGCTAAACAGGGGTTGTATGTGATACCTCCCCTAATGCCCAGTAAAGGGACATTGGGGAATTCTCCACAATGGTCGACAATAATAACATTCTCTATGGATCGGGAACACCAATGGATGTCTGAATGTTTGAGCGCCGTCAACCTTTGTGACCACCTTGAACCTTGCTCGTTCTTCAATACAAATTGGGGAAGATGAAAAATAAACCACCTTGCCAAGAGAGGAGTGCAACACATAAGCATACCTCTTTTCCTCATAGTTCGAGTGTGAAAAGAATGTAGGATGTCCCCTAGCAAAGTAGGCACCGGGTTGCAGGATATGAAAATTTTGACGACGTTCACGTCTATGAGTTGGTCAGGATTTGGAAACAAAACCATCCCATAGATGAGGAGAGCCACAATTTCCTCAAAAGCTTGTAGGTCCAAAGAGTTCCAATAACTTTGGGTTTTTTAAACAAGAACTTTGCTAGGAAACCCTTGACACCACTCCTTGTTTCCCAATTAGTTGTGATATCAGATGATTGCAAGTGTAGAGCTTGAGAAATATCTTCTGGATTTGGATCTCTTTCCGTACCGTTGAAAGGTAGTTAATTGAGAATGGGAATCCTCAAGAGTTGGGAGAATTCTTCCAAAGTTGGCACAAGTTGATAATCGAGAAATGTGAAGCAATGGTGTAAAGGATCAAAGAACTGAAAGAGCACCTTCATCATGTCTTCATCAGTGTTAGAAGTGACCAAGTTTAGTAGGCGACCATGTCTTTCGGTAAATGGAGAATTTTCAGGAATTCTTGATTCTAGCTTTTTAAGTTGAGGAGGGATCCTTGCGATATTGACTTGAATGGTTTTCCTGCGAATAGAATCCATGTCCTACAAAACAGAACAAAGATAAATTCCAAGATCCTTGAAATGGTCAGTGAATGAGTACGATGTTATGATGTTCATGATGTTATGTACAAATATGTATATACAAATAAAGCAAACAAATCCTTAGGTTTAGGCTTGCATGGAGTCTCATAGGTAAGTATCCTCTTGAAGTTTAGTTGGCTCAAACCTGTCCTAGCAATAGTAATCGGGTTCTAAGGTGCTCAATATCACTGGTTTGTTTCCTTGGTCACTGTTTCAGCATAAGCCTCTTTAATGGCGACCGAAATATCCCAAAAAACCAAACCTCAATGAGTGTAGTATCGAGTATCTACCAACTTCAGACTGCAACAAAGCCGGTCATCTCACTACGTCCTAAAGGCCAAGTTGGTCAAGTAAAGGTTCTAAAAGTTCATTAGTGCTTCATGACATCACTCAACGGCCCCGTATTCTCCTTGATTAACTCAAGGGCTACCGGTACCCACAAATATGTCACACTAACGTAGCTATTGCTTAGACCAGGTCAGTATACCCTGCACAGTTTCCACAATGTATTGCTACTTACCTATAAGGTATCCCAAATTCGAGTAGAGGATACAAACCCAAACAAAGAACCATAATGTAAATCATACAAGTCAAATAATGTAAGCAAGTAAATGTGATCTAACCCTAAGGTAACCCCACTTTTAGAATTTTCCCCAGCAGAGTCGCCAGTTCTATGATACTGTGGGAGAACTGACTTGGGTGTTTTGCGTTTGATCGCAAATGTTGCGGTTATCAAGAGTCACCACCAACTTTTCTTTTATCCAAAAGGAAAGGTGAAAAAGCACAGGAAAGACCTTTGAGATTGTTTCTTGAGTTCGGGAGGTAGATTATGAAAAGGTAAGGTATTAGCACCCTTTTTATCCAAGGTTTTCCATGGTCTCTTAGTTACTTGCTAGATCACTTGCTTTTTGTTTGAAATTGTGATTTGTGTGGTGTTTGAAAGTATTTTGTAAAGAGGCCATTGTTTAGGAAAACTTTGTAATGATTCTTGTTCGTAAGAATGTAAACAAATATGTTGATCTTTTGGAAATGTTTTCAAGTTTATAAGAAATTTTGAAAGTATAGGTGTTTGTTTTTGAAAATAGCAATAATGTTTTTTTGTTTTGAAAGTGAGAAAGTAATTAGGATCATTCTACCTAGTCAAAAGTCTTTCTTGTTCATTTTCTTTTCCTTTGACATTGTTATCTTACCATTGATTTGGTAAGTAACCCTATCTTTGGATGTAAACGGGACGGGTGTGGGTCATCGTATAACCATGATTAGCAATGTTGCAAGGTACCTTAGCATTTTTCTTTATGGACTAAGATCATTTTGAAAGGGAACTTAGATAGCATCATCGAGGGACTATGATCTTATATTTTTCTTGTTTTTGCTAAGATACCTCACATGCGTAATATGACCATTTTGTAAGGCAACCAAGCGGATTTACCCTAGGGGTTTTTGTGTGCAAGTGTGTTGTTTTTCATGCTTGGTTTTGTCTTTGATTAGGGTTTTCTAATTGATTGGTTTTAGTCTTTCCATACAAACCCTAATTACTAGCATTTGTATATAAAGCGATAAATTGCGGAATTTAAAATTACTACGCTATTACAATAATTGTGGGAGGGGTGTACAAATTACAAATGGGGATTGCAAGAAAAATAAAGCCTAATTATCTATTATAACCATATTGAATTTTTACCAAAAGGAATAAATATACAAGAAAATAAATGTAAAGAAAATGGATGTTGATTTGGATTTTTAGGAAAAAGGGATTTTGCTTTAACCTAATTAATTAAAAGAAAATAATTAATAAAAATAGCAAAAAGTAAACCTAAATTTACTAGGAAATGAAATTAAATAAAACCCTAATCTATTAATTGATTAAAAGAAATTAAGTTTAGAAGAAGAATATTTTTGGTATTTTTGTCTTAAGAATAATTTATAGTATTATAAAATATTTTTGGTCTTTTTATATTTTAAAATAATATATTTAAATGGTGTAAAAGAAAATAACTAAAACCCTAGTTTTTTAATTAAATTTACAAAAACAATTAGTAAAATAAATAAAGTATGATTAAATAAAATAATTTTCTTGTGTAAAAAATAAATAAACTTTATCAAAATATAAACCTAATGTTTTTATATTTTTTCTGATTTTTTTTAGTATTAAATAAAATATTTAAGAAAACAAATAAATAAAAATAAGAAAAAGAAAATAAAAATGGACCAGGGTGCAAATAGTCAGCAAGGGGGGGGGGGGGGGGGGGGGGGGGGGTCAGCAGTAAGAAAAAAAACATAATGCCCAAAGGAGGCCCAGGCGCTTGCCCAAAAAAAAAGTCAAAATGTATGAAAAATGTAAAAAAAATCCAAAAGGGTACCACTGGGGCTCGAATCCAGGTCCCTATAGTCACATGTACGCGCTTCTACCACTGAGGTGGCTATACATCTGTTTATATAATCAAAACAACAAATATATGATAGTAAACAAGTCCATGGCCCGAACTTCATCTTGAACCTCACGCCCAGCCAGAGCCTCTATATCTTATTCAAATCTCAACAAAAATGAAAACTGTAAACAAGAAACTTGTAGCAAATTTCTTCACGATTTCAGAAATGCAAAGCAATAAAATTATAGTTCAAAGATAAGCATGAATTTTAATGGCCCTAATCTGAACCCTAAAAATTTCAGGAACTTCAATCTAAAAATTCTCTAAGCTCAAACAAAATTAATGAAAACTATGGACATGGTTAGCTTTAGGGCAATGATATCTACATTTTTCATTCACAAATAAACCATTAATGATGCATGTATGAAGAGTTCAAAAGTCAGAAAACTTACCTTGCAAGAGGGTATCGTGTTTGAAGTTTGAGTAGCTTTTATTGAGTTCCAATGATTGGATTAGCTTCCTCAAGTTCCCAGGAAGCTAATGGGATGCTTAGCTTGCGTTGGAAGTGCCTGAGGAGTTCTGGAGAAGTCAAGATGCAAGATGTTGTTTTTGAAAATGGTGGATGATGATGGAGGTGTTACAGTGGTGATGCAGGGGTTGAGATTTTTTTTATATGTTATTTAGAAGCTTTTGAAAGTAAAAGGACAAGAAACGCACGAGTAAATTTGGAGATTGGATTCAAAACTCAGAAATGACAAGTTTTAAAGTGTTTTTGGTGATTCCGTGTTCTTGGTGTTTTCAGGGCTTAAGCATGCGTGGGATTTGTGGAAAATGACTTGTGTATGTATAATCAAAGAGGTTGGAGTGCTTTGGAGAGTCAGAAGTACAAGTTACAAGCTAATTGCTGGGTTACTTTAGTTTGAAGAAAAGTGGGAAGACAAGTTTCAATGTGTAGTTCAAGCATGTGTTGGGTGATTGTAAGTTTCTCAACCAGTTTCTCTTGAGTTATGGGACTTGTATGATCAGATGAAAGCAATTGCAAGGCTTAAGAACAATTTTTGTGCAAAAAGTCACTTTATCAAAATGGCAATGTGCACTTTCTTCCCAAAATGGATATAAAGCATGGCCTTGCATTGAATTCCTGAATGGGACCTCTAATAGCTGTGCAAGAAATTAATTATGGAGTGCCTAATAAGTTTGAGGCATATAAAGTAGAGTTTATGCAGCATAAGTTTGAATTTTGAATCTTGTTCATCACAAAATGACTTGTAATTCAAGTCATGAAACCCTAACTTCATCTCTTCGATTCTCCCTACTCAAAAATGATCTCAAGGAGTTCTTCGACATTTTGGAAAGCTTGCAATGTTCTATACAACCCATATTTGAATCACTTTTGAAAATTTCCCTTGGAACTATATGAAAAAGTTCCATGAAGTTGGGTCAAAATCCTAACCAAATTAGGGCAAAAATTACACTAAGTGTTTTGTTTCATGACCATGTATTCTTAAAATTATAACTTGAGATCCAAGAACTTTTGGAAGGAGTTGTGTAAATAAAATTTGTATATTTCATGGAGATCTACTACTTTCATGTTGGAAGTTTCTTTTGAATCATCTTGCATCATGGTGAAGATTTTTCTCAAAGTTGTGAAAAAATAAGAAATTTCCAACACTTAGAAAATTTTTTAAGTTTTAGAAATTTTAACTTTTCAAAATGAAATCTTGAATTTTTTATTTCTTGATGAATAAGTTTCATATTTTGATATTATTTGATGAATTGTGATCTTTGACATTTGATTTTGACCAAAAAGTCAAAGTTTGATTTTCAGTATACAATTGACTTTTGATCAGTTGACTGAAAATTCATCTGTCAATCCATTGGACTTGAGCAATGTTTTGAGACATGTCATTAGGTAAAAATGATGCAATTGGACTCTTGAGATCAAGCCTTAAACCAATTGATCATTTTCTAGGTCAAAAATCAGAAATTGCCTTTTCCCAGTCAAAACCCTAATTTTGACCATTTTGCCCTTTTGAAGATTTGATCAAGTTTCTTGAGGAATTATGGTCCAAACTTGATCAAATGATACATATGAGTTTAAAATGTTGATGTAGATAAAAAAATATGAATTTTTACTGTGAATTGGCCACAATTGACTTTTTCCCCAATACAATTAATTTTTAGGTCAACTGCTCAATTGACTAAGAAAAAGTGTGATCCAAAGCTTGAAACTTGACATGAGTAATCTTTTGGGTTCATAATGATTCATGAAAGTCACATGGGGCATTGGAAGTTCAAATATCCTTGTGAAATCTCAAACCCTAATTTTGGTCATCAGTGCTTAAGGAGGTGTCTTGAGTTGATCAACCCTAGTGCAGTCTTGAGCCAAAGGAGATCTTATGAGAAAATTCTTGATAAGTGAGAGGGAAAATTTTGGGGTACAACAGTGTCTCTAGAGGATCAAAATAAATCTCCTTGTTGTCAATCATGTCCTGAATTTTGTTCTTCAGGGCCCAACAATTGTTGGTGTCATGGCCAGTACTGTTTGAATGATAAGCACACCTCGCTTTCGGATTGTACTTAGGAGAGGCGGTGTTGGGATCGGGAGGAGGATCCCGCAGTGAAATGAGTTTAGCTTTTAGAAATTGTTGTAGTGCCTGAGACAAAGGCATATTAATATTGGTGAATTTCCATCTCGGAGTGTCTAGGCTTCAGTGGTTACCCTGCTGTTGTTGTTGTTGAGCAGGCGCCAGATTGGAAATTAACACTACTCCCACAGATTGGTAACGACTACTTTTACTACGGCTCTTCTATCCATAGATATAATTGACCTCCTTTTTCCCTCCAAATGACTTCTTCACAACATTCGAAGATGCAGCCATCGGGATATTCCCGCTCTTGATACCATTTTCAATAATTTCCCCAGTCAGAATCATCTCTGTAAAACCAGATGAGGAACTCTCGATCAACAGATTAAAGAACGGCCTGTCAGAATGCCCATGAACATGTCTACCATTTCTTAATCAATCAGAGGAGGTTGTACCCTGCCAACTAAATTCCTCCATTTCTGTGCGTATTCATTAAACCCTTCTCTTGAGCCTATGGACATATTATGCAGCTACACTCGAGTTAGTTCCAGGTCAGCATTGTATTGATACTACTTATAGAAAGAAACAACCAAATCTTCCCAGGTATGGATATTGGTTTCCTCCAACTGATAGAACCATTCCAGTTGTGTGCCAGCCAAACTTTCTTGGAAGAAATGGACCCATAACATCTGGTCAGTAGTTGGAGGCTGGATCTTTCTGACGTACGACCACGAGTGGAGCTTAGGACAAGAGACCCCATCGTACTTAGCAAAGACAGGGACCTTGAACTTAGGTGGGATTATCACCCCTAGAACTAAACCTAATTCACCAAAATCCAATCTCAACACCTGCTGGATTTCCATTACCTTAAGCTTGTCTTCCAACTGCTTATATCTGTCATCCGTAGGAGGATACTGTTCGTCAGAAAAGTCTTCGTCTTCAGGAGTATTCTCATAATCCTGCTTGTCCTTTCCATCTTCATCATGGTGTTCATCTTCTTCAGAGGAGTCATCTTCTACATAGACTGGTTGAGCGGTACTCTTGAACCTCCTCCCCATGTTGAGGACGACAACAAGCTTTTTGGTCTTCTTTTTCTTGGCGACGAGCGCCAACATCTCTTTTTTCCCTTGGGCCAGATTCATGAGAGTTTCCCGGAACTGGGCGTGTTGAGCCTGGAGATCCTTTACGGTTTGTTCGAGGGCCATTTTTCTGCTGAAATAAACAGCGAGAAAATGAGAAACCTATACGAAAAACCTGTTATGAAATGATGCATATGTAAATGCAGTGATTTCAAGGACCTTAGGAAATTTAAATTTGCTAACCAGGAAGAAACAAGAAACAAAAATTTTATTAGCAAAGTTCAAATTACAACTGCCTTTTAGGCTTACAATTATAACAAAAGCTTTCAAAGATAGAATGAACTCCTAAAGTCTAAGAATCAAATCTCCCAAGGATGCTTCCTCTTTGTACTGATGTATGAATTAAGACCCCACTCCTCTTGATGTTGCCTTGTGAGCTCCAACACCCTCTTCTCACTTGCATAGAATTGAGTCTCAAAGATGTCATGTTCCTCCTTCAGTTAAATCCAAAACTTCTGCAACCCTTCAAGGTCAATAGGCATATCAGGATGGAGAATGGTATAAGGAACATCCCCCTCAACAACAGGCTCCACAACTATTGGTAGGATGGCTGATACAATATCATAAGATTTTGAGCGCGAGCTTGCACACATTTAAGATAAGGATCTAGAGGAATAGAGTTCTTAAGCCCCATAGTTTTTCTATCAGCCTTGTTTACCATGCCCCAAGCTCGTGCAAACCTTTGACGATAACCTTGGACATTATTCTCATAGTCGAATACAATTCCTTGGATGAGTGCGTCATGAGGGCCATCTCTTCGAGCATAGCCAAATTGTCATAGTGCCAGAGAAAGGTTATAAGTAATGCCTTCCCTAATGGCCAAGAGTGGGACATTAGGGAACTCCCCACAACGGTCAATGATAGTAACATCCTCCAAAGATCGGGAACACCAATAAATATCCGAATGAGAGAGCGACATCATCCTTTAAGGTCACGTAAAACCATGTTCATTCTTAAATACTAATCAAGGAAGGTGTGAAATAAACCACCTAGACAGCAACATAATGCAACACCTAAGAGTCCCTCTCTTCCTCATGGTATGAGTGTCAAGACAATGTAGAATGTCTCCAAGCAAAGTAGGCACAAGGTTACGAGAAAGAAAAACCTTGACAATATTCACATCTATGAGTTGGTTCGAATTAGGGAACAAAACCAAACCGTAGATTAGAAGAGCCAGGACATCTTCAAAAGCTTGAAAATCCATATCTTCCCAAAACAGTCGAGCCTTCTCTAACAGAAACTTGGATAGAAAACCCTCGACTCCACTCCTTGTTTCCCAATTATCTACAATGTCGGATTTATTCAGATGCAAGGCCTTGGCAATAACTTCAGGCTTTGGAGTTTCCTTTAAACCAGTGAATGTAATTTGATCAAGCACAAGCACTCCCAACAGTTGAGAGAAGTCTTCTAATGTAGGAACCAATTGATAGTCGGGGAAGGTGAAACAATGATGCATAAGATCAAAGAACGGAAAGAGCACACGCATCATGTTTTCTTGAAAACTTGAAGTAGCCAGATTGAGAAGTCGACCATATATTTTGGTGATGGGAGAATCTTCAGGAACCCTTAATGCTAACTTATTGAGTTGAGGAAGCACTTTTACGAAGTTTATTCTGATGGTATTTCTGGAAGTGGGAGCTATAGTCTGCAAAACAGAACAAAGATAAATTCCATGGTCCTTGAAATGTTTAGGAAATGAAATGGTATGAATGTTATGATGCATGATGTTATGCTTGAACAATTTAATCATACACAAAAAAAAACACAAGGCCTTAGGTTAAAGCTTGCATGGAGTTGTAGGTAAGTACCCTCTTGAAGTTTAGTTGATTCAACCTGTCCTAAAAGAAGTAATCGTGTTCTAAGGAATCTCAATATCTTTGATCTTCTTCACTAGGCATTGTTTCAACTCAAGCGATCTTTTCTCGCGGCCGAAATATCCCGAAAGTATGATCTCAATGAGTGTAGTATCAAGTATCAGCCAATCTTCAGTTTTGCACCAAAGCCGGCTACCTCACTACTTTCTAATGGCCAAGTTGTTCAACTAAGGTTCTACGTCGTACAGTTTCCACGATCTATTACTACTTACCTAAAATGCCCCAGATCCGGGTATATGATCTTTACAAGAATACCCAAACAACCCTACATAAATAAATCAAGCAAGTCGAACAAGAAAAGCATTTAACATATGAACTATCTCTAAGGTAACCCCATTTTTAGTTTTATTCCCATCAGAGTCGTCAGTTCTGTAATACGGTGGGAGAACTGACTTTACTGGTTTTGCATTTTATCACAAATGTTGCGGTTAGAAAGAGTCTCCAACGACTTTTCTTTTATCCAACAAAGAAAAAGGTGAAAAGAACAGGAAAGACCTTTTTTAAAGATTTTGATTTCGGGGGGTAGGTTATGGAAAGGGAAGGGATTAGCACCCTTTCCATCCGTAGTTATCTACGGGCTCTTAGTTACTAGCTCACTTTTGAAAATGCTTTTTGGTGTAAGTCTATTTGAAAATATTTTTGAAAAGACGCCTAAGTGCGGTGAACTTTGTAATGATTCTCGTATCGTTGAGAATGCATACAAAGTGTTTTTGTATTTGAAAAATATTTAGAAAAAGAGAGTGTGTGTGTGAGAGAAATTATCTTGTTTTGTGAGCAAGAAACTACATGTTGTTGATGGGTTTAATCTGTAACGTATAGCCTAAATGTAGTACTGCAAGTGTACATCCTATCGAAGTAATATATAAGATTATCGAACCACAGAGACCAATTGTCAATCTATCAACTCTATTGCTAAGGTGCTTATCTAAGGCGAACAAGAATATTGATGTGAGTGCAGTGCACAAAGTAAATGAGCGAGGTAAATAACAGTTTAAAAGACAGGTTGGAATGTAAATCATGTAATCAGATATTGGTCCGGTCATGCGTAGATGAACCTACTTATGGGGCAGTATTTTCTATTGATAGCAAAGAATCAATTTAACGGAAACTTGTAGCTTTTGACTACTAAGAACCGAGTTTACTCTTTAAATTAAATTCCTTTATTGTCACATATAAAGGGTGCCTTCCGCGTTAAAGAGGTAAACCTATTTTTAAGAAATTGATAGTTTTGACTTAACAGAAAAGTGATTTTACTTGGAAAGATTAACTTAAAGAGACTTTTGGCTTTTGACCAAGAGTCAGATTTCAAACCTACAAACGCGTCCGAAAATAGTTTCAAAATCGTTTTCTAAAAAGGTTAATGATTCCTATTTAACCAATCAACGGCTTTCGCTCTTTTTGTTTGGTTAAATAATAATCAAGTCGTATCATTAGTTTGGACGGCTTTCGATCTTACCCAATAAACATTTAAACATAATTGACTTAAGTTAGAAGCAAAACATCCCCAGAGTATTTTCACTAGCATGATAATTGGAACACGACCATGATGACAATCATTACATCCTAACCTTTATAGTTTAGCCAGACATAATAAGTGCGAGTCTATAAAACGTGTAGACTATGGTAAGAGCATTTAAAGTCTATAAAACGTGTAGACTATGGTAAGAGCATTTAAAGTCTATAAAACGTGTAGACTATGGTAAGAGCATTTAAAGTCTATAAAACGTGTAGACTATGGTAAGAGCATTTAAAGTCTATAAAACGTGTAGACTATGGTAAGAGAATTTAAAGTCTATAAAACGTGTAGACTATGGTAAGAGCATTTAAAGTCTATAAAACGTGTAGACTATGGTAAGAGCAATTAAATAAAGAAATGCAATAAAATAGAACCTTGCTCCAGTCGGAGACTTGAATCTGATACAAATCTACGGGAAGGTAAGGCTGGTATGATGAACTTCAACCAAAGTGCTCCAAGACTCGATTACAACTCAATCTACACCGCAATAACTCCCCAATGTGAAGAGATTATCACTTTACAGAAACTGATAGTATATGGCTTAAGATTGTACTAAGCTTGGATGAAACTAAAGAATGAAAATCGAAAACTATTTATAGAGGATCCTTGAGGTGCGTAAAGACCAGCATGCCCCTTAACTTCTTTTGAGCGGGAAGCTTTTTGTGAAGGCCGCGGGCGCGGTGGGGGTGGCCGCGGGCGCGGTGGCTGGAACTGCCACATCATGGGAACGTGGCAGTTGATCTCTGGGTGAAAGTGGGCCACATCATCGCGTTCCCTGTAGCCAGCGCGGCGCTGAACGCCATAAGTGCAGAATATCTTGAAAAATCCTAATTTCTTGGCGTTTTGGCTCGTTTCTTCACAGAAGGCTCTAAAATGACAAGAATCCTGAAAACAAAGGAAAAAGGAACATAATACGAGAAAATGACAATAAAAACTAAGGAAAACATGTGATATTTGAGTCCGAAACATAGTGCGATTCAGTGCGATCAAATCCTCCCACGCTTAGACCTTTGCTTGTCCTCAAGCAACAACTCTTAGAAGTAGATGAAAGAAAATTATGGTGTATACAGGTTTTAGGCAAAGAGGGCTTCTAAGTCCGAGTAAGGGTGTGTTGTCAGGCACTAACTATTTGAATCAAGGGTATCGTAATTACACTACTCGCAGAAATGCGGACATAAACCTCATAAGTATACAGATCGATCCTAATATCCTTACTATGCTAAGACTTCCTTTTTTACGAGGTCCTTTTTCATTCAGGCGCAATCACATTAAGCCCGTTATCCGTACATACTCATGGTGTAGTGACCGGTTAGTGACTCTGATCTCAAGTGATGGGATTCTGGTACAAGAGTTGGTTTAATCCCTTTTTATTTTACCCATTTGCAGTTGCGGGGGATCGGACCGTAGTCCGCCCTACCAAGTCCAACACCAGATACCTCTGGACCAACTACAACGGATATGCCTTATATATTTTTTTTTCTTTGCTTTTGTTAGTGCTTACAACTTTCTTGAGTTGAGTAATCTTTGTGAGGATCACCCAACTTGTAGTCGTATTCATACTTTATTTTATAACTTTTAAGGCAAAATAGAGATCATCCACTTATATTCATCGATCCCACACTTAGAGCATGCTTAGGCCGGAGCTGACTGCTAAGATAAACTACTTGAAGACCTATTTGTACAGTTTTATTCAAAATCATAGCATATTGGGGAGAAAGGATCTAATCTAAATGTTCAAAAAGGCTTACGGTGTAAAAACGATAACGAATTTTTCAAAAAGTGAGTGTCCAAGAAATAGACCCTATCTAGGACCTGTCTCATAGCCCAAATCCTTAAAAACAACCATAAATATTTGAAAAAGAAGAATTTTGTAAGGCTAAAAGGTGGGGGGAATGAAAGGGTACACTACGCAGAAAGACTCGCCTATCACATGCATTTTATTAACTACGAATATAACATACCTAAAAGGAAAAATGCGGAAGGGAAATAAAAGCAGGAAAAACGGAAAATAAAAGCGATAAATGCTCCTCCCACACTTAAATCAGACATTGTCCTCAATGTTCCAAAATAAGGTAGGAGGAGGTACCTGAAAACACTAGTGGGGGCCACTAGGACCTTCACCATCCTGGTTGGTACGACCGGAACGGCGGCTACGGCTGCGACGGCGGCTATCTCGGTCCAAAACAAGCTGCTCCAATCTCTCTGTCAAGGCGGCATTTGCCGCTTGTAGCTCTTGGGTCCTACAAATGAGGGTGCCTTGGGTTGCCTCCATCAATTGGAAGTGACGAGCGTATGTGGTCTGGTGTAGGTGCTGTTCTCTCTGGAAAGCCAGCTGACTTTCCATAATAGTGCGCAGAGAGCTAGCATTTTGCTCTTGGGATGCTTGTATGAAGGCCATGTTATCGGCCGCCTGTTGCTGTAAGGTAGCAAGGAGGGTGTCCCTCTGAGCCTCTCGGGCCATATGCTCACGCCACATGTCCTCAGTGACATGGAAACTAGGAGCTGTACCTGCATGTGGGTTAGAAGTAGATGGTGTCGTGTGTGGTGGTGAAAAATGGGGTGGTTCCTCTGTTTGGAAATCGTACTCATCATCAGTGTTGTTACCCTCATTTAAAGGTAGATTTGGGGGCAACGGACCAATAAAAGCAGGAGCGTTGAGATCGTAGGTCCAGTTACGCTCAAATCTAATATCAGTACGACGGGTGCAAGGAATAACAACACTGGGTACAACAGCACCTCCAACCATGAGGAAGTAACCACCTTCCTTCCTCGTCTTACATAAACGCATATCCCTGAAAAATTTAAGATTTGCAATACGAGGAGGAAGTGGCTCAAGGGTGGAAAGTTCCGTATCCAATCCTATGGCACGGGCAATAGTAGTAATCAGTCCACCAAAGGAAATCGGCCCACCTTTTCGTAAAACATGGTGCATGTGGGCAATCATGAATGGGACGGGATTAACTTTGGTGTCTGTGAGGCAGCTCTACATGATAATTAATTCTTTAGCATTCACCTTGTTTGGGTTTTCCCGAGCAAAGATGGTGGATGCTAAAAGAAATCTAAAGACACGAAGGGCAGGATTGTGGATGTGAGAAGCAAGTAGGCCATCAAAAGATGTTGCATTTTGTTTAGTAATTCTGGCCCAAAATGCTTCAAATGCCCAATCCGTGTCTAAAGGTGCTTCACAAATGGCACCATCCCCATAAGGCCATCCTAACATGGCGGCTAGACCGTCAGTGGAGTAGTCATATTCAACATTAAACATTCTAAATTTGACTCCACCTACGGTGCTAGCAGTGTTAGGAAAGACGTTATAAATTAAAGAACTTATAAATTCGAACGTCAGCCTAGGGTAGGTTGGTGCTTGAGTAGCAAAAATATCATGCATGCCTATTTTGTCGAGAAGGAAAAATACACTATGGTATATACCTAATGAATATAGACAGTTTTCATCGATATACCTGGTAGGGTGTATTGGTGTTGTCAGCAATTTCTCAAGCTGCTTTTGTTGTCTTTCTCCGGCTTGGCCACCTCGCAAAATGTAACCGTGATACTCCATAGGATTTTCTTGTGGTTGAATAAAGAGAAGGAATGGGATGTAGAAGTAATGAAGGTGTGAGGAAGAAAATAAAATAGTGGGGATATTTATAGGTAGGGAAGAAAAAAATGGTGGTTGTAAATATTTAAGATGGGAATAATGGGAATAAATGTAGTGGGGTTGGTATGGGTAATAAAGGAAGTTATGGTGGGTTAAGAATGGAAGAAAATGGGATTGGAAATGGAAAAAGTGGTAAAATGGGGGGAAAAACGAGCAACTAGCCGTTAGGTGACCGTTGCGTCACCGCGGGCGCGGCAGGGCTTACCGCGGGCGCGGTGAGGTCGAGGCTAGTTGGGCCGGTCTGGCTTCCTTTCCATTGGGCTTTTCCTTCCTTGCCATTAGCTTCAATTTTTGGAGGTGTACCTATTTTTCTTATGAATGTACATATATGTATGTGAATACATATATACATGTATATTTATTTATTTTTATATTAAAATTATGGTGACCAGAAAAACAAAAACATTAGTAAATGAATGAAACACATGCATATATATATATATATATATATATATATATATATATATATATATATATATATATATATATATATATAGGTACGGACATCGGGTCACCAAAATAATTATTAATAATGCAGGAAATAGATAATGCAAATAAAAATGAGTCTGAAAAGGAAATCAACATAATACTAATAATACTGGAACTAGATATCTTGTGAACAACACAGATCTATTGCCAACCGGTAGGATGCTCTGCAGGAGTGTCTGGGCCATGCAGCTCAGTCAGCTGGCGTCAAATTTCTACCACCTCGTGAGCTAATTCATCTAACTCACCAGCAAAGGTAACATCATTCACTTCCAACTGTAGATGAAGGTCAGCCACCTCATTGCGGAGAGTGGTTATCTCAGTGCGCATAGCAGTCAACAGAGTGCGAATATCAGGTTCCTGCAAGCTGAGGTTATTAGTAAGAACAGTAGTGTGTGTAACCTCCGGTCGGGATGTGTGATCTGGTGTAGAGTCCTCGGGAGCAGGAGTGTATTCTGGAGTGTACTCTGATATCTCACCCCAACCTTCTACAGAATAGTTCCAATTAGCAGGGTTGGAAACACAAGTCATCTGAGGGTCTGGCATTGTGAAGGTGTAAACTGTCTGGTCATCGATGAGCAATCTGTACTGATATGGGTGGAAAGAGGCCCGCCTCATGAGCCCACGATCCATGCAAAAGTCTAAATCCAGGAAAGTATATCCACAGTATGGGGTCAGCTGTGCTATCATACTGTCCAAACCCAAAGCGGAAGCTATCTGTGTCACATTCCCTCTGGAATGAATGAGTCCTACAGCGGATCGAGCAGTCTGCTCGAGGCTATCTATCAGAAAACCTCCACTAGCTATAGGTCTGGACTGACTGGCACAGTATAGGAAAAGGATCTCCTCAGTGGTGACCAAGTGGTCACAGTAACTCCTCCCAAAGAAAGTGTGGCACAAAACCATCTCGAAGTATCGGAAAGCCGGGTTATGGATCTTCCTGGACAGCTGGGTAGAGGGGTCAAGGCTGGCTCTATCAGTAATGTCCTGCCAAAATTTATCAATATCTCTGTCCATATAGTAACTCAATGGAAACTCAGTGATAGCGGTCGGTCCAGTTTGGAAACCAAGCAAATCCCCAAATTCTTTGGTAGTCAGGGTATACTCGGTACCAAACAATCTGAAACTTAGGCATCCTCGCTCATCTCCTTCACCCACTCGTGGGTTATAATCCATAGAGCTAAGAAACTCCAGAGTAAGGTTCCTGTAGGTTTTGTGGACATCATCAGCATAAGAATCCCAGCCAAGTTGGTTGCACAGATACCTAATACTTGGCTCAATCCCGAGTGCCTCCATGCAGCTCTGATCGGGGTACCTAGTGGGTACCATAGGTCTAGCAGATAAGGTAGCAAATCGGGCTTTTTGTGCTTCATCTCTGAAAATCACAACCATACCATCGGGGTAATGCATCCTGAAAATATAAACACAAGAAATTAGTCCAGATAAAATATATAAATTACTAAAATAAAATAAAATAAAATTAAGAATAAACCATGGGTTGCCTCCCATGCAGCGCTTGTTTAACGTCGTTAGCTTGACGATTAGATCTTACTTTATGTGGGTATTGGTGGGTCTATAAGAATATGACTAGAGTAGTCAACAGGCAAATCGCCTCCTTTGTATAGCTTCAGTCTTTGTCCATTTACCACAAATGGAGCGCATGAATTGTTTTTGATTTCTACTGCTCCAGACTTTAGAACTTTTGACACTTCAAATGGACCTGTCCATCTTGAACGAAGCTTACCAGGAAAAAGTCGTAACCTTGAGTTAAATAGGAGAACAGGGTCACCAATGTTGAAATCTTTCTTGATGATTTTTTTATCATGCCACATCTTGGTTCTTTCCTTATATATGATGGCATTCTCATAGGCATTCAAGCGAAGCTCTTCCAGCTTGTGAATGTCCAAGATACGTTTTTCTCCGGCTTTTAGGTAATCTAGATTCAAGGATTTAATGGCCCAATACGCTTTATGTTCTAGTTCGAATGGTAAATGACAGGACTTTCCATAAACCAATTGATAAGGAGTTGTTCCAATAGGGGTTTTATAAGCCGTTCTATAAGCCCATAAGGCGTCTTTAAGTTTTCCAGACCAGTCTTTTCTGGATAATGATACGGTTTTTTCTAGGATCTGCTTAATCTCCCTATTCGATACTTCTACTTGGCCACTGGTTTGCGGGTGATATGGTTATGCTACTCTATGTTTTACTCCGTATTTGCTTAGAAGCTTGTCAAATATCTTAGATATAAAATGCGATCCTCCATCACTTATGACTAACCTCGGGGTTCCAAACCTAGGAAAAATAATATTCTTAAACAGTTTGATAACTACCTTGGTATCGTTTGTGGGTGATGCAATAACTTCTATCGACTTTGAGACATAATCGACAGCTACTAGGATATACTTGTTACCCATTGAGGAAGGAAAAGGTCCCATGAAATCTATACCCCAGACATCAAATATTTCCACTTCTTGGATGTTACTTAAAGGCATTTCATCACGTCTTGAGATGTTCCCAGTGCGTTGTCATCGATCACATTTTGTAATGTAAGTGTGGACATCGCGCCATACAGTAGGCCAATAAAAACCTGCTTGAAATATTTTGGCGCATGTTTTAGATGTGCTTGCATGTCCACCATAAGGTGAAGCATGACAATGTTTAATGACGTTGCCTACTTCTTCTTCCGGCACACATCGTCTGAATATATTATCTATTCCTCTTTTGAATAGGAGGGGTTCATCCCAAAAGAAGTGTTTAACATCTCTAAAAAACTTCTTCTTCTGTTGGTAGCTTAAGTCAGGGGGTATGATATCAGCGGCTAGATAATTCACAATATCTGCGTACCATGGTATGTTGTTCATGGTTGAGATTTCCTCATAGGTCTCTTCTTCAGTTGAGTTTATCCCAGCTATTAATCTTTCATAAGTGGAGTGATCGTCTATAGGTGTAAGTTCAGGCTTAAGGTGTTCTAACCTAGAGAGATGATCAGCTACTAAGTTTTCAGCTCCTTTTTTATCCTTAATATCCAAGTCAAATTCTTGGAGTAAAAGTACCCATCTGAGCAATCTAGGCTTAGCATCTTTCTTACTTAACAAGTACCGGATTGCTGCATGATCTGTGTATACTATTATTTTTGCTCCCACCAAATAAGATCGAAATTTATCAATAGCAAAAACTACGGCTAGCAATTCCTTTTCTGTGGTTGTATAATTTAGCTGGGCAGCGTCTAGTGTTCTACTAGCGTAGTAAATTGCATGCAATTTCTTGTCTTTTATTTGCCCTAGTACAGCTCCTACAGCGAAATCACTAGCATCGCACATGATTTCAAAGGGTTGTGTCCAATCAGGTGGTCTTATGATAGGTGCTGAAATAAGAGCTTGCTTTAAAACTTCAAAGGCCTCAAGACATTTTTGGTCGAATTCAAACTCGACATCCTTCATCAATAAGTTAGTTAAAGGTTTTGTTATTCCGGAAAAATTCTTGATGAAACGTCGGTAGAACCCGGCATGTCCTAGAAAACTTCTTATTTCCCTAACGGTCTTAGGTGGGTTTAAGTTTTCTATAACTTCTATCTTGGCCTTATCGACTTCTATACCTCTTTCAGAAATAATGTGTCCCAAGACTATCCCTTCATTTACCATAAAGTGGCACTTTTCCCAATTCAACACAAGGTTTACTTCCACACATCTTTTTAAGATTTTCTCTAAGTTCGAGAGGCAGTTTTTGAAATCAAACCCACACACTGAAAAATCGTCCATAAATACTTCCATAATTCCATCTAGGTAGTCTGCGAAAATTGACATCATACAACGTTGGAAAGTGGCAGGTGCATTACAGAGTCCAAAGGGCATTCGTCTATAAGCGAATGTTCCATAAGGGCAGGTAAATGTGGTTTTTTCTTGGTCCTCTGGGTGAATAGGGATTTGGAAAAACCCCGAATACCCATCAAGATAGCAGAAACATGAGTGTCTTGCTAGACGTTCAAGCATCTGATCTATAAATGGGAGAGGGAAATGGTCTTTTCTCGTTGCCTTATTCAACTTTCTGTAATCTATACACATACGCCATCCTCCTTCTGTTCGTTTTTCCACATGCTCACCTTTCTCATTTTTCAGAACAGTGATACCTCCTTTCTTGGGTACCACATGGACTGGGCTTACCCATTCACTATCCGAAATTTGGTATATGATACCAGCTTCTAATAACTTAAGAACTTCTTTCTTGACTACATCACTCATGATAGGGTTTATTCTTCTTTGATGTTCTCTTGAGGGTTTTGAATCTTCTTCTATCATAATCCGATGCATGCATACGGATGGGCTTATACCTTTTAAATCTGAAACTTTATACCCTAAAGCTGAGGGATATTTTCGCAAGGTATCTAAGAGTTGATTTGTTTCTATTTGGTTTAGAGCGGTGCTAATTATAACAGGTCTATTCATCTCCTCATCCAAAAACTCATATCTTAGATTCTTGGGTAGTTCCTTAAGTTCTATAATGGGTTTCTCAGTACGCGGCATAAGGTCAGGGGTAAGAGCTAAGCATTCGAAAAGGTTGTCGTCAATGTACGGTTTGATACTCTTAAATCCGTCATCCTCTAAAATAGGGGTTGATGGTAATTTGATTAAAAATTCATTTTGTTCGAGCTCATTTACACATTCATCAATGACGTCGATGGCATAACACGCATCTCCTATCACTGGTGCCATTAGAAACTTTGATAAAATGAACTCAATCTTTTCTTCTCCTACCTCAAAAGTCAGTTTCCCTTTCTTAACATCTATTATAGCTCCGGCGGTCGATAGGAATGGTCTTCCTAAGAGGATTGGGATGTCTTCATCTTCTTTAATATCCATTACGACGAAGTCGGTCGGAATGTACAACTGACCAATCTTGACAGGTATGTCTTCTAAAATACCCATGGGATATTTGACAGATCTATCAACTAGTTGTAAGGACATCTTAGTAGGTTGAAGTTCTCCTAATTTTAACCTCTTACAGACGGCCAGAGGCATCAGACTTACGCTTGCTCCTAAGTCTAAAAATGCTTTGTCTATCATATGGTTACCTAGGATGCAAGGGATAGAAAAACTTCCAGGGTCTTTATCTTTCTTGGCGAGTTTATTTTCGGATATAGAATGACATTCTAAAGGCTTGGGATCATCGAGTCGCCGTTTATTGGTCAAAATATCTTTCAAGAACTTAGCATATGATGGTATCTGGGTTATAGCTTCAGTAAAAGGAATCTCTACATGGAGTTTCTCTATTACCTTAATAAACGTTTGGTACTGGTTTTCTACTTTGGTGTTTTTCAGCCTCTGTGGGAACGGAATAGGTGGTTTATAAGGTTGTTGAGTGTTATTCCCTACTTCTGGTTTTGATTGCTTTTCTGGTTTCTATGGTTCCTCTACCTGGTCTTTAGGTGTAGCATCTTCCATAGGTTTTTCTGATGTGCTTAAGTTAGGATTTCTAGGCCCTTCATAAGCAGTTCCACTTCTTAAGGTGATAGAATTTGCTTGGCCTTTTGGATTGGGTTGAGTTTGTCCAGGAAATTGTCCTCCAGGTGCAACTTGTACAGAGGTGTTTTGTGCTACTTGGGAAATCTGAGTCTCAAGCATTTTGGTGTGGGTTATTATCTGGTCAAACTTGGTTGCCAGTTGAGTAACTAGTTCATTCGTGTGAATGTGTTGGTTCATAAACTCCTTATTTTGCTGAGTTTGAGTCTGAATAAAGGTGTCTATGGTTTCTTTAAGGTTTGGTCTTGGGGGAACTATTTGCATAGGTTGGTTTTGTTTTTGCGTTTGGAATCCTTGAGGTCTCGAAGGTCCGGGATTTTGGATAGGGTTATTGTTTTTGTAAGAGAAATTCGGGTGGTTCCTCCATCCAGGATTGTAGGTATTCGAGAAAGGGTTCCCTTGGGTATAGTTAACTTGGTCTGAGCTAGATTCGTTCAAAAGGTTACAGTCAACGGTTTGATGTCCTTGAGTTCCACAGAGTTTGCATTCCGATTGGATTGCTGCTACTGTGGTTGGGTTTTGAGACATGTTCTCGACTCTCAAAGCTAGGGCGTCCATTTTGGCATTAATCATGTCCATGCAACTTACCTCATGCTTTCCTCCATGGCTCTCCTTTTTCTCTACTGTCGCTCGTTCTAATCCCCACTGGGCGTGGTTTTGGGCCATGTCCTCTATTAGGGCACAAGCGTCAGGGTAAGGTTTGTTCATCAACGCTCCGCCAGCGGCAGCGTCTATGGACATCTTTGTGTTGTAATGGAGTCCATTATAGAAGGTATGTATGATTAACCATTGCTCCAGGCCATGGTGCGGACAAGCTCTTAAAAGTTCTTTATATCTCTCCCAAGCATCAAAAAGTGATTCGCCTTGGTTTTGGGTGAAACAAGTGATTAGGTTCCTAAGAACAGCGGTCTTGCTTGGTGGAAAATACCTCGCAAGAAAAGATCTCCTAAGGTCTTCCCAAGTTGTTATTGAGTTAGTTGGAAGGGCGTCTAACCAGTCGTGAGCTTTACCTCTAAGGGAAAAAGGAAACAGTCTTAAACGGATGGCTTCGGGTGTGGCTCCATTTGCCTTAAGGGTGTCAGCTAATTGGATAAATACCTTTAAATGTTGATTCGGGTTCTCGGTAGCGAGACCAGCGAATTGGTTTTGTTGTACTAATTGTAATAAGGAGGGTTTTAGTTCAAAGTTGTTGGTAGTTATAGCAGGGTTTACTATACTAGAACTAGGTTCCTCGTTAGATGGTTGGGCGAATTCCTTGAGCGGTCTTTGGTTACGATCTTCTGCCATAGCTCTTCTTATCTTGCGTATAAAAAGACGGACACGAGCGTAACGTTCAGGTTCTACTAAAGGATCTATTAGGTTACCGGTGCTACGATTTCTACGCATCTACCGGCTAGAATAGCCTTAGTCTAAACGGGATAACAATAGGGTACGAAATTTGTCGAAGTTGGTCCCCGGCAACGGCGCCAAAAACTTGATGGGTTTAATCTGTAACGTATAGCCTAAATGTAGTACTGCAAGTGTACAGCCTATCGAAGTAATATATAAGATTATCGAACCACAGATACCAATTGTCAATCTATCAACTCTATTGCTAAGGTGCTTATCTAAGGCGAACAAGAATATTGATGTGAGTGCAGTGCACAAAGTAAATGAGCGAGGTAAATAACAGTTTAAAAGACAGGTTGGAATGTAAATCATGTAATCAGATATTGGTCCGGTCATGCGTAGATGAACCTACTTATGGGGCAGTATTTTCTATTGATAGCAAAGAATCAATTTAACGGGAACTTGTAGCTTTTGACTACTAAGAACCGAGTTTACTCTTTAAATTAAATTCCTTTATTGTCACATATAAAGGGTGCCTTCCGCGTTAAAGAGGTAAACCTATTTTTAAGAAATTGATAGTTTTGACTTAACAGAAAAGTGATTTTACTTGGAAAGATTAACTTAAAGAGACTTTTGGCTTTTGACCAAGAGTCAGATTTCAAACCTACAAACGCGTCCGAAAATAGTTTCAAAATCGTTTTCTAAAAAGGTCAATGATTCCTATTTAACCAATCAACGGCTTTCGCTCTTTTTGTTTGGTTAAATAATAATCAAGTCGTATCATTAGTTTGGACGGCTTTCGATCTTACCCAATAAACATTTAAACATAATTGACTTAAGTTAGAAGCAAAACATCCCCAGAGTATTTTCACTAGCATGATAATTGGAACACGACCATGATGACAATCATTACATCCTAACCTTTATAGTTTAGCAAGACATAATAAGTGTGAGTCTATAAAACGTGTAGACTATGGTAGGAGCATTTAAAGTCTATAAAACGTGTAGACTATGGTAAGAGCATTTAAAGTCTATAAAACACGTGTAGACTATGGTAAGAGCATTTAAAGTCTATAAAACGTGTAGACTATGGTAAGAGCATTTAAAGTCTATAAAACGTGTAGACTATGGTAAGAGCAATTAAATAAAGAAATGCAATAAAATAGAACCTTGCTCCAGTCGGAGACTTGAATCTGATACAAATCTACGGGAAGGTAAGGCTGGTATGATGAACTTCAACCAAAGTGCTCCAAGACTCGATTACAACTCAATCTACACCGCAATAACTCCCCGATGTGAAGAGATTATCACTTTACAGAAACTGATAGTATATGGCTTAAGATTGTACTAAGCTTGGATGAAACTAAAGAATGAAAATCGAAAACTATTTATAGAGGATCCTTGAGGTGCGTAAAGACCAGCATGCCCCTTAACTTCTTTTGAGCGGGAAGCTTTTTGTGAAGGCCGCGGGCGCGGTGGGGGTGGCCGCGGGCGCGGTGGCTGGAACTGCCACATCATGGGAACGTGGCAGTTGATCTCTGGGTGAAAGTGGGCCACGTCATCGCGTTCCCTGTAGCCAGCGCGGCGCTGAACGCCATAAGTGCAGAATATCTTGAAAAACCCTAATTTCTTGGCGTTTTGGCTCGTTTCTTCACAGAAGGCTCTGAAATGACAAGAATCCTGAAAACAAAGGAAAAAGGAACATAATACGAGAAAATGACAATAAAAACTAAGGAAAACATGTGATATTTGAGTCAGAAACATAGTGCGATTCAGTGTGATCAGTTGTCTACCTACTCGAATGGTCTTTGTTCTTTTCCTCTTTTCCTTTAGATAGTGTTATCCTACCATTAGTCGATAGGTAGCCATATCATTGGATGTTTAGAGGGACAGGCAAGGGTCATCGTACAGTCACGAAGGCAGCTCGTAAGACGCTTTAGTAATTACCCTAAGGTATTAATATCATTTTACCGAGGCAGCATCGAAGGATCATCGAGGTACTGTGATCTTGTAACCAAAGGGTCTTTGCTAAAACTTCTCACGTTCGAGAGACGTGCCTGTTTATTTTCTGAAGGCAATAAGTGGAGGTACCTTAGAGGTGCGCGTGTGTGAAGTGTGTTGTGTTTCAGTTTATTTATCTTGGATATTTAGGTTTTCTAACGCTTATTTTTTTATGTCTTGCAATGCACGCCTAATTAATCATACATCTAGAAGTTCAATATATACATAGGCAGAAAGTAAAAGTGCGAGAATTAAACTACGCAATTACATCGCTTCGGGATGGGGGGAATACAAACCAAAATGGGCGGAAAAAAGGTAAATGAATCCAAATTTTACCTATTACAGACTGTGCGCAATTACATAAATTATGAAAAATAATAATGCGAAGATGTAAATAACGCGCGGAGAATGAACAAGAGGTAATATCTAAAACCCTAAAAATTCTAAGTGGTAAAGAGAAATTTTTTTTTGTTTTTTGTTTGGAAATATAATTGAATTATAAACCTAATTCTAATCAAATTTTAATAAATAAAATACACTTAGAGGGATTAAATTTATTTAATCAAAATTGATAAAAATTAATTTAATTAAAAAAACTTAAATCTAATATTTTTGTGATTTTCTGATCTTATGATTGTTTTTATTAAAAAATTATTTATTAAAAGAAAAGAAATGAAATATTAAAAAAAAACTATTCAAAATGGACTGGGCTGTAAAACAAGATTGGAGGGCGTGAAAAGAAAGAATTCCAAGCCCAATGTCAAGGAGGCCCGACACATGCTGCGTGATCCCCTATGGTAGCCTCCTGAATGGTGCATCATAGTCACACTGGATTTGGAGCGCTAGATCTGGGATTTGGGGATCTGATGGCCCAGACAGGAGCCATACCATGCGCTTGTTAACCTTCATACACACTGGATCTGAAATGAAATGTTAGAAAAATAAAATTCCCTCGCGCCTGGATCGAACCCATGACTTGGAGGGGGTACGCCTTAAGAGTATGCATGCTACCACTAGGCTAGATGATCATTTGTTATTTCAAATACAAACAAAGATATATATTATGAAACTCAATCACTTTATATTAAAACAAATGCGTACACTGGAAGATTTTAATGAGCCATTGAGAGGATGACACGCCTGCCACTGGAGTCATCCCACTGGAGTCAACTTTTCGGTTGTCTTCTCCGGTGGGATTGAAATCTGAACCTACAAAGTAACCATAATTAAGGATCCAAAACGACCCTATCCCCCTAAATGGCATGTTACGAGTCCATTGGTACCCTCCGTTTGTCCTGAAAACATCTAAAAACTCCAAATAAAAGCTTAACTATTGTTATGCCCTAGCGATGGCATCCAAACCGGTGTGATTGGATGTGGGAGTTCTGGTCGTGAAAGGGATCGGTTATGAGCATGGTTCAATTCTTGGACACCTCAGGAATGTGATTTGGTCGTTTGTTTGGGTTGATAGCGCTTGGAAGTGAACTTATAGATTTTGAAACTTTGAGAAATGTTGAGAACTTTGGATAGCTTTGTTATGCAAGTTTTTTCGTGGTCCTTTGAGCTTGCATTGCTTGAGTATTTATAGGGAAGACCATGAGCTGACGAATATGGAAAAGGATCGAGACTTGATGGCTTCAATAAAACCAAAATCAAACAACTTAAAAACTCTCCTTTTGCATGTTTTTCTTGCTCTTTTGAATTTTCATGAACCTAGACAGGTTGTGCTAGGTTACATGAATATTTGGGCTTCAATCTTGAGCCGCAAATCCAAACATGCGCCTAAGCCCATTAGCTTCATTTTTTTTTGATTTAATTTGTTTTAAATGAATAAGAATTCACATAAAATAAATAAAAATCATGAAAAATAAGGGAATGGTTTTAGGGGTCCTCTAACATATCATGAACATGTTTGAGTATCAAAAATTAGACCCATTGGTTCAAAGATTCAAAATTGCCCAATTTGAACTTCATGAATTTCTTCAAAATCTCCCAACTTGTGAAACTCATAACTTGCTCAATTTTCATCTTTTGAAGATGATCTTTGACTTCTTATAAATCTTTATATGACCTCTACAATCTCTATGTTGATCAGTTTTGCTTTTGAAGAACTTATCTTGATGTAAGTTGCCTTGACAAAAAGTGTCTTTTGTCGAATTTTGAAAATGACCTATAGTGTTTCAGCTCATATCTTTCAAATGAAGCATTTTTTGGACTTGAGCATAAAAGAAAAGTTGCAGGGAATTTAATTTCCTTAAAAATGAGCTTTGGTTTGGGAAAAGTTGATGAAGCATGTGAAAGTTATGTTGGGTCAAAGTTCAATTGACTTCTCCTAAGGAAACCCTAATTTGACAATTCTTGACTTTTGATGATTTGAGAGCTTTCCTTGGGGAATCTTGATAAACCCTTGATCAAATGATGAATATCACTTCAAAATGTTGATGTTGACCAAATATATTGAAGTTTGGTTGTATGTTGATCACAGTTGACTTTTTGACCAATACAATTGATTTTCAATCATTTGAGCCATTGACTGAGCAAACTTGTGATACATGACTTGAAACTTTACATGGACCTTTTTGAGGACCTATGATAAGCCATGATAACCATTTGAGACCTTTGAAACTAGAAATTCTTTGAGGAACTCAAAACCCTAGTTGTAAACCCCTTACTTAGGAGGAAGTTTGATTGGTCAACCCTTGTGTATCTTGAGTGTTTGAGAAGCTTTAAAAGAGTGTCTTGAGAAAGAAAGGAGGGAAAATTTTGGGGTACAACACTATCCAAACGCATGAAGAGCCAGTAGAAGTTGTAAATTTGGGTACCGAGATAGATAGAAAGGAAGTCAAGATAGGCACCAACTTAGAGGGCAGTGTCAAGATTAAATTGATTAAGATGTTACATGACTATGTTGAGATCTTCTCTTCGTTGTACGAATACATGCCAGGGCTCAATACTAATATTTTGGTTCATCGTCTGCCAATGAAAGAGGGTTATTCTCCGATTAAGAAGAAGGTTCGTCGCACACGTCATGAAATGTCGGAAAAGATCAAAGTCGAGGTTATGAAACAATTTAATGCAGGGTTCTTAGCAGTGGCGTCATATCCTTAATGGGTTGCTAATGTTGTTCTAGTACCAAATAAAGAAGACAATATGCGTATGTGTGTAGACTATAGAGATCTGAACAGGGCAAGCCCCAAAGATGATTTCCCACTTTCGCATATTGATGTTCTGGTCGACAACACCGCTCAGCACAAGGTATTCTCCTTCATGGATGGTTTCTCGGGTTATAATCAGATCAAGTTGGTGCCTGAAGACATGGAGAAAACTACCTTCGTTACACAGTGGGGCACTTTCTGTTACAAGGTCATGCCTTTTGGGTTAAAGAACGTCGGGGAAACTTATCAACGTGCCATGGTAGCTTTGTTCCATGACATGATTCATCATGAGATAGAAGTTTACGTCGATGATATGATAGCCAGATCATAGACTGAAGAAGGACATCTTGATCATCTGCATAAATTATTTGAGAGATTGAAGAAATACAAGTTGAGGTTGAATCCAAACAAATGCACTTTTGGGGTGAGGTCTGGAAAACTCCTAGGTTTCATCGTCAGTGGTAAGGATATTGAAGCTGATCCTACAAAATTTAAAGCTATTTTCAGGAAATATATGCTCCTCGTATTGAGAAAGAGGTCAGAGGTTTCTTAGGTTGATTGAATTACATTTCCCGATTCATTTCTCATTTAACTACTACTTGTGAGCCAATCTTCAAGCTGCTGAAGAAAGAACTAGTAGTAAAATGGAACGACGACTGTCAAATAGCCTCTGATAAAATCAAGGAGTACTTACAAGAACCTCGAATTCTGATTCCACTAGTTGAAGGAAGACCTATAATCATGTACCTAATAGTGCTAGAGAATTCAATGGGGTGTGTACTAGGGCAGCATGACGAGTCTGGTCTAAAAGAGCATGCAATATACTACCTTAGCAAAAAATTTACCGAATGTGAAACAAGATATTCACTGCTTAAGAAAACTTTTTGCGCTTTGGCATGGGCTGCTCGCCGACAAAGACAGTATATGTTGACCCATACTACTTTATTGATCTCTAAAATAGATCCCATCAAATACATATTCAAGAATTCGGCTCTCTCCGGAAGAATAGACCGATGGCAAATGGTCTTAACAGAATATGACATTCAGTACTGTTGTACCCCAAAATTTTCCCTCTCATTTTACTCAGTACAAGCTCATTGAGATCCTCAACATGCTCAAGAATGCCCAAGAGTTGACCAGACAGACTTTCTCCTAAAGCAATGAACCTCCAACTAGGGTTTCCTTTTTCATCAAAATGGGTGAGCTCCAAAGGCCTCATATGCTATCCATAGTACTAATATGTTCTCAAGATCATCCATGCCAAGTTTCATGCCTTGCAAAAAAGTTTGCTCAGTCAACTGCTCAGATGCTTGAAAATCAACTATATTAGGTCAAAAGTCAATTGTGGCCCACATGCAGTCAAACTTCAAGATTTTTGGTTAAAATCAACATTTTAAGGTGATATCCATCATTTGATCAAGTTTTGATCATGATTCCTCAAGGAATGCTCCTAATTCATTAAAACTCAAAAGTTGCTAAATTAGGGTTTCTCAGGAAAAGTCAACCAAACTTTGACCAAGCATAACTTTCTCATACTTCATCAGAAATTTCCCATCCAAGGCTCATTTTTAAGAGAATCCAATTCCATATAACTCATCTTCATCCCTAAAGTTCAAAAAATTCACTCATTAAAAGAAATGAATTTCTACATTATAGGTCCTTTGGAGAAGTCAACAAAAACACCTTTTAGGTCAAAGCTACTTACATGAACATGGAAGACCCAATTGAGATGAAACCAAAGGTTTATTTAGATGACATCCTAATATTTCTAAAAATTCCAAGAAAACCTCCATAGGGTCAAAATTGGAGGAGATATGCATTGTCAAAGTTGGCCATTTTTGGAAAATTGTCAAAAGTCAAATGTGCTCAAAATTGCATTTTTGTCAAATGGGCCTAGCTTTTCATGATTGTATCTTGTTGAAGACATGGTCCACGACCCAAATCAGCATCCAAATCTTATTTTCTATATTTCTTTATTTTATTTTGATTTTGATTATTTAAAAGTCAAATTAAATCAAATAAATGGAAAAAAAATATAAAAGATTGATTTTTTGATCTGATTTTTGTTAGAAATAAATCTAATCAAGCCGGCATATCAGGATCAAATTGTATCAAGGATGATTGGAGCAGGAATGGCATGATTTGGATTATTTTGGAAACAAATAATGCATTTAACAATCAAGATCTTTTCTCCTTAAATTTCAAGATTCAAGTTGTTTTTTGTTGACCTAATACACTCTATTAAATATACACAACGCAGCCAAGGAAAAAGAACAAGAGTTGAAGTCGTGCAAACTAGCCAAGAAAACTCAAAAATTGGACAAAAAGTGTGGATCTTATTTATAACCTAGGGGGAGATTCAAGGCCATTCAAAGCTTCTAATCGCTTCCTGGACATCTCCTAAAGCTAATACGATCGTTTGCAAGCCTTTCCAAGCCCATAATCGCTCCTGGTAAACCCACGGTTTGCACATACAAGCTTGATTTTGATCTTACAATTTACGCATGATTAACCACTCTTAAGCATAACATTGTGTTTGTATCATCATTTGGAATGTTTTGATTCAATTAATTTTGTGTTTTGATGACTGTTTCGCTAATTGCCATTGCTAGGGTTTAGGGGGGCGTTTTAGGGTTTCTCTGTACAGGTTAAATTTGACTAAGAAAATAGTGCCATGGTACTCGTGAGATCAAGATGAGTTGATTGGTATAGCTAGAATTAATTTATCATGCGTCTTGTGAATTTTTTAAGCTTGCAGGTTTATAGCTATGGAAAATGTCTGTAGGTATAAGTATGGTAACTAAGACGACGGACATGAGAAGAAGATGATGATTCAGCACAACACCATTGGCTTGTTTGAATCACGTGCATTTTTTTAGTTTATCCACTTTGTTTTGTATATTATAATTTGGTCTTATTATATTGACAACTGAACAATATTGCCTAGTGGTGAAGCGCGCGTTGGATAGTGGAGAGGACCTGGGTTCGATCCCAGGTCCCTACGTTTTCTTTATTTTCTTAACACTCATTTATAGATCCTATGTATACACGTTCCAAGCGCCTACCATGTAGTCTTAACATCCAGCCACTGGATCATTACCAACACAGATCCAACGCTCAAACCAAGGAAAGACCATGGTGCATTCTCCAAACGTGGCTGCATAGAATCAGGCGTAGGAATGGGCTCAGCATTCATGGGCTTGGCTCAAATTCAGCATGCACCCCCCTAATTGCTCATCAAACAGGCCCAATTCTTTTCTTTTCTATTTTAATACTTTTATTTATTTATTAATTATTTTCTTTTTTCAAATAACACCAAAAATCATGCTTTTTTTTATTTAATCAAAAAAATCATAAAAACATCAAAAATCATTTTTTTATAAAAATATTTTATTAATTAATTAGTTTAATTAAATTAAGGAAATTTAATTCTTTTTTGTATAATTAAAATCAACTAGAATTAGGGTTTAATGTTGTACATAACCTAATTTTTCTCAAAAAGTAACCTAAATATTTTCTCAATTAGATTTTTAGGTTTCCTAGTTTGTTCTCGCATTCAATTTGTCGCGCGCCTTTAATTCCTTTTTCTATTATTGTAACTGCTCCGAATTTGTAATAGTAATTAGGGTTTTAAATTTCCTCATCTTTATTTACAGTCAAAATAATTATGTATCTGCGAAAGCCTTGTAATAGTTAGGACTTTAATTTCTCGCATTTTAATTTCCGCAAACTATAAGCTGTTAGATGTATGTTAATAGGATTGTATGGAAAGACAAATTGCAATTAATACAGTAGAAAACCCTAAATGTGCAAAGATAAATAAACTGGAAAAAAAACACTTGCACATGCTCACTCCTAGGGTTTACTCCACTCCGGTTGCCTTCGGTAAACGGTCATGAAGTATAGGGAATGTTAGTGGTCTTCCTCTAGTCCCAAAAGATCTAAAATGACCCATTCGGATGTTGCCTCGGAAAAAGATCTTTAAGGCTTTAGGATGATTACTAAAATTTCCTAACATTGCTTTTGTGACCGTACTTGTCCCTTCGAACGTCCCTTAAAACTCCAACAATGGTGCTACCTATTCCTTAATAATAGGATAGCGTTGTCTAAAGAAAAATGAACAGACTTTTTTCTAGTAGGTAGATTAGTTCCTAGGTACTTGCTCAAACAAAATTTTTCACACAAACACTTTTCAAAAACAGTTTTCGAAACAAATTTGTCACACTCTTGAGGATAGATACAAGGGTTATCACGAAGTAAACAAAACTTTTCAAAACAAGCATACACAAGCAATTTGAAAAATGAGAAAATACCTAAGAGCCCATGGAAAACCATGGATAGAAAGGTTGCTAACACCTTCCCTTTCAATAATCTACCCCCGTACTCAGAAATATCTCAAAAAAGGTTTTTTCTGTTCTTTTTCCTTTTCCCTAGTTGGATGAAATAAAAGTCGGTGGCGACTCTTGCTTACCGCGGCATTTGCGAATACAAAACACAAACACGTATAACAGTTGGTTCTGCCACCGTATCACAGAACTGGCGACTCTGCTGGGGAAATATAAGTGGGGTATACCTTAGGATTTATGTCACTTCTAAAAATTGCTTGCTTGTCTTTTGCTTTTCCTGCTTTATATTCAAGGGTTTTGGGGTTATGTAGATCCTACACCCGGATCTGGGGACACCTTTTAGGTAAGTAGAAATAAACTGTGAGGGAACTGTGTGGGGTATACCGACACGGTTGAAGCAGTAGCTACATTGATGTGGCACTTTGGTTGGTACCGGTAACCCTTGAGTCAATCCGGGAGAGTACGGGGCCGCCGCGTGGTGTCGTGAAGCATTAACTGACCTTAGAACCTTTAATTGCAAAACTGAGCCAGTAGTACGTAGCGAGATAGGCGACTTTGGTGTATTCCCAAGGTCGACAGATACTCAATGCTACACTCATTGAGATTCGACTCTTGAGTTTTGTTTGGTTGCGAGTCAATCTCCTATTGAACGAAGCTGGGGGAAAGATCGGTGATATTGAGATCCCTTAGAACCCGTTTACTATTTATAGGAAATGTTGAACCAATCTAACTTCAAGAAGGTATGACCTTAAAACTCATGCAGGCCTTAAACCTAAGGACTTGGTGTGACTTGCTTGTTGTTTGCTATACATGTGATTTTCTAGCATAATCATGACATCATAAGCATGACATATTATAACCAACCTGTTGTACCCCAAAATTTGCCATCTCATTTCTCAGGAAATCATCCTGGATTCTCAAAGTTTTCTCTCATACAAATCCAAGCCTTGAATTATCATTCTTTTCTAAGCAATCCATTTACAAGGGCAAAATGGTCATTTACACGCTGAGAAGTCAAACTTTAGTTTTTGGATCAAAATCAAATCTCAAAAAACCATATTTCATCAAGACATGTTGGAATATGAAGTTTGTTTCATCAAGAAGGTCAAAAGTCAAATTTTACCTTGGAAAAGTTAAATTCTAAGTGCTTAGAATTTTTCTAAAGTATTTAAGAAAAATGACACTTCAGAACTTCTGAGCTAGCCTCCAGGCAGGAGCAGTCAGAAGTTGTAAGTGTGTTTCAGCACATAACATTCAGTCAGAATGTGGCCCTTCAGCATCTACGCCAGCTCAGTCAGAAGTTGCCAGAAAATTATAAAACATGATGAAAAATATGAAAGCTCCTTCAGAACATGCTGGAACCAGAAGTTAAGAGGGTCAGAAGATTGGGTGCTACACTGAAGCAGAATCTCTAAGTCCAGAGTTTTCAGAAGCAAGTCAAAGAAACATGCTAGAAACCTTAGGAATTCCTCAGAGCTTGCTAAGGCGACAGGATATCAAGATCAGAACTCGGGTACTTTGTCCTAGACTATGTTGAAATGGAACTTCTGGCCTGGATTTAAGTAATGATGCAAATATCATATTACAAGATTTCTGATTTTTGATGAATCTCATCATCATTTAATGCTCATTAATGCTCACAACCACTTTTGAGTCTTCGTCCAGAGGATCTCTCCACGTGTAGGGTCGAAATACTTTTGTGCAGGATTAGGTAAAGGCCCATACGCTACATTTCGCTTATAGGTTCACTTTTCCTTAATCTTTGCTTACTAATCCAGCCTGGGCTAAAGGTTGTAAATTACCACAACCTTTTTGGAACTTGCTTCAAGAGTAAGTCAGCATCTAATGCATGATATTGGCGCCACTTGACCATAAAGCTTTGCCTATAAATAGAAGGCCATTGGTAACTGAGAAGAGGACCAGAAAAATTGTTGAAAAGAGACAAAAAGTTTGAGAAAGAAAAGTCTTGAACCTCTGCCCAAAATTCCTAGAGTTTCAAAAAAAACTGCAAACACAGCGTACAAACCATTAACTTTGGATCCCTTGCTTTCAAAATCCATTTGTTCTCAAAGTATTTCTTGACTAAAAAACCTTTCATACAGCTTCTGACCCACACGTTGGAAATTGACATAACTTCTGTATTCATACCACTATATACCTTCCATCCATCCATCCAAAGAAGCTACTCAAAACGTCATCAGAGTTAAGGCTAACTCCAGTTCACAGAGCTTCTTCCAACATCCAGGTAAGCACCTGCTGACTGTCATCACACTGCCAAGAATCATCAGCTTTGCATGCTCAATAAACATAATGTAAATATCATGTTGCTGCTGTTTGCGTTTTGAGGATTTTTTATACCTCATAATGTTTAAGTAGGAAGTGAATCCGTGTAAAACCTGTCTGTGACCTTGTTGGTTCTGTCTCCTGAAACGCTCTGACATTTGTTGAACTTGTCCCAAGCATGTTTTCTGTTTTGTGGAAAAATAACAAAACTGCAGATGTTCTGGCCAGCACAGGGAGAAGCCAAGTTCTGACTTTGACGTTAGCATATCTGAAGCCTGTTTTGCTGTCAATAATATCAGAACTTCTAAAAATTATTGTATGTCCAGCAGGGTCAGAACTTCTGACTTCCCCACTAACAAACTTTTGTCTTGCAGCGCATGAGGGTCAGAACTTCTGACCTTCCCACTAACAGGTTTCTGTTTTACAGGTGCCAGAGTCAAGTTCTGACTCATACAGTTTCACCAAAAGGTTGATAATCTGGCAGCAGGCCTGGGTCAGAACATCTGCCTTACTCTCAGCAGTGCGCTAGCCCTCTCTCTCTTTCTCTCTATCTTCCCTTTGTTATTTTCTTTTCTTATCTATTTTTCTCGTTGAACCACCCCATGTACAAATGTGTATCCCCATCCCCTAAATGCTGTAATAGCGTAGGATTTTACATTTCCGCAATTTATTTCTTCCAAATATAAATGCTAGTAATTAGGACGTGTATGGCAAGATAAAATCAATGAAATAGAAAATCCTAATTCAAGATAAACTCTTGCATGCAATAAAACGCACTTGCACATAAACACCCCTAAGGTATCTCCACTTGGTTGCCTAAACAAATGGCCATGATATGCATGTTGAGTATCTATTGGCAAAATAAAAACAAAACAAAAGATCATAGTCCCTCTATGACGCTATCTTGGTTGCCTATATAAAAATGGTCTAGTCCCTCGAAAAATTGCTAAAAGATACTTGACACAATTGTTATCATGGTCTATACGATGACCCGCGTCTGTCCCGTTTAACATCCTAACACAAGGTTGTTCACCAAATACAATGGTGAAACAACACTGTTAAAGGGGTTAAAAACATAAGAAAGATCTTTGAGTAAAATAGGGTAGATAGCTCTTAGCTACTTGATCAAGCTTGCAAAAACATCCTTGCTACTTTTCAAAAACCCACTCCACAACACAATTTCAAAACCCTACTTTCAACCATTGAAAACTTTTTCAAAAGACAAAAACACCTTTGTATACATTCAAACAAGAATCATTACAAAGGTTGCCACAACGATGGCCTCTTTTCAAAACATTTTCCAAAATCAAACACAAAGCACCATTTCAAACAATTGAAAATGCAAAGCAAGTGATCTAAGCAAGTAACTAAGAGCCCATGGATAACCATGGATAAAAAGGATGCTAATACCTTCCCTTTCTATAATCTACTCCCCGAATCCAAGAAAACATCTCAAAGGTCTTTCCTGTGCTTTTTGACCTTTCCTTAGGATAAAATAAAAAGTCGGTGGCGACTCTTGCTAAACCGAAACATTTGCAAACACAAACGCAAAATCCCAAGTCAGTTCTCCCACCGTATCACACAACCATTTCAAGGATTTCCTAGGGCTCATTTTTTCTTTGTTTTGTAGGACATGGCATCCTCCCGCAGGAACACTATCCAGATTAACCTTGTGAAAGTGTCTCTCCAACTAAAGGACCTGAAATTAAGGGTCCCTGAAAGTTCTCCATTTATTAAAAAGCATGGTCGGTTGCTCAACTTGGTCACTACACAACCTGACGAAGAATTATTAAAAGTGTTGCTTCAGTTCTTTGATCCTGTGCACCATTGTTTCACCTTCCCAGATTACCAGCTAGTACCTACTATGGAGGAATTTTCTCAGTTGTTGGGGAAACCTATTCTTGATCAGTTACCTTTCAACGGTACGAAAGAACTTCCAAAGCCTGAAGACATTGCTAGAGCTCTGTCCTTACAACGGTATGACGTAGTGACAAGTTAGAAACCAGAGGAAGTGTCCAAGGAATCCCGATTAAATTTCTATTCGAGAAGGCTTACCATTTTTGGGATACCCTGGATTTACGAGCTTTCGAAGAGGTGCTGGCACTTCTCATTTACGGGATGGTACTTTTCCCTAATGCGGATCAACTTGTAGATATGAACACTATTAACGTTTTTCTGTCTCATAATCCAGTGCCTACATTACTCGGGGATATTCTACACTCTCTGCATGCTCGCATTGTAAAGAGAATGGGGACCCTCCTGTGTTACACTCCTCTATTGTCTAGGGGTTTATTTCGCACCTACCCAGGTCTGTTTTGAAGAATGAACAGGGTTTAAAATGGTCTCGTAGGCTGATGTCCCTTACATATTCAGACATTTATTGGTGTTCACGGTTCTCGCAAGATGTTACCATCATCAATCACTGTGGTGAATTACCTAATGTCCCTCTCTTAGGAATTAGGGGGGGAATCACTTACAACCCTTGTTTAGCACTGCGTCAGTTTGGTTATGTGAGAAGGGATTGTCCTCATGATAAACTTATCCAAGGAATCGCCTTCGACTATGAGAATGATGCTTAAGGTTACCGTAAAAGGTTCATGCGAGCTTGGGGCATGGTACATAGGGTTGATAGCAAGACACTAGGGCATAAGAATTCCATCCCTCTTGAGAATTATCTCAGATGGGTACGAGCCCGTGCCCTAAGTCTTATGATGCCTTACCCTGCTGTCCTACCCATGATTGTGGAACCAGTTGCTGAAGGAGACATTCCTTATCTTGTTCATCATCCTGACATGCCAACTGATCATGAGGAGTTACAAAAATCCTGGGTTCAACTTAAAGAGGAGTGGGATACGTTTGAAGCTCAGCTTTATGCCAGCAAGAAGAAGGTCCTGGAGCTCACTAGGCTACTTCATGAAGAGAGAAACATAAACTCTTACATTGCGCCAAAGAATATGCGCTCATGGGAAACCTAATTTTATTTTTTAAGTTTAGTTTTGTTTAATTGTAAGCCTAAAGGGAACTCTTTGTATTAATTCTAACTTATTGATGCAATTAACGTATGTTTCTTTTGGTTAAACAAATCTGAGCCTTTAAGAATCCTTGAAATCATTGCATACGCATCCCATCCATAGCATTGCATAAACAGGTACCATAACAGGCTTCTCACCTTCTTCGCTGTTTATTTCAGCAGAAATATCTTCTGAACAAAGCATCAAAGATCTTCAGCCACAAAATGCCCAATTCCAACAGATGTTCATAAATCTGGAGAAAGGGCAGGAGGATCTGAAAGCCCTCATCCTGAAGGAGAAAAAGAAAAAGAAGAACGTCTTTGGTATTCTTAATATGGGCAGAAGGTTCCGGGAGCCGTTAAAGCAACCAGTCGATTTGACCTCTTCATCCAAGGAAGGGGAGAATCAAGAAAGAGAGACAAGGGAAAAGGACCCCAGTCCTGAAGTTTCTGAAAATGATACAAACTACAATGATGAGCAGTATCCTCCTACTGAGGATAGATACAAGAAGTTGGAAGATCGTTTGAGTGCTATGGATGTCCAGAGGATACCTGGGTTGGATTTCGAAGAATTGGGATTGGTGTCGGGAGTGGTCACCCCGCAGAAGTTTAAGGCTCCAATTTTTGCAAAATACGATGGGGTGTCTTGACCATTACTCCATCTCTGTTCCTATGTAAGGAAGATCCAACCCCACACCGTTGATAGAAACTTGTGGGTTCACTTCTTTCAGGAAAGTCTGTCAGGGACTCGGCTTGAATGGTTCTACCAACTAGAAAGAGCCAATGTCCGAAACTGGAAAGATTTGGCCGCTGCTTTTTATAAGCAGTATCAATATAACGCCGACCTTGCTCCTGCTCGTACTCAACTCCAGAGTATGTCCATGGGTGCAGGTGAAGGCTTTAAGGACTATGCATAGAAGTGGAGAGACTTGGCTGGAAGAGTCCAACCCCCTTTGTCTGATAGGGAGTTGGTCGATATGTTTCTTAGGACGCTATCTGGTCCGTTCTTTAATCATTTGATCGGCAGCTCGTCAACTGGTTTCACCGAGGTGATTCTAACTGGAGAGAGGGTAGAAGCTGGGATCCGGAGCTGTAAGATACAGAAAGATGCCTCTTCGACTGCGGTAAAAAAGCATTTCACTGGTAAAAAGGAAGCTAGTGCTATCTATAGCCCAATAGGTCAAAAAAGAGTTGAACACCGTCAGGAAGTAAGTGTCGTAATGATACCTAGGCCTGCGGTTGCTCCACAACGCAACAATTAACAAAGGGTGGAAAGACCACAACGATAGTTTACCCAGATTAACATGATGTTGGCTGAAGTTCTACCCCATCTGCTGAGATCGAACTTGGCAACCTTGAAAGAGGCTCCCAAGAATCCGAATACCACATCTCCTCGGTACAATCCAAACGCTCGGTGTGCCTACCATTCCGAGAGTCCCGGCCACGATACAAATGACTGATGGGCTTTGAGAAATAAGGTACAGGATATGATTGACGCCAAGGAGATTGAATTTGACCCTCTTGAGACTCCTAATGTGATCACTGCTCCCTTTCCAAAACACGGCTAGGATTGAAAGCATTTTTGTTCATTTGAATTATCAAGTTGTATTTTCTTTGATTATTCAAACAATTATTGTCATGTCAAAACTTTGTTATTTCATTAATACATTACACATGTTTGTCTTGAATTAATTTGTTTTCACTATGCTTAAACTGCTTTATACTTCCTTTTCGTGATATTCAACTCTTGACTAAAACCTCTAAGCCTTAGAGGGAGGATGACGAAAATGATACCACAATCTCTACATTATGCTTTTGAACAGACCCCGCTGATGATGTACATGCGTTGTTTCAAATCCTAAATAGTGGAGCTATAAGGAAGATAATCCCTAGTCAACCCCTTTGAGCCAAAGAAGTAGGATTTTTTCTTTCACACAAAATGAAAACCCTCAATGATAACCTGAGGCAGGGTAGTTTTCTCAGTTAATTCAGAGGCGTATTCAATCGCAATCTTCCGCTTCGCACACAATGAATGGCCTCAAAGACGTCTTTCTGAATCAGAAGATGGTGATGGTTCCGCATAATCGTCAAGACAGGCATTCATTATCTCTCAAAATAAAAGCCCGCTAAGTCAAAACCTATGAAGGAGAATTAATAAAAAACTGGGGCATCCCGCTGACTGTAATCACAAAAAGAAACAGTTTAGGCAAAAGACAGGGATAGTAAAATCAAAAAGAAAGAGGTCCCACAAATCCTAGACAAAAAAAATATTACAAAAATGACTGCCTATTCAAAATAAATTGTCAGTATCTGAACCATCACTGGAACATCAAGGACAAAATGCCAGACTCAATCGGGATCTAAACGCGCAATTAACAGGGCATAGGATCGAAGAACATCACGAAGAATGGGTGGGTACAAATAAATTTTGAGCCTTTATCCTTTGTTTCTTAAACCGTGAACCAGGCCATGTTATAACCCTTAAAAGTCCTAGCTGAAGCATGGGTTAGTTTGAGAGCATACTGTTACAAAAGGTATCCTGACTCTTGTAGGATTTGTTACGAATCCCGAGTTGATATCATATTCTTGCGAATTTTATGTTACTACACAAAACACATTTTCAAAAAAAAAAATTCTTTTCAAGTTAGACATGAGTTTTGCATCTTTTAAATGACATTGTTTGCATATGACTAATTGTTTGACAACAGAGAAATCCGCACAATGGATATTCAATGAACAGACATCCTCTCAATGGATAGAATCACCTCAGCAGGAAGGACACTTCCAATAACAGGTCTTCCATAAGCAAGGGGCATGACATGATTTCTAACACACTTGGGGCAGTCTCTCCAAGAGTGCCAAATAACTAGGGGCAGATCTCCATCTGGATCACTTGGCGTATTACACACACATTCCAACAACGAATCATGTGCCATCAAGAAAACATTTTTGACAGTACTACAACACCACACTATAGACAGTGTCAACTCCCTACATCTTGAGAACATGGACATAGTCGGAAAAGACCACACATGAAAAAGACCCGCTAGGTCGATTGGCCTAAGCAAAAATAAGGGCATCCGGCGAACCAAAAAAGTTTCAGGAAAAAATTAGGGATAAAAACAAAAAATCTGTACACCCGGCAAGTCGAAATCCTGAAAAGGCAACTTGGGCAAAAAAGGGTATCCCAGTGGACTGAAAATATGAAAAGATAGTCCAGGCAAAAGTTAGGGATTAAAGTGTACGACTATGCCCCGTCATCTTGTCACTTGCCTATCGATAGAAGGCTTATCATTCTGACCTGAAGTTACCAAGCGCCTCATGAGTTAGGATAACACTCAATCCACAAAGCCTCCGCAGGTACTTTCTCCAGCAGGTACAAGGGGCGGAAAAGTCTTAATGCGAAGTCATTGTCGTATCCTCAGCATACGTCCCAGTGACATCTACACTCCCCAGCAGAAGTAGAAGAACCACTTTTTTTACGACGGTCAGGAATTCAATTTCTAGTACTCCCCGACAGCAGTCAGGGATTTATTTTCCCGAACTCGAATATGGCACAATAGCATCTCATGTTCATACATCATGACATACACACACATATTGCATACATCATAATCTCATTTATTTTGAGAACATCATCATACAATGCATTTCATGCATCACCTATAATTAATCATGTACCTTTTCAGGAAAGATGGTTATCATCAACAATTTCCAGCAGGTCCAAGATTAGCTCCTGAAACTAAATAGAGTAATTATCTGTGCGACCAGATGCAACTTTACACGGGTTTGTCACAAAGCAATCTTACACGGGTTTCTCCTAAACACAGCTTCACACGGGTTTATCCTGAAAAAATCTTACACGGGTCCGTTCTCATACATTTATAAATAAAGTTTCACATGAACTCATCCTGAAGTAACCTTATCTAGGTTCCTTCTCAAAGCCCTACTATCCAGGCTTTCATTTTGAAGTAACCCTACTATCCAGGTTCCTTCCTATAAGCCCTATTATCCAGGCTTTCATCTTGAGGTAGCCCTACAATCCAGGCTTTCATTTCGAAGCAACCCTGCGACCCAGGTTCCTTCCCATAAGCCCTACTATCCAGGCTTTCATTTCGAAGCAACCCTACTATCCAGGTTCCTTCCCATAAGCCCTACTATCCAGGATTTCATCTTGAGGTAGACCTACTATCCAGCCTTTCATTTCGAAGCAACCCTATAACCCAGGTTCCTTCCCATAAGCCCTACTATCCAGGCTTTCATCTTGAAGTAACCCTACGACCCAGGTTCCTTCCCATAAGTCGTACTATCCAGGATTTCATTTTGAAGTAAGCCTATTATCCAGGTTCCTTCCCATAAGCCCTAATATCCAGGCTTTCATTTTGAAGTAACCCTACTATCCAGGTTCCTTTCCATAAGCCCTACTATCCAGTCTTTCATTTTGAAGTAACCTTACTATCCAGGTTCTTTCCCATAAGCCCTACTATCCAGGCTTTCATCTTGAAGTAACCCTATGACCCAGGTTCCTTCCCATAAGCCCTACTATCCAGGCTTTCATTTTGAAGTAACCTTACTATCCAGGTTCCTTCCCATAAGCCCTACTGTCCAGGCTTTCATTTTGAAGTAACCCTACTATCCAGGTTCCTTCCCATAAGCCCTACTATCCAGGCTTTCATTTCGAAGCAACCCTACGACCCAGGTTCCTTCCCATAATCCCTACTATCCAGGCTTTCATTTCGAAGCAACCCTACGAACCAGGTTCCTTCTCATAGCCCTACTATCTAGGCTTTCATTTTGAAGTAACCCTACTATCCAGGTTCCTTCTCATAGCCCTATTATCCAAGCTTTCATTTCGAAGTAACCCTACTATCCAGGTTCCTTCTCATAAGCCCTACAATCTAGGCTCTTATTTAGAAGTAACCCTACGATCCAGGTTCCTTATCTCTTATCTCCAGACAACAGTTTACAACACTGCAAGACCTGGACTCGACCAGAATCGGTCGATCTCACATTTCCCCAGTAAGTCACCATGAAACCCGGACTCGACCAGATAACAAATCACTTTTGCCTCATCAATCAAGAGTTAATACCCCAGTAGAGTAATGGACAACCGAAGCTCCTAGAATCTATTTCCCAGGACATAAATCACAATCCCCGGTGAAGTCCTCCAAACGGCAGGTACAAGGATTCTCGCAAAGGAATCTCTTATGCGACCGATATCTTTTCTGGATGGCATCTTTAAGCCCATCTCCTACGATTCTCTGTCAACTTACAAATGGAATCTGTAAGCCCGTTATTGAAATCACCAATCATTATTACTTCATGTGAGTGCAAATATCTGGGCACTCTAGTGTTCAATCATCTTCCACCTTCAGATCACGAAAGGCAGACCAGCCAATCTACATCCTCAGGTTTAAGAAGATTGAACAGGGGAAGCTGTTGTACCCCAAAATTTGCCCTCTCATTTTACTCAGTACATGCTCATTGAGATCCTCAACATGCTCAAGGATGCCAAAGAGTTGACCAAACAAACTTTCCCCTAAAGCAATGAACCTCCAACTAGGGTTTCCATTTTCATCAAAATGGGTGAGCTCCGAAGGCCTCATATGCTCTCCATAGTCCTAATATGTTCTCAAGATCATCCATGCCAAGTTTCACGCCTTTTACAAGAAGCTTGCTCAGTCAACTATTAAGATGCTTGAAAATCAACTATATTAGGTCAAAAGTCAACTGTGGCCCACATGCAGTCAAACTTCAAGATTTTTGGTCAACATCAACATTTTGAAGTGATATCCATCATTTGATCAAGGGTTGATCATGATTCCTCAAGGAATGCTCCTAATTCATCAAAACTCAAAAGTTGCTAAATTAGGGTTTCTTAGGAAAAGTCAACCAAACTTTGACCAAGCATAACTTTCTCATACTTCATCAGAAATTTCCAATCCAAGGCTCATTTTGAAGAGAATCAAATTACCTACAAATCACCCTCAGCCCTTAAGTTCAAAAAATGCACTCATGAAAAGATATGAATTTCTACATTATATGTCCATTGGAAAAGTCAACAAAAACACATTCTGGGTCAAAGCTTCTTACATGAACATGGAAGACCCAATTGAGATGAAACCAAAAGGGTTGTTTAGGGGACATCCTAAGCTTTCTAAAAATTCCAAGAATACCTCCCTAGGGTGAAAATTTAAGGACATATACATTGTCAAAGTTGGCCATTTTTGGAAAATTGTCAAAAGTCAAATGTGCTCAAAATTGCATTTTTGTCAAATGGGCCTAGCTTTTCATGATTGTATCTTGTTGAAGACATGGTCCATGACCCAAATCAGCATCCATATTTTATTTTCGCTATTTATTTATTTTATTTTGAGTTTTATCACTTAAAAGTCAAATTAAATCAAATAAATGGAAAAAAAATATAAAAGATTGAGTTTTGATCTGATTTTTGTTAGAACCAAATCTAATGAAGCTGGAATATCAGGATCAAATCGTATCAAGGTTGATTGGAGCAAGAATGGCATGATTTGGCTTATTTTGGAAACAAATAATGCATTTAACAATCAAGATCTTTTATCCATAAATTTCAAGATTCAAGTTGTTTTTTGTTGACCTAATACACTCTATTACATATACACAATGAAGCCAAGGCAAAAGAACAAGGGTTGAAGTCGTGCAAGCTAGCCGAGAAAACTCAAAAATTGGAAAAAAAGTATGGATCTGATTTCTAATCTAGGGGATGATTCAAGGCCATTCAAAGCTTCTAATCGCTTCCTGGACATCTCCTAAAGCTAATACGATCGTTTGTAAGCCTTCCCAAGCCCAGAATCGCTCCTGGTAAACCCACGGTTTGGACATACAAGCTTGATTTTGATCTTACAATTTATGCATGATTAACCTCTCTTAAGCATAGCATTGTGTTTGTATCATCATTTGGAATGTTTTGGTTTAATTAATTTTGTGTTTTGATGACTGTTTCGCTAATTTCCATTGCTAGGGTTTAGGGGGCCGTTTTAGGATTTCTCTGTACAGGTTAAATTGAACCAAGAAAATAGTGCCATGGTACTCGTGAGATCAAGACGAGTTGATTGGTATAGCTAGAATTAATTTATCATGCGTCTTGTGAATTTTTGAAGCTTGCAGGTTTATAGCTATGGAAAATGTCCGTAGGTATAAGTCTGGTACCTAAGACGACGGACAGGAGAAGAAGATGATGATTCGGCACAACATCATTGGCTGGTTTGAATCATGCGCGTTTTTTTAGTTTATCCACTTTTGTTTGTATATTATAATTTGGTCTTATTATATTGACAACTGAACAATATAGCCCAGTGGTGAAGCGCGCGTTGGATAGTGGAGACGACCTGGGTTAGATCCCACGTCCCTGCGTTTTCTTTATTTTCTTAACACTCATTTGCAGATCCTATGTATACACATTCCAAACGCCTACCATGTAGTCTCAACATCCAGCCACTGGATCATTACCAACATAGATCCAACGCTCAAACCAAGGAAAGACCATGGTGCATTCTCCAAACGTGGCTGCACAGAATCAGACGTAGGAATGGGCTCAACATTCATGGGCTTGGCTCAAATTCAGCATGCACCCCCCTAATTGCTCATCAAACAGGCCCAATTCTTTTCTTTTCTATTTTAATTCTTTTATTTATTTATTATTTATTTTCTTTTTTCAAATAACACCAAAAATCATGCTTTTTTTATTTAATCAAAAAAGTCATAAAAACATCAAAAATCATTTTTTATAAAAATATTTTATTAATTAATTAGTTTAATTAAATTAAGGCAATTTAATTCTTTTTTGTATAATTAAAATCAACTAGAATTAGGATTTAATGTTGTGCATAAATAATTTTTCTCAAAAAATAACCTAAATATTTTCTCAATTAGATTTTTAGGTTTCCTAGTTTGTTCTCGCATTTAATTCGTCGTGCGCCTTTAATTCATTTTTCTATTATTGTAACTGCTCTGAGTTTGTAATAGTAATTAGGGTTTTAAATTTCCGCATCTTTATTTACAGTCAAAATAATTATGTATCTGCGAAAGCCTTGTAATAGCTAGGACTTTAATTTCTCGCATTTTAATTTCCGCAAACTATAAGCTGTTAGATGTATGTTAATAGGATTGTATGGAAAGACAAATTGAAATTAATACAGTAGAAAACCCTAAATATGCAAAGATAAATAAACTGGAAAAAAACACACTTGCACATGCTCACTCCTAGGGTTTACTCCACTCCGGTTGCCTTCGGTAAACGGTCATGAAGTATAGGGAATGTTAGTGGTCGTCCTCTAGTCCCAAAAGATCTAAAATGACCCATTCGGATGTTGCCTCGGAAAAAGATCTTTAAGGCTTTAGGATGATTACTAAAATTTCCAAACATTGCTTTTGCGATCGTACTTGTCCCTTCGAACGTCCCTTAAAACTCCAACGACGGTGCTACCTATTCCTTAATAATAGGATAGCGCTGTCTAAAGGAAAACGAACATACTTTTTTCGAGTAGGTAGATTAGTTCCTAGGTACTTGCTCAAACAAAGTGTTTCACACAAACACTTTTCAAAAACAGTTTTTGAAACAAATTCGTCACACTCTTGAGGATAGATACAAGGGTTATCACGAAGTAAACAAAACTTTTCAAAACAAGCACACACAAGCAATTTGAAAAATGAGAAACTACCTAAGAGCCCATGGAAAACCATGGATAGAAAGGTTGATAACACCTTCCCTTTTAATAATCTACCCCCCGTACTCATAAATATCTCGAAAAAAGGTTTTTTCTGTTCTTTTTCCTTTTCCTTAGTTGGATGAAATAAAAGTCGGTGGCGACTCTTGCTTATGGTGACATTTACGAATACAAAATGCAAACCAGTATAAGCGTCGGTTCTGCCACCATATCACAAGTACACCACTCAAAAAACAATCAAATGAAGTGTACAGGAAGATTATTTAGCACATCAAGCTGTAGACGACTATCAGTCTATGAATTTCGAATTCCTGGATGAGAATAATATGACGGTTACGGTTTGTGAAGAGCCTGGACCGTATGAAGGACCTGAGCTAGGATCCCGATGGACTTTAGTTTTCGATGGAGATTATAACACACTTGGCAATGAGATCGATGCTGTAATTATCTCTCCCCAGGGTTGTCATACGCCCTTCACTGGTAGACTTTGCTTTGATTGCATCAATAGTATGGTTGAATATGAAGCGTGCATCATGGGTATTAAAGCTGTTATTGACCTGAGAATCAAATTCTTAAGTGTATATGGGGATTCTGCCTTGGTAATCAGTCGGGTCAAGGGAGAATGGGATACGAAGCATCCTAATCTTATCCCTTACCAAGAACATGTTCTAACCTTGATTTCATACTTCAAAGATATTACTTTTGAGAAAATCCCGAGAGAAGAGAACCAATTGGTAGACGCATTAGCTACCATGTCATCCATGTTCAAGGTTAGATGGTACAATGAGGCTCCCAGAATTACCATTGAAAGATTCGACGAACCAACACACTTCTATAAAATTGATATTGATGGAGTAGAAGAAAAACCTTGGTTTCATGAAGTGAAAAGGTACCTTAAAGATCAAGAATACCCTGAAGGGGCATCGATCAATGACAAGAATTTCCTACAGAGGTTCTCAGCTATGTTCTTCTTGAGCAATGTAATTTTATACAAGTGTAATCATGATTCAAATCTACTTCATTGTGTGGAGAAGAAAGAAGCAGAGAAAATTATGGAGGATATGCATGAAGGCATCTTTGGCACTCACTCCAGCAGGCATACTATGGCTTAAAAGATTATGAGAGCGAGTTACTATTGGTAGACCATGGAAACTGAATGTCACGACCACTTGAGAACTTGTCATAAGTTCCAGATTTATGCTGATAAAATTCATGTGCCTCAAGTACCTTTGAACGTCATGACTGCTCCTTGGCCATTTTCAATGTGCGGCATTGATATGATCAGAGAAATCAAGCTTACTGCTTCTAACGGACATCGCTTCATTCTCGTCGCCATTGACTACTTTACAAAATGGGTTGAAGAGGCCTCATTTGCCTCCGTTACCAATAATGTGGTCGCCCGATTCATAAAACATATTCTTATCTACCGGTATGGCATCCCCGAGAGAATCATCACGGACAATGGTACCAACCTCAACAACATTATGATCACTGAACTCTGCACGGATTCAAGATCAAGCACCACAACTCTTCTCCGTATCGACCAAAGATGAATGGCGCAGTGGAAGCTGCTAACAAAAATATTAAGAAGATCATACAGAAGATGGTCGTGACTTACAAAGACTGGAACGAGATGTTACCATTTGCTCTTCATGGCTACAGCACTTCAGGGAGAACATCAACTGGGGAAATCCCATTTTCTCTGGTCTATGGCATGGAAGCTGTCCTACCTGTCGAAGTTCAGATTCCATCTCTGAGGATTATGAAAGATGCAGATTTAGAAGAAGAGAAGTGGATTCAAAACAGGCTAGACCAGTTGAATCTTATTGACGAAAAGAGGCTTGCGGATGTCTGTCACGGTCAGATGTATCAGAAACGTATGATCAAGGCATTCAGCAATAAAATCAAGCACTGATTATATTAGGCTGGTGATTTGTAATAAAGCGCGCCATTCTACCGCAAGGTGATACGAGGGGAAAATGGACTCCACCTGTCGTACCCTAAATTTGCCTTACCTTTTTACTTTTGTCTGGCTTGAACTATGCATCCAATTTGCATCATTTTTAATAAACTATTTGCATAGCATGTATCTCAGGGAATCAGGAACTTTGGTTCAAAGCATTAGGGTTGTGTCGTCCTTATGGTCAACTTTAGTTTGAGGTTTTCTTTATCAGGTAAAAGGCAAGTTCATATGTTTCTCGATTAGTGGACTGTGGAATGAAGTTCTGAGGTATCGTAGATTTCCTCCTTTGTCAAGTAACAAGGATACTCTTCAAGGTTCTGGATTAGGGTTTCGATTATCTTCAATGCTTAGAGATTTTTATTCACCAGCGTGCATCATCATGTGTGAGCATGTTACATATTCAGATTATTGTCAAGGGTTATGAATAATACTGCAAGTGTTTGGGATATAAAACAAGAGAGGATGTTGCGAGCTCGTATGATAACCAAGGCATGCTTTTGTTACTTCAGTTACAAGTTACTGTTGGTTTAGATATCAAAGTTAAAGTTCTCATTGAAAGTGAAAGTTTTGTTTGGACGTAATATGAAGATTGAGGATTGAAAGATAAGGTGCATGGTTACTTGAGATACAAGTTACTAGGGTCATCTGTGATTTCTTGAAGTTCAAGTTAAAAAGTGAGGTATATCATTCAAACCATTCAAGGGGAAATTTCTAGTTTCAATTAAGATTCAAGAGTTTGTTTGATTTCCATACAATAAATTCATCATTCATAAAATTCACTCAAGTTTTGTGTTCAAGTTACATTTTTGGACAATTTACAAAAAGGATTACAATGTGAAATACGAACTACATTTGTTTTGTTTACAAAAAAGAAATGATGTTTCTTCTTCAATTTTATTTTGCTTCATCTTCAAGAAACTCGTCCACACTCTTTGCTAGCCATGGCATTCTCATCTTTCAACCTCACTTTGGCCGTCCAAATCCCATTGATCATGAAACAAGGAAGAGAGAAAGTTGGCAAACAATCAACATGTGAAAATTTTCCAAGAAAGAATTAATGGTTAAAAGAAATTCGCATTTCATCATTAGGGTTTGCATTTGGAATCAGAAATTCAAAATGGGTTTTCAATCACCGGTTGTCTTCTCCTATTTTGCAAATCACAAAAGCCTTTTTTGGTTCACAAAAGGATAAGAAATTAGCATACATTTTTCACTGCCAAAACAAAGTCAAAATTGCCAAATATACAAGCAAGAAAACTGCAATGCAGCAGCCAACAACAACAAGGCAAAACAAGCAAAACAACCCAAGGAAGCAAAACAGCAACGCAACAGCCAACAACAACAAGGCAAAACAAGCAAAACTGCCCAAGGCAGCAAAACAGAACAAATAACAAGCAACACGAAAACAACTAAACAAATAGTAGCAGGCTGCTAGAATAGCCAAAAACAACTCAAAATGGAAGCATATGTAAGATAACAGTAATTCACAAACAATGAAAGCTAGCACTAGCTCACATAGCCCTTGCCTTATCATTTTCCTAATAATGCAAACCCTTCAAAAAATTCAAAAAAAGCAAAACAGCTTTATATCATTGAAAGATAAAGAGGAAAAGAGACAGGTTTAGAGAGATATCACCTAACCCAAAACAATCCACAACATGTCAAAGTCATCCCTGCATAAGCCTGCTTAAAGCCATATGTAGTAAGCCACAAAAACTCCAAACACATTAGTCCAAATTCTACCCTCATACACCAAAATGACTAGAAATAGAACCTGCATCCTAAAGCCACCAAGTCAGCATACAATTTTGTTCAAATTCACAAAACCTTCCCTCCTATTTTCACTCTTATCTCATTATAAGAAGGGCCACTGTTCCATTGAGATAAGGTATGATTTTACCAAGCCAAAAAACCAGAAGAGAGAACACAGCCAGCAAACCGAAAAGTAATATTTTACCGAGTAAAAAGCTAGAATAACCAGAAAAAGATACCAACTACAAAGCCTAAACCAGAGGAAGATATTAGAAAAAATAATAATCAAACTCTGTAGCATTTTTAGCAGCAATATCCCTCCAAAGTAATTTGTAAAATCTCCATTAATCTGCATCAAACACATATTGTTAAACAATTTTTAAGATTTCAGAAGAAGTGGAAGGGATTTCCTGAGCTCACCTCTCTTGAAGCTCTGTCGAAGAGACTCCGTCAAGTAACTGTTTTTCACCATTTATACATCTCCATGCTTGTGATTGACTGTTATACGAGCAAAGTCATCTTTATTTTGTTTTTCATGAATGTGCTTGTTTTCAAATCTGAACCGTGAACCTAAAACAGTAAGTAAAACAATGAAATCAAAATAGAACAATAGTATGCGATGAAATCGAAAACCCAAAAAACCAGACTGAACATAAAAACACAGTAAAATAACTTCCCTTTCTAATCCTATTCATAAAATATGGACACTTCCGGACCCGAATCACCAACATACTGTTATTGTTTTTTGCTTCATTCATCAATTCAAAGCATGCCAACAAGCTGTTAGGCGCTTGAATCAGATAACAACATTATCCATCCCCATCTCTACATAGCACACATTGTCATCACCTTCATCCGCAACTTTTATCAATATTTGTTTCTCAACAAAGAACCTGCAAATACAATAAAGTTTCATATCTATGTAAATCACACATTTCTATAATAAAAACATAATGCCTACATACCTTGATCAGAAGCATCTTTGTCGCCCTCAGCCAAGGCCGCCGTCCACTCCAATCACTGTCGCTTCTAATGACTGGTACCGTGAAACAACATTTCCATCTTCATCCACCTCCCGCAAATACAATTGAAATGAGAAGCTAACGAAGGCGAAGGGAGAAGGTTTTGGGTCGTGAGACGAAGCGGGGGCGAAGATGAATCACGAAGGATATTGAAGGTGATGATGGTGATAGTACGATATCAAGAGGAGAGATTTTTTTTGTTTATAGTGAAGCATCAAGAAAGAGGATGATGAAGCTATAAAGGGTTTCCCTAAGGAGATGATGGAGGAAACGAGGAAGATGGAAGAAACCTGGAGAGAGAGAGAGTCTTATTTTTTGTCTTACAGTAAATATGGGAAAACAAAGTTTAATTAACAATAACAATAATAATTAAATTTTCTTTGTCTTCCCCATACTGCCAATCAGTGACGCCTATCTACCTCTTTAGGGTTTGAGATTGTTCCTTGTTTCTTCCCTCTAGTCGGGTTATCCCATTGGGCCGCTGGCCCAATCCATTTTCGATTTCCCTTTTTGTTTTAATAAAATCATGAATATAAACAATAATAACTTAGTACAGTTGGCAAAGCATATCACCAATAACCTTAAGGACCCAGGTTCAACCCCTGCTAGGGCCTTTTTTTTTTCGTTTTTTAGTTCTTATCTCCCCATATTTTACTATACTTCTTAAGAAAATATAATTTAATTCATTCATATAATTATTTCATGAGAAAATACAAAAACATGCCTTTTTATTAAATTGATCTTTCCCTTAATTTTGGTTATTTACTTAATTTTTTATTTAATATCTTTTATTCTTTTTGATATTTATTTAACTTGATAAAAAAACAATAAAACATTTAGAATTTAAGTTTATTTATTTCGTTCGTTCAAACCTTGATACCATACTCCCATTTTCTTCAAAAAACATGCTTACAAAAGGTCTCAAATACTCAAAGCTACTTAAGAGTTTACTGGTCAAACCTCCTCCTAAGCAAGGATCTACAACTAGGGTTTAATGCTTCTCAAAGAATATTTGGATCCAAGGGTCTCAAATGACTTTCTTGGTTCATCATGGGTCCTCAATAGTTCTTATGTCAAGTTTCAAGTCTTGGATCACAAGTTTGCTCAACAATTGCTCAGATGATTGAAAATCAACTTTATTGAGTAAAAAGTCAACTATGGTCAACATGCAGTCAAACTTCAATATTTTTGGTCAACATAAACATTTTGAAGTGACATTAATCATTTTATCAAGGGTTGATCATGATTCCTCAAGGAAAGCCCTCAAATCATCAAAGGTCAAAAATTGCCAAATTAGGGTTTTGATTGAAGATGACTAAGAAAACTTGTGATGCAAGGCTTGAAACTTGTCATGAGGGTACCTTGAAGCATATGAGGAACCATGAAACTTACTTGAGGCATTAGAAACTCAATTTTATTTGAGAAACACAAAACCCTAATTATAGGTCATTGCTTAGGGGAGATGCTTGTATGTTCAAACCCTTGAGTATTCTTGAGCAATTGAGAACCCTAGGAGAATGAAGAGGTGTCTTGAATCAATTGTCTTAAAAAATGGGAGGGAAAATCTTGGGATACAACACTGCCATTCAATACCTACTGAGCAAAAAATATGTAAGACATATACTTCTTCGCTAGATCCTTTTATTACAAGAATTTTATTTGGAAAGTCGCGATAAAAAAGGGACTAAAAACATGGTCGCTGACCATCTATTGAGACTTGAATATCTAAAACCATATCGTATTCTCGTTAATGATGACTTCACTTATGATAGGTTAATAGCATCATTTGACGATATTTTCAGTCATGATGACAAATTCGACGACCTACACATAAATATCGAAGCTGCTCTAGTAATAATTAAGAGACCTTGGTACGCATACTTCATTAATTATCTAGCAGCAAATATCTTACCTCCTAATGTAACCTATCAGCAAAGGAAAATTTTCTTTCGTGATGTGAAACAATTCTACTGAGATGAACCCCTGCTTTTCAAGAGAGGAGCAGACGACTTATATCGTTGTTGTGTACCTGAAGAGGAACTGGAAACTTATGGCGTGATGTTCATGCTTTCATAATCAAATGTGACCGGTGCCAGTGCACTGGAAATATTTCAAGATGGGATGAGATGCCCTTAAGAAATATTCAAGAAGTAGATATTTTTTATTCTGGGTAATTGACTTCATAGGTCCATTTCCATCGTCCATAGGAAATAAGTATGTACTCGTTACTGTTGATTATGTGTCTAAATGGATTAAGGCTATTGTCTCACCTACTAATGATGCACAAGTAGTCATTAGAATCTTCAGAAACTATATGTTTACTAGGTTCAGAGTCCCTCACCTTGTTATAAGTGATGGCGGATCCCATTTCATTTCTAATTTTTTTGAGAATATCTTACTAAGTATGGCGTAAAACATAGGGTAGCTACACCCTAGAATCCTCAAACCTATGGAAAAGTAGAGGTGTCAAATAGAGAAATTAAACATATCCTAGAAAAGACAGTCTCCATGTTTAGAAAGGATTGGTCCTCTAGACTACAAGATGCCTTGTGGGCTTATAGAACTGCCTATAAGACCCCCTTATGAACAACCCCATTTAAATTAGTATATGAGAAATCATGTCACCTACCATTTAAATTAGACCACAAAGCCTATTGGGCTATAAAAACTCTAAACATGGACTACATAACAGCTGGCAACAAACGCCTATTAGACATCCATGAACTAGAAGAACTCCATCGTGATGCTTACGAGAATGCTATAATTTACAAAGAACGAACCAAAGAATGGAATGATAAGAGGATCACAAGGAGAGAATTTCATATAAGCGACCCAATACTTCTATTTAACTCTAGACTGCAACTATTCCTAAGAAAACTACGTTCAAGATGGTCTGGACCATATGAGGTCACAAGAGTTATGCAATCTGGTGCAGTTGAGATTCAAAACCAATCTAATGGTCCTTTTATTGTGAATGGGAAGATATTGAAACACAGTGATAATACTACTTCCTGCAATCACCGCATATTAACAAACCTCCGTATGTTACTACCACAACCTAATTCTACGCTTTAATAATTGTCGAGCTACCGACGTTAAACTAAGCACTGCGTGGGAGGAAACCAACGAGTATTTCATTTTCATTTTATCCATAAATGGTTAATTTTAAATTTTAGTTAATAAAATTCTAACTTGTTTGTGTTTTATTTTCAGGGCCGCTGCATTCCCCATAGCCAAATATATATACTAACATTATTTCAGGATGCAGACAATTGACGAGACAAAGATTATTTTAAAAGAATATCCAGAGAGCAATTTGGTATTCTAGTCGAGAGAACTATATTACCTACCAGATACCCAGACTTCCCTTGCCTTGTCCACTTATGACTTGTTGATAGTGTCTGTCTCATGTTTAGCCACAGGAGTTAGGGCATGTTTTCTGTCGCAAAACATCTGACCTACCGAAACCTAACAGTAGAATTCCTAAGGTCATTTCATTTATAACGCCGTATTGGACAAAGAAAAGACTGAGGCTTTGCCACATTTAGAATCTTTGGACAGGATTACTGTCTTACCAATAAATAGTTCGTCAGACACCTGGAATTCAACATGCCCCATGCTAATACCGAAGTACATGCCAATATGCAAGGTAAACTAGACCTTTTCTGGGGTGGAATAACTGAGGATTTCCCACCAGATCACGAAGGCATAAAAAAAACTCTTATCCATAATCCTACCTGTGATACGCTGGGAGAACTGACTTGGGTGTTTTGTGTTTGATCGCAAATGTTGCAGTTAGCAAGAGTCACCACCGACTTTTTTTATCCAAAAGGAAAGGTGAAAAAGCACAGGAAAGACCTTTGAGATTGTTTCTTGAGTTCGGGGGGTAGATTATGAAAAGGGAAGGTATTAGCACCCTTTTCATCCATGGTTTTCCATGGGCTCTTAGTTACTTTTTAGATCACTTGATTTTGTTTGAAAATGTGCTTTGTGTGGTTTTTGAAAGTATTTTTGTAAAGAGGCCTTTGTCTAGGCAAACTTTGTAATAATTCTCGTTTGTAAGAATGTATATAAAGTATCTTTTGAAAATGTTTTCAAGTTTGAAAGATGTTTTTGAAAGTGTTGGTGTTTGTTTTGAAAATAGCAAGGATGTTTTGGTTTTGAATTTAAGCAAGTAACTAGGAACATTCTACCTACTCAAAAGTATTTCATGCTTATTTCATCTTTCCTTTGACATTGTTATCTTACCATTGATTTGGTAAGTAACCCCATCTTTGGATGAAAAAGGGACGGGCATGGGTATTCGTATAACCATGATTAGCAATGTTGCAAGACATCTTAGCATTTTTATTTAGGGACTAAGATCATTTTGAAAGGCAACAAAGATAGCGTCATCGAGGGACTATGATCTTGTATTTTGTTTCTTTTTGCTAAGATACCTCACATGCATAAAATGACCATTTTATAAGGAAACCAAGTAGATTTACCCTAGGGGTGTTTGTGTGCAAGTGTATTGATTTTCATGCTTGATTTGTCTTTGATTAGGGTTTGCTATTTGTTGGTTTTATTCTTTCCATACAAAAACCTAATTACTAACATTTGTATATAAAGTGATAAATTGCGGAATTTAAAATTACTACGCTATTACATCATTTAGGGGAGGGGGTGTACAAATTACAAATGGGGAATATTGCAAGAATTTAAATCTAAATAAATATTACAACCATATTAAATTTTAAATAAATGTACAAAAATGAACAAATAAAATACAAGAATGTAGATGTAAAAAGAAATATAATTTTTTTGTTTGGTTTTCATGAAAAATGGTTTTTTAACCTAATTAATTAAAATAAAATAATTAACTAAAAAAGAAAATTAATATTAAGTTAGTAGAATAAATTAATTTAAAGAAAACAAGTTTTTTAGGATTTTGGTGAATTTAATTAAATTAGTAAATAAAAATAATTAAATAAATAAATAAAAAACCCAAATTCTAAATTGATTTTAATTTATAAAATAATATTATCTAAGCATTAAAAAAGAAATTAATTAAAGAAATGTTTTTGTTCTTTTGTTTTTGTAAAGAAGAATAAACTAAATAAGTATTTTTTTTAAATATGCAAAATAAATAAATAAAATATTTTGGATTTTTTATTAGTAAAAAAAATAATAATGATAATAATAGTAATAATAAAAACAATAAAGAAAATATGAAATAAAAATAAAATGAAGGGAAAATAAATAAAATGGAAAATAAAATAATGAGCCAGGGGTGTGAATAACAAGACAGGGGGGTCAGAAGTAGCAAAAAAAATAAAGCCCAAGGGGGGGAGGCCCAGCGCTGCAAAAAGTCAGAAAATGTGAGAAAAATATTTTTAAAAATTTGCAAATGGTCACGTTGTGGCTTGAACCCAGGACCTAAGGATGACAGGCGCGCGCTTTAACCATTGGGGTGGTGATACATCCGTTAACTTATGTCAAACCATAAATATATAACATAAGTCTTGCCCTAAATGTACTTCATCTTCAACCTCTGGCCGGACCACCTGCATCTTGCTCATTTCTCATCCATTTGAAAAATGTAAACATGAAACTTGTGGCAAACTTTAACACAATTCCAGAAATGTAAATAACTAAAACTATAGATAAAAAATGAGCATGAATTTTGAGTGGTACCAAATTCTGACCAAATTTTTCTAGGATGTTCAGATTTAAAATTCTAACTACTTAAGCAATATAAATGAAATCTAAAGACATGGTTAGCTTCAGGACAATGATACCTACATTTCTTATTCACAAATAAACCATTAATGATGCTTGTATGAAGAGTTCAAAAGTCAGAAAACTCATCTTGCAAAAGGGTATCGTGTTTGGAGTTTGAGTAGCTTTTAGTGAGTTTAAATGATTGGATTAGCTTCCTCAAGTTCCCAGGAAGCTAATGTGATGCTTAGCTTGAGCTGAAAGTGCCTGAGGAGTTCTGGAGAAGTCAAGGTGCAAGATAATGTTTTTGAAAATGGTGGATGATGATGGAGGTGTTATAGTTGTGTTGCAGGTGTTGGAATTGTTTGTGTATGTTATTTAGAAGCTTTTGAAAGTAAAAGGCCAAGAAGCGCACGAGCAAATTTGGAGATTGGATTCAAAACTCAAAAATGGCAAGTTTTGAGGTGTTTTTGGTGATTTTATGTTTTAGAGAGTTTTAGGGCTTTAGCATGCGTGTCCTTTGTTTCCAAGGACTTGTGTATGTATAAGCAAAAGGTTGGAGAGGTTTTCGCACAAAGGATTTTTGAGTTATAGAGTTATGGCTAGGTTGCTTGATTTTGACGAAAAGTGAATGTGTGGTTCCAAGATGAAGTACAAGCATGGGCTGAGTGATTGTAAGGCTTGAGACAAACTTCTCTTGAGTTATAGGACGTGTATGATCATAAGAAAACAATTGCAAGGCTCAAGAACAAGTTTTATGCATAAAGGTACTTTTTCAAAATGGCATTGTGCACTTTCTTCCTAAAATGGATATAAAGCATGACATTGCATTAAATGCTTGAGTTGAGATCTCTAACAGCTGTGCAAGAAATTAATTATGGAGTTCCTAACAAGTTTGAGGCATGTAAAGCAAATATTATACATCATAGGTTTGAGATTTGAATTTTGTTCATCACAAAATTTGCCTTGTAAAACAACTTGAAACCCCAACTTCTGACCTTTGATTCTCCTTGCTAACAAATGATATCAAGGAGTTCTTGGACATTTTAGAAAGCTTATAATGTGCTATACAACTCCTCTTTGAATCACTTTTTAAAATTCACCTTGAACCTAAGTGAAACTTGGGTCAGAAGTTAGGTCAAAATCCTAACCAAAAATGTTCAAAATTTCACTAAGTGTTTAGTGTCAAGACTACGAATTCATGAATTAATAACTACAGATCTAAGCACTTTTAGAAGAAGTTGTGTAAAGAAATTTTTTATATCTCATGGAGATCTACAACTTTCGTGTTGAAATTTTCTTTTGAATCATCTTGCATCATGGTGAAAATTTTGCTCAAAGTTGTGAAAATACATGAAGTTTTCAACACTTAGAAAAATTTCTAAGTTTGAAAATTTTGACTTTTCAAAATGAAATCTTGAATTTTTGATTTCTTGATGAATAAGTTTCATATTTTGACAAGTTTTGATGAATTGTGATCTTTGACACTTGATTTTGACCAAAAAGTCAAAGTTTGACTTTTTAGTGTATAGTTGACTTTTGATCAGTTGACTGAAAATTCACTATCAATCCAATTGATCTTGAGCAAAATTTAGAGTCACGCCATTAGTTCAAAATGGTGCAATTGAACTCTTGAGATTATTCCTCAAACCAATTAACCATTTGTTAGGTCAAAAATCAGAAATTGCCCTTTCTTAGTTAAAACCCTAATTTTTACCATTTTGCCCTTTTGATGATTTGATCAAATTTCTTGAGGAATTATGGTCCAAACTTGATCAAGTGATACATATGAGTTCATATTATTGATATGGACCAAAAATTATGAAGTTTGACTGTAAATTGAGCATAGTTGACCTTTTTTTCCCCAATACAATTGATTTTTAGGTCAATTGCCCAATTGACTGAGCAAAAATGTGATTCAAGGCTTGAAACTTGACATGAGCAATTTTGGGGGTCCATAATGATCCATGAAAGCCATATGAGGCATTGAAAGTTCAATTATCCTTGTGCAATCTCAAACCCTAATTTTAGTCATCAGTGCTTAAGGATGTGTCTTGAGCTGATCAAACCTTGTGCAGTCTTCAACCAAAGGAGATCTTGTAAGAAAATATTTAATAAATGAGAGAGAAAATTTTGGGGTACAACAGCTGCCCCTGTTCAATATTCTTAAACCTGGAGAGTTAGATTGGCGGATCCGCCATTAATGACTTGATAGTGAAAGATGATTGGACACTAGAGTGCCCAGAAATTTGCACTCGAGGATGTGGTGGTTAATGGTGTAGGGAATGGGTTTAAAGACGCCATTCAAAGAGGTGATGGAAAGTTGTTGGAGATGGGCTTATAGATTCTATCCAAAAATGATTGTTGGCAGGAATGGAAGAAGTGTCAGAATAAATCTCTGGTTGATTTATACTAAAATAGTGGATGTGTTGGGTTGAGTACCAAAATAATATCCGTAAATGGATTATATCTAAACTAAATCAGAAAGCTGAATCTGAATGAGTATCAGAATGGCGTCCATATCTGAACTATATCCGAAAGCTGAAACTTGAATGAGTATCAGAATGACATCTGTATCTGGAGTGTATATGAATTGTATCTGAAAGCTGAAACTTGAACGAGTATCAAAATGGCATCCGTATCTAAAGCGGATCCGAACTGTATTTGAAATCTGAATCCGAATGAGTATCAGAATGGCATCCGTATCTGGAGCGTATCTGAACTGTATCTGAAAGTTGAATTTGAATGAGTATCATAATAGCGTCTGTATCTGGAGCGTATTTGAACTATATCTGAAAGATGAATCTGAATGAGTATCGGAATGGTGTCTGTATTTGGAGCGTATCTGAACTGTATCTGAAAGCTAAATCTGAATGAGTATCAAAATGGCGTCCGTATATGGAGTGTATCTGAATTATATCTGAAAGAGTGTATGAGAAGAAGCTCGTGTAGGATTGCTTCAGTTGGTCGTGTAGATAATTGTCCTGTCTTGTTTCAGGTATCAATCTCTGACCTTTTGCAAATTGTTGATGATAACTGTCTGCTGACTGATCTTTCCTGAAGAGATGAAAGATTAGTTGTATGCAATGTGATGATGTATAAAATGCATTGTGCAATGATGTTCTAACAAATGAAATTATGTTGTATGCATTTGTGTCGTCAATGTTATGATGCATGGATGCGATGTATGGGCATGTAAGTTATGTTGTTGTAATACTGTTATATTAGGGAAAATAAATCCATGGCTATTGTTAGAGACGTGGAGTGCAAGTCTTCATGTTTTGAAGTGTTGATGAGTTGATGAGCTTCTATCTGTTAGAGAAATAAAATCTGTTGTAAGGGAAACATTATGTATTGCTTATGAAATCTTGTTGGGGAATCCTGAGAAATTGGGCGACTTCTACTCGGGAGTGATAATTGGAAGTTTTGTTCCGCCGGGGATGTGAGAGTGCTTGATATCATTAAGCTGCACACTGTGGGGGAATTTTTTTTATAGTTTAAAGATATTATCCTATTTCTTAAAGCCATTAGTGATTGTCTCTCTATTTTTTGTTCCTTTTCGTTCATTTGTAGACAGTAGTTACATTCAAATGCATATGTTCAAAAATAAATCATTGGACGTTTTTGTAAGAAAAACAGATAGTTTTGCACTTTCAAAGGGATATCTTTGTATTTAACTTGAATAAGTGTTTTTTGTACAACGAGACGAATATCCTAGTAAGAGAATGTCGTCGTAAAAAATGAAAATTGTAACAAAGAAAAGATAGCTATGTGAAATAATCCCATGGGGTTCCCATTCTACTATAGCCTTTGTGTCTCTGAGCGTCTTGTCCACTTGCTGCCTTGTCGGAAGTTGATTGGATTAATCAGAACCGCTGAGTTTGTCAGTCGAAGCTAAAGGTTGTCTGTAAGGTTAACAACAGGATATAGTCATACGCTTTAATTCCCTAACTTTTACCTGGACCTCCCTTTCAGGTTTTCAGTCCACTAGGATACCGTTTTTTTCCCAAGTCTCCCTTTCGGGTTTTCAACTTGTCAGGTGTACAAATGTTTTGTTTTATCCCTAATTTTTCCCGAACCTTTTTGGTTCGTCGGGATACCCTTGTTTTTCCTAGGTGTGTCAACCTAACGGGTCTCTTATGCATAGTATCTTTTGACTATGTTCGCGTTCACAGGGTGCGGTAGGTCGTCGCCATCCAAAGTGGTTAAGATCATTACTCCACCAGAGAATATGCTTTTGGTCACAAATGGTACTTCATAGGTAGGAGTCCATTTTCCCCTGGGATCACCCTGCGGCAGTACGATGCGCTTGATCACCAGATCCCCGACTTGATACACCTGGCGTCTGACCTTTTTGTTGAAAGCCTTGATCATCTGTTTTTGATACATTTGACCATGACAGACAGCAGTAAGCCTTTTCTCATCAATCAAGTTCAGTTGATCAAGTCAAGTTTGGATCCAATCATCTTCATTCAACCCTGCATCCTTCATGATTCTCAGAGAAGGGATCTGGACCTCAATAGGCAAGACAACTTCCATACCGTATACCAGAGATTAAGGTGTTTCCCCGTCGATGTGTGCGCCATGGTACGGTAACCATGGAGAGCAAATGGTAGCATCTCATGCCAGTCCTTGTAGGTTACTGTCATTTTCTGTATGATCTTCTTAATGTTCTTATTTGCAGCTTCGACAGCACCATTCATCTTTGGCCGGTAAGGAGAAGAATTATGGTGGTGGATCTTGAATTGTGCGCATAGTATGGTGACCATAATATTGTTGAGATTTGTACCATTGTCTGTGATGATCCTCTCCGGGATACCGTAACGACCGATGAGATTCTGTTTGATGAACCGGGCGATAACATTCTTGGTAACGGAAGCGAAAGAAGTTGCCTCAACCCACTTCGTGAAGTAATCAATGGCCACCAAGTTGAAGAGGTGTCCATTAGAGGCTGTAGGTTTGATTTCTCCAATCATATCGATACCCCACATGGAGAATGGCCAGGGAGCGGCAGGACATTCAGAGGAACTGGAGGTACATGCACTTTGTCAGCATAGATCTGACACTTGTGGCAGGTTCGAGAGTTATGATAGCAATATGCTTCAATGGTAGACCAGTAATAACCTGTCCATAGGATCTTCTTTGCCATCGTATGTCCACTGGAATGGGTGCCAAAAGTGCCTTCATGTAGATCAACCATGATCTTTTCTTCCTCAACCTTGTCTATGCAACGAATCAAAACAGATTCATGGTTGCGCTTATAGAGAATGCCATTACTGATGAAGAACTTAGCAGAGAATTTTCTCAAGAACTTCTTATCATTAAGTGAAGCTCCTTCTGGATACTCTTGATCCTCGAGATACCTCTTAACTTCATGGAACCAAGGCTGGTCCACTACTTCTTCAATATCGATCTTGTGACACTAAGCTGGTTCGTCCATCCGTTCAATGGTGGTATGGGGAGCCTCGTTACCCCACTTGAGTTTAAACATGGATGACATTGTGGCTAGGGCATCCGCTAGTTAATTTTCTTCTCGCGGGAAATGCTTGAAGGTAATCCTCTTAAAATGTGGGATTAATGTCAAAACATGTTCTTTGTAGGGGATAAGGTTAGGGTGCTTTGTGTTCCATTCTCCTTTGATCTGGCTGATGACCAAGGCTGAATCTCTGAATACACTTAAGGACTTGATCCCCAAATCTATGGCAGCTTTGAGACCAAAAATGCACGATTCATATTCTGCCATGTTATTTGTACACTTGAAGCAGAGTCTTACAGTGAAGGGAGTGTGACATCCTTCAGGGGATATGAGTACAGCACCTATGCCATTGCTGAGTGTGTTGGACGCCCCATTAAAAACCAGGGTCCATCGAGATCCTTGTTCAGGTCCGTCATATGGTCTGAATTCTTCACAGTTGTTTACCATCATGATGTCTTCATCCAGGAATTTGAACTTCATGGACTGATAGTCATCCACATCTTGATAAGCAAGGCGATCAGATAACACACTGCCCTTTATTGCTTTCTGGGTAGTGTACTGAATGTTATATTCCGTCAGGATCATCTGCCATCTTGCTATTCTCCCAGAGAGGGCAGGCTTCTCAAATATGTATTTTATTGGATCCATCTTGGATATCAATAAGGTAGTATGGGTCAGCATATATTGTCTTAGCCGGCGAGCAGCCTAAGCCAGATCGCAGCAAGTTTTCTCGAGCAGTGAATATCTTGTTTCACAGTCGGTAAACTTTTTGCTCAGGTAGTAAATAGCATGCTCTTTTCGGCCAGACTCATCATGCTGCCCCAGCACATACCCCATTGAATTTTCCAAAATAGTTAGATACATGATCAAGGGTCTTCCCTCGATCGGTGGCATTAAAATAGGAGGCTCTTGCAGGTACTCTTTGATCTTGTCGAAGGCAGTTTGGCATTCATCATTCCGTTTGATTACTTTATCTTTCTTCAATAATTTGAAGATTGGTTCACAAGTAGAGGTCAAGTGAGAAATGAATCTGGAAATGTAGTTTAACCATTCCAATAATAGTCTGACTTCCTTCTCGGCGCGAGGAGAAGGAATTTCTTGTATCGCTTTCACCTTGGCAGGGTCCACTTCGATACCTTTACCGCTAACGACAAAGCTTAATAGTTTACCGGACCTCACCCCAAATGTGCATTTAATCGGGTTCAACCTCAGCTTGTATTTCTTTAGTCTCTCAAAGAGTTTCTATAAATGGTCAAGACGTTCCTCTTCAGTTTGAGATCTGGCTATCATTTCGTCCACATATACTTCTATTTCGTGATGTATCATGTCGGGAAATAAAGCTACCATGGCACGCTAATATGTTGCCCTAGCATTCTTCAACTCGAATAGCATAACCTATTAACAGAATATGCCCCATTGTGTGACGAAGGTTGTTTTATCCATGTCCTCAGGCTCCATTTTGATCTGGTTGTAGCCTGATAAACCATCCATAAATGAGAACACTTTATGTTGCGCGGTATTGTCAACCAAAATATCGATGTGGGGAAGTGGGAAATCATCCTTAGGGCTTTCCCTATTCAAATCTCTGTAGTCCACACACATGCGTACTTTGTCGTCCTTTTTAGGCACAAGAACAACATTGGCGGCCCATTATGGATAGGAGGTAACGGCTAAGAATCCGGCATTGAATTGTTTCATGACTTCCGTTTTGATCTTCTCTGACATGTCTAGTTGCATGCGACAGACTTTCTGCTTTACCGCAGGGCAGTCTTCTTTTGTTTGTAGACGATGGACCACGATATCAGCATCCAATCCTGGTATGTCTTTGTACGACCAGTCAAAGACCTCGACATAATCATGTAGCAACTGAGTCAGACGCTTCTTGACATTGGGTTCCAGTTTGGCACCAACCTTGACTTCTTTCTTGTCCTCTTCGGTACCTAGGTTAACCGTGTCCACTAGTTATTTGTGGAGTTGTATGGTCCTCTCTTCTTGTTGTAGTAACCTGGATAATTCCCCTGGCACTTCACAATCTTCCTCACCTTCGTCTTCGGCTTGGTAGATTAGATTTTCAGAGTCACAGAAGGCCATAGTAGATTGTTACCCATGGGATCCCGAATGGATGTAGATCTGCAGGTTGAATGTGAGTGTGTGTAAGAGTATAGCTATCTTTGAAAGAAATAAAAATGTAGAAAAAAGAAAGACAATGAGCAAAAAGTTTGTATGAAAAAACGTCCATGATTCATTGATGACATATGAAAATGAGGTAACAACCCTTACAAATAGACCATTATGCCTCGAGTAAGACACAGGGTTTTAAAAGTCTGAATTGTTTAATTATTACAGGTCCGACAAAATTTAAAGACAATTATTGTTTGATAAAAGTAATTGGGACAAAATCTTTAGCTTCCCAGTTGCTGAGTCCTCCATTGACAGTTAGGAAAATCCATCCCTCCATATCGTAGCTATCCCCATCATCATCCCCCACCGTGTTGACTCCGTGGTTTCTGATCTTCAAGGGTGGTCCCCCGGCACGAGCACAACGTACAACTTTCTGGTCTCCTGAAGTGAAACCCAAACCAAATTTGTCAGATTTGTATGGGATATCTGGGAGTTGGCACCAAATAATACACCCACCTTCTTCGATCACTGCCTTGGTATCTTTCAGATAAGACATCTTTAGCGGAGGTCTTGTAATCTTCGGGACTTGGAAAACAGCCTTGGTTGCTGCCACGGTTTGTGGGACTTCCTAGAAATGCTAAAACGGAGTTTCAATGAATTCACCATCCAATCCCACATATCTGAAGGAGTTTAAGTGAATGACCATATATTCTTCTTCTCCATGGACAGTAATGATTTCCCCTTGGTTGGGTATTTCAGCATTTGATATAATGTAGAGGTGACGGAACCAGCGTTGTGAATCCATGGTCAGCTCAATAAGCAGCAATAGGAAGGGTGAATGTCCATCACGTAAAAAGTTGAATCAAAGGTTTGAGTTTCAACTTTTATGGGGATGTCCACTTCCCCATGCACCATTCTCTTTAAACCGTCGAAGGCCCTTACCACTATGTTGCTGGGTTTTAAGGTTAAACCTTCACAGTCGAGTCTATCAAGAGCCTTCTTAGGCAGCACATTCAAAGACGAACTGTTATCAACCAAGACATGGGCCAAAGTTGTGCCCCTGCATTCGACAAAGATATGTAATGCCTCGTTGTGCTTCCTCCCTCTAGGTGTCAAGTCAGCATCAGAAAAGCCTAAACCATTATATGCGGTTAAGCTGACCACACAGTCTTGGAACTGATCAACAGAGGTTTCTTGTGGTACATGGGCAGTTTTAAGAAATTTCACAAAGGCTTTCTCATGAGCCTTAGAGCATAACAATAAAGCCAACATGGAAATCTTTGACGGAGTCTGCCCTAGCTGTTCGACTATGTTGTAGTCACTTCTCTTTATAATTTTCAGAATTTCTTCCATCTTCTTTTGGGAGGCCTCAGGGATAGATGCTGATTGCGCCTTCATCCAGACAAGCTCAACCAGAATGCCTTTGCCCTGAGTCTCGGTCGACTCGGTGGTAGGAGTGTCAGTAGGGGTAACCGTAGGGATTGTAGTAGTAGTAGTGTCAACAGGAACAGAAACAGGGATGATCACAAGACCGGTAATAGTCTTTAGAGGAGAAATCTCGGGAGAGAATACTCTGCCACTTTGGGTTATCTTGTTGGTTCCCGCAATGTTGCTGATGTCGGGGTCAGCCTTCTCAAAAATTGAGTCTTCAACAGTCGGCCAATCCTGCTTGACGCCGTGATAGTAGACGTTGCCCTCATAGTTCCATGGGACAGTTTTATCTGATGAGTACAGGATTGGTCCAGGCATAGTAATTATCAGTGGAGCTACTTTAGGAACTAATGTAATACTAACGGGTCTTTTGGTGGAGACCCTGGAAGGACTGGCGGAAATGGTTACTATTAAAACATCATTGTAAGAAATGGTTGGAACAGTAGTCTTTTCAAACAAAATATCTTTGTCATCCATTAGGCGTTGGACACTTGCTTTCAATAAATGACAACCAATTGGTAGGGATAAACAGAAGTGGCAGCTTTCATCACAGCCCGAAAATAAACTGGTCCTCAATAGATTCTTCTTGACAATCAGGAGAGGAGTAACAAGTTCATCAACGGCAGTAACAAACATATCATCTTCAACAGCGTTAACCTCACGACCATGCTTGGGCATAGGAGCGGTGATAAAATTTGGGATTTCAGGAGCATCAAATTCAATTTCTTTTGCTTCAATAAGGTCTTGCACCTTATTTTTCAAATCCCAACAGTTGTTGGTATCATGGCCTGGACTTTCTGAATGGTAAGCACAACGAGCATTATGATGGTAGTGAGGAGAGGTGGTGTTGGGATTCTTCAGAGCTTCTATAAAAGTTACCAGACTAGATCTCAAAAAATGTGGCAAGACTTGAGATAGTGTCATATTAATCTGAGTAAATTGTCTTACCGGTCTTTCTGTTCTAGGTTGATTTCTCCTTTGTTGAGTAGGTGTAGGCATAGAGATCATGACAACCCCCACCATTGGACGGCATTCAGTTCTTTCTTGATTCCTTTGAGGATACACAACACCAACTTCTTTCTTCCCGATAAATGGTTTTCTTATAGTAGTGGAGGATGTGTCCTTTTGAATCTTCCCACTCTTAATCCCAGCTTCCACTCTTTCTCCTGTCAAGATTAATTCAGTGAAGCCTGTTGGGGAGCTCCCAATTAGATGATTGAAGAAAGGACCGGACAGGGTACCCATAAACATGTCTACTAACTCTCTTTCCGACAGGGGAGGCTGGACTCTTCTTGCTAAGTCCCTCCATTTCTGAACGTAGTCTTTGAAACCTTCACTTGAAACCATAGCCATACTCTAGAGTTGAGTACGGGTTGGAGCAAGGTCTGCATTGTATTGACACTGTTTATAAAAAGCAGCAGCAAGGTATTCCCAATTATGAATATTTTCTCTTTCGAGTTGATAGAACCAATCAAGTTGAGTCTCGGATAGACTATCTTGAAATAAGTGTACCCACAAATCTCTATCAGTGGTGTGAGGCTTTATCTTCCTCACATAAGATCGGAGATGCATCTTGGGACACGAGACCCCGTCGTACTTAGAAAATACGGGTGCCTTGAATTTTGGTGGAATAATAATCCCAGACACTAAACCCAGCTCTTCAAAGTCCAGCCCAGGCACTTTCTGAATTTCCATTACACTTAGTCGTTCTTCAAAATGTTTGTATTTGTCGTCGATCGGGGGATATTGTTCTTTAGAGTAGTCCTCTTCTTCTTCCTCTTTAGATTTTGGCTGGGCAACCGCTTCCTTGCCTTTCACTTCTTGATTATCCTTTTCACCAGATGACGTTGCAAAGTCTAGGGTCGTCTGGCTTTTCCTTGGAACCTTCTTCCCATATTCAGAACTCCGGTTATTTTCTTTTCTTTCTTCTTCTTTTCTTCAACCAGCAAAGTCTTCAAATCCTCTTGTCCTTTGGCTAGAGTCAAGAACATTTGTTGAAACTGAGCATTCTGCGCCTGGAGGTATTTTACTGTCTGCTCGAGATCCATCTTAGTGAAATAAATAGTAGAAATATGAGGAGACTTGTTGTAAGAAACCTGCTTATGTTATGATGAATGGTAAATGCATATGCAATGATTTCAAGGAAATTAGAGATTTAAATTTGCTTTAGACCAAAAGGGAACACACATTATATTAATAAATCAAAGCTTGAGTACATCATGCCTCTTTTGGGCTTACAAAGAAATATAAAAACTCTAAGATAAAAAAGTTGTACGCATCCTCTTTGGTGTGATGTAGGCGTTCAGGCTCCGCTCCTCATGAAGTTGTTTAGTGAGTTCCAAAACCTTCTTCTCGCTGGCGTAGAATTGAGCCTCGAAAGTGTCTCGCTCTCCATTAAGATGTATCCAATCCCTTTGTAATTCTTCAAGAGAGGTAGGCATGTCAGGATGCAGGATAGTGTATGGAACATCTCCTTCCACAACAGGCTTTATGATAACCGAGAGAATGGAGGGGTAAGGAATTATAAGACTCTGAGCACGAGCTCGTACCCATTTGATGTAAGGCTCAAGAGGGATGGAATTCTTATGCCCCAATGTCTTGCTATCTACCTTGTTCAACATCCTCCAAGCTCGGATAAACCTCTGGCGGTGACCTTGATCGTCGTTCTCATAGTCAAATACCAAACCTTGAATGAGCATCTCATGTGGGACATCCCTTCAGGCGTAACCAAACTGTCTTAAGGCTAAGCACGGGTTGTAGGTGATACCTCCTCTAATGCCAAGTAAAGGGACATTAGGGAATTCTCCACAACGACCGACAATAGTAACATTCTCTATAGATAGGGAACACCAATGAATGTCTGAATGTTTGAGTGTCATCAACCTATATGACCACCTTGAACCTTGCTCGTTCTTCAATACAGATTGGGGAAGATGCGAAATAAACCATCTTTCCAAGATAGGAGTACAACACATAAGGATACCTCTTTTCCTCATAGTGCGAGTGTGAAAAGAATGTAGGATGTCTGCTAGGAAAGTAGGCATCGGGTTACGAGACATGAAGATTTTGACGGTGTTCACATCTATGAGTTAGTTAGGATTTGGAAACAAAACCATCCCGTAGAGAAGGAGAGCCACAATTTCCTCAAAATCTTGCAAATCCAAAGAGTTCCAACAGTTTTGGGCTTTCTCAAACAAGAACTTTGCTAGGAAACCTTTGACACCACTCCTTGTTTCCCAATTAGTTGTGATATCAGATGGTTGCAAGTGTAGAGCTTGAGCAATCTCTTCTGGATTTGGATCTCTTTTCATTTCGTTAAAAGGTAGTTGATTGAGAATGGGAATCCTCAATAGTTGGTAGAATTCTTCCAAAGTTGGCACAAGTTGATAATCGGGAAATGTGAAGCAATGGTGTAAAGGATCAAAGAACAGGAAGAGCACCTTCATCATGTCCTCATCAGTGTTGGAGGTGACCAAGTTTAGTAGGCGACCATGTCTCTCGGTAAATAGAGAATTTTTAGGAACTCTTGATGCTAGCTCTTTAAGTTGAGGAGGGATCCTTACAAGATTGACTTGAATGGTTTTCCTGCGAATAGAATCCATGTCCTACAAAACAGAACAAAGATAAATCCCAAGATCCTTGAAGTGGTTAGTGAATATGAGTATGATGTTATGATGTTATGATGTTATGATGTTTATGATGTTATGGACAAGTAAATATATACAAACAAAGCAAAAAATTCCTTAGGTTTAGGCTTGCATGGAGTCTCAAAGGTAAGTACCCTCTGGAAGTTTAGTTGGCTCAAACTTGTCCTAGTAATAGTATCTGGGTTCTAAGGAGCTCAATATCACTGTTTTGTTTTCTCGGGCATTGTTTCAGCGCAAGCCTCTTTAATGGCGACCGAAATATCCCAAAAAACCAAACCTCAATGAGTGTAGTATCGAGTATCTACCAACTTCGGACTGCACCAAAGCCGGTCATCTCACTACGTCCTAAAGGCCAAGTTGGTCAAGTAAAGGTTATAAAAGTTCATTAGTGCTTCATGACATCACTCAGCGGCCCCATATTCTCCTTGACTACTCAAGGGCTACCGGTACCAGCAAATATGTCGCACTAACGTAGCTATTGCTTAGACCATGTCGGTATACCCCGCAGAGTTTCCACAACGTATTTCTACTTACCTATAAGGTATCCCAAATCCGGGTAGAGGATTCAAACCCAAACAAAGAACCATAATATAAAGCATACAGGTCAAACAATGAAAGCAAGTAAATGTGATCTAACCCTAAGGTAACCCCACTTTTAAAATTTTACCCATCAGAGTCGCCAGTTCTGTGATACGGTGGGAGAACTGACTTGGGTGTTTTGCGTTTGATTGCAAATGTTGCGGTTAGCAAGAGTCACCACCGACTTTTATTTTATCCAAAAGGAAAGGTGAAAAAGCGTAGGAAAGACCATTGAGATTGTTTCTTGAGTTCGAGGGGTAGATTATGAAAAGGGAAGGTATTAGCACCCTTTTCATCCATGATTTTCCATGGGCTCTTAGTTACTTGCTAGATCACTTGCTTTTGTTTGAAAATGTGCTTTGTGTGGTTTTTGAAAGTATTTTTGTAAAGAGGTCATTGTCTAGGCAAAATTTGTAATGATTCTCGTTCGTAAGAATGTATACAAAGTGTTTTATCTTTTGAAATTTTTTTCAGGTTTGAAAGATGTTTTTGAAAGTGTTGGTGTTTGTTTTGAAAATAGCAAGGATGTTTTGGTTTTGAATTTGAGTAAGTAACTAGGAATATTATACCTACTAAAAAGTCTTTCATGCTTATTTCCTCTTTCCTTTGACATTGTTATCTTACCATTGATTTGGTAAGTAACCCTATCTGTGGATGTAAAAGGAACGGGCGTGGGTCATCGTATAACCATATATAGCAATGTTGCAAGACATCTTAGCATTTTTCTTTAGGGACTAAGATCACTTTGAAAGGAAACAAAGATAGCGTCATCGAGGGACTGTGATCTTATATTTTGTTTGTTTTTGCTAAGATACCTCACATTCATAATATGGCCATTTTATAAGGCAACCAAGTGGATTTACCCTTAGGGGTGTTTGTGTGCAAGTGTATTCATTTTCATGTTTGATTTGTCTTTGATTAGGGTTTGCTATTTGTTGGTTTTAATCTTTCCATACAAAAACCTAATTACTAGCATTTGTATATAAAGCGATAAATTGCGGAATTTAAAATTACTATGCTATTACATCATTTAGGAGAGGGGTGTACAAATTACAAATGGGGAATATTGCAAGAATTTAAATCTAAATAAATATTACAACCATATTGAATTTTGAATAAATGTACAAAAATGAACAAATAAAGTACAAGAATGTAGATGTAAAAAGAAATATGATTTTTTGTTTGGTTTTCATGAAAAAGGGTTTTTTGACCTAATTAATTAAAATAAAATAATTAACTAAAAAAAGAAAATTAATATTAAGTTAGTAGAATAAATTAATTTTAAGAAAACAAGTTTTTTAGGGTTTTGGTGAATTTAATTAAATTAGTAAATAAAAATAATTAAATAAATAAAAAAACCTAAATTCTAAATTGATTTTAATTTATAAAATAATATTATCTAAGCATTAAAAAAAGAAATTAATTAAAGATATGTTTTTGTTCTTTTGTTTTTGTAAAGAAGAATAAACTAAATAAGTTTTTTTTTTAAATATGAAAAATAAATAAATAAAATATTTTGGATTTTTTATTAGTAAAAAAAAAATAATGATAATAATAATAGTATTAATAAAAACAAATAAATAAAATATGAAATAAAAATAAAATGAAGGGAAAATAAATAAAATGGAAAATAAAGTAATGGCCAGGGGTGTGAATAACAAGGCAGGGGGGTCAGAAGTAGCAAAAAAAAATAAAGCCCGAAGGGGGGAGGCCCAGCGCTGCGAAAAGTCAGAAAATGTGAGAAAAATGTAAATAAAAATTGCAAAAGGTCACACTGGGGCTTGAACCCATGACCTAAGGGTGACAGGCGCGCTCTTTAACTAATGGGGTGGTGATACATCCGTTAACTTATATCAAACCATAAATATATAACATAAGTCTTGCCCTAAATGTACTTCATCTTCAACCTCTGGCCGGACCACCTGCATCTTGCTCACTTCTTATCCATTTGCAAAAATGTAAACATGAAACTTGTGGCAAATTTTTCAACACGATTCCAGAAATGTAAATAACTAAAACTATAGATAAAAAATGAGCATGAATTTTGAATGGTACCAAATTCTGACCTAATTTTTCCAGGATGTTCAGATTCAAAATTCTAACTACTTAAGCAATATAAATGAAACCTAAAGACATGGTTAGCTTCAGGAAATGATACCTACATTTCTTATTCACAAATAAACCATTAATGATGCTTGTATGAAGAGTTTAAAAGTCAGAAAATTCACCTTGCAAGAGGGTATCGTGTTTGGAGTTTGATCAGCTTTTAGTGAGCTCCATGATTGGATTAACTTCCTCAAGTTCCCAGGAAGCTAATGTGATGCTTAGCTTGAGCTGAAAGTCGCTGAGGAGTTCTGGAGAAGTCAAGATGCAAGGTGCTGTTTTTTGAAAATGGTGGATGATGATGGAGGTGTTACAGTTGTGTTGCAGGTGTTGGAATTGTTTGTGTATGTTATTTAGAAGCTTTTAATAGTAAAAGGCCAACAAGCGCATGAGAAAATTTGGAGATTGGATTCAAAACTCAGAAATGGTAAGTTTTGAGGTGTTTTTGGTGATTCTGTGTTTTAGAGAGTTTCAGGGCTTTAGCATGCGTGTCTTTTCTTTCCAAGGACTTGTGTATGTATAAGAAAAAGGTTGGAGAGGTTTTTGCACAAAGTATTTCTGAGTTATAGAGTTATGGCTAGGTTGCTTGATTTTGAAGAAAAGTGAATGTGTGGTTCCAAGATGAAGTACAAGCATGGGCTGAGTGATTGTAAGGCTTGAGACATAATTCTATTGAGTTATAGGGCGTGTATGATCAGAAGAAAACAATTGCAAGGCTCAAGAATAAGTTTTGTGCATAAAGCTACTTTTTCAAAATGGCATTGTGCACTTTCTTCCTAAAATGGATATAAAGCATGGTATTGCATTTAATGCTTGAGTTGAGACCTCTAACAGCCGTGCAAGAAATTAATTATAGAGTGCCTAACATGTTTGAGGCCTGTAAAGTAAATATTATGCATCATAGGTTTGAGATTTGAATTTTGTTCATCACAAAATTTTCTTTGTAAAATAACTTGAAACCTCAACTTCTGACCTTCGATTCTCCTTGCTCACATATGATCTCAAGGAGTTCTTGGACATTTTGGAAAGCTTGTAATGTGCTCTACAACCCTCGTTGGATCACTTTTGAAAATTATCCTTGGAACTAGGTGAAACTTGGGTCAGAAGTTAGGTCAAAATCCTGACCAAAAATGTTTAAAATTTCACTAAGTGTTTAGTTTCAAGACTATGACTTCATGAATTAATAACTTGATAGCCAAGCACTTTTAGAAGAAGTTGTGTAAATAAATGTTGTAAATCTCATGGAGATCTACAAATTTCATGTTGAAAGTTTCTATTGAATCATCTTGCATCATGGTGAAAAATTTGCTCAAAGTTGTGAAAAAACATGAAGTTTTCAACACTTAGAAAAATTTCTAATTTTAAAAATTTTGACTTTTCAAAATGAAATCTTGACTTTTTGATTTCTTGATGAATAATTTTCATATTTTGACATGTTTTGATGAATTGTGATCTTTGACACTTGGTTTTGACCAAAAAGTCAAAGTTTGACTTTTAAGTGTATAGTTGACTTTTGATCAGTTGCCTGAAAATTCACTATCAATCCAATTGATCTTGAGCAATTTTTTGAGTCATGCAATTAGGTCAAAATGATGCAATTGAACTCTTGAGATTATGCCTCAGACCAATTAACCATTTGTTAGGTAAAAAATCAGAAATTGCCCTTAGTCAAAACCCTAATTTTAACCATTTTGCCCTTTTGATGATTTGATCAAATTTCTTGAGGAACTATGGTCCAAACTTGATCAAGTGATACATATGAGTTCATATTGTTGATATGGACCAAAATATATGAAGTTTGACTGTAAATTGACTACAGTTGACTTTTTCCCCAATAAAGCTGATTTTTAGGTCAACTACTCAATTGACTGAGCAAAAATGTGATTCAAGGCTTGAAACTTGACATGAGTAATTTTGGGGGTCCATAATGATCCATGAAATCCATATGAGTCATTGAAAGTTCAATTATCCTTGTGCAATCTCAAACCCTAATTTTAGTCATCAGTGCTTAAGGAGGTGTCTTGAGCTGATCAAACCTTGTGCAGTCTTGAACCAAAGGAGATCTTGTGAGAAAATATTTGATAAATGAGAGGGAAATTTTTGGGTACAACACTACCATTCAGTATTTCCACATGGTCACAGCCTAAACTTTCTTTGGAAAAGCTGAAAACAAACAGGTGTAAGCCAAAAAGAGTTATGTTCATCTGCAGTGTTTTCGAGGATCAACCTATTAATTCTACAACCTTCCTATTGACAAATTTAAATAAGGTTTCCCATCAAACCATAGAAAAAATTTATGTGGGAGGACAAGTCACTCATATTGCGGCAGCATTAGGCCTGCGAAACCGTGTAGCCCACCTAACCCCTACATGTGGTTACAACCTGCTAGATACTGAGCATTGTTTAAACTATTGTTTAGTAAGGCGAGATAGACCTAATAAGTTTAAACTTATAATTAATTATGAAGTAGTCCACCATTTCACCTTACCTAACAATGAGTTTAACAATGTCCATAATCACAATAACTGGCGTTACCAATTAGTAAACCAAAATAAATTACCCTCACCACCTGAGACTCCTCCAGCTCCTAAATATTACCATACTCCTTATCCAGATATGCCTTCATCACCTTAGTCCTCAGATCATATTGACACACATCAGGTTGACTATGAGCTCAACACTTTATGAAGATAAGCCATGGCCCTTCATCATAACCTAAGAGAACAAGCTGACAAACTGACCGAAAAGATGGACCATCTCTTCTAGGAAATTTATTCTTTAAGGAGAGCTCGAGGCCATTATGGCCCCTGATCTGATACACACCAGGTTCTGTTTTTCCTTTTTCACCTTTTATTGAAACATTGAGGATAATGTTCGATTTAAGTGTAGGATAGGAACCTTACTTTTTCTTGTTTTTACTTGCTTTCTAGTTAGATTTATTACTTTCTAGTTTTAGTTTGTTTATTAGATTATCAAGATTATCGAGTCATTGCATGTGTTATCGAGTCTTTATGTGTAGTTTCTACTGTTTGTTGTAATTTTCCCTTTTCTTGAGCCATAACATAAAGTTTTGAGAAAAATAAAGAGAATAATGTTGTACCCCAAAATTTTCCCTCCCATTTTCTTCAAAAAATATGCTCACAAAAGGTCTCAAATACTCCAAGTTACTCAAGAGTTGACTACTCAAACCTCCTCCTAAGCTAGGATCTACAACTAGGGTTTTATACTTCTCAAAGAATATTGGGTTGCAAGGGTATCAAATGACTTTCATGGTTCATCATGGGCCCTCAATAATGCTTATGTCAAGTTTCAAGTCTTACATCACAAGTTTGCTCAGTCAATTGCTCAGATGATTGAAAATCAACTGTATTGAGTAAAAAGTCAACTATGGTCAACATATGGTCAAACTTCAAGATTTTTGGTCAACATCAACATTTTGAAGTGACATTCATCATTTGATCAAGGGCTGATCATGATTCCTCAAGGAAAGCCCTCAAATCATCAAGTCAAAAATTGCCAAATTAGGGTTTTGATTGAAGATGATTGATCATTGACTTTTGGCCTAGTGCATGACCTAATGGCTTAAAGAATAATATCAAGGGTTCAAATAAAAAATATTGACCTAATTACATGGCATAAGACATTTCCAAATATACAAGTGATTAATAGTTGATGAATTGAATCAATTGATAAAAAGTCAACAGTCACATCAAAGTCAAACTTTGATTTTTTTGTCAACATTAGAATTCAAAAATCAAGAATCATCAAAACATTCAAAGTTATCAAGTTTGACCATCAAGAATCAAGAAAATCAAGAAAAAGTCAACAAAAGTCAAAAGTTGGAAAATTTTTCAACACTTACAAAAATTTCTAAGTGTTTTGTTCTTAACAAAGTCACTACTTTATGGGCATTTTTCACTGAGATCCAAACTGATTCAAGGAAAAATTTCAACATGAAATATGTAGGGATTAATGAATTCTACAACTTTGTTAATGTGGGATGATCCTCAAAAAGTGCTTGGATTAAGATATATGGGCCCATAAAGTTCTGATATTTTTTATCAAACACTTAAAAATATTTTTGATCAGTTTTTCATCTTAACTTCTTGGAAAATTTTCACCAAGTTCCCTTTTGTTTTAGCCAAAATGGTCAACATGAAAGTTGAAGATCTTGATTCAAGATTTCCAAAATGTTCAAGAGCATGAAAATATCATACTTCAGATGAGAGATTCGAAGAGTTGAAGTTGGCATTTCATTCTTGAATTATAGGTCATTTTTGTGATGAACTCATGACCAGATCTCATAACCATGCTACAGAATCTCATTTTGCAGACCTCTAAACTCCTAAATCTGGCCATAATCATAATATTGCACACTCTTTTTGGCTACTATCCAATTGACTTAAGCCTTATCCAAGTGATCATTCCATTAATGGCACAAACGCACCATTGCCGTTTTCATAAAGAAAACTTTAATCACAAAGTCATCTTCTTGAGTTGACAACTTGTTTCATCTGAGTACAAGCAATCTCAAAATAAAGAAGCAAGCTCCCTGCACCTAACAACTCCACATCACACTTGTACTTCTCCATTGGAACCCCTATTTTCACATAAAATTAATTTTTTTCACTTCCAACCAAGCCATAAATGGCTATCTTGCAAATCTCGTTACTTTAACTTCTCAAACCTTTTGCCTATAAATATAGAGTGAATTTGCAACTCAAGACACAAATTCACAACTTCAAAAACACCCTTAATCTCTCTCAAACCAGAATTGGCCATAAAACTCCATTTTTGAGCTTTGAAGTCCGTTTCTTTGAAACTCATAAACCTTGCAATATTTATTCCAGCCAAACATCCACACACCTCACATATATCAAATAGAATTTATCCAAACACAAGAATAACTTCTGTAACATCATTATCACCATCTTCCAAACTTAAAAAATGTGTCTTGCAAGTTGACTTGGTTAGGGGGATTCAAACACTTTCAGCATAAAGTAAGGATTAGAACAATTTCGGGGAGATCCAAGAAAGCTTAATCAATCATAATATTGCACCTGGAACAACTACAAGAAGCTTTAGACTTTTCTCCAAAGAGGTAAAAAACTCAAACTGTGATATCCTTATTCATACATCATTTGCTTTCGATTTCAAAAACTAAAATGTAGATATCATGCCTCTAAAGCTAACCATGTCCTTAGTTCTCATTTAAATTGACCGTGTGATGAGAATTTTGACTTTGAACCGTTAGGGTTTGTTTTTGGTACCAACATAAATTCTCTTTAATCTTTGAGTTTTAGCTTGAGTAAATTACATGGTTGAATTCGTGATTAAATTTCAAGCAAGTTTGGGTTTTTGGAAGTTTTCAAAATGAATGAGAAATGAGAGTTTTCAAGAATCATCAATGGTGTTGTTGTTGTCTGCCCGCTCGAGGAAGAAGAAGATAACATTTCAAATTTTCAGAATTGATTTCATATTATATTTAATGGGGGGCGTTTCATAACCGGATGAAATAGCCACCCCAGTGGTAAAACAAGCGCGCGTGTAACCTTAGGGACCTGGGTTTGAGCCCCAATGGTACCCTTTTGTTTTTTTCACATATTTTTCATTGTAGATTCAGTGTGAATAAGCCCAACACACATACCATACACCCCCAGTATTTGACCATCAGATCTCATCAAGGACAGATCCAACGCACCAAACGCGTGCCCCATGATGTACCTTCTGAAAGCCATCCTCATTGGATCCAGCGCAGACCTAGGCTTTGTTCAGTTTGGGCATATATTTTTGTTTTTTATCACCCCCATTTTACTTGTTTCAACTCAAGCCCTTTTAATTTCTTTTTTTCTTTTGTTTTGTTTTAATTAACTATTTCTTTTTTAATTAATTTTTTTTTATAAAATCATAAAAAAAATCATAAAATCATTAAAAAAATATATTTAGGTTTTAATTAATTAATTTAATTTTTATAAATAAAAAGTAATTTAATTTAATCACATTTTGTTTTATTGTTTTAATTAGTTTGTAAATTAATTAGAATTAGGGTTTGTACTATAAAATATTTTTCTAAATAAAACATCAAAAATATTTTCTAACACTTAGAAATTTTTTTTAGGGTTTTAAATTTCTTTCCCTTTTCACTATCTCTGCGTGTTTGTTTATTTTTCGCATTAATATAATTATGTAACTGTTAAGGGATGTAATAGTTTAAATTAGGTTTTTCTTTATTTTCTTCCTTATTTTATGGTTTGTACTCCCCATCTCCGAAGTACTATAATAGCGTAGACTTTATTTCTCGCACCTTATTTTCTGCTCTGTTATATATATTTTTGACCTTATTTTATATATATATATATATATATATATATATATATATATATATATATATATATATATATATATATATATATATATATATATATATATATATATATATATATATATATATATATATATATATATATATATATATATATATATATATATATATATATATATATATATATATATATATATAACTGCTAGCTTAATAGGCTTGTATGGAAAGACATGAAAACAAAATGTTAGATAACCATAAATTCAAGATAAAAATAACTGAAATCAAAACACCATTCACACACGCACCTCTAGGATAACCTCACTTGTTGCCTTAAAATAAAACAGTCATGTCCTGCGAACGTATGATGCTTTAGCAAAGACCCTCGGTTAAAAGATCGCAGTCCCTCGATTACCCTTCGATGTTGCCTTCGGTAAACGATCTTAGTCCCTTATGAAAATTTCTAAAGCATCCTACAAGTTGCCTTCTATGACTGAACGATGACCGACGCCTATCTCTCACATATAATGATAGGGCTTCCTACTAACTAATGGTAGGGTAGCACCATCTAAAGGAGGAGGAAACGAACAAAGACTTTTTGAGTAGGTAGAACGCTCGTAGTCGCTTACTCACAAACTTTTCAAAACAAAACATATTTTTTCATAAAACAACACTTTCTTTCACAAATATTTTCAAAAACAAACATTTTGTATACATTCTCAACGATACAAGAATCATTACAAAATTTCCGCACTTAGGCATTTTCAAAAAAAATTCAAACATACACAAGCGCAAAGCATTTCCAAAAAGTGAGCTAGCGATTAAGAGCCTGTAGATAACTACTGATGAAAAGGGTGGTAACACCTTCCCTTTTCATAACTTACCCCCCCTTACTCAGAAAATTCTCAAAAGGTCTTTCCTATTCTTTTCACCCTTTCCTTTATTGGGTAAAAGAAAAGTCAGAGACGACTCTCTCTATCCACAATATTTGTGATAAAACGCAAAACCCAAAAGTCAATTCTCCCACCGTATTACAAATACTATGCATTTTTAAAATTTTAGGCTATTAGAAAAGTTAAGGATAAGTTGCACGGACTTGGGAAGACACCTAAAAGATCTGTATTGTTTTAACACCGTAAGCCTCCCGATTATAGAAATTGATCTACACATGGAATTAAACTCTCTCCCCTAAAAAGTCCTTAAGTAGTTTATCTTAGCAGTCGACACCATCTTAAGCATTCTCTCCACAGGAAAGCCGATGAATATAAGTGAATGATCCAATTTTTGAAATGATTAAAAATAGGGAATACACCTTTAAAAGTTGAGCGATCCTCACCCGACTGCATAACTCAAATGGTTGTGGAACCTGCAAAAATAACCCATTGTTAGTTGGTTCAAAGGTCTCTGGTGCTGAACTTGATAGGGCATACTACAATCCGATCCTCCACAACTACAGTTGGGTAAATAAAGGGGTTGTACCGATTTAAGTACCAGAACCCCATGAAAATAAAAAGGGTCGGAGTCACTAACTGGTCGCCTTGCTATTAGAGTGTACAGATGACAAGCTTAATATGATTGCTCCTGAATGAAAAAGGACAAAAAATAGGATGAGCAAGTTTGGCCTAAACATAATAATATGATGCTGATTGGTTTGTATAGAAAGGAGACTTATGACCGTAAATACAGAACATGTTATTACAATATTCTTAGTTTTCGAGTTAGTACCTATCAATGCAAATGTGCCCAATGCAGAGTCTATAGCCAAAAGTAATTACTTGATCACCACTATTTTTCTTATTAGCACAGGTTTTACTTGAGAACAAGCAAAGGTTCAAGTGTGGGAGTGTAACGCTCGTAATTTAATTAATTAGTTAATTAAATTATTTTTGGAATAATTGATGTGTTGTGATTAGTTGGAGTTATTTATTTTATTAAGTTGTGGAATGATATTAGAAGAATGATATTATTTGATGTGGGCTTGTTTTAAAGGAATAGAAGTAGAAATAAAGGGGGGTGTAGTAGTCTTAAGCCCATTAAGGTATTTTGAGAATAATAGGGTTATTTTATTATTGTTAGAAATAATAAGGAGGAAAAGAGGCAAAATGGAAAACCAACCGGAAAAGTTGTAGAGCAACCTTCAATCCAAGGTAAGGGTGGGGTTTTGACTCTATAATAGGGTTTATGATGATTGATTTATGGGATTAGATATGAAAATATTGTCTTGTTCATGATTGAATTATATGTTGTTGTATGATGAGAATCGATGATTGGAAAGATCAATAATGATGCCCCAATGTTGTATAATTGATGTGGAATTATAGGATAATTATAATTGATGATTATCTATGATTAGAAGATGTTTTTAGGGCCTAAAATATGGAAACCATAGTGAAAACACAGTGAAATCACAGAAAATATTCATGACAGAACAGTATGTGTCGACCCCAAATGTCATGCATCGATACATGAGGGCTTTTAGACTCAGGATAAGTCGATACGAGGGAGTCCTGCGTCAATACATGAGGGCTTTTAGACTCAGGATGAGTCGATACGAAGGAGCATGTGATGATACATGCAGTGTTGCAGACTCAGTATGAATCGATATAAGAGAGTATGCATCGACTCGTGTAGTGTGTTAAGTCCAGTACGCGTCGACCCAAGGCATTACGCGTCGATCCATGTTGTATGGTTTTTGACAGATTCGTTTTCCAAACGCTGTAACTTGAGTTTTCGGACTCTGTTTGAGGTGCCGTTTGAAGGGTTGAATAGCTAACGCGGTGAAATTAATTCTTAAGGATAACAATGAAGAATATGAAGGATAATGCTAGTATCCAAATTAGGACTAGAGTTAGTTCTCGCATTAATCGCTATGTTGACTTTTGTGAAGAATGATCAGGATTAGATGATTATAGATTATTGTTTGGTTTGTAACAGTAGGATTAATGATGATAATGATCTAGTAGTGCAGAATAGTATTATATAGAGGTTTGGTAATTAGAAGTAAGCCTTAGATGATTAATTAATTATAGGCAATATCATGTTGTAGGCCTATGGCCAACGTTGCGAAATGGATGAGTTACTGTCGTATTGTTTTATGGTTGAGTTGTTGATGAAATGATGTTTGATGAATTATGATGTATAAATGATGTTTGATGAATTATGATGTATAAATGATGTGTGATAAATTACGATGATAAATGATGTTGATGAACGATGTTGATGAAAGATGTTGAGATGCCTCAAATAATTGGCATCTATTGAGATGTAGGCTTCTGGCCAACGATGATGTTGTGTTAAAATGTTGTTAATTATGGTGTTGTCATTACATTCATGATTGTGTCGCATACATTTCATTTCAAGATGGAGCTTATGCTCGTTAAAATGGCCTGTATTGGCGAATATTAAGATGAAGGCTTATGCCTTGTTGATGCCTCTATTTATTGGCAGATTTTTAAGATGGGAGTTAAGCTCCAATGATACCACATGCATTTGCATAGTATTGAGTCGCATTATATGATTGCATAAAGTAGTTTTGTATTGATGTGGTAAATGTGTATTATTGTTGGTATTCTGTTGCGATTATTGTTGTTTATAAGATGAGAATTGTGGTGTTATGTGATATAATTTAATATATTAATTATCATACGTTTTATTATATTGTTAGATATCTCACCCCTTCTGTTTGAATGTTACCCTTACGTTGGTAACGTGCAGGTAATCCAGCGTGAAGGCTGTATTCCTTCAGTAGTTTGAGTCGGTGTCATTGCTCTGATATGTAACACTCGGGGGGATGAACGCTTGTTGCTTTTAATTGTTGATTATTTTAGTTTTTGAACTTTAATTTGATTGTTATTAAGTATGTTTTGTTTTGAAGTTGTTGTAACGATGGATAAAGATGTTACTAAGGATTCTGCTGCGTAGATGTTTAATTTGTTGAATTAAGAGATTAAAGTATTATGATGATGGTTCATCCGAATTTTAAAGTGTTATGTATCCATGTTGAATGCAATGTGTTTTTAAAGATGAATTTGTGGCATCCTAATTCGTTTGCATGAATTTTATGACTCTGATTTGCATATATAATTGTCGGGTAGAATTGGGGTGTTACAAAGTTGGTATCAGAGCAAAAGGTTGGTCCGACCTTTTTGTCGAGTCGTAGTTGTCGAACAATCGAGTATTGTTAATTTGAGTTCTAACTGTTGTTTATGTTGTATTGATAAGTTGAGACGGCTGGAAGAAATGATGTTGCACTTGTTGCTGCTTTAGAAGCAATGGCTGATGTGATGGAGAATCAGCCGAATACTGACGGGAATGCTGGATCTCGTAGCTTGGCGAATTTCTAGAGAGAGATCCGTCTACGTTCAAGGGAAAGTATGATCCTGACGGAGCATTGGATTGGTTGAAAGAGATTGAGAGAATCTTCAGTGTGATGGACTGCACTCCAGCGCAGAAGGTTCGATATGGTACTCATATGCTAGCAGTTGAGGCTGATGACTGGTGGCTAGAGACTTGTCAGAGATTGGAAGTTGCAGGTGAGAATGTCACTTGGGCTGTGTTCCGTAGGGAATTTTTGAGGAAGTACTTTCCTGAAGACGTTCGTGGTAAGAAGGAAATTGAATTCCTTGAGCTGAGGCAAGGGAATATGTCGGTTGTTGAGTATGCTGCAAAATTTTCTGAGTTGGCTAAGTTTTATCTGCACTACACTGAGGCAGATGCTGAGTTTTTGAAGTATATCAAGTTTGAGAATGGGTTGCGCCCAGAGATCAAGAAGGCAGTTGGATACCAAAAGATCTGTGTCTTTGCTGGTTTGATTGATAGTTGCAGGATTTATGATGAGGATAATAATGCTCATTACAAGATTATCAGTGAGAAGAGGGGTAAGCACCAACAGAATCGTGGTAAGCCTTATGATACCGCTGCTGGTAAAGGTAAACAGAAAGTTGCTCAGGATCAGAGGGCTAGTGGGGGAGATGCTCCTGCTGGTGTGGTTTTTTTTAAATGTGGGAAACATGGGCATAAGAGTAATGTGTGTACTACTGAAGTAAAGAGGTGTTTCCGTTGTGGTAAGAACAGACATGTTGTATCTGAGTGAAAGCATAAGGATGTAATTTGTTTCAACTGTAGTGAAGAAGGGCACATCGGTAGTCAGTTTCAGTAACCAAAGAGGGTGCAGACAAGTGGTAAAGTGTTTGCTTTGGTTGAGGATCAGAAAGCTGCTGAGGACAGACTTATCAGAGGTACATATTTCATTAATAATACTCCTTTAATTACTATTATTGATACTGGTGCTACTCATTGCTTTATTGGTGCTGATTGTGTTGAAAGATTGGGTCTTATGTTGTCTTCTTTGAATGGAGAAATGGTCGTCGACACTCCAACCAAGGGGTTGGTGACTACTTCTTTTGTGTGCTTAAAGTGTCCCTTGTTGATCTTCGACAGAGACTTTGATGTTGATTTGGTTTGTTTACCGTTAAGAGGTTTGGATGTGCTTTTTGGTATGAACTAATTAGAGCATAACTATGTTCATATTAACTATTATGACAAGTCTGTGAGGTTTTCTACTCTTGAAGAAGAGGAAGATAGTTTGTTGTCTGCTAAACAGTTGAGGAAGTTGATGCAAGAGGAAGCACAAATGTTCTCATTGATGGTGTCGATATCTGTAGAGACTCAAGCTATAATTGAGGAATTGCAGGTGGTGTGTGAATTTCCTAAAGTTTTCCCTGATGAAATTCCTGATGTACCGCCGGAGAGGGAAGTTGAATTTGCTATTGATCTTGTACCTGGTACCAGACCTATGTCTATGGCACCATATAGGATGTCTGCATCTGAATTGTCAGAGTTAAAGAAGCAATTGGAAGAGTTACTTGAAAAGAAGTTTGTAAGACCAAGTGTATCACCATGGGGAGCTCCAGTGTTGTTAGTAAAGAAGAAAGATGTAAGTATGAGGCTTTGTGTTGATTATAGACAGTTGAATAAAGTGAAGATTAAAAACAAGTATCAGCTTCCAAGAATAGATAAATTAATGGACCAATTGGTGGATGCTCGTGTGTTCAGTAAGATTGATTTAGGGTCGGGTTACCATCAGATTAAAGTGAAGGATGAAGATATCCAGAAGACGGCTTTCAGAACGCGGTATGGACATTATGAGTATTCGGTGATTCCTTTCGGTGTTACTAATGCGCCGGGAGTATTCATGGAGTATATGAATCGTATCTTTCATACTTATTTGGATCGATTCGTGGTGGTGTTTATTGATGATATTTTGATTTACTCCAAGTCAGAAGAAGAGCATGCAGAACACTTAAGAGTAGTATTACAAGTTTTGAAAGATAAGAAGTTGTATGCGAAGCTGTCCAAGTGTGAATTCTAGTTAAAGGAGGTTAGTTTTCTTGGTCATGTGATCTCAGGTAGTGGCGTCGTTGTAGATCCATCGAAGGTTGATGATGTGTTTCAATGGGAAACTCTGAAGTCAGCTACTGAGATTAGGAGCTTTTTGGGATTAACTGGTTACTATAGAAGGTTTATCAAAGGTTTTTCTAAGTTGGCACTTCCGTTGACTAAGTTGACTGGTAAAGGTAGAGCTTTTGTGTGGGATGTTCAGTGCGAAGAAAGTTTTGCGGAATTGAAGAAGAGGTTGACATCGACTCCGATTTTGACGTTGCCTAATCTAGGAGAGCCTTTTGTGGTATATTGTGATGCTTCTAAGATGGGTTTAGGAGGTGTGCTTATGCAGAATGATAAGGTATTTACTTATGCGTCAAGGCAGTTGAGGACTCATGAGAAGAACTATCCTACGCATGATTTAGAGCTTGCTGCAGTTGCCTTTGTGTTGAATATTTGGAGGCATTATCTTTATGGTTCTAGATTTGAAGTGTTTAGTGACCATAAGAACTTAAAGTATTTAATCAATCAGAAGGAGTTGAATATGAGGAAACGAAGATGGTTGGAATTTTTAAAGGATTATGATTTTGGTTTGAATTATCATCCAGGAAAAGTGAATGTGGTAGCTGATGCGTTGAGTCAAAAGACTTTACATATGTCGGCAATGATGGTTAAAGAGTTAGAATTAATTGAACAGTTTAGAGATATGAGCCTAGTTTGCGAGGTTACGCCACAGAGTGTTATGTTGGGTATGTTGAAGATTAATAATGAATTTCTAGACAGTATCAGAGAAGCTCAGAAGTTGGATGTGAAACTAGTAGATTCGATGGTTGGAATCGATCAGTCTGAGAATAATGATTTTAAGCTAGATACACAGGGTGTGTTGAGATTTCGTAACCGGATTTGTATTCCTGATGATGCTGAGATAAAGAAAGTGATACTTAAAGAGAGTCATAGAAGTAAGTTGAGTATTCATCCAGGAGCTATAAAGATGTATCAAGATTTGAAAGGTTTGTTTTGGTGGCCTGGGATGAAGAGTGATGTGGATCGGTTTGTGTATGCATGTTTGACTTGTCAAAAGTCAAAAGTTGAACATCAGAAGCTTGCAGGGTTGATGCAACCGTTAGAAGTTCCAGAATGGAAATGGGATAGCATTTCAATGGACTTTGTGACGGGTTTACCTAATACTATAAGAGGACATGATTCGATTTGGGTGATTATTGATAGGCTTATAAAGTTGTCTCATTTTATTCATATTAACATCAGTTTTCCAGTGTCAAAGTTGGCTGAGATTTACACTAGTGTGATTGTGAAGTTGCATGGTATTCCTTTGTGCATTGTGTCAGATAGAGATCCAAGATTTACTTCTGATTTTTGGAAGAGTTTGCAAGAAGCGTTGGGTTCTAAGTTGAGGTTGAGTTCAGCGTACCATCCTCAGACAGATGGTCAGACCGAATGGACTATCCAATCGTTGGAAGACTTGATGAGGGCATGTATTCTTGAGAAGGGAGGTTTGTGGGATATTTATCTTCCGTTGATATAGTTCACTTATAATAACAATTACAATTTCAGTATTGGGATGGCACCTTTTGAAGCGTTGTATGGTTGAAGATGTAGAACTCCTTTATGTTGGCATGAATCTGGTGAAAGTGTAGTACTTGGACCTGAACTTGTTCGTGAGACTACTGAGAAGGTGAAGCTGATTCGAGAAAAAATGAAAGCTTCCCAGAGTAGACATAAGATTTATCATGACAAGCGAAGGAAAGACTAAGAATTTCAAGCGAGTGACCATGTGTTTTTAAGAGTTACACCTATGACTGGTGTTGGGCGAGCATTGAAGTCTAAGAAGCTCACTTCTCATTTTATTGGACCATATCATATTTCAGAGAGAGTGGGGAATGTTGCTTATAGAGTGGCTTTACCGTCTAATCTTTCAAATTTGCGTGATGTGTTTCATGTGTCACAACTCCGGAAGTACATTTCAGATCTATCTCATGTGATTCATATGAATGATGTGCAAGTACGGGATAATATTACGGTGGAGACGATGTCTGTACGGATCGCAGATCGTGAAATAAAGACTCTGAGGGCCAAAGAGATTGCTTTGGTTAAAGTGGTTTGGCTAGGAGCTGCCAGAGAATGCATGACTTGGGAGTTGGAGAGCAAGATGCGAGACTCCTATCCTAAGTTGTTTGATTAAGGTAAATTTTCGAGGACAAAAATATTCTAAGTGGGGGAGAGTTGTAAAGCCCGTAATTTAATTAATTATTTAATTAAATTATTTTTGAAATAATTGATGTGTTGTGATTAGTTGGAGTTATTTATTTTATTAAGTTGTGGAATGATATTAGAAGAATGATATTATTTGATGTGGGCTTGTTTTAAAGGAATAGAAGTAGAAATAAAGGGGGGTGTAGTAGTCTTAAGCCCATTAAGGTATTTTGAGAATAATAGGGTTATTTTATTATTGTTAGAAATAATAAGGAGAAAGAAGAAACAGTAAGAAGAATAAGGGTTGGTAGAAGAGAAAGAACGTGAAAGCTGTTGGAAAGGAGGAAAAGAGGCAGAATGGAAAATCAACCGGAAAAGTTGTAGAGCAACCTTCAATCCAAGGTAAGGGTGGGGTTCTGACTCTATAATAGGGTTTATGATGATTAGTTTATGGGATTAGATGTGAAAATGTTTCTTGTTCATGATTGAATTATATGTTGTTGTATAATGAGAATCGATGATTGGAAAGATGAATAATGATGCTCCAATGTTGTATATTTGATGTAGAATTATAGGATAATTATAATTGATGATTATCTATGATTATAAGATGATTTTAGGGCCTAAAATATGGAAACCGTAGTGAAAACGCAGAAAATATTCATGACAGAACAGTATGTGTCGACCCCAAACATCATGCGTCGATACATGAAGGCTTTTAGACTCAGGATGAGTCGATACAAGGGAGTCCTGCGTCGATACATGAGGGCTTTTAGACTCAGGATGAGTCGATACAAAGGAGCATGTGTCGATACATGTAGTGTTGCAGACTCAGTATGAGTCAATACAAGAGAGTATGCGTCGACTCATGTAGTGTGTTAAGTCCAGTACGCGTCGACCCAAGGCATTACACGTTGATCCATGTTGTCTGGTTTTTGACAGATTTGTTTTCCAAAGGCTGTAACTTGAGTTTTCGGAATCTGTTTGAGGTGTCGTTCGAAGTGTTGAATAGATAACGCGATGAACTTCATTCTTAAGGATCACAACGAAGAATAGGAGGGATAATCTTAGTATCCAAATTAGGACTAGAGTTAGTTCCCGCGTTAATCGCTGTGTTGACTTTTGTGAAGAATGATGAGGATGAGATGATTATATATTACTGTTTGGTTTGAAACAGTAGGATTAATGATGATAATGATGTATTATTGAAGAATAGTAATATGTAGAGGTTTGGTAATTAGAAGTAAGCCTTATATGATTAATTAATTATAGGCAATATCATGTTGTAGGCCTATGGCCAACGTTGCGAAATGGACGAGTTATTGTTGTATTGTTGTATGGATGAGTTGTTGATGAAATGATGTTTGATGAATTATGATGTATAAATGATGTGTGATGAATTACGATGATAAATGATGTTGATGAACGATGTTGATGAAAGATGTTGAGATGCCTCAAATAATTGGAAGCTATTGAGATGTAGGCTTCTGGCCAACGATGATGTTGTGTTGAAATGTTGTTAATTATGGTGTTGTCATTACATTCATGATTGTGTCGCATACATTGCATTTCAAGATGGAGCTTATGCTCGTTAAGATGGTATGTATTGGAGAATATTAAGATGAAGGCTTATGCCTTGTTGATGCCTCTATTTATTGGCAGGTTTTTAAGATGGGAGTTATGCTCCAATGGTACCACATGCATTTGCATAGTATTGAGTCTCATTATATGATTGCATAAAGAAGTTGTGTATTGATGTGGAGAATATGTATTATTGTTGGTATTCTGTTGCGATTATTTTTGTTTATAAGATGAGAAGTGTGGTGTTATGTGATCTAGTTTAATATATTAATTATCATATGTTTTATTATATTGTTAGATATCTCACCCCTTATGTTTGAATGTTACCCTTACGTTGGTAACGTGCAGGTAATCCAAAGTGAAGGTTGTATTCCTTCAGTAGTTCGAGTCGGTGTCATTGCTCTGATATGTAGCTGTTGTACCCCAAAATTTTCCCTCCCATATTTCTCAAAACTTTGCAAGAAAGATCCTCAAGTTGCTCAAAGTAGTCCAAGGGTTGGCCAGACAAGCTCTCTCCTAAGGCAGTCTACCCCAAACTAGGGTTTCATGTTGCATCAAGATACTTGAGTCCAAGTGACCCCAAATTCTCAACATGGTCTTAATATGTTCTCAAGACCTTTCATGTCAAGTTTTAAGCCTTGCAGAGGAAGTTTGCTCAGTCAATTGCTCAAAGGTCCAAAAATCGATTGTGCTAGGGCAAAAGTCAACTGTGACCCGCATACAGTCAAACTTCAAGATTTTTAGTCAACATCCTCATTTTCAAGTATATTTCATCATTTTATCAAGGGTTGATCATGATTCATCAAGGATTGCTTATAATTCATCAAGACTAAAAAGTTGCTAAATTAGGGTTTTGTAGGAAAAGTCAACTCAACTTTGACCAAGCATAACTTTCTCATAATTTATGATAAATGACCCATCCAAAGCTCATTTTTAATAGGATGCAATTCCCTACAATCCATCTTCATCTCACAAGATCAAAATATGGACTCACATGAGCATGGAATATCAAATTGATATGATACCAAAAGGGTTGATTAGAGGACATCTCAAGCTTTCTAAAAAGTCCAAGAACACCTCCAAAGAGTCAAAATTGAGGAAGTTATGCATTGGTGAAGTTGACCTTTTTTGCAAAATTGCCAAAAGTCAACTATGCCCAAAACTTCAAATTTTGCCAAATGGGCCCAATATTTTTCACTTGTTTTGAGTTGGCAACATAGCCCACGAGCTCTAGCCTTTTCCACCTGTCCATATCTCACTTTTTTATTTATTTTTATTTTTGTTTGAATTAATTTAATTTAAATCAAAATAAATCATATAAAATAAAAAAACATTGAAAACAAAAGATTTGGTGGTTATTTCAGGTCTTAATTCACAAATAGCAAGCATTCAAACTCGTGTAAAGGCTTGTGTGCAAAAAAAGATTGAAAAAAAGCCATGTTTGGAATGATTTTAAAAGTAAATCAATCAAATCCAAAATCATTGATGGAGAAGGACTTGGATGCAATTATCAACCCTAATGCATTCACTCATACATAAGGAGGCGAGGCAGACCTAGAAAGAGGCTGGAAATAGATGAGAGAGAGAGAGAGAACCAAAACTAAAAAAAACCAAGAAAAGTGTTAGATCGAAATCCCATTTGGAGGCAGCTTCAGGACCTTTGAACGATCCTAATCACTTCCTGAGAGTCTCTGCAAGCGAAAGCAATCAAAATCAAGTGTTTTCAAGCCCTACAACACACTGTAAGTCCGTCACGGTATTTCCATCTTCTTGAATTCGAATAGCCTTGTTCTTGCATCTATAGTGTAAAATAATTGTACATTCTTGATCACCATAATGTTTGCAAACTTTCTACAATAGCCAATTGCATTTTAATGGACTGGATCGTGAATTGCCATTGTTAGGGTTTTAGAGTCTATTTTAGGGATTTTGCTTGCAAGTGAAATTGGCTCTCGTGAATGGTACTATCATGTTCAGGGGGACAAGACGAGCTCAACCATGGCGCTAGATGTTATTTCCATGGCCTGTGGAGGATTTTGAGGAAGCTCAGGTCTGTAGAAACGGACGTTTGTCCATAGGTATAGTTTATCAAACCTTTAGCTATGGATAGAGGAAGGAGACGATGAGTTGTCACTTCCCAATTGGCCCATTCAAATGGCAGTGCGCGTTTTCTTTTGTTTTCCACTAACATTCGTTTTTTTGTATATTATTATTGTTTTTGTAATATGATAACAATAAAAACAGTGGTGCAGTGGTTGCTAGATGGGCGCTTAAGGCATTAGGAGGCTGGAGGTCAGGGGTTCGACCCCTGCCTCCAGCATTTGCTATTTTTTCCATTTTCTTGCAGGGAATTCAGTGCGTGCATAACTCCAAGACCCATCATACTCCCTCAAGATCTGGCATGCGAAGTGGCTGGATGGCCAAATCTGATGGCCATCTAGGAAGGTGCATCATGAGCCAAGTCAAACGTGCCATACAAGATCTCAAAGGTCAACGTGGACCTTCTCTTTTGGGCCCAGATTTCAGCTATTCACACCCTCCAAAATGCTATTCAGGCCCATTTTCTTATTCTTTTTCTTTTTACATTTTATTTAATTATTTCATTTAATTATTTTTACTAACCAATTAAATTATTTTCTTTTATTAAAAATCACCAAAAATATATTTTTTTTATGTCCAATTAAAATTAGAATATTATTTTTCATCAATAAATTAATTAATTTAATTAGGTTTGATTAAATTAGATCACATTAATTTATTTTTGCAAATAATTAAAATTAATTAGAATAAATAGGTTTTATTACTAATTTAATTTTTTATCTTTTTCCTAAAATAACAAAAACCAAAAATAGGTCTTGTAATTATTTTTTTAATTTAATCACTAATTAATTTTCACATTTTAATTTAGAAAACTTATTTCTTTTCTTTTAAAAATATTAAAAACAACAAAAAACAACTTTCATTTTAATTAGGTTAGAAGGGTCAAAACCCTATTTTCGCATTCGATTTAATTTTCTCGCGCGCTTTATTTTTACCCAATTATTGTATCTGCTCACAGTTTGTAATAGTTTTAATTAGGACTTTTACATTTACCGCTTTTATTTTCAAAGGGTTTATTTTTGGCTATGTAAATACCTGAAGCCTTGTAATAGCGTAGTCTAATTTCTGCATTTTAAATTCCGCAAATTATTAACTGTTAGATGTTTGATAATAGGGTTTGCATGACAAGAATGTATGTCTAATTTTAAAATAGTTAGATCACCCTAAATGTGCAAAGATAAATAAACTGAAATTGAATCATTCGCACATGCGCACTCTTAGGGTACACTCCCACTTGGTTGCCTTCGGTAAACGGTCATTGAGTATAGGATGCTTTAGTGGTCGTCCTTTTGTCCAAAGATCAAATTTGCCTCGGAAAGGTTGCCTCGGATAGAATTGCCTCGGATAAATGATCTAAGACATTAGGGTTATTACTAAGGCGTCCTAACATTGCTTTAGTGATTGTACGTCCCTTTCGAATTGACCCTCAAAACTACAACGACGGTGCTACCTACTCACTAATAGTGGGATAGCGTTGTCTAAAGGAAACAAACATAGAATGGTTCTTTTTTCGAGTAGGTAGATTAGTTCTTAAGTACTTGCTCAATCAAAACAAATATTTTTCACACTTACACTCCTTTACGAACAAGTTTTCAAAAACACTTCATTACACTCTTGAAGACAGAAGCAAGAGTTAAATTGAAGTTAAAACAAAAACTTTTGAAAACCCACAAACACAAAGAAAACAATTTTTGAAAATTATGAGCAAGTACCTAAGAGCCCATGGAAAACCGTGGATAGAAAGGGTGATAATACCTTCCCTTTCTATAATCTACCCCCCGTACTCAGAAATATCTTGAAAAAGGAATTTTTCTGTGCTTTTTTTCCTTTCCTTGTTGGATAAAATAAAAGACGGTGGAGACTCTTGCTTACCGCGACATTTTGCGAAAACAAACACAAAATGCAAACCAGCGAATTCCTTAACGAAATAAGGAAATACGATCCCGGTTCTCGCCACCGTATCACAGTAACACTCGGGGGGATGAACGCTTGTTGCTTTTAATTGATAATTATTTCAGTTGTTGAACTTTAATTTGATTTTTATTAAGTATGTCTTATTTTGAAGTTGTTGTAATGATGGATAAGGATGTTACTAAGAATTCGGCTGCGTAGATGTTTAATTTGTTGAATTAAGAGATTAAAGTATTATGATGATGATTCATCCGAAGTTTAAAGTGTTATGTATCCATGTTAAATGCAATGTGTTTTTAAATATGAATTTGTGGCATCCCGATTTGTTTGCATGAATTTTATGACTCTGATTTGCATATATAATTGTCAGGTAGAATTGGGGTGTTACAGGGAGCGTTTGATAACACAAAAACACATCACATATTTGAATCGATTTGCACATGTTTTATCCATTATTTTACCTTAATTTCCAGTGTTACGTTGGTGTTTTGTCAGTTTTTCAGGTAATTGACCCTATGAGAGACATACACGAAAGAAAAAAAAGCAAATCAGATGGAAAATAGAGAAAAAGGAAGAAATTGCACTCAAGGCATTTAAAATGGTGTTTGTCATGGAGAAGTCGTAAATAGAATGACCTGTCCCACTCTCAAACGGCCAAAAGACCAAGTCTTCCACATTTTGGAAAGGTGACGTTCACCACCTAAGGATGTCGTTCACCATCCTTTGTAAACTTCAGGCGGTTGGAAAGTGGACTTGGTCTTGGCCTTCACTTCCTCCACTCCTCCCTACTTCCTCTCACACAAATTTAGCAACCACCTATCACCATTTAGAGTTTTAGAAGACTATAAATACTAGTTTTATGACATTTTATAATCCATCCAAGCTTAGTTCATTGTAAGCCATAAAGTTCACCGATGAAAGCTCTAACTCTTCCCACTAGGGGGGTTATTGCACTTGTTTTCTACCGATCTTGAAGCACTTTACTTGAAACTGTTACTTTAGCAAGTTTATCTTCCTGCATTTACATTCCACCGAAGTTTATTTCTGTCATTTACATTTCCATCAAAGTTTATTTCTGTTGTACCAGATTCAAGCCTCCGTTTGGAGCAGATTCTTATTTAATTCAACATTATTTATATTTTATTTGTTTTACTTTACCTTGCACCTCTATCTTATCGCATGTTCTTAATTATCATTTACCATGTTTAATTTCATCTTCTAAACAAATGTTTTTACTTTTACCATAACTATGTTCGGCTAAATTTAAAGTGTTGAAATGTGAGGACCGTTGATTCGACGATATAGCAGTGAAAATTTGAGATTAAGCTATTGATTAACTTAACTCACAAAGCAAAAGTCGTCACCGCACTTTATTATTTCTAAAGGAATGGGAAAAGAGCGAATAAAACCCAAAGAATTTTTTAAAGCAAAAAACTAATAAAAATGAGATCTAGATAAGGGGGTGGTTATGGAAAGGGGAGGTATTAGCACCCTAAACATCTACAGTACTCCACATGAACCTCTTTGAAAATATGTGTATTTGGCTAAAAAGATTTGTTTGCAAAGAGTTTATGGATATGACAAAAGAAATGGTTTTTACAATTTTGATCCGAAGGGACTTCAATGAGCCATGTGCCTACGTATCACCAATGCGCAATGATGAAATTAGAACCACGCAGTTCTTCTAAAAAAGAACGAAGTTTTTTGTTGGTTAATTTTAAATGAAGAGACATTTTGTCATCTTAAGTGGAATACTCAACTGATCCACCATGAACATGGGAAAGGTGGACCTTTGCATCACAAGTGAAAGAAGAGCTCCAACCTGAATAACACAATAGGTATGCCACTAACCCCTTCAAGTGGAAATGATTCAACATAAACATAAACCAATATCATGGAGATATGAGGATTACAACTCAACTTTAAAGATGAGTAGTGTGTAATCTTAATAAAAAGGTTTTAAACAAAAATTCACCAAGGGATAAAAGAATTGAATAAGTTTTTGTACTTTTTTCGTCTTTGAAGAAAAGGTTAAACCTTTATTACATGGATTAAGATTTGATTAAGAAAAAGGTTTTAAAAATGCATGGACCTAAGTCCAAGTTTATTATGAAAGCATTCAAGTTTGAAAACAAGAAGAGTTTTGAAAAGTAGGGAGAATATTTGAAAATTGAAGAAGACGAGCAAGAGATGAAGGGACTAACCTAAAGTACAAAGTAAAAGCTAAGATAAAGAAAGATCTAACCAAACCAGAAGCCAGCATTTGACATGATGAAGTCAATATAGCATTCTCATCCTTTGGATTAAAGCCACACAATGGAGTAACAAGCATAAGATGAATAATAAGTGCCTCAGGTGCAAGCATGCATCATATGGATTTGATGTCTCAGATGAATTATCCTTGCATCAGATGAAATTTTAAAGTAACACCTGCACACAAAAAATCCCAACACAAACAAAATAATAGCAAGATCTCAAGATCCACAGGTCTTAAAGTAACAAGGTCATATCCTAAGTCCAAAGGTATAAATGCTCCAATATTCTAAGGGATAATAACCATAGTCCATAAAGAGCCTTAAGTCTTTTAGTGTTCAAGTTCATTATTAATGATTTAAGAACAAAAGTAAAAAAAGTCCAAGCGGACAAAGGAAAAATGACATAAAATAAAAGTCCAATTGAACAAAAGAAAAATGACATAAAATAAAACTCCAAGTGGATAAAGGAAAAATGGAATAAAATAAAAGTCCAAGTGGGCAAAGAGAAAATGACATAAAATAAAGAGCAAAAAGATAAATGACATGAATGATAATGATGCTAAAATTAAATGACATAAAGTAAATTGCAGAAAATTTAAAGTGCATTAAAGTAAAAAGTTAGTACAAAAAATGTTAGAATTAGTATGATAGTTTTTCGATTCGTGACAAATTTAGCGCTATGTTAAGCAATCGCAGACAAACTTATGTAGAAGTCAATACTATACGAGGCCGATCAATAATAATGTATGTATAATACATGTTAGATATATGGTATAAACCATAATCCTAAAACCTGTAGCACAAGTAAAAAAAAAGGTGGATCAAGACCTAAGTCAAGGAGATGAGATTATTACATCTATCAAATCCTTCATGATACCTTAAGACAAACTTATCATTAATCCAAGGTACCTTGAGTGATCGAATGATCACTTAGAGGTAAATTTTAAATATTGAAAGTTTATCAAGTACCAATCCACATTCAATTGAACAGGATAAATCATCAATCATTCAATTGATCTAAACAAAAATTAAAAAAGAGATGGAGCAGAGATAAGATGAACCAAACAAAATAGAAATCCTAATTGAATCATGCATTAGGTCTAACCTCATCAAAATCAATCATCCATTTTGGTGGATTTGATCTTTCAACCTATCAACAGCCAAGTTCCATTGAGGTTGATAGAATTTATGACCTAAATAGTCAAGTTCCAAGCCAACCATAATATATAAAAAATTAAAATTACAACTAACAAGCAAAATATAATAAGAAAATGATTTTTAAATTGTTTTTTTAAATGGAAATAAAGAACAAAATAGCAAACTATATTCAGAACATCGAAGAAAAAACAAAAGAGACCATATAAAAATCGGAGAAGGTCTGTAATATTTTTAGAAAATAGTTTCATCATTTTTAAAAATCAAAAACTATTTTTAAACTTAAAAATTAAGCAAGAAGATAAAAAAAAAGATAAAAAATAGTAAACCAAATAAATCACCATAGGTCAAGAACCATCATAGGATCATATAATATTTTTTTCAGAATTTAAAAAGTATGAAAAACATTTTTAAACTAATTAAAACAAAGCTAATAACCCAAAAATCATAAAAATAGCAAACATAAAAATAAAAATATAGAAAAATATCAATAAAATCAGAAATGATTCAATTTTATTTTGTAAGTTTTCAAATTTTTTGGATAAAAAAGTAAAAGAGTTGTGATTTTTTAAAGATAAAACAATTTTTAAATCAAAAAAAAGAAAAAAGAAATAATATTTGAAAAAACCTGAGCCGTCAGATGTGCACTCGTTAATTGAGCTGGCAGATCTGGAGGCCATAACACGTCCATCCATGGTAAATCTCAGTCAAAGCAAACACATGGGACTATGAAAAGCCCATCCACTAAAATTAAAACAATTGGCATGCCTTCATTGGTTGAGGATGACACGTAGGTCATCTTCAACCCCCAACAACCTGCAACTATGGAAAATTTGTTTTTTAAGAAGAAATAACCATTCCTCATGGGATTAGTATCATTGTAAGCGTCTAAGGGAGACGATCTCAACCATATGCTCGCGAAAATTTTGTTTAAAACACAGGTTACTCGATTTGGAAAAAACCAGAAGAAATTTCTAAAGGAAATTCAAAAACAGACGTATCAAACACATCAATTAATGAAAAGTAAGGATACTATGAGCATCAGTTAGCTAGGAGCTACATTGTAGCAACAAATTTGAGTTGAATTAGTATGCTGAGGTAAAACAAATTTTGCGTACAACGTTAGAAGCGTTATTTGTAGTAGTGATATTTCTTTTGATATTTTTTTTATGTGAACTAGTTATGAATCAATATAGATGTAATATTTGTTTTCATGTTATTTTGTATGGTTTAAATCATTATTGAGAAATATTTTTCAAGTTTTGACCTAAGATCATCATCTATCAAAGACCAAAGTGTAGATATAGATTTGGAGTTTGATATTCAATTGTATCAAGTCTTAATGTTATTGTATTGCTTAATAGTTTGAGAGATCTTTAATTAAACAATATGGTAACACCCACAACATCGGTTAGACATAAGTGGTGTTAAAGAGTGATACGTGATTATAGTGATTAATAACTAATTTCACATGCTTGATTAGTCTAATATATATGAAATAGTTTAATGATATTTAACCCTGACATGTTTCTTTACTCGTTAATTTCTTAAGCATTTACCGTTGTTACAATTTGTTACAAATAATTATTTTCAAAATCAAAACTTTTAGAAATCTTTCCTTAAAATCATATTAACTGTGGAGAAGCAATGATATCGCACTAATACTCGTGGAGACGATACAAAATACTTACTCCACCAAAAGTTAATTCATCAAAGTGAAATCACAAGCATAACAACAATTTCTATTGTTTTAAGTAATTTTGCACTATTATAAATTATTATATTCATTATCCCTTGTGTTTGTTCATTTATGTGGTTAGTATTTTAGAACTCTGTGTATGCGGGGAAGTTTACTGAAAGATAAACTACTTTTTTGATCCTGAAATTGAAAGAACGACTCGTGAAAACAACAGGAAAACCAGAAAGTGAAAGCAGCTAGCCAAACAAAGGAACCAACAGGAAGGAACTTATACTTCTACTTCTTCAATAACTCCTACTATCGAAGAAGTTATGGATGAACCATTGGTTATTAGAGGTCTTTATCTAAGCAGCCCAAAAGGAAATGCTCGTGTCTCTCTTTTCCTTCCAAAAACTCTCTCTTTGTGTGTTGTGAAACAACTTACTTATATATGAAATTGGCTGAAATTTGGAAGGGAAACATATAAGTTTTTGAACTGTTTGGGTACACTATTTCATTGCTTTTTAGATGCAGCTCTTATGTGCTAAGTTTGTGCAAATATGGGACTGATATGATGCAGATTTTTCAAGGTAACATTACAGGTTTTGGAGCAGGTTGTGACAGTGTTTAGAGGCAGCATAGCAGGGTTGTTTTGTAGCAGTTTTGGAGTGGAGTGCCAGCTTGGTTTTATGGACAGATTTATGCAGTTTGTAACAAAGACAAGGCATATTTATGGACATCATAGTGGCAAAGTTTGAGTCAATGGGAAAAGTTCAAACAAGACAAAGCTTAGCATTTGTAACTTGAAATTTTTAACTTAAAAATGAAGCCTTTTTGTTTACTTGAAAACTTGTAACAACTTGAATTATCTTGAATTGTGGTGAAAAGATGTCATGAAGTAATGTATAAAAAACACTTAGAAAAATTTCTAAGTCTTGAAAAGTTTGACTTTTCAAATTGACTTTTGAATTTCTTTACTTCTTGACGATCAAGCTTGATATTCTTGAATGTCTTGATGAATTTTGATCTTTGAAACTTAATGTTGACCAAAGAGTCAACGTTTTACTTTTGGTGTATCAGTTGACTTTTCATTAGTTGACCAAATTTCAACTATCAATCCACTGATCTTGAGAAATTATTTAAGCCATGGAATTAGGTAAACATGTTATGTTTGAGTCTTTGAGATTATGCTTCAAGCCATTAGGTCCTGTATTAGGTCAAAAGTCAATGATCAGACGTTCTTAGTCAAAACCCTAATTTGGAGTCTCAGTGCTTCGGAGGTGACTTTGTCTGATCAATTCCTTGACAATCCTTGAGCGTTAGAGATCCTTTATGAGGAATGTCTTAAAAAAGATAGGTAAAATTTTGGGGGTGCAACACCTTACAAACACAAATTCCACATCATTATCATTAATTTCAATCAAACATGATCATAGTTTTCAATATTACACATGCCTGAGGCAGTTTGTCGATGAACTTTTTTGCATTAGCAAGTGTTATTGTCGTTGTTATATCCTCATTAGTTGCACCTTCTTTCCCATACGCCATGTTCTCTCTGATAGTAGTAGTAAACAATATAGGCTCTTGACTGACCAACCCAATCTGATCCCTTATCCATTTAAGTTGCAAGTTCTTCAAATTCACACCATCTATAAGTATTTCTCCAGCATCAAGATCATAGAATCTTTCCAATAAATTGATCACAATAGACTTTCCACTTCCACTTTGACCCACCAAAGCAGTATTTATGCCACTCATAAGTTGTTTTCAATATGAAATATGCATGGCAACTCATGTATCAATTTTTTGCATTCCTGGATGTTAAAGTCTTCAGCTCACCATAGCCTCAGATGAAAAGAAATTCCAACGAAGTACGTCCTATTTTGAAACGTTAGCTCTAGAGTTCTTCAATAGTTAGAAAGCTCCTTCCACCTTGGCAGAAAGAGACTCTGGAGGTTCCATGAGAACCAATAGTTTAGCGATGTCCATCTCCAATAGCATGCCAATAATCTTTGCTTCCAGGTTAGGCTGTTCAAGGTAGCTTAGTGAGTACACTTTAACAACTTAAAAGCCCAATCTTAAATACCCAACAAAGAGAATATTGAATACCTTGAGTATCTGGACAATCATGTATATAAATGATCACCAAGTATATCTTTCTGCTCTTCTGGAGTAGCATTAGTAACCATGAGATGCATCATTTAAAATGAATGGGTAATATTATTATTACTTCTAATGAGAGATTCAAACATCTGATATGACTTCTTGAATACTACATACATACAGATATACGCTAACATCAAGTATTCCATTCATAAAGTTTTGTTTGTATTTGTAGAAAATGAAATATAGTTATCAGGGAAAGAAAAGGCCAACCTTGTGCAGGAAGACATGTGATAACTCGTAAACCTGGGAAGAAAAACCTGTTCCTGCGTCCATAATTAGAGCCCACAAATTTTCTCAAGAGGCAACACAAATTAGATACAACCCATCCTTAATACCCCTGTTTACATGCTGCCCGAGCCTATTGTCCTCTACGTTATAGTGATATCTGTAACACAAGAAAATGTTACTTAAACCAAGACAAATAGAGGAGACTACTTCTAAATGAATAAGTAACACATCCAAATATACAATGGGAAATCAATTGTTTATACAGTACACTCCTTTAAAGACAAGTCTCTTATCATGCACCAGCAATTACACAACATTACTATATTTAAATTATTTTTTTGAGAATTGTCATGAGATAAGTACAATGTTCAATTATAGTCCAGAGTTCTCAATCTACTTTGTTGAGATTTGTTACATCAGAAAAAGTGGCCAGGTCATAAAATATCAACAACATCAATATCCGCCCCTTCTTCAATCAAATATTCACACAACTCGGAATTCCCAGTGGTAGCTACCAGATGCATTGGAGTTCAACCAACTTCATCATATAAAACATCACAACGACTCAACTTAAACTAAATAGTAGAATACCAAAATAAACTCTACCTTCTGATCACTCATTGGCACCAAACCCGAGCTATCTCCATTCGGGTGAAACGGTTCTGAACCCACTTCATACACCTTCACCATCATCAATAAAAACAATTTAAATAAAATTCAAAATTCATTTTATTTTATTACTTTAATGCAATATCCAATTCAGTCCTAATTTTCTATAATCATATCAATCCAATCTCTTAAATTAACAATATTTTAAAATGACGCATCAATATGCCCAAAATCAACCCTACATGTCATCATCATATTGTTAGTTTAATACACAAATAGAACTGAGAATAAGCGTAAAGAGAAGCATGGGGAATTTCATGACTCAATTTATACGCATCTACCAAAATTAAAGTGATCGATAAATGGTAATTTTAGGGGAAAATTAGTTATAGTGAATAACAACATACCATATAAATCAATAGTTGTCTTCAAACCATTGTTAGCGTCATGAGAATACTCTTCCTCGTTCTGGATATAACTGTTAGGTCCACCGGTCCACGATCCATTTAGGGTTTAGGATATAACTGTTACAACCCATTATGCTTCTTCTTCCTTCAGTGTTCTTTTCGTTTTCCCTTTCTTGCAGATCAACTAAGTACATATGTAAGTGACAAAATCTATAAACACAAATAGAATTGAGAATAAGACTATTCTTTGAAAAATTGAAAAGAAGAAATCAAAGATTTTGTGGGACGAAGATGAGACGAAAGTTTTGAATGAAATATGGAGATTAAAAAGTTTTGAATGAAACCGTGATTAACCACAAAGGACGTCTGTAACCGCTGGTAGTGGAGGTATGAAATGGGGAAAGGTTGAAGATTGTAACTGCCGTGAGAAGGTAGAGGAAAAAAAGTGAATGTTTGTGGAAGTTGAAATTAAAAGTAGCGGTGCACCAAAAAAATTAAAATAGCAGGGAACCAAAAAATATCATAGAAAGCTGATAGGTTAAGCCATATGTCAGTTACATAATGGTAGCCATGATGAGTTATGGACAACAATTACAAAATTGACAATGAATAGGGGTTGTTAGAGAGACAGAGAATAGAATTGCATCGTGAGAATATGAAAATCTGAAATAGAGACCAAAGAAGGTATCCATGTGGAGTATTTTTGGAATAAAAAGACAAAATTGACAGAATGGATAGAATGAATTTTCTTATATTATAGATTAATAAAGATTATTAAATTATTGAGATGATTATCATTTTTTTATTATTATATAGATAAATTTATTAAATTATTTATATGATTAAATAAATAAAAAAGATAGTTATCTTCGGTTGGATGGAAAAAAATATACTTTTTCTAAATAAAATTAATATATTTTTAAGCATTAAAAAAATTTTATTGATGAAAAATTAAAAAATATTAAATAAAAGAAAAAAAGAACTAGCAATTATATTTTTTTACTAAATCAATCATATTTATTCAACTAAATCAATTACTACATCTTTTCTAACATTTATAATTGCTTAATTATATTAATACTATTGGTTAACGGTTGTCAACGAACTATATTTAAGCATGATAAATATATATTTTTAAACATAGAGATTTAAACATCATTTCAAATAATTAATTTTTTGTTTACTGAATGAAGATTATAAAGATGGACAAATAAATATCTATTAATATTTTAAAAATATATAAAAATTATTATCAGCATTTAAGACTCATTCCACAAAATGAAACGTTTCATATAATATATTATATTAAAGTTAAAAAATATTTCACTGAAATCAATATTTAATTTTATAGGATACCATAGAACAATAATTCAATTTAATTAATTTAATATTAAAAGCAAATCAAACAATTTATCACTCTTAATTGACATAAAACTATTCAATAAAATATTTCAAAATATTTATATTTTAATTTATTTACCACATTTATAAAATCACAATCACTACTAAAAAAAGACATTTGAGAAAATGCTTTTACATCGGGTATCAAAATATATGATGTAAAAAATATAATTAAAAACATTTTTGTAGGTGTTTAGTTATTGGCATGTATTTTTGGTAAAACCAAGTGTGTGAATGTCATGACTGATGTCATAACATTCTGGTTTATTAGGTACAGGTTTATTAGGTACCTTTGCAGAAAAATAATGGCATACAGGTGCTACTGTGTATGAGTGTGTATCTGAGCATTTTGCAAAAGATCACATTTATTTCCAAAATCAGTAAACAGGAATTCTGATGTCATAACAAATGTTAAGATATCCTGTACTGATCTAACAGTAGTGCAGTTTGGTTAATTCTGAGATTTTTCAGGAAGTTGGCTCATTCCTTCCAGAACAGAATCTCCCGTTGTCTTTGGGTTAACCTAGCTCAACCCTAAAACTGGTTGATAAAGTCTTGTGACCAAGTCTTATGGTGAAACCTAATTAACCCTAGCTTTTTGTGGAAACCCTAACTGAAGAAACAGCTGCTATATATTCAACAGGACTGCTGTTTGGAAAATAACTCTTTGGACTGAAGATCAATCAGAAACTGTATAGTTTTAACTGCTGTAATCCAAGCAATTATCATTGTGATAAGTGACTTGGAATAGGTTTTGTTTGTAAGGGTTTTTGTACCACTCAAAGCTTTGAAGCAAGAGTGTTTTGTGTCTCTTGACTAAAGCTTTGAAGCAAAGTCAAGTTAGGTTTATGTATCACTCAAAGATGTGAAGCAAGAGTGTTTGTGTTACTTGATTAAAAAGCTGTGAAGCATAATCAAGTGTATGTTTTGAAGAGTGTCTTCATTAATTCATTAGTAAATTGTTTTAAGTATCACTACTGTGATTGAGGGGGAGTGAGTAGGAACTCAGGTTTAAGTAGAACTTAGATTGAAGTTGCATTGGGTAGGTCTTAAGTAAAGGAGATAAACTGGTTGGTTTATTCCTGAATTAATATCTCTTATAGTGGATTTCATCCCTGGCTTGGTAGCCCCCAGAGTAGGTGTTGTTTCACACTGAACTGGGTAAACAATTGACTGTGTTCTTTACTGTTTTTGTATTTACTGTCTTATAGAAAGTCAGATACGGTGTCACAACATTGACCGTGACATTGAGTATCTACAGCCAGAATTTCAATTGGCATCAGAGCAGGCACCCTGCCTGTATTACTGGGTGAGATCTAGGGATATCACTTTCTGGCACTATGGACAAAGAAGGAGTTTTTGGAAATAGACCACCCATTCTGGATGGAACAAATTATGACTACTGGAAACCTCGTATGATTTCCTTCTTAAAATCTCTTGACAAAAAGGCCTGGAGAGCTGCTGACAAAGGATGGAACCATCCCACCATAACTGAGAAAGATGGGACAATCAGTCTGAAGCCTGAGGAAGAATGGAGTAAAGAAGAAGATGAGTTAGCCCTGGGAAATTCCAATGCTTTAAATGCCTTGTTCAATGGAATTGATAGAAACATATTCAGACTAGTACATCAATATGAACTGGCCAAGGATGTTTGGGACACTCTCAAAACTACCCATGAGGGCACTTCCAAAGTAAAAATGTCAAGGCTTCAGATGCTGACTACAAAGTTTGAAAATCTAAAAATGATGGAAGATGAAACCATTCATGAGTTTCACATGAACATCTTGGAGATTGCCAACACCTCAGGAGCATTGGGAGAAAAGATGTCAGAAGAAAAACTGGTGAGAAAGATTCTCAGATCCTTGCCTAAAAGATTTGCAATGAAGGTAACTGCTATAGAGGAAGCTCAGGATATCATCAAGTTGAAAGTGGATGAACTCATTGGGTCTCTTCAGATTTTTGTGATGGGGATCACTGAAAATGTTGACAAAAAGAACAAGAGCATAGCACTTGTATCCAACACTGAAGATGAAAACAAGGAGGATGAAGAAGAAAATATTTCAGAAGCTATATCCATGCTTGGAAGACAATTCAACAAACTCATCAAAAGAATAGATCCAAAGTCAAGGTCTAATGTTCATAACATCCCATCTGACATTGACAGCTCCAGCATAAGACCAAGGTCAGAAGAGAAGGGAAATCAAGGCAGAGGAATTCAATGCCATGGTTGTGAAGGATATGGGCATATTCGAGTTGAATGTCCTACCTTTCTTAAGAAACAAAAGAAAGGAATGACTGTTACCTGGTCTGACTGTGATTCAGAAAGTAATTCTGAAGAAGAATCTGCCAAACTAGTTACTGCACTAACTGGTGTTTGTTCCTCTGAAAGTGACACTAGTGATGAGGAAGTGACATTTGAAGAACTGGCTGATACTTACAAGAAATTGTGTATCACAAGTGCTGAAGTCTGTGTGCAGAATGAGAAACAAACAAAACTCATCATAAAGCTGGAGGCTGAAAAAAGGGCAGACCTTGAAACTATAAGTCATCTAGAAGGGGAAGTTCAAATGCTAAACTCAAAACTGAACCAGATGACCAAATCTGTCAAGATGCTGACAAATGGAACTGACAAATTGGAAGAAATCCTTCAGGTTGGACAAAATATGGGAAACAAGTCTGGACTAGGATTTGTGGAAGCAAAGAAACCTGGTGCAGACAAGAAGATCAGGTCTGATAAACAAAGGTCAAAGCAGATGTCACAACATAACACTCAACATCGGGAACAGAAAAATATGAAGAAAAAGTACCAAAGATGGAGATGTCACCATTGTGGGAGGTTTGGTCACATAAATCCTTTTTGCTTCAGATTGTATGGATACCCTAATCAGAACTCAGGTGTCAAACCTAAGGCTAACAGGGTACCACATACTCCTCAATGGAAGAAAAAGGCTACTGCCCTGATAGCCCACACTTCCCTGAGAGTCTCTGCAAAGGAAGACTGGTACTTTGACAGTGGGTGTTCTAAGCACATGACTGGAATCAAGAACATTCTCAATCATGTTAAACCTCACACCACTAGTTATGTGACCTTTGGAGATGGTGCTAAAGGTGAAATCAAAGGAGTTGGTAATTTGGACTGCCCTGGAGTTCCAAATCTGAATGAAGTACTATTGGTAAAAGGCCTGACTGCTAATCTCATTAGTATCAGTCAATTATGTGATTTAGGATTCAAGGTCAACTTCTCAAAATCTGAATGTCTTGTAATTAATGAAAAACAAGAAGTTGTAATGAAAGGAATCAAATCTAAAGACAAATGTTACTTGTGGCAGCCTGAGAACACTAATAACTCCACTATGTGTTCTATTGCCAAAGAAGAAAAAGAGGTGAAACTGTGGCACCAAAAACTTGGCCATCTTCATCTAAGAAGAATGAAAAGGACTATCTCTATGGAAGCAGTCAAAAGGATTCCAAGACTACAAATTGATAAAGGGAGGGTTTGTGGTAAACATCAAGTGGAAAGGCTTGGTGAAAAGAGATATGTCTATGATGTGGTGAATAACTTTGAAGTTGTTAAAGAACTGTGCAAAAGAACTCAAAAAGAAGGGTGTATTGTCAGAATCAGAAGTGATCATGACAAGGAATTTGGAAACAGCAAGTTTAATAAGTTCTGTTTCTCAGAAGGAATTAGTCATGAATTCTCTTCTCCTATAACTCCTCAACAAAATGGAGTTGACAGAAAGAAAAATAGGATCATACAGGAATCTGCCAGAGCTATGATTCATGTCAAAAGAATTCCTTTTCAACTTTGTGCTGAAATATTTGCAGCTGGTAGTAGCTGTTCTCAAATTATCTGGACAAAACAGATGCTCACTGAGTATAATGTCTCACAAGATGTTGTGACATTGTATTGTGACAATCTGAATACAATCAATATTTCCAAGAACCCTATTCAGCATAGCAGGACTAAGCACATTGACCTTAAAAATTACTTTATCAGAGACCTTGTAGAGGAGAAGACAATTAAACTGGAACATGGTGTCATTAAGCTACAGCTGGCTGGCATTTTTACCAAGGCTCTTGATGCAAATCAACTTGAAAACTTGAGGGGCAAGATGGGTATTTGCCAACATGAGAAATTATAGCAATTAATTTTGCTCAAAACAAGGGTTGAAGGAGTTATTTTTGTTAAGTCTATTTTAAGTGGGTTAATCATATATTTCCCAAATTCTTTCAAAATTACTAAGAAGTTGAATAGACACACATTTGCCTCCTTCCACTCTCGACTTTGCAACATCTCTTTTTCACTCATTCAAAGTTTTCTCCCTAATTGCTACTGGTTTTCCAAGTCAATCAAAATGTCTCAAACTTCATCATCATCCAAGACAACCGTTTCATCTTCATCATCTGATCAAGATTCTCGAGCAATCACCTCATGCATGGATTCTGAAGTCCTGGAGATTACTCCTCTCATAGAAATAGCAACTAACCCTCCCAAGGTCAAAAAACTGAGAACAAGGCATGCAGGAAGGTCTCAGGTGACGTCTTCCGGTAATCCCTCTCAACCTTCATCTTATGTACCTAATAGGGAAGGATCAACTCATGTACACCAAGCAATAGCTAGGCTTGTTACAAGAATCCTGTGTGAGAACCACTCTGTACCAGGGATTTCTGTTCCATTAAATCAAGAATCAACAAGCCCAAATGTTGAAGCAAATCCAGATGTCTCTGAGAATGTTGAGACACCAGATGACAACATTCAAAAACCATCTGAAAACCTGGATGACATTCAGAACCCTTCAGAGAAGAATGTTGAACCACCTGTTATTGACGTGGATGAGGAATACTCAGACAATGACCTGATTGCAAATATCAACCCTAGCATAGCTAGGAGAATGATGAACAGGAAGGGAAATCAAGATGTTGCAAAAGGTCTGAACAAAGAGAAACCTGCTGATAAGAAAACCAGGTCTGAAAGGAAGACTGGTACTGTGAAGACTGGAATGTCCAAAGGGAAGGTGAAAGCCCAAGTGCATAATGGGAGTCTCTCAAAACCTGCTAGACAACCAATTACAAAGAAGAGAAAAGAACCTGAGTCTTCTGATTCTGATGAGGAATCAGAGTTTGAAATTAATGCTGAAGACATTCCTATCAGAAGGAAACTCCCTTCCAGCAAAATGGCTAGAGTTCCTGAAGTCCCAACAGACAACATCTCTTTTCACCACCCTGACAATGCCAACAGATGGAAGTATGTTTGCTTAAAGAGAATAGATTTAGAAAGAGAACTAAACGATGGTGCCATGGATTGCAAGGAAATCATGGACCTGGTCAAAGCTGCTGGACTAATAAAGACTGTGGTAAAATTTACCAAATGCTTTGAAAATCTGGTCAAGGAATTTATAGTGAACTTGTCTGATGAATGTGCTGATGGAAGGTCAGCTGACTTTGAATGTGTTTATGTTAGAGGAAGAAGGGTTAACTTCTCTCCATCAGAAATTAAAAAATTTCTTGGAAGATCAAATGAGGATTGCCCTGAACTGGAAGTCACTGACAATGAAGTATGCCAAACCATCACAGCAAGACAAGTCAAGTGCTGGCCCTTGAAAGGAAAGCTGAATGCCAGCAAACTAAGCATGAAATTTGCCATCCTGCACAAGATTGGTGCAGCCAACTGGGTCCCTACCAACCACAAATCAACTATTTCCACAAGATTGGGGAGATTCATTTATGTTGTGGAAACCAAGACTGAATTTGACTATGGAAGGTATATTTTTGAACAAACTTTAAAACATGCTGGTAGCTTTGCTGTCAAAGGCCATATTGCCTTTCCCTCCCTCCTTTGTGGAATTATCCTTGCACAGTACCCTGATATCCTGGTGGCAAGAGATACTGCTTGCAAAAGAGCTCCTGCTCTTGGGTTACACTACAAGCTTTTTCAGGGATCTCATGTTCCTGATATTGTCATAACATCAGTTGAGACATCATCTGTAAAAACTCAGTCCAAAACATTTGATGTTATAGCTATATTGAAAGAGACCTGCAAAGAGCTGGAGACTAGGAAAAAGACTCTAGAAAACCTAATTGCCAGGTTAGAACAGGAGGAGGCTGAAGGAAACATAAGGGAAGAGGGTGCTGCTGAAGATCAACTCAATACTGAAGAAAGTAGATCCTCTGAAGGGGACAATGCTTAAAGGTTGGTGGAGTTGATGCTGGTTCCTGGTGGAGTTTGCAAGTGTGTTCAGATTTTAGTTGTTGTTTTTATTACTTTTTCCGGATGATTGTATAAACATTTAAGTACATGTATCTTTGGCCCATTTGTGGCTAAAGAGGGGGAGATATTTTGTGGTTAATTACTTGATAGACACTATATTTTTCTGCAGTCACATTTATTCTGCTGCTATCTATTCTCTGATTGCTTAGGGGCTTTAGCCAAAAATCTGTCAAAGGGGGAGTTTGTAGGTGTTTAGTTATTGGCATGTATTTTTGGTAAAACCAAGTGTGTGAATGTCATGACTGATGTCATAACATTCTGGTTTATTAGGTACAAGTTTATTAGGTACCTTTGCAGAAAAATAATGGCATACAGGTGCTACTGTGTATGAGTGTGTATCTGAGCATTTTGCAAAAGATCACATTTATTGCCAAAATCAGTAAACAGGAATTCTGATGTCATAACAAATGTTAAGACATCCTGTACTGATCTAACAGTAGTGCAGTTTGGTTAATTCTGAGATTTTTCAGGAAGTTGGCTCATTCCTTCCAGAATAGAATCTCCCGTTGTCTTTGGGTTAACCTAGCTCAACCCTAAAACTGGTTGATAAAGTCTTGTGACCAAGTCTTATGGTGAAACCAAATTAACCCTAGCTTTTTGTGGAAACCCTAACTGAAGAAACAGCTGCTATATATTCAACAGGACTGTTGTTTGGAAAACAACTCTTTGGACTGAAGATCAATCATAAACTGTATAGTTTTAACTGCTGTAATCCAAGCAATTATCATTGTGATAAGTGACTTGGAATAGGTTTTGTTTGTAAGGGTTTTTGTACCACTCAAAGCTTTGAAGCAAGAGTGTTTTGTGTCTCTTGAATAAAGCTTTGAAGCAAAGTCAAGTTAGGTTTATGTATCACTCAAAGTTGTGAAGCAAGAGTGTTTGTGTTACTTGATTAAAAAGCTGTGAAGCATAATCAAGTGTATGTTTTGAAGAGTGTCTTCATTAATTCATTAGTAAATTGTTTTAAGTATCACTGCTGTGATTGAGGGGGAGTGAGTAGGAACTCAGGTTTAAGTAGAACTTAGATTGAAGTTGCATTGGGTAGGTCTTAAGTAAAGGAGATAAACTGGTTGGTTTATTCCTGAATTAATATCTCTTATAGTGGATTTCCTCCCTGGCTTGGTAGCCCCCAGAGTAGGTGTTGTTTCACACTGAACTGGGTAAACAATTGATTGTGTTCTTTACTGTTTTTGTATTTACTGTCTTATAGAAAGTCAGATACGGTGTCACAACATTGACTGTGACATTGAGTATCTACAACCAGAATTTCAATTTTACATCAGGTATTTATTTGCAATGATATAAAAAATAAGAAAAAAAATAGTTTCCGCTACCTATTACATCGGGCAATCTCATCCACCGATGTAAAAGGTTTTAAGAAAAAAATACGGTGGCATTTTTGTAATACGGTGGCAGAAATGTAAATAAAAAACAAGCAAGATATTACATCGGTTTAACTAAAAATCGATGTAATAGGTTCACACGTAGATTGTGAATATATAAAATATATTAAAACAATTACATCGGGTAGTATTATAAACCGATGTAAAAAACCAATTAAAACACGCTTGCATCGATCCACAAACCAACTGATGTAAAAAACATCATAGTAACACGCTTGTATCGGTTCTTGTCTCCACCGATGTAAAAGGTTCACACGCTTGCATCGGGCCTTTTTCCACCGATGTAAAAGGTTCACAGGCCCAAACCCTTACATCGGTCCATTGATTCCACCAATGTAATAGGTTCCATATATTATTTAGTTTGGCTCCTAATTGCACATTATTTCCACTGTACAATACGCAGACGCAGACGCCGCCCCTGTTCACGCATCCTCGTCACCTCACTGTACGCTGTTCACGCCGTTTCACATCTCCTCTCCGCCCCTGTTCACGCATCCTCACCGCCTCACTGTACGCCGTTCACACTGTTTCATATCTCCACGTCTCCTCGTCGCCCCTGTTCACGCATCCTCGTCGCCTCACTGTATGCCGTTCACGCTGTTCATGACATTTCACCGGTCGATTCACGCCCTTCATCGCTCGCTGTTTCAACTGTAAGTCACATTCTTCACTTATTTGATCTATAATGTGACTTATTCAAAATATATGTTAGGTTTGCTAGTTAGTTATGGGTTAGGTTAGGTTAGGGATTTTGATGAGGCTTTGTTCCATCATTTTGCTGCTAAGTTTAAGGAGGAGTACAAGATTGATGTTTATCATTTTGATGGCAACAAGTAAAACTCATAATGTGAAAGCCATAGTGAGTGTGAAACAAAGTGTTAGTGGTGTTATTGATTCAATGTTTGTTCTCTTGATTTAAGAGAAGATAAGGTGTTATGCATTGTGAAACCATAATCGGAAATATTGGAAAACATACCTAGAGAATAGAGATATCTTGTTCTAAGGGATGGTTAACATGCTAGAGGAGATAATGCTATAGTATATTATGTACAAATTTTTTGTTTGAATTCATTTTAACTTATAATATTTTTAACGAGATAAGTTTTGTCACATGATATTTAAATTGATTTTATCAAAACAATTTCTAATATTTTTTGAAAATTTTCAAAATTATTTATAAAAACAATTTATAATCTATAACAATATATATAATACACGATTCATTGACATCAGGTGTTAGAATAGATATCTCAGAAAAGGTTTCCGCAATTGGTTTTATATATATATAATACTGTATAGATAGAGATAGATAAGGAACGACTTGAAGAATTTGTGGCTACTAGCTAGCCACCATTATTGTCACGTTCTTTTTTATGTCTCTTAAAAATGCAATTAATATAGTGTCAATAACACCAACCAACAACCAACCATAGCAAATTAGCAACTGAATCTTGAAATCTTATCACATTGGAGCCTTAAGGTCCTCTCAGAAACACACTGTTTATCTTTAACCTATCAAACTTAATAGAGTTATCACCTTGCCATTGAAATTTGATTCTATTTTTCTTTCTCCGCGAAGCAGCGCAACTTGCAATATTGGAATCTCCGTGAAGTAGCGCAGCCGCGGGCACACCGTTCGTCAGACCTTCCTCTGTGTGAACATAGTTATGGATCGTAGTTGGATGAGAGCTAATCGATTAAGTGATGAGTACGAACATGGAGTGATGGAATTTCTACAGTTTGCTGAAAGTAATGCTGAAAAAAGTCTTCCTACGCTTTTTCTCTGTCCATGTGTTCATTGTGCAAATAAAGAACCAAAACGTAGTAAGAAAGAAATCATGGATCATCTAATTTGTGTAGGGATTTGTCAAAGTTATACAAAATGGATATGACACGGTGAAGTAGTAGCAAAGTCAAATGTGTGTCAAAGAGGTGATGTTAGTGTAGAAATGGATGATCGTCTAGAAGACATGATGCGTGATATTGGACAAGATTCGTTTAAGAGGGCACATACATATGATACTATATTATAGCTTTTTATTTGTCATTATCATCAACTTAAAATATTGATCCCATGACAACAAATAGTAATCACATGATAACAATGTAATTAGTATACTAAACTCACTCCTATTGGCTAATGAAATGTTTTTTTTTATACTCTTCTTCAACATCAAAATTTGCACATGGTACTTAAAAAACACTTTCTTAATCAAGAACATTTAAACTTTGGATGATATGATAATAGATTTTCTTTAACTAAATTAAAAATTATGGTTAATTTATATAATATAATAAATTATAACTTAAATAATAAATTAATTAATAATTTGTTAAATTAACTCAATAATATTTTTACATATCATTAATCCATTTTCAAATGAGTGTACGATTATAATTGCTTAACTATATTAATCTCATATTTTTACTAAATCAATCACATTTGTTCAACTAAATCAATTACTACATATTTTTTAAATTTTATAATTACTTAATTATATTTATACTATCGGTTATCGACCGTCAACGAACTATATTTGAGCATGAAAAATGTGTCTTTTTAAACATAGAGATTCAAACATTATTTCAAAAATTTAATTTTTTATTGACAAAATGAAGATTATGAAGATTGACAAATAATTGTCTATTAATATTTAAAAAAATTAAATTATTAAAGGGAACATGAATTTATTTATCAAAATATTGAATATTATGAGGAATATGAAATTATTAATCAAAATATATAATATTAACAGGAACATGAAGTTACTCATGAAAATATTGAATATTAAGAAGAACATGAAGTTATTTATCAAAATATTGAATATTAACGGGAATATGAAGTTAATGATCAAAATATTGAATATTAACGGAAACATGAAGTCATTGATCAAAATATTAAATATTATACGGAACATAAAGTTACTGACCAAAATATTGAATATTAATGAGAATATGAAGTTACTGATAAAAATATTGAATATTAACGAGAACATGAAGTTATTGATCAAAATAATGAATGTTAAAGGGAACATAAAATTACTGATCAAAATTTTGAATATTAACGAAAACATGAAGTTTCTGATCAAAATAGTGAATATTAACGAGAACATAAAGTTACTGATCAAAATATTGAATGTTAATGAGAATATTAAATTACTGATCAAACTATTCAATATTAACGAGAACATGAAGTTATTGATCAAACTATTGAATATTAACGAAAACATGAAGTTACTAAGTAAAATATTGAATATTAACAGAAACATGAAGTTATTGATCAAACTATTGAATATTAATGGAAGCATGAAGTTATTGATCAAAATATTGAATATTAATAGAAATATTAAATATTTGAATATTAACAGAAATATTAAATTACTGATAAAAAGATTAAATATTAACTCAAATATGAAGTTACTAATAAAAATATTGAATATTAACGGGAACATGAAATTACTGATCAAAATATTGAATATTAATGAAAATATTAAATTACTGATTAAAATATTGAATATTAACGAAAATATGAAATTATTGATCAAAATATTGAATATTAACGAAAATATAAAGTTACTGATCAAAATATTTAATAATAACGAAAACATAGAATTACTAATCAAAATATTGAATAATAACGAGAACATAAAATTATTGATCAAAATATTGAATAATAATAAAACAACTTTATTATTAATTTAAATATTTTTGATAATAATTTCAAAACAAAAATAATATTAAAAAAACATTTTAAAAACAAATATTCGTACTATACCGATACTCGTACAAACGCACGAATATCCTACTAATTATACATGAGAATTCTTATAAGAATAGATAAAGTGCATATATAATAAATACTGATCTCTCTTTCATTACAAACTAATTAATGTAAAATTTTCTCACATATATCATTTCAACCAAGTAAAAATAAGTGATTATACTGTTGAAATATTAAATTAGATTAGATTAGATTTGATTAGATTTAATATTTAATATAATCCAAGTTGTGTTAGCCCAAGCCCAATTAGGGTTGTATATAAATAGTCATAGTGTGTATCATTATTTGTACACTTGAATAATACAAATCCTTATTTCCTTTATTATTCTCTCTTTCTCTCTTCACTAAAAGTGCCTCACGCACTAACAAATTGGTATCAGAGCTTCCGGTTATTGTTCTTGATCAAGTTTTCAAGAATTTCACGTCAGAGATCGTTTTTCTAGGGCAAGTAAATCAACCGCTGCGAAGATGGCTAGTGATAAGGGCATTCCAAATTCTCTTCCAATGCTTGACGGTAAAAATTAGATTCGATGGAAAAAATAGATGCAATCCTTATTTGGCTTCCATGAAACCCTAGAAGTGGTTACCGACGGTGTTCCGACATTGGCTAAAAATGCAACCGACGAACAGAAAAAAGCCCACAACGAAGTCAAGAAAAAAGATTGCAAGGTGTTTACAGTGATTTCTGGTATACAACCGCTAGTCCTCCAAACTATCAAATAATCTTAATAACTGTTATTTAATCTCTCTGGTAACTCGCAGGATCGACTAGATTGATCCTAGGATGTATTGGTCATTTGGATAACTCTCATTATAGAACTGGTATTCATGGTTGGTATTTAGAATGTTGTGTAGGTGTTTAACTTATTTCGATTACTCTATTAAAGATCTAATAACATGATCAAGTAAATGCGCGCGAAACTAAATTGCATGAATAAAGTTCAATTGTAAAGACATATAAAACTGCAGAAAAGACAAGTAAATGACTTCGAAATATAAAGGCATGTAATGTAATAGATTCTCTTGAATGTAAAAGATTCGAAATATGAAGAAAGCGTTTTAATGCAAGAAATCAGTAAAATGACTTTAAATGAAAAAGGTATTCGAATGATAAAAGCATGAAGATAAAGGCATGAAATATACAAAAGTTTCTGAAATGTAAAGTATTTGAAATGGAAAGAAAACATTTAAATGTAAGGCATCAGTAAAAAGACTTCGAATGAAAATATTTTAATGCAAAGGCTTTTGAATGATATTGACATGAAGATAGAGGAAAATACTGGAAATGATAAAGAGTTTTATTAAATAATAAACACTTGGTGTTATCATACGTACATTGCTCGTGCATTCGTTTCCCTAGCCATGTGGTATTTTGAATGTTTACTGAGTTTTTTGTACAATAGATATGACACACGAAATCCTAATGCTAAGACTTCTATTTATACTACTTCGACCATAACGGTCTTGCTATAAGATTCTGCCACGTTCAGAACATGCAAAGCAATGCCTCTCTCTAGCTTCCACGCGTCTTCAAATGCTCCAGCGCATATATTTTAAATTTTGAACATCCCGCTTGCATTTGAATTTCAAATGTTTTGGCACTTCTTCGCTTCGAACGCATTTCTTGGACACAGCCTTGTTACCATTTCGAGACTTCTTTGAATATATCCCCATAACTGTCACTCGAAGCTCCAAGCTTTGATATGCCCATTCGAAGTACTGCTTCTACCATTTCGAAACATGACATCTTGCTTTATTCCAATCGAAACATCCAACTTGCTTTGCTTCGAACAATATCATCAAAATCTTCAGCCAACAAAATGCCCCTTTAAAATATGTATTTCGATTCCTTTGAGAAATACTTATTTTAAACATATACACAAGATTTTGATGCGACCTTCGAATCATCGTAACATTTATTGCATATGACTCCAGTCACGTCAATCATGACGCTTTTCAGATTCCTTAACCGCCTTGAACCATTTCACAGCATGGTGCAGTTACAAAACAATGATTATTATTTAATCACGCCTATTACCAATATTAACTTTACGCCACCTCTTTCTCAAACCAACCCACGACTACCACGTATCACAATCTTACTCAGTGGATGTTTAAACTTCCACACTATAAAAACCCATCAACTTAGTCTTTTTCTTTTCTTCCCACATTCTGAATCTTTTCTTCCTTTCTTCTCACCGAAACCCTAAAACTTTCAACATTCTTCAAACAATGTCTTCTTCAACTTCATCTCAACTGAAAAAAGCTTCCAAAAAGAAAGGAAAGAACACATGAACCATAATGGAAAGCAAGGTTGGCACCTACGAAGGTCAATCTGTTCTTATTCCTTAGATGATCTTAAAAGAGAAGGAAATGCTTTACGCATCTCAGGTACTAATTCCTACTAACGCCGCTGGCAAGAGGTTAGCTTTAATGGGCCCTCTTACAGTCTTTGAAATCTTAAAAGACACGAGAAAAATTTTCCCTGTTTGTTATGATTTTAAACCTCTGTTTAATAAAATGGATACCCCTAAGACAGTAGAGTCTTCTGATTCGACCATCGTGGAAAATCCAACCAATCCCCCTAAGGACCCTTTTGTGCTAGATTATGTGAAGAGTAACTTCAAACCATTTCGATCTTGCCCCACCTCCGACACAGCTTATCACAACTGGTTTACTAAAGTAGAAGCTAAGAAATCCCATAAATGGGAAGAATTAGGCATTTACAACTTGATTAAACTATCGAAACCAGGCTTTACCTATAGCCACCCATTATTATTCGCGTCCTTATACTTCTGGGACAGTACTTACAATACCTTCCATCTCCCTGGTGGAATGATTACACCCACCTTTTTTGACATAGCAGCCATTACTGGGTTATCACCAATAGGAGAAACCTACATTCCTGACAATGAAGAGCATTCGAGTATTATTGACTTTGAAGTCAAGCTAGCCAGCTTTTCAAAGTTCATTAGCCACTATCACACTGAAGGGGACAGTGTGTCAGACGTAGAACACATTGCTTTCCTTACCTTATGGTTATCAAGGTATGTCTTTTGCAGCAGGTCCCTACAGGTAGCCAGTAGGTTTATTCCTCTAGCTAGAGATTTACATGAGAATCGGAGGGTGTGTTTAAGAAAACTGCTACTAGTTGATCTTTACGAAAGTTTAAGATCAACTGTCTCGAGTTTGAAATCTCACACCTCCAAAAACATCCTGTTAGCTGGCCCTTTCTGGTTACTCCAGTTATGGCTTAATGCCATGTTCGAACCATCACTATCAACTGCCAATACTATTACTGAACAAGATCCAGAAATAGCGGATCGAATCATCGAAGGCACTAGGCTGCGAAGACTTACCCCAAACGATGATAAGGATGACTTCAAAGTTCTCTTCTACAAATACATAATGATCTTCTCCAAGAGACACAAATTCGAAGAGACCATGGCGCCTTTTGCTTCAAGGACTCATGGACCCTCATGGTTCACCATGGCTCTCTCAGAAGCAATCAAAAGCAAAGAAATCCAAGATGTATGGAAAGCCTTTTTGCTTCCCAAACTAATCTCCTCACAAATTACTCCTGCTAAGAATCAAATCTTCCTTTTTGCTTATCATCCCAACTTCGTTTCGAGACAATTTGGCTTGTGCCAACTAATCCCTGAACCCCTATTCCAAACAGAAAGTGCCATCACCTCTGGGCGAACCTTCAAGGCAAGAGAAGCCAAACTACAACAGGAACAATACCAAGGATTCGCCCACTTTGAACTAATATCTTTCGAACCTACACACCTCACACCAAAGGGTTTTCTGGAATGCTGGACAAAGTTCTATCAGACTTATATGTTCGATACTCTTACTATTCAACAGAAACTAACTGATGCATTCGATGTGCAGGTACAATCCAAGAAAGGTATGTTCACTCATGCCAAAGAGATTAGGGCTTTTCAAAATTATTTCGAAACTACTTATGATCCCACACACTTGGAATCCACTGTGCATCAAGCGGCTGAGACCTTGAAGGAAAAATTTAAAGAAAAAGTTTCTAAGTTAAAACTTCCTTCAGGGTTGTCACCTGAGGATAGGTATAGGTTGGCATTCGAAATGCATCCACCTAAATTTCCTAGATTACCTACCTCAGAACTGGCTCTGGCTTGGTTTCCTCCATACCCTTGGTGGTTCACTTGCAAAGAAATGTTCAAATATCTTCAAAAGAAACCAAAGCCATCTGAGACTGTGACATGGGCTCGACATTGGCTCCACGATTTCCCAGGACATCTTCGCTATGACCTTTCTGCCATGTCGATTAAATCTGATCAAGGCGCAGGTGTGAATGCTTGGGAAAATCCCAAATGTTTCTCACTTTCTCCATTCTTAACTTTTGCCTTAATTGTTTCGATTTTCAGCCATCAGGATAAAGACTGCTGCTTCAAAGTCGAAAGAGGGAAGCGCCTCTCAGGCATCTGTCGAAACCATTGATAATGTGACTCTATCCAAACCAACAACAACTGCTGCAACAACAACAACAACACCAGTAATAACTACTTCTTCAACTCCACAGGTAATCACTTAGCCTTGATGTTTCGAATACACTAATGTTTCATGATTTGTATCTAACTTATTGTTTAAATCTTTTCAGACTAACAAACTCCCGCCAACCACTCCAAAGAAAATAAAAACAAACACTATTGGGGAAGACCCCAATGCTGGAGGGAATTTACCAGCTGCTTCAAAGAAGAAGCAGAAGAAGGAAATTTCCAAAAGTGTTGCACCAACTAGTGTCTCTGGACTCGATTCCAGGGATGCTGCTCCCTCAACTAAATCCAAAATTCCACCTTCGACCTCCAACGTAATGTTGGAACGCATAGCTAGCAACCTCTCTTCTGAGAGTCCACAGGTAAATTGAAATTTTAAATCTTTGACAAAATAATTATTCATTACCTTGGTGCATGCTTTTAATATTCTTTTGCCTCTGTAGGACATTTTGAATCCGGCTCTTACCACTTCGACTTCACCATCAAAAACTGCTGCTCCGATCAACTCTTCTCCTCAAGGGGATTCCAGCAACCTGGTGCAGAACAAAGGGTCCTCCAATATGGCAGTTCTGGCTGGGGCTTCAGAGCAGCAAGATGATCAGAGTACTTCTCCTCCTCTAAAAGAAACAAATGAAGCAACGCTTCATGAATCTGCAGAGACTTTACAAATAACTTCTCTTCAAAAGTCCCCTCTTGAAACCCTTCAAGAGGATCCAAAGGACATTCAAGCTGAAGGAGAGAAAGCTGATTCTGATCAAAGAAACAAAGAATCTGCAGAGGAAGGGTCTGAGGAAGAAGATGCCAACGATGGTTCGACTGCTGGGACAGAGTCAGATGCAAATAGCAGCGAGAACGAAGATATCGAAGTGGTGGATTTGGATGATAATGAAGAAGATAATGAGCATGAAACGAATGAAGGTGACGGTGACGCGACCAATAAACCCATGGAAGTCGAAATGGATGTGACTCCCCTGCGCGTGGAACTCCCTCAACCGTCTCTATCCCGAATGATTGAAGAGGAGCTTGCTCTCCTGAGACGAAATAACCCTATTGGGTACATGAAGGCGAAGCTATCTCAAAGGGATGTTCCACCTGCTAGGGCTGGTACAAGTTCGACTAGCCATCCGTTGCCCACAGATGATAGAATTGTACTTCTTAACAGGATTAGGAGAACAATTCTTGATGTGGATTTGTTCGAAGTGCTCAAACAGGATAGCACAGCTTGCTACACTATGAAGGAGTTACTTACAAAAGTCAACCTTGTTACCTGCTCCTTACCAGTTAGCACTATCTTGTTCGATCTTCAATCTCTGCTAGACAACGTGACTGGGTGCCTTCTCCAAGATGAATTTGCTGCCAGAAAGGTTCAAGAAAAACGAACTGCAATGGATGCTGCTTATGAGCATGCTTCGAAACTCTCTCAAGAAGCTGAGGATCAAGCCATGCATCTAAGGCAAGAAAAAATTGACTATGAAGCTCGAGCTGAGTCCATCCTTCTCTGGGAAAGGCAAATTCAGGAACTTCAACAGAAGGTTAAGGAGGCTCAAGAACAACAATTAGCCTACAAAACCAATACTGCTGGCAACCAATTCGAAGAGCTCCTCAACAAAGGGCTTGCAGAAATGGAAACCGTAGAACAACTCAAGGGAGAAGTGGCTACCTTAGAGGGAGCAAGACGTTTTACTCAGCAAAGGCTTGAGTCTTTTCGAAGTACCTTTAACAGATTGAAGAATAATGTCTATTTTTAAATCTTAGTGTTGATTTGGTTTTGAAATTTGGTTTTTGTATGTAATATCTGAACAACGCCATTTTGGCAACCCCATATTACCATTTTGGCATTTTTGATATTTTGATTACGTTGTTATTATTCGAATCTCCTGCAGGCGTGGCTTATATTTCTTTAAATATTTCCCATTAACCTTTAGGATACGTTTATCATCCATCAACTCTTCGATTTCATATGCATTGTTTGAAAATACCTTTATTATTCGAAAAGGTCCTTCCCAATGAGGTGACCATTTACCTAACGTTTTATTTTTCTTGTCCATGGGCAATATGACTTTCCAGACTAAGTCATTAATAGTGAATGCTTTTCCTTTCACCCTTTTGTTATATGTCCTGGCCACTCTTTCCTTTTGTCTCATCAGGATTTCCAATGCATGCAATCTAACTTCGTCCAATTCAACTAACTCATTCATCATCATCTCCCAATATAATGCAGCTGGAATTTCGTTTTGTCTTTGAATTCGAACTGATTGTAGATGAATTTCTACTGGAAGAACTGCATCATGATCAAATGTGAGTTGGAAAGGTGTGGTGTTAGTAGCTTCTTTAGGAGATGTTCTACAGGCCCATAGTATTTGGTCCAAAGTTTTATGCCAGTTCCTTGGCTTTTTACCAATATGTTTCTTGATTAACCCTATTATCACTTTATTAGCTGCTTCGACCTGACCATTTGCTTGAGCATAATATGGCGTTGATGTCAGTAATTTAAACCCCATCTCTTGAGCAAATTATTGCATCTTTCTACCAGTAAACACAAAACCTTGGTCTGTGGTTATGCTCTCTGGCAATCCGAACCTATAGATAATTTGTTTCTGTATGAACTCAATAATAGCTTCTTGATCAACAACTATCAATGGTATTGCTTCGATCCACTTGGTAAAATAATCTATTCCTACCAAGATATATTTCTGTCCTTTAGACGAAGCAGGATTTATTTCTCCTATTAAATCCAATGCCCATCCTCTAAATGGCCATGGTTTAATGATTGAATGCAACTCACTTGCAGGGGAATGTTGAATCCCTGCATGCTTATGGCATTCTTCACAACTTTTAGCAAAGTCTATACAATCTTTGAGCATGCTGGGCCAATAAATGCCATATCGAAATAACAGCCATTTCATTTTATGACTTGCTTGATGTGCCCCACATGCCCCATTGTGGACTTCTGGCAATGCTAAGTATGCCTCACTTTCTCCTAGGCATTTCAGTAATACGCCTTCTTGGGTCTTTTTGAACAATTTGTTCCCCATGAGGACATATGACAATGCTCTATATTTTATCTTCCTATCAACATTCGAAGTTGGATTTGTTAAATAGCTCACAAGTGGACTTCTCCAATCTGCATCTGATAAGGTGTATATGGCTAGTATTTCAAATCCCTGTTTCTCAGCATAACCCAATTTCATACTCTCTAGATCTGATGGTATGAATCTAGTAGCCATAAATCTACCCCTTAATTCAACTAAATCCTCAAAGTTTTTGGCAGAAACTTTATAACCTGAAGCCAACTATGCTAAGTCATTTTCTTCTTGGTTTTCTATTCTTGGTATATGTTGAATATCCATGTATTCAAATTTTCTAAGTAGCCTGTTAACTATGACGAAGTATATCATCAGGTTTTCCTTTATGCATTTATACTCCTTTGTTATTTGCTTGACTACTAATTCTGAGTCTCCTTTAATTTCGACTCTAGTTGCCCCCAATTCCAACAAAGCTTCAAGTCCAACAATAAGCGCTTCATACTCAGCTTCGCTGTTCGAGCAACGGGGACCATCTAATTTATACTTGAATTTTGTTGGAATTCCTTCAAGAGAAATTATAAGGACTCCAACACCACTACCATTCCTGTGGGTCGAACCATCAAAGTATAATTTCCAAGGTTGCATTTCGACGTAACTCATGACAGTCTGTTCAACCAATGAATGGTCCACAATGAAATCAGAAATCACTTGGCCTTTCACAGCTTTTAAAGGCATGAAAGTAAAAGAATATTCTGTTAAGGCTAAAGCCCATTTGCCAACTCTGCTATGCATTATTGGTTTTGAAAGCATGTGTTTAATGACATCGAAATGAGATGAAACATAAACATCAACAGGCTTTATATAATACTTGAGTTTCATACAAGAAAAGTACAGACAGAGACATAGCTTTTCTATATTGTTATATCTAGTCTCTGTATCATTCAATACTCTACTTAAATAGTATATGGCTCTTTCGATGCCATTGCTATCTTCTTGTGCTAACATACTACCTATACTAACTTCAGAGGCAGATATGTACAATCTCATGGGCTTTCCCCATGAAGGTGGAGACAAGATGGGAGGCTGAGAGAGATATCTTTTTATCTTGTCAAATGCCTCCTGATGGGCTTCGTTCCACTCGAAGGCTTGGCCTTGCTTTAAACGAGGCAACGGAGAGAAAGCTTGGGTTCTTCCACTCAGATTCGAAATGAACCTTCTGAGAAAGTTAATCTTCCCTAGCAAAGATTGCAGCTCCCTTTTTGACGTAGGTGCTTTCGTCTCCATTATGGCTTTGGTTTTATTTTGGTTGATCTCAATTCCTTTTTTATGAACCACAAATCCAAGGAAATCTCCAGCCTGCACAAAAAATGCACATTTAAGGGGATTCATCTTTAAGCCATGTTTTCTCATTCGTTCGAATGATTGGCTCAAATGATGCAAATGGGTTTCTGCAGATATAGATTTGATGACTATATCATCAATATACACCTGCATAAAGGTTTTAATGAAATCATGGAAAATCGAATTCATTGCCCTTTGATAAGTTACCCCAGCGTTTTTTAAACCAAAAGGCATCACCACCCATTCGTAGGTGCCTAAGGCTCCTGGGCAACGAAATGTTGTCTTGGCAACATCTTCTTCAGCAATAAAAATCTGATTATACCCAGAGTATCCATCTAACATACTTAAATATTCGAATCCTGCAGCAGAGTCTACTAACATTTCTTCCACAGGCATGGAGTACTCATCTTTAGGGGTTGCAGTATTTAAATCCCTAAAATCTATGCAGATTCTCAGAGAACCATTTTTCTTAATAACAGGCACTATATTTGCTAACCATTCGACATACCTTGTGGTTCTGATGAATCTGCAACGCAGCAACCTTTCAATCTCAGCTTTGATCTTTGTGAGAACCGCTGGTGCGAATCTTCTAGGAGTTTGCTTGATGGGCTTCTTGCCATCCTTGATTGGAAGTCTATGTTCCACTAACTCCCTCTTTAAACCAGGCATTTCGTCATAATCCCACGCGAAGCAATCTTTGTTTTTCTTGAGGACTTCGATCACTTCCTGCTTGAGGCCTGGGTTGAGTTTTGCACTTATGTAAGTTATTCTTTTCGTTTTCTCATCCCCTAAGTTCACTTCTTCGAGTGGATCTTGCGCCAACATTTTGGCACCTGAGTCTATGGGGCCCCTCTCGAAGCCTAAGGGTTCTTTATCATAGATGGCGTCCAGCCTTTGATCTATTTCAAGCTCTTAAAAGGGTGAGCCTTTCGTGCTACCCCCATTTATTTCGTTCATCTTTACATCCAGTTTATTCATTTCAGCCTCTAAGGCCGCCTTTGATTCGTTCTCAGCCATATAGGCCGAAATCCTTTCGAAAAAGGAGGACTCAGTCATGAGTAAGGTTGTCGAATTCCCAGCCTGCTGGCCGTCTTTGTATAGTACCTTCGACTCCTTCATCTTCACTGATTATTCTTCTATCCCAGTATATGCCATCATGGCGAAGGGTCATGTAGTAGTGTGCATTTCTGGTTTCGTTGATTTCATCATTTGGGACGCAAGGAGCAATCTTTGCCAGATGTTTGTCATAATTCCTCTTGTCAACTAAGTTGACTGCTGACATGAAGTAACTCTGGTCCGCTTCAATGTTTTCCACGATCCCATCTTCTCTCCACAAAACTAATCGCTGGTGCATTAACGAAGGAACTGCTCCTACGCCATGGATCCACTCCCTTCCCAGCAACAAGTTGTAGTTGGCCTTGGCTTCGATCACCATGAACATGGTGGGCCTACAGCTTGAGCCTATCGTCAAGTCCAATTGAACCACCCCCAGTGTTTTGCCTACTTTCCCTTCATAATTGGATAGAACCATGTTGTGTGGTTTGATGTCTCCTTCGCGTATTTCTAACCTTTTCAGCATGAAATGGGGTATTAAGTTGACTGCAGCGCCCCCATCCACTAGAACCTTATTCACGCCATGGGCACCAACCTTTGCCCGAATAAATAATGGCTTCAGATGATTCTTCATAGTTGGTTCTGGACGCTCGAAGAACGCATTCTGCTCCTCGACAGCTCCATTATCCATCACATAGTAGCACACAGGCCTATGCTTCATCAGATCTATGGTATCTTCTTCCTCATACTCTTCAATTTCAGTTTCCTATCCAAACTCACAAGGAAGCACAGATACCACGTTGCAATTGATATTGAACGAAGACTCCCCCTCTGACTCGAAATTGTCCGTTAGCATATCTTCGTCTTCTTCTGGACCTGGAGTGTATTCCTTTGGTTCAGTTGGTTGTACTTCGGAGAAGAGTCTCCTACTAACTGGGGGTTTGTCTTCATTTTGATTTTTTTGTGTGGGTTTGTTGGTGCTAGATTCACCTTGGTTTTTTATTGAAGTTGCTCCTTTATTTGCCACAGCTTCCCTTTCAGCCTTTCGAATTCTCTGTTGCCTTCGCCATTGAAATCTTGACATGGGGTTTCTTCCTTTGTAGTTCTCTAATCTCATTTCTTCCCTTTTCGCTATGTTGAACTGCCTTCTATATGTCATAGCATGGCGTGCGTTTCATTCATTGTTTCTCCATTTGTCTTTGCCTTTGTCATTTCTGACTTGCAGCCATTTGTCTGTTGGCACTTCAGCAGGAATTTTGAACGTCACTCTTCGAGCGCCCTTGGGATGATGACTATCAGGCCTTCGTTGATTGTATTTGCTATCGAAACATGGGCCCATCTGAACAGTCTCTTGGTGGTTCCAGCAAGGGGCGAAAGGGATTGTTTCGAAGGCTCTGGCCATGCTTTGATCATACACAGCAGAACACCTTGGGCATATCAAACATTTGGTTGCCCCTTTGTAGCAGCGAAGCACAAATTCCAACAAACTTTCTCCAGCTTTAGGATAACACCTGAATAACTGGTTATCCTGGCGCCAGTTGTTGCCAATTTGCGCCCTTTGTACCCTCTCGAAGTTTGCAGCGATTCTCTGATTGCAGAGGATGCTGCACCTAGGGCATAGTATCATTCCCGTATCTCCTTTGTGGCACATCATGAGGTAATCCTTGATACTAGCATCTCCAGCATGGTTATCCTCCATTTTATACTTCTCTTTTTCTAAGTATCTCTCCACCTCCTCCATTTCAGAATGAGGCCTCTCCATATCCACCATGTTTACCTCAACATCCTCCCCCTTAGCGTCATCATCTCCCCATCCTGTGGGTTTTATATCTTCAATGTGGACCTTTGAACTCTCTGGGGAAGAATATTTGACCAAGTAGTCAAACTTTCCACTGGGTTCCCCTAAAGTATCCCATATTTCTTTCTGAGGGGAGGTTGGCTTCGTGATTTGGACTTTCTCCAATTCTAGCCTCAGGCCTTCAGTAACCTGTGTCAACTCTTGGTTTTGGTTTTCCTGGCCTTCAGTAGCCTGGATTTCTTTTGCAACAGCTAAAGGTGCTGCTTCAATCGAAGTCTCTGGTTGCTTGTGGACGTCTTCAGTGACCCCCTTATTGACTTCGACTCTCACCCAGCTTTCATTTTCAGTACCTTTCTCTCCTATTGGAGCGTCACTTTGGTCAGCTTCCACCATGTTAATTTCCCCAATGCATGCAGGCTCGGAGTAATTGGTGTCTGCGACGTCCAAAGGATCTTCGTCTACTTTCATTTTTGCTTTATCAGCAAACTTCAGTCTGCCATCTTTAATTGCATTTTGAATTAGGTCCATGAAAAGAAAACAATGTGAGGTTTTGTGGCCTAGGAAACTATGATACTTGCAAAATCCTCTTTTCTTTCTTTGATCTAAAGGAGGTATTTTGACATTTGATGGCACAATGAGTTGGCCATATTTAACAAGTAAATCAAAAATCTCGTCACACTTAGTGACATCGAAGGTATAAACTTTCTTTGGGAATTTGTCACTTTTCTCGTTTTCAACAATTTCTTTCCCTTTTGTGGGAACTAATAATTTGCAGGAGTAAGGTGGTGCCTGTTTTAATTCAGCGAGGTCGATTTCGACCTCTTCGAATTCGAATTCAGGATAATCTTCTGTTTCCTCAGTTCCAACATAGGAGATCCTTTCCTTCTTGTTATTTTTAAAGACTCTGGCCTTTTCGGCCTTTAGCCTTTCGACCTGTCGAACCCTATCGACTAATTGAGCCATATCCCTCAAGTATTGAGTGTCTAATTTCTTTCGAATAGAGTAATCCAGGCCGCCAGCAGCCATTTCGACTAACTCATGTTCAGGAACTACTGTAAAACATCTAGATTTCAAAAGCCTGAATCTATTCAGATAATCATCTATGGGTTCAGTAAACTTCCTCTTGACACTGGCTAGTTCTTTCAGACTTATTTTTGATTGTCCCATGTAGAACTGCTCATGGAATAATCTCTCCAACAAAGCCCAAGTATCTATGGACCCAGGAGGTAAAGTGGTGAACCATGTGAAAGCGTTCTTAGTCAGGGAACTTAGGAAATATTTGATCCTAAGGTCTTCATTATTGGCTATATCTCCTGCTTCGGTTAGATACCTGGCTATGTGTTCGACTGTTGACTCATTGGTATCCCCAACAAACTTTGTAAACTTAGGGACTTTATATCCCCTTGGTAAATCAGTGTGCATTATGTAATCTAATATAGGGGAGGCATAATTTGGCCTTCTAATTCCTGTGTTGAGGCCATTCTGGGCCATGTTTCTCTCTATCATGGTGGTTAAATTATTTTCTGCCAAGATGTTATCGTTTCGAATTCTATGAACGACTGCATCAGCATCTTGATTTCGACCCACCATGACAACCCCTCTAGGTTGTTCTTCTCGAAACTCTGGGACTTCTAGCCTTTCGACCCTTGCCCCTGGTTCTATAATTTCCCTTTGCGGGCCTTGGATCATTGGGGCTTCTAGCCTTTGTGCCCTTGCCCCCAAATTAACCTCCTCTCTGGCTGGTCTATAGGGTGGGTCGTTAGCAACTTGTTCTATAATAGGTACGTTCGCTCGAACTCCCGCCTGATTCTGCCTACGCCTTTCTGAAGGAGCGAAGAAATCTGCTATTCGACTCATGTTATGTGCGTTTTCTCTGTTTGTCACAGTCACATTTTGTACTATTGGGGAAAATATCTCCTGCATAGTTTGTGCTAATACTCCTATCATATTATGGTTACTATCATCCATTAATTTCCTAAAGGCCAACTGATTTTCTGTGGTTAAGATGGGCATTGCACTATAACCCACTGATCCTTGGTTATTTGTCATAAACTGATTTGCCCCAGACCCAGACCCTAATTGTGGTGATGAATTCGATGTGGAATTATGTAAGCCTGCCATAAAAGATGTTGGCATTCCATAAGAGGAATTTCTGGCTCTATTACCATCGAAACCGGGTGGTCTAGTTAGTGGGGTGGCGAAATGGGTTTGTGTCCCTGATGGTGGGACGAATCCCCCAGGGTAACCAATGGTTCCAGTATTTCCTAGGATCGAACTATTAGTTGATATGCCACTTATTCCATTAGTGGCTACATTACTGGTAGAGGATGCAACAGACTGTGCATTCGAAGGGATTGCATTAGATGTTCCCATCGAAGCAGACATATTAGTTCCTGTTGTATGTGGGATATTTTGTTCCCCTTGTTGATTGTCTGGATTAGACATCTTGTTTAAACGTTTTCTTCTGGATAAGGGTTGGTTGCTATTGGTTATTCTACCACTTCTAAGGTTCATAAAACAACAAACTTATCACTCAAAGAGTACTTTTACAATGGTTACGTCTCAACAATTTGTTACTTTGTTCTAAATTTTGTAATGACCAATGACGCATCCCACCAGGTGTGCCAATTTGTTTACAGTGATTTCTGGTAAACAACCGCTAGTCCTCCAAACTATCAAATAATCTTAATGACTGTTATTTAATCTCTCTGGTAACTCGTAGGATCGACTAGATTGATCCTAGGATGTATTGGTCATTTGGATAACTCTCATTATAGAACTGGTATTCATGGTTGGTATTTAGAATGTTGTGTAGGTGTTTAACTTATTTCGATTACTCTATTAAAGATCTAATAACATGATCAAGTAAATGCGCGCGAAACTAAATTGCATGAATAAAGTTCAATTGTAAAGACATATAAAACTGCAGAAAAGACAAGTAAATGACTTCGAAATATAAAGGCATGTAATGTAAAATATTCTCTTGAATGTAAAAGATTCGAAATATGAAGAAAGTGTTTTAATGCAAGAAATCAGTAAAATGACTTTAAATGAAAAAGGTATTCGAATGATAAAAGCATGAAGATAAAGGCATGAAATATACAAAAGTTTCTGAAATGTAAAGTATTTGAAATGGAAAGAAAACATTTAAATGTAAGGCATCAGTAAAAATACTTCGAATGAAAATATTTTAATGCAAAGGCTTTTGAATGATATTGACATGAAGATAGAGGAAAATACTGGAAATGATAAAGAGTTTTATTAAATCATAAACACTTGGTGTTATCATACGTACATTGCTCGTGCATTCGTTTCCCTAGCCATGTGGTATTTTGAATGTTTACTGAGTTTTTTGTACAATAGATATGACACACGAAATCCTAATGCTAAGACTTCTATTTATACTACTTCGACCATAACGGTCTTGCTATAAGATTCTGCCATGTTCAGAACATGCAAAGCAATGCCTCTCTCTAGCTTCCACGCGTCTTCAAATGCTCCAGCGCATATATTTTAAATTTCGAACATCCCGCTTGCATTTGAATTTCAAATGTTTTGGTACTTCTTCGCTTGGAACGCATTTCTTGGACACAACCTTGTTACCATTTCGAGACTTCTTTGAATATATCCCCATAACTGTCACTCGAAGCTCCAAGCTTTGATATGCCCATTCGAAGTACTGCTTCTACCATTTCGAAACATGACATCTTGCTTTATTCCAATTGAAACATCCAACTTTCTTTGCTTCGAACAATATCATCAAAATCTTCAGCCAACACAAGGCTGCTTATTGCATTCAAACGATTGTCGATACTGCTAACTTCGACAGAATCTCTCATGCTGAAACAGCGAAGGAGGCATGGGATATTCTGGTAAAGTATTTCGAAGGAGGTGAGAAAGTCAAGGTTGTCAAATTACAAACCTTGCGTCGACAATATGAGTTGTTGTCGATGGGAGAAGATGAAAAAGTTGCAGAATATGTGTCGAAGGTTCAGAAACTCGTCCATCTCATGAAGGGTTGTGGTGAAACCATTACTGATAAGATGATAGTTTAGAAGGTAATGAGAACGTTGACCTCTCACTTTGATCATGTTATCGTAGCTATTCAAGAATCCAACAATCTTGAAACCACTAAAGTGGAATATTTGGTTGGTTCGTAGGAGGCGCATGAGATGAGGATTGTCGAAAGGAAAGGAGTTCAGGACTTGATACAGGCACTGCAAGCTCAATCATGGAAAAAAGATGGTGGTTCCAACAAATTCAAAGGAAAGTTCGACAAGACTCATGGCAAGAAGTCTTGGTCGAATTCCCATAAGAATAAGATTGAAGATAGATCTTCTGAATCCTCGAAAAGGGGAGGAGGAAACTATCGAAAGGACAAAGAAGATAAGAAAGGTATGCAGTGTTATAACTGTGAAAAGTGGGGACACTTGGCCAAGAATTGTTGGTACAGAAAAGACAAGAGATCGAAAGACAAGGACGAAGGAGCGAACCTTGCACGCCAAGATTCAGATGATTCTGAAGGTGGTATGATGGTTATGGCTGCAGTTGCAGATAACCATGTTAAATCTAATATCTGGTTTCTCGACTCAGGTTGCTCGAACCACATGACTGGTCGAAAGGAGTGGTTGGCAAATTTTGACGAGTCAAAGAAGAGCAAGGTAAAACTTGCTGATAATAGTTCGTTGCAAGCAGAAGGTACTGGAAACATAGTCTTTCAAATGAGTAATGGAGGGAAAGCTATGATCAAAGATGTGCTCTATGTACCTGGAATGAAATGCAACTTGTTAAGTGTTGGACAACTAGTTGAAAAAAGTTTCTCAGTTTTCATGAAAGATGGAGTTTTGAAATTGTTCGACACTAAGAACAATTTGGTTTTAAAATCTCCATTGTCGAAGAACAGGATATTTAAGACTATGATCAGTTCGACAGAAGTTCAATGTTTGAAAACTGTTGTCGACCATAAGGATAGTTGGTTGTGGCATTTGAGATTTTTACATTTGAATTTTCGATCACTTAATCAACTGATTACTCAAGATATGGTTACTGGTATTCCAAGTCTTGAGATGCCTGAAAAACTTTGTGAAGGGTGTTTAGTGGGAAAGCAATCCAGAAATTCTTTCGTTTCGACTATGTCAATGAGATCATCCTGCATTCTCGAAGTGGTGCATTCAGATGTATGTGGTCCATTTGAAGAATATACAATTGGTTGAAACAAATATTTTCTTTCCTTTGTCGATGAGTTTAGTCGAAAGCTGTGGATCTATATGATCAAACGAAAGGACGAAGTATTCGAAATCTTTAAGAGATTCAAGATACTTGTCGAAAACCAGAGTGAGAAGAAGATCAAAGTTCTACGAACAGATGGAGGTGGCAAATACACATCCTAGATGTTTGAAGATTTCTGTGCAGAACATGGTGTTGATCATGAGGTAACTGCTCCTTACACACCTCAACATAATGGAATTGCTGAAAGAAGAAATATAACCATATTAGATATGGCAAGATGCATGCTGAAGCAAAAGAATTTTCCAAAATCTTTATGGAGAGAAGCTGTTTCAACTGCAGTTTATATTTTGAATAGGTGTCCTACTAAGATATTGAAGAACAAGGTTCCTGAAGAAGTGTGGAGTGGCAAACGACCATCAGTAAGTCACTTGAAGGTGTTTGGCTCTATGTGTTACAAGCATGTTCCTGATCCAAGGAGAAGGAAGCTTGATGACAAGAGTGAACCTATGATTCTAGTAGGATATCATAAAATTGGTGCATACAGACTATTCAATCCAGTTAATGAAAAGATAGTGTTGAGTCGAGTTATTGTGATTAATGAAAATTCTTCCTGAGATTGGAATTCTAGCAATTCAATTAACAAATCATTAATGAACTTTGATTTCGACGAAGAAACTAATGAAGTAGAGGTCGAAGGAATTGTTGAGAATCCAGTCGAAGTCGAAGAAGAAGCGGTTGCTGACACTCGCGTCACAGTCGAAGTCGAAGAGGTTATGGCCGAAACAAGCCAAATACCTCAAAGAAATAGAGTTCTTCCAACAAGGCTTCATGATTATGAAGTGATGAGTGATGATGAAATCACATCAGATGGAGAATTAGTTCATTTTGCTTTACTTGCAGGTGCTGAACCAATCAACTATAGCGAAGCTTTGAAGATTAACAAGTGGAAGTTAGCTATGGTCGAAGAGTTATAGGCAATAGAAAGAAACAACACATGGGAGTTAGTCGAATTGTCAACACATACAAAAGCTATCGAAGTAAAGTGGGTGTTCAAGTTGAAACACAATGCAGATGGGTCAATAGAAAGATATAAAGCAAGATTAGTAGCTCGAAGTTTTCTTCAAAGAGCAGGACTTGACTACTCTGAAGTATTTTCTCCAGTAGCAAGATTAGAGACTGTTCGACTAGTAGTAGCATTGGCATGCAACTAAGGCTGGTCAACATTTCATCTAGATGTGAAATCAGCATTTTTGAATGGTCCTTTAGACGAAGAAGTTTATGTCACACAACCTCCTGGGTTTGTGATTCAGAAGGAAGCGAGTAAAGTATATAGATTTCACAAAGCGCTCTATGGCCTTAAGCAGGCACCTAGGGCATGGAACAAGAAGATTGACTCATACTTAGTCGAATTAGGATTTGTCAAATGCAAATCAGAGTATGGTGTCAATGTTCAGGTTGTAGCACAAGATATAACAATCATTTGCTTGTATGTTGATGACTTGCTAGTAACTGGAATAGTTTGGAGAACTTGTCGAAGTTCAAAGAGCTAATGACGAAGGAATTTGAAATGTCGGATCTAGGAAAATTGTCTTATTTTCTAGGCATGGAATTTCAAATGTCGAAGCAAGGTATGGTGCTACATCAAAGAAAGTATGTCAAAGAAATACTCAAGAGATTCAGAATGGATGATTCGAATCCTGCATCCTCACCTGTCAAACAAAATGTGAAGTTGGAGAAGAATGGAGAGGAAGACAAAGTCGATGCAACTTTGTTCAAGCAAATTGTGGGATCTCTGAGGTATGTGTGCAATAGTCGAGCTGATATAGGTTTCGCAGTCGGATTAGTAAGAAGATATATGGGTGAACCAAGAGTGTCACATATGAAGGTTGCAAGAAGAATCCTTCGATATGTGAAGGTTCATTAAATTGTGGAATACTATTTCGACGAGACTCTGAAGGAAAAGAAGCAATGGTTAATTGTTTTTCAGATGCTGATTGGTGTGGAGATAAGGAAGATCAAAGAAGCACAACTGTATATTTCTTTGAAGTATTTGGTGCCTCAATCTCATGGTGTTCGAATAAGCAACCTGTGATGGCATTGTCATCGTGTGAAGCTAAATATATAGCGGGATCCGATGCTGCATGCCAAGAAATTTGGATCAGATCTGTACTTGAAGAAATGACTGTCGAAGTGAAGAAACCTCTAGTATTGCAAATCGACAACAAGTCAGCCATAAATCTGGCGAAGAATCCAGTTCTGCATGGAAGAAGTAAACATATTGAAGCAAGGTTTCACTTCTTGAGGGAAAAAGTAAATCAAGGTGAACTTGAAGTTAGGCATTGCTCAAGTGAAGCACAGTTGGCCGACATTTTCACCAAAGGATTGAAGATCGACAGATTCCTGAATTTGAGAAAGAAATTAGGAATAATTCAGATTGACTATTTTTGAGGATGTTCGACAACTTGAATTATGGAGGTGTGTTGAAATATTAAATTAGATTAAATTTGATTTGATTAGATTTAATATTTAATATAATCCAAGTTGTGTTAGCCCAAACCCAATTAGAGTTGTATATAAATAGTCATAGTGTGTATTATTATTTGTACACTTGAATAATACAAATCCTTATTTCCTTTATTATTCTCTCTTCACTAAAAGTATCTCACACACTAACATATACCACTAATATATATATATATATAATATATATATATATATATATATATATATATATATATATATATATATATATATATATATATATATATATATATATATATATATATATATATATATATATATATATATATATATATATATATATATATTCAATAGGTGGGATACCCACGATTATTTTAAGTTAATTAATTTAAGAAAATAAGTGACAATTACCACTAATTTACAATTTTTATTTATTTATCCGCTAATTTGGATTGATAGATAAGTCTCTTACTACTTTAAATGAGAATTTCTAGAGCTGAAGATAAGTGATAAGTAAAATGATAATGATAGTAAACTTTATTTTCATGGCAAACCATTATAAAATGAAGTATATAATATATGGCCTTGATTGACTAATAAAGAAGAAAAAACCAACTCTGTTTGTCGAGTGAACAACTGACAACACTTCAGGTAGTGATCTTCTTTACTAGTGAAGTTTTGTTTAGCCATGCAATTTTCAAATCGGCAAATGGTAGTGGATGCATACATATTCCTATTAATATTATAATAAAAACGGACACATTAAGTAACTAATAGTTTTGCATATGAATTTTTCAAGACCACTTAGTTTTTACATGGTCAATATAAAAAGAGAACCAGAATTGATCCCTCCATTCACAAGTCACACAAGTAATACTAATTAATATGGAGTACTATCGTTAATGGAGATAAATTGTTATGGAGTTGATTAAGGCTCTAATTTCCATTCTAGTCGCACCAGTAATATTAATATTAGTACGTAACTAGTTAATTAGTTGTTGTTTAAACATGGGCAAAACAATCATTAAACCACACCGTTTTTTAGATAAAACAACTAAATTCTATACTATACGATTACTATTTGGACGGTAGATAATAATCCTATTAAAGACCTCTATGCAGACTATGACGATAACGTCCGTTGTGAATTCTATTCGGGTGGTGTAGGTCATGATGTAGAATAGTGTATAGCATTGAAGTACCAAGTTCGAGACTTGCTTAATGCAGGTTAATTTGTGTTTACTGCAAATGGGTTGAACATACAAGTCAATCCATTTTCAATTGCAGCAAAAGAAGTGACAACTACCTCCCGTTCTCAAGGATCCATTTCATGTCCTGAGTCGCCTCCTCCACAACCTATACTCCCGGAGGTTCCTTTTCAACGACCGTTGTTTATCCCAAGACCTAGGGACCAGAGGGTCGATCAGGAAAAATATTATTCCCGTGTTCAGCCATCTCGATATGCTTCTCAATAACAAACCTATCGACAAAGTCATATGCAACAGGGTAGACAAAGAGATAGGAAGCCAAAAAGAGTGCCTGACACTGTTCCTATGCCTTATAGTGAGTTGATCCCTCGGTTTCTCATGATTTCCTTAGTGGAACCCAAGCAGATGAAACATGTTATTCCTCCTTATCCTGTGGATTTTGATCATAATGTGCAATGTGATTACCATGTCGGGGCACTTGGCCATTCAATCGAAGACTGTGTGCCATTCAGAGACAAAGTTCAAGACTTGATTGATGCAAGGGCTTTTATGTTCACACCAGATAAGAATGGAAATCTGTTTCCCGAGTGACTGTCAAGATTGCAGAAAATCTCCAGAATCAAGAAGTCCATACGGAGTCATGCCTCCTTAACATGGCAATTTCTACATTTATTTGCATTCTCATTTGTAATGTTTCTTGTTTGTTCAGTACTTTCTTGTATGCAAAACTGTTTGTTTTTGAATACTAAATCACAATGCATCGAACATGATTGTCTTGAATTAATTCATTCGCTATCACTCTTAATTGTTTTTATTTTCTTTCGATACTTAACTCTTGTTTGATAAAGTAAAATCTATGGAGGGAGGATGATGAGAAATATACCAAGAATCTCATACAATATGCTTTTGAGTAAAACCCTGCTGACGATGTACATGCATTGCTTCAAACTCCTAAACACAGCGGATATAAGGGAGATAGACTCTCGTTAACCCCTTCGAGCCTAGAAGTAGGAGTTTCTTTTCTTGTCAGAAAAAACTCCCCACATTTAACCCGAGGTATGGTAGATTTCATTTAATTTGATCGAGCATTCAAATTTCAAAAGGGAGTGAACATCCGAGGATCACCACACCTTATCCAGCACCCATCAGGAGGACAAAATATGACGATACAATAATGGTTATCCATCACCAACCAGAGAATGAACCAATCACAATTCTTCTAACAAGTCGAAAATGACTCAAAGTCACACAATGTGTTCAAAAGAAAAGAAAAGATAATGAATAAAAAAAAGGGAAAGAAAGAAATCCAGCTAAGTCAAAAACTTGAAAACAAGTGACTTAGGAAAAAACTAGGGCATCCTGATGGACTTGAGAATCAAAAATAAAAAAGAATTGTCCAGGAAAAAGTTAGGGAAAGAGAAAAAGGAAAAAAGGGAAAGCCTGAAAGGCGAGAAATGATTACAAAATGAAGATCCTCAACAAAGAGAAAAGTTGTGTGACCAGAAACACAAAAGAAGAAAAGTTGAGTGGATGTCATATCCAAGAAACCTCAATGGTTCCTCAACCATCATAAACTCCTCTCGAGAGATGAGTGCTCGTATTGGGTTAACTGAATGTAGAACTGGAGAACATCATGGATAATGGATGGGCACCAAATAATTTTAAGCCTTAAATTCTTTTTCTAATAAACCATGAACCATGCCACATTATAATCCTTAAAAGTCCTAATTGAAGCATGGGTTAATTCAAAAGCAAAACTGTAATGAGAGTACGGTAATCTGAATCCTATGAGGCTTACTAAAACTTTTGAGTTGGTGTCACTCCATCTTTTTACTATTTTTTGTACAAAAAAAAGTTTCGATGTTTCAACATCTTTTCAATAAAAGTTTTTCCACTTCAAGACAAGCATAAGATTTGCATTAGAATTTTTATTCTCATGATAAAACATCTTTTGCATATGAATAATTGTTTAAACATCAAGTGAGCTTGCACAATAAGCGTCAATGAAGAGCTTGATCTTGCTAAGTAAGTGAGGTTTGAATACTCTGTTGAAGCAAAATTTATATATCTCAAAGGATGATAAATGATAATATCAAGGGGCATGATTATCTAGAGACTCTGTTGAGTATGAGCAGGGTGATGCTTCACTGTTTGTTTATCCTAAGGGATGGAAGATCAAAGATTTTGCCAATCTTGGACAGTTATATCAAAATGCGATCAATCTCTCCAAAGATTTGAGAGGTTAGGGCAGACTCTCTCGAAAACTCCATTGAGCTGGGGCATACCACTTTCAGAGAATTGTAGAAGATATAAATCCTTGAGAGTCTATTGAGGATGGAAAATATTCCATAGTTTGATGGCCAGAAGACTCTATTGAGTATGAGAGATTTGTTATTAGAGTTTGATCACCCTATCGAGGATGAGTTTTAAATCTCTGATGATTAAAAGGTGTGTCAAGTGTAGCCAATCTGGGGCAGTCAGACCAAGATTCTAGGAATCTCTCAATGTTCCTCCAACCGGGGTAGTTATATTAAGAATCAAAGAATCTCTCAAAGCTTCGAGTAATCAAGGTCTGTTACTCCAAGTGTCATTGAAGCCACTTCTGACCTTGAGTAGTCATGGACAATGTTCTGAAGTACGTGACACTGGGGAAATTTATCCATAATGCCACAGATCCCAGGAAGTCCTCTTGAGACAAATCTTTTCAAATGCCAATCAATCTGAAGCAGTTACGTTGAGATTCAACAAATCTCTACATGAGTCAGAGAATTATTCAAAGCTTGTGTGACTTGGTTGGTAGACAAAGTTGTCATGCTACACATGGGGAATTTGTGTGATTATTATTTTGTATGAATGGTCATTCATTCATCGCAAGCGAACCGGAAAGAAAGCACAAAGGTAGTGAGGTTGTTACCAGCGTGAAGTTCTTGATAAGACGACATTGTTTCTTAAACCAGATATTGTTCCTCAGTGTGGTCAGCATTTTTGTTCAGTAGAAGCTTGCCTATCGAGGGTGTTTAAAGAAAATTGCTCTCCCTAGTGAAGTGTGTAAGAGCTTGTTTCTCCTTAGCGGAGTCTGCGCTTGAGTTATCTTAACTTTGATGCCATTCAAGAAACGGTCCCTAATAGGAAGTACTCCCCAGTGCATTATCCCTAATCCAATTTTTCCTACTCCCGCGTGAAATGCATGTTGGTGGGTCCAGTACAATTGTTTACCTCCCCAATGTAACCAACATTTTTTGAGAGTTCTTTTAAGAATTCTCCCATCCCCAAGAAGTTTCCTTGATTCATCCCTATGAAGGTCGGTGCTGCTCGATGAATTATGCATAAATTCCTTACTCCCCATAAATTCTACATTTGTCTGGCTCTCAGGAAGTTTCTCCTCGCTAGTAAGTTTACATATCGGTGGATACCTTATGAGGTTTGCTTCTATAGTGTAATCTACATCGTTGAGATTTCTCTTACTCCCCAGCAACCAAAGATTTCGTATTAGTCCCCAGCGGAAGTCAAAGTTCGAGAGTACTTTTTATTCAAGAAGTCTTTTCTCCCCAAACAATGCTTTGTTCCTCAGTTAAGTTTTCTACCCCTCAGCAGATCGTCATACAGTGAATGTTTTGGTAAAGCCTAACATAAATTTATAAATCCATGTGAATGATTGCGAGGGTGAGCTTATTGATGAGTGGTTATTCACAAAATAGAAGTTTTCTCCGGAAGACAAAATTTCCTCATTCCTCCAGTAAAGTCGTGTTGGAAGTTCTTTCTCCCCGCTAAGGTCATTTCTTTGTGATATTTCTTCTACTTCCCCAGTAGAGTTGTTGTACTCGGATGGGCAGAAGTGCATCAACATATTTGATCTTCATTTTCCTTCTCCCCTAGTGAAGAAGTTGATATTTTACTCTATGCAAATCCAGTGGTTATTGGTACTCCCGGAAGTGTTTAATCCCCAGTGGCATCCTCGTTCAGAGTGTGCAGTGTGTTTATTTCTGCCCAATAAAAGTTGGTAATTTATTTTTGCAAGCTTTATCAGAATACGGCCTCTGGTTACCAGTTGTTCACTTTGTTACTCTCCGGTGAACATTTAAACATGCATCATTATATTGAATCCACCCAAATGTATAATGTCTTTATTCATGTTGGGACATTACTCCATAGAAAAATTCAAACATGCATTGAACTATAAGCCAATTGTATCACCTTGTTCCCCAGTGATTTTTCCTGATATACCCAGTGATTTCTTAAACCCAACAAAAATCACATGATGTCCCCGACAGATCTCCATAGTGTTTACCACCTTCGTGTATGTCCTATCTTTTCGATTATTACCCGCATTTGCTTATTAAAGTTATAGTGTGAGAAAGAATCGGTGTACAACCTTTCTTTTCAATTTATTGAAAAGCCTTATTTAGTGTTCGATAGTTCATATAATTGCCACTATTGAAGAATTACACCCGCCTTTGGCCTGAGGTATAATGTAGTCCTTTTTCTTGCAAATACCAAATCCAAATCCTCTCTTACCCTGTATAAGTCGGTCCCCTTTTTGCTTCTCACATAAGGGATGTTCCTTCCCCCGTGTAGGTCCTCATGGTTCGTGTCCAATTATTATTGACATACCATTCGATCCTAGCTTTTCTCTGGCACTTCTTTCCTAAGTCTAGACGTTTCTGGTCCTCGTGTGGCAAGTGTTTACCTTTGTTTCTTTACTTCCTTATCCCACGTCATTCTTATTTCTCATATGTTAGGTGTTCACTCTTTTCTTTGTTACGATCCAATTATTCTATGGCGTGACGCTTTTAGGCCTGGTGGTCATCAGTTGCTCTTTAAGTCAAGTGGTTACTTGTCACATATCTCGGTCCCAATAGTCATTGGTATCTCCAAAAAAACTCTAAATGCATATTGAAGTATAATTCGATGTTGTTTCCTTCATCCCCATTGAATTAATGCAGTTTACTAATATTCCTCATAGGCTAGTGGTTTCTAGTTCCTCTTAGATCGAGTGGTTACTAGTTCCTCTTAGATCGAGTGGTTACTCGCTTGCTTGGTTACGACCCAATTTGACCCTGGCGCAGCGTCCCTAGAGTCTAGTGGTTACTAGTATTTTTGTCTAGGGTTTACAAGTCATTCCCCAATATCTTAGATCCTACTGGTTACTAGTCTTCTTAGATCGATTATTCACTCGTTTTGCCTTGTTTGTGATCCATTTATTCTTTGGTGCAACACTGTAGGTCTGGTGGTCATCAGTTCCTATCAAGGTCAAGTCTGACACTTGTCAACTGATTTCGAATATAGTGTTCTGGTATTAGTTAGAGTCTAGTAGTTACTATGTGCTCTAGAGTTGAGTGGTTACTTGTCTCTTCGTCTCATTAATTCCTTGGTCAATGTCAGTGGTTCTTGATTCTCCTTGGTTTGAGGCTATTAGGTGTTCACCTTGTTTTGGATCCAATGGTCATTGGTATCTTGTTGAGTATTCTTTGGTCTAGTGGTCACTAGTCCTTTTTAAGATGAGTGGTCACTCTTTTCTTAGTTTGTGATCTAGTTCATGTCTGGCACATTTTCTGTAGTACTCATAAGGTCAAGTGGTCACTTGTTACCTTTACTAGACCCTCAATGTTTCTTCAATGTTAGAATCGTTTTGGTTCCAAAGGCATTGTTCCAGTTTGCTCGAGACCAGTTTGTACTAGTATTCTTCTTTTAGATCTAGTGTTCATTGGTTTCTTCTCGAGTCTAGTGTTTACTAGTCTTCTTAGATCGAGTTCAGTGGTCATTGACCTCGTCTTCCGTGTCTAGTGGTCACTAGTCATCTTAGGTTGAGTTTAGTGTTTACTATCCTTCTCCGTTTGCAAATTTATTTCTCCCGTTTCGATACCTTATAGCTACCAAAAGTAGTTACCTTATCTCAATTCAGAGCACAAATTTTTGAGTTCATTTTTGTATTCAATCATTTTTTACCTTGTCACTCGAAGACTGAAGCCAATCTTTCTTTATGTTTAAGAAGATTCAATATGGAAAACATTTGTACCCCAAAATTTACCCTCTTCATTTCGACCCTATTTGGCTTATATTTCATTATCATGTGCATGCATATCATTGGTTCTATGGTTATGGGATCAAGGTATTTCTTTTAAGCCTTGCCAAGTTACGAAAGACGTTTATTTCGTCGGTTGAGGTGCTCCAAACGCTCTCTAGGATATTTATCAGTGAGTAGTCAGATTCTTTTCAGGCCAAGTTCCCGTGTGTTCCAACATGCCTTGAACGGTCGAGAAAAACAAGTGTTTCACTCAGTTCGGAATAATTTGAATCGAAAGTCTATTTATTGCGGTGAGTTTCAGAAATTTATAACTTCAGGTCAGAAAAAGGTTTTTCAGTGGTTCTTTAGATATTAGTACCATCTTGGCATTTTCTACATTTCTTCTATTCAGACTGAAGGCCAATTTTGTGAAGAAGACCTCCGAGAATTTTAATTCTTCGAAGACATTGTACTGAATTTAATTGTTGGTCCGTCGTTGCGCGAACAATTAAATATTCATAAGTTTTGAATGGAATATTGTCTCGGAACAGTTCTTGAGGCATTAAAATCGTCTTAATGTCTTCTCCATTTCGTATGTTCGTCTCAGAAGTTGATTCGGTAAGGAAGATCTCCGAACGTGCGAATACTTTGAAAAGAAACAGTGGAAATACAATGAAAATATTGTGTTGAACCGTTATTTTTCAAAGTTCAAAAATTCATAACTTTTTCCTGGTGCATTATTTTTGAGCGGTTTTTGGGAGAAAAATTCGTCTTGATGCCATCTTCATTTCGCATGTTCTGTTCGAGGATTGATTCATTGAGGAAAGTCCCCGGAGTTATGGATTACCAAAGAAATTTGTTGTGCTGACTGAAATTTTAATTCACTATTTTCCGATATTATAAAAATCGCAACTTCTTTGATTTTTATCGTATCGAGACAATTATTTTGACATAATTTAAAAAATAATGTCAGTTTCAAGTTTGCTTCAGACTCTAATTTCGGATTTTGATCGGAGGATTTTCATTCGTGGAATTCTTTCAGAACTGAACAATGAAATTTACTGTGAAAAATATGCATTAGCTAACTCAGCTCTGCGTCTCTGCATATTCCAAAATTCATAACTTTCTCGTCATTTATCCGATTGAGTTCTTTCTTTTGGCATCGCATCACAAATTTTTTCATCTTCATTTTTTATGTTGAGCTCAAATCGAGATTTCGCACCAATGATAACGTGGCATTTTGTACTCGTGTTGTGCGTTAAATTTGCTGACACTGCCAAAACAAGGCCCAATTCAAATTCAAATCCAAGGCCCAATTGGATGGAATATATAAGTTCAAAATTCAGATTTTCTCTCATAACTTCTCTCACTCCCAAAAAACTCCTCACAGTTCTTTCTCTATTCTCTCAAAGATCAAATACACTCCTCTCAATTTTTCTCAAGCACATCAACAACATTCATCAATCTTCAACAATCTCAAGATCAAAATCATCAAAAATTCAAAATCTCTTCCCTCTCTCATCCGCAATACCACCCCGCACTTGCCGCCGGTGACCAAAGCCACCATCCGTCGTTGCATCACCACCGAAATTCAGCGAACATACATCCGTTAAGGCCGCAAGCTCGGACTCCCCCCCTCTTGCTACGATTCGTGTTTTTGATTCGATTTCAGCTAGCTTCTTCAAGTCCTCCTATTTGATTATTTGATTCCGGTAAATTTCCAATTGTTGAATTAAGTGCTTTTTATTATAAATAATTTTTTGTGATGATTGATTATTTGAACTTTATGTGTTGAATTGGATAAGTCTTGAATAATTGATGATGATTAAGTGTGGCATAGGATAGATATCCTTTAAATTGATGTTGGTTATGTGAATTGAGATTACTCTAGAGTGGAATATTTGTTTGTAGATTATGTGTTTGGTGAAATGCTTGAGTCATGATAACATTGATTTTTTAAACATATTTTCATGAGTTGAGTTGTTGTGTGAATTTAATTCTTTAATTGTTGAAAATACACAATTCATGTTAATTCTTGAATTTGTTGAAATGTTTGAAAAGAGGCATAGGTTGAACGATTTTATAATTGATGTGAAATTTGTTTTCAATTCGGTAAAAATTGTTGAAGTATTGAATACGGAATTATAAGTTCACATGTCAATTATGGAATTGTTGTTGAGATGTTGTTGAGTAATCATGTGTCGGTATAACTTCCAATTCATTTTGTGAATAAACTCTCATTTCTGATGTAAAATTTTTGAATTCGTAAATTAAATCAACAATCGATTTGTGGTTTAATTCCACCTTTTAGACATAATTTTGAGCATAAGGTTGCACTTGGTTAATGGTTAATGCTCAAGGCATTTGGTTTTGATGTTTGGACGACATTTATGCCAAGTTTTGCCCGTTTCAGATTGGAATTCCGCTCGGTTTGAGTTTTTACAATGCGACTACCCGAAATAGTAAGTAGTGCTTGAACTTGGATTTAATTCTCGATTTCGGTTTCTTTGAGTTTGTTGGTACGTTTAGAGCTACTAGTGTAATTTTGAGCCGATTTAATTTCGACATTTTGTGCACCTAAAATTTGAACATAGTGCTATTTGGTTCCTTATAACATGTACATTGAGCTTTTCCTTTCACATGATGCATGTGTTCACTTTATTCTTTGTTTGTGGACTATTGTGAATGACTCTCCTTGATTCCGGTGTTTTTTTCAGAACAATTCATGTTATAACCATAATGATTCACCGTAACGGTAAGTTGCGCTTCCGATGAGATTTAATTCATCGTATATACTTTTGTAAGCTTCTCAGTAAATTTGGAGACTATAATGAAATTTTGAGCCAATTTTGTTCTGACTTTTCATGCGCATTTATTTTTGTATATAGTATTGTCTGGAATCTTTTGTAGCATGTACCTTATGTTGTTGCTTTCATATGATATATGTTTGTATTCCATTAGTAGGTTGTTAGACATTTTTATTGACTTGGCACGATTTTGGTGTGTTCTACGGCCTATTTGGTGTTATGCACACGGTGTTGTCTGGATTTTCTTTTTGATGTTGCGATACACATTTGCATCTCATTTCTTCATGTTTTGACCATGTTTTGATTTGTGATGTGAATATGCAACTTTAATTCCATTTCCTTGTTATTTCTAACATGTTTGTTGACTTGTGCAAGGTACTTTGAGATGATTTTCAATCATTTAATTATCACTTGATTATTTGATTAAAAGGCATGTTTATGGCTCTGATTGGTGGTTTGTATTTGCGTCCGATGTGCATGGATACCGTTCTCATTCTATGAGATTATATTTATGTATTACTTGTCTGGATCGTTATCTTGTGCAGGTGTACTATTTGTTATACGAATGTGTACGGCACACATTTTGTGTTATCTTGTATTTTGTATTGCTTATCTGGATCGATTTCTTGTGCAGGTGTACTGATTGATATTCGGATGTCTATGACACACATTTCGATTTGTGATTTATCTTCACATTGGTTCTTTGAGGTAAATTCTGCGTGTCAGATTTCTTATTATTTTGGTATTGTTGCCAGCTGCTCGCAAAGTATTCTGGGCTTCTTTTGCTACTGCTTAGCATATACGGATTGATATTTATTTGGTATTTTCTCGTGCCATTTTATCTTGTATGCTCTATCGCTTTCTAGATATCATGAGAAGTAGGATAATAAAGAGCGTGCGTTCAAAGTTACTGTTTAAAGTCCTTTAGAAGGCATTTCACACTTGTTTGCTACTTGTGTTTGTTCTGTGTGTTTACAATTGTTCCAAAGACCTCAAAAGAGGAGTCCCATTCCTATTCCCCACTATTAAGTCCTCAGAAAAGGCAAGGTGAGTAGAGGGTCCACAATAGACCATGCCAATTTTAGTCCTATGTCATCCTTAGCTCACATAGCACGCTTACGCTCTGGAGTGTGCTTACTCTTGTATCGAGTCAATCAATTGGAAAAGGGTTTCGCAACCAAAACCCCATACTTTGTCTTGAGCTCACGTTGGTCAACATTGATGCTCCGTGTTTTTTCATATTGTCTTCTATCTCTTACCTCGATTCTTGATATCTTGGTTAGGTGCTTAGTCGCTTTGGACATCACTTATCCCCCTTCTATACTTCTTGCCTCAGTGACATGGTACCTTGGTTAAGAGTAGCTTTTATGACCCCTTCTTGCCTAGATAACAAAATATCTATGGTCAGGAACACCTCTTATCTTACCTTGATGACATGATATCATGGTTAGGTGTCCCACTTCCATCGCCCTGCCTTGGTGACTCGATACCATGGCTAAGGCTTATTCCCTCACTCTTTCTACCTTTGTGACATGATACCTCGGTTAGGTGCGTGTTACTTAAGTGAGTGGATACTCCTCAAGCTTTGTGTGTTTTCTTTCATGCACTGTTTAAGTGTTAGATTGCTAACGTGTTGTTTCTTATGTGTATTAACATGCTCCCCACATGATTCTTAGTTCTTTCTTGATTAAGATCGAACTAAGTAGACCCTAGGATGTTTATCCATGTATGCCAACTGTTGTACACCAAAATTTGCCCTCCCATTTCCTCAATATTTTCTCACCACAAGACCCTTGGAGCTCAAGATCAAGTTAGGGTTTGCTCTGCTCAAGACTCCTCCTTGCACTGTTGACCCAAATTAGAGTTTGTGTTTGCACAAAGATGTTTTGACCTAAAATGCCCAAGATAACTTTCATGCTTCATGTTGGACTCACAAGTTTATCCATACCAAGTTTCAAGCCTTGATTCCAATCTTTGCCCAGTCAATTGGACAGTTGACCTAGAAATCAGCTGTATTGGGGAAAAAGTCAATTGTGGTCAATTGACAGTCAAACCTCATGATTTTTGACCCACACCAACATTATGAACTCATATGGACCATTTGATCAAGTTTGGATCACAATTCCACAAGAAATTTGATCAGATCACCAAAAGGGCAAAATGGTCATTTTTAGGGTTTTAACTGCACAAAGGCAATTTTTGACTGTTTGACCTGGCCAATGGCAATTCAAGCTCACATATGGACTCAAGGAATCAATGACATGGTCTTGACACATTCAACAAGTTCAAAAGATCCCAAATGCACAAGATTGACAGATGAATTTTCCAGCCAACTGATCAAAATTTGACTGTATACTGAAAAGTCAAACTTTGACTTTTTGGTCAAAATCAAGTGCCAAGATTCATTTTTCACCAAGACATGTCAAATTATTAAACTTGTTCATCAAGAAATCAAAAATTACAAATTAGGGTTTGAAATGAAAAATTTTCATAACTTAGAAATTTTCTAAGTTATGAAAATTCCTAATTTTTTCCTAACTTTGTCCCATCTTTTCATCAAGATACATTTGGATTCAAACAAAACTCAAAACATGAAAGTTATAGTCCATTGAAAAATCTACAACTTTGATTCACAAAGTTTCCTCAAAAGAAGCTTGTAGCTCAAGTTATGATTTTTGGAACAAGGGTGCAATACATTCTTAACTTAGAAATTTTTTGACCTATTTTAGGCAGGATTTTTGCCTAACTTCATGACCACTTTTCACATGCTTCCATTTGGAATTTCAACTTGCATTACAAATATGGATTGTAGTACACATTCCAAGCTTTCCAAATTGTCCAAGAACTTCTCAAACACCCTTATGGTTAGGGAGAATCAAATTTGTCAATATGGGCAAAAGTCAATTTGATTCATGGCCAAATGCATGTTCATAACTTAGGCATTTTTGAACTCAGCTTGCACAAGCTAGGTTACAGGCCTCTAATCCCTTTCTTACTCAATAATTCAATGCTAAACCATTGTGCCAAGATGTTATTTCATTCATTTGGGCAATACACACAAAATTAAGCCATAATTAGAAAAAGCATTTTAGCCATTTTGATAAAGTAGCACTTTATGTCAAAACACAAATCAAAGAGGTAAAAGCCAGATCTTTTAGGCACAAGTTTATGGACTAATCCCACTGATCAAGGAAAGATTATGTAGCATGCTTGAGGGACCTGCCTTGGCCTATAACTCAACTTGACAACTTTTGCTTACATTGGAAGAAACTTGCATATTGAACCACATCTCTCACTCCTGCAAGAACCAACTCAAGCAAACCTTGTAAACACATTCCATACTTCCTAACTGAGCTAAGGCACGACCTAACGACCTTCAATACCTCTCCAAACATCAAAACACCATTTTGCTGCACAAAACAGGGCATCCCTGTAGATTGAGTTGCACAACTCAGTTTGCTCGTGCGTTTTGGCCAAAGCTTGTTCATACACATTCCCTACCATCCATACAAACTATCCCAAGCCTTGGAAACAGACTGTAACACCTCTAACCAAGTGTGCCATTTTCACTTTTCTCTCTTGCAGGTTGCCTTCTGTAGCTTGATATAGCAAGATTCAAAGCACACCAAGCATTGGAGAAGCATCCCTGGACTTCAAGCAAGTTGTACAAGTCCTCACATTGCATTGAAAGTACCTCCATTGTTGAACACGATTCAAGCTGATCAGGTAAAAACATGGACTTCTATCTCTCAATCTAGGAAGAGTTAGGCTTAGGTTTATGAATGAAATATGCTCTACTCATGGCCCTGAAGCTACCCATGTCATTACTTTTCATTTATGTTGTGTGTACTGAGAGAATTTGGAACCTGAACATTAGAAAAAACTTAGGTCAGGAATTGGGGATGAAGAAATTCTCCTTCGTTTCTTAGAGTTAAGTCAAGTTCTTTATATGTCTGGATTCGTATCTTGATGCTCTACATTTTTGGTGTTATGAGTTTTGCTTGAAAGTCCAGGAATCAGGAGTTAGGAAAACGCGCGTTGTTGTTCATTCAAACAAGTCTGGAGGTTGAAGATGACTGGCTTGGGCTGGGCCTGAGTCAGTCCTACTTTTTGCACCCCTTTTTTCAATTTGCACCCCCCTGGTCCATTATGTGATATATTTGTTATTTTTGACTTTTTCTTTTTGATTCTGATTTTATATTTTTATTCAAACATGAAAAAACATTAAAAATATTTTTCTCACATTTTTTGCATTTTATTTGGTATTTATTTGTTTCATTTAGTTACATATGTAAATAAATATATATATACTTTTATTTTAAAATACTAAAAAATATTACAAATACATTTTATTTTCTGATTTTATTTTATTTTATCTTTTGAAAACATTTCCTAAAAAATATACTTTTTTTGTAAATAATAAATATTTTATTTTTGTATATATTTAATATATTTAATATATAATATAAATACTTATATAATTATTAGAATATTTAGGATAAAAATACAAGAATAATACATTTTTTTATTTTCATTAATATTTGACCTCAAAAATCACTTTTTTACAATATACTTCCTTTTTATTTATTTTTTGTATATAATTAATAAATATTGTATATAATAAATAATAAATACTTTTTATTTAGAAAATTAGGGTTTTTGCCCTAAACCAATGAAAATACCCAAAAATTAACCTTTTTATTTTTATTTATTTGTCACATGAAAAATACTTTTACATACATATAAAAATTATTTTTTGCATCTTGCATATTTAATGTATTTTATTTAATTATTGTACAATTAAATTAGCTTGTATATTCAATTTGGATGTAATAGTTAGATTTAAATTTCTTGCTAAATATCCTCATTTGAACATTTGTACCCCCCATCCCATAATTGTGTTGTAATAATTTAGGATTTTATTTTTCGCACTTTAAAGCTTTCTAAATATGCCATGATAGACTTAGGGCTTTGTATGCAAATCAAATACAACAAATAGCTTGACCTAATTCAAAAGACAAAAAGCATGAAAATGGACAACACCAATCACACTTGCACCCCTAGGATTATTCCACTTGTTGCCTTCAATAATGGGCCATGTTGCATGTTAAGTTTCTTTGGCAAAACAAAACAATATCAAATGATCATAGTCCCTCGATGACGCTTTCGAAAGTTGCCTAAAAATGATCAAGTCCCTTAAAGGAAAAAGTTGCCAAAGACACTTGGCACCATTGCAATCATGGTCCAAACGATGACCCGCGCCCGTCACGTTAACGTCCTAACACAAGATTGTCCACCAAATACAATGGTGGAACAAAATTGTTAAAAGGGTTAAAACATAGGAAAAACCTTTGAGTAAATTTAGGGGTAGACAACTCTTAGTTACTTGATAAGCTTGCAAAACACACTTGCCTACTTTTCAAAATCCACTCCACAAACACTTTCAAAACAACTTTCAAAAACATTGAAAACTTTTCAAAAGATAAGTACACCTTTGTATACATTCAAACATGGATCATTACAAAGGTTGCCACAACAAATGGCCTCTTTTCAAAACATTTTCAAACCCACACACAAAGCACCATTTCAAACAATTGAAAACACAAGGCAAGTGATCTAAGCAAGTAACTAAGAGCCCATGGATAACCATGGATAGAAAGGGTGCTAATACCTTCCCTTTCTATAATCTACCCCCCGAACCCAAGAAAACATCTCAAAGGTTTTTGTTGTGCTTTTTAACCTTTCCTTAGGATAAAATAAAAAGTCGGTGGCGACTCTTGCTCAACCGAAACATTTGCGAAATCAAACGCAAAACCTCAAGTCAGTTCTCCCACCGTATCACAGAACTGACGACTCTGCTGGGGAGACTTTTAAAAGTGGAGTAACCTTAGGGCTTAGATCACCCTCTTGCATGACTAATTGTTTGCTTTGATTGCTTTATATCTTGGTTCTCTTGTTTGGGCTTGAAATCCTACACCCGGATTTGGGGAAACATTCATAGATAGCAATACATTGTGGAAACTGTGCGGGGTATACCGACACGGTTGAAGCAATAGTTATATTAGTGCGACATATTTGTGAGTACCGGTAACCCTTGAGTTCAATCAAGGAGAGTACGGGGCCGCTGAGTGATGTCATTAAGCACTAATGACCTAGAACCTTACTTGACCATCTTGGCCTTTTATTAGGGGTAGTGAGATGACCGGCTTTGGTGCAGTCCGAAGTTGGTAGATACTCGATACTACACTCATTGAGGGTTGTTTTCTTGGAATATTTTGGTCGCTAGTTAAGTGGCTAAACCAAAACAATGAACATGGAAAACAATCCAATGATATTGAGATCCTTAGAACCCGATTACTATTTATAGGACAGGTTTTTAAGCCAACTACACTCAAGAGGGTACTTACCTATGAAACCCCGTGCAAGCCTGAAACTAGGGTTTTGTGTGAATTGCTTGTACATATGTTTGTGCATACATCATGAGCATCATGAAGCATCATATGCATACACTAACCATTTCAAGGGTTTAGATCTTCATCTTTGTTCTTGTTTTGTAGGTCATGGAAATTCTTCGCAGGAAAACTATCCAAGTCAACCTTGTGAGAATCCCTCCTCAACTCAAGGAGCTCACATCCAGAATTCCGGAAAGCTCTCCCTTCAGTGAAAGACATGGTAGACTGCTCAGCCTAGTCAACACCAACATTGAAGAGGACATGGTAAAGGTGTTGTTCCAGTTCTTTGACCCCCTTCACCACTGTTTCACTTTCCCCGACTACCAATTGGTGCCCACTTTGGAGGAATTTTCTCAACTCCTGAGAATTCCTATTCTTAATCAACTACCCTACAACGGTATGGAAAAAGAACCAAAGCCTGAAGATGTTGCTCAAGCACTACACTTGCAACCATCTGACATCAAGGGGCATTGGGAAACTAGAAGCGGTGTCAAAGGCTTCTTGGCAAAATTCTTGTTTGAGAAAGCACAAGAGTGTTGGAATTCATTGGATCTACAAGCCTTTGAAGAAATTGTGGCACTCCTCATTTATGGGTTGGTCCTGTTCCCAAATCCTGACCAGCTTATAGATGTCAACGCCGTCAAGATCTTCTTATCCAGGAATCCAATACCAGCATTGCTTGGGGACATTCTTCACTCATTTTACACACGAACAATGAGAAAGAGGGGTGTTCTCATGTGTTGTACTCCTCTCCTTGCAAGGTGGTTTATTTCTCACCTTCCACAATCTATTTTGAAGACTGACCAAGGCTTAAGGTGGTCGCAATGGTTGATGACCCTCAATCACTCTGATGTACATTGGTGTTCTCGGTCCAGAGAAAATGTCATCATCGTCGATCATTGTGGAGAGTTCCCTAATGTTCCATTACTTGGCGTTAGAGGAGGCATTACCTACAACCCTTGTCTAGCTTTGAGACAATTTGGATATGCACGGAGGGATGGCCCTCATGACATGTTGATTCCTGACCTAGTTTTTGACTTCGACAACGATGCGCAAGGACTTCGCCAAAGATTCATCAGAGCTTGGAGGATGCCTAACAAGGTAGACAACAAGACACTGGGGCACAAGAACTCCATCCCTCTTGAGCCTTATCTCAAGTGGGTACGAACCCGAGCCCAGAGTCTAATGATGCCTTACCCTCATGTTCTCCCTGTGATTAAAGAGCCCGTTAAGGAAGGAGAGGTTCCCTATACCATCCTATATCCTGACATGCCAACATCATGGGAGGAGATGCAAAAGAGTTGGATCCAACTCAAGGAGGAACATAACACTTTTGAAGCCAGCTTCTACGCCAGTGAGAAGAAGGTTTTGGAGCTTACCCACCGACTCCACGAGGAAGAGACCCTCAACACCTACATTGCACCAAAGAGGATGCACAACGTCTTTTTACCTTGAGAAGTTTTTTGTAATATTTGGCCCATGGGGCATTTATGTACTGACAAATTTCTTCTTATTAATATGACGTGTGTTCTTTTTGTCTGCAACAATTTTGAATTTTCTAAATCCTTGAATGCATCGCATAAATAAGCATATCATTCATCATGCGCATAAGCAGGTCTCCACACCAGGTTTCCTTATCTTTCTGCTGTTTATTTCAGTAAGATGGATCTCGAACAGACGGTCAAGGACTTGCAGTCTCAAAACTCACAGTTTCAACATCTCCTGATGACCTTGGCAAAGGGTCAGGAGGATCTAAAGGCCCTGCTTGGGAACAAAGAGCAAGTGAAAAAGAAGAAGAAAAGAGTCGGGGTGGCTACCCTAGGAAGAAGGTTTGAGGGTGAAGCCAGAAGAGTGCTTGAATTTCCCCCTACGTCTGAAGAGGGAACCAGTAAAGGGAAAGGGGATGCGGTACCTTCCGAATCCGAAGTTGAAGAAGAAGAGGCTGAAGAAGACGAAGACTACTCTGAGCAACAATACCCGCCCGCCGATGATAAGTACAAAAGCTTGGAAGACAGGTTGGCAGCTATGGAGTTGCAGAGAGTTCCCGGCTTAGATTTCGAAGATTTGGGATTAATTGCTGGAATTGTGATCCCCCTGAAGTTCAAAGTGCCAATTTTTGCAAGATATGACGGGCTGTCCTTCCCAAAGATGCATCTCAGATCATATGTAAGGAAGATCCAACCTTCCAGGATAGCCTTTCAGGGGCTCAACTCGAATGGTTCTATCAGCTGGATGGAGCCAGTATCCGAAACTGGGAGGACTTGGCTACTGCATTTTATAAACAGTATCAGTACAATTCTGACCTCGCTCCCACGCGTACCCAACTCCAAGGTATGTCACTGGGGACGGGCGAAGGATTCAAGGAGTATGTACAAAAGTGGAGAGACCTGGCTGGCAGGGTGCAGCCACCTTTGACTGACCGGGAGCTTGTGGACATGTTCCTGGGGACCCTGTCTGGTCCGTTCTTCAACCACCTGATTGGAAATTCTTCTGCTGGGTTTACAGATCTGATCTTGACTGGTGAGAGAATAGAAGCTGGTATCAAGTCGGGGAAGATACAGAAAGGTGTCTCCTCGAGTACTGAAAAGAAGCCTTTCAAGAAGGAAGCCAGTGTTGTTTATGGTCCCAGAAGACAAATTAAATTGGAACGCCGCGAAGCTGTCAACGCGTTGGTAATTTCAAAGCCTGCCGCTGCTCCTCATCAATATAACCAACCAAGGGGTGAGAGACCCAAAAGGCAGTACACTCGGTTCAGTATGACCCTGTCTCAGATCTTGTCGCAACTACTGTCAACCAATCTGGTAACTGTCAAAGAAGCTCTGAAGGTAGTGAACACAGCTTCTCCAAAGTACAACCCCAACGCCCGTTGTGCTTATCACTCTGATAGCCCGGGGCATACCACAGATGATTGTTGGGATCTGAGGAATAAGGTTCAGGACCTTATTGATGCTAAAGAAATACAGTTTGAGGCGCCCGAAAGACCAAATGTTGTGACTGCTCCCATGCCCCAGCATGGAGTGAATGCTATGGAAGAAGACCGGTATGTAGCATCCGTGGAAGAGATTGTTACTCCATTATTGACTGTCAAGAGGAACCTGTTGCTAGCCGGTTTATTTCCGGGATGTGGTAAAGGTTGCCTTCTATGTTTTGTTTCACCTGTTGGTTGCCCTTTGCTGAAATCAGGTATCCAAAACCTGATGGATAGCAAAGAGATCTTGTTCGAGAATATTGTTGTTCCTGCTGTCCCTGCTGAAGAAGTGTCTATTATTACTATTTTCAACAACCCTTCTAAGGCTCCCTCAAAGAAGCCTGTCAAAATCATGTCCAATCAGAAGATTGCTCCTATCATCATCACTGTTCCGGGGCCTCTCCCTTATACATCCGACAAAGCTGTCCCGTGGCACTATGGGGCAGATGTTTATGTGCTCGGAGTAAAACAAGAGTTTGATACTAGTACCGACGTCAGTAACATCATTGGGCCTGCCAAAGTCACTCGCAGTGGTAGGCTGTTCTCACCAGATATTGCGCCACCAGCTATTCAGAGACCTCTTGTCATCACACCTGCAAGTGTGCCTGCTCCCCTTCCTGGTCAAGTTCCTGTTTCTACCCCTGCTGCCGAGTCATCTGACGCTCGGGGCAAAGGGATTGCTACTGATTTGCCTGCCCTGACAGAGGCACCAAAGACAACCACTGTTGAAGCTTCCCAGCAAGAGATGGAAGAGATTCTCAAGATCATTAAGAAGAGTGATTTCAATGTAGTTGAGCAGTTGGGGCACACCCCCTCTAAAATTTCTATGATATCACTGTTGTTGTGTTCAGAGGCCCACGCCAAGGCCCTGATTTCCTTCCTAAAGACGGCCCATGTTCCACAAGAAACATCTGCTGATCAATTTACCGATTGTGTGGCCAACTTGACTGCCGATAATGGGTTGGGCTTCTCTGACGCTGATCTAACTGCCAAAGGAAAGAACCATAACGACGCCCTGCATGTCTCCATTGAATGCAGGGGCACTACTCTTGCCCATGTGTTGGTAGACACCGGTTCTTCATTGAACGTATTACCCAAGAAGGCCCTAGACAGGTTGGATTGTGAGGGTTTGGAGCTCAAGCCTAGTAACATTGTTGTCCGAGCCTTTGACGGTTCGAAAAGGATGGTACATGGGGAAGTTGACATTCCAATCAGGGTTGGTTCTCAAGTTTTTGATTCAACTTTCTATGTGATGGACATCCGACCATCCTATTCTTGTTTGCTGGGTCGTCCATGGATCCACAAGGCTGGAGCTGTAACCTCCACACTACATCAGAAGCTGAAGTACCCGGTCAGAGGGAAGATTGTTACGATGTAGGGGGAAGAAAAGTATATGGTCAGCCACCTCAACTCGTTCTGGTACATAGAAATGGATGGGGAATTCATTGAGACTCTATTCCAGCACTTTGAAGAGGTGCCTCAGACACTAGCATCAGCTGAAACTGTGATTGAAGACCCTCCTTTGAAGATGGCTTCCTTAAAGGGTGCTCGGGCTGTGATTGAGAAGGGTGAGTGTGCAAACTGGGGCCGACTTCCTGATTTCACTCCAAAGACCGACAAGTTTGGTTTGGGTTTCACTGCAGAAGCTCAGAGGGCTGTTCGTAAGGCAGGAATTGGAAAACCTCATGTGTTCATCACCAACCCGGGAGTAAATGCTATTGAAGACAACGTGGAGGAATTTGAATTCGACAGTTGGATCTACCCAACAACTGACGGTGGACCAAGCAACTGGACTGCCAAAGACTTCACACCTATTACTTTTGTCACTCAGTAATGAACTCTTTTGTTTTGAACTTGTAACAGACAATATTTTGAAACTTTTATGGCTCAGTGTCTTACCTGAGGCACCGTGGCTTCATTTGTGAGGGCTTTTGTGTGTCATTTTCATATATCATCAATAAAAACATTGGACGTTTCTTGCATTTCAAAATCTTGCGCTCCTTTTCTTTCTTTATTATATATTGCAAAACAGCTATATTTACACACACTCACCTATACAGGTTCCAATCCACTATGGATCTCACTGGTAACGACTCTGCTACTGCCAGTTATGACTTTGAAAATCCGATCAACTTAGCCGAAGACGAAGGTGAAGATGATTGCGAAGTGCCTGGTGAACTTGCAAGACTGCTACTCCAGGAAGAGAGGGCCATTCAGCCACACGAAGAGCCAGTGGAAACGGTAAATCTGGGTACTGAGACAGAAAGAAAGTAAGTCAAGATTGGTGCCAATCTAGAGCTCAGTGTGAAACAACGGTTGATTCAGATGCTGCATGACTATGTGGAAATCTTTGCTTGGTCTTACGAAGACATGCCTGGGTTGGATACCGACATTGTGGTTCATCACCTGCCTACCAAGGAAGAATGCCCTCCGGTAAAATAGAAAGTCCGCCGTATGCGTCCAGAAATGTCTGAGAAAATCAAAGCTGAGGTTATGAAACAATTTGACGCTGGTTTTCTAGCAGTGACTTCTTACCCTCAGTGGATTGCTAACGTGGTTCCAGTGCCGAAGAAGGATGGTAAGGTCTGAATGTGTGTTGATTACAGGGATTTGAACAGGGTGAGCCCCAAGGATGATTTTCCTCTGCCTCATATTGACGTTCTGGTCGACAACACTGCTCAGCATAAAGTTTTCTCCTTCATGGACGGCTTCTCCGGTTATAATCAGATCAAGATGGCTCCTGAAGACATGGAGAAGACCACTTTTGTTACTCAGTGGGGCACCTTTTGCTACAAGGTCATGCCTTTTGGGTTGAAAAATGCTGGGGCAACCTACCAACGTGCCATGGTTTCTTTATTTCATGACATGATCCATCACGAGATGGAAGTATACGTCGACGATATGATGGCAAGGTCCCAAACTGAGGAGGAACACCTTGACCACCTACAGAAGCTGTTTGACCGTCTGAAGTTGTACAAGCTGAGGTTGAACCCAAACAAGTGCACCTTTGGGGTGAGATCTGGAAAATTGCTAGGCTTCGTCGTAAGCGACAAAGGCATTCAAGTGGACCCTGCCAAAGTGAAAGCCATACAAGAGATGCCAACTCCCAAGACAGAGAAAGAGGTCAGAGGCTTTCTAGGACGGTTGAACTACATTGCCCGATTCATCTCGCATCTAACTGCTACCTGTGAACCAATCTTCAAGCTGCTGAAGAAAGACCAAGTAGTACGTTGGAACGACGAGTGTCAGGCCGCTTTCGAAAGAATCAAAGAGTATCTCCAAAAACCACCCATTCTTATGCCACCGGTTGAAGGGAGACCTCTAATCTTATACTTGACAGTACTGGACAACTCAATGGGGTGTGTGCTGGGGCAGCATGACGAGTCTGGCCGAAAAGAACACGCCATTTATTACCTTAGCAAAAAGTTTACCGACTGTGAGACCCGATACTCACTGCTCGAGAAAACTTGTTGCGCTTTGGTATGGGCTGCTCGCCAACTGAGACATTATATGTTGACTCACACTACTCTGTTGATTTCAAAAATGGATCCAATCAAGTACATATTCGAAAAGCCTACTCTGTCTGGAAGAATAGCAAGATGGCAAATGATCTTGATGGAGTACGACATCCAGTACACGACTCAAAAAGAAATCAAGGGAAGTGTATTGGCAGACCATTTGGCACATCAGGCAGTGGACGACTACCAGTCGATGAACTTTGAATTCCCAGACGAGGATATCATGGTAGTGACTGATTGTGAAGTACATGTACCGGATGAAGGACCTGAGGAAGGATCCCGATGGTCTATGCACTTTGACGGAGCCTCGAACGCTTTGGGTAATGGTATCGGCGCTGTGATCATATCCCCTAAAGGCACTCATACTCCACTCACTGCCCGGCTATGTTTCAACTGCACCAACAACATGGCGGAGTATGAGGCATGCATCATGGGTCTTCAAGCCGCAATCGACTTAAGGATCAGGTTTCTGAGTGTCTTCGGAGATTCCGCTCTCGTGATCAATCAGATCAAAGGCGAGTGGGATACGAAACACCCGAATCTCATTCCTTACAAGGAGTATGTATTGACATTGATCCCCCATTTCGAAGAGATAACTTTTGAACACTTCCCAAGGGAAGAGAATCAGTTAGCGGACGCGTTGGCTACGATGTCTTCTATGTTCAAAGTCAAATGGGATAACGAAGCTCCCCGGATCATTATTTGGAAGTTGGATGAACCTGCACATTATTGCGATCTCGAGATCGAAGAGGTAACAGAAAAACCCTGGTATCATGAAGTGAAGAGGTACCTTGAAGCTCAAGAATACCCCGAGGGTGCATCCGTTAATGACAAGAAGTTTCTGAGAAGGTTCGCAGCAAAGTTCTTCCTCAGCAACGGCATTCTCTACAAGCGAAACCATGATTCAACCTTACTGCGTTGTATGGATAAGACTGAAGCAGAAAAGATCATGGCAGAGCTACATGAAGGTACCTTCGGAACACATTCCAATGGACATACCATGGCAAAGAAAATCCTTCGGGCAGGATATTTCTGGTCCACAATGGAAGCCGACTGTTATCAACATTCTCGAACTTGTCATAAATGCCAGATCTATGCTGATAAGGTGCACATTCCTCTGGTTCCTCTGAACGTCTTGACAACACCTTGGCCTTTTGCAATGTGGGGCATTGATATGATCGGCGAAATCAGACCTACAGCATCCAACAGGCATCGCTTCATCTTGGTAGCGATTGATTACTTCACAAAGTGGGTTGAAGCAGCTTCCTACGCTACCGTAACCAAGAACGTCGTGGCACGGTTCATTCGGCACAACCTGATCTGTGGATACGGTGTACCTGAGAGGATCATTACGGATAATGGTACCAATCTTAACAACAAGATGATCACTGAGCTCTGCGAGCAATTCAAGATACAGCACCACAATTCTTCTCCTTATCGGCCGAAGATGAATGGGGCTGTAGAAGCGGAAAATAAGAACATCAAGAAGATTGTGCAGAAGATGACAGTGACCTACAAAGATTGGCACGAAATGTTACCGTTTTCTCTTCATGGGTACCGTACTTCAGCACGGACGTCAACGGGGGCAACTCCCTTTTCCTTGGTCTATGGCATGGAGGCAGTCTTGCCTATTGAAGTCCAGATACCCTCTCTCCGGATCATGAAAGATGCAGATTTGAGCGAAGATGACTGGATCCAGACTCGGCTTGATCAATTAAACCTAATTGACGAAAAGAGACTCACTACTATTTGTCATGGTCAGACGTACCAAAAACGGATGATCAGGGCATTTAACAAGAAGGTCAGACGACAAGAGTATCAAGTCGGAGACCTGGTAATCAAGCGCATAATTCTTCCTCAAAGTGATCCCAGGGGAAAATGGACCCTTACGTACGAAGGGCCATTTGTGGTTAAACATATCTTCTCAGGAGGAGCTATGATTCTAACCACCATGGATGGTGACGACCTTCCTCACCCCGCCAATGCAGACATAGTAAAAAGATACTACGCATGAATTAAAGACCCGCTAGGTTGACACACCTAGGCAAAAATAAGGGCTTTCCGGCGAACCAAAAGGGTTCGGGCAAAAATAAGAGATGAAATAAAAAAAATCTGTACACCCGGCAAGTCGAAAACCTGAAAAGGCGGCTTGGGAAAAAATGGGTATCCCGGTGGACTGAAAACCCGAAAGGGCGGTCCAAGCAAAAGTTAGGGATAAAGCGTAATACTATGTCTCATTGGATCACCTTGCATCCAGAATTCGGCATCAACTATCGGGCTCAGACGGTAATCAATCAGCTTCATCTTCAACTAAGCAGCAGAGTGATGAAACGCTTGAAGACATAAAGGCGATAGCAGAGTTGGAACCCAGTGGGATTATTTTTCACATAGCTGTTTTGTTTTTCACAAATTGTATAAACTCTATTTTGCTCGGCGGCGTTCTCTTACTAGGACGTTAGCCTCCTGTACATAAAAACGCTTATTTACAGGCAAACTTCAAAATCAATACAAGTTCAATTTTTCAGACAATTACCCATCGTTTTTCCTTTTTCTGTGCTGTTTTGCGAAGAACGTCCAATGTTCATTTTTGATATATGCATTTGACATTAATTGCTAATCATGAATATTTGCATGCGAAACAAAGGACTAATTACAGGTGACATTAGAAACAGGGGAAATAAAGAGTTGTCCAAGCGATCTAGTTGCTCTGTCCACCGAGGTACCAAGGTAGGTTCGACTGAAGAATGTAACCAAGTTACCTCAACTCCCCACAGAGTAAGACCAGATTCAGCAATACTCTCCCCAAGCAGAGTTGGTCTCCCATCAGCCCTAAAAAGGCACAGTATCTCCAGCAAGTCAGCGATACTCTCCCCCAAGCAGAGTTAGTCTACTGTCAGCCTTAAGAAAGTTGGGTATCCCCAGAAGATCTCAACATTCCCCAGCGGAGTATAGACATTCCTCAGCAAGCATCCCCGGCAGTCTTAATATAAGATTGTTCCCCGGAGGAATACAGACATCCAGTGGAACCATCCCCCAGTACAGTCTGAAAAGTTTCCCCAGGAAAGTGGAATCATCCTCCCCAGTGGATTATGAAGCTTATCCCCAGTAGATTCTGGAAGCTTATCACCTGCAGAGTACATACGTCTCTCCCTGACTTTATTCAGAGGTTATTTCCCACCAGAGCTTATAACTGGGTTATCCTCAGCTAATTACCACGGAAAGACTGTCCTCGGCGAAGTTCTTCCTATTCCCCAGCGGAGTTCATCAAATTCCCCAGCATAATTTATCAGTGGAATCCCCAGCGGAGCTCTCATCAAAACCTCAGCGAAGTATCTCTTCCCACAGAGTAATTCCCCGCCGAGTAATCTCTCCAACAAGTTTATTCCCCAACGGAGTCATCTTCTCCTACCAGTTTGTTCTTGCAACCATCATCCCCAGCGGAAGCGAAGAACTCTACTCTTCAACATCAGCCTAGGATTTAACAAGCTCCCGACATTCGTCAAGGATTTATTTTCCTAGACGAAAATACACTCATAAACATTTCACATTATCATACACTGTGACGCATGCATATACGCATCATATCACACGATCTCATTTATTCTTGAAAACATCATGACATCATGCATCTCATGCATCATGACATTGCATACAACTAATGTTTTTCCTTTTCAGGAAAAGGTCAATCCAAAGATGATTACTATCAACTATCGCAATTCCAGATTCGATACCTGTATCTAGCCAGGGCATATTTGTGAGTGATTGATTGTAGATTTGATTCCTGTATCTAGCTAGGGCATATCTGCACGAAGAGTTTGAAGATCAACCCCTGTAACAGGCCAGGAAATTATCTTTCGTTCTCAGGTCAGAGGTTTACACCTGTATCCAGCCGGGAAAGCTATCTCTACCAACCTTTTGCAAATTCCAGATTCGATTCCTGTATCCAGCCAGGGCATATCTGAAGACGAAAAATTCCAGATTCAACACCTATATCTAGCCAGGGCATATCTGTAGACGACCAAATTCCAGATTCGATACCTGTATCCAGCCAAGGCATATCTGTAGATGACCAATTCCATATTTGATTCCTGTATCCAGCCATGGCATATCTGTGAGTATTTGATTGTGGATTCGACACCTGTACCTAGCCAGGGCATATCTACATGAAGAGTTTAGAGATTCGATTCCTGTATCTAGCCAGGGCATATCTGTAGACGACAATTTCCAGATTCGACACCTGTATCCAGCCAGGGCATATCTGTAGACGACCAAATTCCAGATTCGATACCTGTATCCAGCCAGGGCATATCTGTAGATGACCAATTCCAGATTTAATTCCTGTATCCAGCCAGGGCATATCTGTGAGTATTTGATTGTGGATTCGACACCTGTACCTAGCCAGGGCATATCTGCATGAAGAGTTTAGAGATTCGATTCCTGTATCTAGCCAGGGAATATCTGTAGACGACAATTTCCAGATTCGACACCTGTATCCAGCCAAGGCATATCTGTAGACGATAAATTCCAGATTCGATACATGTATCCAGCCAGGGTATATCTGCATGAAGAGTTTAGAGATTCGATACCTGTATCCAGCCAGGGCACGTTTGTAAGCAACCTTTTGAAGTTCCGGATTTGATTCCTGTATCTAGCCAGGGCATATCTGTGAGCAACTAATTGTAGATTCGATACCTATACCTAGCCAGGGCATGTCTGCATGAAGAGTTTGAAGATCAACACCTGTAACAGGCCAGGAAACCATCTTCCTTTCTCAAGTACGCAAGTTCTCGCTAAGGAATCTCTTACGCGATCAACACTTCCAAATGGCATCTATAAGCCCATTCCCGACAAGGTTCTGTCACGTCTCCAGATGGCATCTATAAGCCCATCCCCCTATCCACCATCTCTCCAAATGGCATCTATAAGCCCATTCCCGCCATCACATTGCTGATACTCTACCATGAAAGTGCAAATTTCTGGGCACTTTAGTGTTCAATCATCTTCCACCTTCGGATCACGAAAGGCACGCAAGCCAATCTACATCCTCAGGTCTAAGAAGATTGAACAGGGGCAATTGTTGTACCCCAAAATTTTCCCTCCCATTTCCTTAATATTTTCTCACCACAAGACCCTTGGAGCTCAAGATCAAGTTAGGGTTTTCTCTGCTCAAGACTCCTCCTTGCACTGTTGACCCAAATTAGGGTTTGTGTTTGCACAAAGATGTTTTGACCTAAAATTCCCAAGATAACTTTCATGCTTCATGTTGGACTCACAAGTTTATCCATACAAAATTTCAAGCCTTGATTCCAATCTTTGCCCACTCAATTGGACAGTTGACCTAGAAATCAGCTGTATTGGGGAAAAAGTCAACTGTGGTCAATTGACAGTCAAACCTCATGATTTTTGACCCACACCAACATTATGAACTCATATGGACCATTTGATCAAGTTTTTATCATAATTCCACAAGAAATTTGATCAGATCACCAAAAAGGCAAAATTGTCATTTTTAGGGTTTTGACTGCACAAAGGCAATTTTTGACTGTTTGACCTGGCCAATGGCAATTCAAGCTCACATATGGACTCAAGGACTCAATTACATGGTCTTGACACATTCAACAAGTTCAAAAGATCCCAAATGCACAAGATTGACAGATGAATTTTCCAGTCAACTGATCAAAATTTGACTGTATACTGAAAAGTCAAACTTTGACTTTTTGGTCAAAATCAAGTGCCAAGATTCATTTTTCACCAAGACATGTCAAATTATGAAACTTGTTCATCAAGAAATCAAAAATTACAAATTAGGGTTTGAAATGAAGAATTTTCATAACTTAGAAATTTTCTAAGTTATGAAAATTCCTAATTTTTTCCTAACTTTGTCCCATCTTTTCATCAAGATACATTTGGATTCAAACAAAACTCAAAACATGAAAGTTATAGTCCATTGCAAAATCTAAAACTTTGATTCACAAAGTTTCCTCAAAAGAAGCTTGTAGCTCAAGTTATGATTTTTGGAACAAGGGTGGAAAACATTCTTAACTTAGAAATTTTTTGACCTATTTTAGGCAGGATTTTTGCCTAACTTCATGACCACTTTTCACATGCTTCCATTTGGAATTTCAACTTGCATTACAAAGATGGATTGTAGTACACATTCCAAGCTTTCCAAATTTTCCAAGAACTTCTCAAACACCCTTGTGGTTAGGGAGAATCGAATTTGTCAATATGGGCAAAAGTCACTTTGATTCATGGCCAAATGCATGTTCATAACTTAGGCATTTTTGAACTCAGCTTGCACAAGCTAGGTTACAGGCCTCTAATCCCTTTCTTACTCAATAATTAAATGCTAAACCATTGTGCCAAGATGTTATTTCATTCATTTGGGCAATACACACAAAATTAAGCCATAATTAGAAAAAGCATTTTAGCCATTTTGATAAAGTAGCACTTTATGTCAAAACACAAATCCAAGAGGTACAAGCCAGATCTTTTAGGCACAAGTTTATGGACTAATCCAACTGATCAAGGAAAGATTATGCAGCATGCTTGAGGGACCTGCCTTGGCCTATAACTTAACTTGACAACTTTTGCTTACATTGGAAGAAACTTGCGTATTGAACCACATCTCTCACTCCTGCAAGAACCAACTCAAGCAAACCTTGTAAACACATTCCATACTTCCTAACTGAGCTAAGGCACGACCTAACCACCTTCAATACCTCCCCACACATCAAAACACCATTTTGCTGCACAAAACAGGGCATCCCTGCAGATTGAGTTGCACAACTCAGTTTGCTCGTGCGTTTTGGCCAAAGCTTGTTCATACACATTCCCTACCATCCATACAAACTATCCCAAGCCTTGGAAACAGACTGTAACACCTCTAACCAAGTGTGCCATTTTCACTTTTCTCTCTTGCAGGTTGACTTCTGTAGCTTGATATAGCAAGATTCAAAGCACACCAAGCATTGGAGAAGCATCCCTGGACTTCAAGCAAGCTGTACAAGTCCTCACATTGCATTGAAAGTACCTCCATTGTTGAACACGATTCAAGTTGAACAGGTAAAAACATGGACTTCTATCTCTCAATCTAGGAAGAGTTAGGCTTAGGTTTATGAATGAAATATGCTCTACTCATGGCCCTGAAGCTACCCATGTCATTACTTTTCATTTATGTTGTGTGTACTGAGAGAATTTGGAACCTGAACATTAGAAAAAACTTAGGTAAGGAATTGGGGATGAAGAAATTCTCCTTCGTTTCTTAGAGTTAAGTCAAGTTCTTTATATGTCTGGATTCGTCTCTTGATGCTCTACATTTTTGGTGTTATGAGTTTTGCTTGAAAGTCCAGGAATCAGGAGTTAGGAAAACGCGCGTTGTTGTTCATTCAAACAAGTCTGGAGGTTGAAGATGACTGGCTTGGGCTGGGCCTGAGTCAGTCCTACTTTTTGCACCCCTTTTTCAATTTGCACCCCCTGGCCCATTATGTGATATATTTGTTATTTTTGACTTTTTCTTTTTGATTCTTATTTTATATTTTTATTCAAACATGAAAAAATATTAAAAATATTTTTCTCACATTTTTTACATTTTATTTGGTATTTATTTGTTTCATTTAGTTACATATGTAAATAAATATATATATATACTTTTATTTTAAAATACTAAAAAATAATACAAATACATTTTATTTTCTGATTTTATTTTATTTTATCTTTTGAAAACATTTCCTAAAAAATATACTTTTTTTGTAAATAATAAATATTTTATTTTTGTATATATTTAATATATTTAATATATAATATAAATACTTATATAATTATTAGAATATTTAGGATAAAAATACAAGAATAATACATTTTTTTATTTTCATTAATATTTGACCTCAAAAATCACTTTTTTACAATATACTTCCTTTTTATTTATTTTTTGTATATAATTAATAAATATTGTATATAATAAATAATAAATACTTTTTATTTAGCAAATTAGGGTTTTTGCCCTAAACCAATGAAAATACCCAAAAATTAACCTTTTTATTTTTGTTTATTTGTCACATAAAAAATACTTTTACATACATATAAAAATCATTTTTTGCATCTTGCATATTTAATGTATTTTATTTAATTATTGTACAATTAAATTAGCTTGTATATTCAATTTGGCTGTAATAGTTAGATTTAAATTTCTTGCTAAATATCCCCATTTGAACATTTGTACCCCCATCCCATAATTGTGTTGTAATAATTTAGAATTTTATTTTTCGCACTTTAAAGCTTTCTAAATATGCCATGATAGACTTAGGGCTTTGTATGCAAATAAAAAACAACAAATAGCTTGACCTAATTCAAAAGACAAAAAGCATGAAAATGGACAACACCAATCACACTTGCACCCCTAGGGTTATTCCACTTGTTGCCTTCAATAATGGGCCATGTTGCATGTTAAGTTTCTTTGGCAAAACAAAACAATATCAAATGATCATAGTCCCTCGATGACGCTTTCGAAAGTTGCCTAAAAATGATCAAGTCCCTTAAAGGAAAAAGTTGCCAAAGACACTTGGCACCATTGCAATCACGGTCTAAACGATGACCCGCGCCCGTCCCGTTAACATCCTGACACAAGATTGTCCACCAAATACAATGGTGGAACAAAATTGTTAAAAGGGTTAAAACATAGGAAAAACCGTTGAGTAAATTTAGGGGTAGACAACTATTAGTTACTTGATAAGCTTGCAAAACACACTTGCCTACTTTTCAAAATCCACTCCACAAACACTTTCAAAACAACTTTCAAAAACATTGAAAACTTTTCAAAAGATAAGTACACCTTTGTATACATTCAAACATGGATCATTACAAAGGTTGCCACAACAAATGGCCTCTTTTCAAAACATTTTCAAACCCACACACAAAGCACCATTTCAAACAATTGAAAACACAAGGCAAGTGATCTAAGCAAGTAACTAAGAGCCCATGGATAACCATGGATAGAAAGGGTGCTAATACCTTCCCTTTCTATAATCTACCCCCCGAACCCAAGAAAACATCTCAAAGGTTTTTGCTGTGCTTTTTAACCTTTCCTTAGGATAAAATAAAAAGTCGGTGGAGACTCTTGCTCAACCGAAACATTTGCGAAAACAAACGCAAAACCTCAAGTCAGTTCTCCCACCGTATCACACCAACATTAGGTAGAATTCCCTTGATCCCAACTTTAGGTCTACAAGCATGTTATCAAGTAGGATTGAGATTCCCCGTTTGTTTAGATTTTTCTTTTGGCATTCCTTTAAGAATAAAACTCTTTTTCTTGGTCAAATGCATAAAATATTCTAACATTACAAAAACCATTTTCCAATTTAAAAAACACCAACCAATGCAAACTATTTTTGTCTTCAGACATTTTCTTTTAAAACCATTTTGATAAGGGTATGTTGTTTCAAGTTCGAGCAACCTGGAAATGCTAAGTGTGCGAGTGGTCGAGCATGAGTCTCTTATTAGCTGCAACACCGAGAACGAGTTGTAATCCTAACCGCAAGGATACGAATATGGCATTATCCATAAAAAACATGCAACCAACCAAAATTTTTGAGGGGAACTACAAGTTCCTTGATCCCCATTTCACGGTCGGTGGTACCAAGGCACAAAGGTTCGAAATCGTGGTAGGCACATCTAATAACAACCTTTTTTGTAAATAATCATTTGCATTCATGCATTCCCTGTACAACCTAGCTTTAGGTTTCAGACACACCCTTTAGATTAGACAACAAGAGTGGATCCCGTAGAGTACAACGGACATGAGGGGTGCTAATACCTTCCCCTCGCGTAATCGACTCCCTTACCCATATTTCTCGGTCGTTTGATCATGATTTACTCCCCCCCTCCCCCAGGTTTAGTCGATGTTCACATTTCCCCTTGTTGCGATAAAAAAGGTTTGATGGCGACTTCATTGTATATTTTGATGATTTTTCCATTTGCTTCACTAACAAGACTCAAAGACTAGAAAAACTGGAAATAAAAGAACATGCATGTCAGAATGCAGTTAATTAATGCTTATGAATGAAATGGGAACAAAGTTCCAATATCTGGACAAACTGTTGTGATGTTGACAAGACCAGGTCAAAAGTAACAGAATCAAAGGTTCGGACTAATTCTGACTATTAGGAAAGCAGGTAAGTTGAAGGCATGTTTTCCTGTAAGAAACCTCACTCTATCTTACAAGTAAGTTTTAGTCTTGGACAGAACAAGGGTTCCGTTGTACCCCAAAATTTGCCCTCCCATATTTCTCAATACATTTCAAGTGAGGTCTTCAAATTGCTCAAAGAAGTCCAAGGTTTGACCAGACAAATTCTCTCCTAAGGCAGTGTACCCCAAATTAGGGTTTCATTTTGCATCAAGATGCTTGATTCCAAAGGATCCAAAATGCTCACCATTGTTCTAATATGTTCGCAAGATCATCCATGTGAAGTTTCAAGCCTTGCAGAGGAAGTTTGCTCAGTCAATTGCTCAAAAGCCTGAAAATCGACTGTGTTAGGGAAAAAGTCAATTGTGGCCCACATACAGTCAAACTTCAAGATTTTTGGTCAACATCCTCATTTTGAAGTATGATTTATCATTTGAACAAGGGTTGATCATGATTCCTCAAGGATTGCTCACAATTCATCAAAACCCAAAAGTTGCTAAATTAGGGTTTTGTAGGAAAAGTCAACTCAAATTTGATCAAGCATAACTTTCTCATATTTTATCAAAAATGACTCATCCAAATCTCATTTTGAAGAGGATGTAATTCCCTACAATTCATCTTCAGCTCACAAGTTCAAAATATGCACTCACAAGAAGATATAAATTTGGACATTATAGGTCATTTTGAAAAGTCAACAAAAACACCTTTTGGGCCAAAGCTTCATACATGAACATGAAAGACTCAATTGAGATGAGACCAAAAGGGTTGCTTATATGACATCTTAATCTTTCTAAAAAGTCCAAAAACACATCTCTTGGTTCAGAATTGAGAGAGTTATGTATTGGAAAAGTTGACCCTTTTTGCAAAATTGCCAAAAGTCAAATGTGTCCAAAATTGCATTTTTTGCCAAATGGGCCCAACTTTTTATGCTTGAACTGAGTTTGTAATGTGACCCACGACCCATGAGCCCTTCAACTTGTCATTCTTTTATTTTTGTTATTTATTTTGATTTTATTTCAATTAAATCAAATAAAATCAATATAAAATAGTAAAAATATCAAAAGCTAATTAAATCTTGAGATTTTGTGCATGTTTAGGTTCACTATACAGCTGGAAACAAGATCAAATCGTGCAAGGTTCAAAATGGACAGAAAAAGATTAGATTTTCTTATTTTGGAAAGATTTGCACAAGGATCAAATCATGAATCAATAATCATAATTGGAGAAGATTTGAAACAAAATTGTAACCCTAATTCATTCTTAGATACATAAGGGACAAGGGCAGACCAAAAACAGGAGGTTGGAGGCGTGCAAAGGAGAGAACAAATCTCAAAAATTCAAGAAAAAGTTGCAAACTGATTTCCCAGTTTCAGTCCTTCTCAAGCCATTCTAACCATCCCAATCATTTGCTGGACATCCCTGGATCGAATTGCAACCATTAACAAGATTCCCCATGTTCAGAATCACACTGTAAGGTTCACACGGTTCATCTATTTTCTTGAATTCGAATATCTTAATTCTGGCATATTTAACATGATTTATTAGCATATTCTTAATCCTTGAGTTGTTTGCAAGCTAATGGTTATGATTAATTGCATTTTTATTGACTGTATACCAAGATGCCATGGCTAGAGTTCGTGCTCTGTTTTTAGGGGTTTTTGATACAGGAACAATTGGCCATTAATAATGGTACCATGATGCTCGTGAGGTTGCAACGAGTTGATTGGTACCATTGGTTGTGATTTATCATACATGGACAGGATTTTAGAGTGGACAAGGGTTGTACCTACGCCCAATGTCCGTAGGTAAAAGTGTTTGATCTCTAAAACGACAGAGGCGACGAAGAAGACGATGGCGTGGCATGTTGTGAATGGGAAGTTTGTATCTGCGCGCGTTTTAAGAATTAATATTTTGTTTTATCATATAATGTTTGTTTGTTGTCATTTGTATAACTAACATGGCCAGCTCAGATGGCAAGCGTGCAGTGGGGGAAGGCTCAAGGACCTAGGTTCGATCCCCAGGTCCCAACATTGCTTCATATTATTTTTCTTGGCATAATTAGGTGCACAAGTGTCCCATGAGTCCACCATGCATCATCAGCGTCCAACCATCAGATCATCAAGGCTGCAGATCCAACGCCTTCTCCCATGAGGGTCCATCATGCGCCCAGTCAAGCAGGAACACAGGATCTGGCAAAGTCAATGGGGCCAGGAATTGTTGGGCCAAGAAATTGCCATCAACACCCCCTCCTTTTGCTAATACCAGGCCCATTCTTTCTCTTTTCTTTTTCTTCTTCTTTTATTTAATTCAATTTACTTAATTGTTTTTTTAACTAAATTAATTTCTTTTTTCATAAAAAATCATAAAACCAAGTTTCACAAAAATTAGAATTAGGTTTTATTTTGTCAAATTTAATTTTAATGTTAGTTTAATTTAATTTAGGTTAATTCTAACTTTTTATATATTTAAAATTAATTAGAAAAATTAGGGTTAGCTTGTGATTTAATTTTTATTTCTTTCTCAAATAAAATGAAAAATACAAAAATAGGTTAATTTAATTATTTTTCTTAAATTAAAATTAAATTAGTAATTAGTTTTTTTTTATTGATTCAATTAAACTTAATCTTCTCAAAATAGAAAAAAAAATGATTTCTTCTTAAAAATTACAATTAGGTAGATGGGGTCAAAACCCTAAATCTCTCGTTCTCGATTCATCGCGCGCGTTTATTGTTTTTTCAATATTAATGTAACTGCTCACAGTATGTAATAGTTTAATTAGGATTTTCTTTATTTATCGTCTTTTACGGGTTTTTGGCTATGTAATTAATCCCTACCCCGAAGCCTTGTAATAGCGTAGGTTTTTTATTTCCCGCATTTTAATTCTCTCAAATATTAACTGTTTAGATGTATGGATTGTATGACAAGATTGCATGATAATTTAAAATGGCTAGAAAAACCTAATGTGCAAAGATAATAACTGAAATCAAATCACTTGCACATGCGCACTCCTAGGGTATACTCTCACTTCGGTTGCCTTCGGTAAACGATCATTAAGTATAGGGTGTCTTAGTGGTTGCCCTCCAGTCTAACAAAGATCAAAAGTCCCGTTCGGAAATGTTGCCTCGGAAACGTCGCCTCGGAAATGTTGCCTCGAATATGATCTTAAGACTCTAGGGTTATTACTAAGACGTCCTAACATTGCTTTAGTGATCGTACGTCCCTTTCGAATTGACCCTTACAACTCTGACGATGGTGCTACCTATTTCTCAATAGTAGGATAGCATTGTCCAAAGGAAAGAAGAACAAAAATAATCTTTTTTCGAGTAGGTAGATAGCTGTTAGGTACTTGCTCAAATCAAACTTTTCACACCAACACTTTTCAAACAAAGTTTTTTTTTAAAACAACTTCGTAACACTCTTGAGGACAAAAACAAGGGTTAAAACAAAGTAAAACAAAACTTTTCAAAACAAACACACACAAGCAATTTTTAAAAGACGAGCAAGTACCTAAGATCCAATGGAAATCCATGGATAGAAAGGGTGCTAGCACCTTCCCTTTCTATAATCTACCCCCCGTACTCAAAATCTCGAAAAATGAACTTTTCTGTGCTTTTTTCCTTTCCAGATGGATAAAATAAAAGTCAGTGGCGACTCTTGCTTACCGCGACATTTTGCGAATAAAAAACGGAAAACACAAACCATCATTTTTCAAAACAGTCGGTTCTGCCACCGTATCACAGAATTGGCGACTCTGCTGGGGACTTATAAGTGGGGTATATCTTAGGATCTAGTTCATCATAAATTGCTTCTCTTGTTTGTTTTGGTTGCTTTACTTTTAAGGGTTTTGTTTGGGAGTTACTATAGATCCTAACCCGAATCTGGGGAGGCCTTTTAGGTAAGTAGCAATAAACTGTGAGGGAACTGTACGGTATAGACCGATACGGTTGAAGCAGTAGATACGTTTATGTGGCGCATTGGTTGGTACCAGTATCCCTTGTGGAGAAACGAGGAGAATACGGGGCTGCTACGTGTGTCGTTAAGCATCAACTGACCTTAGAACCCTTAATCGACCAACTTGGCCATTAGAAAGTAGCGAGATATCCGACCTCGGTGTAAATCTGAGAACTGGTTGATACTCGATGCTACACTCATTGAGACCATACTCTCGAGATAGTTCCGGCCACAAGAAAAGATTGTGTGAGCTGAAACCATGACCGATGGAGGATGGTCAGTGATATTGAGAACCTCTAGAACCCGGTTACTTTTGCTAGGATAGGTTGAAACCAACTTAACTTCAAGAGGGTAATACCTTTGACCTCATGCAAGCCTTAAACTTAAGGGCTTTTGTGTGACTTGTTTGCCTTTGCCATGCCTATTATCTTCTATACCTGTGTTTCTTTTATCATGACATCATGCATCATAACATAGCATACATGTTTCATTACACTAACCATTTCAAAGACCAAGGGAATTTATCTTTGTTCTGTTTTGCATATTATGGCTTCCGTGCGCAGAAATACCATCCGAGTTAACTTTGTGCAAATACTTGCTCAACTTAACGAGTTAGCCTCAAGAGTTTCTGAGAATTTTATGTTCATTAAGAGACATGGTCAGCTTCTTAGCCTGGTTACCTCAAAGCTTGATGAGCAGATGATGAGTGTGCTTTTCCAGTTCTTCGATCCTGTGCATCATTGTTTCACCTTCCCAAATTATCAGCTGGTTCCCACTTTGGAAGAGTTCTCTCACTTATTAGGCATATCCATCCTTGAGCAGATGCCCTTCACAGGTATGGAAGAGGCTCCTAGGCCAGAAGACATTGCCTCAGCTCTACATCTGAAACGGGCTGATGTAGTATCCAATTGGGAAACACGAAGCGGGTCGAAGATTTCTTAGCCAAATTTCGGATGGATCAGGCTCAGTTGTTCTGGGATAACTTAGATTTTCAGGCTTTTGAAGATATCCTGGCTCTCCTTATCTACGGTTTGGTTCTCTTCCCGAATCTGGATTCCTTTGTAGATGTAAATGTTGTCAAGATTTTCCTTTCTCGTAATCCTGTGCCTACTCTACTGGGTGATATCTTGCATGACCTCTACACTCGTACTATGCGAAGAAGAGGGACTCTCATGTGTTGCATGTCGTTGCTTTCAAGGTGGTTTATTTCTCACCTCCCCAAGTCTGTGTTGAAAAATGAAGAAGGTTTGGGATGGTCTTACAGGATAATGTCACTTGCCCATACAGACATTCTTTGGAGTTCCCGGGCTATGGAAGACACCGCTGTCATTGATCGTTGTGAGGGATATCCTAATGTCCCATTGCTTGGAATCAGAGGGGGTATAACCTACAACCCTTGTCTAGCTTTGCGACAATTTGGCCGTGCTCAGAGAGATGGTCCCCGTGAGCTGCTTCTTGAGAATATTGCATTCGACTACAAGGAGGACATTAACGAGCACCGCCGGAGGTTTATACGAGCTTGGGGCATGGTGAACAAATCTGACCCCCGAGAGCTGGGACCAAGGACTTCCCTTCCTATGCAGCCTTATCTCCAATGGGTCCGAGCTCGTTCCCAGAAGCTTGGGATGCCTTATGAAGCCGTATTTCCAGTGATTATGGAGCCCACCAATGAAGAGGGCATTCCTTACACAGTTCTTTATCCTTACATGCCCACTGATCCTGGGGCATTGCAGAGGTCTTCGATTCAGCTGAAAGAGGAAAGGGATACTTACCGAGAAAAGTACCATGAGCAAGAAAGGAAGATTTTGAAGCTCACCAGGCAGCTCGAGGAGGAAAGAGTGATCAATGACTATGTCAGCACCAAGAGGAAGTGTCCATGGGATTTTTGATTTTTCTTATCTAGTTTTAGATTTGTTTTCCATTTATTTCTTTGTAAACGCCTCAAAGGCATTGTCGAACCTTTTTACAAGTTAATCTAATAAAGTTTGTTTATTTTTGGTTTACAAATTTAAATTTCCCAAAGTCTTTGAAATCATTACATACGCATTCCATTATCATGCACACCATTACAGGTACAAGTACGGGTTTCTCATCTTCTTCGCTGTTTATTTCAGCAGAAATATCTTATGATCAAGCCATCAAAGATCTTCAGGCACAGAACGCCCAATTCCAACAGATGTTCTTAAGCTTGGCTAAAGGGAAGGAGGATTTGAAGACCCTGATTCTGAAAGAAAAGAAGAAGAAGGTTGGTGTTCTGAACATGGGTAGAAGATTCAGAGAAAGGATAAGACAATCAGCTGATCTGACCTCTTCATCCAAGGAAAGGGAGAACCAAGAAGAAGAAAAGGGCCTCAGCCCTACAATCTCTGATAATGATATTGATTTTGATGATGAACAATATCCTCCTGCTGAGGATAGATACAAGCAACTAGAAGACCGTCTGATTGCTATAGAGATTCAGAAGATCCCTGGTTTGGATTTCCGAGAACTAGGATTGGTATCGGGAGTGGTGATCCCTCATAAGTTCAAGGCTATGGTTTTTGCCAAGTGCGATGGAGTATCCTGTCCAAAACTCCATCTCCGCTCATACGTCAGAAAAATCCAACCTCACACGGTTGGTAGAAATTTGTGGGTGCATTTATTTCAAGATAGTCTGTCAGGGACTCAACTTGAATGGTTTTATCAGTTGGAAGGAGCCAATGTCAGAAACTGGGAAGACCTTGCTACTGCTTTTTACAAGCAGTATCAATATAACACCGACCTTGCTCCCACTCGTACTCAGCTCCAGGGTATGTCTATGTGTACAAGTGAAGGTTTTAAGGACTATGCTCAGAAGTGGAGAGACTTAGCTGGAAGAGTCCAACCCCCTTTGTCTGATAGGGAATTGCTTGACATGTTTCTGGGGACGCTATCTGGTCCATTTTTCAATCATCTGATCGGCAGTTCGTCATATGGGTTTACTGAGTTGATTTTGACTAGAGAGAGAGTAGAAGTTGGTATCCGAAGTGGTAAGATACAGAAGGACACTTCATCAAGTGCAGTAAAGAATCCTTTCACTGGTAAGAAAGAAGCTAGTGCAGTCTACGGCCCGAGGGGCCAAAGCAAACCTGAACACCGTCAAGCAGTAAATGCGGTAGTGATATCAAGACCCACAGTTGCTCCACAATGCAACAATCAACAAAGGGTGGAAAGACCACAAAGACAGTACACTCCGCTCAATATTACCTTGTCTCAAATTCTACCACAATTATTGAAGACCAATCTGGTAACTCTGAGGGAGGCCCCGAAGAACCCCAACACCACATCTCCCCACTATAACCCGAATGCCCGTTGCGCCTATCACTCTGAAAGTCCAGGTCATGATACCAACAACTGTTGGGCCTTGAAAAATAAGGTGAAAGACTTGATCGAAGCCAAAGAGATTGAGTTTGACGCTCCGGAGAAGCCCAACGTCATAACTGCTCCCATGCCCAAGCATGGTCATGGAGTAAATGCTGTTGACGATGATTTATTTGTGACCTCCGTGGAAGAAATTTCTACTCCTTTGATGACAGTTAAGAAGAATTTGTTGTTGGCCAGTTTATTTCTGGGTTGTGGTGAAGGTTGCCACATATGTTCAATTCTTCCTGCTGGTTGCCACTTATTGAAATCAGGTGTTCAGGGCCCGATGGATAACAAAGAGATCCTGTTCGAAAAGACTATGATTCTGTTGGTCCCAATTCAAGATGTTGCCATCATAACCATTTCCGCCAATCTTTCCAAGGTTTCCTCGAGAAAACCTGTTAGGATTACACCCGTCCCAAGAATTTCTCCATTAATAATTATTGTCCCTGGTCCTATCCCATACACTTCGGATAAGGCTGTCCCTTGGCATTATGGGGATGATGTGTATTACCATGGAGTTAAACAAGACTTAAAAAGTGAGGAAGCTGAGGTTGATGTCAGTAATATTGTCGGGGCTAGCAAGGTCACCAGAAGTGGAAGACTCTTTTCTCCCGAGGTTTCCCCTATGACTGTTCACAAACTTGTTGTTATTCCATCTGCTGGTACATCATCTACCATCCCGGTTCCTATTCCAGTTATCACTCCCGTTGCCGAGCCATCTCGGGCTCGGGGCAAATAAATAATAGGTGAGCCTGCCCGAACGGAGGCGCCTAAGAAGATCATTGTAGAAACCTCGAAGCAAGAGATAGAATAAATTCTGAAGATTATCAAGAAGAGCGACTACAACGTAGTCGAGCAGCTGGGGAAGACCCCGTCAAAAATTTCCATGTTATCCTTGTTGTTGTGTTCTGAAGCCCATGCAAAGGCTTTAATTGCATTCCTCAAAACTGCACATGTGCCACAAGAAACTTCAGCCGATCAATTCAAAGAATGCGTAGCTAGTTTGACTCCCGATGATGGGTTGGATTTCTCAGACGCAGATCTGACTACTAAAGGAAGAAATCACAATGATGCTCTACACGTCTCGATCGAGTGCAGGGGCACTACCATGTCCCATGTACTGGTGGATACTGGGTCCTCATTGAATGTTCTGCCAAAAAAGGCGTTAGACCGTCTGGACTGTGAAGATTGTATTCTGAAGCCAAGCAATATTGTGGTCAGGGCTTTCGACGGGTCGAAAAGGTTGGTGCACGGGGAGGTGGACGTCCCTTTTAAAGTTGGCTCTCAGATTTTTTCATACACCTTCTATGTGATGGATATTACACCATCGTATTCTTTCTTGTTAGGTCGTCCTTGGATTCATAAGGTTGGGGCAGTGACTTTCACGCTCCATCAAATGTTGAAATATCCGGTAAAGGGGAAATTGTCACGGTACGAGGTGAAGAGGAGTATGTGGTGAGTCATCTCAATTCCTTTTGCTACATGGAGATGGATGGGGAATTCATCAAAACCCCTTGTCATAACTTTGAAGAGGTCCCCCAGACTTTGGTGTCAACTGAAATTGCTACCGACAAACCTCCGATGAAGATGGCATCTCTCAAAGATGCCAGGGCTCTAATTGAAGAATGTGGGTGTACAAATTAGGGTCATCTCCTTGATTTCACGCACAAAACTAACAAATTTGGTTTGGGCTTTACTACAGGGGCTCAAAGGGCTGTTAGACGCGCGCGGATTGGAAGACCTCCTATGCATATCAGCAATCCGGGAGTTAATGCAATGGGAGATGGTGAAGAAGACTCAGATATCGACAGTTGGATCTACCCAATGACCAATGGTGGATTGAAAAACTGGACGATGAAGGACTTCATACCTGTTTCTTTTATTCCACAGTAATTGACTTTTGTTTTGAAAGTTGTAATAAACAGTTTTAAACTTTACGGTCCAGTGCCTTGCCCGAGGCCCTTTGGCCTTGCTTGTGAGGGCTTATTATTTGTCATTTTCATATATCATTAATAAAGCATTGGATGTTTATTGCATTACAAATTTTGCGCTCTTTGTTTTTCTCTTTTCTGTCTCTCACTTTATCAAAACAGCTATTCTCTTACACACACTCACGTATCATAATGCAGACCCATATCCACTATGGATCCCATTGATAACGACTCTGCTATTTCCAGTTATGACTTTGAAAATTTGATCAACCAAGCCGAGGATGAAGGTGAGGATTATTGTGAGGTGCTTGGAGAACTTGCTAGACTATTACAGCAGGAAGAGAGGGCCATACAACCTCATGAAGATCCAGTTGAGTCAGTAAATTTGGGTACATAGGAAAACAAGAAAGAAGTCAAGATAGGTGCGAATCTGGAGCCTAGTGTCAAGCAGCGGTTGATACAAATGATACGCGACTATGTTGAGATCTTCGCCCGGTCCTACAAAGATATGCCTGGTTTAGACACCGATATTGTGGTTCATCGCCTGCCAACTAAAGAAGATTGTCCTCCGGTAAAGCAGAAGGTTCGTCGTATGCGCCCTGAGATGTTTGAGAAAATCAAAGCTGAAGTCATGAAGCAATTTGACGTGGGGTTTTTAGCTATCACTTCTTATCCGCAGTGGGTTGCCAACGTTGTTCCGGTGCCTAAGAAGGATGGTAAGGTACGGATGTGTGTAAACTATAGAGATCTAAATAGGGCGAGCCCCAAGGATGATTTCCCACTTCCTCATATCGATGTTCTGGTCGACAACACCATGCACCATAAGATATTCTCCTTTATGGATGGTTTTTCTGGTTACAATCAGATCAAGATGGCTCCCGAGGACATGGAGAAGACAACCTTCGTTACACAGTGGGGCACCTTCTGTTACAAGGTCATGTCGTTCAGATTGAAGAATGCTGGGGCAACTTATCAGCGCGCCATGGTCGCTATGTTCCATGACATGATTCACCATGAGATTAAGGTTTATGTTGATGACATGATAGCAAGATCCCAGACTGAGGAAGAGCACCTTGACCATCTCCAGAAACTGTTCGACAGGTCGAAGACGTACAAGCTCAGGTTGAACCCGAACAAGTGCACCTTCGGGGTAAGTTCTGGTAAGCTGCTGGGTTTCGTCATCAATGATAAGGGTATCCAGGTGGACCCTGCCAAGGTAAAGGCCATACAGGAGATGCCGGCTCCCCGCATAGAAAAAGGAAGTTAGAGGCTTTTTGGGACGTCTGAATTGTATTGCCAGGTTCATTTCACACCTGACCGCTACTTGTGAGCCAATCTTCATGCTGCTGAAGAAAGATCAAGTGATAGAATGGAATGATGAATGTCAGGCCTCTTTCGAAAGAATCAAGGAATATCTCCAAGAGCCACCAATTCTGATGCCTCCCGTTGAAGGAAGACCCTTGATTTTACACTTGATAATACTGGATAGTTCAATGGGGGTGCGTGCTAGGGCAGCATGACGAGTATGGCCGAAAAGAGCACGCTATTTACTACCTTAGCAAAAAGTTTACCGACTGTGATACCCGATACTCATTTCTCGAGAAAACTTGCTGTGCTTTGGCATGGGCTGCTCGTCGGCTGAGACAGTATATGCTGACTCACACTACCCTATTGATATAAAAAATGGATCCAATCAAGTATATTTTCGAGAAGCCCGCTCTCTCCGGAAGGATAGCAAGATGGCAGATGATCCTAACTGAGTATGACATCCAATATACAACCCAAAAAGCAATCAAGGGGAGTGTATTGGCGGATCATTTGGCGCATCAGGCAATGGATAACTACCAATCCATGAATTTCGAGTTTCCATATGAGAAGATCATGTTGGTGACCGACTGTGAAGAACCTGGACCGGATAAAGGACCCGAGGAAGGATCCCGATGGTCTATGTATTTTGACGGAGCCTCAAACGCGTTAGGTAATGGCATTGGCGCTATGATCATATCTCCTGAGGGCTGTCATACTCCATTCACCGCCCGATTATGTTTTAACTGCACCAACAATATGTGGAGTATGAAGCATGTATCCTGGGTCTTCGAGCTGCTATTGACCTGAGGATTAAGTTCTTGAGTGTATTCGGAGATTCTGCTTTAGTGATCAGTCAGATCAAAGGCGAGTGGGACACGAAGCACCCAAATCTTATTCCTTACAAAGAGTATGTATTGACGTTGCTCCCACACTTTGTGGAGATAACCTTTGAACACTTCCCGAGAGAGGAGAATCAGTTAGCGGACGCGCTAGCTACCATGTCTTCTATGTTCAAATTCAGGTGGGACAATGAAGCTCCCCAAATTACCATTGAGAGGTTGGACGAACCCGCACATTGATGTCACATTGAGACGGAAAAGGTAGCAGATAAACCTTGGTTTCACGAGGTAAGGAAGTATCTTGAGGCTCAAGAGTACCCCGAGGGTGCATCTGTTAATGATAAGAAGTTCTTGAGAAGGTTCGCTGTGAAGTTCTTCATCAGTAATGGGATCCTTTACAAGCGTAACCGCGATTGAACCTTACTGCGGTGTATGGACCAGAGCGAGGCAGAAAGGATCATGGCAGAGCTACATGAAGGTACCTTTGGAACTCATTCCAGTGGATATACCATGGCAAAGAAAATCCTACGGGAAGGATATTATTGGTCCACTATAGAAGCCGATTGTTATCAGCACTCTCGGACCTGTCATAAGTACCAAGTCTATGCTGATAAGGTGCATGTACCTCCGGTTCCCCTGAATGTTTTGACAACTCCTTGGCCTTTTGAAATGTGGGGCATCGACATGATAGGTGAGATCAGACCTACTGCGTCTAACGGACATCATTTCATTCTGGTAGCAATTGATTATTTTACGAAGTGGGTTGAGGCAGCTTCCTTTGCTACAGTAACCAAGAACGTTATGGCACGGTTTATCCGAAACAATATAATATGTCGATATGGTGTACCAGAGAGGATCATTACTGACAATGGTACAAATATCAACAATATGATGATCACCGAGCTCTACAAACAGTTTAAGATACATCATCATAACTCTTCTCCCTACCGTCTGAAGATAAATGGGGCTGTTGAAGCAGCAAATAAGAACATCAAGAAAATTGTGCAGAAGATGACGGTGACATACAAAGACTGACATGAGATGTTACCATTTGCTCCTCATGGGTACCGTACCTCAGCACGGACATCAACAGGAGCAACACCCTACTCTTTGGTGTATGGCATGGAGACAGTCTTACCCATTGAGGTCCAGATACCCTCTCTCAGGATTACGAAGGATGCAGGTTTGAGCGAAGATGATTGGATTCAGATCCGACTTGACCAGTTGAATTTAATCGATGAAAAGAGACTTACTGCTATTTGTCATGGTCAGACGTATCAAAAGCGAATAATCAAGACTTTTAACAAGAAAGTCAGACGTCAAGAATATCAAGTCGAGGATCTAGTGATCAAGCGTATCATACTACCTCAAGGTGATCCCAGGGGCAAATGGACCCCCACATATGAAGGGCCATTTGTGGTTAAGAACATTTTCTCGGGAGGAGCTATGATTCTAACCACCATGGATGGTGACGACCTTCCTCACCCCGTCAATGCAGACATAGTTAAAAAATACTACACCTAATCAAAGACCCGCTAGGTTGACTGACCTAGGAAAAAATAAGGGCTTCCCGGCGAACCAAAAGGGTTCGGGCAAAAGTAAGGGATGAAAATGAAAAAAAAACTATACACCCGGCAAGTCGAAAACCTGAAAAGGCGACTTGGGAAAAAAAGGGTATCCCGATGGACTGAAAGCCCGAAAGGGCAGTCTCGGAAAAAAAATAGGGATCAAAGCATAACACTATGTCTCATTGGATCGTCTTGCGACCAGACTTCGGTATCGACTATCAAGCTCAGGCAATGCAAATCAATCTGATCTACCTTCGACCAAGTAGCAAAGTGATGAGACACTCGAAGATATAAGGGAAATAGCAGAGTTGGAACCCAGTGGGATTGTTCACATAGCTGTTTTTTTCTTTATTTTTCACGAATTGTATAAATTCTATCTTTCGGCGGCGTTCTCTTACTAGGACGTCAGCCTCTTGTACAAAACGCCTATTACAGGCCAATTTCAAAAATCAATACAATTCATTTTCACAAGAAATTTCGACTTGTTTTTCCTTTTCTGTTTTGTTTTGCAAAAACGTCCAATAATTCACTTTTGATATATGCATTTGAAAATAATTGCTGCTCATAAATATTTACATGTGAAACAAAAGACAATTACTCGTAATTCCAGAAACAGGGGAAAATAAGAAATGTCCAGACCTTACAGTTGCTCTACCCACCATGTACAGGGATAGAGCCAACTTGAGAATATAACTAAAGATATATACACTCCCCGCAAAGTAAGAAGTATCCAAAGACAGTGGTGTTAGCTCTCCCCAGCCGAGGTTCATAATCACGAATGAGTCGGCAAAATTCTCCCCAAACAAAATTTATCTATCACCAGCAATAGAAGTTCACCACCAGCTGGGTTTATTTCTCCAAATCAGTAGATCGTCCCAACAGAGTATCTCTCTTCCCCACAGAGTCATTCTCCCATAAGGATTATTCTCAAACAGAGTCTCTCCCGGCGGAATATTCTCGAGCAGAACGGACACAAGTCTCCAGCTAATCATCTTCGGTCACTATCCCCAGCGAGAACGAAGAACTCGACTCCTTATACTCTCCAACAGCAGTCTAGGATTTATTCTCCCCAGCCGGAAGATGTCACAAGAACATTGCATATCCATACATCATGGCATACACATATGCATCATACAGCACAATCTCATTTATTTTGAGAACATCATTACTCAATACATTTCATACATCATGACATTACATACGACTAACTCTTTACCTTTCAGGGAAAGATGAGATCAAGTTATCATAAGTTTTCTCTGGTTCAGTCAAATCGATACTAAGATTTCTATTCCAGTTCAAGCTATGAAGCCTGGAAATCGACTGGTTAATATCTTGATCTCTCCAAAATACTACGAAGCCTGGAATCGACCAGATAGTGTTAGAACAATGTTTGAATCTAGTACCCTATATTTAAGTTTTGATGATAACAAAGTGAAAAGATATAGTAGTTAAATATTTTATGATTGAATTATATGCTGCCTAAAATTACTATGCTCTGACTTGCAGATATGCTGATTAAAATAAGCAAGATCACGTTTTCAGCATCAGAATATGAGTTTGCACATCAGCATCAGAAGTTGCTGAATCAGAACGTCAAGATCAGATGATCAACGCTTGCACATGCTGAAGCTTGATGAACAGAACTGCGCGTAAAACACTCTGATACAGAAACAAATTAGTTCATCAGCAGCGAAGCAGAATCAGAATGAGCCAAGCCAGATCGTGCATTGAAGAAGCAACGGTACTGTGCATTGAAAGCTAATCAATACCAACGGCATCATTCTAGACAAGATCTGCTCAAAAAGGAAAGCTTGTTAATAACATTGAATCAAGAATATTTGCTTCAACGTTCATCTTCTCAAAGTGCTATATAAACCAAGCTTTGAAGATTATCACGGCTAATGCTTCCAAACTCTCTACACGCACAAAGCTGAACAGTAATCTTCACTCTACAAGTTTTGCTAAACCACCAAACTCTGATACTCTATTAGCGTTTAGCATCTTAGTATTCTAAGCTTCATTTGTGTAAACATCACAGTTGTGATATAGTTTTTGTAGAAAACATTCATACACACTTGTTCATTCCTTTGTAAGAAAGTGTTGCCTTGACAAACCGGATTGTGGTTTGAATCAAGAAGGTTTTAGCAGTTGCTAAAGCAGATTTGTATTCAGTTGAATATAGTGAATTAAGACCTCGTTGGAGAGAGGCGAAATCACCTTGAACGGGTGGACTGGAGTAGTTTGAGATCAAACGAACCAGGATAAAAATACCTTGTCATTTGCTTTAAGTTTCCAGTTTTACAATTCAACCCCCCCCTTCTTGTGTTTTTCACCCCTTCAATTGGTATCAGAGCGCCTGGTTCTGAGCTAAAACACTTAACCGTGTCAGTAAAAGATCCAGCGTCAGAAAAACACTATGGCAGGAAACAACTCTCATTTCAGCAATGATAACAATGAGGATAGAGACAGATTCAGCGGCAAACCTCCAGTCTTTGATGGAGAAAACTTTGACTACTGGAAAGACAGAATTGAAAGCTTCTTTCTAGCACATGATGCTGATCTGTGGGATATGGTGACAGATGGATACACGCACCCTGTTAATGCAACTGGTCAGAAGATTGATAGAAAATCAATGACTGATCAACAAAAGCGTGATTTCAAGAATCACCATAAGGCTAGAACCATCCTCCTCAGTGCTATCTCCTATACTGAGTATGAGAAGATCTCCAACAGAGACACAGCTAAGAACATCTTTGATTCTCTCAGAATGACGCATGAGGGCAACGTCCAAGTCAAGGAAACAAAGGCTCTGGCGCTCATTCAGAAGTATGAGGCGTTTAAAATGGAAGAATCTGAATCCATTGAAACTATGTTCTCCAGATTCCAGATTCTGGTAGCTGGTCTCAAAGTTCTGGACAAAGGGTACTCTACTGCTGACCATGTCAAGAAGATAATCAGAAGTTTACCCAAGCAGTGGAGGCCTATGGTTACTGCTCTGAAGCTGGCGAAAGATCTCAACAAAATCACTCTGGAGGAACTTATAAGCTCCCTCAGAAGTCATGAGATAGAGCTGGAAGCTGACGAGCCTCAGAAGCAAGGTAAGCCTATAGCTTTAAAATCTAACAGAAAATCTGAATCTAAAGTTTTGCAGGCAGTTGAAGAAACATCTGATGGATCCTCATCAGAAGAAGACGAGCTTTCTCTTCTCTCCAGAAGAGTAAATCAACTGTGGAAGCAAAGACAAAAGAAATTCAGGAATCCCAGAAGATCTGATCAGAACGAGTCTTCTTCCAGATACAGAAGAACAGATTCTTCCTCTGGATACAGAAGATCTGAAGGCTCCTCAGGTAGCAAGAAGCCAAATACAAAAGACATCATCTGCTACGAGTGCAATGAGCAAGGTCACTACAAGAGTGACTGTCCAAAGCTTCAGAGGGAAAAGCCAAAAAGGAAGTTTGGAAGAGAGAAGAAGAAAAGTCTCATGGCCACATGGGATGACTCTGACTCGTCTGAAGCTGACTCAGAATCAGATGATGAAAGGGCGAACATAGCGCTTATGGCTAACATTCCAGATGACAGTGAAGCTTCTGACTCAGACTCAGAATCAGACACAGAAGAGGTATTCCCTAACTTCGCTGTTAATTTTACAAAGGCTGAACTTGCTGAAAGCCTCAATGAAATTCTGGAACGTTATCAGCAGATTAGAGCTAAATTCAGAGATCTGAAAAGAACTCTTGAATCTGACTCTAATAAGTCTGAGAGTCTCAAATTGGAAAACTCTGAGCTGAGAGATAAAATTTTAAAATTAGAAAACTCTTTACAAAACTCTCAGAAGGAACCAATTGCTGAAACTCCCAGCAACGCTGATGAGATCATCAAGGAGTATGATCATAGTTTCCAGAAGTTCCTTGCTAAAAGCATAGATAGAAGCAGAATGGCTTCAATGATCTATGGAGTTAGCAGAAACGGCAGGAAAGGAATAGGATACCTAGGTAAGGTTCCTACACCTAAAAATGTCATGGATTTAGTTATTAAACACACTCCTCTAAATTCACACTTTGTGTATGGTCACACACATGACATCAAATATACTAGTAGTAATCACTTTGTGAAACCAAAATTCAACCAGAGTTTTGGTAAAACTAACAAATCAGGACCCAAGAAGATCTGGGTACCTAAGGATAAAATAATACATGTTGCAGATATCTTTAGCAGCAAGTCAGAAACACCAGTCATGGTACCTGGACTCTGGCTGCTCACGTCACATGACGGGAAGAAGGCATATGTTCCAAAGCCTGGAACTTAAGCCTGGAGGCCACGTTGGCTTTGGAGGCAATCAGAGGGGAAAGATAATTGGCTCTGGAACTGTAGGTAACGGAAATCTTCCCTCTATTAATAATGTTCTGCTTGTTGATGGATTGATGCATAACTTGTTATCCATAAGTCAATTAAGTGATAACGGTTATGATATAATCTTTAATCAAAAATCATGTAAAGCTGTTAGTCAGAAAAATGGGACTATCCTATTTAATGGTAAGAGGAAAAACAACATTTACAAAATCAAACTTTCTGAACTTAAGAGTCAGAACGTAAAATGTCTTCTGTCTGTTAACAACGAGCAATGGATCTGGCACAGAAGATTGGGACATGTTAGTATGAGAAGAATATCTCAGATTAACAAACTCAATCTGGTCAGAGGACTTCCAAATTTGAAGTTCAATTCAGATGCTCTGTGTGATGCATGTCAGAAAGGCAAATTTGCAAAACCCTCTTTTAAATCCAAAAATGTTGTTTCTACCTCTAAGCCATTAGAACTTCTGCACATTGACTTATTTGGACCAGTTAAAACTGCTTCTGTCAGTGGCAAGAAGTATGGGTTAGTAATCGTAGATGACTATAGCAGATGGACATGGGTAAAGTTCTTAAGACACAAGGACGAGTCACACTCTGTGTTTGTTACCTTCTGTAACCAAGTTCAGAATGAAAAAGATCTTAGAATCGTTAAAGTCAGAAGTGATCATGGTGGAGAATTTGAAAATAAAGATTTTGAGTCATTCTTTAATGACAAAGGCATTCTGCATGATTTCTCTTGTCCTAGAACTCCCCAACAAAATGGAGTTGTAGAACGAAAGAACAGAACATTGCAAGAAATGGCCAGAACCATGATCAACGAGACAAACGTTGCTAAGACTTTCTGGGCAGAGGCAATAAACACAGCGTGCTACATTCAGAATAGAATCTCAATAAGACCTATTCTGGAAAAGACTCCATATGAATTGTGGAAGAACAGAAAGCCCAACATTTCGTATTTTCATCCATTTGGATGTACTTGCTATATGTTAAATACTAAGAATTATTTGAACAAGTTTGATTCTAAGGCACAGAAGTGTATTATGTTAGGATACTCTGAACGCTCAAGAGGGTACAGAGTATACAATAAAGAAACACAGATTGTGGAAGAATCAATCAGTGTTTGTTTTGATGACAAGCTTGACTCTGAAAAGTCAAAGCAGAATGAAAATCTTGCAGGTATAGAAATTGAATTTGCAGGTTCTGAAGACAAGTCATTAGAAGCTCTCAACACAGACATTCCTTCAACGTCTGAAAGAAGCAATGCTAAGAATCCTACAACTGCTGCTGATCAACCTCAGAAGAGATTACCCAGAAGCAGTTTGGATCACCCAGAAGAGACTATCCTAGGAAGACAGGAAGATCCAATCAGAACAAGAGCAAGCTTCAGAAACTCTGAAGAAACTCTGATGGGACTTGTGTCTCTGATTGAACCTTCTTCTATTGATGAAGCACTTCTGGACAATGACTGGATTCTGGCAATGCAAGAAGAGCTGAATCAATTCACCAGAAACGACGTTTGGGATCTCGTTCCAAGACCAAAAGGATTCAACGTCATTGGAACAAGATGGGTGTTCAGAAACAAGCTCAATGAACAAGGTGAAGTCGTCAGAAACAAGGCACGACTGGTTGCACAAGGTTATAGTCAGCAAGAGGGGATAGACTATACAGAAACCTTTGCCCCAGTCGCCAGGTTAGAATCTATCAGACTTTTAATTTCATTTGCTGTTAACAGAGGCATCACTCTGTATCAGATGGATGTCAAAAGTGCATTCTTAAATGGTTATATAGAAGAAGAAGTGTATGTTCACCAACCCCCAGGTTTTGAAAATACAAAACATCCAGAACATGTTTTCAAACTGAAAAAGTCACTGTATGGTCTGAAACAAGCTCCCAGAGCTTGGTATGAAAGGCTAAGTAACTTTCTGCTTGAAAATGAGTTCACCAGAGGGAAAGTGGACACCACTCTATTCTGTAAAACAGTTAAGAGTGACATTTTAGTCTGTCAAATTTATGTTGATGATATAATCTTTGGTTCTACTAATCCTTCTCTTGGAAGAAAATTTGCTAAGTGTATGCAGGCAGAATTTGAGATGAGCCTCATGGGGGAACTGAAGTTCTTTTTAGGAATTCAGATCAATCAAACTCCAGAGGGAACTTACATTCATCAGAGCAAATACATCAGAGATCTTCTGAAGAAATTTGACCTCTCAGAATGTAAGCCATCAAAGATTCCAATGCATCCCACGTGCATTCTGGAAAGAGAAGAGGTAAGCAAAAGCGTAGAACAGAAGGTCTACAGAGGTATGATTGGTTCTCTCCTTTATCTGACTGCTTCAAGACCTGATATTCTATTCAGCGTATGTATTTGTGCTAGATTCCAATCAGATCCTAGAGAATCTCACTTAACAGCTGTTAAGCGAATTTTCAAGTATCTGAAAGGTACTACTAATCTGGGTTTGTTTTATAGAAAATCTAGTGATTACAGTTTAGTAGGCTACTGCGACGCTGATTTTGCTGGAGACAGAGTGGAACGAAAAAGTACTTCTGGAAGCTGCCAGTTTCTGGGAGAAAATCTGATCTCATGGTCCAGTAAAAGGCAATCAACTATTGCTCTGTCAACAGCAGAAGCTGAGTACATAGCAGCAGCTGGATGTAGCACACAGATGCTCTGGATGAAAAGTCAGCTTGAAGACTTCCAGATTTTTGAGAGTAACATTCCTATTCTTTGTGATAATACTTCTGCTATTTGCTTAAGTAAGAATCCTATTTTACATTCTAGAGCTAAGCATATAGAAATAAAACATCATTTCATTAGGGACTATATTCAGAAAGGAATTTTAAACTTGAAATTTATAGATACAGACCATCAATGGGCTGATATCTTTACAAAACCCCTTTCAGAAGATAGGTTTAATTTCATTCTGAAACATCTCAGCATGAAAGTATGCCCAGAATGAAAATGCTTTAATTCCATATTTTTATCTTTCAGAATGTATTTATATTACTGTGAACTTCTGATCAATCTTCTTTCAGAAAGTAAGAACATGCAGATTGTATCAGAGGCAAGTCTAAAGATCTGAGAGTCTAATCTCAAATACAGACGTGCTGATCACTACATCAAACAAGTGTCATCCAATCATCAGCAAATCCCTGAAGCAGAACGCGTGCACGTTTCTGAGAAGGCAAAGCGCTGATTGGGTGCATTGAGACACATGTCTGGTAACCGTTTTTAAGTATCTTTCTCAAATCCCCCAAAATCAGCAAGCATTAAATGCAAAAGTAATCACGCCTGTTAATGGCAATCATTATTTTTCTCTCTCTCTCTCTCTTAAAAACGTTTTATTTTTCAAAATAATTTTTGAAAATCCTATTTAAGCACATTACTCTTCATGTTTATTCTTTACGCTTACTCATAATCTCTTAAGAATTTTTCTGCATATCTCCTTCAAAAACCCTAGCTTTTCTCAAATCACTCTCAAGCTTTTTGTGTGAGAACAATGGCATCCTCCAGCATTTCTGCAGGAAATCAGAAGAAGGAAACCTCTGAGCAATATCAAGCGCCTACCAGAACTCTTCTCACACCAGTAAAGAATCTTGAGGTTCTCTCTGAATTAATCATCGATTTCGAAAGTTTGAAGGATAATGGATTTGACCTAACTGCTGAAGTCAAAGCTCAAAAGTGGGAGAGGTACTTTGATAGATTGGTTGGACCAACCTTCCCAGAGCTTGTCAAAGAATTTTGGATTCATGCCAAGATTGATAAGCATATAGTCATCTCTTCTGTCATGGGAAAGAAGATAATAATTTCTGAAGACCTCATTGCTAGGTTAATTGGTCAAAGTGGTGGTGGAGTCCGTTGTGTGGACATGGCTGATAGGTGCCCTGATATTGGTGTGGTAGCCAACTGTATTTTCACTCTTGGTTTTCCCAGCAGCAAAATCAAGGATCTGAAGGATCACTGCAGAGTGTGGGCCAAGATTGTTCTAGGCTGTTTCAATCACAGGAAGCCCACAAGCTCTCCTGACTATATAAACGTGGATCAGCAATTTCTGATCTACTTTATTAATCAGAGGGTGAAGATCAATTTGGCACACTTCCTGTTCAATCATCTGAAGACTAGTGTGAAAGAGACTAGAGAAGAAGAAAGGACGAAAAGAGACTGGATACCATTTGGGAGGCTCATATCAGATATTCTGACAGAGAATAAGCTGATAGATTATCTGAGCGAAGCTAAAGTACTGGGCAATTTTGAACCAACTGTTGGAAAACCGCTGAATGCTAAGAATCTGAAAAAGATGAAGCTGATAGACAATATCAGGAAGGAACCCAGAGCTTCTTTAACTGCTGACATCTCCAGAAGAAGAGTGCCTCTGAGTGATTTCCCAAGATTTTCTGAAATGGAATCCCATCCTGATGTGTTTGCCAAGTATCCAGATTCTCACAAGGAAGAAGTTGCAGGTTCAAAGCTGAAGATCAAAGATCTGAGTCAAGTTCAACCTGAAGTGACTCAGAAGAAGTCAAAGAAGAGGAAAGCAGAAGGATCATCTCACCAGACTCCAAAGAAACGAGGTAATTCATCTGCTGCTCCTATTTCAATTTCCTCTACTATTCCAACATCTGTTGCTCCGCCTCCAACCTCTCACAGAATTTCCATTCCAATCCCCACTATTGATGAAACAATACCAGAAGACCCTTCTGAGGCCTTACAACTCAGAAGAACCAGAATCAAAATTCCCCTCAAAATTACCAAACAACAACCAACTGTTTCAACAACACCAGCACTTGATAGAGTGCTAGCTGACATTGAGCGTGAACATACTTCTGTTCAACCTCACTCTGAACCACCAAATATTCCTCCTCCACAACCTGAACCAGAAATTCAACCAGAACCACAACCAGAACCACAACCAGAACCAGAACAACAACAACCTATCACAGAAGAACCTCTGATCCCTGAACAATCAGAAGTTCCACCTCCTCAACCAGAAAATAATCCTCCCTCACCTCAAACAGAGTTTCATCGCTATGAAACCCCATCTCCTCATCATTCTGATCCCCACTCACCTCAACCTTCACCGCTGGCAATACAGTTGCCATGTGGAACCACCATTGTCAGACCCCAATTACCATCATCAGAGGAATCAACACCTCCAAAAACTCCAACCACTCCAATAGACATATCCTCTGACTCTGATAACCATCCACCAAAACAAACAGCACCTCAGCACACCTCTGAAAACCAATCATCTGAAAACCCCAGCAGAACATTCATTGACTTAACAAGTCTTGAACGTCTTGCTGATTTAAGACACAAATTGGCCATTCCCAAACCAAAGCAACTAGATGTTGGCTCTGGTATTTTGGACTTTGAAACAGGTATGCTGCAGTGGATTGCTTCGTTGAAGCAAGTTTGTCCGGGGATGATCGACCCAGCTGCTTCTGATCAGCTCTGGTCACAGTTCAGAATATGGGTTCGTGCTGAAGCACTCAAGCTGCAGGACGTCAACTATGAGCAGGCTCAACAGAACTTTAGCAAGCTGCTGAAGGAAGTTGAGAGTCAGCTGCCTCAAGAAGTTGTGCTCTCTCTGGACTCTGAATCGTGGTCTGAGAAAGAACAAGCTGCACAGGTGCAACCCTCAGAAGAAGACAAGACTCTTCAGGAAGAGAATCCAGCAGAAGATGTAGCTGAAAGTTCTGAGAAGCTTCCTCCTGCTGAAAGTTCTCAAGCTGCCTTGGACAGGCAGGCTCTGGAAGAATTAAGGCTGAATGACTTGCGTCTACAGCAGCGGATGGAAGAGAGTGATCAGAAGATGGAAGCAAGAATGAATGTCCAGGACAGCAAGATTGATGCTGTTGTCACCATGGTTCAGAAGCAGAATGCAACTTCTGAAAAGATTCAAGCAATGCTGGAAAGCCTGTTCTCACGCATGCCCCCACAACCTTGAAATTTTTTCATGCATGACATTCTCTATATTTTCGTCATTTTCTGATGTACTTTTGACTATGTTTTGACTATGCTTGTGTAATGTTCTTTCCTCTGAACTATTTTTAATATAATTTGTTTTTCTGATCTAAATTGTTTTAGCACATCACTAACACTTTTTGATTGCTGACAAAAAGGGGGAGAACAAGAATGATATTTAAAATCAATAACGGCTAACTAGACAGAAATTCTCAAACATTCTAACTCTATTACTTGAAATGTTTTTCTGTTTTGTTGTTAAGTCTACAGGCACAAGGAAGCTCTGAACACTATGAAGACTAAGAACTAGAAGCTCTGATCAAAATATAAAAGCTCATGTTGCTCTGATCAAATATGAAGATCTGATCGACCTAACACTCTGATCCGAAGCAAAGCTCTGAAGCTCTGCTCTCTGATAAGTCAAAGACTTATAATCTGATGCTCAAAGATAGAAAAAGATCTGACTCTGAAGAACACACATATCAAAGGGAAGTAACAAACTCAGGGGGAGTATCTCTTAACTCTGACTTCTCCGTACTTCTTATTCTGATACATAGATCTGATAACTTTTCACGTTATTTTTCATTTAAAATATCTAGTTTTTGTCATCATCAAAAAGGGGGAGATTGTTAGAACAATGTTTGAATCTAGTACCCTATATTTAAGTTTTGATGATAACAAAGTGAAAAGATATAGTAGTTAAATATTTTATGATTGAATTATATGCTGCCTAAAATTACTATGCTCTGACTTGCAGATATGCTGATTAAAATAAGCAAGATCACGTTTTCAGCATCAGAATATGAGTTTGCACATCAGCATCAGAAGTTGCTGAATCAGAACGTCAAGATCAGATGATCAACGCTTGCACATGCTGAAGCTTGATGAACAGAATTGCGCGTAAAACACTCTGATACAGAAACAAATTAGTTCATCAGCAGCGAAGCAGAATCAGAATGAGCCAAGCCAGATCGTGCATTGAAGAAGCAACGGTACTGTGCATTGAAAGCTAATCAATACCAACGGCATCATTCTAGACAAGATCTGCTCAAAAAGGAAAGCTTGTTAATAACATTGAATCAAGAATATTTGCTTCAACGTTCATCTTCTCAAAGTGCTATATAAACCAAGCTTTGAAGATTATCACGGCTAATGCTTCCAAACTCTCTACACGCACAAAGCTGAACAGTAATCTTCACTCTACAAGTTTTGCTAAACCACCAAACTCTGATACTCTATTAGCGTTTAGCATCTTAGTATTCTAAGCTTCATTTGTGTAAACATCACAGTTGTGATATAGTTTTTGTAGAAAACATTCATACACACTTGTTCATTCCTTTGTAAGAAAGTGTTGCCTTGACAAACCGGATTGTGGTTTGAATCAAGAAGGTTTTAGCAGTTGCTAAAGCAGATTTGTATTCAGTTGAATATAGTGAATTAAGACCTCGTTGGAGAGAGGCGAAATCACCTTGAACGGGTGGACTGGAGTAGTTTGAGATCAAACGAACCAGGATAAAAATACCTTGTCATTTGCTTTAAGTTTCCAGTTTTACAATTCAACCCCCCCCTTCTTGTGTTTTTCACCCCTTCAGATAGTAGTATATCTTAAATACAAGCTATGAAGCCTGGAAATCGACCGAAAAATATCTTAATCCCCAGCAAGTTATTGTGAAGCCTGGAAATCGACCAGATAGCAATACAAGATACCATGAAGCCTGGAATCAACCAGATAATAGGTATAAGACACCGTGAAGCCTGGAATCAACCAGATAACGGTATAAGATGCTGTGAAGACTGGATTGCAACCAGATAGAGGAAAAGGACATTGAAGCCTGGGACACGACCAGATAATAGTATAAGGTACTACGAAGATTGGAATTCGACCAAATAGCAGTTTACCCGGCCAATTACTATGAAGCCCGAAAATCGACCAGATATTAGTATGCCTTAAATTCAGGTTGAAACCCGGATACGATCGGATAACCACCTAACTCCTTCTGAAGCCTGGAGCACGACCAGATAAGAATTGAGAAATTGCAAAGCCTGGAAGACGACCAGATAGCAAGACTAATCTCATCTCCCCAGTAAGTCGCTGTGAAACCTGGAGCACGACCAGATAGCAGTCGGTCTTATTTTCCTCAGCAAATCACTGTAAAGCCTGGAGCACGACCAGATATCAGTTCATCTTCACTTCCTCGACTAAGAGATGATTCCCCAGTAGAGTAACAGACAACTGAAGTTCCTAAAACTCTATTTCTCTCAAGACAGACCAACATTCTCGAGCGAAATCCTCCTCAACAACATCTATACGGGTTCTCGCAAAGGAATCTCTTATGCGATCAACACTTCTTCTGATGGCATCTTTAAGCCCATCTTCCAACATCAACCTCCAAATGGCATCTATAAGCCCTTTCCCGATATCGTAAGACCAGTACCACTTCATGCGAGTGCAAATTTCTGGGCACTCTAGTGTTCAATCATCTTCCACCTTCGGATCACGAAAGGCAGACAAGCCAATCTACATCCTCAGGTTTAAGAAGATTGAACAGGGGCAGCTGTTGTACCCCAAAATTTTCCCTCCCATATTTCTCAATACATTTCAAGTGAGGTCTTCAAATTGCTCAAAGAAGTCCAAGGTTTGACCAGACAAATTCTCTCCTAAGGTAGTGTACCCCAAATTAGGGTTTCATTTTGCATCAAGATGCTTGATTCCAAAGGATCCAAAATGCTCACCATTGTCCTAATATGTTCTTAATATCATCCATGTCAAATTTCAAGCCTTGCAGAGGAAGTTTGCTCAGTCAATTGCTCAAAAGCCTGAAAATCGATTGTGCTAGGGCAAAAGTCAATTGTGGCCCACATACAGTCAAACTTCAAGATTTTTGGTCAACATCCTCATTTTGAAGTATGATTTATCATTTGATCAAGGGTTGATCATGATTCCTCAAGGATTGCTCACAATTTATCAAAACCCAAAAGTTGCTAAATTAGGGTTTTGTAGGAAAAGTCAACTCAACTTTGATCAAGCATAACTTTCTCATACTTTATCAAAAATGACTCATCTAAAGCTCATTTTGAAGAGGATGTAATTCCCTACAATTCATCTTCAGCTCCCAAGTTCAAAATATGCACTCACAAGAAGATATAAATTTGGACATTATAGGTCATTTTAAAAAGTCAACAAAAATACCTTTTGGGCCAAAGCTTCATACATGAACATGGAAGACTCAGTTTAGATGAGACAAAAAGGGTTTCTTAGAGGACATCTTAAGCTTTCTAAAAAGTCCAAAAACACATCTCTAGGGTCAAAATTGAGAGAGTTATGCATTGGCAAAGTTGACCCTTTTTGCAAAATTGCCAAAAGTCAAATGTGTCCAAAATTGCAATTTTTGCCAAATGGGCCCAACTTTTTATGCTTGCACTGAGTTTGTAATGTGACCCACGACCCATGATCCCTTCCAATTTTCATTCTTTTATTTTTGTTAGTTATTTTGATTTTATTTCAATTAAATCAAATAAAATCAATATAAAATAGTAAAAATTTCAAAAGCTAATTAAATCTTGAGATTTTGTGCATGTTTAGGTTCACTATACAGTTGGAAACAAGATCAAATTGTGCAAGGTTCAAAATGGATAGAAAAAGATTGGATTTGCTTATTTTAGAAAGATTTGCACAAGGATCAAATCATGAATCAATAATCATAATTGGAGAAGATTTGAAACAAAATTGTAACCCTAATTCATTCTTCGATACATAAGGGACAATGGCAGACCAAAAACAGGAGGTTGGAGGCGTGCAAAGGAGAGAACAAATCTCAAAAATTCAAGAAAAAGTTGCAAACTAATTTCCCAGTTTCAGGCCTTCTCAAGCCATTCTAACCACGTTCAGAATCACACTGTAAGGTTCACACATTTCATATCTTTTCTTGAATTCGAATATCTTAATTCTGGCATCTTTAACATGATTTATTAGCATATTCTTAATCCTTGAGTTGTTTGCAAGCTAATGGTTATGATTAATTGCATTTTTATTGACTGTATACCAAAATGCCATGGCTAGGGTTCATGCTCCGTTTTTAGGGGTTTTCATACAGGAACAATTGGCCATTAATAATGGTACCATGATGCTCGTGAGGTTGCAACGAGTTGATTGGTACCATTGGTTGTGATTTATCATACATGGACTGGATTTTGGAGTGGAGAAGGGTTGTACCTACACTCAGTGTCCGTAGGTAAAAGTATTTGATCTCTAAAATGACAGAGGCGACGAAGAAGACGATGGTGTGGCATGCTGTGAATGGACATTTTGAATCTGCGCGTGTTTTAAGAATTAATATTTTGTTTTATCATATAATGTTTGTTTGTTGTCATTTGTACAACTAACATGGCCAGCACAGATGGCAAGCGTGCAGTGGGGGAAGGCTCAAGGACCTGGGTTCGATCCCCAGGTCCCAACATTGCTTCATATTATTTTTCTTGGCATAATAAGGTGCACAAGTGTCCCATGAGTCCACCATGCATCATCAGCGTCCAACCATCAGATCATCAAGGTTGCAGATCCAACGCCTTCTCCCATGAGGGTCCACCATGCGCCCATTCAAGCAGGCACACAAGATCTGGCAAAGTCAACGGGGCCAGGAATTGTTGGGCCAAGAAATTGCCATCAACACCCTCTCCTTTTGCTAATACCAGGCCCATTCTTTCTCTTTTCTTTTTCTTTCTTTCTTTAACTTAATTCAATTTACTTAATTGTTTTTTTAAACTAAATTAATTTCTTTTTTCACAAAAAAATCATAAAATCGAGTTTCACAAAAATTAGAATTAGGTTTTATTTTGTCAAATTTAATTTTAATGTTAGTTTAATTTAATTTAGGTTAATTCTAACTTTTTATATATTTAAAATCAATTAGAAAAATTAGGGTTAGCTTGTGATTTAATTTTTATTTCTTTCTCAAATAAAATGAAAAATACAAAAATAGGTTAATTTAATTATTTTTCTTAAATTAAAATTAAATTAGTAATTAGGTTTTTTTTATTGATTCAATTAAACTTAATCTTCTCAAAATAGCAAAAAAAAATATTTCTTCTTAAAAATTACAATTAGGTAGATGGGGTCAAAACCCTAAATCTCTCGTTCTCGATTCATCGTGCGCGTTTATTATTTTTGCAATATTAATGTAACTGCTCACGGTATGTAATAGTTTAATTAGGATTTTCTTTATTTATCATTTTTTACGGGTTTTTGGCTATGTAATTAATCCCTACCCCGAAGCCTTGTAATAGCGTAGGTTTTTTATTTCCCGCATTTTAGTTCTCTCAAATATTAACTGTTTAGATGTATGGATTGTATGACAAGATTGCATGATAATTTAAAATGGCTAGAAAACCCTAATGTGCAAAGATAATAACTGAAATCAAATCACTCGCGCATGCGCACTCCTAGGGTATACTCTCACTTCGGTTTGCCTTCGGTAAACGATCATTAAGTATAGGGTGTCTTAGTGGTTTCCCTCCAGTCTAACAAATATCAAAAGTCCCATTCAGAAATGTTGCCTCGGAAACGTCGCCTCGGAAATGTTGCCTCGAATATGATCTTAAGACTCTAGGGTTATTACTAAGACGTCCTAACATTGCTTTAGTGAGCGTACGTCCCTTTCGAATTGACCCTTACAACTCCAACGACGGTGCTACCTATTTCTCAATAGTAGGATAGCATTGTCCAAAGGAAACAAGAACAAAAATAATCTTTTTTCGAGTAGGTAGATAGCTGTTAGGTACTTGCTCAAATCAAACTTTTCACACCAACACTTTTCAAACAAAGTTTTTTTTTAAAACAACTTCGTAACACTCTTGAGGACAGAAACAAGGGTTAAAATAAAGTAAAACAAAACTTTTCAAAACAAACATACACAAGCAATTTTTAAAAGACGAGCAAGTACCTAAGAGCCCATGGAAAACCATGGATAGAAAGGGTGCTAACACCTTCCCTTTCTATAATCTACCCCCCATACTCAAAATCTCAAAAAAGGAATTTTTCTGTGCTTTTTTCCTTTCCAGTTGGATAAAATAAAAGTCGGTGGCGACTCTTACTTACTGCGACATTTTGCGAATAAAAAACGCAAAACGCAAAACGCAAACCAGCATTTTTCAAAACAGTTGGGTCTGCCACCGTACCACAGGTTCCTAGTGGCAAACCAGAGTCGGGACTCCTTAGTGAAATTACTATGTCTTATACATCAGATGTGCAGAACAATAGTACCCCAAAGTGAACCTCGTCTGGGTGGAGTATCTCATGTTAACTCTTACGTGTCAGGCGCCACAGAAGTGAACATGAGTATCCACTCTAAACCTATGTGTACACTGGCCTGGGTAGTGGGCCTTTTACCTCAAAGTAAGATCCCATCCACACAAAGAAAACCAATAACCAGCACAACGTAACAATATACAATATATGGAAAGCTATGAAATGCAGTGCAAACATATATACAGATAAACACCTATACAAATGATCAAGTTATAAATCTAAAAAGAAATAAACACCAAAAGACCTAACAAACAAGAGCTAGGAATGAATCACTTAGGAAAGGATCCCTAGTGAAGTCGCTAGCTGAAGCAACTAGGAAACATAATGAAGTCGCCATGAAATATTTATTTATCCCACAGCAGGGAAAGGAAAACATCGAAGAAAATCTGAGAAGAGAGAAATTAAGGTCTCGCGACCAAGAGAGAAGGTACGAGAGTCGATTATGCAAGGAGAAGGTATTAGCACCCTCACGTCTGTGGTACTCCACGAGATCCACTCTTGTTGTTATAATCAAAGGGTGTGTTTTCTAATGCTTACAAGCTATAGGAAAATGCATGGATGCAAAGTATATACAAAAAGAAAAGTTTTTATTAATTGTGTTTGCCGTGTTTATGAACCTTTGTGCCTACGTACCCTATTCGAGCAATGAGAGATCGTGACACTCGTAGTTCACCTAAAAAGGTGTTTTGGTTTGTTGTTTGTTTTTTAGGTGGATAATGTTACAATCACACTCTAGCAGTTGACATATTACAACACGGCCTTTGGGGAATCTCGCGTCGTATTATGCAGAGTGGAAATAACACATCCTTGTTGTGAAAATATTTTCAAAAGAAAATCCCAATGGAAAAAGAGTTTGAATTGGTTTATATTTTTGGTGAGAGAATACCTCGGATGGTCCTCACAAGGCCGGAGGTATCTGAGTACTTCTTCCTTTATTTTGAAAATGTTTGAGATATGTACAATACTAAAGTCTATGACATGAGAGACTTATAAATGGTTGAGTCAGGCGCCTCGTATCCAAAGTCCTACTATTCTACTTAAGGCTCATAACGTATTTGTACGTACCATATTTATTAAGTGTTTTTGAGATTTTAATTAAGAAATGAATTTTTAGTTTTTAGAGATTCAAAATGGGAATGAAAAAGTCTAAGAGAGACTAGAGATCCTAATATTGTCATGCAATGATGGTCTTTAGGTTAGGATGAAAGGGAAATTCCCACTTAAGTTAGCATGCAAAGATGGACCTCAGATTAGGGTAAGAGAAAACTACTTAATATTACCATGCATGGTTTATAACCTAATGTCTATTTAGTTCACATCTTAAAGAAGATGAAACTAAAATCCTAAGGGAATATGTTATTCGCATAAAGAAGAAGAAAGAAGAGCACAAGCAATTATGAACTCAAAAGACAGTTAAGTGTCAAGGCTTAGAATACACAAGTATTTGAAGCATACAAAATGGAAGAATAAATAGGGCAGCAACAACATCAAGTAGCACTTAATAAAGTAAGCCATGAAGATGGGAGAAGAATTGTCAAGTATCAACCAAAGATAGGTCAAAGAAATCAAGCAAACAAACAAGAAAGTTCAAGAAGTTTAGGCAAGTAATGACCAAACAATGAAACAAAAAACATGATGTTTATAGAATGTATGACTTGTATAATAAGTTAACTCAAGATTATATTCAAGAGTAACAAGAGAAGTTCAAGAACTCCATACACAAAGCAAAGTCAAACAATTTGATGAACAAACCAAAACCTCATCCAAGATAGGAATCACTTGTCCTAAATCAAACAAGATAAATGAAGATCAAGAAAGGAGTCTATTATATGTCATGGGGAAGTAGACAATTCCCTCATAAAGCATCAATCATCATCACTAAACTTTAAGAAATGCTATCAAGTTAGCATACTCAAAATTTAAGGCAAACTAGCAAAGCATAAGATCAACATCATCCAAGTGAGTAAGAGATAAAAGAAAGCTAAGGTAAGTCTATATGAATTAATTGACTTGCATGAGAATAAAAATTTAAGATTAAGTCAAGAATAGTCAAGAGGGGTGACCTAAAGCTTCATGCAAATAGTTGGTTCAAGAAAAGTTGTCAATCAATAAAAATATAGTCCATAGAGTGAGACAAGCATTGTAAACTATGTCATCAAGAAAGTGAGCAAAGATTTAGGTACTTAGGTGTTATGGGAAGTATCCAACACTAAGTAACATCAAGAGGACATGGTTTAAGAGTATGGAAAGAATTCAATAAACCACAACTTCAAAAGCTAAAGTAAGAAAGAAGATATAACTTCTAAAGTGTCACCATGTTGATTAGCAAATGAATGCTTAACCAAAAGGATCATAGGAGCATGAAGAATTGAGGTGAGAATAGAATATGATATCAAGATTAAAGCATAAAATTTGGATAACAAACCCCTAAGAGTTTCACCAATTAATAATAAAAAACTAGCTCAAAGAAAGAGATGAATATAGATCCTAACTTGTCATCACTATGAGTTAACAAATGAATGTTAATCAAAGAATCAAAGAAGAAAGATAGGGAGAGATTATAATCCAAGGTCATAATTAACCTCAAAAGGTTCACATAAATTTATACTAATGATTATTAAAGAGGAATTGCACAATTGCATTCCAAACCAAGGTCTCAAAGATGCATAAAAGATTCAAAGATTAAAACAAGTAATGAAATAATGTTAGAGTGGTTAAATGGTTCAACAAAGTGGACTCAAGACCTCTAACATGGTGTTATAATAAGATAAATCAAAAGGAATTTGATTCCTTATAGGTTGCACAAAGTGCATTCCTTGTATTTCAAGCAACAAAGTAGTTAAGCAAGAAGCATGTTCAAAATAGCAAGGCAAAAGGAGAATCGACCAAATGAAGTCACATGATTCTCAAGTCCTCAAGGGAATATCCTTAAACATATCATCCCTCAATCATTGATCCACAAACAAAATTTCATAAGAAATGGCTCAAGAGATCAATTAAAACACCTTTAGGGTTTCACAAGATAAGTACATAATGTGCACAAGAATGATTAATCAACTATCAACCTCAAAAGGACCTATAATTTGAATCCAATTGATATGATCCTTAAGAACACATGTACCCATAATGTTACCAGAGGTTAGTATCAAAACAATGTCCAAGAATAACTAAATGAAAGCACTAATTGTCAAGACAAACACCAATGGACATGTTCCCAATTTAAATCAAGTAAAAATAGCAAAGTGATGTTAAAATTCAAATAAGAGTCATGGATATTATCTTCAAACATTTACAAGTTAGGAACATCTCTTTTAATCATCTCCACATTGAATTAAATTGGAAAATCAAATTGAAAGTTGGAAACTAGTAAAAAAAGATGTCCATTGAAGCATTATTAAAAATAAATTTTCAAAAAATAACAAATCCAACAAGAAAAAAAAAAGAAAATTTTATTTTAAGTGCCTTAACTCATTCAAGAACATCCAAAAATTATTTAGGAATTTTTCAGATCAAGGAAATATGGAAAATGAAAATGAAACTTCTAGCCTAAGCAAGAAAAGGACCAAAATACGTATTTATCTTCAACAATTTTTAAAACCAAGGAAATTACACAATAAATTTGGTTTTAAATTATCATAATTATTTTTGGTCATCAAGAAACATCGAAAATATTTGTTTAATATTTTTTTAGGTTAAGGAAAAAAAATCAAATCAAATCAATTCAAAAGATTAATTAATTAATTGTTTTGATCAAATGAGACATTTAATCAAAATGATTATTGAACCAATTACAAAATTTGAAATAAATAAATAAATATCACAAATATAAAAAAGACTTGATGAGAAATCCACACATATTTTTTGCATATTTTTTGGCTCATTAAAAATCACAATAAAATCAAGAAGAATGATGAAATATTGAAGAAATAAAGGCAATAATTCATAATAAGCGGATAAAGGAGGGAAGCCACGCAAGCAGGTGGGGCCTGTCAAATTTTAAACGCACGTGTGGACCAATTACAATTCATCTTCAACCTTGAGAAACCCTAAAACAAAAAAAAAGTTGTGATTGAACCCCCACATTCAGATCAACGTATCTCATTCATTTCTGGATAAAAATTCAAAATCTAAAAATCAAAGTTGTAGTACTCATTGCGTAGAACAACATATCATAGAAAATTTCATCAAACAATCAATTAATCACACAGAAAAATTGAACATGAAAACCTATGATTCACACATTTTCTTAGAAATTTCAAACACCAACAACAAGTTTAGATGCACACATTTATCCATATCATACCTAATCTATAGCCATCTATATGCATATGTCTGTGTTCAACACATCCTACCATGTTTAGATATAAACATGAGAGCAAGAGATTGAACAACTTACCTAACATAGTCAAGTGTTTGTTACACCTTTTCCTTGCCCTAAACCTTCAGAAACCTGAAGAAATGAGCAAGAAAATGGATCTTCCTTTAGAGAATAATCAAATTCGAAGAAAAAAGCTTCTTGAGTACAAAGAGCTACAGATATCCTTTCTCTCTCCATAAAAGCTAGTGTGTGTAATGAGATGAGGAGAGCTTGTTAAAGAAAGTGATGAGAGTGAGGTTAAAAGTTTAACCATGGTCAAGAAAACTTGCTGAGAAAGTTGGATAGGAATGAGCAAAGAGTGTCTGGCTGCGTTTTATGTTGTTTTGTTCCCTTTCAGAATGTGTTTTGATGAGTTTTTGAAGTGTGAGGGGAGTGAGTAAGGGTGAGTTTTCATTGAAAGCACATGGGGATAGTTTTGTACTAACTTTCAACTTTTCCATTTTGTCCAGACACACATCGGGTGTGTATGCATGCCTTTCAGATAGTTTAGGCTTTTAAGGTAAGAAAAGAGAATAGAAAGGGCGTGGTGTGATTCTACTATAAGATAAATGGGCCTGCAAACCAAGAATATAACCCAATGCAAACTTGGTGAAAAATGTGCCAGTGATTTTTTAAGTGTCTTCTCATGGACATAAGTTGATGGATTCGTGCTTGAATGCCATGATCCTATGGTTAATGGAAAACTTGAAGTGATATGAACAAAACTTGTGTTGATCACAACTTTGAATAAGACCTGAATTCATCTTTGCCCTCGAAAACACACCCTTGATATTGACCAGAGAAATGTGAAAAACTCACTAAGTATTTGTAAAAATACAACTTTTAACAGTCAACTTCTAGCCAAGATAACTTGAGATTTTGTGGACCAATGGAGGTGAAATTGAGATGGATGGAAAGCTTGCAGTAAGTAGAACATCTTTTGTGTTAGTTACCAATCCAAATGGAGCTTGAATCATATAGAAAATTGAAGATGAAGTCCACGACTTGAAACTGATCAATAGATTTAGAATTTTAGCTAAGTATTAATCAATCTTATAACTTTAATGACCTAACTTCAAGTGATCATATCTTGAGCTATAATTGATTAAATAATAAACTTCTTGAAGCAAAGTTGGAGAAAGAAACTTGATCTACCACTTTTATGTTGATCACAAATTGAAATAAGGTCTTGAAGTAGTTTAAAATTAACCATGACCTTGATACCTCAAAACTGAATGAAAACACTTAGTGAAAAATTCACTAAGTTACTGAGTATATCATGAGCAATGATTCCTTTTTAGAACTTCATGGCCCAATATCTCACCATCCAAGCACTTTTAGAGAAATTTCAAACAAGGATGATATTGTAGTGCTTCATGGGAGCTTTTCAATGATAAAAAATTTGTGCGTTTCTGATTATTAGAGAGAAAAATATGGACTTATCAAGATGACTAATTTCAACCTAAAATTTCCACACTTAGAGAAATATCCATGAATTTGAAAAAGTCGACAAAAGTCAACTTGTTGATTTTCTTGATTCTTGTGATTCCAATTGGATAAATCTCAACCATTGAACATATTTGACTTGTATAACACAAATTTGACCATGAAAAGTCAAGTGTTGAATTTTATCTTGTACAATTGACTTTCCCCCAAATCAATTGATTCACAATCAGCTGAGTAATTGAACATCTTCTGATCAAAATTAATGGCCAATTTTACATTCATAAATTCTTAGGAACATGAAGAATACCATGTAATCAAGCTTTGCTCAAATAATTAGAAATAAACTAATTTTATCACAAACCCTAATTTTCAATCATAATGATAGGAGATGAGTGCAATCTTCAAAACCCTAATTTCTCTGAGTATGATGGAGAATCTCTTGATCAAAGATGGCTTATGTACCATGATAATGATGATGCTTCAAGAACTTGGTCAATGAAGGGATCACACACTTCAATTGATCAAAACCCTAATTCTAGAAGATGGATATGAAAAAAGTGATTCATTTCAAGTCCTTGGCAAATTCAATCATCTGATGACAAGATGTATATATTTTGATGTCTTAAGGCATAAGAAACTCTTGTAGCTTGAGTGATCCATGAGAATGAGGACATTGATTCTCTTTGCATTGATTGACAATTCAAACATCTTCTATTGCTTGAATAAGACCATAAGACAAGAACACCTTGATCTTATCTTAAATGAATGAATGTGTATGCTAAGATGAAACATAAGTCAATTGGGGTTGAAACGAAGAAGGTAATTTTTGGGGTGCAATAATATGGTTCCATTCTAATACTAGAATGGGAACTATCATTATAAGTAAACTCAATTAACGACAAGTGGCTATCCCAAGCTCTTATTTGTTCTAGCACACAAGTCCTCGTAAAATCCTCCAAAGGTTGGATAGTCCTCTCTGTCTGATCGTCCGTCTGCAGATGATATATAGAACTCAACCTCAACTTAGTACCAAAAGCATTCTGCAAACCTTACCAGAATTTTGACATAAATATCAGATCTCTATCCAACACAATACTCAAAGGTATACCATGCGATTTCACAATATCTTAGATATACATCTCAACCAACTTATGCAAATATTGATTGATCTTCATCGACAAGAAATGAGTCAACTTAGTAAACCTATCCATTATCACCCAAATCAAATCATTGCCTTTAGTAGACTTCGGCAAACCAAACACAAAATCCATGGAAATGTTATCCCATTTCTATTCTAGAATATTCAACGACTACGTTAGACCCAAAGGCTTATGATGTTCAATATTCGACTTCTAACAAGTCAAACAAGCATAAACAAATTCAACAACTTTATTTTTCATACCGGCAACCAAAATAATTTCTTCAAGTTCTGATACATCTTTGTAGCACCAAGATGAATACTTAGTCCACTTCGATGTCCTTCCTAGGGAATAATCTTATCAAGTTCTGGCACATCCGAAACTAAAACTCTATTTCTGAACCTCATCACACCATTATCATCAACTCAAAATTCACCTCCATTACCTTGGTTAATTAACAACAATTGATCAACCAGACTAGGATAATGTTTCTGAATTTCTCTAACCTCTTCAATAATACCACTAGTCAGTTTCAACATCCCCAACTTCACACTGTTAGGAGTCTCTTCACACACTAAGCTCATATCTATGAATTGTTCAATCATTCCCAGCTCACACACCACAAACATTGACATATGCAAGGATTTCCTACTCAAGGCATCTGCCACAACATTTGCCTTGCCAGGATGATAACTTAAATCAAAATTATAATCCTTCAACAACTTAAGTCTTCTTCTCTGCCTCATATTCAATTCCTTCTGATCAAACAAGTACTTCAAACTCTTGCGATCACTGAACACCTCGAATCTAGACCCGAACAGATAATGTCTCCAAATTTTCAACACATACACCACAACTGCCAACTCTAAGTCATGCGTAGGATAAGTTCTTTCATGAACTTTCAGTTTCCTAGAAGCATAAGCAACAACTTAACCATTCTCCATCAGCACTCCATGAAGACCCATGTTCGATGCATCACAATATACCATAAAAGACTCACTTGGATTAGGCAAAATCAACACTGCAGCAGTCATCGACTTCTTCTTCAGCTCCACAAAAATCTCTTCACATGCAACACCTAACACATAGGCTTGACCCTTTCGAGTCAACTATGTCGAAGGTAATGCCGACTTAGAAAAGCCTTTAATAAACTTGCGATAATAACTAGGTAAACCAAGAAAACTTTGAATCTCGGTAGCATACTTTGGAGTCTCCCACTGCAACACAATGTCAACTTTATAAGGATCCACAAAAATTGCATCACTTTAAATCACATGTCCAAGGAAACTCACTTCCTTCAACCAGAACTCACACTTTGACAATTTTGCATACAAGATCTTCTCTTTCAACACTTGCAACACAATTTGCAAATGTTTAGCATTCTCTTCTTATGACTTATAATAGATCGGAATATCATCAATGAAGACCACCACAAACTTATCCAGATACGAATGGAAATTTCTATTCATATATTCCATGAAAACACATGGCGCATTAGATACACCAAACAATATTACAGGGTACTCATAATGACCATACCTCGTTCTGAAAGTCGTCTTCGGAATATAATCTGGTTTAACATGAATTTGATGATAACCAGGCCTCAAATCAATCTTACTGAACACACAAGCACCTAGAAGTTGATCCATCAAATCGTCTATTCTCGGAAGTGGATAATTATTTTTAATAGTCACCTTATTCAACTACTTGTAATCCCCACAAAACCTCATACTACCATCCTTCTTCTTAACCAACAACACAAGAACACCCCAAGGAGAAACACTCGGTCGAACAAACTTCTTCTCAAGAAATTATTCCAATTGTTTCTTCAACTCACCCAACTGTGAAGCTGACATCCTATAAGGAGACATTAACACCAAACTTGTACCTAGTATCAATTCCATAACAAACTCTACTTCGTGTTATGGAGGAAAATCATTTATATTGTCTAGAAATACATATGGAAATTCACAAACAACAGGTAGTTCAATGCTAGCAACTTCATGTCAACTTGCAACAACGTAAACATTGCAAACATCAAAGCTTAATCTTCTAAAAGTTGTTCTACTTTATTAGAAGATAGAAACATCAGTTCCCCACTATCACTAAACTTAGGGAACCTCACAGCCTTATTATGACAATTGATATGAACATAGTTGAACTCCAACTAGTTCATTCCAAGGATAACGTCAATTTGGTGCAAGGGTAGGCACACCAAATCCATCACAAAACTCTTACCAAAGATAGCTAAAGAACAACTCGAACAAATAAAAGTAGTAATAACAAAACCGTTTATAGGAGTATCTATCACCATACTACCATTCATCGAAGACAATTTGAATTCCCAACATCATAGCACATTCAAGCTAAATAAATGAATGAGTAGCACCAATATTAATAATAACAATCAACTCAACATTGTTAAAAATACAAGTGCCTCAAATCAAGTTATCCTTCTTGAGAATATCTGAACCACTCAAAGAAAGCATTCTACCATTAGTTTGAGCAGCAATAACAGTCTTCTTCGACTTCTGACACTGGGTACTGACGTGACTTTGTTCACCATAGTTGAAACAAGTTGGACTGTCATTCTTGCACTCGGAAGCATGATGACATATCTTATCAAATTTGTAACATCTTAGCACTTTATTTTCGCAACTATCAGCATAGTGGCCTTGCTCGCCACACTTAAAACACCTGATCGAAGAGGGAGGTTCTCCCCCACTTGGCTTCTTCTCGTCATAAACTTTCTTCTTCTCTTTGTTAGAAGGAGCATTATACGGCTTACCACGATCCTATTTATTCCCTTTCTTCTTAATATAACTCTTATAAAAAGAAGATTTGGCTCTGGTATCTTGATCATAGATCCTGAACTTATTCACTAGCACGATAAATTGGCGAATCTCTTGATATACAATTCCCTTTTTAATCTCAGGATGCAACATATTCTCAAACATGATACACTTAGATGCCTCGTCTACCAGATTATTATACTGCGGACAGAACTTCACCAACTCCTGAAACCTTGTAGCATACTCATCAGCAATTGAATTGCCTTGTTTCAGCTCAAGGAATTTAATATCCTTCTTACCACACACATTTTCAGGAAAGTACTTCTCCAAAAATTCAGCTCTAAAATCATCCCAAGTGATCTCAGCACCCAAAATCACCATCCTCAGATGTGCGTTATCACACTATTCTTCAGCCTCTACTTCCAACATGTGGGTACCAAACTGCACCTTCTGCTCCTCTGAGTAAGCCATCACTCTGATTATCTTCTTGATCTTTCTGAGCTACACCACCATCTGGATTATGTGCGCCCTTAAAGATCAGCGGGTTGTTTTATTGAAACCTCTCAAGAACTTGGAACTTATCATTCCCTCCAATATTCAGGGGATTATGTTGACTCTGGGACATTGCTTGAGCAAATGACTCCAAATCCTCAACAATTGCATCATCATTTCTTCCTTCAGCCATTTATCTCTGCATATGGAAAACATCATTAGAGGAATAAAACATCGATTGTGTTTACTCACAAATCGACCACAAAGACATAAACATCGTATAAAACCTGGCCGAGCAGACCGACATGTTGTGATACCACTAATGTAACACCTTTCTAACCCCACACGTACTATTCATATAATTTATGAATTAAATCAATTAAAATCACCACTCAAGGGTGTCACACTTCATAGAAAACATCATAATAACAAATCCTGCTCTGTAACACGAGTTACATTAATGTTAAACATGCATCTAGTTATAATCCATCATATCATTTAAAATCATCGCACCAGAAATCCTTGTCATAATAAACTTCTTTACAAAACAAACTCATTATAGTTATAGTCTCGTCAAAAGTCGTAATTAAAACTAATCCCATATCTTCAAAATCCTCATAAAATGCGTTAACCAAAGAAACACAAAATTCTCTTAACAAGCGTTCCCAACCCGATTTTACATATCATAGAAAGACACCACTAATGTAGAAATCAAAATAAAACACTCCAAAATTATCATCGACGCTTCTACGAACTACTTCGGATCACCTGCGCGTTACCCACATGGAGGCAACATTCAAACTAAAAGGGTGAGTAATCACAATTCAATATAAAATATATAAGGAAAAAGACGAGTAGTTACAACAACCTTATCATATAACAACACATTTTATTCATCAACACATTATACTCACAGATACATTACAATAACACTTAGACATCTTTTATCATCAAATTGTCATATAATCACATAGTTCATATTTATCATTACATCAAAACTCATCACAAAATTATGCAATGTCACATATGATGTTAATGCATAATACTGACTCAATGCATGTGGTCCCAATATTTTATGAACACCTGGTTCATCACCCTCCAAAGATCCCCACCATATGATCGAGTCCCTTTTGGAACTAGAGCACATCATAAACGCACTCAATCTACACAATAGCATTGAGGCTCATCACAAGCGAACCACCATCCAAAATTGCAGACCAACGTCCAAAATAATGCTATGAATATATGATGCACAACACCGTCACATTAAATTCGACCACGGTTAGTCAATTGCATCATCATTCACATAATATTCACATAGCATGTATACACATTAAACATGCACATAATTGAAATATCACCAAAGATAACATCAATTACGTCACGTCAACAACATCATAGCAACTTCATAACAACTTCACAACAACATCATATTTATCATTAAAATAAATACGACTTTATAGCATAACAAACATGTAATAAATCAACATCATCAACACATAGGTACGAGATCCATGCATCAAACAACTCATATAACTCTATCATAATGTAGTTCAGCGTGTTAGCTTCCCAATGCTTCAAACGGCGCGTCAAACAGATTCCTGAAACTCAAGTTACGATACTTTCAAAATGCTTCCAGGGGCGATTGGGATCATCGCTGCCTCGAACGCCCGACGAAGCTGGGGCGATTATCCCCTCCCCTAACATTTTCTAGGAGCTATTCTTTTCCACCATTTCCCTCTCCACTTGTTTCGTTCGGTGACGCTTGGGCGTTCTTCTCACCCCTTGCTCGCCCGATGATGCTTGCGAAACTGCAACTTCTCATTAGTGATTTCTGTGCTGTCCAACACCATTCCAATGTCGATTACAGTACCAAACTCATTACAAAACATAAAACATTCACCATATATCACATATTGACATCAAATTACATCATCACGTCATATTTAACAGAAATCATAACATATAGACATCATAAATCAATAATTTCATCATATATTTCATTCAATCATCATATACAACATGACCTACATATACTTAACATCATATCAATCATAATAAAATCGAGACTAAACCCCTTACCCCTTCGAATTCTCATTGATCGATCTCCTTTCCTTCGCATTCTACCGAATTTCTCTGAGCCCTAGCCTTTCTTCGCGTTTCTCCCAATTCGACAAACGCACATAATGGTCGTTATTATTATATTTTCTCTTTTTAACCCATATGACCCCTTTCTATTTTATTCCCCTTATTCCTCACTTATCATCATATATTATCATTATGCCCTTTTTATCTATACACACCCAATTATTCTATTTAATTATTAATAAATCTAAATAATATAATAAACTTATTTAAATTCAAAATCATTTCTAATTAACAGCTTAGTTCTCAACTACCCCACTACCCCACTACAACTACACATTCATCATATAAAATCACATATAAATCACAAATAATCAATTAAATAATTAAATCTAGATTCTAGGGTGTTACATGGAGCGGGCTACAAATAAGATGCATTAGGGTGAAATCTGTTTAAACGAGTATTTTTATTAGTAAAATCTGATTATTTTATCCTTCAGGTTATCAAAGAAACTGAAGGGTTAGATCTTTTATTTTCCACTTGTTAAAAAATAAAAATATAAAATGCAGTAGCTGGGATTCGAAGTATATTTAAAATGGTATATCACCTCAGTTTTTAAATAACTAAGGGAACAAGTTGTTTTTTTAAAAAATAAATAAAATATGGCGCACCTTGGAATAAAACCTCGATTTTTTTGGATGACGTGAAAGCATCGTCATGAAAAATGTTATTTGTTGTAGTGTACATACGAGTACTATTAAATACATCCAATCCTAACACAAGGAATTTAGCTACACATCATCATGGTAGTTGGAATCACAAGAAATAAGAAGAGATGAATACGCATCCAAGTTGATTAATAGACAAAGGTTGTGTATTCAACTCCAATTAATTAATTTTGAGTTTTTCTAATGCTCTTGGTGTAGTTATCTCTCCAAATGAGCGTCTCTCCAAATAATTTGAAGTGAAATGCTTTATATACAAGACTAAAAAGCAGACTGCACTAATCCCAATAGGGCATGCTTAGCGCAACTAGCTGACAAAAGGAGGAAAAATTGTCTTAATTGGCGCTTAAACGCAGGTGAATGGCGCTTAGCGCCCTAACCCTACAAGGTTGCTCTTAGCATAAAAGCCCTTGGATTCCCAACTTGTGTCGGAGTTTTTAGTGGCTTAGCCCCACCTATAGGTTTTCTTTTATCCAAAAAATGCATGTTGAAGTCATTCTTTTTCCTTTTAATGTCCAACAACTCCTCCAATGCAAACATACCTACAAGATAAGTTGCAAATGATTAATCTACAACAGTTATTTCATGATAAAACTATCAAGCTAATATTTACACAAAAGTTGAGGTTTTTTCCTTGTGAATCCAACGAATCAAGTTAAAATAAGTGCCACCTATTTAAGGAAAATAATCAACATATTTGGCCCTTATCACAAGTTACTCGTCTAGCTTCACTTAACAATAGCCCTATACCATATTACTTGGAATTATGTGTGGTTATCATTTTATTTGATTTTGATGTTTTAGGGTTATTGAATTAAATTCAAAATAAAAGATGAGGGGTAATGGTTTAAGAAATTTGAGTGTTGAATTTGAACTAAGGAGAGGGAGATGAATAAAACTGGTAAGTTTGGTTGGGTGTTTTTGGCCACCATCCCCATAACCTACGACAGAGGCAGCGACGACGACAATTCCAGACGCTGAGAAAGAGAGAGAGAGAGAGAGAGAGAGAGAGAGAGAGAGAGAGAGAGAGAGAGAGAGAGAGAGAGAGAGAGAGAGAGAGAGAGAGAGAGAGAGAGAGAGAGAGAGAGAGAGAGAGAGAGAGAGAGAGAGAGAGAGAGAGAGAGAGAGAGAGAGAGAGAGAGAGAGAGAGCATCATGGGAGAGAGGGATAAAATATTTTTTGTCTCTCTTGGGCTGTTCCTTGCATATTGGGCTTTGTCCCCATTTCAATTTAACATCATCCATTTAAATTAACACCCCCTTTTATATTTCTATTTTCTTTTTAATTCATTAATTCCTTTTTTAATTGATTAATTTATTACATAATTAATTGATTAAAGTTATTTTACTTGGTTAATTTTGTTAATTATTTTTTAACCTAATAAATTGATTGAAGTTATTTCAATTGGTTAATTTTGTTAATTGCTCTTAAACAACTCGATTAATTGGTTAAAGTTATTTTAATTGGTTAATTCGATTAATTGGTTGAATTAAGTAACCTTGACCTCCTAAAACAATTTTACTTCAAAATAAAAAATCTTTATCCAACGTCAAGTTATTTTCTGAACAAATTTAATCTAATGCAACATAAATGCTTGATCCAACATTAAGTACCTTTTTCCGATCAATTCAAATAATTTCATAATCAGTTAACACTTGATCTAACGTCAAGTTGTTTTAAACGTATTTTAAAAAAAAATCGTAATAAAAAATTGATGAAAAAGGAATGGTCTGTACGTACTTATCCTTTCTGTTCTCGAGTACTTGGATTGATAGTTGTACTTAACTTGTGGTTTGATTCTTGTCTTTCATTCAAAACACTTTTAAATAAACGAGTTTAGTTCGGTCCTTATGGGATAAAAAAAAGAATGGTATGGACGTACTTATCATTTCCTTTTCCTGAGTATTTTAATTGCTAGCCATACTTAGCTGCATGTCTCCTGCTAAGGACTTACGATTAAACTCGCCTCACAAATTTCCTAAAATATATTTGGGGATGAAAAAGGAATTGTTATGACATATTTATCCTCTATATTTCCCGAGTACATGGATTTATAGTCCTAATTAGCTTGTTGTTCGATGATCGTCTCCCATATAAAAACAACTCAATCAATCAACATTGCTGTTCTTAATAGCAAATACCTAAAACGTCAAAGAAGACAATGTATAAGTCCAAACAACATTGCTGTTCTTAATAGAAAATACCTAAAAGGTCAAAGAGATGAAATGAATAAGCAGGAAGTTGCTGATCATATCTTTCTTAATGAAGAAAGAAGATGAAGATGAATAATTCTACAAGATTTTATTCAACTATCAATCATATTCATCTTGGAAGAATTATTAAGAAGCGAGGAGTTGTTGCTCATATCTTGCTCAACAAAGAAGATGGAGATAAGAAGACTACAAGATGTTGCAATTAATTTAGATTATATTCATCTATGTAGAAAGATTGTAAAACACAAGAGTTGTTGCTCATATTGTGTTATTTCTTAATAATCTTCATGTAAGTTGTTTGTACACAAGAGTTGTTGCTCAGAATTGTGTAAAATAATATGTTCTTAAGATAGGAGTAATCTGCTTGATAAGAAGCACTCATGTAATCTCCACAAAAACAATTCTGTTTAGAATTGGTGGTTCCTCAAGTGATCGAGTGAAGATCTGAAAGCTTGAAAAGATGAGTGGTTGCGGGCCTTCGTAGTTGAAATCCTACTCTAAGGATACATGTTGGTCGGAATCCTTATAGGGTCAATGATCGCTAACATCTCTAAGTGTACCGGGTGGGTTATAATTCTTAGGAGATCACTGGATGAGGGTCATTGTGAGAAATCCCTCAAAGAAAGATCAGGTTTGATTAAAAAAATTTATAGGGTCAATGAACTTTATATCTCGTAGAGATCACTAAGTATATCATTGTATTGTTCCTCAAGTGATCGAGTGAAGATCAGAAGACTTGAGATGACAATGTTTGCAGTTCATTGTGAAGTCCTGTTAAGAAGACTGGGTAGGTCAAAAATTTTAAGGGGTCATTGGTTGCCGATCATTAAGGTTGTTAGTCATCGGCAGGTAGCCCGTGCAATTGAAATCATGATTTGATTATAGTGGATTAAGTCCTTGTTGAAGGAAAAATCACCTGAGGAGGGTGGACAGAAGTAGCCTACTTGACGGTGAACCTGAATAACTGAATGTGTCTCTTTATATTTATTGCATTCTATATTCTTTCATAGTTCAATCAAATAATTTTTAAAGGGGAATGTTTTCTTAAAAACCAATTCAAACCCCTCCCCCCCCCCCCCCCTTCTTGTGTTTTTCTCTACTTTTAGAGTCAACATCGAGATTGTTAGAGAAAATCCTGTGGTCATTCTGTATCACGTATTGGTTCTAAGTTTGAGGGGGAGTAGCTTGGATGGTTCTGAAGATGCAGAAGAATGAAAATTGACTGGTGGTGTGACTTCCTAGTGGTGTTGTTGTTGAGGGGGAGAATCCTCAAATTCTCTTATGCTCTTAGCAGTGTTGGAAGAAAAGATTATGATGGATTTGACTTGAAGAAATGTCAGACAAGATGTCTTGACATGTTGAGAATTTGTTATTCTCTTGGTTGTTGTTTTGAGTAGCTTCCACTAGTTGGTGTTGGTACTTCGATTGGTGTTGACACTCTAATATGTATTGTACTTACTTATGATGTTGATTTTTATGCTACTGTGTCTCTGACTATGATTCTTGTGTTTTTTATCATGCTCAAATCTGTGCAGATGTTCAATTATTTATGTGGCGAAGAATTACTAAGTTATTTTAGCCAAAATAAGCCAAAGGGGGGAGATTGTTAATTCTCTATTTCTGTAGTTAGCATTATGTTTGGTAAAATGAACTTAGTAGAAACATATTGAATGAATATGTTCTATCAACTGAAGTAACATGTTTAATGTGATGTCCTAGGCAAGTTCTTTCGACATCGTGGTTTTGTACAGTTGAAATGTTAGTTAGTTTTAGTTGTTACATGTGCAAAATAATATGGAGATATTATGCTATCACATGTGACACGCAAGCTGAAGATTGATAAAGATTCTAGCTTAATACAAGGAATATTATTAGTTTCTAAATTAGGAGATAATTTAGAAAACTAATGATTGAAGCCCTAATGTGTGCAGAAGATTCTGTTGAGGTTTAGTAGCTGATTTGTGGTGATTGAAAAGCCTAATCCAATCTAGAGAATGAATTTAAATAGAATGTGACTAACCTAGTTTTAGTGTGAAACCTACTTTGTATTTTGATTATGGTTTGTGTGCTTATTGTGAGCCTCTCGATTATCATGTTGATAAAAGAGTAGGATTATTTTTGAGTTGTAATTTATGTCAATCATTTCAAAGCTTTGAAGCAGTAAATGATTGTGTGTCTTTGAAGTGTGACTTCAGTGTTTGTTCTAAGTGTTTAGAATTTTTCGATCATTGTAACTGTGATTGGAAGGGATTTGAGAAGGCTCTCATACCTAGGTGAGTCTTAGGTAGAAGTTAGGAAAGGGTAGTGATTAAGTGAGTAGATTGTAAACTAGGTGAAAGTTTGTTGTGGTTATATGAATTGATACTATCAAGTTAACTTGGTCCCTGGCTTAGAAGCTCCTAACGTAGGTGTGTTGATTCACCGAACAAGGTTAACAATTCTGTGTGTTCATTACTTTTCTGCAATGTGTTTATCGTTCATATTGTTCATTGTGTGCAAGTTCAATAAAAGGTGTCTCGAAATTTTTTAGGACATCTTTGATATGATAGGCAGAAATTTCAGTATATATCTAAGCCCCTCGAGCACAAAGTCTTGTGGGATGTATGTGTCCGGTCGTGTAGTGTCGGGCATTATTTTTAATTTTTTTGAGAGCCCCAACAATTTTTCATGACTCTCGTTTTATTTTTCGAAACGACTTACAGCCCCTGGAGGGTTGTAGACTCAGATTTATCCTGGATATATTCTTAGGAATACTTGGGTATAGAAACCGCTAAGGTACCCTTCTCGTCTAGGTTCTTCCATAACGAGAGGTTTTCCGATTGCAAGGTCTCAAGTAGTAAGTGTTTTAGGCATCGTATACCTGGCCTTGCATCACCTTCAGCTATTTTTTTAAGTCATCTATGTTCATTCCTTTTAAGAGCCCCAAGCATGTATGAGGTTGGTTGATCATTCGTTTATTAAGTTACAGGCTAATGAGCCCCTAGCGAATTTTCATTCTTGGAATTGCCTTATTAGGATGAAATAGAGTCTGACGGGTTGAAATGTAGCCTAACATTGCTCTGGGTTGTTCGTCAGAATCGATGGAAGCCCTAGGCTATCTTGATACAATGAATCTTTAGCGGCGGTCAGAGGCCATAAGGCGTAACCGACTTAGTGGTGGACAAAGGTCCTAAGTCATAACCGACTTAGTGACAGACAGAGGACCTAAGGCGTATCTGGCTTAGTGGTTCAGAGCCCCTTTTGCCGGAAGGTGAGGTTGACCGATTTGTAGTTCAAAGCCCATTTTTCCCGAAGGTGATGTTGACCAAGTTTTGGTTCATAGCCCTTTTTTCTTAAGGAAAGGTTTACCGAGTTATGGTTCAGAGCCCCTTTTGCCTGAAGGCGAGGTTGACCAAGTTGCGGTTCAGAGCCCCTTTTACCTGAAGGCGAGGTTGATCGAGTTACGGTTCAGAGCCCCTTTTGCCCGAAGACGAGGTTGTCCGAGTTATGGTTCATAACTCCTTTTTCAAGAAGGCGAGGTTGACTAAGTTGTGGTTCAAATACCCTTTTTCCTGAAGGCGAGGTTGACCGAGCTATGTTTTAGAGCCCCTTTTGCATGTAGACTAGGTTGACCGAGTTGTGGTTCAGAGCTCCTTTTTCCTAAAGACGAAGTTGACCGAGTTGCGGTTCAGAGCCCCTTTTTCCCGAAGTCAAGGTTGACCTAGTTATGGTTCATAGCCCCTTTTTCCCGAAGGCAAGGTTGACCGAGTTGTGGTTCAGAGCCCTTTTTTCCCGAAGGAAAGGTTGACCGAGTCGTTAATTTTACATTGTTTTTTTCAGTTAGGGTGCCTCATTAAAACCCTTGAATTTGTAAAGGAAAATAGTGCATCCCGTACATTTTATTGATGATGACATTACATAATTTTAACTGAAATATGCCATATAAAGTTTATAACTTGTAGGCTCCATTATTTAGCTTCTATAGAACCCATTACGGGCCTTTCCAATTCGGAGATAGTTTCCATTTTGTTTTTCGAATCATTAATCCTTTTGAGAACTAAGTCACCATTATGGAATCCTCTTTGTCTGACCTTTAGGTTGAACCTTTTAGCTAATTTGTCCTTGGCTGCAAATTCTCTGATCTGGCCGTTTATCTTGTTTCGTCAAGAAAGTTGGCTCAATTGTCTAGATCGCTCTATTGTACCCCAAAATTTTCCCTCCCATTTTCAAGACAAATTAATTCAAGACACTTCCTCATACTCATGAAAGTCTCAATTGCTCAAGACTTATCAAAGATTGATTAGATGTACTCTCCTCCTAAGCAATTGACTTATAATGAGAGTTTTTCTTCTCTCTAAGGAAATTGAGTTTCTAATGTCTCAAATGGACTTCATGGTTTCTCATATGTCTCAAAGTATCCTCCTTCAAAATTTCAGGCCTGACATCACAATTTTGCTCAGTCAATTAGCCAGATCATTGAAAATCAGTTATATTGAATAAAAAGTCAACTTTGATCAATCTACAGTCAAACTTCAATATTTTTTGGTCAACATCAACATTTTGAAGTCATATTCATCATTTGATCAAGGTTTGGTCATGATTCATCAAGAAAACTCAAGATTCATCAAAAGTAAAAAAGTTGCCAAATTAGGGTTTTTGACCATTTCTTTAGGAAAAGTCAACTGAACTTTGACCAAGCATAACTTTCACATACTTCATCAGAAACTCCTCAGCCAAAGCCTATCTTGAAGTAAATTCAATTTTCTACCACTTTATCCCTCTAATCTCAAGGCCAAAAATGCTTCATTTGAGAGATATGAACCAAAACTTTACAGGTCATTTTAAAAGTCAACAAAAAGACATCTTTTGTTAATGAAATTTACATTACGTTAAATACTTTAAATGAAAAAATAACCAACATGAAAGTTGTAGGAGACATCTTGAGGTTTCCAAAAGGTCCAAGATCATCTTCATATGACAAAAATTGAGAGATTTATGATTGGTGCAAGTTGACCAATTTTGAGAAAATGCATGAAGTCCACTTTGAGCAAAGTTGAATTTTTGGGCTAATGGGCCTACGTTTTTAGGTTCAAACGTGTTCATGACCTCATATTAGACCTCTAAACCCATTCATATATTTTTGTGATTTTTATTTCTTTTGATTTTGATTTTATTCAATTAAATTCAAAATAAATCAAATAAAATACAAAACTATTGGATTAAGGCGCAAGGCTTTTGTTTTGGATCAGATTTGAAGCCCAAAAAGCTGGTGACAACTTTCCAACATCGTGTGAGGTATAATAGGGAGAGAATCTTCAAATATGGAAACTTGAAAACATGTTTTATCATGTTTGATTCACACTTAATTCCATATGATTTCCTTCCATATCTCTTGATCTAATTTGGTCTCCTATAAATACACAACACCTTCAGCCATTCAGACACACGCATGCTGCCTCCAAGAAGCAACCCTAAAATCTCAAAATTCTCAAAACTAGGGTAAAGTCAAAATCAAAGATCCAGCCACTTTCAGTCCGAGCCAACCATTGCAAATCGTTCCTGAAGCATCTAAGGGTAAAAAAAGATCGACAGTCATGGCCATTGGTGCTTGAAACAAGCATACTCATCTTCTCCGATTTACTTTTCTCAAATATTCATATAATTAATTTCATGCATTATTAATGTTTGTTAACTGCCCAAATGGGTTCATGCTGTTATTTAGAACAAGTTTGAATCATAAAATTGAATCTCTAACGTGAGAATCATGTTTTTCCATGACTAGGGAAAACGCTTATGTGCCATTCATATCAGTATTCATAGACTATTTCAGGCAAAACTAACGCCACCAATCGATTCACAGGGGTCGATTTAGGGGGTAGCCTTAATCTTGGGTTTCAATTTTTCTTATTTCGCAGGTTAGCAATTTCGAGTGGCCGGAGAAGATGGTTGCAACCCTCGTCCATGGTGGTTTGACTTCTCCAGACGGTGGTCAGAAGTTGTGTGGCCAATCCCCCTTCATTCATTGGTTGATTTAAATTCTCTGGCATCACACCAAGCGCGCGTGTTTGTTTTATTAGTTTATGATTTAATTTCATTATTTGTTTATTAATGGTAGTAATATAAACGCGTAACAACAATTGGCCTGGTGGTAAGTGATATGTTTGGCATAGTAAAGAGCGTGGGTTCGAGCGAGCCTTTTATCAAAATTATTTTGTTTCTTTTTCAGGATTTATAAAGCAGGTTCATCATATGGTGACTGGTTCTCATTCTCACTCACAAACAACACCATGGTGCAATGGATTGAAGTGCATACCTTTGAGATCAAGGGCGTGGGTTCAAGTCTCACCCCAAACATTTCGGTTTTCATATTTTTTTTACTTTGGTTTTTCACTCCATTTACCTTATTATTTTTTAACTAATCATTAAACAATAACCCTTAACCAAATTAGGCTTAGGTTTTTTAATTACCTAGAATTAGGGTTTAACTTTTAATTAATTAATTAATTAGACCTTAGATTTTAATTAAAGTTAATTAGTTTTAGGGTTTTAACCAAATAATTCTTCTTAATTAATTAGAAATTTGGATTTCTAATTAGGGTTTTAAGTTTTTTAATTAACTTAATTAATTAGTTATTAGGTTTTAATTATTATCCCTAACCCTAAATCATTTTCTAAAAACACAAACATTTAAAAAAATTCTAACATCTTTTCTTTTATTTATCTTTTGCTATTTAAATTCATAGATCAAGTGTATACGTTCGCACTATCAATGTAATAGCTTATATTTATTTTCTCGTATCTTTTTCCTATTATGTATCTGCTCTGAGGATGTAATAGCATAGATTTACTTTCCTGCAAATTTCTATACTTATGTATCTCTCCCAAAGCCATGTAAAAGCATAGGGATTTTACATTCTACACTTTAATTTTTTGTACATATTTAATTGCTAGTAAAATAGGATTTGCATGGAAAGACTAATAGAAAATCTAGAAAACCCTTATCCAAGATAAAATAATTGAAAACAAACACTCTTCACACTTGCACATTTAGGGTGATTTGTCTTGTTGCCTTATGATTTGGTCATGTCCCTCGAAAGTAGGGATAATTTAGCAAAAGACCCTCGATTTAACAATATCATCATGGTCCCTTTCGAATAAAGATCATAATCCCTCGATAAACCTTCATGTTTCCTACAAAATGATCTAGTCCCTCGATGAACCTACAAGCAAAATAATGATAGTCCTTTCAATATAATTGCTAAAGTATCCTTACATGTCGCCTTCGATGATCACACAATGACCCTACGCATGTCCCTTCACATCCAATATATAGGACTACCAAACAACTATTGGTATGGATAACACTATCTCCAAAGGAGAATGAAAAGAATAAGAAAGACCATACTTAGTGGGTAGGACTATTGAATGCTTGCTCACAACCTTTTCACAACTCAAAACATTTTTCACAGTACACTTTCAAACATGATATTTTCAAAAAAATACTTTGTATACATTCTTGAGGACTGACACAAAGATTATTACAGAGTTAGCCTTACATTGACATTTCAAAATATTTTCAAACAAATCACACACGCACAAAGCAATTTTTTTAAAAGTGAGCTAAGCAATTAAGAGCCCGTAGATAACTACGGATGAAAAGGGTGCTAACACCTTCCCCTTTCATAACTTATCCCCCGAACTCAAAATCTATGAAAGGTCTTTTCTGTTCTTTTCACCTTTCCTAATTGTGGATAAAAGAAAAGTCGGCGGCGACTCTTTCTAACCACAACATTTGTGATAAAACCAAAAAAGTCAGTTCTCCCGCCGTATTACAGAACTGGCGACTCTGTTGGGGACTACATAAAAAATAGGTGTTACCTTAGAGTTTAGATCACTTTTACTTGCTTTAATTGTTTTAATTGTTTTCTTTAAATTTAAAGGCTTGTTTAGGTATTATTGCTTGTGTGAAAGATCCTACACCCAGATCTAGTGATTCCTTAGGTAAGTAGCAATAGATCATAAAGACTATACAACATATACCGATATGGTTAACATGATAGCTACAATTAGTGTGACACTTTAGTTTGTACTAATGTTCCTTGAGTTAGTTGAGGATAACATTAGGCTTCCGCGTGGTGTCGTTAATAATAACTTGCTTTCAGAACCTTAATTGAGCCATCTTGGCCATTAGAAAGTAGTGAGATAGTCGGCTTTGATGCAATCTGAAGTTGGTTGATACTCGAGACTACGCTCATTGAGATTCGACTTTCAGGATGTTTTGGTTGCAATTCAGTTGCTATGCTAAAATAAAGCCTGCGAGAAAGATCTGTGATATGAGATTCTTAGAACTAGATTACTATTTTAGGACAGGTTGATCCAACTTAACTTCAGTGCGGAAGGGTATTTACCTATGGACTTCATGCAAGCCTTTAAACCTAAGGCTCTTGTATGAGTTGTTTGTGTTTGCTACTTATTGTTAGAACATAGTTTGGTTCTACACCCTTGTAAGAGTTTTGATGATAACAAACACACAAAGAATAATTATGCTCCCTAAATAAGTATTTTGTTTTGCAGGGAAGTTCTAATGTAAGAAGAACAGAAGATGAGATAGATTATTGTTAAAACTCTGATATGACTCATCTTACATAGAAAGCAAAATATGTGTAACACGCTTAATTAAAGAAGTTTTTAAGTTACAACTTCTGAGTGCACTAACGCTACGAACAAGAACTCTAATATTCTGATACGTAAAATTATGAAAAGAAGTAAAAGAGTCTCAACGGTAACATTCATCTTCTGATGTGATCTTTAGTAAACATGTTCTGAAGCGTTACATTTTATTCATGGCTAATCAATAGTAACGGCTGAAAGAAGACAATAATATTTATGTTTTGAAAGAACATTAAATACTATTTATTAACCTTCCAAAAGCACCTCTCATGCATTGCATATATAAGGAAGACGTGAAGAAGAAATCGTTGACAATTTTGCTGAGCACTAAACAAGAGAAATATCACTACACTTCAATCTATTGCTTTTCAATTGTGTAATACATCACTTTTGTGATACTTTTTTTGTTAGAAAACATATTTGTACACGTTTTCAAATATATTACTGTGTAATACCTTGAGAAAATTGGGTTGCGGTTTAAACTCAAGAAGACTTTGACAGTTGTCATTGTATCTGTGTAATCAAGTTTGATTAGTGGATTAAGACCTCGTTTGAGAGAGGCGAAATCACCTTGGCGGGTGGACTGGACTAGTTTAGGTTTAAACGAACCATGATAACCAACGTGTCATTTGTTTTAAGTTTTAAAAACCCCAATTCGACCCCCCCTCTTCTTGTGTTTTTCCATTCTTCACTTATTTAACATGAACATAACATCATAATATCATATCATCATAACATAACATTTTCACTAGCCATTTCAAGGACCTAAGGATTTATCTTTGTTCCTTGTTGCAGGTTATGGCCTCCTCTCACATAAATACTATCCGAATAAACTTTGTAAGGGTACCTTCAAAGCTTATGGAGTTAGTCTCAAAGGTTCCCGAAAAATCTCAATTCACCAAGAGGCATGGTTATCTACTCAGTTTGGTTACCTCAGGTTTTGAAGAAGAAATAATGAGTGTTCTATTCCAGTTCTTTGATCCTAGGCATCACTGTTTTACCTTCCCAGATTATCAGTTGGTACCCACAATGGAATAGTTTTCTAAGCTACTTGGAGTACCTATTCTTGATCAGAAACCCTTCACCGGTTTAGAGAAAGTTCAAAAACCTGAAGTTATTGCAGCATCCTTACATCTGAAACGGTCAGACATTGTATCTAATTGGGAAACAAGAAGTGGAGTTAAAGGGATTCTTTCTAAATTTATGATAGAGAAGGATCAGTTGTTTCTAGATGCTATGAGTTTTCATGATTTTGAGGAGATCTTGGCCATGTTGATCTATGGTTTGGTACTATTCCCTAATTCATACCAACTCATAGATGTGAACGCCATCAAAATATTTCTTACTCATAATTTTGTGCCTATTTTTCTTGGAGATATTTTGCACTCTCTTCACACTCATACTATGATAGAGCGAGGGACTCTCATGTGTTGCATACTTTACTATCCAAGTGGTTTATTTCTCACCTTCCCTGATCAGTGATGAAGAATGAACAAGGTTTAAAGTGGTCTTGAAGGATGATGTCACTCTCTCATTCAGATATGTATTGGTGTTCCCAATCTCGGAAGGACATAACTATTATTGACCGCTGATAGGAGTTCCCTAATGTGCCACTCCTTGGGATAAGGGGAGGTATTACTTACAACCCTTCTCTGGATCTACGTCAATTTGGTTATGCTCCAAGAAACAATCCTCATGATATGCTTATCCAGGGTATTGTATTCGATTACGAGAATAATCCTCAAGGTTACCGTCAAAAGTTTATACGTGCTTGGTTGATGGTGAATAACATTGATAGCAATACTTTTGGACATAAAAACTACATCCCTTTGGAGCCCTACCTCATATGGGTGCGATTTCATGCTCAAAATCTTATAATTCCATATCCTATTGTCCTACCAGTAATTATTGAGCTTGTTGTTGAAGGAGATATTCCTCATACCATTTTTCATCCAGATATGCCTACTGACCTTGAAGAGCTATAGAAGTCTTAGATTCAATTAAAAGAAGAAAGGTACGCCTTTGAAACTCAGTTCTATTCTAGTGAGAAGAAAGTGTTGGAGCTGACAAAACGACTTCACGAAGAGTAGAGCCTTAATGCATATGTCAACACAAAGAGGAAGCATCCATGGGAGACTTGAGTCTTACGTCTTAGGAGTTCATAATTTGTTTCCTTGTAATCCTTTTTATTTTCACTGTAAGCCTAAGAGGCAGTTATAATTTGAACATACTAATAAGAGTCTTTGTTTCTGTTCCCTTTTGATTAACAAATTTAAATCCCACGAGGTCCTTGAAAATATTGCATATGCATCTACATGCCATACATATCATTGCATAATAGGTTTCCAAGACAGTTTTCTCATCTTCTTATTGTTTATTTCAGCAAAAATGGCACTCAAACAGACAGTCAAAGATCTCAATGCTCAGAATGCTCAGTTCCAAGAGATGTTCTTAAGCATAGCCAAGGGGCAAGAAGAACTGAAGGCGCTCATCCTAATAAGAAGAAGAAGAAGACAAAGAAACCAATCGGCATCCTTAACATGGGGAGAAAGTTCAGAGGTCCAGTCAAGCGAGCTCGAGATCTTGATATCCCATTTGACGAAGATGACGAATGAGATGAAGATGGTAAGAGTGTTAAAACTGAAAAAAGCAATCATGGTTCTGACAAATGTTCTGATGAAGAGGAAGAGAATTATTTGGATGAACAATATCCCCCTACTAGCGAGAAGTATAAGCTATTAGAAGAGCGTCTGAAAGCTATGGAGATCCAGAAGGTGCCTGGCTTGAACTTTGAAGAATTGGGTTTAGTCTCAGGAGTCTTCATTCCTCTTAAGTTTAAAACTTCTACCTTTGCTAAGTATGATGGCATTTCTTACCCGAAGCTGCATTTAAGATCATATGTTCGGAAAATTACACCACACACTGTTGACAAGAAATTATGGTTGCATTTCTTTCAAGAGAGTTTTTCTGGAACACAATTGGAATGGTACTATAAACTCAAAGATACCAATATCCACACCTAGGAAGATTTGGCTACAGCTTTTTATAGACAATATCAGTATGATTATGATTTGGCACCAACCCGCATGAAACTTAAGAGTATGTCAATGGGTTCTGAAGAAGGCTTTAAAGATTACGCACAAAAATGGAGAGATCTTGCTGGAAGAGTTCATCCTCCTATGTATGATAGGGATTTTGTTGACATCTTCATGAGTACGCTAACAAGTCCTTTCTATAATCACCTACTCGGAAGTTCTTCAACCGGTTTCACTGAACTGATTTTGACAGGGGAACATGTTGAGAATGGAATCAAAAGTGGTAAAATTCAGGTGGCTACATCTTCTAATACTGCGAAGAAGTCATACAATAGTAAGAAGGAATCCAATGCTGTGTACAGCCAGCAGGTTCGTAATAAGAGTGACTGCAACAAATTTGTAAGATCAGTTATGGTCTGTAATCCCGCGCCAGTGCAACAACAACAACAAAATAGTCAGCATAGGCAAGTCGCACCCAGGAGACAATTCACAAAAATCAACATGCTATTGTCTCAAGCATTGCAACACATGTTGAAGTCAGAGCTGATTACATTGAAGGATCCTCCTCAGAATCCCAATACTTCTTCTCTCAGTTACAATCCCAATGCAAGGTGTGCATATCAATCCAACAGTCCTAGACATGAAACTAATGGTTGTTGGGCTCTATATAATACGGTGGCAGAACCGACTGTTATACTGGTTTGCGTTTTTTGTTCGCAAATGTCGTGGTAAGCAAGAGTCGCCACCGACTTTTCTTTTATCCAACAAAGGAAAGGGTGAAAAGAACAGAAAAAGACCTTTTTTGAGATTTTCTAAGTAAGGGGGTAGATTATGGAAAGGGAAGGTGTTAGCACCCTTTCCATCAGTGGTTTTCCACAGGCTCTTAGGTACTTGCTCATTTTTGAAAAAAATTGTTTTCGTGTTTGTGTGTTTTGAAATATTTTGTTTGCTTTATGACAACTCTTGTATCAGTCCTCAAGAGTGTGATAAAGCGTTTTTGAAAAAGAAGTTTGAAAGGTGTGTAAGTGTAAAAAGAATCAGATCTGAGCAAGTACTTAAGAACTGTCTACCTACTTGAAAAAGGATGTTCTTTTCCTCCTACCCTTTAGATAGCGCTATCCTACTATTAGTGAGTAGGTAGCCCTATTGTTGGATGTTGAAGGACTATCGAAAGGGACATTTATGATCATTGAAGGCAACATGTAGGGATACCTTACCAATTCGAAGGGACTGTCATCATATAGGCAACATCGAGGGACAAAATCATTTCTCGTAGGCAACTCGAGGGACATTAAGGGGCTATGATCTTTATGATGACTTTTAAACTGAGGGTCTTTGCTAAGATATCCCTACATTCGAGGGACATGACCATTTCTGAAGGCAACAAGTGAGGTATACCCTAGGAGTGCAAGTGTGCAACAATGTGCTTTTTTCCAGATATTTATCTTGAAGTTAGTGACCTAATGATTAATTGATTTAATCTTGTCATGCACGCCTAATTTACTAACAATTCATATACAAGCATATAAGAAATATAAAGCGAGAAATAAAGTTCCCACGGCTATTACAAGACTTTGGTGTAGATACATAAATAATGACTGAAAAGTAAAATGCGAAAATTGAAAACCCTAATTAACTATTACAAACCGGGCACAGTTACGTAAATAAAAAAAATAATTGTATGGAAAAATAATAACGCACAAAAATTAAGACTGACCTACGTTTGAAACCCTAAAAGTCTAATTGCCTATCAAAAATATTTTTTGGTATTTTATGAAAAAAATTAGAAATTTAACCTAATTTCTAACTAATTTTAAATTAAAGAAAAACGTTAAAATTTAATTAAATTAATTTGCAAAAATTAATTTTTCTTAAAAAAACTCTAAATCCTATTTTTTGATGATTTTCTGATTTTATGATTTTAAAAAAAGAATAAACAAATTAATATAAATTAATTAAGAAATTAAATTAAATATTTCAAAGAAGATGGGCCTGGGGGTGAGAAACCCAATTGGAGGGTAGGCTACTGAAATTTGTCAAAGCCCAGATCTTGTGGCCCACAGCTGCGCTGGATCTGGTGTTGTTGTGTTAGGAAGGTCCACCATGGGGCTGCGTTCAAGAGTGTTGGATCTGGAACCATGCAGATTTGATGGTTGGATCTGAGGGTGCAAGGTGTACGCATGAGATGGCAGTGCATTGGATCTGAAAGAAATTGGTTAGAAAAAATAACGTTCAAGACCTGGGAATCAAACCCAGGTCTCTTCCCTTTGCAAGCGTCCCTTCTAACACCAAGCCACTCTGTTTATTCGTTATATAAAACAAACACAAAATAATAAAATCAAAATAATGGTCAGAAATTCTCTTTTTTTAAAAACGTGCGCCATTTCAAACTAGCCAACCAAGCTATGCCACACATTCGTCTTCCCCAACCCTCCGTCGTGTTAGCCTATGGATCTTTACCTACAGACAATATATGTCACTAAATCACTTGCAATTTTCAAAATCCACAACACGCTATATAAATTCAGTTTAACACCATGGATCAACTGGGTTTGATCCCCTGAGCATGATGATTCTCCTCTTTTGGCCTAATTTTACCTGTATCTGAAAACCCTAAATCAAAGGTCAAAACCCTAACAATGGCATATTGTCATATATTCATCAAAACAGGCAATTAATGATTCAAACATGTTCTAATCATTCAAAATAGCAAGGGTGCATGGTCCAAATCCATTTATAAAGAACGTATGACCATAATCGTTTTCAAAAAAGAAAGAAAAACTGTGACTGTATTGGGCACGATTCTTGGAGCTTATCCTCTTGGGAGTGATGCAGCTAGCTTCAAAATGCCTCCAGGGATTGATTGCAAGCTTCAGAATACCTTGAATCCTTCTGTAATTCAAAATCTGATTGACACTTTTTCTTGAAAATTTGGAATCTTGAACATGAGTTTTGTGCGGCCAATCCTTGTTCTTTTTGTCTGGCAATGTTATGTTTATATATTTGGATGTATTAGGGCAACAAAAGTGGATTGAATCTTGAAAATTTGTGTAGAAAAGATTTGATTTGCATTTGGAATTTTATGTTTCTAATTTTGGCCAAAACTTGCTCATCTCTCTCCAATCATCCTTTACACGAGTTTTTTTATTCAATCTTTTGATTTTAGGTTCATGATATGATCATAAAACAAATCATTGGATTTAATTCATCATTTTACTATTATATTTGATTTATTAATATTTAAATGAATAAAAATTCAAATAAATAAAAACAAGTCTCATAAAAATAAAATAATGGACTTAAAGGTCTTGCATAAGTCCCTGGATATGTTTGAGATCCAAAACCCACAGCCATTAGTTCAAAATAATCCAAGTTGCTCACATTGACTTTTGTGCATTTTCATAAAATTGGTCAACTTTATCAATGCATATCTTTCTCAATTTTAACCCTAAGAGAGTGTTCATGGACTTTTTAGAGAGCTTAGGATGTCCTCTAATAAACCCTTTTGGTTTCATCTCAATTGGATCTTCCATGTTCATGTAAGGAGCTTTGACCCAAAAGGTATTTTTGTTGACTTTTTGAAAGGACCTATAATGTATGAGCTTGTATCTTTCCAATGGTGCATTTCTTGAACTTGAGGGATGAAGAGAAGTTGTATGGAATTGGAGTCTATTCAAAATGAGCCTTGGTGAAATTTTTTTTGATAAAGTATGAGAAAGTTAATCCTGGTCAAAGTTTGGTTGACTTTTCCTATAGAAACCCTAATTTGCCATTTTTGACTTTTGATGAGTTAGGAGCATTTCTTGAGGAATCATTATCAACCCTTGATCAAATGATGGATATTACTTCAAAATGTTGATGTTGACCAAAAATCTTGAAGTTTGACTGTATTTGGGCCACAGTTGACTTTTGACCTAGTATAGTTGATTTCTAGGCATTTGAGCAGTTGACTGAGCAAACTTGTTGTTCAAGGCATGAAATTTGGTATGGATGATCTTTAGGACATATTAGGATAATGGAGAACATTTGGGATCCTTGGGACTCACACATCTTGCTTAAAATTGAAACCCTAGTTGAGGTTCATTGCCTTATGAGGATAATTTTCCTGGTCAATTCTTAGTCATCCTAGGGCAAGTTGGGGATCTCAATGGGCATGTGAGAACTAAAATGAGAGGGAAAATTTTGGGGTACAACACTCTGAAGAATAAGATTCAAGATATGATTGACTCTAAGGAGATTGAATTTGATCCTCCTGAGACTCCTAATGTGATCACTGCACATATGCCTAATCATGACAAAGGCATTAATGCTATTGATGATGTTTCTTATTTTTTTGTTGTGAGTGACTTGACTACTCCTCTGATGATGGTTAAGAAAAGTTGTTGCAAGCCAGTTTATTCCCGGGTTTCATTAAAAACTGCTACTACTGTGCGTCCCAATCCAATAGTTGTGTACTGCTGAAAGAAGGTATTCAATGTTTGATGGATGACCGTGTAATTCTATTTGAGAAGAATCTTTCTGTGGAGAGCTTATGTAAAAGTATGTCTCAAGGCCTGAAGCTTGAATATGTGTGTGTGATTACAATTTCTGGTACTCCTGTAAGGATTACTTCTAAAGATCTTGTGAAGATTACTTCCGAGCCTAGGGTTGCTCTTCTGATCATTACCGCAGTTGGGCCAATTCCAATTCCTCTGACAAGGCTATACCTTGGAATTCTGGAGCTGATGTCTACTACCATGGCGTCAAGCAAGAACCATTGGTTATCAATAATTAAAATACTGAAGTTACTAATCCCAAGGTTGGCATTATTGTTGGGACTAGTAAGGTTACCAAAGGTTGTTACTACACCAGTTCGTATCACTACTACTGAATCAACTACTGAGACTTGAGGAAAAGAATAGATGACTGAGCCTGCCCAGACTAAGGCACCGAAAGAGGTTACTGTTGAAGATACCTCTAAGCAAGAAATGGAGAAGGTACTGAAAACTGTTCGAAAGAGTGACTATAAGATTGTTGGACAGTTGGGGCAAACCCCCTCCAAAATATATATGCTATCTCTGTTGTTGCTCTCTGAAGCCCATGCTTAGGCTTTGGTAAAGTTTCTAAAATTTACTCATGTACCGCAGGAAATCTCTGTTTATCAGTTCGAAAGTTATATTGCTAGCCTGACAATTGATAATGGGCTAGGCTTTTCTAATGCTGATTTAACTCTCGCGGGAAGGAACCATAATAAGGCCATGCATATCTCTATTGAGTGTAAGGGCACTACCTTATATCATGTGTTAATGGATACAAGTTTCTCATTGGATGTATTTTCAAAAGTTGTTTTACACAAACTTGACTATAAAGGGGTTGTGCTAAAACCCAGTGATGTTATGGTGAGAGCTTTTGATGGTTTAAACAAAATGGTGCATGGAGAGGTTGATATTCTAATCAAGGTGGGTTCCCAGGTCTTCGACTCTACATTCTATGTGATAGACATTCGTCCGTCCTATTCCTGTTTGCTTGGACGCCCTTGGATTCATGGGGAAGACGCTTTTACTTATACTTTACACCAAAAGTTGAAGTATCCCGTCAAAGAAAAACTCATTACAGTTTGTGGCAAAGAAGAATACATCGTAAGCCATTTGAACTCTTTAAAGTATGTTGAGATGGATGGTGAATTCCTCGAGACTCCTTGCCAGAGCTTTGAAGTTATTCCTCAAACAACCCCTATTGCTAAAGCTGCTCCTACTGTTCCTAAGGTTACCAATATTCCACCAAGAATGGCTTCTCTGAAAGACGCTAAGGTTGTGATAGTAGAAGGTGGTGGAACTATTTGGGGTCAGCTTCCTAACATTCCTTACAAGTCTGACAAATTTGGTTTGGGTTTCGTATAAAAGGCTCAGAGGGTTATCCGTCGTGCTCGTGCTATTTTTGAGAGACCGTTATTCTGTATCAACAATAATGGAGTTCGCAAAAATCAAGTCAACCTTGTGGAAGACGCTGATAGCGACTATGACATAGACAGTTGGATTTTCCCTACTACCAGCAATGGGCTCAATAATTGGAAGACTGAAGACTTTATACCAATCTCCTTTAGTCAAAAGTAAATGCTATTTTCTAGTTTTTTCCTTTCAAGTTTTTGGTTATATAATTTGATCAATAACTTTAAACCTTGTGCCTTACCCGGGGCACAATGGTCCATTTGTTAGCGTTGTTATTTTTCATCCGCATATTTTCATTTAATAAACCATTAGACGTTTGCATTCAAATTTTACGCTCTTTGTCTTTCTTTTACTTTATTGCTTTTTAAATAGCTATGGTTCTTACACACGCCCACATAAAAAATTACAGATCCACATCTACCCCGGGTACCATTGATAACAATTCTGCTATTTCCAATTATGACTTCGAAAATCTGATCTACCAAGACAAGGACGAAGGTAAGGAAGATTGTGAAGTACCTGGAGAGCTTGCTGGACTGTTAGAGTAGGAAGAAAGAGCCATACAACCGAATGAAGATCCAGTCGAGGTTGTGAACTTGGATACTGAAGAGGACAAGAAAGAAATCAAGATATGTGCCAACCTAGAATACAGTGTCAAAAAGAGGTTAATCCAGATATTACATGACTATGTTAACATCTTTGCTTGGTATTATGAAGATATTCCAGGGCTTGATAATTACATTGTGGTTCACCGTCTACCGATGAAGGAAGGTTGTCCTCCTATTAAACAAAAGGTTCATCGTATGTATCCTGAGATGTCTGAAAAGATCAAAGTTGAAGTCATGAAGCAGTTTAATGCAGGTTTCTTTGATGTTATGTCCTATCCTTAGTGGGTTACAAATATGGTGTCGGTACCTAAGATGGACGCTAAGGTGAATATATGTATAGAATAAAGGGATTTGAATAGGGCTAGCCCCAAATTGACAGTATTATGACGCCCCCAGTTGAAGGAAGGCCTCTGATCATGTACTTGATAGTATTAGAGAACTTAATAGGGTGTGTATTGGGGAAACATGACGAGTCTGGTCGAAAAGAGAATGAAATATACTACCTTAGAAAAAAGTTTACTGACTGTGAAACAAGATACTCACTGCTCGAGAAAACTTGCTGCAATTTGGCATGGGCTGCCCACCGACTAAGACATTATATGTTGACTCATACTACTTTGTTGATCTCTAAGATGGATCCAACAAAATACATATTCGAGAAACCTGCTCTCTCCGGAAGAATATAAAGATGGAAAATGTTCTTGACAAAATATGACATTCAGTACACTACTCAGAAGGCAATCAAAGGAAGTGTAGTGGCATATCATTTGGCTCATCAGGCTGTAGATGACTATCAATGTATGAATTTTGAGTTCCCAAATGAGAATATCATGCTAGTTACATATTATGAAGAACCTGGACCATATGAAGGACCAGAACTGGGATCCCGATGGACTATGATTTTTGATGGAGCTTCTTACGTTCTTGGTAATGGAATTAGTGTTGTGATTGTCACTCCCAAGGGTTGTCATATGCCTTTCACCTCCAGATTGTGTTTTAATTGTACCAATAATATGGTCGAGTATGAAGCATGCATCATGGGTATCAAAGCTACCATTGATATGAGAATTAAATTCTTGAATGCACATGGGGACTCAGCCCTAGTTATCAGTTACATTAAGGGAGAATGGCACACTAAGCATCCAAATCTCATTCATTATCGAGAGCATGTGTTGACATTAATTTCGTACTTCGAAGAAATAAGTTTTGAACATATTCGATGAGAAGAGAATCAATTGGTAGACGCACTAGCTACCATGTCATTGTGATACGGTGGGAGAGAACTGACTATTTTTCGGAATGCTGGTTTGCGTTTTGCGTTTGTTTTCACAAAATGTCGCGGTAAGCAAGAGTCGCCACCGTCTTTTATTTTATCCAACAAGGAAAGGAAAAAAGCACAGAAAAATTCCTTTTTCGAGATGTTTCTCGGGTCCGGGGGGTAGATTATAGAAAGGGAAGGTGTTATCACCCTTTCTATCCGTGGTTATCCACGGGCTCTTAGGTACTTGCTCAAAGTGTTTTCAAAAATTGCTTTTCTTTGTGTTTGTGGGTTTGATAAGAGTTTTTGTTTTGAGAGGAGTGTAAGTGCGAAAAGTTTTGTTTTGTTTTGAGAAGAGCAAGTACTTAAGAACCATCTACCTACTCGAAAAAGGAGTCAATTTGTGCTAATGTCCTTTAGACAATGCTATCCCACTATTTATGAGTAGGTAGCATCGTCGTTGGAGTTTTAAGGGTCAATTCGATTAAGGGACGTGTGGTCACTAAAGCAATGTTAGGATGCCTTAGCGGTAACCCTAATGTCTTAGATCATTTTTCTGAGGCAACCGTTTCGAGGCAACTATGATCTTTGGACAAGAGGGCGACCTCTAAAACTTCCTATACTCAATGACCACGTTCGAAGGCAACCAAGTGAGGTGTACCCTAAGAATGCGCATGTGCGAGTGTGTTATTTTCAGTTAATTTGTCTTTGTACATGTCAATGGTTATCTATGTTGATTTTAGGTTCAAACATTTGATCTTGTCATGCATTCCCTATTGTCAAACATCTAACCGTTTATAAGTTGCGAAAATTAAAACTAACTATTACAAGGCGTCAGGTATTTACATCGCCAAAAGCAACCCTTGAAATTAAAATGCGGAAAATAAATAAAGCGATAAAATAATTTAAAGTCCTATTAAACTATTACATTCCGGGAAACAGATACAATAATATGATAAAAATGGAACGCGTGCGAGAGATTAAATCGGGCGAGTTTTTAGGGTTTTGACCCTTTTTTGAAAGAAAGCATTTTTTGGTTATTTTTGAATTAAGAAAGAAATTAAATTAGGTTAGACATTAAATTAAATAAGCTAATTAATTAATTAATAAAAATAATAATTTTTTGGATTTTTGAGTATTTAAAGAAATAAAAATAAATCAATCAATGTTAATAAAACCTAATTATCTAAATTAATTTTAATTATTGCAAAAATATTAAAAGTTATACCTAATTAAAACTAAGTTAATTAATATAATTTATTAACAAAAATAAAGTGCTGAATTTAATTTTAATAAATAAAATATATTTTTTGGTTTTTGATTTTATGAGAAAAAAGTTTGATTGGTTAGTAAATGTAAAAATAATAAAACAAAACAATTAAATAAAATGATGAGATAGAAAAAACTCAGGGGGGGGGGGGGGGGTTCAGGCCCAATTTGGAGGTTTGGATGGCAATCTGATGGCCCAATTTGAATTGGCCTGTGTTGACTTTTGGATTCTCCACGCGCATGTTGACTTGAGATCATGATGGACCTTCAGCCTGAGTCACCAGATTTGCCCTTGGGCCATCTGGCAGGCATCTGAGTGAGGGTGTATGGTGAACCACGCATTGGATCTTGCATTGGAATACCTGTTGAAAAATAATAACATGCATTTGGGGGACCTGGGATTCGAACCCAGGTCCTGTTGGACTATGCACTAACACCTTCGCCACTCAACCACTGCACTTCATTTGTTAGTTAAATACAAACTAATTATAATATATGAAAAAGTGTAATTATGCCAGAAATAAAAAAGCAACACACGAATTTTTTGAATGGGCGAATTGGAAAGGGCCACGTCTTCGTCTTCTCCATTGAAACCTGGATATTCACCTGCGGATTTGTATCCGCAGCTAAATTCGCATATGCATTCCAAAATCTATTCTAGGCCATTAAAACCAAACCTAAAACCATGGTCGTACTCGTCTGAGCATCCTGAGCACATCTATGTCCCTTATTTGCACTGATTTTGCCTGAAACTAAAACGCCCAAAAACAAGAACCAAGAACCCTAGATTCGGGTATGGCACTACAGGTCATATAAGCACAATCAAATAATGCAGAAAGATTCTAAATGGAACGATAAGCATGAATATGTAAAGATTTTGCCAAGAAAGTGCAAGAATATGAGGATACGATTTCAAGTGCAGAGCAATTTTTTTGAAGGACTTACAGCGCAATTGAGAGGGCGAGGGAGCTTGCTTTTGATTGCTTCTGACTCAGTGGATGTCCAACAATTGATTCACGTTGAGATTTGGTTCTGAATTGGCCTCTAAGAGTGATTTCAGTTTCAAGCTTTTTCCAAGTTTTGTTCTTGTGATTTTGCAGCCTCCAACCTATAACTCGTGTGCCTTTAGCTTCTATATGTATGCAGCATTGGATTAGGTCAAATAATAGGTCTTGAATCTTGGTGCATTGATGTTTTAGGATTTGATTTGATCCTCCATTGATGTCTTTCCAAATTTGTCCAAATTCCATCTTTTTGTTCATGATATGGTATGATACGAATTTGATGCTAACCATGATGATAATTAAGACCTATAACAATAAAAAAGATCTTGAATAATCAATATTTGGATTTTATTTGATTTAAATTGATTTAAAATGAATTAATTCAATAAAAAATCAAATAAAATAGAAAAATTAATAAATGGACACAAGGCTGAAGCTAGGGCACGTGTGTAGTGTGACAAGATCAAATCAAGTGGAAAAAAATGGGCCCATTTGACAAAATTTGAAGTTTTGGGGATAGTTGACTTTTGGCAATTTTGCAAAAATGCCCAAATTCAACAATGCATAACTTCTTCAATTTTGAACTTTTGGAAGTGTTCTTTGACTTTTTAGAAAGCTTGAGATGTCCTCTAACCAAACCGTTTGTTCTCATCTTATTTTGATATTCCATGCTCAAGTTATAAGCTTTGGAAAAAAAGGTGTTTTTGTTGACTTTCAAAAATGACCTATAATGTCCAAATTTGTAACTTCTTGTGAGTGCATTTATTGATCTTGTGGTATGAAGATGGATTGTAGGAAATTGCATCCTCTTAAAAATGATCTTTGGATGGGTCATTTCTCATAAAGTATGAGAAAGTTATGCTTGGTCAAAGTTGAGTTGACTTTTCCTACAAAACCCTAATTTAGCAACTTTTGAGTCTTGATGAATTTTGAGCAATCCTTGATGAATCATGATCAACCCTTGATCAAAGTGATTAAATATCCTTCAAAATGAGAATGTTGACAAATTTTTTTGAAGTTTGACTGTATTTAGGTCACAGTTGACTTTTGCCCTAGCACAGTCGATTTTTGGACCCTTTGAGCAATTGACTGACCAAACTTCCTCTGCAAAGCTTGAAATTTGACATGGATGGACTTGATAACATATTAATACATTGGGAAGCACTTGAGGTCATTTGGATGCAAGGACCTTGATGCAACACAAAACCCTAATTTGAGGTTGACTGCCTTAGGAGATGTTTTGACTGTCCAACTCTTGAGCAATCTTGAGCAACTTGGAGATTATTCTTGTAATACTTGAGAGATATGAGAGGGAAAATTTTGGGGTGAAACAGCTTCCCCTATTCAATTTTCTTAAACCTGAGGATATAGATTGGCTTTCGGGCGTTTCGTGATCCGAAGGTGGAAGATGATTGAACACTAGAGTGCCCATAAATTTGCACTCGCATGAAGTAGTATCAGCCTTGTGATGTCGGGAATGAGCTTACAGATTCCATTTGGAGATTGTTGATAGGTGATCTGAACTTCGACTGGAAACCGAATCAGGGAGATCTTCACGGCGATCTAACTGAACCAGATGAGGTCTTAGATTAACTTTGACTAGATCGACATCAGAAAAATCTTTAGGAATCGATTTAACTGGACCAGACAAGAGTCCTGGAATAACTTCAACTGGAATACGAAACAGGGAGATCTTCGCAGCGATCTGACTGAACCAGAGGAGGTCTTGGATTAACTTTGACTGGATCGGCATCAGAAAAATCTTTAGGAATCGATTTAACTGTACCAGACAAAAGTCTTAGAATATCTTCAACTGGATCGGCATCAGAAAAATCTTTAGGAATCGATTTAACTAGACCAGAGAAGGCTTTGACTGGTTTGGCATCAGAAAAATCTTTAGGAATCGATTTAACTAGACCAGACAAAAGTCCTGGAATAACTTTAACTGGAATACGAATCAGGGAGATCTTTGCAGCGATCTGACTGAACTAGAGGAGGTCTTGGATAAACTTTGACTGGATCGGCATCAGAAAAATCTTTAGGAATCGATTTAACTGGACCAGACAAAAGTCTTAGAATATCTTCAACTGGATCGGCATCAGAAAAATCTTTAGGAATTGATTTAACTGGACCAGAGAAGGCTTTGACTGGATCGGCATCAGAAAAATCTTTAGGAATCGATTTAACTAGACCAGACAAAGGCCTTGGAATAACTTCAACTGGATCGGCATCAGAGAAATCTTTAGGAATCGATTTAACTGGACCAGAGGAGGTCTTGGATTAACTTTGACTGGATCGGCATCATAAAAATATTTAGGAATCAATTTAACTGGACCAGACAATAGTCTTGGAATAACTTCAACTGGATCGGCATCAGAGAAATCTTTAGGAATCGATTTAACTGGACCAGAGGAGGTCTTGGATTAACTTTGACTGGATCGGCATCAGAAAAATCTTTAGGAATCGATTTAACTAGACCATACAAAGGTCTTGGATAACTTTAACTGGATCAGCATCAGAGAAATTTTTAGGAATCGATTTATTTGGACGAGAGGAGGTCTTGGATTAACTTTGACTGAATCGGCATCAGAAAAATCTTTAGGAATCCATTTAACTGGACCAGACAAGAGTCTTGGAATAACTTCAACTGGATCAGCATCAGAGAAATCTTTAGGAATCGATTTAACTGGACCAGAGGAGGACTTGGATTAACCTTGACTGGATCGGCATCAGAAAAATCTTTAGGAATCGATTTAACTGGACCAGACAAAGGTCTTGGAATAACTTCAACTGGACCGACATCAGGGAAATCTTTAGGAATCGATTTAACTGGACCAGAGGAGGTCTTGGATTAACTTTGACTGGATCGGAATCAGAAAAATATTTAGGAATCAATTTAACTGGACCAGACAATAGTCTTGGAATAACTTCAACTGGATCGGCATCAGAGAAATCTTTAGGAATCGATTTAACTGGACCAGAGGAGGTCTTGGATTAACTTTGACTGGATCGGCATCAGAAAAATCTTTAGGAAACGATTTAACTAGACCATACAAAGGTCTTGGATAACTTTAACTGGATCGGCATCAGAGAAATCTTTAGGAATCGATATTACTGGACGAGAGGAGGTCTTGGATTAACTTTGACTGGATCGGCATCAGAAAAATCTTTAGGAATCGATTTAACTGGACCAGACAAGAGTCTTGGAATAACATCAACTGGATCAGCATCAGAGAAATCTTTAGGAATCGATTTAACTGGACCAGAGGAAGTCTTGGATTAACTTTGACTGGATCGGCATCAGAAAAATCTTTAGGAATCGATTTAACTGGACCAGACAAAAGTCTTAGAATATCTTCAACTGGATCGGCATCAGAAAAATCTTTAGGAATCGATTTAACTGGACTAGAGAAGGCTTTGACTGGATCGGCATCAGAAAAATCTTTAGGAATCGATTTAACTGGACCAGACAAAAGTCTTGGAATATCTTCAACTGGATCGGCATCAGAGAAATCTTTAGGAATCGATTTAACTGGACCAGAAGAGGTCTTGAATTACCTTTGACTGGAACGGCATCAGAAAAATCTTTAGGAATCAATTTAACCGGACCAGACAATAGTCTTGGAATAACTTCAACTGGATCGACATCAGAGAAATCTTTAGGAATCGATTTAACTGGACCAGAGGAGGTCTTGGATTAACTTTGACTGGATCGGCATCAGAAAAATCTTTAGGAATCGATTTAACTAGACCATACAAAGGTCTTGGATAACTTTAACTGGATCGGCATCAGAGAAATCTTTAGGAATCGATTTAACTGGACGAGAGGAGGTCTTGGATTAACTTTGACTGGATCAGCATCAGAAAAATCTTTAGGAATCGATTTAACTGGACCAGACAAGAGTCTTGGAATAACTTCAATTGGATCAGCATCAGAGAAATCTTTAGGAATCGATTTAACTGGACTAGAGGAGGTCTTGGATTAACCTTGACTGGATCGGCATCAGAAAAATCTTTAGGAATCGATTTAACTGGACCAGACAAAGGTCTTGGAATAACTTCAACTGGATCGGCATCAGAGAAATCTTTAGGAATCGATTTAACTGGACCAGAGGAGGTCTTGGATTAACTTTGACTGGATCGACATCATAAAAATATTTAGGAATCAAGTTAACTAGACCAGACAATAGTCTTGGAATAACTTCAACTGGATCGGCATCAGAGAAATCTTTAGGAATCGATTTAACTGGACCAGAGGAGGTCTTGGATTAACTTTGACTGGATCGACATTAGAAAAATCTTTAGGAATCGATTTAACTAGACCATACAAAGGTCTTGGATAACTTTAACTGGATCGGCATCAGAGAAATCTTTAGGAATCGATTTAATTGGACGAGAGGAGGTCTTGGATTAACTTTGACTGGATCGACATCAGAAAAATCTTTAGGAATCGATTTAACTGGACCAGACAAGAGTCTTGGAATAACTTCAACTGGATCAGCATCAGAGAAATCTTTAGGAATCGATTTAACTGGACCAGAGGAGGTCTTGGATTAACCTTGACTGGATCGGCATCAGAAAAATCTTTAGAAATTGATTTAACTGGACCAGACAAAGGTCTTGGAATAACTTCAACTGGATCGGCATCATAGAAATCTTTAGGAATCGATTTAACTGGACCAGAGGAGGTCTTGGATTAACTTTGACTGGATCGGCATCAGAAAAATCTTTAGGAATCAATTTAACTGGACCATACAAAGGTCTTCGACATAGTTGAGAACTTAACTGCATCTTTCCTGAAAGGTAAAGGTCAGTCATATGCAATGCATGATATGGATCAAGCAATGATGTTCTCAAAATAAATGAGATTGTGTTATATGATGCGTATATGCATGTATCATGATGTAGGGAAATGTAATGTTTTAGCTGGGGAAAACAAATCCCGGAGCTGCTGGAGGATAGAGTTGAATTCTTCGCCTCCGCTGGGGATGGTGAACGAAGGGGATTGTGAGAATAGACCTGCAGAAGAGGATAACTCCGTTGGGGAATATACCGATGATGAGATTACTCTGTGGGGAAGAGATTCTCTGCTGAGGATTCCACTGATAAGATCTACTGGGGATGGAATCTGTTGAGGATTGAATTCCTGTTTGTGAAAGGAAAGAACTTCGCTGGGGATGATCTTTTAGTCGCGACTTGCTGGGAATAACCCTTTAAACTCTTGTCGGGATAATCCTTTGAATTTGGCTGGGGAGGTTTATCTTGTACTCCGCTGGGGATAAACTTCCAAAGTCTACTGGGGATGATGCTTCAACTCTGTTGGGGAAGCTTTTTCAGACCGTGCTGGGGAAATAATGACTCCACTGGGGTTTCCTGTACTCTGCCGGGGAACATTCTTATACTCTTCCAGGGAATATTAAGACTGCCGGGGATATCAGGCCTTTTTAGTATTGATGGTAGATAAACTCTGCTTGGGGAAAGCATTGTTGATTCGTTCATAGTTGCAAGTCTCAGTTGGGGAGAACTACCATTACTGTCTTACTCTGCAGGGAGTGAAGGCATCTTAGCCATATTCTTCAGCTGAATTTACCGTCGTACCTGGTGGACAGAGCAACTATACAACTTGGACAATTCTATTGCCCCTGTTTTTGATATTACCAGTAGTTCATCTTTTGTTTCGCATGTAAATATTTGTGAGTAGAAATTAATGTCAAATGTATATATCAAAAATGAACATTGGACGTACTTTGCAAAACAAAACAGATAAAAGAAAAAAACAGTTTGAAATTTTTCTGAAAATGAATTTGTATTGATTTTGAAGTTTGGCCTGTAAATAGGCGTTTTTGTACAGGAGGCTGACGTCCTAGTAAGAGAACGCCGCCGAGCAAATAAAATTTACACAATTTGTGAAAAACTAAACAAAATAGCTATGTGAATGATCCCACTGGGTTCCAACTCTGCTATTGCCTTTATATCCTCGAGCATCTCATCACTTTGCTATTGGTTGAAGGTAGATCAGATTGATTAGTGCCGTCCGAGCTTGATAGTCGATACCGAAGACTGGATGCAAGGTGATCCGATGAGACATAGTGTTACGCTTTGATCCCTAATTTTTTCTTGGACTTCCCTTTCGGGTTTTCAGTCCACCGGGATACCCTTTTTTGCCTAAGCCGCCTTTTCAGGTTTTTGACTTGCCGGGTGTACAGATTTTTTCATTTTCATCCCTTATTTTTGCCCGAACCCTTTTGGTTCGCCGGGAAGCCCTTATTTTTCCTAGGCCAGTCAACCTAGCGGGTCTTTGATTATGCGTAGTATCTTTTCACTATGTCTGCATTGACGGGGTGAGGAAGGTCGTCACCATCTATGGTGGTTAGAATCATAGCTCCGCCTGAGAAAACGTTCTTAACCACAAATGGCCCTTCGTAGGTAGGGGTCCATTTTCCCCTGGGATCACCTTGAGGTAGGATAATGCGCTTGATTACCAGGTCCCCAACTTGATACTCTTGTCGTCTGACTTTCTTGTTAAATGCCTTAATCATCCGTTTTTGGTACGTCTGACCATGACAAATAGCAGTAAGTCTCTTTTCGTCAATTAGGTTTAGCTGATCAAGCCGGGTCTGAATCCAGTCGTCTTCACTCAAACCTGCATCCTTCATGATTCGGAGAGAGGGTATCTGAACTTCAATGGGCAATACGGCTTCCATGCCATATACCAAGGAATAAGGTGTTGCCCCTGTTGACGTCCGTGCTGAGGTACGGTACCCATGAAGAGCAAATGGTAACATCTCGTGTCAGTCTTTGTATGTCACTGTCATCTTCTGCACAATCTTCTTAATGTTCTTATTAGACGCTTCTACAGCCCCATTCATCTTTGGACGGTAGGGAGAGAGTTATTATGCTGTATCTTGAATTGCTCGCAGAGTTCAGTGATCATCTTGTTGTTGAGATTGGTACCATTGTCCGTAACGATCCTCTCTGGTACACCATATCGATAAATCATATTGTGCCGAATAAGCCGTGCCACGACGTTCTTGGTTATAGTAGCAAAGGAAGCTACTTCAACCCACTTCGTAAAGTAATCAATAGCCACCAGGATGAAACGATGCCCGTTGGATGCTGTAGGTCTGATCTTGCCAACCATATCAATGCCCCGCATTGCAAAAGGCCAAGGTCCCGTCAAGACATTCACATCTTTGTCATCAATAGGGTAGTGTAAGTCAGCATAACTGTCTTAGCCAGCGAACAACCCATGCCAAAGCGTAGCGAGTTCTCTCGAGCAGTGATTATCGGGTCTCACAGTCGGTAAACTCTTTGCTAAAGCAGTAAATGGCATGCCCTTTTCGGCCAGACTTGTCATGCTTCCCTAGCACACCTCTTTGTATTATCCAGCACTTTTAAGTATGAGATCAACGGTCTTCCTGCAATTGGAGGCATCTGAATTGGTGGCTTGGAGGTAGTATTGCCCTCTCTTCTTGAAGTAGCAGCCTAGCAAGTTTCTCAGGCACTTCACAATCGTCTTCACCTTCGTCTTTGGCTAAGTCGATCGGACTTTCGAAGTCATAACTGGCAGTAGCAGAGTCGTTATCAATGGGATCCAGAGTGGATGTAGATTATGATATGTGAGTGTGTGCAAAATAGCTGTTTCGCAATGTATCAAAGAAAAACAAGGAGCGCAAGATTTGAAATGCAAAAAACGTCCAATGCTTTTATTAATGATATATGTAAATGACACACATAAATCCCTCACAAATGAAGCCACGGTGCCCCGGGTAAGATACCGCGCCATAAAGTTTAGAACATTGTCTGTTACGAATACAAAACAAAAGTCTCATTTACTGGGTGATAACAGAAACAGGCATAGAATCCTTCGCCGTCTAGTTGCTTAATCCACCATCAACTGTCGGGTAGATCCAACTGTCAATATCAAACTCTTCATCATCGTCGTCCCTGATAGCATTCACTCCCACATCCTGTTTAGGCTTTTCTGGTGCTTCAAATTCAATCTCCTTAGCTTCGATCAAATCCTGTACCTTATTCTTCAAGACCCAATGTGATCGGTGGGAATGAGAACTGACTGTTTTTTAAGCTGGTTCGCGAAATGTCGCGGTAAGCAAGAGTCGCCACCGTCTTTTATGTTCTCCAACATGGAAAGGACAAAAGCACAGCAAAATTCCTTCTTTGAGAATGTTTCTCGGTTCGGGAGGTAGATTTATAGAAAGGGAAGGTGTTAGCACCCTTTCTATCCGTGGTTATCCACGGGCTGTTTGGTACTTGCTCTTATGTTTTCAAAAATTGTTTGCTTTTCAAGTGTATGTGGGTTTTGAAAAAGTTTCGTTTGAAAAATTTCTAGGTAACTCTTGTATCTGTCCTCAAGAGTGTATGAAATATTTGTTTGAAAACCTTTTGAAAGTGTAGGTGCGAAAAGATGTTTTTGTTTTTTGAAAGAGCAAGTACCCAGGAGAAATCTACCTACTCTAAGGAATTAGGCTATGTAAGAGTCCTTTAGACAGTGCTATCCCACTATTGAGAAGTAGGAAGCACCGTCGTTGGAGTTATTCGGGTCAATTCGATTATAGGGACAGTGTGGTCACCAAAGCAATGGTAGGACACCTTAGTGGTAACCCTAATGTCCTAGATCCTTTTTATCCGAGGCAACCGTTTCGAGGCAACTGGATATTTAGACAGGAGGGCGACCTCTAAGACACCCTATACTTGATGACCACGTCGAAGCGACCAGTGAGGCGTACCCTAGGAGTGGCATGTGCATGTGTGTTGTTTCAGTTAAGGTTATCTTGTACATGTTATTTGTGAGCTACGGATAGGTTTTATTATTCATACAAGTCATTCATGCATATTAACAGTTAAGAGTGCGGAAAATAAATTGCGGAAAGGTAAATCTACGCTATTACAAGGCGCAGGTCTATACATCGCCAAAAACATAACCCGTTTGGAAAATAAGTGCGAGAAAGTAAAAGAAAGCGGTAAATGACCTAATTAACTATTACATCCTCGGAAACAGTTACATAAATATGATTAAAATAAATTAAAGCGCGAAGGAATCGAATCGGGACGTCCTTAGGGTTTTGACCCTTTTTGAGAAAAAGAAAGAAAATTGTCCTTTTTTGCAATTAAATTAAATGTTAAACCTAAACTAATTAATTTTTTAATTAAAAGAAAAAATGTTTTTTATGTTTTTATATTTTTTAATGAGAATAAAATAAAAGGAATTAAAAAGTTAGTAAACAAAATCCTAATTCTAAACTAATTTTATTTATTGTAAAAAAGGATTAAAGTTAACCTAATTTAACTAAATTAATTAATTGAATTTTTTTTATTAATAACCATGTATTAAAATAATATTTCGCAAATAACCGGGTTTCGGAAAAAATTACGCAAATAACCATGTTTCAGATGGCTCCACAAAGGAGGAGCCATCTCACTTGGCGCATGCACCTCCTTTTTTAAGGGAGGCGCCATCTCACTTGGCGCCTATGTGCTTAGGGCATGCCCTAAGCCAAGTGAGATGGCGCCTAAGTGTAATTTTAGGGCAAATTTTTTTTTTCCTGTGCGTTTCCTATTGGACAGAGATCAACAAAATGGACTTTTTATTAAAAAAATAAATTACATTCAACTGTATTACATTAAAAGAACAGTAAAAAAAATGGATACAAAAATACTGGGAAAAAAAAGATACATCAGTGATCCCCCGGAACCCGGTAATGACCCCCGGTTCCGCATCCCCGTCCTCGCCTTTCTCTTGCTGGGTGCCGTCGCGTTTCCTGCTGCGGCAAGGTCGATGGCCCAGCGAAGTAAATGCGGTCCGAATCCATAAAATCAGTAAGATCTCCATATCTCGAAGATCCGCTCTGGTACAGTCGGTTACCCATACCCTCAAAGTTTGGCCGTGTTGGCGGTGGGTGGGGTTCCATGGTTGGCCGGTAGCATTGGTCGTCTGAGTATGGGGGGTAGAAAGGAAATGGATCTTGGGGTGTTTGGTATTGTGGATGTTGGGTGGTTTGGTGATATGGTGGGTGATGGTAGGTTTGGTCGGCTTGGTCATAATCTTCCGACATTCCCATATCAGGGCTAAGGCTGGATGTTGAGGGCGCCATATTAGGATATGTGGAAGACTGAAATTGTGTCTGGGGTATGTGGGTGTGCTGGTATTGGGGTTGGTATTGTGGTTGGGTTTGAGGCATATCGAGGTATTGGTAGTTTGGTGGTGATTGTGGTTGGTAGTACGGCATTTGATTGTAGTTGTGTTGTGGTGGGGAATGTGGTTGGGTGTTTGTGGGTCTGTTTCTTCTTGGGGGTTGGTTGGAGGTTGATGGGTTTTGGGTTTGTTGATGGGGAATCGAGGGTTGTGCGCATTGTGTGCATGGGTCAACCAAGTACCTCGGATGAGACACATGCATTTCTGGGTTACTAACCGACCTGTACCACGACATATATTGATCCGTGTGTCGCATGTTACCTTGAGTAAGGAAAACTGGGAATTGCAAGACGTAGCGGTGACGCCTCTGCCACATCTTACACCATTCCGGAGCAAAGTCTTTCCAGTTGGTAAGACCCCACTGGGCGTCGACCCTTTTAAGATGACATGGGGACAAATCTGTTGGATCACTTGGTATCTGTTGATGCATTCCGAACTGCATCTTCACACGGTCGCTGTGGTGCATCTCCACAATGTTGATTCGAATGAGTGCAGTCTTTGCAGTCCAAGTTGCTGCATCCTTCGGGTTTGGAGCATGGCCCAAACCCAAATATGGTCTCCAGACGAACTGCGATAAAATTTAAATCAGGTTAGCGCAAAAGTAATGTATAAATAATTAAAATGAACAAAAGTTAAAAGCTACGACGTACGTCATCTGGGCCTAAGTGATCCAACAGATTCCGGTAGAGTGCGACATTGAATCTTGGATTCTTTCCGTAATCCATACCGGTCACGCAGTACCTAAAGGAAATGAGAAACATGTTATTTTTAGCATATATTTTGGAAAGAGCAGAATAGTTATAAATGCTATAACTTAATGACTTACTTTGTTGCGTACGGGAAACCAAAAGTGTTGTTGTTGATGGGGTTTAAGGACTCCATCCTCCACCAACCCCAGGCTTGTAGTAAAATTGCGCACCCATAAAATGTACATTTTTCCTTGACTGCGTTTTTGCACAAGGAACTGTATAGGTGGGCTAATACTGCAGAACCCCAACTATATTTTCTAGTTTTTTCAAAATTTGTTAGTAAATGTAAGTACATAAAATTTACACTATTTTCCGTACTTTCGGGAAATAAAAATGTACCCAAAAGTATCATAAGATACGTTCTGGCTTTTACTACTCGGTCATTCTCTGAGGAATTTTCATTTAAATCCATACTTGCATAATGACGTTTCAGGTCAGTGAGTAGTATTCCCTGCCCTCTTGCTCCACCACCTTCTACCATATCCCTACCTAACAGTTCTTCACACTGTGAGTTGGGTTGTTGAACCGACCCGTTCACCGCCTTACCGTCGATAGGGAGGCCCAGTAGCATGTACACATCCTCGAGCGTGATGGTACATTCACCTATTGGTAGGTGAAATGTATGGATCTCCGGTCTCCACCTTTCCAACATTGCAAGAATGAACTTTGAGTCAATGGTGCAGTTGGAGATCTTTATCACATGTCCAAAACCTGCGTATTCCAGATAAGGGACGATAAATGGGTCGGGAGCCAGGTAGTTGTGCGAACGGATTCTGAATCTTTTTGTGTCCTGAGATTATAATTTAACAGTTGTAAGATTAATTAAGATGAACAACGCGTTATTTGAAGTATGAAAAATGTATAACCAAAGAAGAGACTTACAAATGCAGCAATGTTTTCCCTTGTGCCTCTGTAAGTATCGCCCATTGTTAGAAGAGCCATTGTTTAGAATGCTTGAGAGTATGAAAGACTTAGGAAGAGATAGAGAGTATGATAGACTTATGAAATATTTCGTAGCATAGAGTGAAAGTTGTGTGGGTGTGAGAGATGTTTCATATGGTATGTATTTATAGGAAAATAAGTTTGATGTAGTGGTTGCTTGTGCTTGCATGCCTGCGAAGTGTCACATTTGCATGCTTAGGGGGTTACACATATGCATGCATGCATGTACAAAAAATGTAAGGTGTCACTCTTGCAGGCTAGGTGGCAGCCTATGGGGTTTCATAAGCCCATGCATGTATCACGATTGGACAGTAAGGGAGGCGCCATTGGACTTGGCGAAAGAGTACAAAAATGAATGGTGTCGCCACCCCATATGGCGAATAAGAGGTGTCATTTGTTACAGCATAGGCTCAGGCTACGTGACAGCCTTTTGGATTCCTTTCTTTATTGCATGCAAGGCCATTGGAGTTGATGGGTGGAGTCTTACAAAAAACATGTATATGTGCAGAATAGGGCCAGGATAGGTGGCAGCCTATGGGGTTTCATAAGCCCATGCATGTATCACGATTGGACAGTAAGGGAGGCGCCATTGGACTTGGCGAAAGAGTACAAAAATGAATGGTGTCGCCACCCCATATGGCGAATAAGAGGTGTCATTTGTTACAGCATAGGCTCAGGCTACGTGACAGCCTTTGGGATTCCTTTCTTTATTGCATGCAAGGCCATTGGAGTTGATGGGTGGAGTCTTACAAAAAACATGTTTAAAAAATAATTAATTTACATTTATTTAAAAAATAATAATTATTAAAAGAAAAAATAATAAATAATAAAAATATTTACATCTTTTGATTATCTGAATTTATTATAAAAAAATAATTTGTTAGTTAATAATAATAATAATAAGAAAATAAAAGGAAAAAGAATATAAAAAAAGATAGTAAACCAGGGGGGTTGATGAACCCAATTAGGAGGTTTTGCTGGAAATTTTAGGCCTAATAAGCCAAGCCTGCGCTGACTTTCTTGAATCGTCCAGAGGCACGTTGACTAGGGAGCTTGGTAGTCACCCCTTCTTTGCCTTCAGATCTGCCTTGCCAGCCATTTGGCGCTTGGATAAGTAGGGTATATGGTAGACAACATTCATCATCCTGCACACGAACGCATTGGAAAAAAGAGAAATAATTGTTTGGAGGGACCTGAGAATCGAACCCAGGTCCCAATAGTTCTTGGACAGATCACCAACCACTAGGCCACTTGAACGCGTTTGTTAATAAGATAAGTAATGAAAATAATATATCAAAACTAATCCTTATGCTGGAAACAAAAAACGCGCGCCATCTTTTGAACCAGCCAACCACGCATGAACACGTATTGTCTTCTTCGCTGAAACTGCAAGAAACAAGGTTAGATAGCCGGGGTTTTTAACCCCCCCAACCTGCAAAAAGGGAAAATAGCGAATATGTCTATGCGTTATATAAATAGGGCGCGAGGGTTGGGTTTGATTCTTCTGGCCTTGACGAATCCAACCATATGCGTCATTAGTCCTAATTTTTCTTATGCTGTAAAGCCCTAAATCCAGAACTCGAAAACCCTAGATTTCGTTCATGGTGATTCTTGTTTCAGGGCATCTTAATCCAATTGAACCACACCAAAAGCTTCACCTGAGTTCTATGAACATAAAACAAACAACAAAACATGTTAAATATGCATGAATTGTGAGATGCGATTCTGAAAAAAAAGTGACAAACCAAGGGACTATTCTTGCGCGTTTCTTGAGCTTTAAGGCTTGTTTTTGATTGCAATGTGTTCCTGGGAGGCCTAGCAATGTATTGGAATTAAGAAAAAGTATTGAATTGCGTTGGAACTTGGAAAACAGATTTCAAGTTTTCTTTGATTTTTTTGAATATGGTTCTAGCTTTTGACAGCAGCTCTCACGTCTCCAACATTAGGGTTCACTTGTGTGCATATATGGGAATAGAATTAGGTCAAAGTTTGGGCTTGGGATCCATTGTATTGATGTCTTGAGATTTTTGTTGATCACCATTAAAGACCTTTCCATACTTGAAGCAAAACCATGATTTTATGCACAAAATAGCCTTAGCACGAATTTGTTAGCTGGCACATGGTATATGAAAGTTGTTCAAATCCAAAAGATGTCATTCCATTAATTTTTAGATTTTATTTGAATTATTATGTATTTAAAATGAATTAAATCAATAAAAATTAAATAAAATGGAAAAATAAATGTTTGATCTTGAAATTAATCATGGGACACGTGGATGGCATGGCAAGGCTGAATCAAGTGGAAGAAAGTGGGCCCTTTTGTCAAAAATTGAAGTTTTAAGGATAGTGGACTTTTGCAAATTCATGAAAATTTCCCAACTTCTCCAATGCATATCTTGCTCAATTTTGATCATATGAACATGTTCTTGGATATTTTGGAAAGGTCTTGAAGTCCTCTAACCAACTACTTTGGTCCCATGTCATTTTGATTTACCAATCTCAAGTTATGGTCTTTGACTTAAAATGCCTTTTTGTTGACTTTTGAAAATGACCTATAATGTAGAAATTGATAAATTTTTGTGAGGGCATTTCTTGGACTTGGAATGTGAAGAAGAGTTGTAGGAAATGTCATCCCCTTAAAAATGAGCATTGGATGTGATTTTTCTGATGAACCATGAAAAAGTTATGCCCTGGTCAAGTTACAGTTGACTTTTCAACTGTCCAAAAATGGAAACTTTTGTATCTTGATGATTATTTTGAGCCATTCTTGTGGAATCATGATCAAGTCTTGATCAAATGATGATTGGAACCTCAAAATAAGATGTTGACCAAAATTTTTGACTTTTGACTGCAAAATGACCATTTTGCCCCTACAGTTGACTGTGAACCAAATGAAGCTTTTGACTGTGCAGTTTAACCCTGTGAGTCTTGAGACTTGTCATGTAGATACTTGAGAACATGTATAGGCCTACGGGACTTGTTTGGACCACTGAAAACCTCAAATTCATTGAAGGAACCAAAACCCTAATTTTGACTGGCTTAGGGGATGGTTTGACTGTTCAACCCCTTGAGAAATCTTGAGCCATTTGAAGATTGATCTTGACAAATCTTGAAGAATATGGGAGGGAAAATTTTGGGGTACAACACCCAACAGTTGTCTGTATCATGCCCCGGGCTATCAGAATGAAAAGCACAGCGGGCATTCGGATCGTACATGGGTGATGCAACGTTGAGGGTCTTCGGGGCCTCCTTCAGAATCACCAAGTTGGTCTTTAATAACTGCGGAAGAATCTGAGATAAAGTCATGTTGAGCTGAGTGAATTGTCTTTGAGGTTTATCGGCCCTTTGCTCATTGTTGCGCTGAGGAGCACCATCAGGTCTTGATATAACCACCGCATTAACATCTTGGCGGCGTTCATGTCTATTCTAGCTTTTCAAACCGTAAACAACACTCGACTCTTTCTTAAAAGGTTTCTTATCGGTGCTTGACGAAACACCCTCCTGTATTTTACCAGATTTGATACCAGCCTCAATCCTTTCACCAGTCATAATTAGCTCTATAAACCCAGCCAAAGAGCTTCCAATCAGATGATTGAAAAATGGACCAAATAAGGTCCCCAGAAACATATCCACAAGCTCCCGATCAGCCAAGGGTGGTTGCACTCTTCCGGCGAGGTCCCTCCACTTCTGAGCATAATCTTTGAAACCTTCACCCGTTCCCATTGACATACCCTGGAGTTGGGTACGCATAGGCGCGAGGTCGGCGTTGTATTGGTACTTCCTGTAGAAAGCAGCAACCAAGTCTTCCCAGTTACGGATGCTAGTTCCTTCCAACTGGTAAAACCATTCAAGCTGAGTCCCTGAAAGACTGTCTTGAAAGAAGTGGATCCATAGGTTCTTATCAGCGGTGTACGGCTGAATCTTCCTTACATATGACCGAAGGTGCAGCTTCAGACAAGAAACTCCGTCATACTTAGCAAAAGCCGGTGCTTTGAATTTGTGGGGAATTACCACCCCAGATGATAGACCCAGATCACTAAAGTCCAGACCAGACACTTTCTGAACTTCCATCGCATTCAACCGGTCTTCTAGTTGTTTGTATCTATCCTCAGTAGGAGGATACTGGTCTTCGTTGAAGTCTGTCTCATTGTCGGAGACCACAGGGCTAGGAGCCCTCCTTTCCTCTTGACTATCTTTCCCTCCAGATGAGGTGGTCAAATCAACTTCCTCCCGTAGCCTGTTTCCAAACCGGTGACCAGTGTTAAACATGATTGTCCTCTTCTTCTTCTTCTTCTTCTTCTCTTTCCGAATTAGGGTCTTCAGATCTTGTTGACCCTTAGCTAGATTCATGAACAGCTCTTGAAATTGGGCCTTCTGGGCCTGTAGGGCCTTGATGGCTTGCTGAGTTGATGGTTCAGCAGACATGATGAGTGCTGAAATAAACAATGAAGAAGATAAGAGACCTGTAATGGGTACCTGTTATGGAGTGCATGGGTTGAAATGCGTATGACATGATTTCAAAGACAATCGGGAGATTCAAATTTGTAAACAAGAAATGAAACACACTTTATTAGATAAACTTTGAAATTTAAATTGTTCAACAAATTGCCCTTAAGGCGTTACAAGAAATGAAATACTGAAAAGTAAATAAAATTGGAAAGGAAATAAACAAAGGATAATCAGTGCTCCCATGGTCTCTTCTTGTCGGTGCGGACATAGTCATTGAGAATCCGCTCGTTCTCCAGCTGCCTAGTCAACCTCTGGATCTTCGGCTCTTGCTCGTTAAACTTCTCTCGGTAAGCATCCCGTTCTTCTCTCAGCTGCATCCAAGACCTTTTCAGTTCCCCAATGTCAGTGGGCATGTAAGGATGGAGGATGGTAGGAAGAACCCCCTCTTCATTAGCAACTTCAACAATGATAGGCAGGACGAATTCATATGGCATACCCAGCTTTTGGGCACGGATACGAACCCATCTGAGATATGGCTCCATCAGAAGAGAAGTCTTTGGACCTAGCTCGTGCGGATCAGATCTGTGCACTCTATCCCAAGCCCTTATGAATCCGCGGCGTTGCTCGTTGCTATCCCCTTGAAAATAAAAGATGATACTAGGCATCAACAATTCATGAGGTCCTTCTATTCTGGCTCGCCCAAACTGACGTAAGGCCAAACACGGATTGTAAGAAATTCCTCCATGGGTTCCTATCAGTGGAACATTGGGGTACTCCCCACAATGATTAATAATATCCACCTCGTTTATACCCTTGATAGTCCAGATGATGTCATTGTGAGAGAGAGACATAACCTTATAGGCCCAGCCCATGCCTTCTTTGTTCTTCAGCACTGATTTGGGGAGGTGCGAAATAAACCACCTCGCCAATAACGGAGCACAACACATCAGGGTTCCTCGCTTTCGAGCGGTACAGGCATAAAGCTGATGAAGGATGTCACCCAAGAGAGTGGGTACAGGATTACGAGAGATAAAGATTTTCACCGCATTCACATCAACAAAGGAGTCAAAGTTCGGAAACAATACCAAGCCATATATCAGAAGAGCCAGAATATCTTCGAATGCCTTGAAGTCTAGACTATCCTAGAAATAGTTAGCCTTACCAACCAAAAACTTAGTCAGAAATCCCTTTGCTCCACTTCTAGTCTCCCAATTAGGCATTACCTCATCCTTGGTCATATGAAGAGCTGAAGCAATCTCTTCTGGCCTAAGGGTCTTCTCCCAACCAGTAAACGGGGTCTGCTCCAGAATAGAGATACCGAGCAGATCAGAGAACTCTTCTAAGGTGGGAACCAACTGGTAGTCTTGAAAAGTAAAGCAATGGTACAGTGGATCATAGAATTGGACTAAGACACTCATCATCCGCTCGTCCAATTTGGAAGTAACCAAACTGAGAAGATACCCATGTCTTCTGATGAAGGAGGTAGTGTCAGGCATCTTTGCTACCAACTCTTTAAGCACAGTGGGAACTTGGACAAAGTTGATCCGGATGGTATTCTTACGCATAAGCATCATGACCTACAAAACAGAACAAAGATGAATCCCTCCTGTCTTTGAAATAGGTTAGTCCAATGCAAGATGTATGCAATGTCATGATGTCATGATGTCATGATAGAAAGCACATCACAAGTATCCACAAATGGCAAACATGGTAAAGGCACACAAGTCACACAGAGAGCCCTTAGATTTCAGGCTGGCAAGGAGCTTAGGTACTACCCTCATTCAGTTCAGTTGGTTTAAACCTGTCCTAAAAATAGTAACCGGGTTCTAGAGGATCTCAATATCACTGACTACCCTCAATCGGTCATAATTCCAGTTTAGCAACCTGTTCTTGCGGCCGGAATCATCGCGAGAGTTTAGTCTCAATGAGTGTAGCATACTGTTGTACCCCAAAATTTGCCCTCCCATATTCTTCTAGATTTGGCAAGATCAATCTCTAGATGGTTCAAAATCTCTCCAGGGCTGCACAGTCCAATTGCCTCCTAACATAGTCAAAATTAGGATTTTGGTTCTTGCAAAGAAATTGAGGTTTTCAAGGGTCCAATCAAGTCCCATATGCCTATATACATTGTCAAGCGTCCATATGTCAAGTTTCAAGGCTCACATCACCAAGTTGCACAGTCAAAAGCCCTAATTGCTTCACAGTCAACTACAGGGGTAAAATGGTTATTTGACAGTCAAAAGTCAAAAATTTTGGTCAACATCTTATTTTTAAGCCACAATCATCATTTGATCAATTCTTGATCATGATTCCACAGGCATGGCTCAAAAGGTCTCAAGAATCAAAAGTTTCTATTTTTGGATAGTTGAAAAGTCAACTGTAACTTGACCAGGGCATAACTTTTTCATGGTTCATCAGAAAAATCCCATCCAATGCTCATTTTGAAGGGGGTGACATTTCCTACAACTCATCTTCACATTCCAAGTCCAATAAATGCTCTCACAAAAAGTTATCAATTTCAACATTATAGGTCATTTTCAAAAGTCAACAAAAAGGCACTTTAAGTCAAAGACCATAACTTGAGATTGGTAAATCAAAATGACATGGGACCAAAGACATTGGTTAGAGGACTTCAATACCTTTCCAAAATGTCCAAGAACATGTTCATAGCTTCAAAATTGAGCAAGATATGCATTGGAGAAGTTGGGAAAGTTTTGGGAACTTTCAAAAGTCAACTTTGCCTAAAACACTTCATTTTTGCTAATGGGCCTTAAATTCTTTCTTGAATCTTTACCCAAAGCCTATGCACGACCCATTGAGCTCAAAATAATTTATTTTCTTATTTTTAATTAATTAATTGAATTTATATTTATATTAATTCATTTAATTGGTTTTAATTATAAGAAAATTCAAAAGATGTGCTTTTTAGATCTTTTTGTGCAGCAAATATGACTAGGGCAAGCTGGAAAATCGTTTCTCAATCAACAAGGCAAAAAATCCATGATTGACAAGGTTTCATGAAAGAAAACATTGAAAAAGATATGATTAGGAAATCAAATATTCAATTCATAATGCCATGGACTTTTGGGCTTATTCTTGACCTAATTCACATCACATACATATGCTGAGTGAAACCCTACTCAAGGACACGCACAATTGCTGCTGAAACCATAGAACAAAATTTCAAAAAACTCAAAAACATTGTGAAACTGAAATCCTATTTGCAGGACAATTCAAGGCCAAAAATCGTTTCCAATACATTGCTGACATTGCCAGGAAGCCATTGCAATCAAGAACGAAGCTTAACACGCAAAGAATCAGAGAATACAAGCGACACAGTTTGCATTATTTTCCAGAATTACATATCATCATTCATGCATTTTTAACCATTTTTCTTGATTGGTTTGTGTTGTTAGGAACATTCTGAAGCTAATGGAATAATCCAATTGAGTTATAACTTCCTAAATCGAAATCCACCATTGAAGAATATTAGGGTTTCAGAGCTTTCATATTGGGGTTTCTTATATGCTGTAAAATTAGACCTCAAGCCATATATGGACAAATTCGTTGCAACAAGATGAATCGAATGAGATACTCGCGCTCAATTTATATAATCTGTGTGCGTAATCGCTATTTTTTGGACTTTTGCTTGGTGGGGGTTTAAAACCCCCCGCTATCTTGTTCATGTTATTGCAGGTAAACGAAGAAGAAGACGGGCGTGGCATCATGTGATTGGGGAGTTTAAATATGGCGCGCGTTTTTGAGCTCCTAGCACAGTTTTTGTTTTTTCATATATAATATTTGTTTATCAATATGTATACAAACGCGCTTCATAGTTCAGATGGTGGAGGATGTGTCTTGCAAGCATTGGGACCTGGGTTCGATTCCCAGGTACCCCCACGTAATTGATATTTTTTGTTCTGACGTATTCTAGTGCAGCGCCTCATCCAACGTCCTACCATGAGCCCCACGCGTTAGCCTGCCAAGTGGCCTTGATCCATAATCTGAAGGCCAGGAGGTGATGAACACTCTATGCCTTGGTCAATGAACATGCACACGATCAGGAAAGTCAACTGGGCTCTATGCTTCTTGGGCCCGAATTCCAGCAATGCACCTCCACCTTGGGCCTACATACCCCCTTGGTTTGCAATATTTTTCTTATTTTTCTTATTCTTTTATCTTATTTCTTTTAATTTGTTTTAATTATTATTAATTCACTAAATTAATTTTTTCCATAATAAAAATCAGAAATAAAAAAAAATTGTAAATATATTTAATTATTTATTAATTTCATCACTAATTTATTTTTGTAAATAAATGTTAACAATTAACTTTAGTTTAATTTAGGTTTAAAATTTAATCTCTTTTCTTAATAAATAAAAAATACATAGAATTAGGTTTTGACACTTTTATCTTTTTCTTAGTTAATTATTATTATTAATTATTATTATCATTATTAATTACTATTATTTTTGTACATAAATATGTAAATTAATTAATTAGTAAATTAGGTCAACTTTGACATTTTCATTAATAAGTAAAATAAACTTAGATCTAGGGTTTCCTTTTAAATTATTTTCTTTATTTCCATGATAAATACAAAAAAAACATAAAAAACACTTTCTTTTCTTTAAATAATTAATTAGGTTTTAATTTAATTTAATTTCTCAAAAGGGTCCAACACCCTCGGACGTCCAATTTAATTCTTTCGCGCACTATTTTCTTATCGATTATTATGTAACTGTTCAAGGATGTAATAGTAATTAGGTTTATTGCTTTTATTTACTTTCCGCATCTTTATCAAAAACGGGTCTTTGTATTTTGGCGATGTATAGACCCGCGCCTTGTAATAGCGTAGCTTTTACCTTTCCGTATTTTAATTTTCCGCACTCCTAACTTCTAAATTGCATGAAAGAATGTATGGTGATTAAAAAACAACGCGTAGCTCACAATGCCATGATAAAAGATAAATGTTAACCTGAAAACAACACACAATGCACACACCACTTCTAGGGTACGCCTCACTCGTTGCCTTCGAAACGTGGTCGTCAAGTATAGGATGTTTTAGCGGTCGCTCTTATGTCCAAGATCCAGTTGCCTCGAAACGGTTGCCTCGGATTAAAAAGGATCTAGGACATTAGGGTTACTTCTAAGGTGTCCTACTATTGCTTCGGTGACCACACTGTCCCTACAATCGAATTGACCCGAACACCTCCAACGGTGGTGCTACCTACCTCTCAATGGTGGGATGGCACTACCTTAAGGAATTTTACACAGCCTAATTCCTTAGGGTAGGTAGATGACTCATGGGTACTTGCTCTCTAAAAAACAAACAAAACAATCTCTTCACACTGACACTTTCAAAAGCTTTCAAAACAAATTTTTCAAACACTCTTGAGGACAGATACAAGAGTCACTCAGATATCTTTCAATGAAACTTTTTTCAAACTCACTCACATTTGAAAAGTAAACACCTTTTGAAAACATAAGATCAAGTACCTAAGAGCCCATGGATAACCATGGATAGAAAGGGTGCTAACACCTTCCCTTTCTATAAATCTACCTCCCGAACCGAGAGACATTCTCGAAAAGGAATTTTGCTGTGCTTTTGTCCTTTCCATGTTGGAGAACATAAAAGACGGTGGCGACTCTTGCTTACCGCGACATTTCGCGAAACCAGCTTAAAAACAGTCAGTTCTATTTCCACCGATCACAGAACTGGCGACTCTGCTGGGGATACTTAAAGTGAGGTGTACCTTAGGATAGCTCATACCTATGTTTTCAATTGAATGTTTGTTTGCTTTATTATTGTGGGCATTGTCTTGGAGTTTCATAGATCCTAACCCGGATCTGGGGATACCCTTTTAGGTAGAATAAGCTGTGAGGGACCTGTCTGGCGTAGACCGACACGGGTGAAGCAGTGGCTACATTGGTGTGGCACCTTGGTCTGTACCGATATCCCTTGTGTTGCAACGAGGAGAATATGGGTCTTCTGAGGAGTCATTAAGCACCAATCGACCTTAGAACCCTAATTTGACCCAACTTGGCCATAGAACAGTAGCAGTATGCTACACCCATTGAGGCTAAACTCTCGCGATGGTTCTGGCCGCAAGAAAGATTGCGACGCTGGAGTTATGACCGATTGAGGTTAGTCAGTGATATTGGGATCCTCTAGAACCCGGTTACTTTTGATAGGACAGGTCTTAACCAACAAACTGAAAGAGGGTAGTACCTGAACTTCATGATGGCCTAAACTCTAAGGGCTCTTGTGTGACTTGTGTGCCTTATCATGTTTGCCTTTGTGAATACTTGTGGTGTGCTTTATCATGACATCATACCATCATAGACATTGCATGCATCCTGCATAAGAGCTGACCCATTTCAAAGACACGAGGGTTTCATCTTTGCTCTGTTTTGTAGGACATCATGATGCCTATGCGAAGGAACACTATTCGGTTCAACTTTGTTCACCCACCTGAGTTGCTTGAAGAATTGGTTAGCAGAATTCCAAACACTACTTCCTTCATCCAGAGGCATGGTTCCCTTCTCGGCTTAGTCACTGCAAAGTGGGACCAACAACTGATGAGTGTCCTGACCCAGTTTTATGATCCCTTGTACAATTGCTTCACCTTTCAAGACTTCCAGCTGGTCCCTACCCTGGAAGAATTCTCTGATTTGCTGGGTATCCATATCTTGGATCAAACTCCCTTCACTGGTTGGGAAAAGACTCTTAGGCTTGAGGAGATTGTTGCAGCCCTTCCATTGACCCACAAAGAGGTAATGGACATTTGGGTGACTAGAAGTAGAGTTAAGGGTTTCTTGGCCAAGTTTCTAATTGGTAAAGCTAACAGTTTCTGGAACGACTTAGACTTCAGGGCGTATGAGGACATTCTGGCTCTCTTAATCTATGGTCTAATTTTGTTTCCTAATCCTGATAACTTCATTAACGTCACTGCCATAAGGATCTTCATGTCTCCGAACCCTGTGCCCACTCTCTTGGGTGATATCCTGCAACAACTCTATGCTCGTACTGCCCGAAGACGAGGAACTCTGTGGTGTTGTATTCCTTTGTTAGTGAGGTGGTTTATTTCGCACCTCCCTAAGTTCGTGCTGAAGAACAAAGAAGGAAGAGGCTGGGCTCACAGGTTAATGTCTCTCACTGATAATGACATCATTTGGACTCTCAGAGGTTTGGATGAGGTAGCTGTTATTGATCGTTGCGGAGAATATCCTAATGTTCCTTTGATTGGTACCCAAGGAGGAATCTCTTATAATCCATGTCTAGCTCTCCGTTAGTTTGGAAGAGCCAGAAGAGCAGGGCCTCATGAGATGTTGGTGCCTCACATCAGTTTTGAGTTTCAGGTAGATAGTGACGAGCTGCGTCGTAGATTCATCAAGGCTTGGGACAAAATTCACAAAGCTGACCCCCATGAGTTGGGACCGAAGACTTCTCTACCTATGGAATCCTACTACAAATGGGTCCGCATCCGTGCTCAGAAGTTAGGTATGCCCTACGAAGCTGTCAGACCCATCATTCTTGAATATCCTGATAGAGACGGGATTCCTCCAACTGTTCTCCCTCCTCAGATACCTACTGATGTTGATACACTAAAGAGATTTTGGGCGCAACTACAAGAAGAGCGGGATTCTTATCGGGAAAAGTTCAACGAGCAGGAATTGAAGATCCAGAAGCTGACAAAACAGTTGGAGAATGAGAGAGCTTTGAATGACTACATCCGCACTGAGAAGAAGAGACCCTGGGATCAATGATGAGCTTTGGATGTTCTTTTACAGCTTTTTATTTCCCTTTTCAGTATTTCCATTTTTATGTAACGCCTAAGGGCAATCTGTTGAACAATCTAAATTTCAAAGTTGAATCTAATAAAGTGCGTTCCCTTTTTGTTTACAAAGTTGAATCCCGATTGTCTTTGAAAACATAAATCATACGCATTCCATTCATCATGTGCATCACAAGTACTCTTCTTTTCAGGTTGCTTAATGTTCTTCGCTGTTTATTTCAGCAGTAATAATGAATCCTGAATCATCTGCTGAGCAATCCATCAAGGCCCTCCAGGCTCAGAACGCCCAGTTCCAAGAGTTGATCATGAGTTTAGCCCAAGGTCAAGAGGAATTGAAGGCTCTGCTGGTCAAGAAGAAGAAGAAGAGAACTGTACTATTCAACACTGGACGGAGGTTTGGCAACACACTGCAAAATGAGGCTGACCAAGCTGGTTCTTCTGTAGGGAAAGGCAGTCCCCAAGGGGGAAGGGTTCCTAGTCCTGTGGTCTCTGACAACGAGACGTATTTCAATGAAGAGCAGTACCCTCCAGCTGAAGACAAGTACAAGCAGTTAGAGGATCGCCTGAATGCCATGGAAATTCAACAGGTGCCAGGGTTGGATTTTGGAGATCTGGGTTTATCTTCTGGGGTGGTAATCCCGCATAAGTTCAAAGCACCATCTTTCACAAAGTATGACGGGGCGTCCTGCCCTAAGCTACATCTCAGATCTTATGTGCGGAAGATCCAGCCGTATACTGTGGATAAGAACTTATGGATCCATTTCTTCCAGGAGAGTCTTTCAGGGACTCATCTCGAATGGTTCTATCAACTGGATGGAACCAAGGTTCGTAACTAGGAGGACTTGGCTACTGCTTTTTATAAGCAGTATCAGTACAATGCCGACCTCGCTCCTACACGTACCCAACTCCAGGGTATGTCGCTAGGATCGGGAGAAGGTTTTAAAGAGTACACGCAGAAATGGAGGGACCTGGCTGGCAGGGTGCAGCCACCGTTGACGGATCGTGAACTAGTGGACATGTTCTTGGGGACCCTATCTGGTCCATTCTTCAATCATCTCATTGGCAATTCTTCTGCAGGTTTTACAGACCTCATTCTGACTGGGGAAAGGATAGAAGCTGGTATGAAATCGGGGAAGATACAGAAAGGTGCGTCCTCAAGTTCTGAGAAGAAGCCTTTCAAGAAGGAAGCTAGTGTTGTGTATGGTCCCAGGAGACAAAATAAACCGGAACGCCGCTAAGCTGTCAACGCGGTGGTAATTGTAAAGCCTGCTGCCGCTCCTCGGAAACCTAACCAACCAAGGGGTGAGAGACCCAGAAGAGAATACACCCGGCTCAGTATGACCTTGTCGCAGATCTTGCCGCAACTACTATCGACCAACTTGGTAACCGTCAGAGAAGCTCCGAAGGTGGTAAACACAACCTCTCTGAAGTACAATCCCAACGCCCGCTGTGCTTATCACTCTGATAGCCCGGGGCATTCTACTGATGATTGCTGGGCCCCAAGAAATAAGGTTCAAGACCTTATCGATGCTAAGGAAATACAGTTTGAGGCGCCCGAAAGGCCCAACGTTGTGACTGCTCCTATGCCCCAGCATGGAGTAAATGCTATTGAGGAAGATCTGTATGTAGCGTCTGTGGATGATGTTGCTACCCCTTTATTGACTGTCAAAAGGAACGTGTTGCTGGCCGGTTTATTTCCATGTTGTAGCAAGGGTTGCCTTCTATGTGCTGTTTCACCTGCTGGTTGCCCGTTGTTGAAGTCGGGCGTCCAAAACCTGATGGATAGTAGAGAGATCTTGTTCAAGAAGACTGCTGTTCCTATTGTTCCTACCGAAGAAGTATCTGTTGTCACCATTTTCAACAATCCTACCGAGGCTCCCCCGAGGAAGCCTGTCAAAATCATGTCTGTTGCACCTATCATCATTACTGTTCCGGGGCCCCTCCCCTATAAATCTGACAAGGCTGTCCCATGGCACTATGGGGCAGATGTGTATGTGCTCGGAGTAAAGCAAGAATTCAACACTAGTACCGACATCAGTAACATCACCTGTCCCGCTAAGGTTACTCGCAGTGGCAGGCTCTTCTCGCCTGACATTGCGCCACCAGTCATCCGAAGACCTCTTATCATCACGCCTACAAGCGTGCCTGTTTCCCCTCCTGATCAAGTTTCTACCCCTGCTGCCGAGTCATCTGACACTTGGGGCAAAGAGATTGCTGATGTGCCTGCCCAGATGGAGGCACCGAAGACTGTTAGTGTTGAAGCCTCCCAGCAAGAGATGGAGGAAATCCTCAAGATTATCAAGAAAAGTGACTTCAACGTCGTTGAGCAGTTGGGGCATACCCCCTCTAAAATCTCTATGCTATCACTGTTGTTGTGCTCGGAGGCCCATGCCAAGGCCCTGATTTCATTCCTAAAGACGGCCCATGTGCCACAAGAAACGTCGGCTGATCAATTTACTGACTGTGTGGCCAACTTGATCGCTGACAATGGGTTGGGTTTCTCTGATGCTGATCTAACCGCTAAGGGAAAGAACCATAATGATGCCCTGCATGTCTCCATTGAATGCAGGGGCACTACTCTTGCACACGTGTTGGTAGACACCGATTCTTCACTGAATGTATTGCCCAAGAAGGCCTTAGACAGGTTGGATTGTAAGGGTTTGGAGTTGAAGCCTAGTAACATCGTTGTCTGAGCCTTTGACGGATCGAAGAGGATGGTACATGGTGAAGTAGATATTCCGATCCGGGTTGGTTCCCAAGTCTCTGATTCAACGTTCTATGTGATGGACATTCGTCCATCCTATTCTTGTTTGTTGGGTCGTCCCTGGATCCACAAGGTTGGGGCTGTGACCTCCACTCTACACCAAAAGCTTAAATACCCTGTCAGAGGGAAGATTGTTATAGTGCAAGGGGAGGAAGAATACATGGTTAGTCATCTTAACTCATTCCTGTATATAGAGATGGACGGGGAATTCATTGAAACCCCCTTTCAACATTTTGAAGAGGTGCCTCCCACATTGGCGTCAGCAGAGACAGTTATTGAAGAAGACTCTCCTTTGAAGATGGCTTCCTTGAAGGACGCCCGGGCTGTGATTGAAAAAGGTGAATGTGCAAACTGGGGCAGGCTCCCTGATTTTACTCCAAAGACTGACAAGTTTAGGCTGGGTTTCACTGCAGAGGCTCAGAGGGCTGTACGTAAAGCAAGGATTGGAAGGCCTCCCGTATTCATCACCAACCCGGGAGTGAACGCTATTGAAGGCGATGTGGAGGAATTTGAGTTTGATAGTTGGATCTACCCGATGACCGACGGTGGACTGAGCAATTGGACTGCAAAAGACTATATACCTGTTACTTTTGTTACTCAGTAATGAACCCCCTTTGTTTTTAAATTTGTAATGAACAATAATTTGAAACTTTATGGCCCGGTGTCTTACCCGGGGCACCGTGGCTTCATTTGTGAGGGCTTATTACTTATCATTTCCATATATCATGAATAAAAACATTGGACGTTTTTCGCATTTCAAATCTTGCGCTCCCTTTCTTTCTTTCTTTATATATTGCAAAACAGCTATATTTACACACACTCACTTATACAGGTTCCAATCCACTATGGATCTCACTGGTAACGACTCTGCTACTGCCAGTTATGACTTCGAAAATCCGATCAACTTAGCCGAAGACGAAGGTGAAGATGATTGCGAAGTGCCTGGTGAGCTTGCAAGACTGTTACTCCAGGAAGAGAGGGCAATTCAGCCACATGAAGAGCCAGTGGAAACAGTAAATCTGGGTACTGAGACAGACAGAAAGGAAGTCAAGATTGGTGCCAATCTAGAGCTCAGCGTAAAACAACGGTTGATTCAGATGTTGCATGATTATGTGGAAATCTTTTCCTGGTCCTACGAAGACATGCCTGGGTTGGATACCGACATTGTGGTTCATCACCTACCTACCAAGGAAGACTGCCCTCCGGTTAAACAAAAGGTCCGCCGTATGCGCCCAGAGATGTCCGAGAAAATCAAAGCTGAGGTTATGAAGCAATTTGATGCCGGGTTTCTAGCAGTAACCTCTTACCCTTAGTGGGTTTCCAACGTGGTTCCGGTGCCGAAGAAAGATGGTAAGGTCAGAATGTGTGTTGATTACAGGGATTTGAACAGGGCGAGCCCCAATGATGACTTCCCTCTGCCTCATATCGACGTTCTGGTTGACAATACTGCTCAGCACAAGGTGTTCTCCTTCATGGACGGCTTTTCAGGTTATAATCAGATCAAAATGGCTCCTGAAGATATGGAAAAGACTACCTTTGTTACTCAGTGGGGCACCTTCTGCTACAAGGTCATGCCATTTGGGTTGAAAAATGCTGGGGCAACCTACCAACGTGCCATGGTTGCTTTATTTCATGACATGATCCATCATGAGATAGAAGTATATGTCGACGATATGATTGCAAGGTCTCAAACTGAGGAGGAACACCTTGACCATCTGCAGAAGTTGTTTGACCGGTTGAAGTTGTACAAGCTAAGGTTGAACCCGAACAAGTGCACATTTGGGGTAAGATCTGGAAAGTTGCTAGGCTTCGTCGTGAGCGACAAAGGTATTCAAGTGGACCCTGCCAAGGTTAAAGCCATACAAGAGATGCCATCTCCCAAGACAGAGAAGGAAGTCAGAGGCTTTCTAGGACGTCTGAATTATATTGCCCGATTCATCTCGCATCTAACTGCTACCTGTGAACCAATCTTCAAGCTGCTGAAGAAAGATCAAGTAGTACGTTGGAATGATGAATGTCAGGCCGCTTTCGATAGAATCAAAGAGTATCTCCAAGAACCACCCATTCTTATGCCACCGGTTGAAGGGAGACCTCTAATACTATACTTGATAGTACTTGACAGCTCAATGGGGTGTGTGCTGGGGCAGCATGACGAGTCTGGCCGAAAAGAGCACGCCATTTATTACCTTAGCAAAAAGTTTACCGACTGTGAGACCCGATATTCACTGATGGAGAAAACTTGCTGCGCTTTGGTATGGGCTGCTCGCCGGCTGAGACAGTATATGCTGACTCACACTACTCTGTTGATTTCAAAAATGGATCCAATAAAGTACATATTCGAAAAGCCCGCCTTGTCTGGAAGAATAGCAAGATGGCAGATGATCTTGACGGAATATGACATCCAGTACACAACTCAGAAAGCAATCAAAGGAAGTGTATTGGCAGACCATTTTGCACACCAGGCAGTGGACGACTACCAGTCAATGAACTTTGAATTTCCTGACGAGAGCATCATGGTAGTGACTGATTGTGAAGTACCTGGACTGGATGAAGGACCTGAGGAAGGATCCCGATGGTCTATGCACTTTGACGGAGCCTCCAATGCTTTGGGTAACGGTATCGGCGCTGTGATCATATCCCCAAAAGGAACTCATACTCCACTTACTGCCCGACTATGTTTCAACTGCACCAACAACATGGCGGAGTATGAGGCATGCATCATGGGTCTTCAAGCTACAATTGACCTAAGGATCAAGTTTCTGAGTGTCTTCGGAGATTCCGCTCTCGTGATCAATCAGATCAAAGGCGAGTGGGATACGAAACATCCGAATCTTATTCCTTACAAAGAATGTGTGTTGACGTTGATCCCCCATTTCACGAAGATAACTTTTGAACACTTCCCAAGAGAAGAGAATCAGTTGGCGGACGCGCTGGCTACAATGTCTTCTATGTTCAAAGTCAAATGGGACAACGAGGCTCCCCGGATCATTATCTGGAAGTTGGACGAACCTGCATATTGTTGTGATCTCGAGGCTGTGATAGTAACTGAAAAACCCTGGTATCATGAGGTGAAGAGGTATCTGGAAGCTCAAGAATATCCCGAGGGCGCATCTGTCAACGACAAGAAGTTTCTGAGAAGGTTCGCAGCAAAGTTCTTCCTTAGCAATGGCATTCTATACAAGCGAAGCCATGATTTGACCTTACTGCGTTGTATGGATAAGACTGAAGCAGAAAGGACATGGCAGAGCTGCATGAAGGTACCTTCGGAACGCATTCCAGTGGACACACTATGGCAAAGAAAATCCTTCGGGCAAGATATTTCTGGTCCACAATGGAACCCGACTGTTACCAATATTCTCGGACATGTCATAAATGCCAGATCTATGCTGATAAGATGCACGTTCCTCCAGTTCCCCTGAACATCTTGACTGCACCTTGGCCTTTTGCAATGTGGGGCATTGATATGATCAGCGAGATTAAACCTACGGCATCCAACGGGCATCGCTTCATCCTGGTGGCGATTGATTATTTCACAAAGTGGGTTGAAGCAACTTCTTATGCTACTGTAACCAAGAACGTCGTGGCAGGGTTCATTCGACACAACCTGATCTGTCGCTACGGCGTCCCGGAAAGGATCATTACAGACAACGGTACCAATCTTAACAACAAGATGATCACTGAGCTCTGCGAGCAATTCAAGATACAGTACCACAACTCTTCTCCCTACCGGCCGAAGATGAATGGGGCTGTAGAAGCAGCTAATAAGAATATCAAGAAGATTGTGCAGAAGATGACAGTGACCTATAAAGATTGGCACGAGATGTTACCGTTTGCTCTTCACGGGTACCGTACCTCAGCAAGAACGTCAATCGGGGCAACCCCCTTTTCCTTGGTCTATGGCATGGAGGCAGTCTTGCCGATTGAAGTCCAGATACCCTCTCTCCGGATAATGAAGGATGCAGGTCTGAGCGAAGTTGACTGGATCCAGACTCGACTTGATCAGTTAAACCTAATTGACGAAAAGAGACTCACTGCTATTTGTCATGGTCAAACGTATCAAAAACGGATGATCAGGGCATTTAACAAGAAAGTCAGACCACAAGAGTATCAAGTCGGAGACCTGGTAATCAAGCGCATCATTCTTCCTCAAAGTGACCTCAGGGGAAAATGGACCCCTACGTACGAAGGGCCATTTGTGGTTTAACATGTGTTCTCAGGAGGAGCCATGATTCTAACCACCATGGATGGTGACGACCTTCCTCACCCCGCCAATGCAGACATAGTAAAAAGATACTACGCATGATAAAAGACCTGCTAGGTTGACATACCTAGGCAAAAGTAAGGGCTTCCCGGCGAACCAAAAGGGTTCGGGCAAAAATAAGGGATGAAATGAAAAAATCTGTACACCCGGCAAGTCGAAAACCTGAAAGGGCGGCTTGGGAAAAAATGGGTATCCTGGTGGACTGAAAACCCGAAAGGGCAGTCCAGGCAAAAGTTAGGGATTAAAGCGTAATACTATGTCTCATTGAATCACCTTGCATCCAGAATCCGATATCAACCATCAAGTTCAGACGGCATCGATCAATCAGCTTCATCTCCAACTAAGCAGCCAAGTGATGAGACGCTCGAAGATATAAAGGCGATAGCAGAGTTGGGACCCAGTGGGATTACTCTTTTCGCACAGCTGTTTTGTTTTCTTTGTACAAATTGTATAAACTATGTCGTTCGGAGGCGTTCTCTTACCAGGACGTCAGCCTCTTGTACATAAACGCCTATTTACAGGCAAAATCCAAATCAATACAAATTCACTTTTCAAATAAAATTGCCAATTATTTTTCCTTTTTCTGCTTTGTTGTGCAAAGAACGTCCAATGTTCAATTGTGATATATGCATTTGACACTAATTGCTAACTCATAAATATTTGCATGCGAAACAAAGGATTAATTACAGGTTACATCAGAAACAGGGGCAATAATGAGTTGTCTAAGCAATCTAGTTGCTCTGTCCACCAAGGTACCAAGGTAAGTTCGGCTGAAGAATGTAACCAAGATACCTTAATTCCCTAGAGAGTGAGCCAAGGTTCAGCCATACTTCCCCCCGAGCAGAGAAGGCACAATTCTCCAACAAGTCAGCAACACTCTCCCCAAGCAGAGTTAGTTTACTGTCAGCCTTAAGGAAGTTGGATTATTCCCAGAAGATCTCAATATTCCCCAGCGGAGGATACAAACATTCCTAACAAGCATCCCCGACAGTCTTAATATAAGATTGTTCCCCGGTGGAATACCAGACACCCAGTGGAGCCATTTCCCCAATACAGTCCAAAAGTTTCCCCAGGAGAGTTGAACCATCTCCCCAGTAGATTCTGGAAGCTTGTCCCCTGCAGAGTACAAATGCATCTCCCCAGTAGATTCTAGAAGCTTATCCCCAGTAGATTCTGGAAGCTTGTCCCCTGCAGAGTACCAACGTATCTCTCCCCGACCATGTTCAGAGGTTATTCCCCACCAGGGCCTATAACTGGGTTATCCTCAGCTAATTACCACGGAAAGATCGTCCTCGGCGAAGTTCTTCCTATCCCCAACGGAGTTCATCAAATCCTCAACAAAACTTATCAACAGTATCCCCAGCGGAGTTATCATCAAAATCTCAGCGAAGTATCTCTTCCCACAGAGTATTCCCCGCAGGATAATCTCTTCATCAAGTTTATTCCCCAACGGAGCCATCTTCTCCTACCGGTTTATCCTTGCAATCATCATCCCCAGCGGAAACGAAGAACTCTACTCTTCAACGTCAGCCCAGGATTCAAGTTCCCGGCATCCATCAAGGATTTATTTTCCTAGACGAGAATACGTTCATAAACATCACATCTTCATACATTATAGCATGCACATACGCATCATGAACATACAATCTCATCTATTTTGAGAACATCACGCATTTCATACATCATGACATTGCATACAACTAACGTTTTGTCTTTTCAGGACAAAGGTCAATACAAAGATGATTACTATCAACTGTCGCAATTCCAGATTCGATACCTGTATCCAGCCATGGCATATCTGTTGACGACTATTTCCAGACTCGATTCCTATATCTTGCCAGGGCACGTCTGAAGAGTTTGAAGATTCGATTCCTATATCCGGCCAGGGCATATCTGTTGACGATTATTTCCGGACTCGATTCCCGTATCTTGCCAGGGCACGTCTGAAGAGTTTGAAGATTCGATTCCTGTATTCGGCCAGGGCATATTTGTTGACGACTATTTCCAGACTCGATTCCTGTATCTTGCCAGGGCACGTCTAAAGAGTTTGAAGATTCGATTCCTGTATCAGGCCAGGGTATATCTGTTGACGACTAATTCCAGACTCGATTCCTGTATCTTGCCAGGGCACGTCTGAAGAGTTTGAAGATTCGATTCCTGTATCCGGCCAGGGCATATCTGTTGACGACTATTTCCAGACTCGATTCCTGTATCTTGCCAGGGCACGTCTGAAGAGTTTGAAGATTCGATTCCTATATCAGGCCAGGGTATATCTGTTGACGACTAATTCCAGATTCGATTCCTGTATCCTGCCAGGGCACGTCTGAAGAGTTTGAAGATTCGATTCCTGTATCCGGCCAGGGCATATCTGTTGACGACTATTTCCAGACTCGATTCCTGTATCCTGCCAGGGCACGTTTGAAGAGTTTGAAGATTCGACACCTGTATCTAGCCAGGGCATATCTACGTAAAGAGTTTGAAGATCAACCCCTGTAACAGGCCAGGTAATTATCTTCCTTCCCCAGGTACACAAGTTCTCGCTAAGGAATCTCTTACGCGATCGACACCTAGATGACATCTATAAGCCCATCCACATACCAACAGTCTCCAAATGGCATCTATAATACCATTCCCTACATCACACTACTGACATTCTACTATGCGAGTGCAAATTTCTGGGCACTCTAGTGTTCAATCATCTTCCACCTTCGGATCATGAAAGGCATGCCAGCCAATCTACATCCTCAGGTCTAAGAAGATTGAACAGGGGCAACTGTTGTACCCCAAAATTTGCCCTCCCATATTCTTCAAGATTTGGCAAGATCAATCTCCAGATGGTTCAAAATCTCTCCAGGGCTGCACAGTCCAATTGCCTCCTAACATAGTCAAAATTAGGGTTTTGGTTCTTGCAAAGAAATTAAAGTTTTCAAGGGTCCAATCAAGTCCCATATGCCTATATACATTGTCAAGCATCCATATGTCAAGTTTCAAGGCTCACAGCACCAAGTTGCACAGTCAAAAGCCCTAATTGCTTCACAGTCAACTGCAGGGGTAAAATGGTCATTTGACAGTCAAAAGTCAAAATTTTTGGTCAACATCTTATTTTTAATCCACAATCATCATTTGATAAATTCTTGATCATGATTCCACAGGCATGGCTCAAAAGGTCTCAAGAATCAAAAGTTTCTATTTTTGGATAGCTGAAAAGTCAACTGTAACTTGCCAAGGCATAACTTTTTCATGGTTCATCAGAAAAATCCTATCCAATGCTCATTTTGAAGGGGGTGACATTTCCTACAACTCATATTCACATTCCAAGTCCAAGAAATGCTCTCACAAAAAGTTATCAATTTCAACATTATAGGTCATTTTCAAAAGTCAACAAAAAGGCACTTTAAGTCAAAGACCATAACTTGAGATTGGTAAATCAAAATGACATGGTACCAAAGATATTGGTTAGAGGACTTCAAGACCTTTCCAAAATGTCAAAGAACATGTTCATAGCTTCAAAATTGAGCAAGATATGCATTGGAGAAGTTGGGAAATTTTTGGGAACTTTCAAAAGTCAACTTTGCCTAAAACACTTCATTTTTGCTAATGGGCCTTAAATTCTTTCTTGAATCTTTACCCAAAGCCTATGCACGACCCATTGAGCTCAAAATAATTTATTTTCTTATTTTTAATTAATTAATTGAATTTATATTTATATTAATTCATTTAATTGGTTTTAATTATAAGAAAATTCAAAAGATGTGCTTTTTAGATCTTTTTGTGCAGCAAATATGACTAGGGCAAGCTGGAAAATCGTTTCTCAATCAACAAGGAAAAAAATCCATGATTGGCAAGGTTTCATGAAAGAAAAGATTGAAAAAGATATGATTAGGCAATCAACTATTCAAGTTATAATGCCATGGACTTTTGGGCTTATTCTTGACCTAATTCACATCACATACATATGCTGAGTGAAACCCTACTTAAGGACACGCATAATTGCTGCAGAAACCATAGAACAAAATTGCAAAAAACTCAAAAACATTGTGAAACTGAAATCCTATTTGCAGGACAATTCAAGGCCAAAAATCGTTTCCAATACATTGCTGACATTGCAAGGAAGCCATTGCAATCAAGAACGAAGCTTAACACGCAAAGAATCAGAGAATACAAGCGACATGGTTTTCATTATTTTCCAGAATTACATATCATCATTCATGCATTTTTAACCATTTTTCTTGATTGGTTTGTGTTGTTAGGAACATTCTGAAGCTAATGGAATAATCCAATTGAGTTATAACTTCCTAAATCGAAATCCACCATTGAAGAATATTAGGGTTTCAGAGCTTTCATATTGGGGTTTCTTATATGCTGTAAAATTAGACCTCAAGCCATATATGGACAAATTCGTTGCAACAAGACGAATCGAATGAGATACTCGCGCTCAATTTATATAATCTGTGTGCGTAATCGCTATTTTTTGGACTTTTGCTTGGTGGGGGTTTAAAACCCCCGCTATCTTGTTCATGTTATTGCAGGTAAACGAAGAAGAAGACGGGCGTGGCATCATGTGATTGGGGAGTTTAAATATGGCGCAAGTTTTTGAGCTCCCAGCACAGTTTTTGTTTTTTCATATATAATATTTGTTTATCAATATGTATACAAACGCGCTTCATAGTTCAGATGGTGGAGGATGTTACTTGCAAGCATTGGGACTTGGGTTCGATTCCCAGGTCCCCCCACGTAATTGATATTTTTTGTTCTGACGTATTCTAGTGCAGCGCCTCATCCAACGTCCTACCATGAGCCCCACGCGTTAGCCTGCCAAGTGGCCTTGATCCATAATCTGAAGGCCAGGAGGTGATGAACACTCTATGCCTTGGTAAATTAACATGCACACGATCAGGAAAGTCAACTGGGCTCTATGCTTCTTGGGCCCGAATTCCAGCAATGCACCTCCACCTTGGGCCTACATACCCCCTTGGTTTGCAATATTTTTCTTATTTTTCTTATTCTTTTATCTTATTTCTTTTAATTTGTTTTAATTATTATTAATTCACTAAATTAATTTTTTCCATAATAAAAATCAAAAATCAAAAATAATTGTAAATATATTTAATTATTTATTAATTTCATCACTAATTTATTTTTGTAAATAAATGTTAACAATTAACTTTAGTTTAATTTAGGTTTAAAATTTAATCTCTTTTCTTAATAAATAAAAAATACATAGAATTAGGTTTTGACACTTTTATCTTTTTCTTAATTAATTACTATTATTAATTATTATTATCATTATTAATTACTATTATTTTTGTACATAAATATTTAAATTAATTAATTAGTAAATTAGGTCAACTTTGACATTTTCATTAATAAGTAAAATAAACTTAGGTCTAGGGTTTCCTTTTAAATTCTTTTCTTTATTTCCATGATAAATACAAAAAAACATAAACAATACTTTCTTTTCTTTAAATAATTAATTAGGTTTTAATTTAATTTAATTTCTCAAAAGGGTCCAACACCCTCGGACGTCCAATTTAATTCTTTCGCGTACTATTTTCTTATCGATTATTATGTAACTGTTCAAGGATGTAATAGTAATTAGGTTTATTGCTTTTATTTACTTTCCGCATCTTTATCAAAAACGGGTCTTTGTATTTTGGCGATGTATAGACCCGCGCCTTGTAATAGCGTAGCTTTTACCTTTCCGTATTTTAATTTTCCGCACTCCTAACTTCTAAATTGCATGAAAGAATGTATGGTGATTAAAAAACAACGCGTAGCTCACAATGCCATGATCAAAGATAAATGTTAACCTGAAAACAACACACAATGCACACACCACTTCTAGGGTACGCCTCACTCGTTGCCTTCGAAACGTGGTCGTCAAGTATAGGATGTTTTAGCGGTCGCTCTTATGTCCAAGATCCAGTTGCCTCGAAACGGTTACCTCGGATTAAAAAGGATCTAGGACATTAGGGTTACTTCTAAGGTGTCCTACTATTGCTTCGGTGACCACACTGTCCCTACAATCGAATTGACCCGAACACCTCCAACGGTGGTGCTACCTACCTCTCAATGGTGGGATGGAACTACCTTAAGGACTTTTACACAACCTAATTCCTTAGGGTAGGTAGATGACTCATGGGTACTTGCTCTCTAAAAAACAAACAAAACAATCTCTTCACACTGACACTTTCAAAAGCTTTCAAAACAAATTTTTCAAACACTCTTGAGGACAGATACAAGAGTCACTCAGAAATCTTTCAATGAAACTTTTTTCAAACTCACTCACATTTGAAAAGCAAACACCTTTTGAAAACATAAGAGCAAGTACCTAAGAGCCCATGGATAACCATGGATAGAAAGGGTGCTAACACCTTCCCTTTCTATAAATCTACTTCCCGAACCGAGAGACATTCTCGAAAAGGAATTTTGCTGTGCTTTTGTCCTTTCCATGTTGGAGAACATAAAAGACGGTGGCGACTCTTGCTTACCGCGACATTTCGCGAAACCAGCTTAAAAACAGTCAGTTCTATTTCCACCGATCACACATACTGCTACTGTTCTATGGCCAAGTTGGTCAATTTAAAGGTTCTAAGGTCAGTTGGTGCTTAATGACCCATTAGATGACCCATATTCTCCTCGTTCCAACACAAGGGATATCGGTACAATCTAAAGTGCCACACCAACGTAGCTACTGCTTCAACCGTATCGGTCTACGCCATACAGTTCCCTCACAGTTTATTGCTACTTACCTAAAGGGTATCCCCAGATCCGGGTTAAGATCTATAGTAACTCCGATACAAGCCCACAAATATAAATCATACAAAGCATACAATTGAAAACACAATGATCTAATCCTAAGGTACACTTCACTTATAACGTCCCCAGCAGAGTCGCCAGTTCTGTGATACGGTGGGAGAGAAATGACTGTTTTTCGGAATGCTGGTTTGTGTTTTGCGTTTGTTTTCGCAAAATGTCGCGGTAAGCAAGAGTTTCCACCGTCTTTTATTTTATCCAACAAGGAAAGGAAAAAAGCACAAAAAAATTCCTTTTTCGAGATGTTTCTCGGGTCCGGGGGATAGATTATAGAAAGGGAAGGTGTTAGCCCCCTTTCTATCCGTGGTTATCCACGGGCTCTTAGGTACTTGCTCAAAGTGTTTTCAAAAATTGCTTTTCTTTGTGTTTGTGGGTTTGAAAAGAGTTTTTGTTTTGAGAGGAGTGTAAGTGCGAAAAGTTTTGTTTTGTTTTGAGAAGAGAAAGTACTTAAGAACCATCTACCTACTCGAAAAAGGAGTCAATTTGTGCTAATGTCCTTTAGACAATGTTATCCCACTATTGATGAGTAGGTAGCGTCGTCGTTGGAGTTTTAAGGGTCAATTCTATTAAGGGACGTGTGGTCACTAAAGCAATGTTAGGATGCCTTAGCGGTAACCCTAATGTCTTAGATCATTTTTCCGAGGCAACCGTTTCGAGGAAACTATGATCTTTGGACAAGAGGGCGACCTCTAAAACTTCCTATACTCAATGACCACGTTCGAAGGCAACCAAGTGAGGTGTACCCTAAGAGTGCGCATGTGCGAGTGTGTTATTTTCAGTTAATTTGTCTTTGTACATGTCAATGGTTATCTATGTTGATTTTAGGTTCAAACATTTGATCTTGTCATGCATTCCCTATTGTCAAACATCTAACAGTTTATAAGTTGCAGCAATTAAATTGCGGAAATTAAAACTAACTATTACAAGGCGTCGGGTATTTACATCGCCAAAAGCAACCCTTGAAATTAATATGCGGAAAATAAATAAAGCGATAAAATAATTTAAAGTCCTATTAAACTATTACATTCCTGGAAACAGATACAATAATATGATAAAAATGGAACGCGTGCGAGAGATTAAATCGGGCGAGTTTTTAGGGTTTTGACCCTTTTTTGAAAGAAAGCATTTTTTGGTTATTTTTGAATTAAGAAAGAAATTAAATTAGGTTAGACATTAAATTAAATAAGCTAATTAATTAATTAATAAAAATAATTTTTTTTTGGATTTTTGAGTATTTAAAGAAATAAAAATAAATCAATCAATGTTAATAAAACCTAATTATCTAAATTAATTTTAATTATTGCAAAAATATTAAAAGTTATACCTAATTAAAACTAAGTTAATTAATATAATTTATTAACAAAAATAAAGTGCTGAATTTAATTTTAATAAATAAAATATATTTTTTGGTTTTTGATTTTATGAGAAAAAAGTTTGATTGGTTAGTAAATATAAAAATAATAAAACAAAACAATTAAATAAAATGAAATAAAATGAAATAAAATGATGAGATAGAAAAAACTCAGGGGGGGGGGGGGGGGGGGGGGTTCAGGCCCAATTTGGAGGTTTGGATGGCAATCTGATGGCCCAATTTGAATTGGCCTGTGTTGACTTTTGGATTCTCCACGCGCATGTTAACTTGAGAGCATGATGGACCTTCAGCCTGAGTCACCAGATCTGGCCTTGGGCCATCTGGCAGGCATCTGAGTGAGGGTGTATGGTGAACCACGCATTGGAGCTTGCATTGGAATACCTGTTGAAAAATAATAACATGCATTTGGGGGACCTGAGATTCGAACCCAGGTCTTGTTGGACTATGCACTAACACCTTCGCCACTCAACCACTGCACTTCATTTGTTAGTTAAATACAAACTAATTATAATATATGAAAAAGTGTAATAATGCCAGAAATAAAAAAACAAAGCGCGGATTTTTTGAATGGGAAAATTGGAAAGGGCCACGTCTTCGTCTTCTCCATTGAAACCTGGGTATTTACCTGTGGATTTGTATCCGCAGCTAAATTCGCATATGCATTCCAAAATCTATTCTAGGCCATTAAAACCAAACCTAAAACCATGGTCGTACTCGTCTGAGCATCCTGAGCACATCTATGTCCCTTATTTACACTGATTTTGCCTGAAACTAAAATGCCCAAAAACAAGAACCAAGAACCCTGGATTCGGGTATGGCACTACAGGTCATATAAGCACAATCAAATAATGCAGAAAGCTTCTAAATGGAACGATAAGCATGAATATGTAAAGATTTTGCCAAGAAAGTGCAAGAATATGAGGATACGATTTCAAGTGCAGAGCGGTTTTTTGAAGGACTTACAACGCGATTGAGAGGGCGAGGGATCTTGCTTTTGATTGCTTCTGACTCAGTGGATGTCCAGCAATTGATTCACGTTGAGATTTGGTTCTGAATTGGCCTCTAAGAGTGATTTCAGTTTCAAGCTTTTTCCAAGTTTTTTCAAGTTTTGTTCTTGTGATTTTGCAGCCTCCAACCTCTAACTCGTGTGCCTTTAGCTTCTATATGTATGCAACATTGGATTAGGTCAAATAATAGGTCTTGAATCTTGGTGCATTGATGTTTTAGGATTTGATTTGATCCTCCATTGATGTCTTTCCAAATTTGTCCAAATTCCATCTTTTTGTTCATGATATGGTATGATACGAATTTGATGCTGACCATGATGATAATTAAGACCTATAACAATCAAAAAGATCTTGAATAATCAATATTTGGATTTTATTTGATTTAAATTGATTTAAAATGAATTAATTCAATAAAAAATCAAATAAAATAGAAAAATTAATAAATGGATACAAGGCTGAAGCTAGGACACGTGTGTAGTGTGACAAGATCAAATCAAGTGGAAAAGAATGGTCCCATTTGACAAAATTTGAAGTTTTGGGGATAGTTGACTTTTGGCAATTTTGCAAAAAGGCCCAACTTCAACAATGCATAACTTCTTCAATTTTGAACTTTTGGATATGTTATTTGACTTTTTAGAAATCTTGAGATGTCCTATTACCAACCCTTTTGGTCTCATCTCATTTTGATATTCCATGCTCAAGTTATAAGCTTTGGCAAAAAAAGGTGTTTTTGTTGACTTTCAAAAATGACCTATAATGTCCAAATTTGTAACTTCTTGTGAGTGCATTTATTGATCTTGGGGTATGAATATGGATTGTAGGAAATTGCATACTCTTAAAAATGAGCTTTGGATGGGTCATTTACCATAAAGTATGAGAAAGTTATGCTTGGTCAAAGTTGAGTTGACTTTTCCTACAAAACCCTAATTTAGCAACTTTTGAGTCTTGATGAATTTTGAGCAATCCTTGATGAATCATGATCAACCCTTGATCAAATGATTAAATATCCTTCAAAATGAGAATGTTGACAAAAAATATTGAAGTTTGACTGTATTTGGGTCATAGTTGACTTTTGCCCTAGCACAATCGATTTTTGGACCCTTTGAGCAATTGACTGACCAAACTTCCTCTGCAAGGCTTGAAATTTGACATGGATGGACTTGAGAACATTAATACATTGGGAAGAACTTGAGGTCATTTGGATGCAAGTACCTTGATGCAACACAAAACCCTAATTTGAGGTTGACTGCCTTAGAAGATGATTTGACTGTCCAACTCTTGAGCAATCTTGAGCAACTTGGAGATTATTCTTGTAATACTTGAGAGATATGAGAGGGAAAATTTTGGGGTGCAACAATCATCTATGTTCAAAGTCATATGGGATAATAAAGCTCCTCGAATTACTATTGAGAGACTAGACGAATCAGCACATTGTTACGAAGTTGATACTGATGTAGTAAAGGAAAAACCTTGGTACCACGTGTCGTACCCAAAATTTTCCCTACCTTTCGGGTTATATTTAAGTTTATCGCACTGTATAATTTTAGAAGTAAAATATGGAAGAAGAGGTGTTTCAACTTAAAAATGGACCATCAGTATCTAATGGCCAATTTATAGGAATTTAAATCAACAAAGGGGTGTATCCTAATGTTGGGGAGTGGACTTTCTAAACCAGAAAGGCCCACTTGTTTAGTTGGCCCATTTGTAGGGAATGTTGGCCAAAGGCCCATTAGGTTCTAAGATAAAAGGCTATTTCAAAGGAGGGGTGCTATTTCAATTGTGGAGGTAGGAATGAAAGGCCCGTTAAGCATGTTCAACTGGCCCATTTATCTCGATTGTTGAAAAAGTGGGGGTGTATGTTTTTATTAGTCCATAATAAATCATTTTTTTGAAAGCCCAGACAAGTGGTTACAATCTGGGCCCATTCAGTTTATTTTGAAAAAAACATTGTTTTAAACATTATTATTAAACAATTACTTTTAGTTATTACAATTATTTTCATTAAATATTTCTATTACAAATTATTTCTTAAAAAAATCTTTTTGTTATAAACGTAAATATTATGTTTTGTAAAAAATTGCTTTATCAAAAAAGGGGGAATCCATTTCGAAGCCCAAGAAGATAGGCCTAATTCGTATCAGACAAAACAAGTTTTTGTTGTAAGGGAGAAATGCAAAATCTGAAACGAGTGTTGGATCTTCTACTGGGCAATTCAAGGCCCAAAGTCAAGAAACGAATGCTGGGCAAGGAAAAAAAGGATGGACTGTCCAAGGACCAAACATAAAACAGATATTGTGTAGATTTGATTGAAAAATAATGCAATGAAAACAACTATTGTATCAATCAAGCGAAGAAAGTGCACGATTTAATTCAATAAACAATTATTGTATAGATATAAGCAAAAAAAATGCAGGTTTTATAGATCTAAAAAGGAAGATGCGATGCGGTGGGAGAACTGACTTGAGGTTTTGCGTTTGTGTTCGCAATTGTCGCGGTTAGCAAGAGTCGCCACCGACTTTTCTTTTATCCAAAAGGAAAGGTAAAAAATCACAGGAAAGACCTTTGAGATGTTTTCTAGAGTTCGGGGGGTAGATTATGAAAAGGGAAGGTGCTAGCACCCTTTTCATCCATGGTTTTCCATGGGCTCTTAGTTACTTGTTTAGATCACTTGCTTTGTTTTGTTTTGTTTGAAATGGTGCTTGGTGTGGTTTTGAAAGTATTTTGAAAAGAGGTCATTCGTTTAGGAAATCTTTTTAATGATTCTCGTTCGTAAGAATGTATGCAAAGATGTTTGTCTTTTGAAAATGTTTTCAATATTTTGAAAGATGTTTTGAAAAGAGGCCATTCGTTTAGGCAATCTTTGTAATGATTCTCGTTCTTAAGAATGTATACAAAGATGTTTGTCTTTTGAAAATGTTTTCAATGTTTTGAAATGTGTGTGTGTTTGTTTTTGAAAATAGCAAGAATTGTTTTGAAATGATACAAGTTACTAGAAGCCATCTACCTACTCAAATGTCTTTCTTGTGCATTTTTATTCCTTTGACATTGTTGGTTTACCATTGATTTGGTAAACAACCTTATCTTTGGATGTAAACGGGACGGGTGTGGGTCATCGTATGACCATGATAGCAATGTTGCCAAGTATCTTAGCATATTTGAGGGACCAAGATCATTTTGTTTTAGGCAACCTTTGTATTGCGTCATCGAGGGACTATGATCTTATTTTTGTTTTGTTTTGCCAAGATACTTCGCATGCGTAACATGGCCATTTTTATTTAGGCAACCAAGTGGGAGAAACCCTAGGGGTGCTTGTGTGCAAAGTGTGTCATTTTTCAAGCTTTTGTCTTGCATTAGGTTTTTTCTATTTGTTTTGTTTTTGTTCTTGTCATGCAAACCCTAGTTTACTAAACATGGTATAAAAGTGATAAATTGCGTAAATGTAAACTAAGCTATTACAACAATTATTATGGGAGGGGGGATACAAGTTTTTGAATGCGGATTTTGCACAAACATAAATCTAAAAATATTATTACAACCCAATCGAATACTGTGCGCATTAAATAAATAAACAAGTATTTAAAATGCAATGCAAATGTATTTATGTAAAAAAAATGTTTTGGTATTTGGTTTTTGTATGAGAAAATAGTTTAATTCAAACCCTAGAAAATAAGGAAAAAATAGTATTATTTTTGGAAAGGGGTGAAACCCTAGTTTTTTTTATTAAAAGAAAAATAATGTTTTATGTTATTATTTTGTCCATTTTTTGTACAAGAAAATAATTAATAATATAATATATAAATATTAAAAATTAAGTATGTGTAGAAAATAATATTTTATGTGTATAAATAATATAATGAAAATATTAAGTATTATTAATTGTATTTACAAATTATTTAAGAAAATAAGTTCTAATTATTAAAGTAAACCATTTTTTCAAGTAAAAAATAATAAAATAAAATAAAAAATGCAAAAAAATAAAGAAATTATTTTTTATGATTTTTATGATTCAGAAAAAATAAATAAAAGTAATAAATATGAAAATATAAAAAGAAATATGAAAAATAAAACAAATAAGCCAGGGGGTGCAGATAACAAATCGGGAGGTGCAAATATCAAAACCAAAGGCCCAAGGCGCCAAAGGCCCAGAACATCATCCCTGTCCTCCAACCAGCTCCCTTGCGCGCACGTTTTGGTTCAGACTGTAACTTTCACATGCTTGCACAAAAACAAAAACTTATAACATGAAACTTGTGGCATTTAATCCCACGATTCCAACCATATAAAATTTGTAATCTAACTCTCAAATATAAGAGAGAATTTTGACATTCCCAATTCGTGACCTAAAATTTTTATGAACTTCAAGCTTCAAATTCTCACAGCACAGTTAATATAAATGAAAAGTATGCATATGTACAGCTTCACCATGATAAGGGCTACATTTTTTCTTCACAAATCGTGGCTTGAGGATGCCTAAATACAGAGATAGAGTTTGAGAAAAATACCTCCTTCAGCTGGATTTGGATAGAGCAATGTAGGGACTTTAATGGAGGCCTGAGGATTGTGTGAGCTTCCTTGAGCTTCCCTGAAGCTATTCCAATGCTTAGCTTGCCCTGAGGATGGCTGCAACTCTTTGCACAAGTCAAGTTGCAAGCTTCCAAAGTGAAAATGGCAATGGCTGAAACAGGGGTTACAGACACAGGATGAATGCTTGGACTGCTTTGGTATGATGTGTATGAAGTGTTTCAAATGTTAAAATGCAAAACGCACGAGCCAAAAATTAGTTGGCTTTGGTTTTGCAGAACTGCTATGTTTGGACAAAAAAAATGGAGTTTTTGAGTTTGAGAGTGTTTTTTTTTGTCAAGCAATCGTGTCCTAGTTTGTAACAAGTTTGTAAATATGTATAGAAAGGATCCAAGTCCACTTTTCACTAGCTGTGCAAGCTTTTCACCTTTTGGCAACTTTTCTTGTATTTGAAGAAAAGTGAAGTGACCAAACTAACAGGCCTGTCCTTGCTTGCTTGATAGCTGAAATGCATTTTTACAACTTGCTTGAGACCTGTAAAAAATGCTTGTACCAAAGGGACAGGTCCAAGGCTCAAGATTTGTAAAGTTGCAAAAGCTCACCTTTATGAAAATGGCATTGTAACATTTAAGCCTAAAATGGAATTATCTCTTGTACAATGCTCCAAAAGCCAAGATAAAGCCTTTAACTTCTTAGTTTGCATTTAATTATGGAGTGTAGAATGAGTTTAGGACCTGTAAAGCAATGTACAAACAACATGGATTGGATTTGCAACTTGATACTTTGTGAAAATGGCATGAACAAAAGTGATAAAATGCCAACTTCTCCTCTTCGATTCTCCCTAACCAAAAATGATATTGGAGAGTTCTGGGACATTTTGGAAAGCTTGTCATGTGCTCTATAATCCATATTTGAAATGAATTTTGAGATACCTCTTGGAACTAGGTGAAAAATGTCCATGAAGTTGGGTCAAAAACCTGCCTAAATTAGGGCAAAATTTCACTAAGTTAAGAAGTTCATGGATCTATATTCACAAATTCATAACTTGAGATACAAGCATCTTTTGAGAAAAGTTTGTGAAGTAAAGTTTTAGGTTTCATGGAGGACTACAACTATCATGTTGGAAGTTTTCTTTGAATCGAATTGCATCATGGTGAAAAAGTGGTAGAAAGTTGGGAAAAAATAAGAAAATTTCCATACTTAGAAAAATTCTAAGTTATGAAAATTTTCAAATTCAAAACCCTAATTTGCAATTTTGAGTTTTTTGGTGAAAAAGTTTCATATTTTGACATATCTTGATGAATTATGAGCCTTGGCACTTGATTTTGACCAAAAAGTCAAAGTTTTACTTTTCAGTGTACAATTGACTTTTTATCAGTTGACTGGAAAATTCATCTGTCAATCCAATGAACTTGAGATCTTTTGAACCATGTAATTAGATAAATATGATTCCATTGGACCCTTGAAGTCATGTTTGAACCCAATTGGTCATTGGCTAGGTTAAAAATCAGTAATTGCCCTTTCTCAGTCAAAACCCTAATTTTAACCATTTTGCCCTTTTGATGATTTGATCAAATTTCTTGAGGAGTTGTGATCCAAACTTGATCAAATGGTACATGTGGGTCTATAATGTTGATGTGGATCAAATATTATGAAGTTTGACTGTAAATTTCCCATGGTTGACTTTTTCCACAATACAGTTGATTTTTAGGTCAATTATCCAATTGACTGATAAAAAATGTGGTTCATGGCTTGAAACTTAACATGAGCAATCTTAGGGGTCCAAAATGAAGTATGAAAGTCACATGAAGCATTTATGGTACAAAAATCCTTGTGCAAACTCAAACCCTAATTTAGGTTATCAGTGCAAGATGAGATGTCTTGAGCTGACCAAACCCTAATCTTGTCTTGAGTCCAAGAAGTCTTGTGAGGAAAATCTTGATAAATGAGAGGGAAAATTTTGGGGTACAACAACTGCCCCTGTTCAATCTTATTGAACCTGAAGAGTTAGATTGGCGAGTTTTACCGTAAGTGACTCGAAGGTAAAAGATGATTGGACACTAGAGTGCCCATAAATTTGCACTCGACAAAAATGTAGTTGAGGGAATGGGCTTAAAGATGCATTTTAGAGAGATGATAGAATCTTGTCGGAGATGGGCTTGTAGATGCCATCCAAGAATGTTTGCTGAGTTGTAAGTTGTAAGTCAGAAGAATAAGTATCAGAATGGTGTCCGTGTCTGGAACGTATCTGAGCTGTATCTGGAGACTTGAAGTCTGAATGAGAAAAAGAATAACATCCGTGTCTGGAGCATATCCGAATTGTATCGAGAGCGTGAAATCTGAATGAGTATTAGAATGGCTTTTGTGTCTGGAGCGTATCTGAACTTGAAATCTGAATAAGGGCCAGAATGACATCCGTGTCTGGAGCGTATCTGAACTAGAATCTGAATAAGTGACATAATAACCTCTGTATCTGGAGCGTATCTGCACTGTATCTGAAGTTGAATCTGAATGAGTATCAGAATGGCTTCCGTGTCTAGAGCGTATCTGAACTTGAAATCTAAATAAGGGCCAGAATGGCATCAGTGTCTGGAGCGCATCTGACCTAGAATCTGAATAAGTGACAGAATGACTTCCGTGTCTGGAGTGTATCTGAACTGTAATCTGAGTGACAGAATGGCAACCGTATCTGGAGCGTATCTGCACTGTATCTGAAGTTGAATCTTGAATGAGTAACAAAATGGCATCCTTGTATGGAGCGTATCTGGACTGTATCTGAACTAGACTCTGAATGAGTAACAGAATGGCATCCTTGTCTGGAGCGTATCTGTACCGTATCTTGAGTTGAGATCTGAATGAGTAAAAGAATGACTTCCGTGTCTGGAGTGTATCTGTACTGTATCTGAAATCTTTGAACATTGTCAATGGTAGCTGTTAATCTTATCTTTGTCAATGCTTATGATATATGTATGTAATGTATGCGCATGTAAGCTGATGTGCTGCATTGCTGAGGAAAATAAATCATTGACTGTTGTCGGGGAAAATAAATCCTTGACTGCTGAGGATAAGAAATCCTTGGAGACTTCTCTGGGGATATAGGGATCCTTCATGTCTTGAATTTGGAGTATTGAAAAAAATTCTGTTGCGAGCAATGCCATACTGCTTGAGTAATCCGCTTGGGGGATCCAGAGAATTTTGCTGACTTCTACTAGGGATTACACAATGGGAAACCCTGTTCTGCTGGGGAATAAAGAAAACTCTGATGACTTCTGCGGGGAATTAATAAATAGAATCTTCAATCTGTTGGGGAGCAATGAAAACTCTGGGGAAGAAAAAACTTATTCCTGATTGGAAAAAGTTCAGGAGTTTCGGTCGTCTGCCACTCTACTGGGGAATTATCCTAGGTTGGGGATAAACAAAAGTTAATTGTTATCTGGTTGATTTTCAGACTTCAAGAAGACTTGCTGGGGAATTTGAAGAAACTGAATGGTTTCCGCTGGGGATTGGTAGTTTGAAGTCTTGGCTCCGCTGGGGATTGAGAGTTCAAAGTTTTAGCTCCGCTGGGGATCTGAATGATGTACTGTAGGGATTTCTCATGGAATAGCCTAAAGACGTTTTCCTATTCTTTCAACCTGTCAGTAATTGTTCTTTTCCATTCTGTTTATTTGTAAACAGTAATTATGTTCAAATGCATATGTTCATCAACGAATCATTGGACGTTTTTGCAAATAAAAACACAAGTGTAAAGAAAAAGGCAAATCGTTTTCTGTAATTTGAAAGATATATCTTTGTATTTACTTTGAATAAGTATTTTGTACAAAGGAGACAGACATCCTAGTAAGAGGATGGTATCATAAAAGTAAGAAAAATTTATACAAAGAAAGATAGCTATGTGTAAAAATCCCATGGGGTTCCCATTCCGCTATAGCCTTCATATCTCTGAATATCTTGTCCATCCGTTGCTTCGTCCGGAGATGATTGATTTGATCAGAAGTTCCGGGTTTTCCTGTGAAGAGATTGTCCTTAAAGTGATCCGACGAGACATAGTCATACGCTTTAATTCCTTAACTTTTGCCTGGACCGCCCTTTCGTGTTTTCAGTCCACCGGGAAACCCTTTTTTGCCCAAGTCGCCCTTTCGGGTTTTCAACTTGCCGGGTGTACAAATTTTTTTATTTTATCCCTAATTTTTTCTCGAACCTTTTGGTTCGCCGGGTTGCCTTTGTTTTGCCTAGGTGTGTCAACCTAGCGGGTCTCTTATGCGTAGTATCTTTTGACTATGTCTGCGTTCACAGGGTGCGGCAGGTCGTCGTCGTCCATGGTGGTTAAGATCATTGCCCCACCAGAAAATATGTTCTTGATTACAAATGGTCCTTCATAGGTAGGAGTCCATTTTCCCCTGGGATCACTTTGCGGCAAGATGATGCGCTTGTTCACTAGATCTCCAACTTGATAAACTTGGCGTCTGACTTTCTTGTTGAAAGCTTTGATCATCCGTTTTTGATACGTCTGACCATGGCAAACAGCAGTAAGTCTCTTTTCGTTAATTAAGTTCAGTTGATCAAGTCGGGTCTGGATCCAATTGTCTTCACTCAAACCTGCATCTTTCATGATTCTTAAAGAGGGGATTTGAACCTCGATAGGCAAGACAACCTCCATGCCATAAACCAAAGAATAGGGTGTTGCCCCAGTTGATGTGCGAGCCGTGGTACGGTACCCGTGGAGAGAAAATGGTAGCATCTCATGCCAGTCCTTGTAGGTGACTGCCATTTTTTGTATGATCTTTTTAATGTTTTTATTAGCAGCTTCGACTGCACCATTCATCTTTGGCCGATAGGGGGATGAATTGTGATGTTGAATCTTGAACTGCTCGCATAAGGAGGTGATCATAGTATTGTTAAGGTTTGTATCATTATCAGTGATGATCCTTTCTGGGATACCGTACCGGAAAATAAGATTCTGCTTGATGAAGCGGGCAACAACGTTCTTAGTAAAGGATGCGAAGGAAGATGCTTCGACCCACTTGGTGAAATAGTCAATGGCCACTAGAATGAAGCGGTGTCTATTGGAGGCTGTAGGCTTGATCTCCCCAATCATGTCGATTCCCCACATAGTGAAGGGCCAAGGAGCTGTTAAGACATTTAGAGGAACCGGAGGCACGTGCACCTTGTCTGCATAGATTTGACAATTATGACAAGTCCGGGAGTGTTGATAGCAGTCAGCTTCCATGGTAGACCAGTAATAGTCTGCCCGTAGGATTTTCTTCACCATCGTATGTGTGATACGGTTGGAGATCTGACTTGGGATTTTGCGTTTGTGTTCGTAAATGTTTCGGTTTAGCAAGAGTCGCCACCGACTTTTTATTTTATCCTAAGGAAAGGTCAAAAAGCACAGGAAAGACCTTTGAGATGTTTTCTTGGGTTCGGGGAGTAGATTATGAAAAGGGAAGGTGCTAACACCCTTTTCATCCATGGTTATCCATGGGCTCTTAGTTACTTGTTTAGATCACTTGCTTTTGCTTTTCAATTATTTGAAATGGTGCTTTGTGTGTGTGGTTTTGAAAATGCTTTGAAAAAGAGGCCTTGTCTAGGCAACCTTTGTAATGATTCTTGTTTGAATATATACAAAGGTGTGTGTCTTTTTGAAAAGATATTTCAATGTTTTTGAAAGTTTGATTTGGATAATGTTTTGAAATTGTGTTGTGAAGTGTGTTTGAAAATAGCAAGGATGTTTTGCAAACTTTGATCAAGTAACTAAGAGTTGTCTACCCTATTTTACTCAAAGATCTTTCTTATGTTTTTAACCCTTTTGACAGTGTTATTTCACCATTGCATTTGGTGAATAACCTTGTGTTAGGATGTTAAACGGGACAGGCGCGGGTCATCGTATAGACCATGATAGCAATTGTGTCAAGTATCTTTGGCAATTTTCTTGAGGGACTTGATCATTTTGTTTTGGAAACCAAGATAGCGTCATCGAGGGACTATGATCTTTTGTTTTGTTTTTGTTTTGCCAAAGTACCCAACATGCATACCATGGCCCATTTTTTAAGGCAACACGTGGATTATAACCCTAGGGGTGCAAGTGTGAATTGTGTTTGATTTTCATGCATATTTGTCTTTGATTAGGTCAAACTATTTGTTGATTTCGATTTTGCATACAGACCCTAATTCTCTAATCATGGCATAATTGAAAGCGTAAAATGCGAGAATTTAAAGTTCTAAGCTATTACAACAATGATTATGGGGATGGGGATACAACTTTGAATGGGGGGTATTTGACAAGAAATATAAACCCTAGATTACTATTACATCCAAATTGAATCTCAAATGCATAAATATTTAAATGTACAATATTTAATTAGACAAGATAAATAAATATCAAATAAAATGTATTATGCAAAAAGAAGTTTTTATTTGTTTATGTATGTAAAAGTATTTTCAATGTAAAATAAAAAGGTATAAAGAAAAATTAATTTTATTTGTTTAAGGGATGAAACCCTAATTTCACTTAAAAATAAATATTATATATTATTTATATGCAAAAATGTATTAATATGTGTAAAATGAAATATACTTAAAAAAGGTATTTTTTAGTATAAATAATAATAAAAATAAAAATTTAATATTTTTGTATTTTTATTCTAAGTATTTAATAAAATAAAAGTATATATGTTTATTATGTGTATATTAATCAAATTAAATATGTACAAAAATAAAATAAGATATGTACAAAAATAAAAATATATTCAAGAAAATATTTTTAATATAAATAAGAGTAAAGACAAAAATAAAAGCATAAAATGTAAATATTTTTCAAGTCTTAATAATATAAAAGAATATTTAAATAATTTTAATGTTAGAAAAAATTAGAATAAAATGCCAAATAAATTAAAAAAATTATGAAAATATTTTTTGAGCATTTATTATATTTGGAAATAAAATAACAAAATCAGAAAAGAAAACAAAAATTCAAAAATGCAAAAATATAAGAAATTGGGCCAGGGGGTGTGAAACTGAAAAAGGGGTGTTAGAAGAAAAACTGGCCAGGCCTAGCCCAAGCCAACTTCATCTTCTTCCTCTAGACAGAAACGCGTGCGCGCCTGGTTCAAAAATGGATATCCTGCATACGAGCTCCATTGTAAAAACACATAACACAAAACTTGTAGAGAATTTCAATACGATTCTAATCATATAAAGCATTAATCTTAACTCTCAAAGCCCAGAGAGAATTTCTCTGGCCCTAAAATCTGACCTAGCTTTTTTCACATGTTCATGGATGAAATTCTCCTAGCACACTTAATATAAATGAAAGTTGAGCATATGTATGGCTTCCTAGCAATGAATACTACATTTTTCATTCACAAACCTAAGGCTAAATGTTCCTAAATAGAGAGATAGAAAGTGAAGAAAAACCTGTTTCAGTTGGATTCGAGTAGGGCAATGCAGTGCTTCTTAACAAGTTTTGAGGTGTCTGGTAGCTTTCCTGAGCTTCACTTGATCTTTTCCAATAGCTAGCTTGCCTTTGAAATTCTGGCTACAGATACTCAATGTCACGTCCAATGTTATGACACCGTATCTGACTTACTATATGACAGTAAATACAAAAGCAGTAAATAACACAGTCAATTGTTTACCCAGTTCAGTGTGCAACAACACCTACTCTGGGGGCTACCAAGCCAGGGAGAGAATCCACTATAAGAGATGTTAATTCAGGAATAAACCAACCAGTTTATCTCCTTCACTTAAGACCTACCCAATGCAATTCTAATCTAAGTACAACTTAAACCTGAGTTCCTACTCACTCCCCCTCAATCACAGCAGTGATACATAAACCAATTTGACTTGAGAATTGATGAAGACACTCTTCAAAACACACACTTGATTAAGCTTCACAACTTTTTAATCAAGTAACACAATCACTCGTGCTTCACAGCTTTGAGTGATGTACACAACTAACTTGACTCTGCTTCACAGCTTTAGTCAAGTAACATTCAAACACTCTTGCTTTAAAGCTTTGAGTGCTACACAACCCTTACAATTGAAACCTATTCCAAGACACTTATCACAATGATAATTGCTTGGAGTACAATAAACAAATCTATACAGATTACAAAATTGATCTTCTAATCAATCAGCAGGGATGTCTTGAAAAACCGCAGCTCTGTTGAATATATAGCAGCTGCAACTTCAGTTAGGGTTTCCAAAAACCTAGGGTTGATTCCGTTTGACCTAAAGACCAGGTCACAGTACTTTATTGATCAGGTTAGGATTGAGCTAGGTTACTCCTCAGAAAACGCAGGATTCTGTTTAGAAGGGACTGAGTTATTTCCTGAAAAAACTCAGACTTATCCAATCCTGCAATCCTGTTAGTTCAGAACAGGATGTCATAACATCTGTTATGACATCTGAGAAAACCTGTCTACTGATTTAGCAAAATGTGATCATTTTGCAAACATGCTCAGATACACACTTATAAACATCAGTATTTGAATTACAATATTTTTCTGCACATGTACCTATTGAGTTAGTACAACCTGAACTAGAATGTTATGACATCAGTCATGACATTCACACATACACTTGGGATTTACCAAAAATGCAAGCCAATACCTAAACACCTACAAACCCCCCCTTTGGCAGATTTTTGGCTAAAGTCCCTAAACAATCAGAGATAAATAGATAGCAGCAGAAATAAGTGACAGCAGAAAAATATAGTGTCAAGTACTAATTAAGCAGTACCAAAAATATTCTCCCCCACTTTAGCCACAAATGGGCCAAAGATTACATGTTTATAAAGTTATACAGTTATCCAAAACAAAATAATGAGATCAGCAGCTGACGACAGCAGAACACACTTCCAAACTCCACCAGCAACACCACCAAGCAGCAATCAACCTTCAAGCACTGTCATCAGACTCAGAGGAGCCAGTTTCTTCAATGTTGAGCTGTCCTTCAGCTTCTATACCTTCTTCAGCTTCCTCCTTTTCTAGCCTGGCAATCAGAGCTTCTAGGGTCCTTTTTCTAGCATCCAGATCTTTGCAAGTTTCTTTTAAAACAGCTATGACATCTGATGTCTTGGACTGGATCTTTGCAGACGATGTCTCAGCTGATGTTATGACAATGTCTGGAGCATGGGATCCATGAAATAGTTTGTAGTGCAGGCCAAGGGCAGGAGCTCTTTTGCAGACTGTATCTCTTGCTACAAGGATGTCAGGGTATTGTGCAAGGATGATTCCACAAAGGAGGGAGGGAAAGGCAATTGGTCCTTTGACAGCATAACTGCCAGCATGCTTCAAGGTTTGTTCAAAGATGTACCTTCCATAGTCAAAGGCAGTCTTGGTTCCTACAGCATAGATAAATCTCCCCAATTCTGTGGAGATGGTTGATTTGTGATTTGTAGGCACCCAGTTGGCTGCACCTATTTTATGCAAGATGGCAAATTTCATGCTGAGTTTACTAGCCTTCAGCTTCCCTTTCAATGGCCAGTACTTTACTTGCCTGGCAGTGATGGTCAAGCACACTTCATTGTCAGTTGCCTCTAGATCAGGACAGTCCTTATTTGTTCTTCCAAGAAATTTGTTGATTTCTGATGGAGAGAACTTGACCCTTCTCCCTCTAACAAACACACTCTCAAAGTCAGCTGACCTCCCATCAGCACAATCATTGGACAAGTTCACTACAAACTCTTTAACCAGATTTTCATAACATTTGTTAAACTTCAACACTGTCTTCATTAGCCCAGCATTCCTGATCAGATCTATGATGTCTTTGCACTCCAAGGCATCATTGTTGAGTTCTCTCTCCAAGGCTATTCTCTTCAGGCACACATACTTCCATCTGTTTGCATTGTCAGGATGATGAAAGGAGATGTTGTCTGTTGGCACTTCAGGCACTTTAGCAATCTTGCTGGAGGGGAGCTTCCTTCTGATGGGAGTATTGTCAATGTCAATCTCAAATTCTGATTCATCTTCAGAATCAGAAGTTTCAGGTTCTTTACTTTTCTTGGAGATTGGTTGTCTAGCAGTCTGCACCTGTGCCTTCTTCCCTTTTGTCTGAATTTTCTCAGCCATCCCTTCAGCCTTGGATTTCTTAGCATCAGGTTTAACAGTCTCACTACTCTTTCTTTTCATCAATCTCCTAGCAATGCTAGGGTTCACATTAGCAAGCAGTTCATTATCTGAGTAATCTTCATCCACATCAATGATAGGTGGATCGGCAGCCTTTTCAGAGGGATTCTGAATGTTGTCTTTTGGTGTCACAACATCCTTAGTGAAATTTTCAGAACCTTCCACATTTGGACTTTCTGATTGATTCAAAGGGATAGAAATCCCAGGTACAGATTGGTTGCCACTCAGAATGCTAGTAACCAGCCTAGCAATGGCTTGGTGTACTTGAACTGATCCTTCTCTATTAGGTATAGAAGACGAAGGATGAGAAGAATTACCAGAGACTGTAGCTTGAGCTCTTCCTGCATGTCTGGTCCTGAGCTTTTTGACTCTGGCTGGGTCAGTTGCCATCTCCCTGAGAGGAGTGACCTCAAGAACTTCAGATTCTATGCATGTAGTGATTGCCCTAGAATCTTGATCAGATGATGACGATGATGAGTGAGACGAAGCCGCCATGGTGGAAGATGATGTCTGAGACATTGTGTTTAACGTTGAGTAATAGTAGCAGTTTGAGAAAACTCTTTGATTGGGAGGAGGAAACAGGTTGCAAGGATGAGAGAGGTAGGGAGTACAAGGGAGTCTCTTTAACTTCTTAAGGCTTTTGAAGGAATTGTGAATGAATATGATTAACCCACTAAATATAGACTTAATAAAATTAATCCCTTCAACCCTTGTTTTCAGCAAAACTAATTGCTATAATTTATCATGTTGGTGAATACCCAATCTGCCCCTCAAATTTTCAAATTTATTTCCAACAAGCGCCTTGGTAGAAGAATCAGTCAGCTGAAGCTTAGAGAAACTATGTTCCAGTTCAAATGTCTTCTTCTTTTCAAAGTCAATAGGGTTCAAGGAAATGTTGAATGTTTTCAGATTATCACACCACAATGTCACAACATCTTGTGTAACATTGTACTCTGGGAGCATCTGTTTTGAACAGAGTTTATGAGACTTGTTCTTTCCGACATCCTTGTCAAGATGACTTAAGGTTCTGACAACACATTCTTCTTCAAGTTTATTTGCCACATCACATATATTATCAGCCTGTAGTTTTGGAGTTCTTCTGACAGCTTCCATAGGAATAGCTCTTTTCATTCTTCCAAGCTTATGCTGCCACTGTTTCATCTCTTTTTCTTCTTTGATGATTTGACTCATAGTGGAGATATCAGTGTTCTCAGGCTGCCACACATAACAGTTATCTTTGGATTTGACTCCTCTCATTATAACATCTAGTTTTTCATTAAACACTAGACATTCAGATCTTGAGAAGTTGACCATGAATCCTAGATCACATAGTTGACTGATGCTAATGAGATTAGTAGTCAACCCTTTTACCAGCAGTACCTTATTCAGACTTGGAACTCCAGGGCAGTCCACATTACCAACTCCTTTGACTTCTCCTTTAGCACCATCTCCAAAGGTCACAAAACTGGTGGTGTGAGGCATAACATTATTGAGGAGATTTTTGAATCCAGTCATGTGTCTGGAACATCCACTGTCAAAGTACCAATCTTCCTTTGCAGTGACCCTCAGGGAAGTGTGAGCTATCAGTGCAATAGCCTTTTTCTTCCATTGTGGAGCATGCGGTACCTTTTTAGGCTTAGGTTTGACATCTGAGTTCTGATTAGGATATCCATGTAATCTGAAGCAGAAGGGCTTTATGTGACCATATTTCCCATAATGATGACATCTCCATATTTGGTACCTCTTCTTCATATGTCTCTGTCCCTGATGTTGAGAGTAATGTTGAGACATCCGTTTTGACATTTGCTTCCCAGTACCAAATTTCTTTGTTTCCACAAATCCTATGCCAGATTTATTTCCCATATTTTGTCCAGCCTGAAGGATCTCTTCCAATTTGTCTGTTCCATTGGTCAACATCTTGACAGATTTGGTCATTTGATTCAGTTGTGAGTTCAGCAGTTGAACTTCTCCTTCTAAATGGCTTATAGTTTCAAGATTTGCCCTCTTTTCAGCCTCCAGCTTTACAATGAGTTTTGATTGTTTCTCATTTTGCACACAGACTTCACCACTTCTGATACACAATTTCTTGTAGGTATCAGCCAGTTCTTCAAATGTTACTTCTTCATCACTGGTGTCACTTCCAGAAGTGCAAACACTAGTTAGGGCAGTAACTAGTTTGGCAGATTCTTCTTCAGAATTGCTTTCTGAATCATAGTCAGACCAAGTAACAGTCATTCCTTTCTTTTGCTTCTTAAGAAAGGTAGGACATTCAGCTCGAATATGTCCATATCCTTCACATCCATGGCATTGAATACCTCTGCCTTGGTTTTCCTTATCTTCTGACCTTGGTCTTCTGCTGGAGCTGTCAATGTCAGAAGGAATGTTATGAACATTAGACCTTGACTTTGGGTCCATTCTTTTGATGAGCCTGTTGAACTGTCTTCCAAGCATGGCAATGGCTTCTGACATGTTTTCTTCTTCATCCTCCTTGTATTCAACATCAGTGTTGGATACAAGTGCTATGCTTTTGTTCTTCTTTTCACCATTATCAGTGATCCCCATCTCAAAAGTCTGAAGAGACCCTATAAGTTCATCCACTTTTAACTTGCTAATGTCCTGAGCTTCCTCTATGGCAGTTACCTTCATTGCAAATCTTTTAGGTAAGGATCTGAGAATCTTCCTCACCAATTTTTCTTCTGACATTTTTTCTCCCAGTGCTCCTGAGGTGTTGGCAATCTCCAAGATGTTCATGTGAAACTCATGAATGGTTTCATCTTCCATCATTTTTAGATTCTCAAACTTAGTGGTCAACATCTGAAGCCTTGACATTTTTACTTTGGAAGTGCCCTCATGAGTAGTTTTGAGGGTGTCCCAAACTTCCTTGGCTAGTTCATATTGATGTACTAGTCTGAAGATGTTTTTATCAATTCCATTGAACAAGGCATTTAAGGCTTTTGAATTTCCCAGAGCTAACTCATCTTCTTCTTTACTCCAATCTTCCTCAGGCTTCAGACTGATTGTCCCATCTCTTTCAGTTATGGTGGGATGAATCCATCCTTTGTCAGCAGCTCTCCAAGCCTTTTTGTCCAGAGATTTTAGGAAGGCAATCATACGAGGTTTCCAGTAGTCATAATTAGTTCCATCCAGGATGGGTGGTCTATTTCCAAAAACTCCTTCTTTGTCCATAGTGCCAGAAAGTGATATCCCTAGATCTCACCCAGTAATACAGGCAGGGTGCCTGCTCTGATGCCAATTGAAATTCTGGCTATAGATACTCAATGTCACGTCCAATGTTATGACACCGTATCTGACTTACTATATGACAGTAAATACAAAAGCAGTAAAGAACACAGTCAATTGTTTACCCAGTTCAGTGTGCAACAACACCTACTCTGGGGGCTACCAAGCCAGGGAGAGAATCCACTATAAGAGATGTTAATTCAGGAATAAACCAACCAGTTTATCTCCTTCACTTAAGACCTACCCAATGCAATTCTAATCTAAGTACAACTTAAACCTGAGTTCCTACTCACTCCCCCTCAATCACAGCAGTGATACATAAACCAATTTGACTTGAGAATTGATGAAGACACTCTTCAAAACACACACTTGATTAAGCTTCACAGCTTTTTAATCAAGTAACACAATCACTCGTGCTTCACAGCTTTGAGTGATGTACACAACTAACTTGACTCTGCTTCACAGCTTTAGTCAAGTAACATTCAAACACTCTTGCTTTAAAGCTTTGAGTGCTACACAACCCTTACAATTGAAACCTATTCCAAGACACTTATCACAATGATAATTGCTTGGAGTACAATAAACAAATCTATACAGATTACAAAATTGATCTTCTAATCAATCAGCAGGGATGTCTTGAAAAACCGCAGCTCTGTTGAATATATAGCAGCTGCAACTTCAGTTAGGGTTTCCAAAAACCTAGGGTTGATTCCGTTTGACCTAAAGACCAGGTCACAGTACTTTATTGATCAGGTTAGGATTGAGCTAGGTTACTCCTCAGAAAACGCATGATTCTGTTTAGAAGGGACTGAGTTATTTCCTGAAAAAACTCAGACTTATCCAATCCTGCAATCCTGTTAGTTCAGAACAGGATGTCATAACATCTGTTATGACATCTGAGAAAACCTGTCTACTGATTTAGCAAAATGTGATCATTTTGCAAACATGCTCAGATACACACTTATAAACATCAGTATTTGAATTACAATATTTTTCTGCACATGTACCTATTGAGTTAGTACAACTTGAACTAGAATGTTATGACATCAGTCATGACATTCACACATACACTTGGGATTTACCAAAAATGCAAGCCAATACCTAAACACCTACAGCCTTGAATGTCCCTGAATCAACCTCTAGAACTCAACCTGCATAAGCTTGAAATGAAAATGGTGAACACTGTAAATGGAGTTACAGTTGGCAATGGAGGTTTGGGATAGCTTGAGTGAGTTGATTGGAAGGTATTTGAGGCAAAAGGGGGCAAAATGCACGAGCCAAATGAGCTGGAGAACTCAAGTTGCAGCACCTGCCCTGTTTTTCCAAAGAAGAGTGATTTCTGGCTATGGGAGGTGTTGAGGCTCAAGTGCTCGTGTTTCTTGCTCAAAGGGTTATGTGAAATATGTTTGTAATGTTTTTCTAAGCTAACTATGGCCAGTTTTCAAGTTGGGAGGATTTTGCAAGTTTTCTTCTTTGTGAAGCAAGAATGTGTAAGTTTGTATCACAAGCCTGTACAAGTAAAATAACATGTTGCATACAATCCTCTTGATACTTGAAATTTGTGGATTTGATTTGGCTTCTGAGATCTTGGCCCTATGCTTCAAAGATCATGTTTTGACATAAAGCATACCTTTTCCAAAATGGAAATGTACCTTTTTCTAATTAAGGCTTAGTTTTGTGTACAATGCCCAAATGGCCAAAACAAATGCTTAGACTGATGGATTTGCATTCACTTAAGGAGTGTAAAATGGTTTAGAGGCCTGCAAACTAGTACAAAGCATGCTGGTTTGAAAATGCCACTTGAGTGAACATGTATTGGCCATGGATACAAAGTGAGTTTTTGCCAACTTCAAGCATTCGATTCTCCCAAATTACAAATGTGTTTGAGGAGTTCTTGAACAATTTGGAAAGCTTTCAACAAGAACTATAATCCATTTTTGAAATGCAACTTGATACTCCAAGTGGAACTATGTAAAAAATGGCCAAGAAGATGGGTCAAAATCCTGCCTAAACTAGGGCAAAATTTCTCTAAGTTAAAAATTTTAGGGACCCTTGTTCCAAAAATCATAACATGAGATCTAAGCTTCTTTTGAGAAAACTTTATGAATCAAAGTTGTATACTTTATGGAGGACTACAACTTTCATGTTGTAAGTTTTGTTTGAACCCATTTGTATCATGGTGAAAATGTGGGACAAAGTTAGGAAAAATTAAGAAAATATCATAACTTAGAAAAATTCTAAGTTATGAAAAATTTCAATTTCAAACCCTAATTTGCAATTTTGGGTTTCTTGATGAACAAGTTTCATAATTTGACACATCTTGATGAAAAATGACCTTTGGCACTTGATTTTGATCAAAAAGTCAAAGTTTGACTTTTCAGTGTACAGTCAAATTTTGATCACTTGACTGAGAAATTCATTTGTCAATCCTATGCATTTGAGATCTTTTGAACTTGTAGAATAGGTCAAGATTATGCCATTGAGCCCTTGAGTCCATGGTTGAGCTTAATTTGCCATTGGCTAGGTAAAAAAGCCAGAAATTGCCTTTGTACAATCGAAACCCTAAAAATGACCATTTTGCCCTTTTGGTGATCTGATCAAATTTCTTGTGGAATTGTGGTCCAAACTTGATAAAATGGTTCATATGAGTTCATAATGTTGATGTGGGTCAAAATTCATGAGGTTTGACTGTAAATTGGCCACAGTTGACTTTTTCCCCAATACAACTGATTTCTAGGTCAACTGTCCAATTGACTTGGCAAAAATTGGATTCAAGGCTTGAAACTTGGTATGGACAAACTTATGGGTCCAACATGAAGTATGAAAGTCACTTTGAGCATTAGAAGTCAAAAAATCCTTGTGCAAACTCAAACCCTAATTTAGGTCATCAGTGCAAGGAGATGTCTTGAGCAGTGCAAAACCCTAATCCTGTCTGGAGTTCAAAGAGTCTTGTGATGAGAAATGTTGATAAAATGAGAGGGAATATTTTGGGGTACAACAGTATTCCCACTAGAGTGAGTGCCAAAGGTACCCTCATGCAATTCAGCCATGATCTTTTCAGCTTCAATCTTGTCCACACAACAGAGCAGAATAGAATCATGATTGCGTTTGTACAGGATGCCATTATTTAGGAAGAACTTAGCTGAGAATCTCCTTAAGAACTTTTTGTCATTGACTGAAGCTCCTTCTTGGTATTCTTGACCCTCGAGATACCTTTTGACTTCATGAAACCACGGTTGACCCACTATTTCTTCGGTGTTAACCTCGTGACAGTGTGATGGTTCGTCCATCCGTTCAATGGTGATTTGTGGAGCCTCGTTATCCCAATTAAGTTTAAACATAGATGACATTGTGGCTAGAGCATCTGCTAGCTGATTTTCTTCTCGCGGGAAGTGCTCGAAGGTAATCTGCTCGAAATGTGGTAACAATGTCAAAACATGTTCTTTGTAAGGGATGAGGTTTGGATGTTTAGTGTCCCACTCTCCTTTGATCTGACTGATGACCAAAGCTGAGTCCCCAAACACATCTAAAGATTTGATTCCCAAGTCTATGGCAGCCTTGAGACCAAAGATACATGCTTCGTACTCTGCCATGTTGTTCGTACAGTTGAAGCAAAGTCTTAAAGTGAAAGGAGTATGGCATCGTTCCGGAGATATGAGTACAGCGCCGATACCGTTACCAAGTGAATTGGATTCCCCATCAAAGTACAGCATCCATCGGGATCCTTGTTCAGGTCCATCATATGGTCTGACCTCTCCGCAGTTGTCTACTGTCATGATGTCTTCGTCAGGGAAGTCGAACTTCATGGATTGGTAATCTTCTACAACTTGATGGGAAAGATGATCAGCTAGCACACTGCCCTTTATAGCTTTTTGGGTAGTGTACTGTATGTCATATTCTGTTAGGATCATCTGCCATCTAGCTATCCTCCCAGATAGAGCAGGCTTCTCAAAGATGTACTTTATCGGATCCATCTTAGATATTAGCAAAGTGGTATGAGTCAACATATACTGTCTTAGCCGGCGAGCAGACCATACCAAAGCGCAACAAGTTTTCTCGAGCAGTGAATATCTGGTTTCACAGTCGGTAAACTTTTTTCTTAGGTAATAAATAGCGTGCTCTTTTCAGCCAGACTCGTCATGCTGCCCCAGTACGCACCCCATTGAATTCTCTAAGACGGTCAGATACATGATTAGTGGTCTTCCCTCGACTGGTGGCATCAAGACAGGAGGTTCTAGTAAATACTCCTTGATTTTATCGAAAGCAATCTGAAATTCATCGTTCCATCTGACTACTTGATCTTTCTTCAACAACTTGAAGATTGGTTCACAAGTAGACGTTAGGTGAGAGATGAATCTGGCAATATAGTTTAGGCGTCCCAAAAAACCTATGACCTCTTTCTCAGTGCGAGGAGAAGGAATTTCTTGTATTGCTTTAACCTTGGAAGGATCAACCTCGATGCCTTTATTGCTGACAATGAAACCTAAGAGTTTACCGGACCGGCCTCCGAATGTACACTTGTTTAGATTCAATCTTAACTTGTACTCCTTCAACCTGACAAATAGCTTTTGCAAGTGATCAAGTTGTTCTTCTTCAGTTTGTGATCGGGCTATCATGTCATCTATGTAGACCTCTATCTCATGATGTATCATATCATGAAACAAAGCTACCATGGCGCGTTGATAGGTTGCCCCGACATTCTTTAGTCCGAATGGCATCACTTTGTAGCAGAACGTACCCCACTGTGTGATAAATGTAGTTTTCTCCATGTCCTCAGGTGCCATTTTGATTTGGTTATAGCCTGAGAATCCGTCCATGAAAGAAAATACTTTGTGCTGAGTTGTGTTGTCAACCAGGATGTCGATATGTGGAAATGGAACATCATCTTTAGGGATGGCCCTATTTAAATCTCTATAATCCACGCACATTCTCACTTTGCCGTCCTTTTCAGGCACGGGAACAATGTTGGCCACCCATTGAGGATAAGAAGTAACAGCCAGAAATCTAGCATTGAATTGTTTCATAACTTCTGCTTTGATCTTCTCTGACATGTCAGGCCTCATGCGGCGGACCTTCTGTTTCACTGGTGGACAGTCTTCTCTTGTGGGTAGACGATGTACCACAATGTCTGTATCGAGTCCCGGTATGTCTTTGTATGACAAGGCAAAGATCTCAACATAATCATGCAATAGCTGAATTAAGCGCTCTTTGACACCCGAATCTAGATTGGCACCCACTTTGATTTCCTTTTTATCTTCCTCAGTTCCCAAGTTGATTGTGTCTAACAACTCCTCATGAGGCTGAATTGCTCTTTCCTCTTGTTGTAATAGTCTGGCCAATTCCCCTGGCACCTCACAATCTTCCTCACCTTCATATTCGGCTTGGTAGATCAGATCTTCAGAGTCACTGAAGGCTATAGCAGTATCGTTACCCATGGGATCCGGAATGGAAGGGTACCTGCATTTGTGAGTGTGTGTGTGTGTAAGGATATAGCCATCTTAAAACAATAAAATGTAAAAGAAAGACAATGAGCATAAAAGGTTTATATGTGAAAAAGCGTCTATGATTCATTGAATGACATATGTAGATGAAATAAAAACCCTTACAAATGGACCATTGTGCCTCGGGTAAGACACAAGGTTTTTAAAGTGAAAATTGTTCATGAATTATTACAAGTCCAACAGAAATGTAAAAGATAAATTACTGAGATATGAAAGTTATCGGGACAAAGTCTTTGGCTTCCCAGTTGCAAAGTCCTCCGCTGACAGTAGGAAATATCCAATCTTCCAAGCTGCCATCCTCTTCAGTGTCTTCTACTGCATTTACGCTTTGGTTGGTAATGTTTACAGGTGGCCCCCCAGAACGGGCACGGCGCACAGCCTTCTGACCAGTCGAAGTAAACCCCAAGCCAAACTTGTCTGATTTGTAAGGAATGTCTGGAAGCTGACCCCAGATTGTGCATCCCCCTTCTTCCACTACTGCTCTTGCATCCTTTAGAGATGACATCCGAAGCGGAGGTCTTGTGATCTTAGGAATCGAGGATACCGCCTTGGTCGCTGCTACTTCTGGAGAGACTTCTTCAAAATGTTGGAAAGGGGTCTCTATGAACTCTCCATCTAACTCCACATAACGGAAGGAACTCAGATGACTAATCATATACTCCTTCTCCCCGTGGACAGTTATGATCTTTCCTTGGACCGGGTATTTTAGCATCTGATGCAAGGTGGAGGTGACAGCACCGGCATTGTGGATCTAGAGGCGTCCCAACAGAGAGGAATAAGAAGGAAGGATGTCCATCACATAGAAGGTTGAGTTGAAAACCTGAGTTCCCACCTTGATTGGGATGTCCACCTCCCCGTGGACCATCCTCTTCGAACCATCAAAAGCTCTAACCACTATGATGTTGGGTTTTAAAGTCAGCCCCTCACAATCCAACCTATCAAGGGCTTTCTTTGGCAAGACGTTCAGAGATGATCCTGTATCAACCAAAACATGAGCTAGGGTTATTCCTCTGCACTCTACTGAGACATGTAGTGCATCGTTGTGTTTTCTCCCTCTGGGTGTCAAGTCAGCATCGAAGAAGCCCAGGCCATTATCAGCTGTCAAACTGGCCACACAGTCCTGGAACTGGTCAGCAGACGTCTCTTGCGACACATGAGATATCTTCAGAAATTTTACCAGAGCCTTGGCATGTGCTTCAGAGCATAGTAGCAGGGCTAGCATAGAGATCTTGGAAGGGGTTTGCCCCAACTGTTCGACCACATCATAATCACTCTTCTTAATTATCCTCAGGATTTCTTTCATCTCTTTCTTGGATGTTTCAGGAATAACTAGTGATTGAGCCTTCGTTTGGACAGGCTCCGCTTGAACGCTCTTTCATTTATTCTCAGCAGTGGAAGTAGGGATATGGATTGTATTGTCTTTGTCGGTGGGTACACTTGCAGGCATAATCACTGGTACATTGGTAATCTTCGGAACAACCACGGGTCCAAAGACTGCCCTTGGAGGAGCAATCTCTGGAGAGAAAATTCTACCACTGTGGGTAATCTTGCTTGTTCCAGCGATATTGCTAATTTCGGAATTGTCCTCTTCTGAGCTTTCTTCTTCGGCAGTCAGTTCATCCTGTTTAATACCATGGTAGTAGATTTATCCACCATAATTCCATGGTACTGATTTATCTGATTTGTATGGGGTCGGCCCGGGCATTGTAATCTTGAGCGGAGCAGTCTTCGGAGCAGGTGTAATCCTAACGGGTCTTTTAGGGGCCCTGGAAGGATTGGCGTAGATGGTTATTATTGAAACTTCTTTCACTGGAACAGGTGAAACAGGAGCATTCTCAAACAAAATTTCTTGGTTATCCATCAGTTGTTGGATACCTTTCTTCAACAGAGGCCAGTCAAATGATGAGGACAGGCAAACATGGCAGTCTTTGTCACAACCTGGGAAAATACCAGCTTTCAACAAATTCAACTTGATGGTCGGGAGCGGAGTCAACAATTCATCCACGGTAGCAACAAACAGATCTTCCTTAATAGCGTTGGCATTGTGACCATTCCTAGGCATTGGAGCGGAAATAACATTCGGTTTCTCAGGCGCTTCAAACTCAACTTCCTTCGCATCTATCAGGTCTTGGATTTTATTCTTCAGAGCCCAACAATTGTTGGTGTCGTGCCCTGGACTTTCAGAATGGTACGCGCATCTGGCGTTGGGATGGTAATGTGGAGAAGCTGTATTAGGATTCTTTGGAGCCTCTTTTAGAGTGGCCAGATTCAACTTCAAGAGATGTGGTAGAACTTGGGCTGGAGTCATGTTAATCTTGGTGAATTTCCGAACTGGCCTTTCCACCCTTTGCTGGTAAGTTCTTGGTTGGTCTGATGCAAGGTTTGGAATCATAACGGCCCCTACCGTTGGTCGTCGCTCGGTTCTTCCCTGATTCCTCTGTGAATACACATCAGATACTTCCTTTCTTCTAGTGAAGGGCTTTTTTACAGCTGTTGAGGCAGACGCGTCCTTCTGAATTTTCCCATTTCTTATACCAGCCTCCACTCTTTCGCCAGTTAAAATCAATTTAGTAAACCATGCAGAGGAACTCCCAATCAGATGATTGAATAAAGGACCTTATAGAGTTCCCAAGAACATGTCCACCAACTCCCTCTCGGATAGAGGGGTTTGCACCCTTCCGGCTAGGTCTCTCCACTTTTGCGCGTAATCTTTAAAGCCCTCATTGGAAGCCATAGCCATACTTTGTAGCTGAGTACGGGTTGGCGCCAAGTAGGCGTTGTATAGATACTGTTTGTAGAAAGCTGCTGCCAGGTCTTCCCAATTATGGACGTCAGCCCTTTCTAATTGGTAGAACCAATCAAGTTGCGTTCCTGATAAACTGTCTTGGAAAAAGTGGACCCACAGGTCTTTATCGGCAGAATGTGGTTGAATCTTCCTGACATAGGATCTGAGGTGCATTTTAGGGCAAGACACCCCATCATACTTGGAAAATAGTGGCACCTTAAACTTTGGCGGAATCACAATTCCTGACACCAGCCCCAACTCTTCAAAATCTAGCCCTGGTACTCTCTGGATTTCCATAGCGCTTAGTCGCTCTTCAAGGTGTTTGTACTTGTCATCAGCCAGAGGGTAATGTTGTTTAGAGTAGTCCTCTTCTTCCTCTTCTTCTTCTTCAGAATCTGATGGTACTGCTGTTTCTTTCCCTTTTCTTTCCCCTTCATCAGATGTTGTTGGAAATTCTAAGGTCCTTCTGGCTTGTCCCTGAAATATTCTGCCCATGATAACCACACCAGCTGGCTTCTTCTTCTTTTTCTCCTTTTCTTTTTCTAGCAGAGTCTTCAGTTCCTCCTTACCCTTGGCTAAGGTCATGAGTAACTGTTGAAATTGTGAATTCTGAGCTTGCAGATCTTTGACCGTTTGTTCAAGATCCATCGTACTGAAATAAAAAGTAGAGAGATGAGGAAACTTGGTGGGAAGACCTGTTTATGTTTATGATGAATGATATATATTCATGCAATGTTTTCAAGGATTTAGAAATTCAAAATTTTTTTAAACAAAAAAGAAACACACGTCATATTAATAAGATAGAATTGTGAGTACATCAATTCCCCTTGGGCAAAATAATACAAAACTCTAAGGTAAAAAGACGTTGCGCATCCTCTTTGGTGAATGTAGGTGTTGAGAGTCTGCTCTTCATGAAGTAGCCGAGTGAGTTCCAAAACCTTCTTCTCGCTTGCATAGAATTGGGCTTTGAAAGTATCGCGCTCTCCTTTGAGCTATATCCAACTCCTTTGTAGGTCTTCGAGTGATGTTGGCATGTCAGGATGTAGGATAGTGTATGGAACCTCTCCTTCCTTAACAGGCTCTATAATCACTGGGAGAATGGAGGGATAAGGCATCATAAGACTTTGAGCACGGGTTCGTACCCACTTGAGGTAAGGCTCAAGAGGGATGGAATTCTTGTGTCCCAAATTCTTGCTCTCCACCTTGTTTGGCATCCTCCAAGTTCGGATGAATCTCTGTCAAAGTCGTTGATCGTCGTTGTCGTAGTCGAAAACCAATCCTTGAATCAGCATGTCATGTGGGCCATCCCTTCGGGCATAACCAAACTGTCTTAGAGCTAAGCATGGGTTGTAGGTGATGCCTCCCCTAATGCCAAGTAGAGGGACATTAGGGAATTCCCCATAACGGTCAACAATGATAACATTCTCTTTGGATCGAGAACACCAATGAATATCTGAATGTGTAAGCGTCATTAACCTTTGTGACCACCTCAAACCTTGCTCATTCTTCAAGACTGATTGGGGCAGATGAGAAATAAACCATCTTTCCATGAGAGGAGTACAACACATAAGAACACGTCTTTTCCTCATTGTACGAGTGTGAAAAGAGTGGAGGATATACCCAAGCAATGTAGGCACCGGGTTGCGAGACATGAATATTTTGACAGTGCTCACATCTATGAGTTGGTCAGGGTTAGGGAACAAGACCATCCCATAGATGAGAAGAGCTACAATCTCATCAAAATCTTGCAAGTCTAGGGAATTCCAACAACTTTGGGCCTTCTCAAACAGAAACTTTGACAAGAAGCCTTTGACACCACTTCTAGTTTCCCAATGAGTTGTGACATCAGATGAGTGCAAGTGCAGGGCTTGAGCAATCTATTCTGGCTTTAGATCTCTTTCTGTACCGTTGAAGGGTAGTTGATTGAGAATAGGAATCCTCATAAGTTGAGAGAATTCTTCCAAAGTGGGCACAAGTTAGTAGCCAGGAAATGTGAAGCAATGGTGCAAAGGGTCAAAGAACTGGAAGAGAACCTTCATCATATCCTCCTCTGTGTTGGAAGTGACCAAGTTGAGTAGACGACCATGTCTCTTGGTGAATGAAGAGTTCTCAGGGATCCTTGAAGCTAGCTCCTTGAGTTGTGGAGGAATTCTTACAAGGTTGATTTGGATAGTTTTCCTGCGAAGTGAATCCATAACCTACAAAACAAGAACAAAGATGAATCTCCAAAATCCTTGAAATGGTTAGTGAATGCACATGATGTTCATGATTTCCATGATGTTATGCACAAGTATATATGTGCAAGAAAATCAAACAAGTTCCTAGTTTAGGCTTGCATGGGGTTTATAGGTAAGTACCCTCTTGAAGTTTAGTTGGCTCAACCTGTCCTAAAAATAGTAACCGGGTTCTAAGGAGCTCAATATCACTGGATTGTTTCCTTGTTAATTATTTTAGTTCAAGCCTCTTTACTGGCGACCGAAATATTCCAAGAAACCAACCCTTAATGAGTATAGTATCGAGTATCTACCAACTTCGGACTGCACCAAAGCCGATCATCTCACTACATCCTAAAAGGCCAAGTTGGTCAAGTAAAGGTTCTAGAAGTTCATTAGTGCTTCATGACATCACTCAGCGGCCCCATATTCTCTTTGATTGACTCAAAGGCTACCGGTACCCACAAATATGTCACACTAATATAGCTATTTCTTAGACCATGTCGGTATACCCCGCACAGTTTCCACAATGTATTGCTATTTGCCTATAATGTTTCCCAAATCCGGGTGGAGGATTCAAACCGAAACAAAGAACCATAATTGTAAAGCAAACAAGTCAAACAATTGTAAGCAAATAAAGGTGATCTAAACCCTAAGGTAACCCCACTTTTATAATTGTCCCCAGCAGAGTCGCCAGTTCTGTGATGCGGTGGGAGAACTGACTTGAGGTTTTGCGTTTGTGTTCGCAAATGTCGCGGTTAGCAAGAGTCGCCATCGACTTTTCTTTTATCCAAAAGGAAAGGTAAAAAAGCACAGGAAAGACCTTTGAGATGTTTTCTTGAGTTCGGGGGGTAGATTATGAAAAGGGAAGGTGCTAGCACCCTTTTCATCCATGGTTTTCCATGGGCTCTTAGTTACTTGTTTAGATCACTTGCTTTGCTTTATTTTGTTTGAAATGGTGCCTGGTGTAGTTTTGAAAGTATTTTGAAAAGAGGCCATTCGTTTAGGCAATCTTTGTAATGATTCTCGTTCGTAAGAATGTATACAAAGATGTTTGTCTTTTGAAAATGTTTTCAATGTTTTGAAAGATGTTTTGAAAAAAGGCCATTCGTTTAGGCAATCTTTGTAATGATTCTCGTTCGTAAGAATGTATACAAAGATGTTTGTCTTTTGAAAATGTTTTCAATGTTTTGAAAGATATTTTGAAATGTGTGTGTGTTTGTTTTTGAAAATAGCAAGGATTGTTTTGAAATGATACAAGTAACTAGAAGCCATCTACCTACTCAAATATCTTTCTTGTGCATTTTTATTCCTTTGACATTGTTGGTTTACCATTGATTTGGTAAACAACCCTATCTTTGGATGTAAACAGGACGGGTGTGGGTCATCGTATGACCATGATAGCAATGTTGCCAAGTATCTTAGCATGTTTGAGGGACTAAGATCATTTTGTTTTAGGCAACCTTTGTATAGCGTCATCGATGGACTATGATCTTATTTTTGTTTTGTTTTGCCAAGATACTTCGCATGCGTAACATGGCCATTTTTATTTAGGCAACCAAGTGGGAGAAACCCTAGGGGTGTTTGTGTGCAAAGTGTGTCATTTTTCATGCTTTTGTCTTGCATTAGGTTTTTTCTATTTGTTTTGTTTTTGTTCTTGTCATGCAAACCCTAGTTTACTAAACATGGTATAAAAGAGATAAATTGCGTAAATGTAAACTAAGCTATTACAACAATTATTATGGGAGGGGGGATACAAGTTTTTGAATGGGGATTTTGCACAAACATAAATCTAAAAATATTATTACAACCCAATCGAATGTTGTGCGTATTAAATAAATAAACAAGTATTTAAAATGCAATGCAAATGTATTTATGTAAAAAAAGTGTTTTGGTATTTGGTTTTTGTATGAGAAAATAGTTTAATTCAAACCCTAGAAAATAAGGAAAAAATAGTACTATTTTTGGAAAGGGGTGAAACCCTAGTTTTTTTTATTAAAAGAAAAATAATGTTTTATGTTATTATTTTGTCCATTTTTTGTACAAGAAAATAATGAATAATATAATATTAAAATATTAAAAATTAAGTATGTGTAGAAAATAATAATTTATGTGTATGAATAATATAATGAAAATATTAAGTATTATTAATTGTATTTACAAATTATTTAAGAAAATAAGTTCTAATTATTAAAATAAACCATTTTTTTCAAGTAAAAAATAATAAAATAAAATAAAATGAAAAATGCAAAAAAATAAAGAAATTATTTTTTATGATTTTTATGATCCAGAAAAAATAAATAAAAGTAATAAATATGAAAATATACAAAGAAATATGAAAAATAAAAGAAATAAGCCAGGGGGTGCAGATAACAAATCCGGAGGTGCAAATATCAAAAGCAAAGGCCCAAGGCGCCAAAGGCCCAGAACATCATCCCTGTCCTCCATCTAGCTCCCTTGCGCGCGCGTTTTGGTTCAAACTGTAACTTTCACATGCTTGCACAAAAACCAAAACTTATAACATGAAACTTGTGGCATTTAATCCCACGATTCCAACCATATAAATTTGTAATCTAACTCTCAAAGATCAGAGAGAATTTTGACATTCCCAATTCGTGACCTAAAAATTTTATGAACTTCAAGCTTCAAATTCTCACAACACAGTTAATATAAATGAAAAGTATGCATATGTACATCTTCACCATGATAAGGGCTACATTTTTTCTTCACAGTGGCTTGAGGATGCCTAAATACAGAGATAGAGTTTGAGAAAAATACCTCCTTCAGCTGGATTTGGATAGAGCAATGTAGGGACTTTAATGGAGGCCTGAGGATTCTGTGAGCTTCCTTGAGCTTCCCTGAAGCTATTCCAATGCTTAGCTTGCCCTGAGGATGGCTGAAACTCTTTGCACAAGTCAAGTTGCAAGCTTCCAAAGTGAAAATGGCAATGGCTGAAACAGGGGTTACAGACACAGGATGAATGCTTGGACTGCTTTGGTATGATGTGTATGAAGTGTTTCAAATGTTAAAATGCAAAACGCATGAGCCAAAAATTAGTTGGCTTTGGTTTTGCAAAACTGCTATGTTTGGACAGAAAAATGGATTTTTTGAGTTTGAGAGTGTTTTTGTTGTTAAGCAATCGTGTCCTAGTTTGTAACAAGTTTTTAAATATGTATAGAAAGGATCCAAGTCCACTCTTCACTAGCTGTGCAAGCTTTTCACCTTTTGGCAACTTTTCTTGTATTTGAAGAAAAGTGAAGTGACCAAACTAACAGGCCTGTCCTTGCTTGCTTGATAGCTGAAATGAATTTGTACAACTTGCTTGAGACCTGTAAAAAATTCTTGTACCAAAGGGACAGGTCCAAGGCTCAAGATTTGTAAAGTTGCAAAAGCTAACCTTTATGAAAATGGCATTGTAACCTTTAAGCCTAAAATGGAATTATCTCTTGTACAATGCTCCAAAAGCCAAGATAAAGCCTTTAACTTATGAGTTTGCATTTAATTATGGAGTGTAGAATGAGTTTAGGACCTGTAAAGCAATGTACAAATAGCATGGATTGGATTTGCAACTTGATACTTTGTGAAAATGGCATGAACAAAAGTGATAAAATGCCAACTTCTCCTCTTCGATTCTCCCTAACCAAAAATGATCTTGGAGAGTTCTTGGACATTTTCGAAAGCTTGTAATGTGCTCTATAATCCATATTTTAAATGCATTTTGAGATACCTCTTGGAACTAGGTGAAAAATGTCCATGAAGTTGGGTCAAAAACCTGCCTAAATTAGGGCAAAATTTCACTAAGTTTAGAAGTTCATGGACCTATATTCACAAATTCATAACTTGAGATCCAAGCATCTTTTGGGAAAAGTTTGTGAAGAAAAGTTGTATATTTCATGGAGGACTACAACTTTCATGTTGGTAGTTTTCTTTGAATCAAATTGCATCATGGTGAAACACTGGTAGAAAGTTGGGAAAAAATAAGAAAATTTCCATACTTATAAAAATTCTAAGTTATGAAAAATTTCAAATTCAAAACCCTAATTTGAAATTTTGAGTTTATTGGTGAACAAGTTTCATATTTTGACATATCTTGATGAATTATGACCCTTGGCACTTGATTTTGACCAAAAAGTCAAAGTTTGACTTTTAGTGTACAATTGACTTTTGGTCAGTTGACTGGAAAATTCATCTGTCAATCCAATGAACTTGATATCTTTTAAACCATGTAATTAGGTAAAGATGATTCCATTGGACCCTTGAAGTCATGTTTGAACCCAATTGGTCATTGACTAGGTTAAAAATCAGAAATTGCCCTTTCTTAGTCAAAACCCTAATTTTGACCATTTTGCCCTTTTGATGATTTGATCAAATTTCTTGAGGAGTTGTGATCCAAACTTGATCAAATGGTACATGTTGGTCTATAATGTTGATGTGGATCAAAAATTATGAAGTTTGACTATAAATTGGCCATGGTTGACTTTTTCCCCAATACAGTTGATTTTTAGGTCAACTGTCCAATTGACTGATAAAAAATGTGGTTCAAGGCTTGAAACTTAACATGAGCAATCTTAGGGGTCCAAAATGAAGTATGAAAATCACATGAAGCATTGATGGTCCAAAAATCCTTGTGCAAACTCAAACCCTAAATTAGGTTATCAGTGCAAGATGAGATGTCTTGAGCTGACCAAACCCTAATCTTGTCTTGAGTCCAAGAAGTCTTGTGAGGAAAATCTTGATAAATGAGAGGGCAAATTTTTGGGTATAACAGAAGAGAATCAGAATTTCAATTTTTTTATACAATCAAATCTCAGAATATACAGAATTTCAATCAAAATTAGTCAAATGTTATAACCAAATCGAATCGAATCGAATCAGTATCTTATAGAAGCAAATTAATTACAAGCAATTCCAATCCCCAATTTCCGTAATCTAAGCCATAATCAAAAAAATCAGTAATGACATTTCAAAATCTGTAAATCAAAAATCCTATAAATACCTAAAGCTAAGAAAATAGATGGGAAATTATTTTTTTGACGAAGCAGAAAAGAAGAAGAAGCTAAGAGAATACTGAGCCCGATCGTTGAAGAGAAGAGAAAAGGATATAAGGTTTCAATATATGAAACCCTAAACGATGCCGCTGTTAGCCCTTTAGAGCACAGTTGAAGCTTACATCATCAATTCCATCATTGCATGCAAATTGGAAAAAGAGAGAAGAAGATAAGAAGCAGAAAGACGTGATACATCAGAGAAATCAAGAGTAAAGGTAAACAAAGCTTAGCTTTCTTGTTTCTATGTTTTTCTGTTATTATTGGGATTTAGGGATAGTGGAGGTTTGATTTACAGTAAAGGGGAAGGGTGGGAATCGAACACTGCCGCAAGTTGTTTTAGGGTTTGATATTGGGTAAGAAGAACAATTGTTGTTCTGTAGAGAGAAAGAAGAACGAGGGCGAGGGAGTCTCAAATGAATGAATAAAAATGAAAAATGAAAAAAATGTATAAAAAAAAATTTATTTGTTAATTATCCTATATATCCGTGCCCTTAACACTACCATGCACCCTCGAATCATGTCCATTCGATCAATATCAGACGGCCGTGAGGCCAAGTCCTCATTGTAACCCCGTGCGCCCTCGTGCACATGAATACTCAGGCCCTTTGGAACAAATGTATGGGGCCCAACCCAATTATATTTACGCCTCTCATTCTGTCTTTGCTAAGCCAGCTTGAGTCAGTGCACCCCCCTCCCAACCATTGGGCCCAGTTCAATATCTGAACTTGGGCCCAGTTTCCTCATATACCCCTTGTTTCTGCTGCCTAACTACAAACGAACCCCCAGGCCAGCTGGTCCTGAATTCAATATCTGAATTCAGGCCCTTATCATCTGCACCCCCTCTATTTGCTTCCTTAACTCAGTTCGCACCCCCCTTGTAAATTATTATATTTTCTTATTTCTTTATTTATAATAATAATAATAATTATTTTTAATATTCATAAATTTTAATCTCATATAATATTATTTTTAATATTAAAACAAATATTATTTTCTCTAAAAAATTCATGTATATACTTTATTGCATTAAAAATTTTTCTTTTAAAAAATCATGCATTAAATAGAGTTTTTTATAATTAATATATAAAAACACTTAACAAATATTAAAATTTCTTTTTTATAATAAATTAATCTAACAACCTATTTTTCAAAAAGGGTTACAACGCTTATTTTGATTAATCGCGCATATAGTCCAAAATTCCTCTATCTCTACACCTGGTCTAAATGCGAGAAAAGGTAAAATACCTTTGAAATACATAAAAAACACAAACCCATACGAACTATGAATTGGGACTTTGATTCCTCATAAGAGGATACGTAGGCATACGACTAAAACCGTGGCGAGTTCCCCTAATAAAAAATTAAAACTTTTTTTCCCGAAATTGTTAAACCTAAACCTAGTATCCTTACGAATAAGGTAGATGAAAGGTGCCTAACACCTTCCTTTCATCTAAAGAAGTCTGAAACCTAGAATCTCTGGTTGCGAAATTAGGGTTTCCTAGTAAATTCCCTTCCTTATGATAAAAACTAGTAGTGGCGACTCTGATTTTAAATCCAGTTGCAATAGTTGACGACTCTGTTGGGGACTTCAACCCTAGGTTTTGAAGCCATTCCCTTCGTTTTTAGGGTTTTTGTTTTTGTGGGTTTTTATTTCCTTTGTTTATTTACTCATTTATTTATTCCTTGTCTATTTTATTATCATATTTGTTGTGTGGCAGGATTTTGATTTAAAAAAAATTATACTAAAAAACCCTTAGAAAGAAGGTTCGTCTATTAGCCAAAGGGATACATCATCGCTACGAGTTTATGTGACGAATTCTCCTAGAGTCGATAGAATTCCGCTAAAGGAATACTTATCAAGAGATATCCTCTTGGAAATTAGGACTTTGGAATGACACCAATGACTCTTTATACAACTCTAAACCAAATCTCATGACGAGACCTTTCACGAATTTGAGACAAAAGTCTCGATCTGTAAAGAGGCTCCACCTAAGGGAGGCCCTTGTTCCTTTTCCATATGGTGTTATTCATGACACCCTTAAGGAAGCCACCTTATGGGAAGGGTAGACTAACCGTAGGCTAAAACTAGGAGCCTACCTTATAAGGGTACCTGTCATAAAATTCCATCACTAAACCCTGGATCCATGCATTCGTAGATTTCATATATTCATCGTCCGTTTCTTTTTTATTTGTCTTATTCACAGGGTAAAAAAAAGGGGAGTAATAAAATCGAGGATTTTGGTGAGTATCTTGAAAAATGAATACGAAAGGGAAACAACTTGTCTGTATCAATGCCATAAAGCCCGATATGTCTGAAATCAAAGCCATAAAAGGGAAATCATCCGAAAGGACTATGAATATGTTTGCTCGCTTCTATGGGGATACCCTTGACTTGACCATAGTAGAAGTTCAACTAGATGTTGTTTCTTCCCTCATTCAGTTTTACGACCCTCCGCTAAGATGCTTCACCTTTTAAGACTTCCATCTTGAACCGACTCTGGAAGAATTTAATAGCACTCTGAACTTTTCTAAAGAGAAGGCCTTTGTGGGTATTAGGCAAACTATTGAAGTCAAAGTCTTGGCAAAGGGTTTAGGGATCCCTTACTCTGAATTGGTTCTTAATTACAAAAGAGAAGGAGACATACGAGGAATTAAAAGAGCATATCTAGAAGCTAAGGCACTCAAATTTGCTAATTATAAAGAATGGGAGCCTTGCATCGACTATTTGGGATTGCTTGTGTTTGGTGTAATTTCATCACCATGGACTTTGGACTATATTGACCCTACGACCATTAGCTTATTTTGGGGTGCGAAAGTTTTCAATACGGATCCAACTCCCGCTCTACTTGCTGACATTTATTACACACTGCATATACGAAAAAAGAAAAGGCACTTTAAGCTATTGCATCCCACTTTTGTACTCCTGGTTTATGACCCATCTTTACAAAGAAGATTATATGATTCCAAACTTGACCAAACGCGAGTGGCCTCAGAAATTAAGGTCTCTCACTGCTAATTTTGTATTATGGTATGCAAGGAAGTTGGATATTGGTGATATTACATATAGCTGCAGGAACTTTCCTAATGTTCCATTGATTGGATCACGAGGCTGTATTAATTATAACCTTACCTTAGCCCTACGACAATTAGGGTATCCTTTGGAAGATAAACCGTCAGACGAACAACTCCAACAATTGATCATTCATGACATGGGAAGAAATGACCAATGGTTGCTCAACAAGGTTATCCGTGCTTGGAATAAGGTTAATAAAAGGAAAGCTGAAAGGAAGAATGTCATAGTAAGGGAACCCTACACTAGACAGGTTCTGGATAGGGTACAAATTATCAAGATACCATTTGATATAGATCCGGAGTATAAGTCAGAGGTTCCAGAGGTCCCGCCTATGTCCTTAGAAGAAATCAACGATCTTAAAAGTCCCCTAAAACAAGCTCGGAAGAAAAAGGAAGAATTAGAACTCAACCTCCTTAATCTAACCAAAGAAAAGAAGCAAATGTAGCTCATACTTGAGTCAAAAGACCAACAGATTCAGAGAGATCAAAAGGCATTGGAAAAAGTGAGCCTTAAACGGAAGCATAAGACTGAAGGATTATTGAGTGCAACCTTCAATCTAGATTCCCACAACCAAAGGTTTGAAGATGCTGCTATTGAAATTAGGAGGTTAACCAGATGGTATGAAAAAGCAACACATGACAAAAAGGTGATGGAGGAAGACCTAAGAGCCTAGATCCAAATTTTGGCGCAAGCTTCTTTAGATTAAGAAGAGCAAATGAAATATATCACCACCAGACTCCAAGAAAGCCAAGAATCAGAGATAAAGGAGAGCCTTGAAAGGATGAAGGCAGAAAGACTCCTGACCCAGAAAACTAATGAATATGAGCAAGTGTGCCTAGAGCTAGAAGGCCTCCAAAAAGATTTTCTGATTCAACAGAGACTTTATATGGAAATGAGGGCTTAAAAGATGTATTGGGAAGAGAAGTATACAAATATATCTCAAACAGGGAGGGATAACCATAAGATAATCCCACATCTTTATCAAGAATATCAGTATTACAAAGATAAACATGAAAGGCTCGCTTTCTTAGCCAACAATATCATTGAAGATATCCCTAGAAGCTTGAGAGACGCAGAGAGCGTGATGGTTCCTCTACCCAAAGATGTTGAAGACTTTCTCAAACTTTGTCGAACGATGGTCGATAGTTTCAGAGCAGACATCCGCAAGCGCGCGTAGAAGATTGTTTCCCTTTGTTTACTTTCTTGCAAACAAGTTTTTTATTTTAAATTTTTAATATCTTTTAATATCTGAATTATGTTACTTTCAATAAAGGCATTTTGTTTCCATATTTCATTGTGTATTTATTTTGAAGATATTCACCAATAAAAAAAAGTAAAAATAAATACCCAAGTGAATAAGGCATTTAAAAGTAGAAACCCTTACATGGTAATACATACTCATACACATGCATACATTCGTAAACACCTAAATTTCATATTAAAACTTATGTTTAAAAAAAAACTCCATTTGAACCATTAGTAGAAGAAACTCACCACCTCCTTGGCCTCCATATCAGACAAGGGCCTATCAACAAAAAGCAATGGAACAAATTGAAGAGAATCAAATTACATTCAAGGAAGATCTCGACCAAGTCAAAGGCCATGTCAAATAAATGAAAGGAGACCTAAGTCAAGTTCTCCTAGCTTTAAAGAACATCATTGACAGACAGGATCTGAATTCCAGAGTAGCTTTCGAAGAAGTAGCCCAAACCATTGGTGCATCAAGTCGTCACCAACCTATAAAGGAGCCAGAAACAGGACCCCAAAAGTCCGTCATGGCTCAGCAAGAAACAAAATAAGCTGAGACTGAAGGTTTTATCCCACCATCGTCAAAAGTAGGGGCATTTATACCCTGAAAATTCCAATCAACAATGCAGACAACTACTTGGACCTGCAGTACGGAGACCACGGCCTAGAGGATGTCAATCAGGAACCCTTAAGAATGATTAATACTCATGCTATTGATAATCCATTGGTGAGGAATCAATATAAAGCTCTTGAAAAAAGGTTGAAAGTTGTGGATGGTTATGAATCCTTCGAGGTAGATGATCTTGAAATGGGCTTAGTTCCAGATGTGGTGATCTCGTCGAAGTTCAAAGTACCTGACTTTGGAAAAAACAAAGGGCCCACTTGTCCGAGGAACCACCTGCGCATGTATTACAGGAAGATGCATGCCCATGTCCACGACCAGAAGCTGATGATTCATTATTTTCAAGACAGCTTAAGCGGGGCATCTCTGGACTGGTATATGCAGTTGGAACGGGTTCACGTTCGAACATGGGTAGATCTTGCTAATGCTCTATTGAAGTATTATAAATATAACTTGGATATGGCGCCTACTCGCATGCAACTCCATAACCTGTCTCAGAAGAAAAAAGAGTCCTTCAAAGAGTACGCTCAGAGATTTAGGGAGATGGCATCCTGTGTGCAACCACCACTGTTGGAGAATGAGCTAGTAGATATATTCATGGGAACCTTGCAATGGTTATACTATGAAAAGATGGTAGGAAGCATCTCTTCAGGATTCTCAGATCTATTGACTATCGGAGAAAGGATTGAAGGGGAATAAAGAGTGGAAAGATACCAGGGGGACTATCAAAGACCCCTTTTAATACAAAAAGACACACTCCTAACTTCCCAAAGAGAAAGGAGGGAGAAATTAATGCTGTAGCCTCATAACCAAGGGCACAACAACCCCTAATGATCCCACAAGGAAAACAACAAAGCATATTTGAGAGGCCACAAAGAAATTTTGACCCACTCCCTATGCCACCCAGCCAACTATTACAACATTTGGTCAAAGCATCCTTGGTGGAGCTAAAACCTCTAGCTCCTTCAATCAGGCCACTCCCGCAAAAGTATAATGCCAACACCAGATGTGAGTATCATACTAATTCTCCTGGGCACACCATAGAAAAATGTTGGGCTTTCAAGCATAAAGTTCAAGATTTGTTGGAATCTCAGGACATCACTTTTGAGAAACCTAACATCAAATCAAATTCCATGCCTCCGCATGGTGGACCGACAATAAATGCGATTGAGATAGTCATTAACTTTGGGGCGACCAGGCAAGCAAAGGTACCAATAAATTTGTTGAAAGAATATCTGTTAGAGTGTGGGTTCCTGTTGGAGCATAATTAAGCATTCAAAAGAATATTATAGAAGCTGGTAGACCAGGGGTGTTGTACCCTAAATTTTCCCCCTAACTTTTTCAGTCGCACTTTCATATCATATTTTGTCATTTGGTCACAATCATTAATAAATAGCTTCATTCATCACATTTACATCCTATCTTTAAGTTTTCTCTTGTGTTGTTGACTAACTTCTAATCAAAATACAAAAAAATATTTGTCTTTGTCTTTGTATATTTGTGTTTTGTAGGTACAGAGTCAAAGCATCTGACAAATAGGGTTTTCCGATATTATTTTCCTAAAATCTCTATTTGCAAAGAAAAATATTTAAATATTTTTCATTTTTTCACTGTACAATCGATTTCTCTTAGAGTGCAATCGATTGCACATAGTGCCTTTTGTGCAATATTTGAAAAAAAACACGGATGCAATGGATTTCTCCCAGAGTGCAATCGGTTGCATAGTGTGAAGTTTTGAAAAAAATCAGCAATTTCAAGCTTGTCAATTTTGGCTCCAATTTTTCATTTTTTGAAGGATATATCATTAATTCAAATTTTGGCTACAATTTTTCATTTTTGAAAGATATATCATTAATTCAAATTTTGGCTCCAAGAATTAATTACCAAACCACCACTAATCCCAAGCCTAAACTCTACAAATAAAGCCCTCGTTTCATTCAATTCTCAAGCTTTTGAGAGCCAAACTCACTTTGCTAATAAATATCTCAATTCTCTCCATCTACCAAATTCACTCAAAGCTCCATTTTCAAAAAACAAAAAGTTAGTAATCTTTGAGCTAAACCTTCATCCAAACACTTTTTCTTTGTCAATTCTCTATATCTGAGATTAGGCAATTGATTCTTGGGGCTAAATTGAAGAAAATTCTTGAAGTTGTTTTGATAATTCTCTAGATCTACCTTTGGTAAGTTGGATTTTTCATCTTTCACAATGTGATCTCTTGTTGATCTTTAGGTTTTATTCATGGAGCATTTTTTTTGTGATTCCATTGGTGCTATTTTCTCATAATTTGATGGAATTTTCGTGCTCAATTGAATCCATGATCATAAGATGTTTGATGGAAAGTTTGAACAAGAATTTGGCTTTTTAAAATGTTGTTTTTCTGTTTTTAACTGGGTGCAATCGATTGCTGTAATAGTGCAATTGATTGTCACAACAAAATTGTATTCTTTTTTGAAAAAATGCACTGACGCAATTGATTGCTGTCAGAGCGCAATCAATTGTAACAGAGCCAAAATGTTTTTTCTGCCTTGTTTTGGGGCTTTTTTGATCCATTTCTCTTTTTCTACTCACTCCTTTTGATTGTTGATTTGGATTGCAATTTTAAATGTCCAATTTCTCTTTAAATTCAATGGACTTTGGGTGTAGATGAAGTTGGATAAATGTTCATTAATTCAAATCTACCTAAGAGTGAATTGTTTAATTCATTTTTTGGTGCTTTGGATTAATGATATGTTTAGTATTTTAATCCATTAAGATGAGTGATTGAATTTAAAGATGAAAAAAATTTGAGGTAGTGATCCAAATTAGCTTATCATTCCCCTTGCTCTTCATCTCACCCCTTTCTTTTTTATTTGTGCTACATGTTATGGGATGATGATCTCTATATCATTTATCCAAACATGAAGTACATACACTGCTATCAACCGGCCTTAAAATAGTTACGGTTTCTACATAACTCCACTTACGATTACTTAACATAGCACTAAATTTTGTCCCGATTTGAGAAAATGATCATTCGTGGCCAAAACCTATGTTTACAAGCCCAAGTATGCTAATTTGAACCCTTTGATCCAATAACCTTGAGATTCATTGTTAGGAGGCTTTGGTTCTACCAATCCTCTAATGGATCTTCATCAATTTTGGTCAACGCGGATCACTTAAACAGCATTGATCATTAAATGTTACCTTGAGGATTCTTAAATGGATGATATACTTGACAAAAAGCAAATGCAACTTGTTGTTGAGAGGCTTTGGTTCTACCAATCCTCTAATGAGTTCCAAATGGAAGTTTATAGATGGTCATCCAACTAACCATTAACTTCTAATAATTGACTTTATTTTATGCTTTTATTTTATGCTCTTTACTTTATACACCGTTTACTTTAGCATTTACATTTCATGTTACTTTCATCTTTGCTCACTTCAGCATTTACTTTTATGCCATTTTTATTTTGCTCACTTGAGCTTTTCTTTTCTTTTTGAAGATACTTAATAATCAACATGAACCATAAAAAAAATTAATGATACTTGGACTACTTGGTTATTATCCTTGGCATTATGGAGTATTGGACTTCTTGGACTTAGGATTAGAGACCTTGACCTATGTTGGAGACCTTATGACCATAATTGATATTTTGTATGATTTTCTTGAGGTTTACCTCAAGACATTGGGTTGTTTGTTTGTTTTGTGTGTGGGTTATTGTGATTACACACTTTGTTTGTAATCTGGAATTCATCTGTATACAGCCGTTACTCTGCCCAATTTTTTGAAGACTTAATACATTTGAATCTTGGTTTTCTCAATAGGTTTAGTATCCTTGCTTGGTTTCAATCCAAATAATGGGAATTCTATCTTGACTCATAATGTCAAGTGCTGGCTTCTTATTGGTTAGACGGTTCTCTTCCTTAACTTTTACCTTATGCTTTAGGGTAGTCCCTTCATCTCCTCCCATCTTCTTTAATTTTCAAAATCTTCACATCTTTTTCAAAATATTTTTTGTTTATAAACTCTAATCGCTTTCATAATAAACCTCTACCTTGTCGAGTGCCTTTTCTTTTAAAACTACTTTTCTTTAAACAGACTTCAATTCATTTAATCATACTTCGAGCACTTTTACCCTTCAAAACTTTTTTCAAGATGAGACATGATTCATTGATAGTCTAGAAACATTCTCCTATCCCTATGGTCATAAAATTGTCGACTTTTCTACTTGAGTGCTAAAGGAGTTCTCTAACCCTCACTCTTGCTGATGTAGGGTCCATCTTTCCCACACCTTGTGGATGTTAGTCGATATTTCTCTCCTAACAATGACGACTTGTCTCTTCATTTAGAATCAACCAACAGACAAGTCTTTTCTAGCCAAACTACGGTGCTCTGACTTTCCCATTGCACGAGGAATTACGTAGGCACTAAGTCTTATGACCCAATGCGAGCAACAAATAATAATAAAAACATTTCATTTTATTTTGTGTGCAAATATCCATTCATTCTTTTCCTTTAGCAAGTAAACATTTACATAATGATCCTTTTAAAAGAAACCAAACAAAGTGGATCCTGCGGAGTACCTTGGATTCTTAGGGTGCTAACACCTTCCCTTTGCATAACCAACCCCTGTACCTGGATCTCTGATTTTTATTTCATTGTGGCTTTTGTTTTCTTTTATCCCATTTCCCTTTGGAAACAATAAAGTGCGGTGGCGACTTCATTATGTTGAGATAAGTTAATTGATGGCTTAAATCTCAAATCTTTACCGCTACATTTCTTTTCCTATCATCACTATCGCAATCTCGTTCATCTTGCTCATTTTCGACGACGACGCGTATGACAAAAGAGTGGCGACTTCACTGGGGATAGATTGACCTTTTCTGGTCCATTCCTAAGTGGGTCGATCCTAACTTTGTTTATTTCTTTTCTATGGGTGTTTATATATTGTTTTACTTGCTGTTTATTACTCCCCATTATGTTATGTATATGTTTGTCTGGATTTTCCTTGTTTTCAGGGGCTTGGTGATTTCTTATAAGTCCTTTACCCGGACTTGGGCAAACCTAAGATAGGACGGATGGTATAGTCATGTTATTTTGAGGGTGTAATCCCAAAGAAGGAGACATAATCGGGAAGACGTACTACTTTCGTCCTGGGAGCCTGCTGAAGGTGAGGACCATAGATTACCTAACCCATCTTGGCCTTTTAGGTGTAGTGCGGAAGCTATGACGGAGTAATCTGGAAATAGTTGTCACGTGTTACTATTCTCGTACGGGTTTTTCCTTAGAATATTGCTAATTACCGAGTTAATCGGGATGTTGGTAATATCCAAGGGAAGGATGTAGACTCTGGGAACCTCTTAGAACCATGTTCGGAAGGTGATAACCGTTAGTTAATACCTTATGGGTTTGTACCTTTGAGTCCAGGCTCGTGACTCTGAACCATGGGATCCTGTTACTGTGCAGTGCATTGCATAACATTTCATATCATTTGCATCCTCTGCATCATTTTTCATACATCCAGGTTGTTCAGGATCTTATTCCCAGTTGCTTCTTACTTTCAGTTAGTCGTCTACCGTCAAGCTGATTCCTCAACATAACTACGGGATTAGAGCTGTTGTTAGATTGAGAATGGAAAACCAAGAACAACATAACATGGAAGTCAGAATGGAAATCGACGAGTTGAAGTCAGGCATGGCCAAACTTACTGAGATGATGCAAGTCCTGATTTCCAGAGGAGAGCCACCTCAAAGGACTGTGATATCTGAAATCCCAACTGTTGTTGCTGACACTCAACCTATCCAACATACATCTACTACATGTCTAAAGTTTGGGTTACCTCATAATTACTCTCCGCCTATTGCAATTACTTTAATGGTTGGCTAGTCTTCCCGACCAATTTTTCAAGCTCCAGTTTTCACTGAACTCAGCCAATCGTTCATACTGCTTCTCGTCAACCTACTGCACAAGCTGCTTTTGGGGACCCTCTCTTTGAGTACCATGCTTCCAGTCCTCGAAGTATGAGTTAGGGAGACTTTGGTGAGTTTTAAGAGTTCAAAGAACAATATCAGACTTTAGAGAAGAGACTTAGAGATATGGAAGGAAATGAGTTCTTCAGCGCTGATGCTAATAACATGTGCCTAGTTCTTGATCTGGTTATGCCTGCAAAGTTCAAGACTCCCGATTTTGAAAAGTACAAGGGGAATAATTGTCCAAGAAGTCATTTGGTGATGTACTTTTGAAAGATGTATGCTTACGCAAAGAATCACAAGCTTCTTATCCATTGTTTCCAATATAGTATGAGTGAAGCTTCATTGAAATGGTATATGGAACTTGAGAAAGGCCGTATCCAATGCTTCCAAGATCTTGTTGATGCTTTCATAAAGCAATACAAATACAACCTCGACATGGCACCTAATCGTCACCAACTTCAAAATATGTCTCAGAATGAGAAAGAATCTTTCAAGGAATATGCTCAACGATGGAGAGAACTGGAATCTCAAGTTGAACCATCTCTGACAGAGAAATAGCTAACTATATTTTTCAAGGATACTTTGTCCCCTTTCTTCTGGGAGAAGATGATTGGTAGTGTGTCCTCCAACTTCACAGATCTGGTGACTATTGGCCAGAGATTAGAAGAAGGAATCAAGAATGGTAAAGTGTCTAAAGCTGCTGAATCTTCTAATGGTGCAAAGAAAGATATAGAAGTCAATGTTGTCTCGACTGAGAGAAGAGGACCTCTCCGTAGGCCTCAATACATTGATCAATCACAAGTAGAAGCTATTACTCATGCAATCAATGCTCAACCAGTTTAGGTTCCTCAACAACTGAATATTGCACAGAATCTAAATCATTATGTAGGGAATAGGGCTCAATTTGATCACATCCCTATGATATATATTGAATTATATCCTGCAATGGTGTAGAAGGGCTTGATTATAACTAGGCCTCTGATTCCTCGAAATCCTCCTCCAGTCGAGTTCAGATCTGACCTTCACTGTGAATTTCATCAGGGAGCTACCGGTCATGACTTAGAGAGCTGCTATGCATTGAAAAATAGAGTGAAAGAATTGGTGAAAGAAAATATTCTCAATTTCAAAGAGGCGGGTCCTAATGTTATCAATAATCCTTTGGCAAAACAACTTGGCTGAAGATTGAGTCGGGGTACCCTCAAGTCACTTCTTAAAGCCAGTGTTTCAGACAAGACAACTCATCCTTGTTACAAATTAGTCACTAGGCCATCTTTCTTTCTGTTTTCATTTTTCCCTTGTTTATGTTAAAATTGTTGCTTTCATTTTGTTTGTACTTCCGTGTTAAGTTTAATGAAATGAGCATTGCAATGTTTTGATTTAAATCATTTCCATTTACTGCTTTCAAATATATTTCTCTTGGTTACTCTCTTTATCAAACTTTCATTTATGCAAAGATTTGAGGGAGGATGATGAAAACAAAATACCCATAATTGTTGCTGGTATGCTTTCGAATAAAACTTTATTGACAATATACATGCATTGTTTCAACTCCCAAACACTGGAGCAATAAGGAAGTTAATCCCTCGTTCACCCCTTTGAGCCTAGAAGTTGGACTTTCTTTCTATATGAAAAACCTGTAATCTTAACCTAGGAATTGGTAGTTCTCAGTTAATTTGGTTGTGCATTCAATTACAAGAGAAATCGTGCAAGACACCTTTTATTAAAGGTCGCAATCAAGCTTTCCTTTGCACACAGCAAGAAGTGTCAAAGATGCTCTCAAACAAAAAATGACAAAGATGGTTCCCCGTAATCATTGAGCAAGGTAGTCATTATCTTTACAAAAATAAAAATGAAATGAAAATAAAAATTAAAAGAAAAATCCCGCTAAGTTAAAATGGGGCATCCCGCTGACTGAAATTCCAAATGAAACAGTTCTGGAAAAAGTTAGGAATAATAAATTCAATTAGAAGAGGTCTTCAAATCCTCAAAATTCTCCACCAAAGTCGACAAAAGTCCTCAAAACAACAAAAGGATGTAAGAAGAAGTGACTACCGTCTCAAAAATTCCTTAGCTTCTGAATCATCGTCATTGCTACCATCAGTGCAATTCCAAAATCTCTTAGAACCTGAATGCATATTCTGAATTAGTTGAACATAGGACTGAATAACATCATGAATATTGGGTTGGGTACATATAAATTTTGAGTCTTTATCCTTTATTTCTTAAACTGTGAACCAGACCACGTTACAACCCTCAAAAGACCTAATTGAAGTCAGGTTTCTTTTGAAAGCATACTACAGCAAGCTTGCGTAAACTGACTCCTAAGATCTTTTGCGAATCATTTGTCTTGGTATATCCATAACTTTTCTTTCTTTTTAACTTTAAAAGTATAAACCACTGTGTTTTAACCAGTGATGCATTTTTCCATACACCAATAACATCATTTCAAAAAATGACTTTGGATTCAAAAAATTTGAATGAACTTTGCATTAAAATTACAATGTTTGAATAAACAATTTTTCTTGCAAACAAGATTTCCTCGTTAAGGAACTTCAAACAGCTAAGAAACTTGGTCAGTGAGCCTATTAGTGGCAAGTATCTTCCAGATCCATTTGTGAATCAGTTCAAGATTTGTTGCTCAATGCGAGTTTTCTCAGAATTGGTTAGCCAGAAGATCATTTTCAAGACTCATACTGGGGCATTCCTTTCCAACAGTCATTTTAAGAACTGAAGCCATGATCAGTTTATTCCAACAATTATCTCCAGATCTGAAGCCATGATCAGTTTATCTCAAATAGTCATTTCAAGAACTGAAGCCATGATAAGTTTATTCCAACAAATATTTCAAGAACTGAAGCCATGATCAGTTTATTTCCAACAATCATCTAAAGAATTGAAGCCATGATCAGTTTATCTCCAACAATCATTTCAGAACTGAAGTCATGATCAATTTATCTCCAACATTCATTTTAGAGCAGAAGCCATGATCAGCTCATTTCCAGCAACTTTTGACTGAAGCCATGATCAATTTATCCTCAACAGTTAGCTAATATGGGACAAATCCCCAAGCATCTCTCCATGTTCTTCCTCAGAAAATCACTAGTTCAATACAGTTTACAAGTGTGATAAATTTGGGTTCAAGATATTTTCTTTCCAAGCAAATTTGGCAGAGTTCTCTGTGTTGAGGAATCAAACTTCCAATCTTACCTCCACAAAAGAGTCAAACTACATTGTCGTAAACGTCTACATTACATGCACAGATCATTCACATATCATGCATAACAAATTCATACACAATGCATAACAAGAGTGTTTCATCCTCATTTGCATTTCCCGAGGTCTTGTTGCAGTCGACATGTCACCATGAGATTAAAGTCCAACTTACTTGGCACCTACCAAAGGAGATGTCAGTTAATCTGTTTTCTCTCTTTTGTCCAATGTTAATCTTGGATGAGCTATTTCTCTCTTTCTTCCAATGCTAATCTTGGATGAGCTGTTTCTTTCTTTCTTCCAATGCTAATCTTGGATGAGTTGTTTCTCTCTTGCATCTAATGCTAATCTTGGATGAGTTGTATTTCTTTCAACCAATTCTAATCTTGGGTATCATGTTTCCCCATGTTGTCAAAAGCCAATATTAGATACCATGATCTTTTGTTACCGTCCAAAGCCAATATTGGATGTAGTTATCTTTGTTATTGTCCAAAGCCATTATTGGATGCATTTATTTGTCTCACCTCATTCAAAGCCAATATTGGATTTTGTGATCTTTTCTCTCGTCTAAAGCCATTATTAGAGGTTGAGCTTTCCCTACATTCAAAGCCAATATTGGATGTCGTGATCTTTTTTCCATTCAAAGCCAATATTGGATGTCGTGATCTTTCCTTCCATCCAAAGCCAATATTAGATGTTTCTATCTTTTGTTTCTATACAAAGCCAATATTAGATGTTGTGATCTTTTCTCTCGTCTAAAGCCATTATTAGACGTTGAGCTTTTCCTTCATTCAAAGCCAATATTGGATGCCACCATCTTTTGTTGTCGTCCAAAGCCAGTATTGGATGTTGTTACCTTTTCTTCCATACAAAGCCAATATTGGATGTTTCTATCTTTTGTTTCTATCCAAAGCCAATATTGGATGTTGTGATCTTTTCTCTCGTATAAAGCCATTATTAGACGTTGAGTTTTCCCCTCATCCAAAGCCAATATTAGATGTCGTGTTTCTTTTCCGTCCAGCGTCGTTCCTGGACGACTCTTATGTAACTTCATATTTGGTCTCATCCCACATCTAATGTTTTTCTTGATGCTTCCGATTGTTTTTTCCAGAGAGTTGCTCGCCTCATTCAATGCCATTCTTGGATGTCGTTGCTTGCCTTCTCAAGTTTTTATCTTTTTTCCAAGTATTGATGGTTACTCTTTGTCACCCTGACAGATATCCAGAAATATCATGTTGTTTCCCTAGCGTGTCTTTCCACGTCATTTCATCTGAACTACCATAAGTTTCCAGTTTCAAGTCTTTCCATATTCCCACAGTCTGTCTCATCTCATTTATCATTCGAAAAAAATGTATGTCAAAAAAGAGTCCATGCATTCATTCATAACATATGATATCATCTCATCACACCAGGGACGAAATTCAGGTCTATTTGTATTTAACTACTTTCCGCCTATCTAGCAAAAAGATAATTAAATAGGGGCAGCTGTTGTACCCTAAATTTCGCCCCTAACTTTTTCAGTCGCACTTTCATATCATATTTTGTCATTTGGTCACAATCATTAATAAATAGCTTCATTCATCACATTTTCATCCTATGTTTAAGTTTACTCTTGTGTTGTTGACTAACTTCTAATAAAAATACAAAAAAATATTTGTCTTTGTCTTTGTATATTTGTGTTTTCTAGGTACCGAGTCAAAGCATCTGAAAAATAGGGTTTTCCGGTATTATTTTTTCTAAAATCTCTATTTGCAAAGAAAAATAATTAAAAAAATTTCTTTTTTTTTTTCGCTGTACAATCGATTGCTCTTAGAGTGCAATCGATTGCACAGAGTGCATTTTGCACATTATTTGAAAATAAAAACACTAATGCAATGGATTGCTGCCGGAGTGCAATCGATTGCATAATATGAAGTTTTGAAAAAAAAATCAGCAATTTCAAGCTTGTCAATTTTGGCTCCAATTTTTTATGTTTTGAAAGATATATCATTAATTCAAATTTTGGCTCCAATTTTTCATTTTTTAAAAGATATATCATTAATTCAAATTTTGGCTCTAATTTTCATTTTTTGAAAGATATATCATTAATTCAAATTTTGGCTCCAAGAATTAATTACCAAACCACCACTAATCCCAAGCCTAAACTCTATAAATAGAGCCATCATTTCATTCAAATCTCAAGCTTTTGAGAGCCAAACTCACGTTGCTAAAAAATCTCTCAATTCTCTCCATATACCAAATTCACTCAAAGCTCCATTTTCAAAAAAAAATTAGTAAGCTTTGCATTGAAGCTTACTAATCTTTGAGCTAAACCTTCATCCAAACACTTTTTCTTTGTCAATTCTCTATATTCGAGATTGGGCAATTGATTCTTGGGGCTAAATTGAAGAAAATTCTTGAAGTTGTTTTGATAATTCTTAAATGCGGTCAACGCGGATCACTTAAACATCATTGATCATTAAATGTTACCTTGAGGATTCTTAAATGGATGATATACTTGACAAAAAGCAAATGCAACTTGTTGTTGAGAGGCTTTGGTTCTACCAATCCTCTAATGAGTTCCAAAGGGAAGTTTCAAGATGGTCATCCAACTAACCATTAACTTCTAATAATTGACTTTATTTTATGCTTTTATTTTATGCTCTTTACTTTATACACCGTTTACTTTAGCATTTACATTTCATGCTACTTTCATCTTTGCTCACTTCAGCATTTACTTTTATGCCATTTTTATTTTGCTCACTTGAGCTTTTCTTTTATTTTTGAAGATACTTAATAATCAACATGAACCATAAAAAACATTAATGATACTTGGACTACTTGGTTATTATCCTTGGCATTATGGAGTATTGGACTTCTTGGACTTAGGATTAGAGACCTTGACCTATGTTGGAGACCTTATGACCATAATTGATATTTTGTATGGATTTCTTGAGGTTTACCTCAAGACATTGGGTTGTTTGTTTGTTTTGTGTGTGGGTTATTGTGATTACACACTTTGTTTGTAATCTGGAATTCATCTGTATACGGCCGTTACTCTGCCCAAAGAATGGGAAATCTATCTTGAATCATAATGTCAAGTGTTGGCTTCTTGTTGATTAGACGGTTCTCTTCCTTAGCATTTATCTTATGCTTTAGGATAGTCCCTTCATCTCCTCCCATCTTCTTTAATTTTCAAAATATTCACATCTTTTTCAAAATATTCTTTGTTTATAAACTCTAACCGCTTTCATAATAAACCACGACCTTGTCGAGTGCCTTTTCTTTTAAAACTTCTTTTCTTTAAACAAACTTCAATTCATTTAATCATACTTCGACATCTTTCAAAATTAACAAAAACACTTCAACTCATTCAAACTTTTTTGTGCGCTCGAGCATTTTTACCCTTCAAAACTTTTTTCAAGATGATACATGATTCATTGATAGTCGAGCAACACTATCCTATCCCCATGGTCATAAAGGTGTCGACTTTTCCACTTGAGTGCTAGAGGCGTTCTCTAACCCTCACTCTTGCTGACGCAGGGTCCATCATTCCCACACCTTGTGGATGTTAGTCGAGATTTCTCTCCTAACAATGATGACTTGTATCTTCATTTAAAATCAACCAATAGACAAGTCTTTTCTAGCCAAACTACGGTGCTCTGACTTTCCCATTGCACGAGGGAGTACGTAGGCACTAAGTCTTACGACCCAAGGCGAGCAACAAATAATAATAAAAAACATTTCATTTTCTTTTGTGTGAAAATACTCATTCATTCTTTTCCTTTAACAAGTAAACATTTACATAACACCCCTTTTAAAAGAAACCAAACAAAGTGGATCCTGCGGAGTACTGTAGATGCTTAGGGTGCTAACACCTTCCCTTTGCATAACCGACCCCCGTACCTTGATCTCTGATCTTTTATTTCATTGTGGGTTTTGTTCGCTTTTTTCCCATTTCCCTTTGGAAACAATAAAGTAAGATGGCGACTTCATTGTGTTGAGATAAGTCAATTGATGGCTTAAATCTCAAATCTTTACCGCTACATTTCTCTTCCTATCATCACTATTACAATCTCATTCATCTTGCTCGTCTTCGACGATGGCGCGTGCGACAAGGGGATAGTCCATTTCAGACCATACCCTGAAGAAAAATATGTATCCACGATTGAAGGAAATAAGTCGTTGGTAATCCCTTTCCAAGGTCCAAACCTTAACAAAAAGACTTTTGTGATCCCGTGGGGAGAATCGGCAGAAACCCCAAGGATATCACCAAAGAAAACTTTACAAATACCAGCAGTTCCGAAGACCACAATGGTAATTAAAGGGTCGTAACCTATCCCTTATGAGAGTAATAAAGCAGTACCATGGAGTTATGATTTATCTGTTTATGTTAATGGATTGAAACAGGAAAATGAGCCAACATTAAGTCAGGGACCTGCAATTTCAAACATAGCAGGGACATGGGGCATGACCCGCAGTGGTCGACTCTTCAGATCTGATCCACCAAAGAAGAATGATGAGATAGTAAAAAATAAAAATGAGATATAAAAAAAGGATAAGGATCAAGAGTAATAACCTTCAAGCAGAAACGTTACTGATCAAGAGGCAGAAGAATTTTTTAAGATAAACAAAAGAAGTGATTATAGGGTGGTGGACCAGCTTCACCAAACCCAAGCTAAAATTTCCATACTCTCGCTACTCATTAATTCTGAAGCGCACCGAGACTCCTTAATGAAGGTGTTGAAGAAGTGAAAAACACAAGAAGGGGGGGTTGAATTGAAAACTTAAAATCAAATGGGCAATAACATAATATTTTTATCCTGGTTCGTTTGATCTCAAACTACTCCAGTTCACCCGTCAAGGTGATTTCGCCTCTCTCCGACGAGGACTTAATCCACTAATCAAAAACTGATTACAATCACTAATTTGACAACTGTCAAAGTCCTCTTGAGTACAACCACAATCCGGTTAATCTCAAGGAAAAATTGTCTAAAATAAGATATAAGAATTTTGTGTATGATTGTTTTTCGTTACAAAAACAGTTACCACAACTGTGATATTTTACACAAATTAGAGCATAGAAAGTAAGTATGTAAGCTTGCAGCCTTTTGAGATGAATTGCAGTAGTGTGGAAAATCGTAAACGATTTGATCTCTTAGCTTTTTTATATAGGCAATGGAATCATGTCCAACATTAAGCGTGATAAAGGACATTTAAGCAGTTTCCATATTGAGAAGATCATGTCTGAATGAAGCCGTTGCATATGATGCTGTCTTTATTGAACAATAACGCTTCAGAATCTTACAATCTTGTATACTGCAATTGCTTTAGAACATTGATGACTTAGAGTTGTGAGAATTTGATTGTATATGAACCTTCTGTTCAGAATCAGAATATTCTTCACTACAGCACATGTTCTGATCATCATTCTTCAGCGCAGATTCTGATTACCTCAGCAAGAAAGCTTAACTTTTGATGTTGCTTTGGTCAGAACTTCTGCATACAAAATAACATAATTTTAGAGTGCATATTTTTTCTTTGTGTTTGTTATCATCAAAACTCTAACTAAGGGTTTTAGAATCAAACTTTGTTCTAACACTCTCCCCTATTTTGATGATGACAAAAACTAGGATTTTCAATGAAAAATATAGAACAAAAAGCTTAAGAGAGACTCCCCCTGAGTTGATTACTTCCTTGAAGTTCCTTCTCGTTAGAGCTTTTGATGCATCTCCTTCTGTTCTTATCAAAATGTGTTCCTGTTCAAGCTTTTCAGAAAGTAGAGGTTAAAATATTCAGAATGTTTGTGACTTTGTCCCGGTATACTGTTATTGAAAATATCTTACTTTCTCCCCTTTTTAGTCAGGTATCAAAAAGCAATATAATCAGAGTCAAAAAGATGAATTATATTGAAAATAGAATGCAATGACAAGTTTCAGAAACAAGGAGGTAAAGATAAAAGATTATAGATAAACAGTTTTAAAGAAAATCTAAGAAGGAGGGGGAAGACGTGTGAGCAACGCTTCCAACAAGCTCTTGATCTGAGTGCTTGACTCTCCCTGCTTTCCCAGAATGTCTTTGATTTCTTTTGTAGTATCTTCTTGTTTATCCAGAATACCCTTGATCTCTTTGTTCGTATCCTCTTGCTTATCCAGTCTGGCATGGATTAATGGATTCTCTTTCTTCAACTCTTCCAGAGTTTGCATGACTAGAGAGGAAGCTGGTGTCTCGTCAGGATTTGCATGTTGTTCAGAACATTTTGCAGCCTCTTCTGATTGAACCACTTCTTCTTCTACAATCATGTCTTCTGGAGCAATAGTCAGAGATAGACTATCAGAATCTGGTTCAGCAACTTCTGAAGGATGGTGCTCTTTCCAGGGAGCATTATCCAATGGAAGAATTTCTTTCTTGCACCATTGGCTTAGAACTTGATCTTGGAAGGCTTTCAGCTGATCACTGAAGTTCTACTGAGCCCTTTCATAACCCAATTCCTTCAGCTTCAGAGTTTCAGAGTTGAGCCATTTTCTGAATCTTTCCCACAGAGAATCAGAAGAAGCAGGATTAGAAATCTCTAGGCTTGCTTGCTTCAAAGAATTGATCCATTCCTCCATTTCTGTTTCAAAAATCAACAGACTCTTACCAACATTTAATTTGGTTGCGGTTGGTTTAGATTTGGGAATGGCAATTTTGTTTGAGGTGGAAGCTAGTCTGTCCAGCACTAGTGGATCAATGACAATTCTGAGGTTGTCAGCTGGATGGTTGATGGGTGAAGGAGTGGGAGAGTCAGGAATTATAATTGGTGAGTTAGGGGTGCTTGGTGGTGTAGATTCATATGGTGAATACATTTCTGGAATATCATGAATAGTGAGAGGTAAGCGAACCGAAAGAGGTTCTGTTATTCCAGGGATTGGGATAGTGGTATTAGAATCTGAAGGAGAGTCTTCAGATTAGTTTGCGGTAGCGTGTGGAGTTTCTGGTACATGAATTTCAGAGGATGGGTTTTCAGAAGGTGGAGAGAGAGTGTCTATTTTCTGGTTGTGGTGAGTTGGGGTTCAGATGTTCTGGTTGAGGAGAGTGTGGTTGTGGATTTTCTGGTTGTTGTTAAGAGTTTAGATTTTCTGGGAGTGGAGATTGAGTGTTTGGGTTTTCTGGTATTGGTGAGGAAAAGTCTTGATCAAACAGTTCAATGTCAGATAGAACTTTGGCAAGTTCTGGTTGATGCTGTTTTGGATTTGGATTTTGATTGGGGGAGTGAGGTTCATTCAAAAAGTTTCCTAGAGTTACAGATGAATCAAACTCTATGTCAAAATCTTCAAAAGTTTGGGGTGAAGGATTTTCTATTGGTTGAGGGGGAATGGTTTCAGATGTTGTAACAGTTATTGATTCAATAACAGAAACAGAAGATGCATTACCTTTCTTTTTCGCAACTTTAGGTGCCTTCTGAGAGGATCCTTCTACTACTGCTTTCCTCTTTTTGGATTTCTTTAGCACAACCTCTGGAGCTGGCCTATGCAGATCTTGAATGTTGATTTTTGGAGCAGTCCCATCAGCCTTGCAAGCTTCAAGGTATCTGACTATGATTTTTGGGGAGGCATCTATTTCAGAAAATAGTGGAAAATCCTTCAGAGGGATTCTCCTAGAAGTAATGGTCTCATGAGAAGCAATAGTTGGTTCCCTCTTAATGTTCTCAATAATCTTTATTTTCTTCAGATTCTTGGCGTTCAAAGGTTTCCCAGCGGTTGCTTCCAGAGTGCTTATTTCTTGAGCTTCTGTCAGATGTTCTATCAGCTTGTTTTCTGTTAGAATATCTGATATCAATCTTCCTAGAGGAATCCAATCCCTCTTAGTTCGTTCTTCTTCTCTTGTCTCTTTCACACTTGTTCTGAGATGGTTGAAGAGCACGTGTGGAAGGTTTATCTTTGTCTTCTTTGCAATGAAGTAGATCAGGAACTGCTAATCAATATTGATGTAATCAGGAGAGCTTGTAGGCTTCTTGTGATTGATACATCCCAGGATTATTCTATCCCAGATTTGTGATGATCCTTCAAGTCTCTGATCTTGCTGGATGGCTTTTCAGAAGTGAAGATTTCCTTGGCAATATATTTTAGGTCAGAACATCTATCAGCCATATCAATGCATCTTACTCCACCACCATTGTATCCAATTAGTTTCCCAATAAGATCTTTTGTTATCACTATTTTCTTTCCCATAACATATGAAGTAACTTGGTGGTTGGATGAGGTAGCATGAATCCAGAACTCTTTGACAAGAATGGGAAACGTTGGACCCAACAGACGGTCAAAATATCTGTTCCTACCCTGTGCAGTTACGTCTTCATAGAGGTTAAACCCATTTTCTTGTAAACTCTCAAAATTAATGATCAATTCAGAGAGAACATCCAGATTGTCAACAGGAATGAGAAGCGTTCTAATGGGTTCTTCATATTGTTCCGTTGATGAAGATTCAGAAGCACTGAGATTCTTGAGGCTTGATGATGATGCCATTGTTCACACGGGTTCGTTGAAGAAGATGGAAAGGGTTTTTGAAAACTAAACTTGAAACAAGAGAGAATATAGAAGAGAGTAAAAGTGAATGAATGAAATAGTAAATTAAGTTTAAATAGGTTTTTGAAAATGTAAACACTAAGCAATAAAATAAGTAATGATTATATGCATTAATGAAACCTGAAATTAGGGGATTTAGAAAGATATTTGAACGGTTACCACTGACAAGTGTCTCAATGCATCCAATCAGAGCCTTGGATCCTTCAGAATTTGAACGCGTGTTCAGCCTCAGAAGGTGGCTTGTGAGAGGATGACAGATGTTTGATGATGTGAACTGCACGCCTCTATCCTTGAAATGAAACGTTCATATCTTCATAGGTAGATTCTGAGGCAACCGTACTTCTAACTTTTAAATACAAGTTGATCAGATGTTCACAGAAAACAATAATGTTCTGAGGGTTAACATATGCAAATAAAACATTTTATTCTGGGCATAACTTCATGCTGAGATGTTTCAGAATGAAATTGAATCTATCTTCAGAAAGAGGTTTTGTAAATACATCAGCCCATTGATGACCTGTGTCAATAAATTTTAAGGTAAGAATTCCTTTATGAATATAGTCCCTAATAAAGTGATGCTTTATTTCTATATGCTTAACCCTAGAATGCAAAGTAGGATTCGTACTGAGACATATAGCAGAGGTGTTATCACAGAAGATAGGAATGTTGCTCTCAAATATGTTGAAGTCTTCAAGTTGACTTTTCATCCAGAGCATTTGAGTGCTACATCCAGCAGCTGCTATGTATTCAGCTTCTGCTGTTGACAATGCTATTGTGGACATTCTCTTGCTGGTCCATGAGATCATATTGTCTCTCAGAAACTGGCAGCTTCTAGAAGTTCTTTTACGCTTTACTCTGCCTCCAGCAAAATTAGCGTCACAGTATCCTACTAAGCTGTATTCATTGGATTTTCTATAAAACAAACCCAGATTAGTAGTACCTTTCAGATACTTGAAAATTCTCTTAACTGCTGTTAAGTGAGATTCTCTAGGATCCGATTGGAATCTAGCACATAAGCAAACACTGAATAAAATATCAGGCCTTGAAGCCGTCAAATAAAGGAGAGAGCCAATCATACCTCTGTAGACTTTCTGTTCTACCTTTTTACTTACCTCTTCCTTTTCCAGAATGCATGTGGGATGCATTGGAGTCTTTGAGGGCTTACATTCTGAGAGATCAAATTTCTTCAGAATTTCTCTGACATATTTTCTCTGATGAATGTAAGTTCCTTCTGAGGTTTGGTTTATCTGAATACCCAGAAAGAACTTGAGTTCCCCCATTAAGCTCATCTCAAACTCTGCCTGCATGCACTTAGCAAACTCTCTTCCCAGAGAAGGTTTAGTGGATCCAAAGATGATGTCATCTACATAAATCTGACACACTAAAATGTCATTCTTAAATGTGTTACAGAACAAGGTTGTGTCCATTTTCCCTCTGGTGAATTCCTTTTCTAACAGGAAGTTACTTAGTATTTCATACCAAGCTCTGGGAGCTTGTTTCAGACCATAGAGTGACTTCTTTAGTTTGAAAACATATTCTGGGTGTTTGGAATTCTCAAACCCAGGGGGTTGGTGCACATATACCTCTTCATCTGTGTAGCCATTTAGGAATGCACTTTTGATATCCATCTGATACAGAGTGATGCCATTGTTTACAGCAAATGAGATTAAGAGTCTGATAGATTCTAACCTGGTGACTGGAGCAAAGGTTTATATATAGTCTATCCCCTCTTGCTGACTATAACCTTGTGCCATCAGTCGTGCTTTGTTTCTGATGACTTCTCCTTGCTCGTTCAGTTTGTTTCTGAACACCCACTTTGTTCCAATGACGTTGAATCCTTTTGGTTTGGGAACAAGATCCCATACGTCGTTTCTGGTGAACTGATTCAATTCCTCCTGCATTGCCAGAATCCAGTCATTTTCAAGAAGAGCTTCATCAATTTTTGTTGGTTCAATCAGAGAGACCAGTCCCATGAGGGATTCTTTAGAGTTTCTGAATGTTGATCTTGTTCGGATTGGATCATCCTTCTTTCCCAGGATTTTATCTTCTGGGTGAGCTATGCTGCTTCTGGAAAACCTTTTCTGGAGTTGATCAACAGAAGATGCTGGATTGCTTGTAACATTTCTTTCTGACGTTGTTGGAGCGTCTCTGTTGAGAACTTCTGATGAGTTGTCTTCAGTACCTGTGAATTCAACTTCTATATTTGCAAAGAATTCATTCTGCTTTGACTTTTGAGGGTCAAGCTTATCATCAAATCTAACACTGATTGACTCTTCAACAATCTGTGTTTCTGTATTGTATACTCTGTACCCTCTTGAGCGTTTAGAGTCAAACTGGTTCAGATAATTTTTAGTATTCAGAATGAAACAAGTGCATCCAAACGGATGGAAATAAGAAATGTTGGGCTTTCTGTTCTTCCACAGTTCATGTGGAGTCTTTTCCAGAATAGGTCTTATAAAAATTCTATTCTGAATGTAACACGCTGTGTTAATTGCTTCTACCCAGAAGATCTTAGCAATGTTAGTCTCATTGATCATGGTTCTAGTCATTTCTTGCAATGTTCTATTCTTTAATTCTACAACTCCATTTTGTTGGGGAGTTCTAGGACAAGAGAAGTCATGCAAGATGCCTTTTTCATTGAAATGATTCAAAATTTTTATTTTCAAATTCTCCACCATGATCACTTCTGACTTTGACAATTCTAAGATCATTTTCATTTTGAACTTGGTTACAGAATGCAACGAACACAGAGTGTGAATCGTCCTTGTGTCTTAAGAACTTTACCCATGTCCATCTGCTATAGTCATCTACGATCACTAAACCATACTTCTTGCCACTGACAGACGCAGTTTTTACTGGTCCAAATAAGTCTATGTGCAGAAGTTCTAATGGCTTAGAGGTGGAAACAACATTTTTAGATTTAAAAGAAGGTTTTGCAAATTTTCCTTTCTGACATGCTTCACACAGAGCATCTGAGCTGAACTTCAAATTAGGAAGTCCTTTGACCAAATTGAGTTTGTTAATCTGAGATATTCTTCTCATACTAACATTCCCCAATCTTCTGTGCCAGACCCATTGCTCGTTGTTAACAGAGAGAAGACATTTTACATTCTGACTTTTCAGTTCAGAAAGTTTTATCTTATAAATGTTGTTTTTCCTCTTTCCATTAAAAAGGATAGTTCCATCTTTCTGACTAACAGCTTTGCATGAATTTTGATTAAAGATTATATCATAAGAGTTATCACTTAATTGGCTAATGGATAACAGGTTATGCATTAACCCATCAACCAGTAGTACATTATTTATAGAGGGAAGATTTCCATTACCTACTGTTCCAGAGCCAATGATCTTTCTGAAATTCCTGGTATGTCACAAACTCAGGATGTCTAATGAAATGTTAAGACATCTGATCTGACATTAAGCGCTGTACAAGTAGAATAGGCTGTACTTTTGATATCAGTTCTACAACAGACACTGAACTATCATACCAGAACCTGCAACACCTTTGACGAATGCAGATTCTGATTTACTGAAGTTCAGAACAGTTAAGGTTAATCATATACATTGATGTCATGAAGAATGATGTGACATCAAACAAATAACCAATGCAGAAAGTAAATAACACACAGAATTGTTCACCCAGTTCGGTTCAACCAACCTACATCTGGAGGCTTCCAAGCCAGGGATAAAGTTCACTATTAGTAGTATCAATTGAAAGACCCTACAGCCAACACACCCGTTGACAGCCTTCTCACTTAATCACTACCCAATGACACTTTTACCTAAGATCCAATCCTAGATATGAGACCCCTCTCACTCCCCCTCAATCACCGCAGTGATAACTTTCTACAGTACATAAACTGTTCAGAAGATACACTTCCATTACACATCTTGATCATGCTTAAAAGCTTCAATCAAGTACAATGCATACATCCTCTAACCTACAGGTTTCAAGGAGTATGGTGACCATCCCACAGCCCGGGTGGTTCACAACAAAACTAGCCCTAAAATATTACATCTTGTCAATATTCGACCTTCTTAAATTAGGTTACAATGCTTCTATTTATAACCCTTTTTACCCAACTGGATTTGGGCCTTCATATGACAGCAATGCAGCTTTAACGACCTGCATAAAGTAAGCAGAAAACTTCTGTTGTAAGTTAGGTCTTCCATCGAGCTTTTCTCCTTATCCTTAGCTTCTGATTGAATCTTCTAGGGCTCCACATATGCCTTCAATTTTCGCTACTTGTTATGCATTCTATTTGGCAGAATATTCTGCATAACTTCAGGAACAGAACTGCATCAGACTTGACAGTTCAGTAGCTTGATGTCTGGTATGATGTTATGACATCTCTTGAGACATGTTGTTCCAGATGTTGATTCAACACAACATGTTTAGGCATTTACAATAGGATTTTCAGGCTGTTCCTATTGTACATTTCATTACATTATTGTTGTTACTATTTGTTTTACAGAAATGAGCCAATCCTAAACGAAGGCACTTACAATCTCCCCCTTTGGCAAATTTTGGCTAAAACAAATACAACAATAAAAGTGTTCAGGATACACACAGAAGGATGTCTTGACATTGATCTTGACATATTTGGTTGTAACCACACTAACCATTCAGGACCTCTTGAAGCACAGGAGGAAGAGGATGCACCTCATTCCCTTTTAGACCACGAACCATTTCTTGTCACTGGTGGTGGAAAAAGAGGACCGTGGGAGATAAACTATCCTTTCAGAGGCATCAGAGAACCTTTAAGGAGTGACCAGAATATCTCCCTTGTAACTCAGAACACAGGTCACAACTGTGTTCATAACTCAGATCACAAGTCACAAAGAAATTCACGCCATTTGAATATCTGCTGAATTTGTGACAAGTCTTTGTGATCAAAATTTTGAGTAGCTGCTGCAACGAGGACAATGTCAAACCGTAACAGTACTCCTTTACTCCTTTCTCCCCCTTTTTGGCCAAAAATTGACAAAGAAAGCCCTCACAAAACCAGATCCAAGAACAGTTTTCCCAGATTCGTACAAACCCCATGATGGTTGTGAGAGAAAAGAATGTGTGACAGGAGGTTATATAAGGAGATAACAGGTTCAAGAAGATGGCAATATAAAATCTTGGTCAAGGATACCTGTTAAAGTTGTTGCATGTTTCAGACTGACTGTGCATGAAATTTAGACGCATTTGTTTGTTTCTGCCAAAAGAACCAGTCCTAATACATGCATAAGTTTAGGTCAAAGCAATTCCTGAATAAAATCAGCCTTTGACCGACTTTTAAGGTTGAAGATTCTTTTGGGAAACAGAATACCAAATATAGCTCCTGAATAGCTACAATTACGTGGTGAAGTTATTTTCCACGTATTCTTCTTGATTTCCCCAAGGTTGCAATGTCGTTGGTAATGTCATGACACTTACTTAGACATTCTTCAACAACAGCAGCCTTCTTTTTGCTTCTCTCAGTTAGGCACAGAGAAGGACACTTTAAACAGCCAGTAGCAAGAGACTAGTAGCATTAAGCATGGCCATCAATCATGCTTTCTTAAGTGTTGCTGAGATCCACCACAATTACTTTCTACCTTCTTCCAGACAGCAAAATAAGGAAGGAGGGAATAAACCAGAAGACTCCAAAATGCTTCACAAGACATCACAGATTAGTTCTAATACACAAAATTTAGATGCCACTTCAATTTCTTGTAGTCAAAGAACCCCTTGAACATATGCTGAATATATCAGATTTCTGATTTACCAGACCAATTTGTTATTGATAAGATCTGAATCTTCCAAATTGCTCCAAAAGTATCAAAACTGCCACTTATGAGATTTTTAAGAATCTCTGAGATTTTCTTCCTAAACCCAGACAGGTAACAAGAGCAATTCTCCAATCTCCTGATGTTGAGACATTATTCATGACTTCACTTAGAAGTTCACAATGTCATATTATCAGAACACATAAACATCAGCATACCACCGTCCTCTTCTGACTTCTGATCTTCAGATTAAGTCTCCCTACAATGTATATTGTAATTGGGGAAAGTGCAACACTCAGTGACTCCCCTTGTTAATGCCAATCAAAACCGTAGCGTGGAAACCAGTAGCACTAGCTCTGAGGTGGTAACTTCAAGCACCCTGAACTAGTCTTAGAACAGTAAGGACATCTCTGATTCATGACTCTCTGGATGGCTGAGAAATCATGTAGCCATAGTCTGAAACCAACCTCCAACCTTCTTAGTGTGCTTACAAGCTTTACTAAGATTCATACTTTCTAGAAGGATTATCCTTTGATAATGTCATCCTTCTGTATAATATATTTACTAGTAGTTGCTAATACTAGTAAACTCTTCAGACCACAACAGTAGTTATGCATTGTTAAGCATACTACTTTTAAACACAAGTAGAATCTACTTATTCCAAACCAACAATAGAACTGCCACACTAGAATATTAAGATTCACAGTCCCAAGTCTCTGCCACAGACTTCTAACAATAATGATGTTACAGCATGAACCTATCTGCTTGGGTTCTGAAGTTAACATCCAGGGGATTGATGCCCTTTTATATTCCCCATAAGAGAGGTATGATTACTCACCAGAATACTCTTAGAGAGAAATAAACTCTCTACCAAGTTCTGAGAAATAGGTTCAGAATACAGCCTTGCATGCATATTATACAAACACTTAGTCTCCCATCAAAGTGCTTATATATATCTTTATGCAAGATCCTAATGAATACTTAGTCTCCCGTCAAAGTATTCATTATTAGTTAGATTATGCCATCTTCTCAAGGTAGGATAATTATTCTAACAATCTTCTGCTCCATGCATGAAGAACCAACTGGTCCTTACAAGCTTCCTTTGCTGAAGGGGCCCTTCGTTTGAGATGATGTTGCAACATCAGATCTGACATTGATCTCAACCATATGAGCCTGGCTTATACTATGGTTTTGGATGAACATCCATAGCAATCAAAGCACACTTTTCTTACATCCTTTATGATCAGACCCACAACAACCACATAACCATGCAGCAACTAGCATGTATCACCTTCACCTTGTCTGCTGACCCTTGAACAGTACAAAGGAGTTAATTGTACCATACTCCTGTAGACAAGAGCAGACCAAGTTGTTCTATTATGTGAGGACACCACATAAATGAACTTCAAGTAAAAAGAGGATCTTCCCATGATCTTTTGAAGATAACTCCTCCTTGCTACATACAACTAACAAGTTCATCCTAGGTGATGGGGATGACTTGTCAAAGTGCAGATATCCACCATTTGACTTTGGTCCAGGATGTCAGGACATTTTGTATGACATGTCTTCCAAGATCTTCAGGTTAAGGACTCCCCCTGAAACTCAGCTCAGATCTTTGTAGAGAATTAAGTGAATTCTCCTTCACATGCTGCAGTTTATGTGATTGGTAGACATAACCTGTTCTATTCCTATCCTCCTAGGAAATCACTAAGATCATGAGAAATAAACTCAAGCATCTTATAGAACAAGGTAAGATGAACTCCCTTTCACATCAACTTGATCATACTACTCCCTCTGAACAAAAAGTTATCCAACTTCCCTCTTTATGGATACAGTGTTGAGCTCTTTACTTTAGACACATAGTAAGTACTCTTTATTTGGAATTTGCCACAGGTTTCAAATTAAGAGTCCTTAGTTTGCTTGCTGTACAAGTTTCAGGTTGCCACATTCTGTAACTTGTACTAGAAGAAACTTCATTATCAATCATGAGGATGTTCACTAAATCTGGAACTTATCTGTCTTTCCTCAACAACTGATGTCTTCAACAGTTTTGATGTTGTACATCCTTTATCATCACAAGCTTTAGAACTTTTGATTCTGATTTCCACATATTTATCACATAAAGATTCTGCTTCCATCATTTATTCAGTTAGAATTATCTAATCACACTAGAGGATCCTGACTGATTACTTTTTCATGCTTGCTAAGCATATTTACTTGGCTGAAGACACAGAAATGATGTTCCATCATCCATCACATGAGGGGAAACCTTGAAATCACAGCTTTAAAGTCCTTTTAAGTGCATTTAGCTCAGCACATATACTCCCTTAAACTCACAACTGGAGTAGATGACCTGTTGATCGTGTCCTGATCAATTATTTCAAAACAGATGTCTCCTCTTCCAGATCAGGAGTAGGTTCCAAACATATGTACACACATTACATGTGTTTAGCACCCAGAACATCTGTTCTTCAACTGGCAGTTGCATGATGTTCTAACATCCTTAAGAACATCAGTTCCATCTCCTTGGAACACATCATCCTTGATAATCTTCAAGGTCTTCAAGCAGCTTGCAGATGTATATGAGAATCATTGATCAATTGATACTCATCAACACTAATAATAAAAGCCTTTATGAGTGGACTTGAGGAAATCTCAAGTATCTTTGACATTATTGATAGATTGCAAAATCTGCTTACAAATTCTGTTGAAAATAATAACCATAGAGTTCTTCTTTCACTTCAGGGGTTGTATCAGAAGCTATGCAGCGGAATAGCAGTACTTCACCAGAACTTACACAGTGCTTACTCCATATAGCAAGCATGACACATAAGGATTGAAAATAAATCAATCCTACAAGTTGTTTGCTTCTTCACCAAGCAACTTTCTAGGCCCAACTCTACAGCTTTATAAACACATATGATGCCTTATCAATATCTTCACTCCCGCATGAAGGTTTTGATAATATTCTTCTCTGTGCTGAATACAGGTTGAACAATGCACTCCAAAATCTTCACTCCCGCATGAGGTCTTTGAATTTGTTCAAACATAGCTGATCTAGTTTCTCCCAAATTGGTCCATCCTCCACTACTAGGGACCAAACAATATGAACACTACTGGTTCAAACAATATTCTACCTTATACACAACCGGAAAGTATCCCCCATGGATCTCATCCAGAGACAGACAGGATGCCAGCTCTGATACCAATTGAAATTCCTGGTATGTCACAGACTCAGGATGTCTAATGAAATGTTAAGACATCTGATCTGACATTAAGCGCTGTACAGGTATAATAGGCTGTACTTTTGATATCAGTTCTACAACAGACACTGAACTATCATACCAGAACCTGCAACACCTTTGACGAATGCAGATTCTGATTTACTGAAGTTCAGAACAGTTAAGGTTAATCATATACATTGATGTCATGAAGAATGCTGTGACATCAAACAAATAACCAATGCAGAAAGTAAATAACGCACAGAATTGTTCACCCAGTTCGGTTCAACCAACCTACATCTGGAGGCTTCCAAGCCAGGGATAAAGTTCACTATTAGTAGTATCAATTCAAAGACCCTACAGCCAACACACCCGTTGACAGCCTTCTCACTTAATCACTACCCAATGACACTTTTACCTAAGATCCAACCCTAGATATGAGACCCCTCTCACTCCCCCTCAATCACCGCAGTGATAACTTTCTACAGTACATAAACTGTTCAGAAGATACACTTCCATTACACATCTTGATCATGCTTAAAAGCTTCAATCAAGTACAATGCATACATCCTCTAACCTACAGGTTTCAAGGAGTATGGTGACCATCCCACAGCCCGGGTGGTTCACAATAAAACTAGCCCTAAAATATTACATCTTGTCAATATTCGACCTTCTTAAATTAGGTTACAATGCTTCTATTTATAACCCTTTTTACCCAACTGGATTTGGGCCTTCATATGACAGCAATGCAGCTTTAACGACCTGCATAAAGTAAGCAGAAAACTTCTGCTGTAAGTTAGGTCTTCCATCGAGCTTTTCTCCTTATCCTTAGCTTCTGATTGAATCTTCTAGGGCTCCACATATGCCTTCAATTTTCGCTACTTGTTATGCATTCTATTTGGCAGAATATTCTGCATAACTTCAGGAACAGAACTGCATCAGACTTGACAGTTCAGTAGCTTGATGTCTGGTATGATGTTATGACATCTCTTGAGACATGTTGTTCCAAATGTTGATTCAACACAACATGTTTAGGAATTTACAATAGGATTTTCAGGCTGTTCCTATTGTACATTACATTACATTATTGTTGTTACTATTTGTTTTACAGAAATGAGCCAATCCTAAACGAAGGCACTTACACTTTCCTCTTTGGTTGCCTCCAAAGCTCACGTAGCCTCCAGGTTTAAGTTCCAGGCTTTGGAACATATGCTTTCTTCCCGTCATGTGTCGAGAGCATCCAGAGTCCAGGTACCATGACTGGTGTTTTAGCCTTGCTGCTAAAGATATCTGCTACATATGTAATTTTGTGCTTAGGTACCAAATATCTTCTGGAGTCCTGGTTTGTTAGTTTTACCAAAATTCTGGTTGAATTTTGGTTTGACAGAGTAATCATTACTAGTGTATTTTAGGTCATGTGTGTGCCCATATATGAAGTGTGATTTAAGTGGTGTGTGTTTTATGACTAAGTCCATGGCTTTCTTAGGTGTAGATACCTTACCTTGATATCCTATCCCTTTTCTGCCATTTCTGCTAACTCCATAGATCATTGAAGCCATCTTGCTTATATCTATGTTTTTAGCCAGAAACTTCTAAAAGCTGTGATCATACTCTTTGATGATCTCATCAGCATTACTGGGAGTCTCTGAGATTATTTCCTTCTGAGAGTTTTGCAAATCGTTTTCTAATTTTGAAACTTTTTCTTTTAACTCAGAATCTTCTAATCTGAGACTCTCAGTCTTTTTAGAGTCAGAGACAAGATCCCTTTTTAGGTTCTTGAATTTGACTATGATTTGCTGATATCTTTCCCGAATTTCATTTATACTTTCTGCAAGTTCAGCCTTAGTAAAATTTATAGTGAAGTCAGGGAATACCTCTTCAATGTCTGATTCTGAGTCTGAACCAGAAGCTTTACTGTCTTCTGACACGTTTTCCGTAAGAGCTATGTTTGCTCTTTCATCATCTGAATCTGAGTCAGCATCAGAAGTGTCTGAATCGTCCCATGTTCCCATGAGGCTTTTCTTCTTCTCCTTGAAGAACTTCTTTTTGAGCTTCTCCTTCTGAAGCTTTGGACAGACACTTTTATAGTGCCCTTGCTCATTGCACTCATAGAAGATGATGTCCTTGTTATTTGACTTTCTGTGTCCTGTAGAGCCTTCAAATCTTCTATATCCAGAGGAAGACTCATACTTTCTGTATCTGGAGGAGGATTCATTTTGATTCTCAGATCTTCTAGGATTTCTAAAATTCCTTTGTCTGTGTTTCCACAGTTGATTCACCCTTCTGGAGAGGAGAGACAATTCATATTCTTCTGATGAGGATCCATCAGAGGTTTCTTCCATAGCCTGTAAAACCTTAGAATCAGATTTTCTGTTATATTTTAATGCTAGTGGCTTACCTTGCTTTTGAGGCTCATCTTCTTCTAGATCTATCTCGTGACTTCTGAGGGAGCTGACAAGTTCCTCCAGAGATATCTTGTTGAGATCTTTGGCTAGCTTAAGTGCTGTGACCATTGGCCTCCATTGCTTGGGTAGACTTCTGATGATCTTCTTTACGTGATCAGCAGTAGAATATCCTTTGTCAAGAACCTTTAGTCCAGCAATAAGTATATGGAATCTTGAGAACATTGCTTCTATGGATTCACTATCTTCCATCTTGAATGCCTCATACTTCTGAATGAGCGCAAGGGCCTTGGCTTCTTTGACTTGTATGTTTCCTTCATACGTCATTCTCAGAGAGTCAAACATGTTTTTGGCTGTCTCTCTGTTTGAGATTTTCTCATATTCTGAGTATGAGATAGCATTGAGGAGTATTGTTCTGGCTTTATGATGGTTTTTGAATTTGCGTTTTTGCTGGTCAGACATCATTTTTCTGTCTATCTTCTGACCCCTTCCATCCACTGGATGTGTGTATCCATCAGTTACTATGTCCCATAGATCAGCATCATGGGCCAGAAAGAAGCTCTCAATTCTGTATTTCCAGTAGTCAAAATTTTCTCCATCAAAGACTGGAGGTTTGCCACTGATTCTGTCCTTGTCTTCATGATAGTCATTGCTGATGTTTTGGCTTGGTCCCACCATAATGTTTTTCTAAAGCTTGGATCTTGTACTGACGCGATTAAGTGTATTAACTCAGAACCAGACGCTCTAATAACAATTGAAGAAGTGAAAAACACAAGAATGGGGGGGGGGGGGGGGGGTTGAATTGAAAACTTAAAATCAAATGCGCAATGACACAATATTTTTATCCTGGTTCGTTTGATCTCAAACTACTCCAGTCCACCCGTCAAGGTGATTTCGCCTCTCTCTGACGAGGACTTAATCCACTAATCAAAATCGGATTACAATCACTACTTTGATAACTGTCAAAGTCCTCTTGAGTACAACCATAATCCGGTTAATCTCAAGGAAAAACTGTCTAAAACAAGATACAAGAATTCTGTGTATGATAGTTTTTCGTTACAAAAACAGTTACCACAATTGTGATATTTTACACAAATTAGAGCGTAGAAAGTAAGTATGTAAGCTTGCAGCCTTTTGAGATGAATTGCAGTAGTGTGGAAAATCGTAAACTATTTGATCTCTTAGCTTGTTTATATAGGCAATGGAATCCTGTCCATCATTAAGCATGATAAAGGACATTTAAGCAGTTTCCATATTGAGAAGATCATGTCTGAATGAAGCCGTTGCATATGATGTTGTCTTTATTGAACAGTAACGCTTCAGAATCTTACAATCTTGTATGCTGCAATTGCTTCAGAACATTAATGACTTAGAGTTGTGAGAATCTGATTGTATATGAACCTTCTGTTCAGAATCAGAATATTCTTCACTACAACGCATGTTCTGATCATCATTCTTCAGCGCAGATTCTGATTACCTCAGCAAGAAAGCTTAACTTCTGATGCTGCTTTGGTCATAACTTCTGCATACAAAATAACATAATTTTAGAGTGCATATTTCTTCTTTGTGTTTGTTATCCTCAAAACTCTAACTAAGGGTTGTAGAATCAAACTATGTTCTAACAGGTATTGAGTTTAACTCACGTTACAGAAGAGATTACCGTAAATCAGTTTGACAATGTTGTAGCGAACCATAAATCCGGATCATATCTGGGTTTTAATAACAATGAATTGCCTCCGCAAGGCCAAGCTCACAACAAAGCACTGCATATCTCTATTCAGATAGGTACTACAATCCTATCCAGGGTACTCACCGATATCGGTTCTTCCCTCAACTTATTATCAAAATCAAGTTTGATGAATTTAACATTAGATGGTGTCGTAATAAGGCCAAGCTCTACGATAGTTAAAGAATTTAACGGTTCTCAAAGCTCGGTATTTAGAGAGGTGGACCTTCCAGTCAAAATCGGGCCACATGTCTTCTATATCACTTTCCAAGTCATGGATATAGAACCAGCATACACATGCTTACTTGGACGACCTTGGATTCATGCGGCAGGGGCAGTCACTTCGACCTTACATCAAAAGTTGAAGTTCTTAGTGGAAGGGAAGCTAATTATAATTGACGATGAGGAGGACATCTTCGTAAGTCACATCGAATCATACATGTATATTAGTGTCGATGAAGACTGTATAGCCACCTCATTCCAAGTCATGGAGGTTGCTTCAATGGTGACTTTATCAGTAAATAAAAGTAATGAACCTACAGTAACATCATGGAGATATTTGCAAATGGAGGTAGAAAGTGGTACCTCGAAAGGTTAGGGAAAACTCCCAGAAATCCCTGAGAAGAGGAATCACTTCGGTTTGGGCTATGAACTATCAAAAGCTACTCTGAAAGGTAAAGCATGGTTCCCTCCAATCCAAGAGACCGTTGTCAACAAGGGAATAGAGCATGGCAGACATGTGGAAATTATATCTAACACAAGCAACACCAAAAGGGAAACTAACTTCATCCGAGAATGCGCCCCATAAGAAGAACTCAAGAACTGAATAGCTATGGAGATTCCCGATATCTTCTTCTCTCCTAAGTAATTTTTCTTGTTTTTTAAAGAACCTATGTCAAGCCCGAGGCATAGGGGTTGCTTGTAAGGGTCCCCCCGTTTTACTTCAAACAATATTCACAATTAATAAAAGTTATATTTTGTATTCAATTAAGATCTCTGTCTTTCTTTGCATTTATCTCTTACATTTGAAAATTACAATACTTTCTCTTCATATTCATCTTCAAAATTCATATACTAAAATCGGCACCAAAACATGATAAACGTGCAGATCCATGCCCAAAACTACCGATAATGTTACAGCTGCAATCCGATATAATTTTGATGCTCCCATCAACCAAGCTGAGGAAGAATGTGATGAAGATCTTGAAATTTCTGAAGAATTGGCAAGAGAAATATAGTGAAAGGCCGACAACATATAACCATATCAAGAATCTATTGAGACCATTAATCTCAGCATAGAGGAAGATCTGAAAGAAATCAAGCTAGGGGAAATGTTAGAGAAAAGCGTCAAGGAAAGACTGATCAAACTACTGCATGAGTACGTGGATATATTTTGCTGGTCCTATAGGGACATGCCGGGATTAGATACAGACATTGTGGTGCATAGGCTTCCTCTCAAGGAAGGTTTTTCTCTAGTTAGGCAAAAACTCAGGAGAACTCGGCCAGACCTGTCCAGTAAGATTAGATAGGAGGTTCTTAAACAATTCGACGCATGGTTCTTAGTAGTGGTAGATTATCCGCCATGGATAGCTAACATTGTGTCGGTGCCCAAGAAGGATGACAAGGTACGCATTTGTGTGGATTACCGAGATCTGAACAAAGCAATCCCCAAAGACGACTTCCCGTTACCTCACATAGATGTTTTGGTAGACAACACGACTCAAGCCTCAGTATTTTCATTCATGGACGGTTTCTCGGGTTATAACCAAATCAAAATGGCGCCTGAAGACATGGAAAAGACAACTTTCATGACACCTTGGGCAACTTTCTTCTACAAGGTAATGCCATTCGGTCTTAAGAACGCAGGGGAAACTTATCAAAGGGCTATGATCACAATATTCAATGATTTGATTCACAAAGAGGTTGAGGTGTATGTAGATGATATGATCGCCAAATCCCATACGGGGGAGGAACACATCATACATTTACAAAAGTTATTCAAGCATCTGCGCAAGTTCAAAATGAGGTTGAATCCGAACAAATGTACATTTGGCGATAGATTGGGAAATTTGATGGGTTTCATTGTGAGTCAGCAGAGCATCGAGGTAGACCCTGACAAGGTAAAAGCCATACAAGAAATGCCAACACCGAGGATAGAAAAAGAAGTTTGTGGTTTCTTAGGGCGATTGAATTACATCTCGAGGTTCATATCGCATATGACAACTACATGTGAGCCTATATTCAAATTATTGCGAAAAGATCAAATGGTAGTATGGAATGATGATCGCCAAACGGCTTTCGAGACAATAAAACAATATTTACAAGAGCCACCAATCTTAATGCCACTAGTTCCCGGATGACCACTCATCATATAACTATAAGTGCTCGAAGGATTAATGGGTTGTGTTTTGGGACAGTAGGACAAAACTGGAAGAAGAGAGCACGCAATTTACTACCTCAGCAAGAAGTTTACTGACTGCAAAACCAGGTATTCACTCCTCGAGAAAACTTATTGTGCATTGGCCTGGGCTACTAAGAGATTGAGGCAATATATGTTAACCCACATCACATGGTAAATAGAAAGAATAGACCCTTTAAAATACGTGTTCGAAAAAATGGCTCTTACAGGAAGAATCGCCCAATGGCAGATGCTACTATCATAATACGACATCCAATATGTTACTCAAAAGGCCATCAAGGGTAGTATACTAGCCGATCATCTAGCTCATCAGCCGCTACCAAAATATCAACAGATGAAGTTCGACTTTCCAGACGAAGATGTCATGGTTATAGGTGACTATGAAATACCAGGGCCCAACGAAGGACCTGAACCAGGGGCACGTTGGACACTCATGTTAGACGGGGCTTCAAACGCACTTGGGCACGGTATAGGGGCAGTCTTGACTTCTTCGAAGAACTATCACAAGCCCTATACGACAAGGTTGTGTTTTGAATGCACCAACAATATCGGTGAGTACGAAGCTTGTTGTTGTACCCCAAAACTTTCCCTCTCATTTATCAAATACTTTCCCACAAGATATCCTTTGGTTCAAGACTGCATTAGGGTTGATCAACTCAAGACACCTCCTTAAGCACTGATGACTGAAAATTAGGGTTTGAGATTGCACAAGGACATTTGGACTTTTAATGCCTCATATGACTTTCATGGATCATTATGGACCCCCAAGATTACTCATGTCAAGTTTCAAGCCTTGGATCACATTTTTGCTCAGTCAATTGAGCAGTTGACCTAAAAATCAATTGTATTGGGAAAAGTCAATTGTGGCCAATTTACACTCAAACTTCATAATTTTTGATCCACATCAACAGTATAAACTCATATGTATCATTTGATCAAGTTTGGACCATAATTCCTCAAGAAATTTGATCAAATCATCAAAAGGGCAAAATGGTCAAAATTAGGGTTTTGACTGAGAAAAGGCAATTTCTGATTTTTTACCTAGCAAATGGTTAATTGGTTTGAGGAATGATCTCAAGATCTCAATTGCATCATTTTGACCTAATGGCATGATTCAAAATATTTCTCAAGATTAATTAGATTGATAGTTGAATTTCAGTCAAGTGATCAAAAAGTTAACTGTATACTGAAAAGTCAAACTTTGACTTTTTGGTCAAAATTAAGTGTCAAAGATCACAATTCATCAAAACATGTCAAAATATGAAACTTTTTCATCAAGAAATCAAAAAGTCAAGATTTCATTTTGAAAAGTCAAAGTTTTCAAACTTATAAAATTTTCTAAGTGTTGAAAACTTCACATTCTTTCACAACTTGGAGCCAAATTTTCACCATGATGCAAGATGATTCAAAAGAAACTTTCAACATGAAAGTTGTAGATCTCCGTGATATTTACAACATTGCTTTACACAACTTCTCCTAGAAATTCTTGGATCTCAAGTTATTAATCCATGAAGTCATGGTCTTGAAACTAAACACTGAGTGAAATTTTGAGCATTTTAAGTCATGATTTTGACCTAACTTCTGACCCAAGTTTCACATAGTTCCATTTTGATTTTGCAAAAGTGATTCAAATATGGTTTGTGGAGAACATTACAAGCTTTCCAAAATGTCCAAGAACTCCTTGAGATCATTTGTGAGAAAGGAGAATCGAAGGTCAGAAGTTGGGGTTTCAAGTTGTTTTACAAGGCAAATTTTGTGATGAACAAAATTAAAATCTCAAACCTATGTTGCATAATATTTGCTTTGCAGGCCTCAAACTTGTTAGGCACTCCATAATTAAATTCTTGCACAACTGTTAGAGGCTTCAACTCAAGCATTCAATTCAATGCCCATGCTTTATGTCCATTTTAGGAAGAAAGTGCACAATACCATTTTGAAAAAGTAGATTTATACACAAAACTTGTTCTTGAGCTTTGCAATTGTTTTCTTCTGATCATACACGACCTATATCTCAAAAGTAGTTTTTCTAAAGCCTCACAATCACTCAGCCCATGCTTGTATTTCATCTTGGAACCATACTCCCACTTTTCTTAAAAATCAAGTAACATAGCAATCATCCTATATCTTGTAATTCTAACCATCTCAAGCACTCAAGACTTCTCCTTACTTATGTACAAGTTATTTGCATCAAAACACACGCATACACAAGCCCAAAAACTCACAATAACTCAGTTATACCACTTACTTCCATTCTTGCATAACTTGACCAAAAACATGAAACTCACATCTCCCTCGTGCGTTTTCAAGCCTTTTGGTTCTTAAAGCTTCTAAACATCATTTAGAACTTATCCCACACCCTGTTACAAGATTGTAACACCATCTTCCATTTTCAAAAATAGAGCTTTGCACTTGGACTTCTCCAGCACGAATCAGCCATCTCCAGTACAAACTAAACATTGCATTAGCTTCCTGGGACCTCAGTGGAGCTATTTTGATCATCACAACACCTTGAAGAGTGCTCAAACTCAGAATATGATTTCCAATTTTGAGGTAAGTTTCCTTAACTTGGAACTCTTTATACAAGCATCATTAATGGTTTATTTGTGAATAAGAAATGTAGATATCATTGTCCTGAAGCTAACCATGTCCTTAGATTTCATTATTATTGCTTGAATAGTTGGAATTTTGAATCTGAACATCCTGGAAAAGTTAGGTCAGAATTTGGTACCATTCAAAATTCATGCTCATCTTTGATTTATAGTTTTAATAATTTATATTTCTGGAATCATTATGAAATTTGGAACAAGTTTGATCTTTACATTTTTGCAAATGGATGAGAAATGAGCAAGTTACAGGTGGTCTGGCTGGAGGTTGAAGATGAAGTGTGTTCAGGGCTTGTTTTACATTATATATTTATCATTTCAGTTATATTAACGGATGTATAGCTACCTCAGTGGTAAGGCAGCATGCTGGTAACCAAGAAGTCATGGGTTCTAACCTCAGTGCGCTGCCTTTTTCTTTTTCTCTCATTTTCTTACATTTTTTATCCATCCAGTGCGCATGGGCCTTCCCCTCCCGAACTTTGCACTTTTTTTCTCAACCTAACCCCCTTGTTTGCTCATACCACACAACCCATGTCCCTTTGTTTTTATTTTTTTGATTTCTAAACAAAAACATCATTTTGGGCCAGATTCAGAAAATTGTTTTTGCTAATAAACCTCCAAATTCATTTTTAACCTCCTTGACTTTAATTTTATATTTTTATTTTATTTCATCTTTCATTATTATTATTATAATTATTATTATTACTATTATTATTATTATTTTTATTATTATTATTATTATTATTATTATTATTTTCATTAATAAAAAATCCAAAAATATTTATATTTTATTATTTATATTTATGTAGTTTATTTTTCTTCACAAAAACAAAAGTACAAAAAGATTTTTCTTTAATAAATTAATTTCTTTTTGTTTAAACATTTAGATGATTAGTTTTGATTATTATTATATTATTTTGTAAATTAAAATCAATTTAGAATTTAGGATTTTCTTTTAATTATTTTTATTCACTAATTTAATTAAATTCACCAAAACCCTAAGAATTTGTCTTCTTTCTTTAACAAATTTATTTTTTCTTTTATTCTAACTTAATCTTAATTTTCTTATTTTTAGTTAATTATTTTGTTTCAACTAATTAAGTCAAAAACCTTTTTCATGAAAAACCAAACAAAAAAAATCACATTTCTACTTACATTTTACATTCTTGCATTTTATCTTTATTTTGTACATTTATTCAAAATTCAATATGATTGTAATAATTATTTAGATTTAATTTCTTGCAATTCACGATTTGTAATTTGTACACCTCATCCCCAAAAATCATATAATAGCTTAGTATTTTTATTTTTCGCAATTTAAATGTTTTATATACAAATGCTAGTAATTAGGGTTTTATATGGAAATATTAAAATCAATAAATAGCAAACCCTAATCAAAGACAAATCAAGCATGAAAATCAATACACTTGCACACATACACCCCTAGGGTAAATCCACTTGGTTGCCTTACAAAAATTGCCATATTATGAATGTGAGGCATCTTAGCAAAAACAAACAAAAATACAAGATCATAGTCCCTCGATGACGCTATCCATGTTGCCTTTCAAAATGATTTTAGTCCCTTAAAGAAAATGCTAAGATATCTTACAACATTGCTAATCATGGTCATACGATGACCCATGCCCGTCCCTTTTACATCCAAAGATAGGGTTACTTACCAAATCAATGGTAAGATAACAATGTCAAAGGAAAGAGGAAATGAATATGAAAGACTTTTGAGTAGGTAGAATGTTCCTAGTTACTTTCTCAATTTCAAAACCAAAAATCTTTACTATTTTAAAAACAAACACCAACACTTTACAAAACATCTTTCAAAACTTGAAAACATTTAAAAAAGATCAAACACTTTGTATACATTCTTACAAATGAGGATCATTACAATGTTTGCCTATACAATGGCATCTTTACAAAATACTTTCAAAATCCATACGAAAGCATATTTTCAAACAAAAGAAAGTGATCTAACAAGTAACTAAGAGCCCATGGAAAACCATTGATGAAAAGGGTGATAATACCTTCCCTTTTCATAATCTAGCCCCCAAACCCAAGAAACAATATCAAAGGTCTTTCCTGTGCTTTTTCACCTTTCCTTTTGGATAAAAGAAAAGTCGGTGGCGACTCTTGCTAACCGCAAAATTTGCGATCAAACGTAAAACAAACAAGTCAGTTCTCCCACCGTATCACAGAACTGGCGACTCTGCTGGGGATATTTTAAAAGTGGGGTTACCTTAAGGTTAGATCACATTTATTTGCTTTCATTGTTCGCTTTGTATGCTTTACATTATGGTTCTTTATTTGGGTTTGAATCCTCTACCCGGATTTGAGATACCTTATAGGTAAGTAGCAATACGTTATGGAAACTGTGCGGGGTATACCGACATGGTCTAAGAAATAGCTACATTAGTGTGATATATTTGTGGGTACCGGTCGCCCTTGAGTAGTCAAGGAGAATACGGGGACGCTGAGTGATGTCATGAAGCACTAACTAACTTCTAGAACCTTTACTTGACTAACTTGGCCATTAGGACGTAGTGAGATGACCAGCTTTGGTGAAGTCCGAAGTTGGTAGATACTCGATACTACACTCATTGAGGTTTGGTTTTGTGGGATATTTTGGTCGCCATTAAAGAGGCTTGTGCTGAAACAATGCCCAAGGACACAAACTAGTGATATTGAGTTCCTTAGAACCCGGTTACCATTGCTAGGACAGGTTTGAGCCAACTAAACTTCAAGAGGGTACTTACCTATGAGACTCCATGCAAGCCTAAACCTAAGGACTTGTTTGCTTTGTTTGTGTATATCTACTTGTAAATAACATCATAAACATTATACTTATACTTACTAACCATTTCAAGGATTTTGGCATTTATCTTTGTTATGTTTTATAGGACATGGATTCTATTCGCAGGAAAACCATTCAAGTCAATCTTGTAAGGATCCCTCCTTAACTTAAAGAGCTAGCATCAAGAATTCCTGAAAATTCTCCGTTCACCGAAAGACATGGTCGCCTCCTAAACTTGGTGACCTTCAACACTGATGAGGACATGATAAAGGTGCTCTTCCAGTTCTTTGATCCTCTACACCATTGCTTCACATTTCATTATTATCAACTTGTGCCAACTTTGGAAGAATTCTCCCAATTATTGAGGATTCCCATTCTCAATCAACTACCTTTCAATGGTACGGAAAGAGATCTAAAGCCAGAAGAGATTGCTCAAGCCTTACACTTGCAACCATCTGATTTCACAACTAATTGGGAAACAAGGAGTGGTGTCAAAGGATTCTTAGTAAAGTCCTTGTTTGAGAAAGCCCAAAACTATTGGAACTCCTTCGATTTGCAAGCTTTTGAGGAAATTGTGGCTCTCCTCATCTATGGGATGGTTTTGTTTCCAAATCCTAACCAACTCATAGATGTAAATGCCGTCAGAATCTTCATGTCTCGTAACTCGGTGCCTACTTTTCTAGGGGATATCCTACATTCTTTTCACACTCGCACTATGAGGAAAAGAGGTATCCTTATGTTTTGTAATCCTCTTTTGGCAAGATGGTTTATTTAAAATCTTCCCCAATCTATATTGAAGAACGAGCAAGGTTCAAGGTGGTCACATAGGTTGATGACACTCAAACATTCATACATTCATTGGTGTTCCCGATATATAGAGAATGTTACTATCATCGACCGTTGTGGAGAATTCCCTAATATCCCCTAACTTGGAATTATAGGAGGTATCACTTACAACCTCTGCTTAGCCTTAAGACAGTTTGGTTACGCCCGAAGGGATGGTCCCCATGAGATGCTTATTCAAGGTTTGGTATTTGACTATGAGAATGACGATCAAGGTCATCGCCAGAGGTTTATCCGAGCTTGGAGGATGTTGAACAAGGTAGATAGCAAGACATTGGGGAACAAGAATTCCATCCCTCTTGAGCCTTACCTCAAATGGGTACGAACTCATGCTCAAAGTCTTATGATGCCTTACCCCTCCATTCTCCCAGTTATCAAAGATCCTGTTATGGAAGGAGATGTTCCATACACTATCCTGCATCCTGACATACCCACCTCTCTCGAATACTTACAAAGGGATTGGATACAGCTTAAGGGGGAGCGAGATACTTTCGAGGCCCAATTCTACGCCAGCAAGAAGAAGGTTTTGAAACTCACCAAGCAGCTTCATGAGGAGCGGAGTCTGAACGCCTACATCGCACCAAAGAGGATGCGTACAACGTTTTTATCTTAGAGTTTTTGTATTTATTTGTAAGCCCAAAGAAGGCACGATGTACTCAAACTTTGATTTATTAATATAACATGTGTTCCTTTTTGGTCTAAAGCAAATTTAAATCTCTAATTTCCTTGAATACATTGCATATGCATCTACCATTCATCATAACATAAGCAAGTTTCTTACAACAAGTCTCCTCATCTTTCTACTGTTTATTTCAGTAAGGTAGATCTCGAGCAGACAGTAAAAGACCTTCAGGCGCAAAATGCTCAGTTTCAACAGATGTTCTTGACTCTAGCCAAGGGACAAGAGGATTTGAAAACTTTGTTGATTAAAGAAAAGAAGAAGAAAGCAACCGGTGTTTTGAATCTAGGAAGAAGGTTCCCAGGGGCATCCAGAAAGATCTTAGACTTCGCAACATCATCTGGTGAAAAGGACAATCGAGAAGGGAAAGGCAAGGAAGTGACTGCCAAGCCAAAATCTGAAGAGGAAGAAGAAGAGGACTGCTCTGAAGAGCAGTATCCCCTGACCAACGACAAATACAAACATCTAGAAGAACGTCTAAGTGCAATGGAGATTCAGAAAGTTCCCGGGCTGGACTTTGAAGAGATGGGTTTGGTGTTTGGGATTGTTATTCCACCAAAATTCAAAGCACCAGTATTTTCTAAGTACGATGGGGTTTCGTGTCCCAAGATGCATCTCCGATCTTATGTAAGGAAGATATGGCCTCATACTGCCGACAGAGATTTGTGGGTCCACTTCTTTCAAGATAGTCTATCCGGGACTCAGCTAGATTGGTTCTATCAACTGGAAAGGGCCAACATTCATAATTGGGAAGACCTTGCCGCTTCTTTCTATAAACAGTATCAGTACAACGCAGACCTTGCTCCCACCTGTACTCAACTCCAGAGTATGGATATGGTTTCAAGTGAAGGATTCAAAGACTATGCTCAGAAATGGAGGGACCTAGCAGGGAGAGTCTAGCCTCCCTTGTCTGAAAGGGAGTTAGTGGATATGTTTCTAGGGACTTTGTCTGGTCCATTTTTCAATCATCTAATTGGAAGCTCCTCATCAGGCGTCACTGAATTAATCTTGACCGGGGAAAGAGTGGAAGCTGGGATTAAGAGTGGAAAGATCCAAAAAGACGCATCCTGTGTTATCGTGAGAAAACCATTTATCAGAAAGAAAGAAGTTGGTGTTGTGTATCCTCAAAGGAATCAAGATAGAACTGAACGTCGTCCAATGGTAGGGGTTGTCATGATCCCTAAGCCTGCACCTACTCAATAAAGAAGCAACCAGCCTAGAACAGAAAGACCAGTTAGACAATTTACCCGAATTAATATGACACTATCTCAAGTCCTGCCACATTTGTTGAGATCTAATCTAGTAACTTTGAAGGAAGCCCCGAAGAATACCAACATTGCATCTCCTCACTACGATCCTAATACTCCCTGTGCTTACCATTCAGAAAGTCTAGGCCACGATACCAACAACTCTTGGGATTTGAAAAACAAGGTGCAAGACCTTCTTGAAGCAAAAGAAATTGAATTTGATGCTCCTGAAATACCAAATGTTATCACCGCTCCTATGCCCAAGCATGGTCGTGATGTTAACGATGTTGAAGATGATATGTTTGTTACTGCTGTTGATGAACTTGTTACTCCTCTCCACACTGTCAAGAGGAACCTGTTGAAAGCCGGTTTATTTACGGGCTGTGGCGAAAGCTGCCACCTCTGTTTATACCTACCAACTAGTTATAATTTACTAAAAGCAGGTGCCCAACGCCTAATGGATGACAAAGAGATTTTGTTTGAAAAGACTCCTGTTCCAACCATTTCTTACAATGATATTTCAATAGTAACCATTTCCTCCAATCCTTCTAGGGTCTCCACCAAAAGACCCGTTAGGATTACATCAGTTCCTAAAGTGGCTCCACTAATAATTACTATGCCTGGACCAATCCCGTACTCCTCAAATAAAACTGTCCCATGGAACTATGGGGGCGACGTCTACTATCACGGTCTCAAACAGGATTGGTTGGCTAATGAAGACTCAATTTTTGAGAAGGCTGACCCCGACATCAGCAATATTGCAGGAACCAGCAAGATAACCCGAAGTGGCAGAGTATTCTCTCCTGAGATTGCTGCTCCGAAAACTGTTACCGGTCCTGTGATCATCCCTGCTTCTGTTCTAGTTGACACTACTACTACAATCCATATGCTTACCCCTACTGACACTACTACCACCGAGTCGATCGAGACTCGGGGCAAAGGCATTCTGGTTGAGCCTGTCCGGATAAAGGCGTAATCAGTATCTATCCCTGGAGCCTCCCAAAAGGAGATGGAATAAATTCTGAAAATTATAAAGAGAAGCGACTACAACGTAGTCGAACAGCTAGGGCAGACTCCGTCAAAGATTTCCATGCTGGCTTTATTGTTGTGCTCTGAGGCTCATGCGAAGGCCTTGGTGAAATTTCTTAAAACTGCACATGTACCACAAGAAAACTCTGTTGATCAGTTCCAAGACTGCGTGGCCAGTTTGACCGCGGATAATGGTTTAGGCTTTTCTGATGCTGACCTGACACCTAGGGGGAGGAAACATAATGAGGCATTGCATGTCTCTGTCGAATGCAGGGGAACAACTTTGGCCCATGTCTTGGTTGATATTGGTTCGTCTTTGAATGTGCTGCCTAAGAAAGCTCTTGATAGACTCGACTGTGAAGGTTTGACCTTAAAACCCAGCAACATAGTGGTAAGGGCCTCGACGTTTCAAATAGGATGGTGCATGGGGAGGTGGACATCCCCATAAAAGTTGGAACTCAAACCTTCGATTCAACTTTTTACATGATGGATATCCGCCATTCCTATTCCTGCTTATTGGGCCGACAATGGATTCACAACACTGGTTCCGTCACCTCTACATTACATCAGATGCTGAAATACCCAACCAAGGGGAAAATCATTACTGTCCATAGAGAAGAGGAATATATGGTCAGTCACTTGAACTCCTTCAGATACGTGGAATTGGATGGTGAATTCATTGAAACTCCGTTTCAGCACTTCGAGGAAGTCCCACAAACCGTGGCAGTAACCAAGGTTGTTTCCCAAGTCCCAAAGATTACAAGACCTCCGCTAAAGATGTCTCCACTGAAAGATGCCAAGGCCGTAATCAAAGAAGGTTGGTGTACTATTTAGGGCCAACTCTCGAATATCCCTTACAAATTTGACAAATTTGGTTTGGGTTTCACTTCAGGAGCCCAGAAAGTTGTACGCCGTGCTCGTACCGGGGGACCACCTTTGAAGATCAGCAACCACAAAGTCAACGCAGTGGAGGATGATGATGATGACAGTTATGGCCTAGAAGACTGGATTTTCCCAACCATCAATAGAGGACTCAACAACTGGGAAGCTAAAGATTTTGTCCCAATTACTTTTATCCAACAGTAATTGTCTTTAAATTTTTGTCGGACCTGTAATATTAAACAATTCAGACTTTTAAAACCCTGTGTCTTACCCGAGGCACAACGATCCATTTGTAAGGGTTGTTACCTCATTTACATATGTCATCAATGAATCATGGACGTTTTTGCATACAAACTTTGTGCTCTTTGTCTTTCTTTTTCTACATTTTATTTCTTTCAAAGATAGCTACACTATTACACACACTCACATTCAAAATGCAGATCTACATCCATTCGGGATCCCAAGGGTAACAATTCTGCTATGGCCTTTTGTGACTCTGAAAATCTAATCCACTAAGACGAAGACGAGAGTGGGGAAGATTGTGAAGTGCTAGGGGAACTAGCCAGGTTACTACAACAAGAAGAAAGGACCATACAACCCCATGAAGAACCAGTGGACAAAATTAACCTAGGTATCGAAGAGGACAAGAAAGAAGTCAAGGTGGGTGCCAATCTAGAACCCAATGTCAAGAAGCGTCTAACTCAGTTGCTACATGATTATGTTGAGGTCTTTGCCTGGTCGTATGAAAACATGCCCGGACTTGATGCTGATATCGTGGTCCATCATATACCGATAAAAGAAGACTGCCCTCCGGTAAAATAGAAAGTCCGTCGCATGAGGCCAGACATGTCAAAGAAGATCAAGGCTGAAGTCATGAAACAATTCAATGCTGGATTCTTAGCCGTTACCTCCTATCCATAATGGATCGCCAATGTTGTTCCAGTGCCTAAAAAGGACGGAAAAGTACGCATGTGCGTGGAATACAAAGATTTGAATAGGGAAAGCCCTAAGGATGATTTCCCACTTCCCCACATCGATATTCTGGTTGACAATATAGCACAACATAAAGTTTTTTCCTTCATGGATGGTTTCTCAGGCTACAACCAAATCAAAATGGTACCTGAAGACATGGAGAAAACGACCTTCGTCACACAGTGGGGCATATTCTGTTACAAGGTTATGCCATTCGGGTTGAAGAACGTGGGGGAAACTTATCAGCGTGCCATGGTAGCTCTATTTCACAACATGATATATCACAAAATAGAGGTCTATGTGGACGACATTGTTAGAACAAAGTTTGAATCTACTACCCTATATTTAAGTTTTGATGATAACAAAGTGAAAAGATATAGTATTTATAAGTTTCATGTATGAACTATCTGCTGCCTAAAATTATTATGTTCTGACTTGCAGATACTCTGATTGAAATAAGCAAGATCACATCTATTCAGCATCAGAACTTGATTTCAGACACCAGCATCAGAAGTTGCTACATCAGAATGTCAAAATCAGATGATCAACTCACGTACATGCTGAAGCCTGATGAACAAGACTGCGCTCAACACTCTGATACAGAAACACAATAGTTCATCAGCAGCAAAGCAGAGTCAGAATGAGCCAAGCCAGAACTTGCATTAAGTAAGCAACGGTACTGTGCATTGAAAGCAAATTAATTCCAACGGCCTCATTCCAGACAAGATCTGCTCAATAAGGAAAGTTTGTTATTAGCATTGAATCAAGAATATTGCATCCAACGTTCATCATCCCAATGCTATATAAACAAGGCTTTGAAGATTGAAATGGTTAATGCTCTCAAAATCTCTACACGCACAAAAGCTGAACCATAATCTTTGTTCTACCATTTTTGCTAAACCACACTCTGATATTCCATTACTGTTTAGCAATCTAGTTTCTAAGCTTCAATTTGTGTATACATCACAGTTGTGATAAAGTTTTGTAGAAAACATCCACACACATAGTTTTATCTCTTTGTAAGAAAGTGTTACCTTGACAAACCGGGTTGTGGTTTGAATCAAGAAGGCTTTAGCAGTTGTTAAAGCAGTCTGTAATATTCAGTTGAATATAGTGGATTAAGACCTCGTTGGAGAGAGGCGAAATCACCTTGACGGGTGGACTGGAGTAGTTTGAGATCAAACGAACCAGGATAAAAATATCTTGTCAATTGCTTTAGATTTCAGTTTTACAATTCAACCCCCCCTTCTTGTGTTTTTCACCACTTCAATTGGCATCAGAGCGCCTGGTTTTGAGCTAAAACACCTAACCGTGTCAGTACAAGATCCAACGTCAGAAAAACACAATGGCAGGAAACAATTCTCACATCAGCAATGACAACAATGAGGACAGAGACAGATTCAGTGGCAAACCTCCAGTCTTTGATGGAGAAAACTTTGATTACTGGAAAGACAGAATTGAAAGCTTCTTTCTGGCACATGATGCTGATCTGTGGGATATGGTGACAGATGGATACACGCACCCTGTGAATGCAAGTGGTCAGAAGATTGATAGAAAAACAATGTCTGATCAACAAAAGCGTGACTTCAAGAATCACCACAAGGCCAGAACCATCCTCCTCAGTGCCATCTCCTATACTGAGTATGAAAAGATCTCCAACAGAGACACAACAAAGAATATTTTTGATTCTCTCAGAATGACGCATGAGGGCAACGTTCAGGTCAAAGAAACAAAAGCTCTGGCGCTCATTCAGAAGTATGAGGCGTTCAAAATGGAAGAATCTGAATCCATTGAAACTATGTTCTCTAGATTCCAGATTCTGGTAGCTGGTCTCAAAGTTCTGGACAAAGGATACTCTACTGCTGACCATGTCAAGAAAATCGTCAGAAGTTTACCCAAGCAGTGGAGGCCTATGGTTACTGCTCTAAAGCTAGCTAAAGATCTCAACAAAATCACTCTGGAGGAACTTATCAGCTCCCTCAGAAGTCATGAGATAGAGCTAGAAGCTGATGAGCCTCAGAAGCAAGGTAAGCCTTTAGCATTAAAATCTAACAGAAAATTTGAGTCTAAAGTTTTGCAGGCAGTTGAAGAAACATCTGATGGATCCTCATCAGAAGAAGACAAACTTTCCCTTCTCTCCAGAAGAGTAAATCAACTGTGGAAGCAAAGACAAAGGAAGTTCAGGAATCCCAGAAGATCTGATCAGAACGAGTCTTCTTCCAGATACAGAAGGACAGATTCTTCCTCTGGATACAGAAGATCTGAAGGTTCCTCCAGTAGCAAAAAGCCAAACACCAAAGACATCATCTGCTATGAGTGCAATGAGCAAGGACACTACAAGAGTGACTGCCCAAAGCTTCAGAGGGAAAAGCCCAAAAAGAAGTTTGGAAGAGAGAAGAAGAAAAGTCTCATGGCTACATGGGATGACTCTGACTCGTCTGAAGCTGACTCAGAATCAAATGATGAAAGGGCAAACATAGCTCTCATGGCTAACATTTCAGAAGATAGTGAAGCTTCTGAATCAGACTCAGAATCAGACACTGAAGAGGTATTTCCTAACTTTGCTGTTAACTTTACAAAGGCTGAACTTGCTGAAAGCCTTAATGAGATTCTGGAACGTTATCAGCAAATTAGAGCTAAATTCAGAGACCTGAAAAGGAATCTTGAATCTGACTCTAATAAGTCTGAGAGTCTCAAATTGGAAAATTCTGAGCTGAGAAATAAGATTTCAAAATTAGAAAACACTTTACAAAACTCTCAGAAGGAACCAATTTCTGAAACTCCCAGCAACGCTGATGAGATCATCAAGGAGTATGATCACAGTTTCCAGAAGTTCCTAGCTAAAAGCATAGATAGAAGCAGAATGGCTTCAATGATCTATGGGGTTAGCAGAAACGGCAGGAAAGGAATAGGATACCAAGGTAAGGTTCCTACACCAAAGAATGTCATGGACTTAACCATTAAACACACTCCTCTGAATTCACATTTTGTGTATGGTCACACACATGATATCAAATATACTAGCAGTAAGAACTCTGTGAAACCAAAATTCAACCAGAGTTTTGGTAAAACTAACAAATCAGGACCCAAAAAAATCTGGGTACCTAAGGATAAAATAATACATGTTGCAGATATCTTTAGCAGCAAGTCAGAAACACCAGTCATGGTACCTGGACTCTGGCTGCTCACGACACATGAAGGGAAGAAGGCATATGTTCCAAAGCCTGGAACTTAAGCCTGGAGGCCACGTTGGCTTTGGAGGCAATCAGAGGGGAAAGATAATTGGCTCTGGAACTGTAGGTAATGGAAATCTTCCCTCTATTAATAATGTTCTGCTAGTAGATGGATTGATGCATAATCTGTTATCCATAAGTCAATTAAGTGATAACGGTTATGATATAATCTTTAATCAAAAATCATGTAAAGCTGTTAGTCAGAAAGATGGGACTATCATGTTTAATGGTAAGAGGAAAAACAACATTTACAAAATCAAACTTTCTGAACTAAAGAGTCAGAATGTAAAATGTCTTTTGTCTGTTAACAACGAGCAGTGGATCTGGCACAGAAGATTGGGGCATGTTAGTATGAGAAGAATATCTCAGATTAACAAACTCAATCTGGTCAGAGGACTTCCTAATTTGAAGTTCAATTCAGATGCTCTGTGTGAAGCATGTCAGAAAGGCAAATTTGCAAAACCTTCTTTTAAATCCAAAAATGTTGTTTCTACCTCTAAGCCATTAGAACTTCTGCACATTGACCTATTTGGACCAGTTAAAACTGCTTCAGTCAGTGGTAAGAAGTATGGGTTAGTAATCGTAGATGACTATAGCAGATGGACATGGGTAAAGTTCTTAAGACACAAGGACGAGTCACACTCTGTGTTTGTTACCTTCTGCAACCAAGTTCAGAATGAAAAGGATCTTAGAATCGTTAAAGTCAGAAGTGATCATGGTGGAGAATTTGAAAATAAAGATTTTGAGTCATTCTTTAATGACAGAGGCATTCTGCATGATTTCTCTTGTCCTAGAACTCCCCAACAAAATGGAGTTGTAGAACGAAAGAACAGAACATTGCAAGAAATGGCCAGAACCATGATCAATGAGACAAACGTTGCTAAGACTTTCTGGGCAGAGGCAATAAACACAGCGTGCTACATTCAGAATAGAATCTCAATAAGACCTATTCTGGAAAAGACTCCATATGAATTGTGGAAGAACAGAAAGCCCAACATTTCATATTTTCATCCATTTGGATGTACTTGCTTTATTTTAAATACAAAGAATTATTTGAACAAGTTTGACTCTAAAGCACAGAAGTGTATTATGTTAGGATACTCTGAACGCTCAAGAGGGTACAGAGTATACAATACAGAAACACAGATTGTGGAAGAATCAATCAGTGTTCGTTTTGATGACAAGCTTGACTCTGAAAAGTCAAAGCAGAATGAAGTTTTTGCAGGTATAGAAATTGAATTTGCAGGTTCTGAAGACAAGTCACCAGAAGCTCTCAACACAGACATTCCTTCAACGTCTGAAAGGAGCACTGCTAGAAATCCTACAACAGCTGCTGATCAACCTCAGAAGAGATTACCCAGAAGCAGCTTGGATCACCCAGAAGAGATTATCCTAGGAAGAAAGGAAGATCCAATCAGAACAAGAGCAAGCTTCAGAAACTCTGAAGAAACACTTATGGGACTGGTGTCTCTGATTGAACCTTCTTCAATTGATGAAGCACTTCTGGATAATGACTGGATTCTGGCAATGCAAGAAGAGCTGAATCAATTCACCAGAAACGACGCATGGGATCTCGTTCCCAGACCAAAAGGATTCAACGTCATTGGAACAAGATGGGTGTTCAGAAACAAGCTAAATGAACAAGGTGAAGTCATCAGAAACAAGGCACGACTGGTTGCACAAGGTTATAGTCAGCAAGAGGGGATAGACTATACAGAAACCTTTGCCCCAGTCGCCAGGTTAGAATCTATCAGACTTTTAATTTCATTTGCTGTTAATAGAGGCATCACTCTGTATCAGATGGATGTCAAAAGTGCATTCTTAAATGGTTATATAGAAGAAGAAGTGTATGTACACCAACCCCCAGGTTTTGAAAATACAAAACATCCAGAACATGTTTTCAAACTAAAGAAGTCACTGTATGGTCTGAAACAAGCTCCCAGAGCTTGGTATGAAAGGCTAAGTAACTTTCTGCTGGAAAATGAATTCACCAGAGGGAAGGTGGACACTACTCTATTCTGTAAATCAGTTAAGAGTGACATCTTAGTCTGTCAAATTTATGTTGATGATATTATTTTTGGTTCTACTAATCCTTCTCTTGGAAGAAAATTTGCTAAGTGTATGCAGGCAGAATTTGAGATGAGCCTCATGGGGGAACTGAAATTCTTTCTAGGAATTCAGATCAATCAAACTCCAGAAGGAACTTACATTCATCAGAGCAAATACATCAGAGATCTTCTGAAGAAATTTGACCTCTCAGAATGTAAGCCATCAAAGATTCCAATGCATCCCACGTGCATTCTGGAAAGAGAAGAGGTAAGCAAAAATGTAGAACAGAAAGTCTACAGAGGTATGATTGGTTCTCTCCTCTATCTGACTGCTTCAAGACCTGACATATTATTCAGTGTTTGTATCTGTGCTAGATTCCAATCAGATCCTAGAGAATCTCACTTAACAGCTGTTAAGCGAATTTTCAAGTATCTGAAAGGTACTACTAATCTGGGTTTGTTTTATAGAAAATCTAGTGATTACAGCTTAGTAGGCTACTGTGATGCTGATTTTGCTGGAGACAGAGTGGAACGTAAAATTACTTCTGGAAGCTGCCAGTTTCTGGGAGAAAATCTGATTTCTTGGTCCAGCAAAAGGCAATCAACAATTGCTCTGTCAATAGCAGAAGCTGAGTACATAGCAGCAGCAGGATGTAGCACACAAATGCTCTGGATGAAAAGTCAGCTTGAAGACTTCCATATTTTTGAGAGTAACATTCCTATACTTTGTGATAATACTTCTGCTATTTGCTTAAGTAAAAATCCTATTTTACATTCTAGAGCTAAGCATATAGAAATAAAACATCACTTCATTAGGGACTATATTCAGAAAGGTATTTTGAACTTAAAATTTATAGATACATACCATCAATGGGCTGATATCTTCACTAAACCCCTTTCAGAAGATAGGTTTAATTTCATTCTGAAACATCTCAGCATGAAAGTGTGCCCAGAGTGAAAATGTTTTAATTCCATGTATTTACCTTCAGAATGTAATTATTTTACTGTGAACTTCTGATCAATCTCCTTTCAGAAAGATAGAACATGCAGATTGTATCAGATGCAAGTCTAAAGATCTGAGAGTCTAAAGCTCAAAGACAGACGTGCTGATCACTACATCAAACAAGTGTCATCCAATCATCAGCATATCTCTGAAGCAGAACGCGTGCACGCTTCTGAGAAGGCAAAGCGCTGATTGGGTGCATTGAGACACATGTCTGGTAACCGTTTTTAAGTATCTTTCTCAAATCCCCCAAAATCAGCAAGCATTTAATGAAAAGTAATCATGCTGTTAAATGGTAATCATGATTTTTCTCTCTCTTAAAAACGTTTATCTTTTCAAAATAGTTTTGAAAACTCTATTTAAGCACATTAATCTCTCATTCTTACTCTTTACGCTTTCTCACTAATACTCAAGCATTTTCTGCAAATTTGAGTGCAATCTCTTGCAAATCTTTTTCCTCAGTTCATTCTCAAAAACCCTTTTTAGTGTGAACATGGCAACCTCCAGCAGCATTTCTGCAGGTACTCAGAAGAAAGCATCATCTGAACAATATCAAGTGCCACTCAGAACTCTCCTCACTCCGGTGAAGAATCTTGAAGTGCTTTCTGAATTAATCATTGACTTTGAAAGCTTGAAGGAGAACGGTTTTGACCTAAATGAAGAAGTTAGGGCTCAAAAGTGGGAAAGGTATTTCGATAGGTTGGTTGGACCAACATTCCCAGCGCTGGTCAAGGAATTTTGGATTCACGCCAAGGTTTCAACACATCTAGTCACTTCCTTTGTTATGGGGAAGAAGATTGTGATTACTGAAGATCTCATTGCAAGGCTAATCGGTCAAAGTGGTGGTGGCGTCCGTTGTGTGGACATGGCTGAAAGATGTGCTGATACAGGTGTGGTAGCTAACAAGATTTTCACTCTTGGGATGCCCAGCAGCAAGATTAAGGATCTGAAGGATCATTTCAGAGTATGGGCTAAGATTATTCTGGGGTGCTTCAACCACAGGAAACCAACCAGTTCTCCTGATTACATAAATGTGGATCAGCAGTTTCTGATCTACTTTATTGATCAGAAGGTAAAGATCAATCTGGCTCACTTCCTGTTCAACCACCTCAGAACAAGTGTGAAAGAGACAAGGGAAGAAGAAAGAACCAAGAGGGATTGGATACCTTTTGGAAGGTTGATATCAGATATTCTGACAGAGAATAGGCTGATTGAGCATCTGATAGAAGCTCAAGAGCTAAGCACTATTGAACCAACAATTGGGAAACCTCTGAACGCAAAGAACCTGAAAAAGATGAAGCTGATAGAGAATATTCAGAAGGAACCCAGAGCTACTTCCACTGCTGATATCTCCAGCAGAAGAGTGCCTCTGAATGATTTTCCATTATTTTCTGAAATTGAATCCAAACCAGAGGTGATTCTCAGGTACTTGGATGCGTGCAAAGCAGATGGTACAGATCCAAAGCTGAATATCAGAGATCTGCATCAACCTCAACCAGAAGTGACTCTGAAGAAGACAAAGAAGAGGAAGGCACCATCAGAAGGATCATCTCAGCAGACTCCAAAGAAAAGAGGTATTTCATCTGCTGCCCCTGTTTCAAATTCTTTTACTATTCCAGCATCTATCCCTCCTCAAACCTCTCATAGAATATCAATTCCCATCCCTACCATAGATGAAACTGTACAAGAAGAAGACCCTTCTGAGGCATTAAAACTCAGAAGACCCAGAACCAAACACCCCAAACAACCAACAATTTCAACAACATCAGCACTTGACCAAGTGCTGTCTGATATTGATCAACATGCCTCTGATCAACCAAACTCTGAACCACTAAATGTTCCTCCTCCACAACCAGAACAACAGCAATCTGCTGAAGAACCAGAACAACAACAACCAGAACCAGAACAACAACAACCACTTTCAGAAGAACCTCTGATCCCTGAGCAATCAGAGATTCCAACTCCCTCTCCCCAACCAGAAATTAATCCACCATCTCCACGAACAGAGTTTCACCACTCTGAAACTCCTTCCCCTCATCAATCTGAACCTCACTCACCTCAACCATCACCGCTGGCAATCCAATTGCCATGTGGAACAACTGTTATCATGCCCCAGTTACCATCCTCATCAGAATCGACACCACCAAATACTCCCAAAACACCACCCAGTCCAATCGTCATATCTGACTCTGATACTCCATCTCCAAAACAAACAGCTGCTCAGAAAACCTCTGAAAACCCCAACAGGACTTTCATAGACTTAACCAGTCTTGACCGTCTCGCTGATCTGAAACACAAAATTGCCATCCCAAAACCAAAGCAACCAGATGTTGGCTCTGGTATTTTGAATTTTGAAACAGGTGTGCTGCAATGGATTGCTTCTTTGAAGCAAGTCTGTCCTGGGATGATTGACCCAGCTGCTTCTGATCAGCTCTGGTCACAATTCAGACTTTGGGTACGTGCTGAAGCCCTCAAGTTGCAGGATATCAACTATGAGCAGGCACAACAAAATTTCAGCAAGCTTCTGAATGAAGTTGGAAGTATGCTTCTGAAAGAGGACGTGCTCCCTCTGGACAGTGACCCTTGGTCTGAGAAACAGCAAGCTGCAAAGGTGCAATCATCAGAAGAAGACAAGACCATTCAGGCTAAAGAAAGTCAAGCAGAAGATGTTGCTGAAAGTTCTGAGAAGCCTCCTCCTTCTGATGCTTCTCAAGCTGCCTTGGACAGGCAGACTCTGGAAGAATTAAGGCTGAATGACATGCGTCTGCAGCAGCGGATGGATGAAAACGATCAGAAGATGAAAGAGAGAATGGATGTGCAGGACAGCAAGATTGACACTGTTGTCAGCATGGTGCATAAGCAGAATGAGACTGCTGAAAAGATTCAAGCCATGCTGAAGAACCTGTTCACACGCTTGCCTCCTCAACCTTAATCTTTTTTCATGCATGACCTTTTTCATGTTTTCCTTGATTTTCTGATGCACTTATTGAATATGTTTTGTAATATTTTCTTGTTTTGATTCTGAACTATCTTAATATGATTAGTTTTTCTGATCTTAATTGTTTTAGCACATCACCAACACTTTTTGATTGCTGACAAAAAGGGGGAGAACAAGAATGATATTTAAATCAATAACGGCTAACTAGACAGAAATTCTCAAACATTCTAACTCTATTACTTGAAATGTTTTTTCTGTTTTGCTTAAAGTCTACAGGCACAAGGAAGCTCCTGAACACTCTGAAGACTAGAAGCTCTGATCACTATGAAGTTCTGATCCAAAGCAAAGCTCTGACAGGATAAGCTCTGAAGCTCTGCTCTGACATAAAGCTTCTGATAAGTCAAAGACTCTGATACTCTGATGTTCAAAGAAAGGCAAAAAGATCTGATCCTGAAGAAACACGTATAATCAAAGGGAAGTAATAAACTCAGGGGGAGTATCTCCTTACTCCTTATTCTTTTGCTTCTCATTCTGATACATATTCCAGATGTCTTTTCATGTTATTTTCATTTAAAATATCTAGTTTTTGTCATCATAAAAAAGGGGGATATTGTTAGAACAAAGTTTGAATCTACTACCCTATATTTAAGTTTTGATGATAACAAAGTGAAAAGATATAGTATTTATAAGTTTCATGTATGAACTATCTGCTGCCTAAAATTATTATGTTCTGACTTGCAGATACTCTGATTGAAATAAGCAAGATCACATCTATTCAGCATCAGAACTTGATTTCAGACACCAGCATCAGAAGTTGCTACATCAGAATGTCAAAATCAGATGATCAACTCACGTACATGCTGAAGCCTGATGAACAAGACTGCGCTTAACACTCTGATACAGAAACACAATAGTTCATCAGCAGCGAAGCAGAGTCAGAATGAGCCAAGCCAGAACTTGCATTACGTAAGCAACGGTACTGTGCATTGAAAGCAAATTAATTCCAACGGCCTCATTCCAGACAAGATCTGCTCAATAAGGAAAGTTTGTTATTAGCATTGAATCAAGAATATTGCATCCAACGTTCATCATCCCAATGCTATATAAACAAGGCTTTGAAGATTGAAATGGTTAATGCTCTCAAAATCTCTACACGCACAAAAGCTGAACCAAAATCTTCGTTCTACCAGTTTTGCTAAACCACACTCTGATATTCCATTACTGTTTAGCAATCTAGTTTCTAAGCTTCAATTTGTGTATACATCACAGTTGTGATAAAGTTTTGTAGAAAACATCCACACACATAGTTTTATCTCTTTGTAAGAAAGTGTTACCTTGACAAACCAGGTTGTGGTTTGAATCAAGAAGGCTTTAGCAGTTGTTAAAGCAGTCTGTAATATTCAGTTGAATATAGTGGATTAAGACCTCGTTGGAGAGAGGCGAAATCACCTTGACGGGTGGACTGGAGTAGTTTGAGATCAAACGAACCAGGATAAAAATATCTTGTCAATTGCTTTAGATTTCAGTTTTACAATTCAACCCCCCCCCCCCCTTCTTGTGTTTTTCACCACTTCAGACATGATAGCCAGATCTCAAACTGAAGAGGAACATCTTAACCATTTGCCGAAACTGTTTGAGAGACTAAAGAAATACAAGCTGAGGTTGAACCCGAATAAATGCACATTTGGGGTGAGGTCTGGTAAACTCATAGGCTTCGTCGTTAGCAGTAAGGGTATCGAAGTGCACCCTGCCAAGGTGAAAGCAATACAAGAAATACCTGCTCCCTGCACCGAGAAGGAAGTCAGAGGATTCTTGGGACGGTTAAACTACATTTCCAGATTCATTTCTCACCTGACAGCTACTTATGAACCAATCTTCAAATTACTGAAGAAAGATCAAGTAGTCAAATGGAATGATGAGTGCCAAGCTGCCTTCAACAAGATCAAAGAGTACCTATAAGAGCCTCCTGTTTTGATGCCGCCAGTCGAGGGAAGACCCTTGATCATGTATCTAACTGTCTTGGAAAATTCAATGGGGTGTGTGCTGGGGAAGCATGACGAGTCTGGCCGAAAAGAACATGCTATTTATTACCTGAGAAAAAAGTTTACCGACTGTGAAACAAGATATTCACTGCTCGAGAAAACTTGTTGCGCTCTGGCATGGGCTGCTCGCCAGCTAAGACAGTATATGCTGACCCATACTACCTTATTGATATCCAAGATGGATCCAATTAAATACATATTCGAGAAGCCTGCCCTCTCTGGGAGAATAGCAAGATGACATATGATCCTGATAGAATACGACATTCAGTACACTACCCAAAAATCAATAAAGGGCAGTGTACTAGCCGATCACCTGACTCATTAAGCTGTGGATGACTACCAGTCCCTGAAATTCGAATTCCCAGATGAAGACATCATGATGGTAAACAACTGTGAAGACTTCAGACCATATGACGGACCTGAACAAGGATCCCGATGGACCCTGGTTTTTGATGGGGCGTCCAACGCACTCGGAAATTGTATAGGAGATGTAATCATATCCCTTGAAGGATGTCATACTCCCTTCACTGCTAGACTTTGCTTCAACTGTACCAATAACATGGCAGAATACGAAGCGTGTATTTTTGGTCTCAAAGCTGCCATTGATTTGGGAATCAAATCTTTAAGTGTGTTTGGAGATTCAGCCTTGGTCATCAGTCAGATCAAAGGAGAATGGGATACGAAACACCCTAACCTTATCCCCTACAAAAAACATTTGTTGACATTAATTCCACATTTCTAGGAAATTACCTTTGAGCATTTTCCACGAGAGGAAAATCAACTAGCAGACGCGCTAGCCACAATGTCATCCATGTTTAAACTCAAGTCGGGTAACGAGGCTCCCCAGATCACCATTGAACGGATGGATAAACCAGCTTACTGTCACGAGATCGGTACTGAAGAAGTAGTGGACCAACCTTGGTTCCATGAAGTCAAGAGGTACCTCGAGGCTCAAGAGTATCTGGAAGGAGCTTCAGTTAATGATAATAAGTTCTTAAGGATATTCTCTGCTAAGTTCTTCATCAGTAATGGCATTCTCTACAAATGCAACCATGACTCTGTTTTGCTTCGTTGCGTAGACAAGGTTGAGGAAGAAAAGATCATGGCTGATCTACATAAAGGCACTTTTAGCACCCATTCCAGTGGGCATACGATGGCAAAGAAGATCCTGCGGGTAGGGTATTACTGGTCTACCATGGAAGCAGATTGCTACCAGCATTCACGAACCTGCCACAAATGTCAGATCTATGCTGACAAAGTGCATGTGCATCTGGTTCCTCTAAACGTCCTGACTGCTCCCTGACCATTTGCTATGTGGGGTATCGATATGATTGGAGAAATCAAACCTATGACTTCTAATGGACACCGCTTCATCTTGGTGGCCATTGACTATTTCACGAAGTGGGTTGAGGCAGCTTCTTTCGCTTTTGTTACCAAGAATGTTGTAGCCTGGTTCATCAAACAGAATCTCATCTGTCGGTACGGTATCCCAGAGAGAATCATCACAGACAATGGTACGAATATCAACAACACTATGATCACTACACTGTACATGTAATTCAAAATCCAGCACCATAATTCATCTCCTTACCGACCAAAAATGAATGGCGTTGTCGAAGCCGCAAATAAGAACATTAAGAAGATCATATAAAAAATGATAGTAACCTACAAGGACAGGCATGAGATGCTACCATTCGCTCTCCACGATTACCGTACCACGTCGCGCACATCAACAGGGGCAACTCCCTTCTCCTTGGTATACGACATTGAAGCTATTCTACCAATAGAAGTATAAATACCTTCTCTGAGAATCATAAAAGATGCAGGGCTGAGTGAAGATGATTGGATCCAAACCCGGCTAGACCAGTTGAATTTAATTGATGAGAAGAGGCTTACGGCTTTCTATCATGGCCAGATGTATCAAAAACGCATGATCAAAGCCTTTAACAAAAAGGTCAGACGTCAGGTATATCAAGTTGGTGACTTGGTAATCAAGCGTATCATATTACCACAAGGTGATCCTAGGGGAAAATGGACTCCTACATACGAAGGACCATTTGTGATAAAAATCATATTCTCTGGTGGAGCAATGATCTTGACCACTATGGATGGTGATGACCTGCCACACCCAGTGAACGCAGACATAGTCAAAAGATACTACGTATAAGAGACCCACTAGGTTGACACACCTAGGCAAAACAAGGGCATCGGCGAACCACAAAGGTTCGGGAAAAAATTAGGGATAAAACAAAAAAAATTGTACACCCGGCAAGCTGAAAACCTGAAAAGGCGGCTTGGGCAAAAAAGGGTATCCTAGTGGACTGAAAACCCGAAGGGGCGGTCCAGGAAAAAGTTAGGGAATTAAAGTGTATGACTATGTCCCATTGGATCACCTTACAGATAACCTTTAGCTTCGACTAACGAACTCAGTGGTTCTGATCAATCCAATCAACTTCGGACAAGGAAGCAAGTGGAAAAGACGCTCAGAGACACAAAGGCTATAGTAGAATGGGAACCCCATGGGATTATTGCACATAGCTATCTTTTCTTTGTATCAAAATTTCATTTTTTTTTCTACTATGACATTCTCTTACTAGGATGTTCGTCTCATTGTACAAAATACTTATTCAAGTTAATACAAAGATATCCCTTTGAAAATGCAAAACTATCTGTTTTTCTTTATTTCTGTGGTTTGTTTACAAAAACGTCCAATGATTTATTTTTTAACATATGCATTTGAACGTAACTGCTGTTTACAAATGAACAAAAAAGGAACAAAAATAGAAAGACAATCACTAACGACTTTAAGAAATAGGATAATATCTTTAGACTATTGCAATAAAATCCCCCACAGTGGGAAGCTTAATAATATCAAGCTCTCTCACATACCCGACAGAACAAAACTTCCAGTTATCACTCCCCAAGAAAAGTCGCCCAATTTCTCAGGATTCCCCAACAGGATTTCACAAGCAATACACGGTGTTTCCCTTACAACAAGAGTTTATTTCTCTAACAAATGGAAGCTCATCAACTCATCAACAACTTCAAAACATGAAGACCTACACCCTTTGTACCCAGCGGTACTCGAGGATTTATCTTCCCCAGCAACACTACGGCATACCAATTAACATGTCCATACATCACTCTCATACGTCATAACATTGACAACACAAACATATACGACACAATCTCATTTATTTTGAGAACATCATTACACCATGCATTTTATACATCATGACATTGCATATAACTAACCTTTCATCTTTTTAGGAAATATCAATCAACATAAAATTATCATCAAATTTTCAACAAGTCAATTACAGATCAATTCCCAAGAAAGGACTGGTCAATCATCTATACAACATATGTTTTTTTTTCAGACTCCTGCCGGTTTAGTTTGAATATCTCAACAATTTATTATGATTCTTTTCCCGCAGCTGTCTTCTCTGGTTCAGATAAATCTCTCAAATGATTTGTTCTGATTCTTCTCCAGATCCCTTCCGGTTCAGTTTAAACCTCTCAACGGTTTATTCTGATTCTTTCTGGCAAATGCTTTCTCTGGTTCAAATAAATCACCCAAAGATTTACTCTGATTCTTTCCAGTTAAATCATATTCAAGACCTCTTTTGGTTCAGTTTAAACCCCTCAACGGTTTATCCTGATACTTTCCAAAGGAACCTTTTGGGTTCAGATAAATCTCTCAAAGATTTATTCTGATTCTTTCCCACAGACAATTTCTTTGGTTCAGATAAATCGCACAAAGATTTACTATGGTTCTTTCCAGTTAGAGAATATTCAAGATCTCTTTTGGTTCAGTTTAAACCCCTCAACGGTTTATCCTGATACTTTCCAAAGGAACCTTTCGGGTTCAGATAAGTCTCTCAATGATTTATTCTGATTCTTTCCCACAGACACTTTCTCTAGTTCAGATAAATCACACAAAGATTTACTCTGATTCTTTCTAGTTAAAGAATATTCAAGACCTCTTTTGGTTCAATTTAAACCCCTCAATGGTTTATCCTGATACTTTCCAAAGGAACCTTTCGGGTTCATATAAGTCTCTCAACGATTTATTATGATTCTTTCCCGCAGGCACTTTCTCTGGTTCAGATAAATCACTCAAAGATTTACTCTGTTTCTTTCTAGTTAAAGAACATTCAAATTTTCTTTTGGTTCAATTTAAACCCCTCAACGGTTTATCTTGATACTTTCCAAAAAGAAAACTTCTGGTTCAGATAAATCACGCCAAGATTTATTTTGATTCTTCCCAGTCAGACAACATACAAGACTTCTTCAGGTTCAGATAATTGCTCCAAAGATTTATTCTGATTCTTTTTCAGTTAAAATCAAGTTCAGACTTAGTACAGTCTCTGTCAACAGTCACCTTTGGATGGCATCTACAAGCCCTTCTCCATAAAATCTCCATCATTCCCCCAAATGGCATCTATAAGCCCATTCTCATTTTATCTTTGAGTGCAAATTTCTAGGCACTCTAGTGTCCAATCATCTTCCACCTTCAAGTCACGAATGGCGGATCCGCCAATCTAACTCTTAAGTTTTAATAAGATTTAAAAGGGGCAGCTGTTGTACCCCAAAATTTTCCCTCTCATTTATCAAATACTTTCTCACAAGATCTCCTTTGGTTCAAGACTTCACTAGGTTTGATCAGCTCAAGACACCTCCTCAAGCACTGATGACTGAAAATTAGGGTTTGAGATTGCACAAGGACATTTGGACATTTAATTACTCATATGACTTTCATGGATCATTATGGACCCCCAAGATTACTCATGTCAAGTTTCAAGCCTTGGATCACATTTTTGCTCAGTCAATTGAGCAATTGACCTAAAAATCAATTGTATTGGGAAAAAGTCAACTGTGGCCAATTTATAGTCAAAATTCATAATTTTTGATCCACATCAACATTACAAACTCATATGTATCATTTGATCAAGTTTGGACCATAATTCCTCAAGAAATTTGATCAAATCATCAAAAGGGCAAAATGGTCAAAATTAGGGTTTTGATTGAGAAAAGGTAATTTCTGATTTTTGACCTAGAGAATGGTTAATTGGTTTGAGGCATGCTCTCAAGATCTCAATTGCATCATTTTTACCTAATGGCATGATTCAAAACATTGCTCAAGCTCAATTGGATTGATAATTGAATTCCAGTCAACTGATCAAAAAGTCAACTATATACTAAAAAGTCAAACTTTGACTTTTTGGTCAAAATCAAGTGTCAAAGATCACAATTCATCAAAACATGTCAAAATATAAAACTTGTTCATCAAGAAATCAAAAAGTCAAGATTTCATTTTGAAAAGTCAAAGTTTTCAAACTTAGAAATTTTTCTAAGTGTTGAAAACTTCATGTTTTTTCACAACTTTGAGCCAATTTTTAACCATGATGCAAGATGATTCAAAAGAAATTTTCAAAATGAAAGTTGTAGATCTCAATGAGATCTATAAAATTGCTTTACATAACTTCTCCTAGAAATTCTTGGATCTCAAGTTATTAATCCATGAAGTCATGGTCTTGAAACTAAACACTTAGTGAAATTTGGAGCATTTTAGGTCAGGATTTTGACCTAACTTCTGACCCAAGTTTCATATAGTTCCATTTGGATTTTGAAAAAGTGATTCAAAGAGGGGTTGTAGAGCACATTAAAAGCTTTCCAAAATGTCCAAGGACTCCTTGAGGTCATTTGTGATCAAGGAGAATCGAAGGTCAGAAGTTGGGGTTTCAAGTTTTTTTACAAGGCAAATTTTGTGATGAACAAAATTCAAATCTCAAACCTATGTTGCATAATATTTGCTTTGCAGGCCTCAAACTTGTTAGGAACTCCATAATTAAATGCTTGCATAGTTGTTAGAGGATTCAACTCAAGCATTCAGTGCAATGCCCATGCTTTATGTCCATTTTAGGAAGAAAGTGCACAATACCATTTTGAAAAGTAGCTTTATACACAAAACTTGTTCTTGAGCTTTGCAATTGTTTTCTTCTGATCATACACGACCTATATCTCAAAAGAAGTTTGTCTCAAGCCTCATAATCACTCAGCCCATGCTTGTACTTCATCTTGGAACCATACTCCCACTTTTCCTCAAAATCAAGTAACATAGCAATCAGCCTATATCTTGTACTTCTGACCCTCTCAAGAACTCAAGCCTTCTCCTTACTTATGTACAAGTTATTTGAATCAAAACACACGCATACACAAGCCCAAAAACTCACAAGAAATCGGAGTTGTAACACATACTTCCATTCTTGCATAACCTGGCCAAAAACATGAAACTCACATCTCCCTCGTGCATTTTCAAGCCTTTTGGTTCTTAAAGCTTCTAAAAATCATTTAGAACTCATCCCACACCCAATTACAAGATTGTAACACCATTAACACCATCTTCCATTTTCAAAAATAGAGCTTTGCACTTGGACTTCTCCAGCACGATCCATCCATCTCCAATACAAACTAAACATTGGATTAGCTTCCTGGGACCTCAGTGGAGCTATTCTGATCATCACAACACCTTGAAGAGTTCTCAAACTCAGAATAAGATTTCCAGTTTTGAGGTAACTTTCCTTAACTTGGAACTCTTCATATAAGCATCATTAATGGTTTATTTGTGAATAAGAAATGTATATATCATTGTCCTGAAGCTAACCATGTTCTTAGATTTCATTATTATTGCTTGAATAGTTAGAATTTTGAATCTGAACATCCTGGAAAAGTTAGGTAAGAATTTGGTACCATTCAAAATTCATGCTTATCTTTGATTTATAGTTTTAATAATTTATATTTCTGGAATCGTTGTGAAATTTGGAAAAAGTTTGATGTTTACATTTTTGTAAATGGATGAGAAATGAGCAAGTTACAGGTGGTATGGCTGGAGGTTGAAGATGAAGTGTGTTTAGGGCTTGTTTTACATTATATATTTATCATTTCAGTTATATTAACGGATGTATAGCCACCCTAGTGGTAAGGCAGCACGCTGGTAACCAAGAGGTCATGGGTTCGAACCTCAGCGCGCTGCCTTTTGCTTTTTCTCTCATTTTCTTACATTTTTTTTAACCTTCCAACACGCATGGGCCTTCCCCTCTTGGGCTTTGCACTTTTTGCTAAACCTAACCCTCTTGTTTGCTCATACCACACAACCCATATCCCTTTTTTTTCTGATTTCTAAACAAAAACTTCATTTTGGGCCAGATTCAGAAAACAGTTTTTGCTAATAAACCTCCAAATTTATTTTTAACCTCCCTGACTTTAATTTTATATTTTTATTTTATTTCATCTTTTATTATTATTATTATTATTATTATTATTATTATTATTATTATTATTATTATTATTATTATTATTATTTTCATTAATAAAAAATCCAAAAATATTTATATTTTATTATTTATATTTATGTAGTTTATTTTTCTTCACAAAAACAAAAGAACAAATACATTTTTCTTTAATAAATTAATTTCTTTTTGTTTAAATATTTAGATGATTAGTTTTAATTATTATTATATTATTTTGTAAATTAAAATCAATTTAGAATTTAGGATCTTTATTTAATTATTTTTATTCACTAATTTAATTAAATTCACCAAAACCCTAAGAATTTATCTTCTTTCTTTAATAAATTTATTTTTTCTTTTATTCTAACTTAATCTTAATTTTATTATTTTTAGTTAATTATTTTGTTTCAACTAATTAAGTCAAAAACCCTTTTCATGAAAAACCAAACAAAAAGTCACATTTCTACTTACATTTTACATTCTTTCATTTTATCATTATTTTGTAAATTTATTCAAAATTCAATATGGTTGTAATAATTATTTAGATTTAATTTCTTGCAATTCCGCATTTGTAATTTGTACACCCCCTCCCCAAAAATCATGTAATAGCTTAGTATTTTTATTTTCAGCAATTTAAATGCTTTATATACAAATGCTAGTAATTAGGGTTTTATATGGAAAGATAAAAATCAATAAATATTAAACCCTAATCAAAGACAAATCAAGCATGAAAATTAATACACTTGCACACATACACCCCTAGGGTAAATCCACTTGGTTGCCTTACAAAAATGGCGATATTATGCATGTGAGGTATCTTAGAAAAAATAAACAAAAATACAAGATCATAGTTCCTCGATGATGCTATCTATGTTGCCTTTCAAAATGATCTTAGTCCCTTAAAAAAATGCTAAGATATCTTACAACATTGTTGTGATATGGTGGCAGAACCGACTGTTTAAAATGCTAGTTTGCGTTTTGTGTACACAAAATGTCGCGGTAAGCAAGAGTCGCCACCGACTTTTATTTCATCCAACCGGAAAGGAAAAAAGTACAGAAAAAAATCCTTTTTCGAGATATTCTGAGTACGGGGGGTAGATTATAGAAAGGGAAGGTGTTAGCATCCTTTCTATCCATGGTTTTCCATGGGCTCTTAGGTACTTGCTCATCTTTTTAAATTTCTTGTGTATGTGCTTTGTTTTTGAAAAGAGCTTTAACTTCATGATAACCCTTGTATCAGTCCTCAAAGGTGTGACAAAGTTATTTTGAAAATTTGTTTGAAAAGTGTAAGTGTGAAAAGTTTTAATTTTGAGCAAGTACCATAACATCTACCTACTTGTAAAAAGATTGTTTATGTGCTTGTTTCCTTTAGATAGTGATATCCCACTATTGAGAAATAGGTAGCAGCATCGTTGGAGTTGTAAGGGTCAATTCGAAAGGGACGTACGATCACTAAAGCAATGTTAGGATACATTAGTAATAACCCTAGAGTCTTAAGATCATATTCGAGGCAACATTTTCGAGGCAACATTTCTGAGGCAACATTCGAACGGGATATTTGATCTTTTTTAGACAGGAGGGCAACCACTAAGACACCCTACGCTTAATGATCGTTTACCGAAGGCAACCTAAGTGTGAGTATACCTTAAGAGTGATATGCGCGAGTGATCTATTTTCAATTATTTAGTCTTTGCACATTAGGGTTTTCTAACTGGATTAATTTGTCATGCATTCTTGTCATACAACCCTATTAGCATTCATCTAAACTGTCAAATATTTGCGAGAATTAAAATGCGAGAAAATAAATCTACGCTATTACAAGGCTTCGAGGAGGGGGATTAATTACATAGCCAAAAACCAGGGAAAAAACGATAAAAAGGTCCTAGATTAAACTATTACAAACCATGAGCATTTACAGAAATATTGGTATAAATAATAATACGCGCGCGATGAATCAAATGCAGAGCAACTAGGGTTTTGACCCTTGCCTAAATCTAATTGCGATTAGTTAAAAAAAATGTTTTTTTGCTTTGTTTTGTTTATTTAAGAAAAATAAAGGAACCATTAAATTAAAAAAGAAAATCCTAATTCTAATTAATTTTAAATTAATAAAAATAAATTAATTTATTCTAAAACCTATTTTTTGTATTTTTATTTAAGAAAAAGAGCAAAATTGAATTTAATCAAAAGTTTTAACCTAATTTCTATTTTTGATTTTATTTATGAAAACAAATTATAATTTTCCTATTTTAAACTAAATTAAATTAATTTTGATAAAATAAGAACCAATCCTAATTTTTGATGAACTATTGATTTTATATTTTTTGTGAAAAAATGAATTAATTTGTGAATTAAAGAAAATAAAATAAATATTGAAAGATTTTAAAAGAAAACTAAAAGAAAAAGAAAGAAATATGGGCCTGCATTAGCAATGGTGGGGGGTGCTGTTTGAGATCCTGAGGCCAAATAAGCCAAGCTCGTTTTACTTCGTTGGATTCGCTGCACACGTTGACTTAGGGTGCATGATGGACCTTCAGTGAAAGGCGTTAGATCCTGGATAGCTGATGGATCTGACGGTTGGATCTTGATGTCTCATGATGGACTCCAAAGGGCGTGACGTATTGGAACCTATAGAGAAAATCAGAAAAAATGTAAAAGTACCACGCCTGGGGTCGAACCCAGGACATGTACCTTATAGCCTCTCCCTCTAGCCAATTGCGCTGAAACGTTAGTCATGATATTAATGAAATAAATAAAACATGAATGAAAATAAGATGCTAGATCGAGATTAGAAAATAATTGCACGCGTCAACAAGTATGGGCCAATCAGATGGGGTGAGATAAAGTTAGCGTTTGATCCAGCTAATGGAATTATGAGAAACTGCCACGCAGGCTGTTTGACCAGAGACTGGTCAGTCCAACCACCGGAACCGGTGGTTTCCACCGTCTTCTCTGGTGGGTCACCTGCAAATATTAGCCAAATCGAAAAACAAACAATGCCAACTGCCTTAAAAAGATCCCCTAATCATGATTTTGGCCTCTAAATTAACTAATTCCTTATGCATCATCAGATTCTAACTTGGAACCCTAATCACGGTCAACAATGGCATAACGTGATTTTGGGCGTTAGCTTTGCATGTGATACGTCCAAACACACATAAACATCAGTAGAAACACATGTATATGATCAATATGAATTTACATCAAGTATTGCGCGAGTTTTAAGTTAAAGAAGTTTTACCAATGGTGAGACACGGATCTGCTGATTTGAGGATGCTACAAGCCTTGCAAATGGTCTGGTTTCACTTCTGGGAATCTCAGCAAGATGATGGAGCGATTGGAATCGAGGGAAAGAGGTTAACCAAGGTGTTTGAAGATTGCACACTTTGAATTTTTTGAAATTTTCTTTCTCCTCCCAGGCCGGCTGCGTGTGTTCTCTTTTTCTTTAGGGTTTGAAACCTTTATTTATATGTGAGGCCAACAATAGGTTAACATTCTTGGAGCAAATCCAAAGAGATATGGAATTTTCAATTTTGCTTCAAATATCTTTATTTTCAAATATTTCTTTCCCTTTCATATCATGGCACGATTTTTTGTCTATTTTCAGCATATTTGGTCCATCATTCAATGCAAAAAATCAAATCAAATCAAATCCATATTATTTATCTAATTTAATTTGATTTTTCTAATGGTTAGGAAAAAAATAAATCAAATAAATAAGAAAACAATGCATGGATGGTTTTATGGGTCGTGGACTATGTTATGATTGAAGTGCAAGCATAAAAAGTTGGGCCCATTTAGCAAAAAATGCAAATTTGAGCACTTTTGACTTTTGGCAATTTTGCAAAAAAGGTCAACTTGGCCAATGCATAACTTTCTCAATTTTGACCCTAGAAAGGTGTTCCTTGACTTTTTAGAAAGCTTAAGATGTCCTCTAAGCAACCATTTTGGTCTCATCTCCATAGGATCTTCCATGATCATGTATGAAGCTTTGACCCAAAAGGTGTTTTTGTTGACTTTTCAAAATGACCTATAATGTCCAAATTCATATATTTTTGTGAGTGAATATTTAGAACTTGGGAGCTGAAGATGAATTGAAGGTAATTGTATCCTATTCAAGATGAGCTTTGGATGGGTCATTTTTAATAAAGTATGAGAAAGTTATGCTTTGTCAAAGTTGAGTTGACTTTTCCTATAAAACCCTAATTTAGCAACTTTTGGGTTTTGATGAGTTGTGAGCAATCCTTATGAAACATGATCAACCCTTGATCAAATGATGAATGATACTTAAAAATGAGGATGTTGATCAAAAATCTTGAAGTTTGACTGTATGTGGGCCACAATTGACTTTTGACCTAGCACAGTCGATTTTCAGGCCTTTGAGCAATTGACTAAACAAATTTCCTCTGCAAGGCTTGAAACTTGACATGGATGATCTTGAGAACATATTAGGACAATGGTGAGAATTTGGGGTCCTTTGGACTCAAACATCTTGATGCAAAATGAAACCCTAATTTGAGGCAGACTGCCTCAGGAGAGAGTTTGTCTGGTCAACCCTTGGACTTCCTTGAGCCATGGGAGGGAAAATTTTGGGGTACAACAACTGCCCCTGTTCAATCTTCTTAAACCTGAGGATGTAGATTGGCGTGTCTGACTTTCTTGATCTGAAGGTGGAAGATGATTGGATACTAGAGTGCCTAGAAATTTGTACTCGCATGAGGTGATACTTTACTTATGCTTATCGGGAATGGTCTTATAGATGCCATTTGGTAGTTGCTAGAGAATTGTCAGAGATGGGCTTAAAGATGCCATCCGAAGAAGTGTCGATCGCATAAGAGATTCCTTTGCGAGAACCCGTATACCTGTTGTTGAGGAGGACTTCGCTGGGGAATGCTGGTCTCTGTCTTGAGAAAAATAGAGTTTTAGGAGCTTCAGTTGTTCTTTACTCTACTAGGGAATAATTCCGGTTTGGGAAGCGGAAATAAACTACGTGTTTGGTCAGGGTACATGTTGCACCGCGACTTACTGGGGAAATGTGAAATCAATTGTGTTTGATTGGGTCCTGGTCTTACAGTGTTGTGGACTGTTGTCTGGGTATAAGGGAGGTCGAACCCGTTTAGTAAGGTTAGGAGAAGGAACCTGGATAGTAGGGTTACCTCGATATGAAAGCCTGGGTAGTAGGGCTACGATAAGGAACCTGGATAGTAGGGTTACTTCTAGATGAAAGCCTGGATAGTAGGGCTGTGAGAAGGAACATGGATAGTAGGGTTACTTCGATATGAAAGCCTGGATAGTAGGGCTGCGAGAAGGAACCTGGATAGTATGGTTACTTCGATATGAAATCCTGGATTCTAGGGCCATGAGAAGGAACCTGGGTAGTAGGGTTACTTTGAAATGAAAGCCTAGATAGTAGGGCTTATGGGAAGGAACCTGGGTAGTAGGATTACTTTGAGATGAAAGCCTGGATAGTAGGGCCATGAGAAGGAACCTGGGTAGTAGGGTTACTTCGAAATGAAAGCCTGGATAGTAGGGCCTATGAGAAGGAACTTGGGTAGTAGGGTTACCTCGATTGATCATGTAGATTAGTTGACCAGTTTAGTTTCGGGAACTGATTTTTTTTTATTAGCTGTCTGCATATATGACATATATAATTGCTGGAATTGTTGGTGATAACTATCTTTCCTAAAAAGACAACAGGGTTAATCACATGCGATGCATGAAATGCATTGTGAGATGATGTTCCCAAAATAAATGAGATTATGCTAAACATGATATGTGTGCACATGTCATGATGTAGGAACATGTGATGTTAGTTGTGACATATCCGAGTCTGGGAAAATAAATCCCTGACTACTGCTGGAGAATATAGCATTTCTGGCTGTTGTAGAGAATTGTGGTTCTTCTACTTCCGTTGGAGATGGTGAACGGAAATGATTGTGCCATAGATTTGCTCTTTGTTGTTTGTGAATATTCTGACAGGGGGAGACTGTCTGAGGATAACTCTGCGAGGAATAAATCTGTTAGAGAGGAGATACTATGTTGATAGATCTGCCGACTTGGAGAAATAAATCAGCTGGGGATGAACTTATGTTGCTGGTGATAAACAAATTCTGCTTGGGGAAATTTTTGCCGACTCACTCGCGATTGTGAACCTCGGCTGGGGAGAGTTGTGTCCTGTTCGGAAAAGCTAACACCACTGTCTTTGGATACTCCTTACTCTGTGGGGAGTGTATGTACCACTTATCATGTTCTCCAGCTGGCTCTATCCTTGTACCTGATGGGTAGAGTAACTGTAAGGCTTGGACACTTCTTGTTTGTCCCTGTTCCTGGAATTACGAGTAATTGTCTTTTGTTTTTTACGTAACTATTTATGAACAACAATTATTTTCAAATGCATATATCAAAAAATGAATCATTGGACGTTCTGGAAAAACAAAATAGAAAAAGGAAAACAAATCGAAATCTCTTGTGAAAATGAATTGTATTTATTTTGAAGTTGGCCAATAATAGGCGTTTTTGTACAAAGAGGCTGACATCCTAGTAAGAGAACGCCGCCGAAAGATAGAAATTACAATTTGTGTAACAGAAAGAAAAACAGCTATGTGAAACAATCCCATTGGGTTTCAACTCTGCTATTGCCCATATATCTTTGAGCGTCTCATCACTTTGCTGCTTCGTCGAAGGTGGATCAGATTGATTGGTGCCATCTGAGCTTGATAGTCGATACCAAAGTCTGGCTGCGAGGTGATCCAATGAGACATAGTGTTACGCTTTGATCCCTAATTTTTGCCTGGACCGCCCTTTCCGGTTTTCGGCCCACCGGGATACCCTTTTTTGCCCAAGTCGCCCTTTCAGGTTTTCGACTTGCCGGGTGTACAGTTTTTTTTCATTTTCATCCCTTACTTTTGCCCGAACCCTTTTGGTTCGCCGGGAAGCCCTTACTTTTTCCTAAGCCAGTCAACCTAGCGGGTCTTTGATTATGCGTAGTATCTTTTCACTATGTCTGCATTGACGGGGTGAGGAAGGTCGTCACCATCCATGGTGGTTTGAATCATAGCTCCTCCCGAGAAGATGTTCTTAATCACAAACGGCCCTTCGTATGTAGGGGTCCATTTTCCCCTGGGATCACCTTGCGGCAATATGATGCGTTTGATCACTAGATCCCCAACTTGATATTCTTGACGTCTGACTTTCTTGTTAAAATCCTTGATCATCCGCCTTTGATACGTCTGACCGTGACATATAGCAGTAAGTCTCTTTTCATTGATTAGATTCAGCTGATCAAGTCGGGTTTGGATCCAGTCGTCTTCGTTCAAACCTGCATCCTTCATAATCCTGAGAGAGGCTATCTGGACTTCGATGGGTATGACTGCCTCCATACCATATACCAGAGAGTAGGGTGTTGCCCCTGTCGATGTCCTTGCCGAGGTACGGTACCCATGAAGGGCGAATGGTAACATCTCGTGCCAGTCTTTGTACGTCACCGTCATCTTCTGCACAATCTTCTTGATGTTCTTGTTAGCCGCTTCAACAGCCCCATTCATCTTCGGCCGGTAGGGAGAAGAGTTGTGATGATGTATCTTGAACTGTTTGCAGAGTTCAGTAATCATTGTATTATTGAGATTTGTACCATTATCAATGATAATCCTCTCTGGTACACCATATCGACAGATCAGATTGTGTCGGATGAACCGCGCCACGACGTTTTTGGTCACTGTAGCAAAGGAAGTTGCCTCAACCCATTTTGTGAAATAATCAATTGCTACCAGAATGAAGCGATGCCCGTTAGACGCAGTAGGTCTGATCTCGCCGATCATGTCGATGCCCCACATTGCAAAGGGCCAAGGAGCTGTTAAAACATTCAGGGGAACTGGAGGTACATGCACCTTATTAGCATAGACTTGGCACTTATGATAGGTCCGAGAGTGCTGATAACAATCGGCTTCCATAGTGGACCAGTAATATCCTGCCCGTAGGATTCTCTTCGCCATGGTATGACCATTGGAATGAGTTCCGAAGGTGCCTTCATGTAGGTCTGCCATGATCCTTTCTGCCTCGCTCTTGTCTACGCACCACAGTAAGGTTGAATCATGGTTACGCTTATAGAGGATACCATTACTTATGAAGAACTTCGCAGCGAATCTTCTCAGAAACTTCTTATCATTAACAAATTCCCCCTCAGGGTATTCTTGAGCCTCAAGATACCTCTTTACCTCATGAAACCAGGGTTTATCTGCTACCTCTTCAGTCTCAATGTCACAGCAATGTGCGGGTTCGTACAACCTCTCAATGGTAATCTGGGGAGCTTCATTGTCCCACCTGACTTTGAACATAGAAGACATGGTAGCTAACGCGTCCGCTAACTGATTCTCCTCTCTTGGGAAATGCTCAAAGGTTACCTCCTCAAAGTGTGGGAGCAAAGTCAGTACATACTCTTTGTAAGGAATAAGATTCGGGTGCTTCGTATCCCACTCGCCTTTGATTTGACTTATCACCAGAGCGGAATCTCCGAATACACTCAAGAACTTAATCCTCAGGTCAATAGCAGCTCGAAGACCCATGATACATGCTTCATACTCCGCCATATTGCTGGTGCAGTTAAAACATAATCGGGTGGTGAACGGAGTATGACAGCCCTCAGGAGATATAATTACAATGCCAATGCCATTACCTAATCCGTTCGAGGCTCCATCAAAATACATAGAACATCGGGATCCTTCCTTAGGTCCTTCATCTGGTCCAGGTTCTTCGCAGTCGGTCACCAACATGATATTCTCATCCAAGAACTCAAAGTTCATGGACTGATAGTCATCCACGACCTGATGCGCCAAATGATCTGCCAATACACTCCCCTTGATTGCTTTTTGGGTTGTGCATTAGATGTCGTATTCGGTCAAGATCATCTTCCGTCTTGCTATCCTTCCGGAGAGAGCGGGCTTCTCGAAGATATACTTGATCGGATCCATTTTTGATATCAACAAGGTAGTGTGGGTCAGCATATACTGTCTCAGCCGGCGAGCAGCCCATGCCAAAGCGCAGCAAGTTTTCTCGAGCAATGAGTGTCGAGTCTCACAGTCGGTAAACTTTTTGCTAAGGTAGTAAATAGCGTGCTCTTTTCAGCCAGACTCGTCATGCTGCCCCAGCACACCCCCTCATTGAATTGTCCAGCACTGTCAAGTATAATATCAAAGGTCTTCCTTCAACTGGAGGCATCAAAATTGGTGGTTCTTGAAGGTATTATTTGATTCTTTCGAAAGCGATCTGGAATTCATCATTCCACTTTACCACCTGATCTTTCTTCAGCAACTTGAAGATTGGCTCACAGGTAGCGGTCGGATGTGAAATGAACCTGGCCATGTAATTCAGACGTCCCAAGAAACCTCTAACTTCCTTTTCTGTGCGGGGAATCGGCATCTCTTGTATGGCTTTTAGCTTTGCAGGGTCCACCTGAATACCTTTGTCACTGACAACAAAACCCAGAAGCTTACCAGACCTTACCCCGAAGGTACACTTGTTCGGATTCAACCTCAGCTTGTACGTCTTCAACCTGTCAAACAGTTTCTGGAGATGATCAAGGTGATCTTCCTCAGTCTGGGACCTGGCTATCATGTCATCAACATAAACCTCGATCTCATGGTGAATCATATCGTGGAACAAAGTGACCATGGCATGCTGATAAGTTGCCCCAGCATTCTTCAACCCAAAAGGCATTACCTTGTAACAGAAGGTGCCCCACTGTGTAATGAAAGTTGTCTTCTCCATGTCCTCGGGAGCTATCTTGATCTGGTTGTAGCCAGAAAAACCATCCATGAAAGAGAAGATCTTAAGTTGCACGGTTTTGTCGACTAGAACATCAATGTGAGGGAGCGGGAAGTCATCTTTTGGGCTTGCCCTGTTCAGGTCTCTATAGTCCACACACATCTATACCTTACCGTCCTTCTTTGGTACCGGTACGACATTGGAAACCCACTGCGGATAAGAAGTGACAACTAAGAACCCTGCATCGAACTGTTTCATGAATTCTGCCTTGATTTTCTCTGACATTTCAGGGTGCATACGGAGAACTTTCTTCTTTACCGGAGGACAGTCCTCTTTGGTCGGCAGGCGGTGTACCACAATATCAGTGTCTAACCTAAGCATGTCTTCATAGGAGCAGGTGAAGATCTCAACATAGTCGCGTAGCATTTGTGTTAACCGTTGTTCGACACTAGGCTCCAGATTCGCACCTATCTTAACCTCTTTCCTATTTTCCTCTGTACCCAAATTCACTAACTGAACTGGCTCTTCATGAGGTTGTATGGCCCTTTCTTCCTGCAGTAACAGTCTAGCAAGTTCTCCAGGCACCTCACAATCATCTTCACCTTCGTCCTCGGCTTGGTTGATCGGATTTTTGAAGTCATAACTGGCAGTAGCAGAGTCCTTATCAATGGGATCCAGAGTGGATATGGATCTGCATTATGATATGTGAGTGTGTGTAAGAGAATAGCTGTTTTTGATAAAGTGAGAGACAGAAAAGAAAAAACAAGGAGCGCAAAATTTGTGATGCAAGAAACGTCCAATGTTTTATTAATGATATATGAAATGACAAATAATAAGCCCTCACAAGCAAAGCCAAGGCGCCTCGGGAAAGGCATCGGGCCGTAAAGTTTCAAACTGTTTATTACAAATTTTAAAACAAAAGTCAATTACTGTGGAATAAAAGAAACATGTATGAAGTCCTTCGCCGTCCAGTTGTTCAGTCCGCCATTGGTTGTTGGGTAGATCCATCTGTCAATGTCTGAATCTTCTTCATTGTCCTTAATTGCATTAACTCCCCGCTTTCTGATGTGTAGAGGAGGTCTTCCAATCCGTGCGCTCCTAACAGCCTTTTGAGCCCCTGTAGTAAAGCCCAAACCAAATTTGTCAGTTTTGTGAGTGAAATCAGGGAGCTGACCCCAATTGGTACACCCACCTTCTTCAATTGCAGCCCTGGCGTCTTTGAGAGAAGCCATTTTCAACAGAGGTTTTCCGGTAGTAACTTTAGTTGATGCCGAGAACTGAGGGACCTCTTCGAAATTTTAACAAGGCATTTCTATGAATTCCCCGTCCATCTCTATGTAACGAAAGGAGTTGAGATGACTCACCATATACTCTTCTTCACCTCGTACCGTGACAATCTTCCCCTTCACCGGATATTTCAGCATTTGATGGAGTATGGAAGTCACTGCCCCAGCCCTATGGATCCAAGGACGAACCAGCAAGCAAGAATATGATGGTATGATATCCATTACGTAGAAGGTGGACCCAAAGTTCTGAGAACCCACCTTGACAGGGATGTCCACCTCCCCGTGCACCATTCTTTTTGACCCATCAAAAGCCCTTACCACAATGTTACTCGGCTTCAAAATCAAATCTTCACAATCCAGACGGTCTAGCACTTTCTTCGGTAGAACATTCAATGAGGACCCGATATCTACTAGCACATGGGCCATAGTGGTGCCCCTGCACTCGATCGAGACATGCAGAGCATCATTATGATTTCTCCCCTTAGCCGTCAGATCTGCATCTGAAAACCCTAACCCATTGTCAACAGTTAGGCTAGCCACACAATCTTTGAACGGATCTGCAGAAGTTTCCTGCGGCACATGCGCAGTCTTGAGAAACACAATCAAAGCCTTCGCATGGGCTTCAGAACACAATAACAGGGTCAACATGGAGATCTTTGACGGGGTCTTCCCCAGTTGCTCGACCACATTGTAGTCGCTCTTCTTGATAATCTTCAGTATTTCCTCTATCTCTTGTTTAGAGGTTTCTACAATGATTTTCTTAGGTGCCTCCATCCGGGCAGGCTCACCTATGATTTCTTTGCCCCGAGTCCCAGAAGGCTCAGCAGCAGGGGTGACAACTGGGGTAGGAATTGGGACAGTAGTTGGCGTACTAGCAGACGTAATGACAACAGGCTTGTGGATAGTCGGAGGGGAAATCTCAAGAGAAAAGAGTCTTCCACTTCTGGTGACCTTGCTAGCCCCGACAATATTACTGATGTCAGCATCAGCTTCTTCAGTCTGCAGATCTTGCTTTACACCATGGTAATATACATCAGCATCGTAATGCCATGGGATAGCCTTATCTGAGGTATATGGGATGGGACCCAGAGCAGTGATTATTAACGTTGCAATTCTTGGAACTGGTGTAACCCTAACAGGTTTTCTCGAGGAAACCTTGGAAGGATTGGCGGAAATGGTTATGATGGCAATATCTTTATTTGGAACAAACAGAATCATAATCTTCTCAAACAAAATTTCTTTATTATCCATCAGGCGCTGGACACCTGACTTTAATAAATAGCAACCGGAAGGCAGAATTGAACACATGTGGCAACCTTCACCACAACCCGGAAATAAACCGGCCAACAACAAATTCTTCTTAACCGTCATCAAAGGAGTAGAAATTTCTTCTACAGAAGTCACAAACGAATCGGTGTCCACAGCATTGACTCCACGACCATGTTTGGGCATAGGAGCAGTTATAACATTTGGTTTTTCCGGAGCATCAAACTCAATCTCTTTAGCTTCCAGAAAATCTTGCACTTTATTCCTCAGAGCCCAGCAATCGTTTGTATCATGGCCTGGGCTGTCCGAATGGTAGGCGCACCGCACGTTGGGATTGTATCTGGGAGAAGCAGTGTTTGGATTCTTGGGAGCCTCTTTCAAGGTTGCCAAGTTGGATTTTAACAGATGAGGAAGAACTTCAGCCAAAGTCATGTTGATGCGGGTAAACTGTCGTTGTGGTCTTTCTACCCTTTGCTGATTGTTGCGTTCTGGAGCAACCGTGGGTCTTGGTATCACTACAACATTTACTGCTTGATGGTGTTCAGGTCTTCTTTGGCCCCTCGGGCCGTAGACTGCACTAGCGTCCTTCTTGCCGGTAAAAGGCTTCTTTGCTGCACTTGATGAAGCATCCTTCTGTATCTTACCACTTCGGATACTAGCTTCTACTCTCTCTCCGGTCAAAATCAACTCAGTAAACCCAGATGATGAACTGTCGATCAAGTGATTGAAAAATGGACCAGATAGCATCCCTAGAAACATGTCAACCAACTCCCTATCAGACAAAGGGGGTTGGACTCTTCCAGCCAAGTCTCTCCACTTTTGAGAATAGTCCTTAAAACCTTCACTTGCACCCATAAACATACCCTGTAGCTGAGTACGAGTGGGAGCAAGGTCGGCGTTATACTGATATTGCGTGTAAAAAGCAGTAGCAAGGTCTTCCCAGTTTCGGACATTGGCCCCTTCCAACTGATAAAACCATTCAAGCTGAGTCCCTGACAAACTATCTTGAACGAAGTGCACCCACAAATTCCTATCAGCAGTGTGGGGTTGGATCTTTCGGACATACGAGCGGAGATGGAGTTTTGGGCAGGATACTCCATCATATTTAGCAAAAACTGGAGCTTTGAACTTATGATGGATGACCACTCCCGATACCAGTCCCAACTCTCCGAAGTCTAAACCAGGGATTTTCTGAATCTCCATAGCACTCAGACGGTCTTCTAGCTACTTGTACCTATCCTCAGCAGGAGGATATTGCTCATCATCGTAATCCGTATCATTGTCAGAAACTGCTGGACTAGGGTCTTTTACCCTCTCTTGGTTCTCTCCATCCTTGGATGAGGAGGTCAGATCAGCTGGTTGTCTCGACCTTTCTCCAAATCTTCTACCCATGTTCAGAATACCGACCTTCTTCCTCTTCTTCTTCTCTTTCAGAATAAGAGTCTTCAAATCCTCCTGCCCTTTATCCAGACTTATGAACATCTATTGGAATTGGGCGTTCTATGCCTGAAGATCTTTGATAGCTTGATCGGAAGACATTTCTGCTAAAATAAACAGCGAAGAAGATGAGAAATCTGTAAGGGAACCTGTAATGATGTGCATGATAATGGGATGCGCATGTAATGATTTCAAAGAATTTGGGAGATTTAAATTTGCAAACCAAAAAATCAACAAAATTTATTAGATTAACACTTAAAAGGTTCAACAATGCCTTTAAGGCGTTACAAAGAAGTAAAATAAAACAAAACTAGAAAAAGAAAGAAATCAAAAATCCCATGGTTGTTTCCTCTTTGTGCCGATATAGTCATTGATCACTCTTTCTTCCTCGAGCTTCTTGGTGAGCTTAAAAATCTTCCTTTCTTGATCATGGTACTTTTCCCGGTAAGTATCCCGCTTATTCCTCAGCTGAATCCAAGACCTCTGCAACTCCCCAGGATCGGTGGGCATGTAAGGATAGAGAACTGTGTAAGGGATGCCTTCCTCATTGGTAGGTTCCACAATCACTGGTAACACGGCCTCATAGGGCATCCCAAGCTTCTGGGCACGAGCTCGGACCCATTGGAGGTAAGGCTACATAGGAAGGGAAGTCTTTGGTCCCAACTCTTGGGGGTCAGATCTATTCACCATGACCCAAGCTCGTATAAACCTCCGACGATGCTCCTTAACGTCCTCCTTGTAGTCAAATACAATGTCCTCAAGAAGTAACTCATGGGGACCATCTCTCCGAGCACGACCAAATTACCGCGAAGCTAGACAAGGACTGTAAGTTATACCCCCTCTGATTCCAAGCAATGGGACATTAGGGTATCCCCCACAATGGTCAATAACAGCAGTGTATTCCATAGCCCGGGAACACCAAAGAATATATGTATGGGCAAGTGACACTATTCTGTAGGACCAACCCAAACTTTCTTCGATCTTCAGCATAGACTTAGGGAGGTGAGAAATAAACCACCTCGACAGCAGCGACATGCAACACATAAGAGTCCCTCTTCTACTCACGGTACAAGTATAGAGGGCATGCAAGATATCACCCAGCAGGGTAGGCACAGGATTGCGAGAAAGGAAAATCTTAATAGCATTCACATCTACAAAGGAATCCGGATTCGGGAAGAAAACCAAACCATAGATAAGGAGAGCCAAGACATCTTCAAAGGCTTGAAAATCCAAATTATCCCAGAATAGCTGAGCCTGGTCTATCAGAAATTTGGCTAAAAAACCTTCGACCCCGCTTCGTGTTTCCCAATTGGATACTACATCAGCCCGTTTCAAATGCAGAGTTGAGGCAATGTCTTCTGGTCTAGGAACTTCTTCCATACCTGTGAAGGGTACCTGTTCAAGAATGGATATGCTCAATAGGTGAGAGAACTCTTCCAAGGTGGGAACCAGCTAGTAATCTGGAAAGGTGAAGCAACGATGCACAGGATCGAAGAACTGAAAAAGTATGCTCATCATCTTCTCATCAAGATTTGAAGTGACCAGGCTGAGAAGTTGATCGTGTCTCTTGATGAACATAGAAGTCTCAGAAACTCGTGAGGCTGGCTCTTTAAGTTGAGTAGGTATTTGCACAAAGTTGACTCGGATGGTATTTCTGCGTACGGAAGCCATAATCTGCAAAACAGAACAAAGATAAATTCCCTTGGTCTTTGAAATGGTTAGTGTAATGAAGTATGAATGCCATGTTATGATGCATGATGTCATGGTAAACCACATGTATAGCAAACATAGATATTGCAAACACAATCAAATCACACAAAGCCCTTAGGTTTAAGGCTTGCACGAGGTCAAAGGTAGTACCCTCTTGAAGTTAAGTTGGTTTCAACCTGTCCTAGAAAAAGTAACCGGGTTCTAGAGGATCTCAATATCACTGACCATCCTCCATCGGTCATGGTTTCAGCTCACGCAATATTTTCTTGCGGCCGGAACTATCTCGAGAGTATGGTATCAATGAGTGTAGCATCCAGTATCAACCAGTTTTCAGCTTTACACCGAGGCCGGCTATCTCGCTACTTTCTAATGGCCAAGTTGGTCGATTAAAGGTTCTAAGGTCAGTTGATGCTTAACGAAACCACGCATCGGCCCCGTATTCTCCTCGTTTCTCCATAAGGGATACCGATACCAACATATGTGCCACATCAATGTAGCTACTGCTTCAACCGTATCGGTCTATGCCGTACATTTCCCTCACAGTCTATTGCTACTTACCTAAAAGGTGTCCCCAGATCCGGGTTAGGATCTATAGTAACTCCCAAACAAAACCTTTAAAAGTAAAGCAATCAAAGCAAACAAGAGAAGCAATTTATGACGAACTAGATCCTAAGGTATACCCCACTTATTCAATCCCCAGCAGAGTCGCCAGTTCTGTGATACGGTGGCAGAACCGACTGTTTGAAATGCTGGTTTGCATTTTGTGTTTTGTGTTTGCAAAATGTCGCGGTAAGCAAGAGTCGCCACCGACTTTTATTTCATCCAACCAGAAAGGAAAAAAGTACAGGAAAAAATCGTTTTTCGAGATATTCTGAGTACGGGGGGTAGATTATAGAAAGGGAAGGTGTTAGCACCCTTTCTATCCATGGTTTTCCATGGGCTCTTATGTACTTGCTGATCTTTTTAAATTGCTTGTGTATGTTCTTTGTTTTTGAAAAGAGCTTTAACTTCGTGATAACCCTTGTATCAGTCCTCAAAGGTGTGACGAAGTTGTTTTGAAAATTTGTTTGAAAAGTGTAAGTGTGAAAAGTTTTAATTTTGAGCAAGTACCTACTAGCATCTACCGACTCGTAAAAAGATTGTTTTTGTGCTTGTTTCCTTTAGACAACGCTATCCCACTATTGAGAAATAGGTAGCATCGTTGTTGGAGTTGTAAGGGTCAATTCGAAAGGGACGTACGATCAGTAAAGCAATGTTAGGATAAATTAGTAATAACCCTAGAGTCTTAAGATCATATTCGAGGCAACATTTCTGAGGCAACATTTTCGAGGCAACATCTTCGAGGCAACATTCGAACGGGACTTTTGATCTTTTTTAGACAGGAGGGCAACCACTAAGACACCCTACGCTTAATGATCGTTTACCGAAGGCAACCGAAGTGTGAGTATACCCTAAGAGTGATATGTGAGAGTGATCTGTTTTCAATTATTTAGTCTTTGCACATTAGGGTTTTCTAACTGGATTAATTTGTCATGCATTCTTGTCATACAACCCTATTAGCATTCATCTAAACAGTCAAATATTTGCGAGAATTAAAATGCGAGAAAATAAATCTACGTTATTACAAGGCTTCGGGGAGGGGGATTAATTACATAGCCAAAAACCCGGGAAAAAACGATAAAAAGGTCCTAGATTAAACTATTACAAACCATGAGCATTTACAGAAATATTGGTATAAATAATAATACGCGCACGATGAATCAAATGCGGAGCAACTAGGGTTTTGACCCTTGCCTAAACCTAATTGCGATTAGTTAAAAAAATGTTTTTTTGCTTTGTTTTGTTTATTTAAGAAAAATAAAGGAACCATTAAATTAAAAAATAAAATCCTAATTCTAATTAATTTTAAATTAATAAAAATAAATTAATTTATTCTAAAACCTATTTTTTGTATTTTTATTTAAGAAAAAGATCAAAATTGAATTTAATCAAAAGTTTTAACCTAATTTCTATTTTTGATTTTATTTATGAAAACAAATTATAATTTTCCTATTTTAAACTAAATTAAATTAATTTTGATAAAATAAGAACTAATCCTAATTTTTGATGAATTATTGATTTTATATTTTTTGTGAAAAAATGAATTAATTTGTGAATTAAAGAAAATAAAATAAATATTGAAAGATTTTATAAGAAAACTAAAAGAAAAAGAAAGAAATATGGGCCTGCATTAGCAATGGTGGGGGGTGTTGTTTGAGATCCTGAGCCCAAATAAGCCAGGCATGTTTAACTTTGTTGGATTCGCGGCACACATTGACTTAGGGTGCATGATGGACCTTCAGTGAAAGGCGTTAGATCCTGGCTAGCTGATGGATCTGACGGTTGGATCTTGATGTCTCATGATGGACTCCAAAGGGCGTGACGTACTTGAACCTATAGAGAAAATCAAAAAAATGTAAAAGTACCATGCCTGCGGTCGAACCCAGGACATGTACCTTATAGCATCTCCCTCTAGCCAATTGCGCTGAAACGTTAGTCATGATATTAATGAAATAAATAAAACATGAATGAAAACAAGATGCTAGATCCAGATCAGCAAATAATTGCACGCGTCAGCAAGTATGGGCCAATCAGATGGGGTGAGAGAAAGTCAGCGTTTGATCTAGCCAATGCAATTATGAGAAACTGCCATGCAGGGTGGTTTACCAGAGACCGGTCAGTACAACCACCGGAACCGGTGGTTTCCACCGTCTTCTCTGGTGGGTCACCTGCAAATATTAGCCAAATCGAAAAACAAACGATGCCAACTGCCTTAAAAAGATCCCCTGATCACGATTTTGGCCTATAAATTAACTAATTCCTTATGCATCATTAGATTCGAACATGGAACCCTAATCACGGTCAACAATGGCATAACGTGATTCTGGGCATTAGCTTTGCATATGATACGTCCAAACACACATAAACATCAGTAGAAACACATGTATATGATCAATATGAATTTACATCAAGTATTGCGCGAGTTTGAAGTCAAAGAAGTTTTACCAATGGTGAGACACGGATCTGTTGATTTGAGGATGCTACAAGCCTTGCAAATGGTCTGGTTTCACTCCTGGGAATCTCAGCAAGATGATGGAGCGATTGAAATTGAGGGAAAGAGGCTAACCAAGGTGTTTGAAGACTGCACACTTCTTTGAATTTTTTGGAATTTTCTTTCTCCTCCCAGGCCGGCTGCGTGTGTTCTCTTTTTCTTTAGGGTTTGAAACCTTTATTTATATGTGAGGCCAACAATAGGTTAACATTCTCGGAGAAAATCCAAAGAGATATGGAATTTTCAATTTTGCTTTAAATCTCTTTATTTTCAAATATTTCTTTCCCTTTCATAGCATGGCACGATATTTTTTGTCTATTTTCAGCATATTTGGTCCATCATTCAATGCAAAAAATCAAATCAAATCAAATCCATATTATTTATCTAATTTGATTTGATTTTTCTAATGGTTAGAAAAAAAAATCAAATAAATAAGACAACAATGCATGGATGGTTTTATGGGTCGTGGACTATGTTATCATTGAAGTGCAAGCATAAAAAGTTGGGCCCATTTAACAAAAAATGCAAATTTGAGCACTTTTGACTTTTGGCAATTTTACAAAAAAGGTCAACTTGGCCAATGCATAAATTTCTCAACTTTGACCCTAGAGAGGTGTTCTTTGACTTTTTAGAAAGCTTAAGATGTCCTCTAAGCAAACCTTTTGGTCTCATCTCCATTGGATCTTCCATGCTCATGTATGAAGCTTTGACCCAAAAGGTGTTTTTGTTGACTTTTCAAAATGACCTATAATGTCCAAATCCATATCTTTTTGCGAGTACATATTTAAAAATTGGGAGATGAAGATGAATTTTAGGGAATTGCATCCTCTTCAAGATGAGCTTTAGATGGGTCATTTTTGATAAAGTATGAGAAAGTTATGCTTGGTCAAAGTTGAGTTGACTTTTCCTACAAAACCCTAATTTAGCAACTTTTGGGTTTTGATGAGTTATGAGCAATCCTTGATGAACCATGATAAAACCTTGATCAAATGATGAATGCTACTTCAAAATTAGGATGTTTACCAAAAATCTTGAAGTTTGACTGTATGTGGGCCACAGTTGACTTTTGACCTAGCATAATCGATTTTCAGGCCTTTGAGCAATTGACTGAACAAATTTCCTCTGCAAGGCTTGAAACTTGACATGGATGATCTTGAGAAAATATTAGGACAATGGCGAGCATTTTGGGTCCTTTGGACTCAAACATATTGATGCAAAATGAAACCCTAATTTGAGGCAGACTGCCTCAGGAGAGAGTTTGTCTGGTCAACCCTTGGACTTCCTTGAGCCATTTGAGGACCTCACTTGACATGTATTTGAGGAATATGAGAGGTCAAATTTTGGGGTACAACAATTTCTAATCATGGTTATACGATGACCCATTCCCGTCCCTTTTACATCCAAAGATAGGGTTACTTACCAAATCATTGGTAAGATAACAATGTCAAAGGAAAGAGGAAATGAATATGAAAGACTTTTGAGTAAGTAGAATGTTCCTAGTTACTTGATCAATTTCAAAACCAAAACATCCTTTGTATTTTCAAAACAAACACCAACACTTTCAAAAACATATTTCAAAACTTGAAAACATTTTCAAAAGATCAAACACTTTGTATACATTCTTACGAACGAGGATCATTACAAAGTTTGCCTAAATAATGGCATCTTTACAAAATACTTTCAAAAACCACACAAAAGAATATTTTCAAACAAAAGCAGGCGATCTAGCAAGTAACTAAGAGCCCATGGAAAACCATGGATGAAAAGGGTGCTAATACCTTCCATTTTCATAATCTATCCCCCGAACCCAATAAACAATCTCAAAGGTCTTTCCTGTGCTTTTGCAGCTTTCCTTTGGGATAAAAGAAAAGTCGGTGGCGACTCTTGCTAACCGCAACATTTATGATCAAACGCAAAACAACCAAGTCAAGTATCCCACTATATCACACTTGTATATTAGGGTTGGAAGCTACCATTGATCTAAGAATCAAACACCTCAAAGTATTTGGAGACTCTGCACTAGTCATATACCAAGTCAACGGCGAATGGGATACTAAACTTCCCAAATTGATTCCATACCAGGATCATGTTTTAAAGTTGGTTGCGAAATTTATGGAGATCACTCTCAGTCACATCCCATGAGAAGAAAACCAAATGGCGGACGCTCTGGAAACTCTATCAGCTATGTTCAAAGTAACTTGGCCAAATCACGAACCACGCATCACAATCAGACATTTTGAAGAGCTGGTGCACTGCATTGCTATTGAAAAAGGACCGGATGACAAGCCTTGGTTTTATGACATCAAGAAGTACCTTGAAAAGAAAGAATATACAGAAAATGCCTCTATCATTGACAAGCGAACTCTACGGAAATTATCCTCGAATTTTTTTGAGTAATGATGTGTTATACAAAAGAAACTATGATATGGTACTACTCAGGTGTGTGGAGAAGAAGGAAGTAGATACGCTCATGACAGAAATCCACGAAGGTACTTTTGGAACTCATACAAATGGGAACGCCATGGCTAGAAGGATTCTGCGAGCAGGGTATTATTGGTTAACGATGGAAGCCGACTGTTACCACTATACAAAAACATGTCACAAATGCCAAATCTACGCCGACAAAATAAATGTGTCACCAACTCCGCTGAATGTCATGAGCTCTCCTTGGCCGTTCTCAATGTGGGGAATTGATATGATTGGCATGATTGAGCTGAAAGCATCCAACAGACACTGCTTCATACTAGTAGCCATCGATTACTTCACCAAATGGGCAGAAGCGGCATCCTACGCCAATGTGACAAGCCAAGTGGTTACGTGATTCATCAAGCAGAATCTCATATGTAGATACACGGTTCTAAGCAGGATAATTACAGACAATGAATCTAATTTGAACAACAAGATGATGAAGGAACTATGATATAATTTCAAAATCGAGCATCATAACTCCTCGCCATATAGACCCAAGATGAATTGAGCAGTCGAGGCAGCCAATAAAAACATTAAGAAGATCATTCAGAAAATGGTGACGACATACAAAGATTGGCACAAAATGCTCCCCTTTTCCCTACATGGCTATCGCACCTCCGTACACACATCTATAGACGTGACTCTTTTCTCTCTAGTATATGGCATGGAGGAAGTACTTCTAGTTGAAATATAAATATTGTCACTTCGGGTTTTAATGGAAACGAAGCTGGAAGAAGCAGATTAGGTTCAGACGCACCTCAACCAGCTCAACCTAATCAAAGAAAAGCGCTTGACAGCTCTATGCCATAGTCAATTACATCAGAAGCGGATGAAGATGGCCTTTGTCAAGAAAGTACGTCCTCAAATATTCAAAGAAGGGGATTTAGTACTCAAAAAGATTTTATTACCTCGCCTTGATTCACGTGGTAAACGTACACCCAACTACGAGGGCCCATACGTAGTAAAAACAACATTCTCCGATGGTGGTATCATCCTCACAACAATGGAAGGGGAAGAACTATCGCATCTGGCAAATTCAGACGCAGTCAAAAAGTACTATGTATAAAAATCTCGCTAAGCCCAGACCCTAAACGAATGACTTAGGAAAAAAGGAGTGTCTCGATGGATCGAAAACCCTAAAGGGAGATCTAGAAAAAAATTAGGGACATATAAAAAAAACTATCTCGGTGGATTGAAAACATGAAAAGGCAATCCAGGAAAAAAATACGGATCTCATTCAGAAAAAATAACAAAAAGACTGCGATCTAAGAACTGTAATCTATGAACCACAACTATAGCCACAAAAGGGAGAGAGAAGTTCGAATCATAGGACTCAGAAGCAAGGAAGATTGAGACTATCAAAAGGATATTGGGTAAAAAGAAGTAGCAGTTATAATTTCATTTCCATTAACGGTCTTTATCAAAACTTTCTATAATTATCTCTTTCTAGGGATTGCATCTTGTACGCTCGCCTATTTCAGAGGCATACTTATCAATAAAAATACTAAAGTTTTTCTTGAAAATCGTGTTTTTTCTTTTTAAACTTGTTTTCAAACTAATGCTATTATTCTTTGCGACTATTGTTTGAAATTAGTTCAAAGGGTATACAAATAAAAGCACTTAATAAAGCATCAAAAAAATCTTCGGTTAGGGAAATATCAAAAGAAAATCCATGCTAAGCATCAGTAATTACGCTTATTTTTCATGTTTGCACCCTATTCCTACACACCTACACCTGTATAATACAAATATCAAGCTCTAAATGATACTCTATCAGGTTCAAAGTAATTCACAAAAACACACAATGTCAGGGAGTTGGTAACTCGAAACCAATGGTTTAAGGGAGATAGTATCAAAAACATTTTTGAATTACATTTTGGGGAATATACACACACTTTTGCACATATGGGGCATGCACATACACGCAATGTATACTCTGGGTTTCATACTAAGCTAAGGTATCATACATATACATCATGCATGACATTCCTCAAAACATACGTTGGACAAAATCAATATCTCTTGGCCCATCAGATTTTCACCTTAATTGAAAAACAAACAACCAGCAAATGACCAATCTCACCTTTGATTCAACTATCTAAGGTTTGATTATAAAAACACACTTCCTATACAAATATGACTCATTGACTAAGACTCCAGGCAGCAATGTGCTTTGCTCCACTTTACCATTTAACTCGTCACCTAAGACTCCATGAAGTGATGTGTTTTTTACAACATAGTTCATTGCCTAAGACTCCATGCCGCAATGTTCGAAATCCAAATATGAATCATTGCCTAAGACTCCATGTAGCGATGTGTTTTCCTCTCCTTTACCCATTACCTAAGACTCCATACAGTAATGCGCGACACCCCCAATATAACCCATTGCCTAAGACTCCATGTAGCAATGTATTTCTTTGAGATATAATTCATTGCCTAAGGCTCCATGCAGCAATGTTTGAAATCCAAATTTAACTCATCGCCTAAGAGTTCATGAAACAATGTGTTTTCTTCTTTACAATTTAGCTTATTACCTAAGACTCCACACAATGATGTGCAAAATCCGTAAACATAACTCATTGCCTCAGTCTCCAAGCAGCCATGCGTTATCAAGTGTTGTTTTATTCATCCCCTAGGTTGGGATGAATAGCCAAAATTAAACCCAAACTTACCATATTGGTATCTCGAGCATTGATTAATCATACTCTTTCTTCTACTCAAACTCTAGTAGGATTATACATCGTCATCTTTACCTATCCCTTTATACAAGTTCTGGTAGGAAGATAAATCATCATCTTTATCTATATCTTTATTCAAATACTGGTAAGCGATACATCATCAGCTTTTCCTATCTTTCCCAAAACTTTTAAGGGTATGCTATATCAGTGTAATTACAAATATTCAATAAACTTCCGACCAGGACACACGAGACCTGCGTATTCTTGTGCTATTTAATCGAAAGATAATTAAATAGGGCAGTTGTCGTACCCCAAATTTGCCCTACCTTTAGGGTTATATTTAAGTTTATCACACTGTATAATTTTCAAAGTAAAGAGATGGAGGAAGAGGTGTTTCAACTTAAAAATGGATCATCAATATCTAATGACCCATTTATAAGAATCCAAATCAACAAAGGGGTGTATCCTAATGTAGGGGAGTGGACTTTATAAATAATAAAGGCCCACTTGTTTGGTTGGACCATTTGTAGGGCATGTCAGCCAACGTCCCATTAGGTTCTAAGATAAAAGGTTATTTCAAAGGAGGGGTACGATTTCAATTGTGGAGGTATGAATGAAAGGCCCGTTAAGCCTGTTCAACTGGCCCATTTATCTCGATTGTTGAAAAAGGGGGGTGTACGTTTTTATTAGTCCATAATAAATCATTTTTTTGAAAGCCCGGACAAGTGGTTGCAAAATGGGCCCATTCGGTTTATTTTGAGAAAAAAAACTGTTTTAAACATTATTATTAAACAATTACTTTTATTTATTACAATTATTTTTATTAAATATTTTTATTACAAATTATTTCTAAAAAAATATTTTTGTTATAAACGTAAATATTATGTTTTGTAAAAAATTGTTTGATCAAAAAAGGGGGAATCCATTTCGAAGCCCAAGAAGATAGGCCCAATTCGTATCAGACAAAAAAAAGTTTGTTGTAAGGGAGAAAGTGCAAAATCCGAAACGAGTGCTGGATCTTCTACTGGGAAGTTCAAGGCCCAACGTCAAGAAATGAATGTCGGGTGAGGAAAAAAATAATGGACAGTCCAAGGCCCAAATCTAAAACAGATATTGTGCAGATTTGATTGAAAAATAATGCAATTAAAACAACTACTGTATCAATCACGCGAAGAAAGAGCACGTTTTAATTCAATAAACAATTACTGTATAGATCTAAGAAAAAAATGCAGGTTTAACAGATCTAAAAAGGAACAAATCATAATTTCAATTTTTTATTACAATCAAATCTCAGAATATACATAATTTCAATCAAAATCAGTCAAATGTTACAACCAAATCGAATCGAATCGAATCAGTATCTTACAGAAGCAAATCAATTACAAGCAATTCCAATCCCTTATTTCCCTAATCTAAGCCCTAATAAAAAAATCTGTAACAACATTTCTAAATATGTAAATCAAAAACCCTATAAATACCTAAAGCTAAGAAAACATATGGTGTAAGTGTTTGTTTGCAGCAATTTTGGTAAAATAATGCTTTGATAATGTTTTTCTAAATGTTTTGACATTTGGAGAAAACTGTTTTGAATGATGTCAAAGCAGATGTCTTGACATCTACCTCCTGAGCTGAACGCAACTCACATCCGTTTATGTTTTCTGTTTCTTGTTTTCATGCGTGCCATAATTCAGGATTTGTGACTCATAGGCTGCGAAAAAATGGAGGAATATTTTTCTATTTGAATTATCCTTATAGATTATATCTTGTCCTGTTTTCATGGAAATATTCAAAAGATTGGAATATTTGTTTTTCAGCCCAAGCCCATTACTGCGCCTTTATAAGGACTTGCTTCCTTATTCATTCAACTGCAACTTTTAAAGAAAAATACCTTCTTTCTGTTTTAGAAGTCTAATTATTTTAATTGTCACACACTCTAGTATTGATTTAATAATTGAGTTGTTATTTGAGTTGTTAATTATGGATCATTCATAAGCTTTTAAGTATTGAATGATTGAAGTCTTTAAAACTTAATATTTCTGTAGTTCTTCACTGTAAGTGATTGAAGGGATTTGAGGAGGGTCTCATACCTAGGTGTGTCTTAGGTAAAAGTATAGCACGGGTAGTGATTAAGTGATTAGATCATAAATTGGTTTTTTACTGAGGGTCTATGAATTGATATTATAAAATGGACTTGACCCTGGCTTGGTAGCTCCCAGAGTAGGTATTGTTGTACACTAAACTGGGTTAACAATCCCTTGTGTTTTTACTGTTTTACTTTTGTTGCATTTTACATTGTCCTCTGGTATTTGTATGGTGACATCTCCTTCGACATCTCATATCTGATACCAGAATTTCAATTGGTATCAGAGCAGGCATCCTGCTCTGTATCCAGGTGAGATCTAGGGAAGATACTTTCTAGTACTATGGACAAGGAAGGAGGATTTGTGAACAGACCACCCATTCTGGATGGAAGTGATTATGACTATATGAAACAACGTATGGTGGCCTTCTTAAAGTCATTGGACATCAGAGCTTGGAAAGTTGTTTTAAAAGGATGGAAACACCCTGTCAAATTGGGAGAAAATGGAGAACCTACTTTTGAGTTAAAACCGGAAGAAGATTGGTCTAAAGAAGAAGATGAAATTCCTCTTGGAAATTCTAAACCCTTGAATGCTATATTCAATGGAATTGACAAGAACTTTTTCAGATTAGTTAACACATGTGAAGTAGCTAAAGATGCATGGGGAATTCTTCAATCTACCCATGAAGGCACATCCAAAGTTAAGATGTCAAGACTTCAGTTTCTCACCACAAAATTTGAGAATTTGAGAATAAAGGATGATGAAAGTATTAATGACTTCCATATGAACATTCTTGAAATTTATAATGCATCCAATTCTTTAGGAGTGAAAAAATACCTGAAGACAAATTGGTGAGAAAGATGCTCATGTCTCTTCCCAAGAGATTTGATTTGAAAGTGATTGATATAGAAGAAGCTCAAGAGATTGATAAAATGAAAGTGGATGAACTTATTGGATCCCTTCTGACATTTGAATTAAGCATCAATGAAAGATATGAAAAGAAGAACAAAAGCATAGCCTTTGTATCAAATACTGAAGATGAAGAGGAGGACTGTGATCTGGATACAGATGGAGGAATATCAAATGCCTTAGATATGCTTGGAAGACAGTTTAAAAAAGTGATAAAAATAATAGATAGTGTGATACGGTGGCAGAACCGACTGTTTGATACTGGTTTGCATTTTTTGTTCGCAAAATGTCGCGGTAAGCAAGAGTCTCCACCGACTTTTATTTCATCCAATTGAAAAGGAAAAAAGTACAGAAAAAATCCTTTTTCGAGATGTTTCTGAGTACGGGGGGTAGATTATAGAAAGGGAAGGTATTAGCACCCTTTCTATCCATGGTTTTCCATGGGCTCTTAGGTACGTGCTCATCATTTTAAAAATTTCTTGTGTTTGTGCTTGCTTTGAAATTTTTTTGTTTTACTTCGATTTAACCCTTGCGTCTGTCTTCAAGAGTGTTACGAAGTCGTTTTTGAAAACTTTGTTTGAAAAAAGTGTAAGTGTGAAAAGTTTGTTGTTTTGAGCAAGTACCTAACAGTTATCTACCTACTCGAAAAAATATTGTTTCTATTCTCGTTTCCTTTATACAGCGCTATCCTACTATTGAGAAATAGGTAGCACCGTTATTGGAATTTGTAAGGGTCAATTTGAAAGGGACGTAATGGTCATTGAAGGCAACATGTAAGGATACCTTAGCATTTCGAAGGGACTGTCATCATATATTCGTAGGCAACATCGAGGGACAAGATCATATACCGTAGGAAACTTCGAGGGACATCGAGGGACCATGATCTTTATGATGATTTTAACCGGGGGTCTTTGCTAAGGGTATCCCTATGTTCGAGGGACATGACCATTATTTTCCGAGGCAACCAAGTGAGTAGTACCCTAGGAGTGAATATGTGCATATGATTTGTTTCAGTTATTTAATCTTTGCACAATTAAGGTGACCTACTGTTTTAATTTTCAATTAGTCTTTCCATACAATCCTATTAACATACATCTAAGCAGTTTATAATTTGCGAAAATAAAATGCAGAAAGTTTAAAGTCCTAGCTATTACAAGGCTTTTGCAGATACATAATTATTTTGGACTAAAAATAAAAATGCGGAATTTAAACCCTAATTACTATTACAACCCGAAAGCAATTATATAATTAGAAAAAATGCGAGAAAAGATAAATCTACGTTATTACATTGATAATGCGACCTATACAATTTTTCTAGAAATTAAAATGTAAAAGAATAAATAAAAATAAATTAAAGAAAAAATTAAAACTTAAAATTCTAAATTTATGTTTTTGGTGTTTTTTTTTTGTGAAAAAGTGATTTAGGATAATTAATTAAATAAACCTAAAAAGACCTAATTAATTTTAATTAGTAAAATATTTTAATTTTGAAAAAAAGTTAATTAAAATACCTAAATCCTAATTAATTTTAATTAAATAAAAAAAGGTTAATTTTGAAAAAAAAGTTAAAAAAATATAAAATTAATTAACCTAAAAATTAAATTAGGTTTTTTGTGTAAAAAAAAGGTTTGTGAAAAAAGTTTTGTGATTAAGTGAATTTAAGATTGAAAAAGACAAATTGTTTAGAAACCAAAAACAAACAATAAAATTAAAAACCTAAAATTAATTATTCGAGTTTAGGAGGAAAAATAAAAGGTTTGCGAAAAATGTTAAGTTTTATGAAAAAAAATTTAAACAGAAAGAATAAAAATAGGTAAAAGAATAAATAGAAAGGAAGAAAATCAAAATCAATAGGGGTGGTTGTTGAACCCACGCCCTTAACCTTCTCAGGATGTCTGCCTTGTCATGCATTGGTGCCATGTGTTAGTTGTTCTGTTTTGGCCATTTGTGTTTTGGCCTCAACGTTCTGTAATGAACCTACATGAGATCCTGTCTAAATCTGCAGTGTTGAATCTCATGAACACATTAAATAAATTACTATATATCATGAAATACAAATAAAGTCAATATATGAAAAAATTTAATGTTAAAACTGATATGGCATGTATGAATGATTATACCCTTTTGATCATGGAGATCAAACCAGCCTTACCCTTACTGGAGAAGTAGTGAGATGTGGGTTTGTAACAGGGATGGCTTGTTTGTAGTGAGATGGAGATTTGTAATAAGGATTTTAAGGTTTTAGGGTTCTTGAAAGAATTTGATATTCTGACAGCGTGTGGCAAAGTCTTTTTTTTCTTTCTTTTTCTCTTTTGTTTGTGTGAAAAGAATGAGATTATATAATAGAAATTAGAGAGAAAAAATGGGCTTTGAATGTGCAATTGGGCCTCCAATATTCACTTGAGTTCGTCACGTTCCAGGAAAAATTGCAGGGACTTAAGTGCAATTTTTGAAGTTGAAATGTGAAAAGAAAATGTAGCTGATATCGAGAACTAACTCCTATCCGAAAATAGGCTCAATCAGATAAATGGTGAATTAGTTATGAATTTTTGAAGTTTCAGCTCAGACAAACTTATTTTGGGCTCCAGTGTCGACTCTGACACGTTCTTCAATAAAAAACTGGTATTGATCGGAGTATAATTCGGTCTCGACTTTTGAATAAAAGTTGTAGATCTCTGAGTCCGTGACCTTGTGTAAAAATATGAGCCCAATCCGATAAAAATTGACCGAGTTATGAATTTTCGAAGTTTCGACCCAGATAAAATAATATTCAGCATTCAGGATTTTCGGCGCGTCACGCGTACTCTGAGGAAAAAATGAAGGCCTTTTGGATACCGTTCGAACTCAATACCTTATGTGAAAACTTAGCCAACTCAATTTGTGAAATTTTGGCGTCAGAACCAGCTCGATACGATGAAAATCGACCAAGTTATGATTTTCTGAACATGACGCAAATAAACTTGTCACAAATTTTCTGTACGAAAATACTTGATAAATCCGCATTTTTGAAGACCTTCTGATCAAAATTGGCTTCCATCCGTGAGAGATGAAAACATAGATGACGTCAATACGGAATTTTGGCCACCGGAACGGGTTCAAAACGAGCCACGATCTTCAAGTTATGAATTTTTTAGCACGTAAAAACTGCACTTTCAACACACTTTTTCATCATATTCCTTTGAGAAAACTCACATTCGGATACCTTCTTTAAAGAATTGACTCTTGATCCAAACCTGAATTTGAGAATATGTTATCAGAGGTATCTTGGCGAAAGAACACCTGAATATAACGCGTCGGGTTGGACTTGTGAATCTTTGAACCCCGAATCGTTGCAAAACAGCGAACCGATCTTCACACAGAAAATACTCTGAGAATATCCATTGACGAAATAAACGTCACTTGTAACCTGAAGAAGCTTGATAAATATACCTTTATTCCATAACCATAAAACCAATAATATGTGTGTATGAAAAGAGGGCAAATTTTGGGGTACAACAGCTGCCCCTGTTCAATCTTCTTAAACCTGGAGATTTAGATTAGCTCGTCTGTCTTTCGTGATCTGAAGGTGGAAGATGATTGAACACTAGAGTGCCCAGAAATTTGCACTCGTCTGCAATGATGCTTGACTATGTAGGTAGTATCGGGAATAGGCTTACAGATGCCATTTGGAGGAGATGACGGGAGGTCACCAGAGATGGGCTTAAAGATGCCATCTAGAGGATGTTGATTTCCCGAGATATTCCTTTGATGAGAATTCCTGTTCCTATCGTTGAGGAGGAATCTGCTGAGGAATGTTGGTCTCTATCTTGGGAGAAATAGAATTTTAGGAGCTTCAGTTGTCCGTTAATCTACTGGGGAACTAACTCCGGCTTGAGGAAGCGGAAGTGAACTGCGTATCTAGTCGTGTATAGGCTGCATCGCGACCTTCTAGGGAAAGGTGACACCAATCGTGTTTGATAGGTCCAAGTCTTACAGTGTTGTGGACTTCTGTCTGGAGATAAGAGAAAAGAAACCTGGATGGTAAGGTTATTAGAAGGAACCTGGATAGTAGGGCTTATGGGAAGGAACCTGGGTAAGGTTGCTTCGTGAGGAGTTTGGATAAAACTGCATCTGAACCGAGAAGGAACCTGGGTAAGGTTGCTTTGTGAGTAGTTTGCATAAAATTGCATCTGAACCGAGAAGGAACCTGGGTAAGGTTGCTTTGTGAGGAGTTTGGGTAAAACTGCATCTGAACCGAGAAGGAACCTGGGTAAGGTCGCTTTGCGAGGAGTTTGGGTAAAACTGCATCTGAACCAAGAAGGAACCTGGGTAAGGTTGCTTTGCGAGGAGTTTGGGTAAAACTGCATCTGAACCGAGAAGGAACCTGGGTAAGGTTGCTTCAGGATGAGTCTGGGTAAAACTGCATCTGAACCTAGAAGGAACCTGGGTAAGGTTTCTTTGCGAGGAGTTTGGGTAAAAATGCATCTGAACCGAGAAAGAACTTGGGTAAGGTTGCTTTGTGAGGAGTTTGGGTAAAACTGCATCTGAATCGAGAAGGAACCTGGGTAAGGTTGCTTTGTGAGGAGTTTGGGTAAAACTGCATCTGAACCGAGAAGGAACCTGGGTAAGGTTGCTTTGTGAGGAGTTTGGGTAAAACTGCATCTGAACCGAGAAGGAACCTGGGTAAGGTTGCTTTGTGAGGAGTTTGGGTAAAACTGCATCTGAACCGAGAAGGAACCTGGTTAAGGTTGCTTTGCGAGAAGTTTGGGTAAAACTGCATCTGAACCGAGAAGGAACCTGGGTAAGGTTGCTTCAGGATGAGTCTGGGTAAAACTACATCGGGAAATTGTAAGGAGGAACCTGGGTAAGGTTGCTTCAGGATGAGTCTGGGTGAAACTACATCGGGAAATTGTAAGGAGGAACTTGGGTAAGGTTACTTCAGGATGAGTCTGGGTGAAACTACATCGGGAAATTGTAAGGAGGAACCTGGGTAAGGTTGCTTCAGGATGAGTCTGGGTGAAACTACATCGGGAAATTGTAAGGAGGAACCTGGGTAAGGTTACTTCGGGATAAGTTTGTGTAAACCTACATCGGGACCGAGAAGGAACTTGGGTAAGGTTGCTTCGGGATAAGTCTGTGTAAAACTTCAGGAGGAACCTGGGTAAGGTTACTTCGGGATAAGTTTGTGTAAAACTTCAGGAGGAACCTGGGTAAGGTTACTTTGAGATAAGTTTGTGTAAAACTTCAGGATGAACCTGGGTAAGGTTACTTTGGGATAAGTTTGTGTAAAACTTCAGAGTGAACCGGGGTAAGGTTACTTTGAGATAAGTTTGTGTAAAACTTCAGGAGGAACCTGGGTAAGGTTACTTCGGGATAAGTTTGTGTAAAAATTTAGGAGGAACCTGGGTAAGGTTACTTTGAGATAAGTTTGTGTAAAACTTCAGATGAACCTGGGTAAGGTTACTTTGGGATAAGTTTGTGTAAAACTTGAGAATGAACCGGGGTAAGGTTACTTTGAGATAAGTTTGTGTAAAACTTCAGGAGGAACCTGGGTAAGATTACTTTGTGATAAGTTCGTGTAAAACTTCATTCAGAAATATATGAGAAAGGACCCGTGTAAGATTTTTCAGGATAAACCCGTGTGAAGCTGCATTTAGGAGAAACCCATGTAAGATTTCTTCGTGACGAACCCGTGTAAAGATGCATTTGATCGTGCAGATAATTACTCTGTTTAGTTTCCAGAGTTAATCTTGAAATTGCTGGAAGTTGTTGATGATAACCATCTTTCCTGAAAAGGTACATGATTAATCGTATATGTTGCATGACATGCATTGTATGATGATGTTCTCAAAATAAATGAGATTATGCTGTATGCAATATGTATGCGCACGTCATGATATATGAACATGAAATGCTATTGTGGCACGTCCGAGTTTGGGAAAATAAATCCATGACTGTTGTTGGAGAGTGATGAGTTTCACTCGCTGGGGATAACAACCGAAGATGATTTGAGAATAACTTGGACGGAGAATAATTCCGCTGGAGAATAAACTGGCGAGAAAAAAAAGACTCTGTTGGGAAGAGATACTCTGTCAGAAGATCCGTTGATTTGGAGCAATAACCTCGGTTGGGGATGAATTACCGTTGCTGGCGATGATGAACTATGTCGGGGATAAAATTTCTGTCTGTGGAAGAAATAAACTCCACGGGGGATGGTCTTCCATTGTTGGTGAAAGATGAACTCTGCTTGGGGAGAATTAACACCACTGCTTTTGGATATTTCTTACTCTGCAGGGAGTGTAGATGTTACTGGGACGCGTGCTGAGGATATGACAATGACTTCGCATCAAGACTTTTCTGCCCCTGTACCTGCTGGAGAAAGCGCCTGCGGAGGCCTTGTAGATTGATTGTCATCCCAACTTATGAGGTGCTTGGTAACTACCGATCAGAATGATAAGTCTTCTACTGATAGGAAAGTGACAAGATAACGGGACATAGTCGTACGCTTTAATCCCTAACTTTTGCCTGGACTATCTTTTCAGATTTTCAGTCCACCGGGATACCCTTTTTTTCCCAAGCCGCCTTCTCAGGTTTTCGACTTTCTGGGTGTACAAATCTTTTTTTTGTGTTTATCCCTAATTTTTTCCCGAACCTTTTGGTTCGCCGGGACGCCCTTGTTTTTCCTAGGTGTGTTAACCTAGCGGGTCTTTGTTCATGCGCAATATTTTCTGACTATGTCCACACTCTCAGGGTGTAGGGAGTTGTCACTGTCGGTAGTGTTGTGTTGCCACACTACCATAAGATGTTCGTTTGATCATACAAGATTCGTTGCTGCAATTCATGTCCAATGCCCCAAGTGATTCAGATGGAGATCTGCCCCTGGCTATTTGGCATCTTTGAGAGATTCCTTGAATCTTGACTTGACTGCCCCAGATGATGGACAATGATCATGTCGTTCCCCTTGGTTGGAAGTGTTTTTTCCACTTGAGGTGATCCTTTTTATTGAGAAGGTTTTTGTTCACTAGATATTCGTCATGCGAATTTCTCTGTTGTTGAACAAATAGTCATATGTAAACAATGTTATTTTAAGAATGCAAAGCTTACGTCTGTCTTGAAATTTTTGAAAATGCATTTTTCAGTAAAACAAGCAAATTTTGTAAAATGTGATGTCAACTCAAGATTTACAGCAAGTCCTACAGGAGTCAGGATACCTTTTGTAACAGTATGCTTTCGAAATAACCCATGCTTCAGCTAAGACTTTTAAGGGTTATAACGTAGCCTGGTTCACGGTTTAAGAAACAAAGGATAAAGGCTCAAATTTTATTTGTACCCACCCGTTCTTCGTGATGTTCTTCGATCCTAAACTCATCTAATTGTGCATTTAGAACCCCAGTTGAGTTCTGGAATATTGTCCTTGATGTTCCGGTGATGGTTCGGATACTGACAGTTTATTTTGAATAGGCAGTCATTTTTGTTGAGGGTTTGTAGGACCTCTTTCTTTTTTATTTTATTATCCCTGTCTTTTTTCCTGAATTGTTTCTTTTTGTGATTACAGTCAGCGGGATGCCCTAGTTTTTTCTTAAGTCTCCTTCATAGGTTTTGACTTAATGGGCTTTTATTTCGAGAGATAATGACTTCCTGCTTGGATGATTATGTGGAACCATCACCGTCTTTTGTTTTGGAAGGACGTCTTCAATGCCATTCATTGTGTAGGAAGCGGCAGATCGTGACTGAATGCGCCTCTGAATTAACTGAGAAAACTACCCTGCCCCAGGTTATAATTAAGGGTTTTAATATGTGTGAAAAGAAAAAACTCCTACTTCTTTGGCTCAAAGGGGTTCACTAGGGATTATCTTCCTTATAACTCCACTGTTTAGGATTTGAAACAACGCCTGTACATCGTCAGCGGGGTCTGTTCAAAAGCATATTGTAGAGACCGCGGTATCATTTTCGTCATCCTCCCTCTAAAGGCTTACAGTTTTTTAGTCGAGAGTTGAATATCGTGAAAAGGAAATATAAATCAATTTAAGCATAATGAAAAAATTAATTCAAGACAGACACGTGTAATGCATTAATGAAATAAGAAAGTTTGACATGACAGTAATTGTTTGAATAAGCAAAGAAAATACAACTTCAGAATTCAAATGAACAAAAATGCTTTCAATCCTAGCCATGTTTTGGCAAGGGAGCAGTGATCACATTGGGAGTCTCAGGAGGGTTGAATTCGATCTCCTTGGCGTTAATCATATTCTGAATCTTGTATTTCAGCGCCCAACAATCGTTAGTATCGTGCCCCGAGCTACCAGAATGATAAGCACACCTTGCATCAGGATTGTAGTTAGGCGAAGAAGTCTTAGGGTTCGGATGAGGGTTTATCACCGTAATCAGATTCATCTTCAACATGTGTTGCAATGCTTGTGACAATGGCATGTTGATTTGGGTGAACTGCCTTTGAGGTCTTTCCACCCTTGGCTGAATTAGAGATCAACACTGCCCCCACAGATTGGTGGTAGTCTTCCTTGCTACGCCTCTTCTGGCCGTGCATAGCATTGGCTTCCCTCTTGCCACCAAATGACTTCTTCTCTGTACTCGAAGAGGTATTTTTCTGGATCTTACCACTCAGGATCCCAGCTTATACTCTTTCTCCATTCATAATCAGCTCGGTGAAACCCACTGACGAGCTGTCGATTAAATGATTAAAGAATGGGCCATATAGCGTCCCCAGAAACATATCAACCAACTCCCTATCAGACAGCGGGGGTTAGACTCTTCCATCCAAATCTCTCCACTTTTGAGCATAGTCCTTAAAACATTCGCTTGCACCCATAGACATACCCTGAATCTGAGTACGAGTGAGAGCAAGGTCGGCGTTATACTGGTACTGCTTGTAGAAAGAAGCAGCAAGGTCCTCCCAGTTTCGGACATTAGCTCCTTCCAATTGATAAAACCATTCAAGCTGAGTCCCTGACAGACTATCTTGAAAGAAATGTACCCACAGATTCCTATCAGCAGTGTAAGGTTGAATTTTTCTGACGTATGAGCGGAGATGGAGTTTTGGACAGGAAACTCCATCGTACTTGGCAAAAATAGGTGCTTTGAACTTGTGAGGGATCGCCACCCCAGATGCTAGTCCCAGATCTCCGAAATCTAAACCGGGGATCTTCTGAATTTCCATAGCACTCAGACGGTCTTCAAGTTGTTTGTACCTATCCTCAGCAGAAGGGTATTGTTCATTATCAAAATCAGTATCATTATCAGAGACCACAGGACTAGGACCCTTTTCCTCCTCTTGATTCTCTCCTCCTTTGGATGAATGAGACAGATCAGCTTCCTGTCGCAACCTATTCCCAAATTTGTGACCCATATTCAGAAGAACCACCTTCTTCTTCTTCTTCTTCTTCTCCTTTAGGATGAGAGTCTTCAAATCCTCTTTCCCTTTAGCCAAGTTCAAGAACATCTCTTGGAATTGGGCATTCTGTGCCTGAAGAGCTTTGATGGCCTGATCGGTAGGTATTTCAGAAGACATTTCGTGCTGAAATAAACATCGAAGGAGATGAGAAACCTGTAATGGTACCTGTAATGATGTGCATGATAATGGAATGCGTATGAAATGATTTCAAAGACTTTGAAATGGTTAGTATAATGGAGTATGCGTGCTATGTTATGATGCATGATGTCATGATAAAACACACAACAGGTATAGCAGATAACAGACATGGTAAAGGCAAACAAGTCACACAAGAATCCTTAAGTTTCAGGCTTGCATGGGGTCTAGGCACTACCCTCTTGAAGTTCAGTTGGTTTCAACCTATCTTAATAATAGTAATCGGGTTCTAGAGGTTCTCAATATCACTGACCATCCTCCACCGGTCATGGTTTCATCTCACGCAATCCTTTCTTGCAGCCGGAACTATCTCGAGAGTATGGTCTCAATGAGTGTAGTATCGAGTATCAACCAGTTCCCAGCTCTACACCGAGACCGGCTATAACACTACTTCCTATGGCCAAGTTGGTTAATTATAGGTTCTAAGGTCAGTTGATGCTTAAATACACACATAGCAGCCCCGTATTCTCCTTGTTTCTCCACAAGGGATACCGGTACCAACCAATGTGCCACATCAACGTAGTTACTGCTTCAACTGTATTGTTCTACGCCGTACAGTTCCGTCACAATTTATTGCTACTTACCTAAAAGGTGTTCCCTAGATCCGGGTTAGGATCTATAGTAACTCCAATATAAAGCCCACAAAGATAAAGCAATCAAATCAAACAATAGAAGCAATATGATGAACTATTCCTAAGGTATACCCCACTTATTATTCCCCAGCAGAGTTTCCAGTTCTGTGATATAGTGGCAGAACCGACTGTTTAATACTGGTTTGCGTTTTTTGTTCGCAAAATGTCGCGGTAAGCAAGAGTCACCACCGAATTTTATTTCATCCAATCAGAAAGGAAAAAAGTACAAAAAAAATCCTTTTTCGAGATGTTTCTGAGTACGGGGGATAGATTATAGATAGGGAAGGTATTAGCACCCTTTCTATCCATGGTTTTCCATGGGCTCTTAGGTACGTGCTCATCATTTTAAAAATTGCTTATGTTTGTGCTTGCTTTGAAAAGTTTTTGTTTTACTTTGATTTAACCCTTGCGTCTGTCTTCAAGAGTGTTACGAAGTCGTTTTTGAAAACTTTGTTTGAAAAAAGTGTAAGTGTGAAAAGTTTGTTGTTTTGAGCAAGTACCTAACAGTTATCTACCTACTCGAAAAAAGATTGTTTCTATTCTCATTTCCTTTAGACAGCGCTATCCTACTATTGAGAAATAGGTAGCACCGTCGTTGGAATTTATAAGGGTCAATTCGAAAGGGACGTAATGGTCATTGAAGGCAACATGTAAGGATACCTTAGCATTTCGAAGGCACTGCCATCATATATTCGTAGGCAACATCGAGGGACAAGATCATATACCGTAGGCAACTTCGAGGGACATCGAGGGACCATGATCTTTATGATGATTTTAACCGGGGGTCTTTGCTAAGGGTATCCCTACGTTCGAGGGACATGGCCATTGTTTTCCGAGGCAACCAAGTGAGGAGTACCCTAGGAGTGAATATATGCATATAATTTGTTTCAGTTATTTAATCTTTGCACAATTAAGGTGACCTACTGTTTTAATTTTCAATTAGTCTTTTCATACAATCCTATTAACATACATCTAAGCAGTTTATAGTTTACAAAAATAAAATGCAGAAAGTTTAAAGTCCTAGCTATTACAAGGCTTTTGCAGATACATAATTATTTTGGACTAAAAATAAAAATATGGAATTTAAACCCTAATTACTATTACAACCCGAAAGCAATTACATAATTAGAAAACAATGCGAGAAAAGATAAATCTACGCTATTACATTGATAATGCGACCTATATAATTTTTCTAGAAATTAAAATGTAAAAGAATAAATAAAAAGAAATTAAAGAAAAAATTAAAACTTAAAATTCTAAGTTAATGCTTTTGGTGTTTTTTTTGTGAAAAAGTGATTTAGGATAATTAATTAAATAAACCTAAAAAGACCTAATTAATTTTAATTAGTAAAAAATATTAATTTTGAAAAAAAATTAATTAAAATACCTAAATCAGAATTAATTTTAATTAAATAAAAAAAGGTTAATTTTGCAAAAAAAGTTAAAAAAATATAAAATTAATTAACCTAAGAATTAAATTAGGTTTTTTGTGTAAAAAAAGGTTTGTGAAAAAAGTTTTGTGATTAAGTGAATTTAAGATTGAAAAAGACAAATTGGTTAGAAACCAAAAACAAACAATGAAATTAAAAACCTAAAATTAATTATTCGAGTTTAGGAGGAAAAATCAAAGGTTTGATAAAAATATTAAGTTTTATGAGAAAAATTTTAAACAGAAAGAATAAAAATAGGTAAAAGGATAAATAGAAAGGAAGAAAATCAAAACCAATAGGGGTGGTTGTTGAACCCACGCCCTTAACCTTCTCAGAATGTCTGCCTTGTCATGCATTGGTGCCATGTGTTAGTTGTTCTGTTTTGGCCATTTGTGTTTTGGCCTCAATGTTCTGTAATGAACCTGCATGGGATCCTGTCTAAATCTGCAGTGTTGAATCTCATGAACACATTAAATAAATTACTATATATCATAAAATACAAATAAAGCTATTATATGAAAAAATTTAATGTTAAAACCGATATGGCATGTATGAATGATTATACCCGTTTGATCATAGAGATCAAACCAGCCTTACCCTTACTGGAGAAGTAGTGAGATGTGGGTTTGTAACATGGATGACTTGTTTTTAGTGAGATGGAGATTTGTAATAAGGATTTCAAGGTTTTAGAGTTTGTGATCGGTGGGAATGAGAACTGACTGTTTCTTAATGCTGGTTCGCGTTTGCGCTTGTTTTCGCAAAGTGTCGCGGTAAGCAAGAGTCGCCACCGTCTTTTATTTTATCCAACCAGGAAAGGACAAAAGCACAGAAAAATTCCTTTTCGAGATTTTTCTCAGGTTCGGGAGGTAGATTATAGAAAGGGAAGGTATCAGCACCCTTTCTATCTGTTGTTATCCACGGGCTCTTAGGTACTTGCTCACTATGTTTTCAAAAGTTTGCTTTTCTTTGTGTTTGTGGGTTTTGAAAAGAGTTTTGTTTTTGAAGAAAGTGTAAGTGTGAAAAGTTTTGTTTTGTTTTTAAAAGGATCAAGTACTTAAGAACCTCTACCTACTCGAAAAGGAATTAAATTGTGCAAACGTCCTTTAGACAGTGCTATCCCACTATTGAGGAGTAGGTAGCACCGTCGTTGGAGTTTTCGGGTCAATTCGATTTTAAGGGACGTGTGGTCACTAAAGCAATGGTAGGACGCTTTAGCGGTAACCCTAATGTCTTAGATCATTTTTATCGAGGCAACCATTTCGAGGCAACTTTGATCTTTGGACAGAAGGACGACCTCTAAAACATCCTATACTTAATGACCACATTTGAGGCAACCAAGTGAGGTGTACCCTAAGAGTGGCATGTGCGAGTGTATTGTTTGTTTCAGTTATATTATCTTTGCATGTCATGGTGAGCTACTGTTGATTTTAAGTTTAAGAGTTAATATTGTCATACAATCCTAGTTAGCATACATCTAAGCAGTTAATATATATACAGGAATTTAAAGTGCGGAAATTGTAAATCTTACGCTATTACAAGGCTTCGGGGAGGGGGATTATTTATATGTCCAAAAATTAGGGGGATAAAAAACAGTAAAGTGTAAAAGGCCTTAGTTAAACTATTACAAACCAATAAGCAGTTAAAATAAAATAAACGCACGTGAATCTAAGAATAAGAACTCTTTTTTGTTGTTTTATTTTATTTTTTGGGAAAATGCTAAATGTTCAATTAAGTCAAATTTAATTATTTTAAAAAAAAAACTGATTAACTCTAAAACAAACCTAATATTTTTTGCATTTTTTTTTGGTTTATGAAAAGGATTGAATTTAAATAAATCCTAAGTCTGAGTTATTTATTTTTATGATTTTTTATGTTGATTAAAAGAAACAAACTAAAAGAAATAAACAAAAAAACAAATTAAACAAAGTACAAATGGGTCAGGCAGCAAATCAAGAAAAAATATAATTCTGGAGGCCTGGGTCGAAAGAGGTGCAGGCTGTCTTTCGACCTAGTGAAGAGGCTGGATCGAAGGTGCATGAGGGGCTGCATTGTGAGGGTGTTAGATCTGGATATATCACCCTTCAACCTGGAAGTCCTGGGTCCAGTTCGAAGCTAAGCTGCTGAGCTTCGAAACTCTGAACAGGATCCTGAGAATACCTTTCCTGCAAAAAATTAAACACATGTTAAAGGTCCAGCGGGGACTTTACCCCCTGATTCGAATCTCCTCCCTATTCGCACCTGCTGAATCTTGGTCTGGGTTTATTTTATCCTGAGATTCGAAGGAGAAGCTCAGATTGTGCCCAAGCAATGGCACAATCTCATCTCTGCGCTGTAGCTTATATGTATCACATTAAATCACTCACAAACAATAGTAATAACGTGAATATGCAATCAAAATGAATTTAAAAATGAGCTTGAGATTGGATTTTTCATTTACCAAACAGAGGTGTTTGGATCTGTGGTTCTGAGTGTGGAATGGCTGGCGCAAGGACTGGGTATGGCTTCCTGGAAGTGCTGATGATCTTTGGCAGCGTATCTCCAAGTTCTCCCTGCTTCTTTTCTCTATTTGTTCTGTATATTTTCGTGTGTCTTGGATATGTATGTTGGCCTCTGTATTTATAGGGGTGTGAGGGTGCAGTAATGGCAAGAGACAGCCATTAAACAGGTCATTAAAACCATGAGACAAGAATCAGACACATTAAATAATTTCCTTTTTTGAAACATTCGTGTCCCTTGAATGAACCTGGACGCTTTTGGATTTTGAATGCCTTCAGGCCCTGCTCTTCGATTGGTCCTAAGTTGCCTCCTTCGAATGGGCTTTTTCTGCTTCGACTGCTTGATTTGAAAAGAGTCACTCTGGTCGAATCAGCTCTTCAGGAACAGAAAAGGCAATAATCTGGCCTTTAACCTAGGAATTAACTCCACAATCAGCATTTAATTATTTCTATATTTGCAAGGGAAACATGCCACCCTCTCATGTTCAGTGTACCTGGACATGTTTTTTGAGTGCCCTCTTGATGGCTTTGTTAACAGGCCAATCGAAAGGCTTTATTAACAGGCCAATCGAAAGGTGATGTTCATGCTAATCGAAGGGTCCCTTGACATTCCAATTGAAAGGCTTGGCCCAGGGTGCCAAACGAAAAGGTATTTCAGAATCCCAATCGAAAGCCTTGACACAATGCCAATCGAAGTACTTATCCATAATGCCAATCGAAAGGCTCCTTCAGAACACCAGTCGAAGGGTCTTTCAGAATGCAAACCGAAGTGCCTGTCCAGAATGCCAATCGAAAGGCTCCTTCAGAACACCAATCGAAGTGTCTTTCAGAATGCAACTCAAAGTGCTTGTCCAGAATGTCAATCGAAAGGCTCCTTCAGAACACTAGTCGAAGGGTCTTTCAGAATGCAAATCGAAGTGCCTGTCCAGAATGCCAATCGAAAGGCTCCTTCATAACACCAATCGAAGTGTCTTTCAGAATGCAACTCGAAGTGCTTGTCCAGAATGCCAATCGAAAGGCTTGTCCAGAATGCCAATCGAAGTGCTTGGTGGAATGCCAATCGAAAGGCTCCTTCAGAACACCAATCGAAGAGTATTTCAGAATGCAAATCGAAAGGTACTTAAAGTACCACTCAAAAATTTCTTCTTCCTTAGGCAAGAGTTTCTGGTCAACCATGTAGGGGGGAGACTTTGGAAAACATGAGAGGGAAAATTTTGGGGTGTAACAGTTGCCCCTGTTCAATTTTCTTAAACCTGAAGATATAGATTGGCTTTCGAGCTTTTCGTGATCCGAAGGTGGAAGATAATTGAACACTAGAGTGCCCAGAAATTTGCACTCGCAGGGTGTAGTATCAGTATTGTGATGTCGAGAATGGGCTTATAGATACCATTTGGAGATTATTGGTAGGTGGTTTTGTCTTCGTTGACGGGTTGTCTCTTTTGACGGGGTGTCTCCTTTGACGAGTTGTCTCTATTGACGGGTTGTACCTCAGAAAAATCTTTAGGAATCAATTTAACTGATTTTGTCCCCATTGACATGCTTCGCCTCTGAAAAATCTTTAGGAATCGATTTAACTGGACCAGAGAAGGTCTTGGAATGTCTTCAACTGGATCGGCATCAGAAAAATCTTTAGGAATCGATTTAACTGGACCCGAGAAGGTCTTGGAATATCTTCCACTGGATCGGCATCAGAAAAATCTTTAGGAATTGATTTAACTGGACCCGAGAAGGTCTTGGAATATCTTCAACTGGATCGGCATCAGAAAAATCTTTAGGAATCGATTTAACTGGACCAGAGAAGGTCTTGGAATATCATCAACTGGATCAACATCAGAAAAATCTTTAGGAATCGATTTAACTAGACCAGAGAAGGTCTTGGAGTATCTTCAACTGGATCGACATCATAAAAATATTTATGAATCGATTTAATTGGACCAGAGAAGGTCTTGGAATGTATTCAACTGGATCAGCATCAGAAAAATCTTTAGGAATCGATTTAACTGGACCCAGAAGGTCTTGGAATATCTTCCACTGGATCGGCATCAGAAAAATCTTTAGGAATCGATTTAACTGGACCAGAGAAGGTCTTGGAATATCTTTAACTGGAGCGACATCATAAAAATCTTTAGGAATCGATTTAACTGGACCCGAGAAGGTCTTGGAATATCTTCCACTGGATCGGCATCAGAAAAATATTTAGGAATCAATTTAACTGGACCAGAGAAGGTCTTGGAATATCTTCAACTGGATCGACATCAGAAAAATCAATAGGAATCGATTTGACTGGACCCGAGAAGGTCTTGGAATATCTTCCACTGGATCGACATCAGAAAAATCTTTAGGAATCGATTTAACTGGACCCGAGAAGGTCTTGGAATATCTTCCCTGGACCGGCATCAGAAAAATCTTTAGGAATCGATTTAACTGGACCCGAGAAGGTCTTGGAATATCTTCCACTGGATCGGCATCAGAAAAATCTTTAGGAATCGATTTAACTGGACCCGAGAAGGTCTTGGAATATCTTCCACTGGATCGGCATCAGAAAAATCTTTAGGAATCGATTTAACTGGACCAGAGAAGGTCTTGGAATATCTTCAACTGGATCGGCATCAGAAAAATCTTTAGGAATCGATTTAACTAGACCAGAGAAGGCCTTTTGATATGGCTGAGAATTTAACTGCATCCTTCCTGAAAGGTAAAGGTCAGTCATATGCAATGCATGGTATGGATCAAGCAATGATGCTCTCAACATAAATGAGATTGTGTGGTATGATGCGTTTATGCATGTATCATGATGTATGGAAACGTGATGTTTTAGCTGGGGAAACTAAATCCCGGAGCTGCTGGAGAATAGAGTCGAGTTCTTCATTTCCGCTGGGGATGGTGAACGAAGATGATTGTGAGAATAAACCTGCAGGAGAGGATGACTCCATTGGGTAATAAACTGGATGAAGAGATTACTCTGAGGGGAATTACCCCGTGGGGGAGCGATGTTCTGTTGATGATTTTAATGATAATTCCGCTGGGGATTCCATTGATAAGCTCTGTTGGGGGATTTCAATGATGAACTCCGCTGGGGATGGATTACCGTTGCTGATGATATTGAATCTGTTGAGGATAGAAGTCCTGCTTGGGGAAAGAAAGAGTTTCGCCAGGGATGATCTTTCAGTTGCAACTTGCTGAGGATAACCCTGTTAGAATTTTATGGGGATAACCCTCTGAGTTCTGCTGGGAATGATCCTTTGAACTCGGCTGGGGAGATTTATTTTGTACTCTGCAGGGGATGAGCTTCCAGAATCTACTGGGTAAGATGACTTAATCCTGGCGGGGAAGCTTTTTTAGACTGTGCTAGGGGAATGACTCCAATGGGGGTATCTTGTATTCCGCTAGGGAACATTCTTATACTCCGCTGAGGAATATTAAGACTTTCTGGGGATACCAAACCTTTTCGGGCTGATGGTAGATCAACTCTGCTTGGGAAGAGTCTTGCTGATTTGTTCATTGTTGCAAGTCCCGGTGGGGAGAGCTACCATTACTGTTTTTATTATGCGGGGAGTGAAGGTATCTTAGCCATATTCTTCAGCTGAATATACCTCGGTACCTTGGTGGAGAGAGCAACTAGACAGCTCAGACAAATCTTATTGCCCCTGTTTCTGATATCACCCGTAATTAGTCCTTTGTTTCGCATGTAAATATTTATGAGCAGCAATTAATGTCAAATGCATATATCAAAAATGAACATTGGACGTTCTTTGCAAAACAAAACAGATAAAGGGAAAACAGTTTGAAATTTGTCTGAAAATGAATTTGTATTGATTTTTGAAGTTTGGCCTGTAAATAGGCGTTTTGTACAAGAGGCTGACGTCCTAGTTAGAGAACGCCGCCGAACAAATAGGATTTATACAATTTGTGAAAAGAAAACAAAACAACTATGTGAATAGTCCCACTGGGTTCCAACTCTGCTATTGCCTTTATATCTTCAAGTGTCTCATCACTTTGTTGCTTAGTTGGAGATGAATCTGATTGATTGGTGTCGTCTGAGCCTGGTAGTTGATACCGAAGTCTGGATGCAGGGTGATCCAATGAGACATAGTGTTACGCTTATCCCTAACTTTTTCCTGGACCGCCCTTTCGGGTTTTCAGTCCACCGGGATACCCATTTTTTCCCAAGCCGCCTTTTCAGGTTTTCGACTTGCCGGGTGTACAGATTTTTTTTATTTTCATCCCTTATTTTTGCCCGAACCCTTTTTGTTCGCCGGGAAGCCCTTATTTTTGCCTAGGCCAGTCGACCTAGCGGGTCTTTGATTATGCGTAGTATCTTTTTACTATGTCTGCATTGACGGGGTGAGGAAGGTCGTCATCATCCATGGTGGTTAGAATCATCGCTCCTCCTGAGAAGATGTTCTTAACCATAAATGGCCCTTCGTAAGTAGGAGTCCATTTGCCCCTGAGATCACCTTGAGGTAGAATAATGCGCTTGATTACCAGGTCCCCAACTTGATACTCTTGACGTCTGACTTTCTTGTTAAATGCCTTGATCATCCGTTTTTGATACGTCTGACCATGACAAATAGCAGTGAGTCTCTTTTCGTCGATTAGGTTCAATTGATTAAGCCGGGTCTGAATCCAGTCGTCTTTGCTCAAACCTGTATCTTTCATGATCCGAAGAGAGGGTATCTGAACTTCAATGGGCAAGACTGCCTCCATGCCATAAACCAAGGAATAGGGTGTTGCCCCTGTTGACGTCCGTGCTGAGGTACGGTACCCATGAAGAGCAAATGGTAACATCTCGTGCCAGTCTTTGTATGTCACTGTCATCTTCTGCACAATCTTCTTAATATTCTTATTAGCTGCTTCTACAGCCCCATTCATCTTCGTCCGGTAGGGAGAAGAGTTATGATGTTGTATCTTGAATTGCTCGCAGAGCTCAGTGATCATTTTGTTATTAAGATTGGTACCATTGTCCGTAATAATCCTCTCTGGTACACCGTATCGACAGATCAGGTTTTGCCGAATGAATCGTGCCACGACGTTCTTGGTTACCGTAGCAAAGGAAGTTGCTTCAACCCACTTCGTAAAGTAATAAATCGCTACCAGGATGAAATGATGCCCGTTGGATGTCGTAGGTCTGATCTCGCCGATCATATCAATGCCCCACATTGCAAAAGGCCAAGGTGTTGTCAATACATTCAGAGGAACTGGAGGTATGTGCACCTTATCAGCATAGACCTGGCACTTGTGACATGTCCGAGAATGCTGATAACAGTCGGCTTCCATTGTGGACCATTAATATCCTGCCCGAAGGATTTTCTTTGCCATGGGATGTTCGCTGGAATGAATTCCGAAGGTACCTTCATGTAGCTCTGCCATGATCCTTTCTGCTTCAATCTTATCCATACAACGCAGTAAGGTTAAATCATGGTTACATTTGTAGAGAATGCCATTGCTGATGAAGAACTTTGCCGCGAACCTTCTCAGAAACTTCTTGTCATTAACAGATGCACCCTCGGGGTATTCTTGAGCTTCAAGGTACCTCTTCACTTCATGATACCAAGGCTTTTATGTTACCTCTTCGGTCTCAAGATCACAGCAATGTGCGGGTTCATCCAATTTCAAAATAATGATCCGGGGGGCGTCGTTGTCCCACTTGACTTTGAACATAGAAGACATCGTAGCTAACGCGTCCGCCAACTGATTCTCCTCTCTTGGGAAGTGTTCAAAGGTTATCTCCTCGAAGTGAGGAAGCAGCGTCAACACATACTCCTTATAAGGAATAAGATTTGGGTGTTTCGTATCCCACTCGCCTTTGATTTGACTGATCACGAGAGCGGAATCTCCAAAGACACTCAGAAACTTAATCCTTAGGTCAATTGCTGCTCGAAGACCCATGACGCATGCTTCATACTCCGCCATATTGTTGGTGCAGTTGAAACATAGTCGGGCGGTAAGTGGAGCATGTGAGCCTTTAGGAGATATGATCACAGCGCCAATGCCGTTACCCAAAGCGTTCGAAGCTCTATCAAAGTGCATAGACCATCGGGATCCTTCCTCAGGTCTTTCATCCGGTCCAGGTGTTTCACAGTCAGTCACCATCATGATATTCTCGTCTGGAAATTCAAAATTCATAGACTGGTAATCGTCCACTGCCTGATGTGCCAAATGGTCTGCCAATACACTTCCCTTGATTTCTTTTTGAGTCGTGTACTGGATGTCATATTCAGTCAAGATCATCTGCCATCTTGCTATTCTTCCGGACAAGGCAGGCTTTTCGAAGATATACTTGATTGGATCCATCTTTGAAATCAACAAAGTAGTGTGAGTCAACATATACTGTCTCAGCCAGCGAGCAGCCCATGCCAAAGTGCAACAAGTTTTCTCGAGCAGTGAGTAACGGGTCTCACAGTCGGTAAACTTTTTGCTAAGGTAATAAATAGCATGCTCTTTTCGTCCAGACTCGTCATGCTGCCCCAGCACACACCCCATTGAGTTGTCAAGTACTGTCAAGTATAAGATTAGAGGTCTCCCTTCCACTGGTGGCATCAGAATGGGTGGCTCCTGGAGATACTCTTTAATTCTTTCGAAAGAATACTGGAATTCATCGTTCCAATGTACCACTTGATCTTTCTTCAGCAGTTTGAAGATTGGCTCACAAGTAGCAGTTAGGTGCGAGATGAATCGGGCAATGTAGTTCAGACGTCCTAGAAAGCCTCTGACCTCTTTCTCTGTATTGGGAGCTGGCATCTCTTGTATGGCTTTTACCTTGGTAGGGTCCACTTGAATACCTTTGTCGCTCACGACGAAACCTAGCAGTTTGCCAGACCTCACCCCGAAGGTGCACTTGTTCGGGTTCAACCTCAGCTTGTATAACTTCAACCTGTCAAACAGCTTCTGTAGATGGTCAAGGTGTTCCTCCTCAGTTTGGGACCTCGCAATCATATCGTCGACGTATACTTCAATCTCATGATGGATCATGTCATGAAACAAAGCCACCATGGCACGCTGATATGTTGCCCCAGCATTTTTCAACCCAAAAGGCATGACCTTGTAACAAAAGGTACCCCACTGAGTAACAAAGGTGGTCTTCTCCATGTCTTCGGGAGTCATTTTTATCTGATTATAACCAGAGAAATCATCCATAAAGGAGAATACCTTGTGCTGAGCAGTATTGTCAAACAGAACGTCGATGTGAGGCAGAGGGAAGTCATCCTTAGGGCTTTCCCTGTTCAAATCTCTGTAATCAACACACATTATGACCTTACCATCTTTCTTCAGCACTGGAACCACATTGGCGACCCACTAAGGTTAAGAAGTTACTGCTAGAAAACTGGCGTCAAATTGTTTCATAACTTCGGCTTTGATTTTCTCAGACATCTCTGGACGCATACGGTGAACCTTCTGTTTTACCGGAGGACAATCTTCCTTGGTAGGCAGGCGATGGACCACAATGTCGGTATCCAACCCAGGCATATCTTCATAAGACCAGGCAAAGATTTCCACGTAGTCATGCAGCATTTGAATCAATCGTTGTTTTACACTAAGCTCCAGATTTGCATCGATCTTGACTTCCTTTTTGTCTGTCTCAGTACCCAGATTCACTGTTTCTACTAGCTATTCATGTGGCTGAATGGCCCTCTCTTCCTGGAGTAGCAGTCTTGCAAGTTCACCGGGCACTTCGCAATCATCTTCACCTTCGTCTTCGGCTAAGTTGATCGGATTTTCGAAGTCATAACTGGCAGTAGCAGAGTCGTTACCAGTGAGATCCAGAGTGGATTGAGACTTGTATATGTGAGTGTGTGTAAAATAGCTGTTTTGAAATATATAATAAATAAAGACAAGGAGCGCAAAATTTGAAATGCAAAATGTCCAATGCTTTTATTAATGATATATGAAAGTGGAACACAAAAGCCCTCACAAGTGAAGCCACGGTGCCCCGGGTAAGACACCGGGCCATAAAGTTTTACAATATTGTCTGTTACAAATTCAAAACAAAGAGTTCATTACTGGGTAACAAAAGTAATAGGGATGAAGTCCTTTGCCGTCCAGTTGCTTGGTCCACCGTTGGTCGTAGGATAGATCCAACTGTCGAATTCAGACTCCTCTTCGTCATCTTCGATGGCATTTACTCTCGAGTTGCTGATGAACACAGGAGGTCTTCTGATCCTTGCACTTCGAACAACCCTTTGAGCTTCTGAAGTGAAACCCAACCCAAACTTGTTAGTCTTCTGAGTGAAATCAGGAAGTCGGCCCCAGTTTGAATACTCACCCTTCTCAATAACAGCCCGGGCATCCTTTAAGGAAGCCATCTTCATAGGAGAATCTTCCATCAAAATATCGGCCGATGCCAATGTCCGAGGAACCTCTTCAAAGTGTTGAAATGGGGTCTCAATGAACTCCCCATCCATCTCTACGTACCGGAACGAGTTGAGGTGGCTGACCATGTATTCCTCTTGTACTGTCACAACCTTCCCTCTGACCGGGTACTTCAACTTCTGGTGGAGCGTTGAGGTTACGGCTCCAGCTTTGTGGATCCATGGACGACCCAGCAAACAAGAATAGAATGGCCGAATGTCCATCACGTAGAATGTAGAATGGAAGACCTGAGAACCAACCTTGATTGGAATATCAACCTCACCATGCACCATCCTTTTAGACCCATCAAAGGCCCGGACAACAATGTTACTCGGCTTTAGCTCCAAACCTTCGCAATCCAACCTGTATAGAGTCTTCTTGGGCAAGACGTTCAATGATGAACCAGTGTCAACCAACACGTGTGCAAGAGTAGTGCCCCTGCATTCAATGGAGACATGCAGGGCATCGTTATGGTTCTTCCCTTTAGCAGTCAGATCAGTGTCGGAGAAGCCTAAACCATTATCAGCAGTTAAATTGGCCACACAATCGGTAAACTGATCAGCTGATGTCTCTTGTGGAATGTGGGTCGTCTTCAGGAAGGTAATCAGAGCCTTGGCATGGGCCTCTGAACACAACAGAAGTGATAACATAGAAATCTTGGATGGGGTTTGCCCCAGTTGCTCGACTACATTATAATCACTCTTCTTAATAATCTTCAGAATCTCTTCCATGTCCTGTTTGGAAGCTTCAACAGTGATTGTCTTTGGCGCCTCCGTCTGGGCAGGCATATCAGTGGTGATCCCTTTTCCCCAAGCATTATATGACTCGGCGACAGGGGTAGGAACAGGGACTCGATCAGGAATGGCAGCAGGTACACTTGCAGGCTTTATAACAACAGGTCTTCGGACGGCTGGTGGAGCAATATCAGGTGAGAAAAGTCTACCGTTGCGGGTGACGTTAGCAGGTCCTGTAACGTTGCTGACGCCGGTATCAGCACCAAACTCTTGCTTAACTCCAAGAACATAAACATCTGCCCCATAGTGCCAAGGGACAGCTTTGTCAAATGTATATGGGATGGGCCCCGGAACAGTGATGATTATAGGTGCGGTCTTCAGAAGAGATGTAATTCTAACAAGCGTCCTCGAGGGAGCCTTGGAAGAATTGTCGAAAACGGTAATGATGGAAACTTCTTCAGAATGAACAGGTGGAACAGCAGTCTTCTCAAAAAGAATCTCTTTACTATCCATCAGGTTCTGGACACCTGACTTCAGAGATGGGCAACCAGTAGGTAAAGCAGAACACATAGGGCAACCTTCACCACAACCCCGAAATAAACCGGCTAGCAACATGTTCTTCTTGATAGTCATCAGAGGGGTAACAACATCATCCACAGAAACTACAAACAAGTCTTCCTCTACAGCATTCACTCCATGTTTGGGCATGGGAGTAGTCACAACATTAGGCCTCTCAGGCGCCTCAAACTCAATCTCCTTTGCATCGATTAGGTCTTGAACCTTGTTTTTCAGACTCCAACAATCATCTGTATTATGCCCCGGGCTCTCAGAGTGATAAGCGCAGCGGGCGTTGGGGTTATACTTTGATGACGTTGTGTTTGGATTCTTTGGGGCTTCCCTTAGAGTCACCTGATTGGTTCTCAACAATTATGGAAGAATCTGAGACAAAGTCATGCTGAGACGGGTGAACTGCCTTCGAGGTCTCTCGTCCCTTTGTTGGTTGTGATGCTGAGGAGCACCAATAGGTTTTGAAATAACAACCGCATTGACAGCTTGGCGGTGTTCAGGTCTACTATGTCTTCTTGAAATGTAGACAGCACTGGACTCTTTCTTGAATGGTTTCTTCTCGGTGCTCGATGAGGCGCCCTTCTGTATCTTCCCAGCTTTAATACCCGCTTCAATCCTCTCACCAGTTAAGATGAGGTCTGTAAATCCGGCTGATGAGCTTCCAATCAGATGATTAAAGAACGGACCAGACAGGGTCCCCAGAAACATATCAACCAGTTCACGATCAGCCAAAGGTGGTTGCACCCTTCCGGCCAAGTCTCTCCATTTTTTAGCATACTCTTTAAATCCTTCACCCGCCCCTATTGACATACCCTGGAGTTGGGTACGCGTAGGAGCGAGGTCGGAGTTATACTGATACTTCCTATAGAACGCAACAGCCAAATCCTCCCAGCTGCGGATACTGGCTCCGTCCAACTGATAGAACCACTCAAGCTGAGTCCCTGAAAGACTGTCTTGAAAGAAATGGATCCACAAGTTCTTATCAGCAGTGTAAGGTTGGATCTTCCTCACATATGACTGGAGGTGCAGCTTTGGACAGGAATCTCCGTCATACTTGGCAAAGGCAGGTGCCTTGAACTTATGGGGAATAACCACCCCAGACGATAGACCTAGATCTCCGAAGTCCAGACCAGGCACCTTCTGTACTTCCATAGCATTTAAACGGTCTTCCAGCTGTTTGTACTTATCCTCAGCAGGAGGATATTGTTCTTCATCATAGTCTGTCTCGTTGTCGGAGACCATAGGGCTAGGAGCCCTCCTTTCTTGTGGATTGTCTTTCTCTCCAGATGGAGTGGTCAGATCAACTTCACTTTGCAGCCCGTTTCCAAACCTGCGTCCGGTGTTGAACAGGATGGTCCTCTTCTTCTTCTTCTTCTCTTTCATAATCAGGGTCTTCAGGTCCTGCTGACCCTTAGCTAGGCTCATGACCAACTCTTGAAATTAGGCATTCTGGGCCTGGAGAGCCTTGATAGCTTGCTCAATGGAAGTTTCAGCAGACATGATGATTGCTGAAATAAACAGCGAAGAAGATAAGAGACCTGTAAAAGGGTACCTGTTATGCATATGATGAATGATATGTTATTTATGTAATTCATTCAAGGGTTCAAAAATTCAAATTTGTTGCAGACAAAGAAAGGAACACACGTCATATTAAGAAGAATTTTAGTACATAAGTGCCCCATGGGCGAAATGTTATTACAAAATTCTTAATGTAAAAAGACATTGCGCATCCTTTTTGGAGCGATGTAAGTGTTGAGGGTCTCTTCCTCGTGAAGTCGGCGGGTAAGCTCCAAAACTTTCTTCTCACTGGCATATAAGTTGGCTTCAAAAGCATTCCGTTCTTCCTTGAGTTGGATCCAACTCTTTTGCATTTCTTCCCATGATGTTGGCATGTCAGGATGTAGGATGGCGTATGGAACCTCACCTTCCATAACAGGCTCTTTTATCAAGGGGATAATGTGAGGATATGGCATCATAAGATTCTGGGAGCGGGTTCGTACCCACTTGAGGTAAGGCTCAAGGGGGATGGATTTCTTGTGCCCCAGTGTCTTACTATCCACCTTGTTAGGCATCCTCCAAGCTCTGATGAACCTTTGTCGAAGTCTTTGCGCATCATTGTCAAAGTCAAAAACTATGTCAGGGATCAGCATGTCATGAGGGCCATCCCTCCGAGCATATCCAAATTGTCTTAAAGCTAGACAAGGGTTGTAGGTAATGCCTCCCCTAATTCCAAGTAAAGGAACATTAGGAAATTATCCACAATGATCAATGATGGTGACATTTTCTCTGGACCGAGAACACCAATGTATATCAGAATGTGTGAGGGTCATCAATCGTTGTGACCACCTTAAACCCTGCTCATTCTTCAAAACTGATTGTGGAAGGTGAGAAATAAACCACCTTGCTAGGAGAGGAGTACAGCACATGAGAACACCTCTTTTCCTCATTGTTCGTGTGTAAAATGAGTGGAGGATGTCCCCAAGCAATGTAGGTATGGGATTCCGGGATATGAAAATCTTGACAACATTCATATCTATAAGTTGATCAGGATTTGGGAACAACACCAACCCATAGATAAGGAGTGCCACGATCTCTTCAAAGGCTTGTAGATCAAGAGAATTCCAGCATTCTTGTGCCTTCTCAAACAAAAACTTTGCCAAGAATCCCTTGATACCACTTCTGGTTTCCCAATGCCCCTTGATGTCAGATGGTTGCAAATGTAACGCTTGAGCAACGTCTTCAAGTTTTGGTTCCTTTTCTGTACCGTTGTAGGGTAGTTGACTAAGAATAGGAATTATCAGGAGTTGAGAAAATTCCTCCAAAGTAGGCACCAATTGATAATCATGGAATGTGAAACAGTGGTGTAGGGGGTCAAAGAACTGGAAGAGAACTTTCATCATGTCTTCTTCAATGTTGGTGTTGACCAAGCTGAGGAGTCTACCATGTCTTTCACTGAAGAGAGAATTCTCGGGGATCCTGGATGTAAGCTCCTTGAGTTGAGGAGGGATCCTTACAAGGTTGACTTAAATTGTTTTCCTGCGGAGAGACTCCATGTCCTGCAGAACAGGAACAAAAATGAAGATCTAAACCCTTGAAATGGTTAGCAGATGCATATGATGCTTTATGATGTCATGTACATGTATGCAAAAGTAGGCAAGTGTATATACAAACAGTCATATTCACACAAAGCAAACAAGTCCTTAGGTTTAGGCTTGCATGGGGTTCATAGGTAAGTACCCTCTTGAAGTTAGTTGGCTCAACCTGTCCTAAAATAGTAACCGGGTTCTAAGGAGCTCAATATCATTGGATTGTTTTCTATGTTCATTGTTTTGGTTTAGCCACTTAACTGGCGACCAAAATATTCCAAGAAAATAATCCTCAATGAGTGTAGTATCGAGTATCTACCAACTTCGGACTGCACCAAAGTCGGTCTTCTCACTACCCCTAAAAAATGCCAAGATGGTCAAGTAAGGTTCTAAGGTCAATTGATGCTTCACGACACCACGCGGCGGCCCCGTACTCTCCCTGACTTAACTCAAGGGTTACCTGTACTCACCAAAGTGCCAGATCAACGTAGCTATTGTTTCAACCATGTCGGTATACCCCGCACAGTTCCCTCACAGTTTGTTGCTACTTACCTAAAGGGTATCCCCATATCCGGGTTAGGATCTATAGAACTCTGATACAAACCCACAAAGTTTAAAGCATACAAAGCATACAATTGAAAACACAAGTGATCTAATCCTAAGGTACACCTCACTTATAATTAATCCCCAGCAGAGTCGCCAGTTCTGTGATCGGTGGGAATGAGAACTGACTGTTTTTTAATGCTGGTTCGCGTTTGCGCTTGTTTTTGCAAAGTTTCGCGGTAAGCAAGAGTTGCCACCGTCTTTTATTTTATCCAATCAGGAAAAGACAAAAGCACAGAAAAATTCCTTTTCGAGATTTTTCTCGGGTTCGGGAGGTAGATTATAGAAAGGGAAGGTATCAGCACCCTTTCTATCCTTGGTTATCCACGGGCTCTTAGGTACTTGCTCACTATGTTTTCAAAAGTTTGCTTTTCTTTGTGTTTGTGGGTTTTGAAAAGAGTTTTGTTTTTGAAGAAAGTGTAAGTGTGAAAAGTTTTGTTTTGTTTTTAAAAGGAGCAAGTACTTAAGAACCTCTACCTACTTGAAAAGGAATTAAATTGTGCAAACGTCCTTTAGACAGTGCTATCCCATTATTGAGGAGTAGGTAGCACCGTCGTTGGAGTTTTCGGGTCAATTCGATTTTAAGGGACGTGTGGTCACTAAAGCAATGGTAGGACGCTTTTTAGCGGTAACCCTAATGTCTTAGATCATTTTTATCGAGGCAACCATTTTGAGGCAACTTTGATCTTTGGATAGAAGGACGACCTCTAAAACATCCTATACTTAATGACCACATTTGAGGCAACCAAGTGAGGTGTACCCTAAGAGTGGCATGTGCGAGTGTATTGTTTGTTTCAGTTATATTATCTTTGCATGTCATGGTGAGCTACTGTTGATTTTAAGTTTAAGAGTTAATCTTGTCATACAATCCTAGTTAGCATACATCTAAGCAGTTAATATATATACAGGAATTTAAAGTGCGGAAATTGTAAATCTTACGCTATTACAAGGCTTCGGGGAGGGTGATTATTTATATGTCCAAAAATTGGGGGGATAAAAAACAGTAAAGTGTAAAAGGCCTTAGTTAAGCTATTACAAACCAATAAGCAGTTACAATAAAATAAACGCGCGTGAATCTAAGAATAAGAACTCTTTTTTGTTGTTTTATTTTATTTTTTGGGAAAATGCTAAATGTTCAATTAAGTCAAATTTAATTAATTTAAAAAAAAGTGATTAACTCTAAAACAAACCTAATATTTTTTTGCATTTTTTTTGGTTTATGAAAAGGATTGAATTTAAATAAATCCTAAGTTTGAGTTATTTATTTTTATGATTTTTTATGTTGATTAAAAGAAACAAACTAAAAGAAATAAACAAAAAAACAAATTAAACAAAGTACAAATGGGCCAGGCAGCAAATCAAGAAAATATATAATTCTGGAGGCCTGGGTCGAAAGAGGTGCAGGCTGTCTTTCGACCCAGTGAAGAGGATGGATCGAAGGTGCATGAGGGGCTGCACTCTGAGGGTGTTCGATCTGGATATATCATCCTTCGACCTGGAAGTCCTGGGTCCAGTTCGAAGCTAAGCTGCTGAGCTTCGAAACTCTGAATAGGATCCTGAGAATACCTTTCCTGCAAAAAAACGAAACACATGTTAAAGGTCCAAGGGGGACTTTACCCCCCTGATTCGAATCTCCTCCCTATTCGCACCTGCTGAATCTGGGTCTGGGATTATTTTATCCTGGGATTCGAAGGAGAAGCTCAGATTGTGCCCAAGCAATGGCACAATCTCATCTCTGCGCTGTAGCTTATATGTATCACATTAAATCACTCACAAACAATAGTAATAACGTGAATATGCAATCAAAATGAATTTAAAAATGAGTTTGAGATTGGATTTTTCTTTTACCAAACAGAGGTGTTTGGATCTGTGGTTCTGAGTGTGGAATGGCTGGCGCAAGGACTGGGTATGGCTTCCTAGAAGTGCTGATGATCTTTGGCAGCGTATCTCCAAGTTCTCCCTGCTTCTTTTCTCTATTTTTTCTGTATATTTTCGTGTGTCTTGGATATGTATGCTGGCCTCTGTATTTATAGGGGTGTGAGGGTGCAGTAATGGCAAGAGACAGCCATTAAACAGGCCATTAAAGCCATGAGACAAGAATCAGACACATTAAATAATTTCCTTTTTTGAAACATTCGTGTCCCTTGAATGAACCTGGACGCTTTTGAATTTCGAATGCCTTCAGGCCCTGCTCTTCGATTGGTCCTAAGTTGCCTCCTTCGAATGGGCTTTTTCTGCTTCGACTGCTTGATTTGAAAAGAGTCACTCTGGTCGAATCAGCTCTTCAGGAACAGAAAAGGCAAGAATCTGGCCTTTAACCTAGGAATTAACTCCACAATCAGCATTTAATTATTTCTATATTTGCAAGGGAAACATGCCATCCTCTCATGTTCAGTGTACCTGGACATGTTTTTTGAGTGCCCTCTTGATGGCTTTGTTAACAGGCCAATCGAACGGCTTTGTTAACAGGCCAATCGAAACGTGTTGTTCATGCTAATCGAAGGGTCCCTTGACATGCCAATTGAAAGGCTTGGCCCAGGGTGCCAAACGAAAAGGTCTTTCAGAATCTCAATCGAAAGCCTTGACATAATGCCAATCGAAGTACTTATCCATAATGCCAATCGAAAGGCTCCTTCAGAACACCAGTCAAAGGGTCTTTCAGAATGCAAATCGAAGTGCCTGTCCAGAATGCCAATCGAAAGGCTCCTTCAGAACACCAATCGAAGTGTCTTTCAGAATGCAACTCGAAGTGCTTGTCCAGAATGCCAATCGAAAGGCTCCTTCAGAACACCAGTCGAAGGGTCTTTCAGAATGCAAATCGAAGTGCCTGTCCAGAATGCCAATCGAAAGGCTCCTTCAGAACACCAATCGAAGTGTCTTTCAGAATGCAACTCGAAGTGCTTGTCCAGAATGCCAATCGAAAGGCTTGTCCAGAATGCCAATCGAAGTGCTTGGTGGAATGCCAATCGAAAGGCTCCTTCAGAACACCAATCGAAGAGTCTTTCAGAATGCAAATCGAAAGGTACTTAAAGTACCACTCAAAAATTTCTTCTTCCTTAGGCAAGAGTTTCTGGTCAACCATGTAGGGGGAAGACTTTGGAAAACATGAGAGGGCAAATTTTGGGGTGCAACAGGGTTCTTGAAAGAATTTTATATTCTGACAACGTTGTGGCAAAGGCTTTTTTTCTTTCTTTTTCTATTTTGTTTGTGTGAAAAGAATGAGATTATATAATAGAAATTAGAGAGAAAAAATGGGCTTTGAATGTGCAATTGGGCCTCCAATGTTCACTTGAGTTCGTCAGGTTCCAGGCTAAATCGCAGGGGCTTAAGTGCAATTTTTGAAGTTGAAATGTGAAAACAAAATGTATCTGACATCAAGAACTAACTCCTGTCTGAAAATGGGCTCAATCGGATAAACGGTGAATTAGTTATGAATTTTTGAAGTTTAAGCTCAGACAAACTTATTTTGGGCTCTAGTGTCGACTCTGACACGTTCTTCAATAAAAAACTGGTATTGATCGGAGCATAATTCGGTCTCGACTTTTGAAGCAAAGTTGTAGATCTCTGAGACCGTGACCTTGTGTAAAAATATGAGCTCAATCCGATAAAAATTGACCGAGTTATGAATTTTCGAAGTTTCGACCCAGATAAAATAATATTCAACATTCAGGATTTTCGGTGCGTCACGCGTACTTTGAGCAAAAAAAGAAGGTCTTTTGGATACCGTTCTGTTGTACCCCAAAATTTTCCCTCCCATATTTCTCAAGATATGTCAAGAATCATCTCCAAGTGTTCAAGATGACTCAAGAGTTGGACAGTCAAATCATCTCCTAAGGCAGTCAATTCAAAATTAGGGTTTTGTGTTGCATTAAGGCCCTTACATCCAAATGGCCTCAAGTGCTCCCCAATGTCCTAATATGCTCTCAAGTTCATCCATGTAAAATTTCAAGCCTTGTAGAGAAAGTTTGGTCAGTCAATTGCTCAAGAGCCCCACAAATCGACTGTGCTAGGGCAAAAGTCAACTGTGACCTACAAATAGTCAAACTTCAAGATTTTTTGTCAACATTCTCATTTTTAAGGTTAATTCATCATTTGATCAAGGGTTGATCATTATTCATCAAGGATTGCTCAAGCATAACTTTCTCATACTTTATGAGAAATGACCCATCTAAAGCTCATTTTGAAGAGGATGAAATTTCCTACAATCCATCTTCACACCCCAAGATCAAGAATGCACTCAAAAAAAGTTAAAAATTTGGACATTATAGGTCGTTTTTGAAAGTCAACAAAAACACCTTTTTTCCAAAGCTTATAACTTGAGCATGGAAGATCAAAATGAGATGAGACAAAAAGGGTTGGTTAGAGGACATCTTAAGGTTTCTAAAAAGTCCAAGAACACTTCCAAAAGTTCAAAATTAAAGAAGTTATGCACTGTTGAAGTTGGGCATTTTTCTAAAATTGCCAAAAGTCAACTATTCTCCAAACTCCAATTTTTGAAAAAAGGGCCCACTTTTTTCCACTTGATTTGGTCTTATCACACCACACACGTGTCCCATCTTTAATTTCATGACCAATAATTTATTTTTCTATTTTATTTAATTTTTATTGATTTAATTCATTTTAAATCAATATTAATTCAAATAAAATCTAAAAATGGATGGAATGATAACTTTTTGATCATTGCAGCTTTCAATTATCATGATTCATCAAATAAAATTTGTATCAAGCCTTTTTATGCATAAAAAATCAGATTTGATACAAATTTGGAAACTTGATAATGGTGATCAAAATCAAATCTCCAATATTCAATTCCTATGGATTCAAGCCCAAGTGATTAACCTAATTCATTCCCTTATGTACACACAAGCCAGAGAGATCAAGGAACACGCCCTAAGCACTGCAAAAATGGCAAACTCAGAATTGAAAAAAAACCTTGAAAAGTGGGAGATCAAAATCAATATTAGAGCTCGATTCAAAGCAAAAGCTTGACACTAATCTCTTGCTGGCAATCCCCTGAAGCGATACCAATCAAAACCAAGCCTTCTCATAGCCTGTAACTCGCTGTAAGTGTCCACGAACCAAGCTTTGAACATGAAATCCAAGTCTTTGATTCTTGCATCCTTTCATTAAAATCTTTGCATATTTGTGTTTGTCGTTTGATTTAGAACATTTTGGCAATATTCAATTTTATTTTCAGAGCCTGTATCATGATACCCGAATCTAGGGTTTTCTTGTTTTGTTTTTAGGCATTCTTGGCACAGGTACAATCAAGGAAAACCATGGCCATATTCGTGCTCAGGGAAGAGAGACGATCACGTTGATACCCTTAGCTTGCGTTTACATGGCCTAGGAATGATTTTTGAGATATCCCACGAATCTTCCTGCGGATAAAAATCCACAGGTAAATAACCAGGGATTTGTTAGAGAAGATGATAACGTGTCCCTGCATCATTGGCCTATTCAAATGTGTAGCGCGTTTTTTTTAATTCCAGCATAGTTAATTGTTTTCACATATTATATTTACTTGTTATCCCATTAACAATAAAGCAGCATGGTTGAGTTGGCAAAGGAGGCGTGTCAATGAGCATTGGGACCTGAGTTCGAATCCCAGGTCCCCTAAAACTTTGTTACAATTTTTTTTCAGGTTATTCCATGTAGCATCCAAGGCATGGACCATCATGTTCTGCCAAGATCTCAGGCGCCAAGTGTCCCATAAATAAAATCCAATGGCCAAAGCTGAGTATCCACCATGTACTCAAGTCAATGCACGCATAGGAGACTGGAAAAGTCAACAAGGACCAACATTTTGGGCCTGGAAAATTGTTGATCCTACACCCAGATTCAGGCCCAAACCCCCCATTTTGGTTTATTTCTTTTTCTCTTTATATTTCTTTTATTTAATTATTTAGTTAATTATTATTTATTTCACTAACAAATTATTTATTTTCTTAATAACAAAAAAAATCAGAAAACCCAAATAGAAAATAATATTTTTATTAATTTCACTATTTCATTATTTTTGTAAATAAACTTTAACCAATTAATTTAGTTTTTTTAATTAGGTACAATTTTAATATCTTTTGCAATAAATTAAAATTAATATAGAATTAGGGTTTTTAATAACTTTTAATCATTCTTATTTTATTTCCTTAATTACAAAAAAACCCAAAAATATTTTCATTTAATTAATTAATTATTTAACTTAGATTTAATTTCCATTTTAATTCAAAATAACAAAAATATGCTTTCTTTAATAAAAAAGGGTTAAAACCCTAAAAACACGCCGATTTAATTTTCTCGCATGCGTTTCATCTTTTATCCACTAATGTAACTGCTTCGAGTATGTAATAGTTTTAATTAGGACTTTTTATCGCTTTTATTTATTTTTCCGCATTTAAATTTCAAGGGTTGTTTTTGGCGATGTAAATACCCGACGCCTTGTAATAGCTTAGATTTAATTTCCTGCAATTTAATTTCCGTACAATATTAACTGTTAGATGTTTGATAACTAGGCAATGCATGACAAGATTGATTTTTAACTTAAAATCAACAGTAGCTCACCATTAACATGTACAGATAAAAATAACTGAAAATAATACACTTGCACATGCCACTCTTAGGGTACACCTCACTTGGTTGCCTCGAACGTGGTCATTGAGTATAGGAAGTTTTAGAGGTCGCCCTCTTGTCCAAAGGTCATAAGTTGCCTCGAAACGGTTGCCTCGGATAAAATGATCTAAGACATTAGGGTTACCGCTAAGGCGTCCTAACGTTGCTTTAGTGACCACACGTCCCTTAATCGAATTGACCTGAAAACTCCAACGACGATGCTACCTACTCCTCAATAGTGGGATAGCATTGTCTAAAGGGCGTTGGCACAGTTTAATTCCTTTTTCGAGTAGGTAGATGGTTCTTAAGTACTTGCTCTTTTTAAAACAAAACAAAATTTTTTCGCACTTACACTCTCTTCAAAACAAAAACTCTTTTCAAACCCACAAACACAAAAAAAAGCAAACTTTTGAAAACATAATGAGCAAGTACCTAAGAGCCCATGGATAACCATGGATAGAAAGGGTGCTAACACCTTATCTTTCTATAATCTACCTCCCGAACCCGAGAAACATCTCGAAAAGGAATTTTTCTGTGCTTTTGTCCTTTCCTTGTTGGATAAAATAAAAGACAGTGGCGACTCTTGCTTACCGCGACATTTTGCGAAAACAAACGCAAATGCGAACCAGCATTCCAAAACAGTCAGTTCTCATTCCCACCGATCACAGAACTGGCGACTCTGCTGGGGACTTATAAGTGAGGTCATGGGCGGATCCATGTTTAGGCTAGGTGTGGCTATAGCCACACCAGATTTTTTTTCCTAATATTAATATATATTTAATTAATTAATTAATTTTAATATTTAATATTATATAACTCTTCAACTCACTTTTATCTCTTAATTTTCTCTCTCTTTTATTTCTTTCTCTCTCACACAGTAAACCCTTTCTCTTCTTCTCAAACCCCACCAACTTTCATATTTGTCTCTTTCTCTCATTAATCCAATAACCCCACCATTTTGCATTGTTTATGGGTGATTTAAAATCAAAGGTAAACTAACTACTTCAAAATTTTCTTATTCTTTTGTTCTATTTGAGTTGAACCCTAAAACCCCAATTTGTTTTAAATAAGTAAATTTTCAATTTCTCATAAATATTTTCTTTACAATAAATTGTTCTTATTATTTTCTTTATAGAGTGAATAGCTAATTTTAATGGTTTCATTGTTCTCTTTATAGGATGAAGAAATTTTTTCCTGTGCTTTCTATAGACAAAGCTACTTCTTCGGTAAATCTAGAAGCATCGAAAACTCAACATCCAAGTGAGAGTATTAAAGTTGTCGATTATGAATTGTTGGAAACCGATCCAGGAATTAGGCCTCCAATTTCAAGCTATCATCCTGACATCCAAAATGAGGTAAGGAAAGCTTATTTAAAAATAGGTCGTCATAAACCTCCTTACAATTTTGTTTACCCTTGGTCTGTTCAAGGTAATCAAAGACGTAGATTTTGCAAAAATTGGTTTGATTTGTATGATTGGATTGATTATAGTGAATCTAAGGACCTGGCATTTTGCTTGCCATGTTTTTTGTTTAAGAATGTCTCTAAATACGGGGGAGATCACTTTGTGACAGAGGGGTTTGGTGATTGGAAGAATTCTCACAGATTGGCTAATCATGGAACTTCTTCCAATAGTCATATTGATTGTGTGCATATGAGTTACGCTCTCACTTTATAAATACACTTCATCAAACAATATTATTTTTTATTTTCAATATATTTTAGTCGATAATTTCTTTTATGTTTAGCCACACCAATATATAAAGTCTGGATCCGCCCCTGAGTGAGGTGTACCTTAGGATTAGATCATTGTGTTTTCAAAAGTTTTCTTTTCTTTGTGTTTGTGGGCTTGTATCATAGTTCTATAGATCCTAACCCGGATCTGGGGGTACCCTTTAGGTAAGTAGCAATAAACTGTGAGGGAACTGTCCGGCATAGACTGACACGGTTGAAGCAATAGCTACGTTGGTATGGCACTTTAGATTGTACCGATATCCCTTGTGTTGGAACGAGGAGAATATGCGTCATCTAAGGGGTCATTAAGCACCAACTGACCTTAGAACCTTAAATTGACCAACTTGGCCATAGAACAGTAGCAATATGCTACACTCATTGAGACTAAACTCTCGCGATGATTCCGGCTGCAAGAAAAGGGTGCTAAACTGGAATTATGACCGATTGAGGGTAGTCAGTGATATTGAGATCCTCTAGAACCCGGTTACTATTTTTAGGACAGATTTAAACCAACTAAACTGAAAGAGGGTAATGACTAAACTCCATGCCAGCCTAAACTTAAGGCTATTTGTGTGACTTGTGTGCCTTCAAACTTGAACTACTTGCACATTCTTGTTATCTGACAACATGAGTTCCTTGCAGGTTTTGTTTACAGTCCTTATCCAATAATTTGGATTTATTGCAGGGTTTACTCACAACACCTCACACTTTTGCTTAAACGCATAGCTTACACATCATAACATGATACTTGAACATTTCCTTAACCATTTCAAGGATCTCAAGGGTCTATGATGCAGGTTATGGTAAATCAAATGTCTAGCAAGGGGCAAAGGGGATTTATTTTCCTCTAGCCAAGGTTGTCTGGAAACCAAAACACGATAACTTGAGTCAGGGGCTTTGACCCACTCGATATGGTGAGCTTGACTCTTGAAGAAGGACTCTTAACAACATGAAGTTTCTTCAATCAAAGCTATAAGATTCAAATTCTAACAAGTTTCTTGTTTACCCCGCGAGATCCTTAGAAACATTGCATACATATATCATACATATCATTGCATAACAGGTTTTCCAGTACATGTCTCTCATGTTCTCGCTATTTATTTTAGAAATGGCTCTCCAACAAGAGAACCAAGATCTCTATGCTCAAAACGCTCAACTTCAAGAAATGTTCTTGAACCTATCCCAGGGGCAGGAAGACATAAAAGCTCTCCTCACAAGGAGCTTGGTCCTAGGGAATCCAGGAGGCATCAGGAATGATCAGTTGGAAGGGCTACAAATTAAGTTGGCAACAATGAAGATCCAAATGATGGGACAGCTGGTGGGCCAGATGGCTCTTATTCAAGACCTGGCTCAAAGACAAGAAGAGCTCAGGGTCCTCGTCAACAAGTTACTTCAAAATAACCAAGTGGGGAAAACAACTAGGGTTGAAGATCAAGTCATCATTCAACCTCCTTTGAGACAACAAGACAAGGGAAAAGCTCCCCAGGTTGCTTCAGGGTCACAAGCCCATCAACAACCTCGCCAGCGTCAACGGGGTGATCGGCGAAAGCAAAATACATCTGGAAGACATTTCTCTGATACTGATATACCATCATCGCTCATACTGAAACGCTTGTTAGAGGTCAATCTACTTTCTTTAAAGGCTCCTCCCCAGAATCCCAATACCTCTGCTTCTGGCTATCGTCCCGGCGCATTTTGTGTATACCACTCCTACAATCATGGACATGACACTGACGACTGTTGGACTTTGAAAAACAAGATCCAAGACTTGATTGACGGAAGAGTGCTGGAATTCATGCCGGATGGCGAGATGAAAATCCTCTGCTGAGGGTTCTCCACTTGAAATGAGTAGTTCAAACCAAGAGACTTTTGTTCATTTGAATTCTGAAGTTGTATTTTTTTGCTTATTCAAACAATTATTATCATGTCAAACTTTTTATTTTATTAATGCATTACACGTGTCTGTTTTGAATTAATTGTTTTCACTATGCTTAAATTGCTTCATAGTTCCTTTTTGTGATGTTCAACTCTCGATTAAAAAAACTCAAAGCCTTTAGAGGGAGGATGACGAAAATGATATCAAAATCTCTACAGTATGCTTTTAAACAGACCCCGCTGACGAGGTACAGGCATTGTTTCAAATCCTAAACAGTGGAGTTATAAGGAAGATAATCCCTAGTCAACCCCTTTGAGCCAAAGAAGTTGGAATTTTTCTTTTCAAAAATTAAAACCCTTAATTATAACTTGGGGCAGGGTAGTTTTCTCAGTTGATCCAGGTGCACAATGAATGGCATCAAAGAAGTCCTTCCGAAATAAAAAACGGTGATGGTTCCATATAATCGTAAGGACAGGCAGTCATTATCTCTCAAAATAAAAGCCCAATAAGTCAAAACCTGTGAAGGAGACTTAAGAAAAAAACTGGGGCATCCCGCTGACTGTAATCACAAAAAGAAACAGTTCAGGCAAAAAACAGGGATAATAAAATCAAAAAGAAAGAGATCCTACAAACTCTCAACAAAATGACTGCCTGTCCAAAATAAATTGTTAGTATCCAAACCATCACTGGTATATCATAGCAAAGACTCAAACAGGATCTAAATGCACGGTTAGCTGAGTTTAGGATCGAAGAACATCACGAAGAGCGGGTGGGTACAAATAAATTTTGAGCCTTTATCCTTTGTTTCTTAAACCGTGAACCAGGCCACGTTATAACCCTTAAAAGTCCTAGCTGAAGCATGGGTTAGTTCAAAAGCATACTGTTACAAAAGGTATCCTGGCTCATGTAGGGCTCGCTGTAAAATCCTGAGTTGACATCACATTTTACAAAAAAATTCGCTTGTTTTACTGAAAAATGCATTTTCAAAAACTTCAAAACAGACATAAGCTTTGCATTCTTAAAATAATATTGTTTGCTTATGACTATTTGTTCAACAACAGCGAAATTCGCACGAAGAATGTCTAGTGAACAAAAACACTTCCAATCAAGGGGCACGGCATGATCATTGTCCATCATCTGGGGCAGTTAAGTCAAGATTCAAGGAATCTCTCAAAATGCCAAATAGCCAGGGGAAAATCTCCTCCTGAATCACTTGGGGCATTGGACATAAGTTCCAGCAACAAATCTTGCATGATCAAACATCTTCTGGTAGTATGGCAACATGACACTACCAATAGTGACAACTCCCTACACTCCGAGAGCATGGACATAGTCAAAAAGTACTACGCATAATCAAAGACCCGCTAGGTTGACTGGCCTAGGAAAAAATAAGGGCTTCCCAGCGAACCAAAAGGGTTCGGGCAAAAATGAGGGATGAAAATGAAAAATTTGTACACCTAGCAAGTCGAAAACCTGAAAAGGCGGCTTGGGCAAAAAAGGGTATCCCGGTGGACTGAAAACCCGAAAGGGCGGTCCAGGCAAAAATTAGAGATCAAAACGTACGACTATGTCTCGTCATCTCGTCACTGGCCTACCAGAAGAAGACTTGTCATTTTGGCCGAAAGATACAAAGCACCTCATAGGTGGGGATAATACTCGATCCACAGGGCCTCCGCAGGCACCTTCTCCCGCAAAAACAGGGGCAAATAAGAATTTTCCGAACTGTACAAGTTGCTCCGTCCACCAGGTACCAAGGTATATATTCAGCTGAAGAATATGGCTAAGATACTTTCACTCCCCGCAGAGTAAGACAGTAATGATAGCTCTCTCAGCTGAGACTTACAACTTTAGACGAATCAGCAATGCTCTCCCCAAACAGAGTTAGTCTGCCATCAGCCCTAAAAAGGCTTGGTATCCCCAGAAAGTCTTAATATTCCCCAGCGGAGTATAAGAATATTCTCCAGCAAGCATAAGAGTATCCCCGGCAGTCTTAAAATTTCTCAACGGAGTATAAGAATGTTCCCCGGCAGAATACAAGATACCCCAGTGGAGCCATTTCCCCAGCACGGTCTGAAAAGAGCTTCCCCAACAGAGTTGAATCATCATCCCTAGTAAACTCTGGAAGCTTACCCTCAGCGGAGTATACAACAAATCTCCCCAGCCAAATTCAGAGGGTTATCCCAACAGAAGTCTAACAGGGTTATCCCTAGCAAGTCGCAACTGAAAGATCATCCCCAACGAAGTTCTTTCTTTCCCCGAACAGGAGTTTAATCCTCAACAGATTCAATATCACCAGCAATGGTAATCCATCCCCAGCGGAGTTCATCATTAAAATCCCCAACAGAGCTTATCAATAGAATCCCCAACGGAGTTTATCGTTAAAATATTCAGCAAAATATCCTTCCCCACAGATTAATTCCCCACAGAGTAATCTCTTCGTCAGCTTATTCCCCAACGAAGTCCTTTTCTCCTGCAGGCTTATTCTCACAATCATCTTCGTTCATCATCCCCAGCGGAAACGAAGAACTCAACTCTATTCTCCAGCAGCTCCAGGATTTATTTTCCCCAGCTAAAACATCACATTTTCATACATCATGATACATGCATATACGCATCATACGAATACAATCTCATTTATTTTGACAACATCATTGCCTGATCCATATCATGCATTGCATATGACTGACCTTTACCTTTCAGGAAAGATACAGTTAAAGTTCTCAATTACGTCGAAGACCTGACCGGTTCTTAAATCTCAATTGAATTATCCTCGGTTGAATTTCAGATAAGGTTCTCAATCTCGACAGTTTCCCTACGTCAAAGTGTGGACGAGTACTATAACCTCAACGGTATACTACGTTGAGCACGAGTCAGTTCCTAGATCTTGATGTTTTCCTCCGTCATAGTCTGGACAAGTGCTATAACCTCAACGGTATACGACGTTGAGCACGAGTCAGTTCCTAGATCTTGATGTTTTCCTCCGTCATAGTGTGGACAAGTTCACTAACCTCAACGGTATACTATGTTGAGCACGAGACAATTCCTAGATCTTGATGAAGATGTTTCCCTACGTCATAGTGTGGACGAGTGTTATAACCTCAACGGTATACTACGTTGAGCACTAGTTAGTTCCTAGATCTTGATGTTTTCCTTCGTCATAGTGTGGACAAGTTCTCTAACCTCAACGGTATACTATGTTGAGCACCAGACAATTCCTAGATCTTGATGAAGATGTTTCCGTACGTCATAGCATGGACAAGTGCTATAACCTCAACGGTATACTACGTTAAGCACGAGTCAGTTCCTAGATCTTGATGTTTTCCTCTGTCATAGTGTGGACAAGTGCTATAACCTCAACGGTATACTACGTTGAGCACGAGACAGTTCCTAGATCCTGATGAAGAAGTTTCCCTATGTCATAGTGTGGGCAGGTTCTCTAACCTCAACGGTATATTACGTTGAGCACCAGACAATTCCTAGATCTTGATGAAGATGTTTCCCTAAGTCATAGTGTGGACGAGTGCTATAACCTCAACGGTATACTACGTTGAGCACGAGTCAGTTCCTAGATCTTGATGTTTTCCTCCGTCATAGTGTGGAGAGGTTCTCTAACCTCAACGGTATACTATGTTGAGCACGAGATAGTTCCTAGATCTTGATGAAGATGTTTCCCTACGTCATAGTATGAACAAGTGCTATAACCTCAACGATATACTACGTTGAGCACTAGTCAGTTCCTAGATCTTGATGTTTTCCTCCGTCATAGTGTGGACAAGTTCTCTAACCTCAACAGTATACTATGTTGAGCACCATCCAGTTCCTAGATCTTGATGAATATGTTTCCCTACGTCATAGTGTGGACGAGTGCTATAACCTCAACGATATACTACGTTGAGCACGAGTCAGTTCCTAGATCTTAATGTTTTCCTCCGTCACAGTGTGGACAAGTGCTATAACCTCAACGGTATACTACGTTTAGCACGAGTCAGTGCCTAGATCTTGATGAAGATGTTTCCCCCCAATTGAATTATGGACAGGTTCTTAAGACTCAATCGAGACATTCTCTCAGTTGAAGTACAGGCAAGTTCCTAAATCTCAACAAAGATTAGACTTCCCCAGCGGAATCTTTTACAACAACAGGTATGCAAGTTCTTGCTAAGGAATCTCTTATGCGATCGACATTCATGCGGATGGCATCTATAAGCCCATCCTCCTACCAACAATCTCCAAATGGCATCTGTAAGCCCATTCCCGACATCACAATGCTGATACTACACCATGTGAGTGCAAATTTCTGGGCACTCTAGTGTTCAATTATCTTCCACCTTTGGATCACGAAAGGCCCAAAAGTCAATCTATATCCTCGGGTTTAAGAAAATTGAACAGGGGAAACTGTTGTACCCCAAAATTTTCCCTCCCATATTTCTCAAGATATGTCAAGAATCATCTCTAAGTGTTCAAGATGGCTCAAGAGTTTGATAGTCAAATCATCTCCTAAGGCAGTCAATTCAAAATTAGGGTTTTGTGTTGCATTAAGGTCCTTACATCCAAATGTCCTCAATTTCTCCCCAATGTCCTAATATTCTCTCAAGTTCATCCATGTAAAATTTAAAGCCTTGCAGAGAAAGTTTGGTCAGTCAATTGCTCAAGAGCCCCACAAATCGACTATGCTAGGGCAAAAGTCAACTGTGACCTACAAATAGTCAAACTTCAAGATTGTTTGTCAACATTCTCATTTTTAAGGTTAATTCATAATTTTATCAAGGGTTGATCATGATTCATCAAGGATTGCTCAAGATTCATCAAGATTCAAAAGTTGCTAAATTAGGGTTTTGGAGGAAAAGTCAACTCAACTTTGACCAAGCATAACTTTCTCATACTTTATGAGAAATGACTCATCCAAAGCTCATTTTGAAGAGGATGCAATTTCCTACAATCCATCTTCACACCCCAAGATCAAGAAATGCACTCACAAAAAGTTACAAATTTGGACATTATAGGTCATTTTTGAAAGTCAACAAAAACACATTTTTTGCCAAAGCTTATAACTTGAGCATGGAATATCAAAATGCGATGAGACCAAAAGGGTTGGTTAGAGGACATCTTAAGGTTTCTAAAAAGTCCAAGAATACTTCCAAAAGTTCAAAATTGAAGAAGTTATGCACTGTTGAAGTTGGGAATTTTTCCAAAATTGCCTAAAGTCAACTATCCTCCAGACTCCAATTTTTGACAAAAGGACCCACTTTTTTCCACTTGATTTGGTCTAATCACACCACGCACGTGTCCCATATTTAATTTAATGACCAATCATTTATTTTTCTATTTTATTTAATTTTTATTGATTTAATTCATTTTAAATCAATATTAATTCAAATAAAATCTAAAAATGGATGGAATGATATCTTTTTGATCATTGCAGCTTTCAATTATCATGATTCATCAAATAAAATTTGTATCAAGCCTTTTTATGCATAAAAAATCAAATTTGATACAAATTTGGAAACTTGATAATGGTGATCAAAATCAAATCTCCAATATTCAATTCCTATGGATTCAAGCCCAAGTGATTAACCTAATTCATTCCCTTATGTACACACAAGCCAGAGAGATCAAGGAACACGCCCTAAGCACTGCAAAAACGGAAAACTCAGAATTGAAAAAAAACCTTGAAAAATTGGGAGATCAAAATCAATATTAGAGCTCGATTCAAAGCAAAAGCTTGACACTAATCTCTTGCTGGCAATCCCCTGAAATGATACCAATTAAAACAAGCCTTCTCATAGCCTGTAACTCGTTGTAAGTGTCCACGAACCAAGCTTTGAACATGAAATCCAAGTCTTTGATTCTTGCATTCTTTCATTAAAATCTTTGCATATTTGTGTTTGTCGTTTGATTTAGAACATTTTGGCAATATTCAATTTTATTTTCAGAGCTTATATCATGATACCCGAATCTAGGGTTTTCTTGTTTTGCTTTTAGGAATTCTTGGCACAGGTACAATCAAGGCAAACCATGGCCATATTCGTGCTCAGGGAAGAGAGACGATCACGTTGATACCCTTAGCTTGCGTTTACATGGCCTAGGAATGATTTTTGAGACATCCCACGAATCTTCCTGCGGATAAAAATCCACAGGTAAATAACCAGGGATTTGTTGGAGAAGATGATAACGTGTCCCTGCAACATTGGCCTATTCAAATGTGTAGCGCGTTTTTTTTAATTCCAGCATAGTTAATTGTTTTCACATATTATATTTACTTCTTATCCCATTAACAATAAAGCAGCATGGTTGAGTTGGCAAAGGAGGCGTGTCAATGAGCATTGGGACCTGGGTTCGAATCCCATGTCCCCCAAAACTTTGTTACAATTTTGTTTCAGGTTATTCCATGTAGCATCCAAGGCATGGATCATCATGTTCTGCCAAGATCTCAGGCGCCAAGTGTCCCATAAATAAAATCCAATGGCCAAAGCTGAGTATCCACCATGTACTCAAGTCAATGCACGCATAGGAGACTGGAAAAGTTAACAAGGACCAACATTTTGGGCCTGGAAAATTGTTGATCCTACACCCAGATTCAGGCCCAAACCCCCCATTTTGGTTTATTTCTTTTTCTCTTTATATTTCTTTTATTTAATTATTTAGTTAATTATTATTTATTTCACTAACAAATTATTTATTTTCTTAATAACAAAAAAAATCAGAAAACCCAAATAAAAAATAATATTTTTATTAATTTCACTATTTCATTATTTTTGTAAATAAACTTTAACCAATTAATTTAGTTTTTTTAATTAGGTACAATTTTAATATCTTTTGCAATAAATTAAAATTAATATAGAATTAGGGTTTTTAATAACTTTTAATCATATTTTATTTCCTTAATTATAAAAAAACCCAAAAATATTTTCATTTAATTAATTAATTAATTAACTTAGATTTAATTTCCATTTTAATTCAAAATAACAAAAATATGCTTTCTTTAATAAAAAAGGGTCAAAACCCTAAAAACACGCCGATTTAATTTTCTCGCATGTGTTTCATCTTTTATCCAATAATGTAACTGCTTCGAGTATGTAATAGTTTTAATTAGGACTTTTTATCGCTTTTATTTATTTTTCCGCATTTAAATTTCAAGGGTTGTTTTTGGCGATGTAAATACCCGACGCCTTGTAATAGCTTAGATTTAATTTCCCGCAATTTAATTTTCGTACAATATTAACTGTTAGATGTTTGATAACTAGGCAATGCATGACAAGATCGATTTTTAACTTAAAATCAACAGTAGCTCACCATTAACATGTACAGATAAAAATAACTGAAAATAATACACTTGCACATGCCACTCTTAGGGTACACCTCACTTGGTTGCCTCGAACGTGGTCATTGAGTATAGGAAGTTTTAGAGGTCTCCCTCTTGTCCAAAGGTCATAAGTTGCCTCGAAACGGTTGCCTCGGATAAAATGATCTAAGACATTAGGGTTATCGCTAAGGCGTCCTAACGTTGCTTTAGTGACCACACGTCCCTTAATCGAATTGATTCGAAAACTCCAACGACGATGCTACCTACTCCTCAATAGTGGGATAACATTGTCTAAAGGACGTTAGCACAGTTTAATTCCTTTTTCGAGTAGGTAGATGGTTCTTAAGTACTTGCTCTTTTTAAAACAAAACAAAACTTTTTCGCACTTACACTCTCTTCAAAACAAAAACTCTTTTCAAACCCACAAACACAAAGAAAAGCAAACTTTTGAAAACACAATGAGCAAGTACCTAAGAGCCCATGGATAACCATGGATAGAAAGGGTGCTAACACCTTCCCTTTCTACAATCTACCTCCCGAACCTGAGAAACATCTCGAAAAGGAATTTTTCTGTGCTTTTGTCCTTTCCTTGTTGGATAAAATAAAAGACGATGGCGACTCTTGCTTACCGCGACATTTTGCAAAAACAAACGCAAACGCGAACCAGCATTCCAAAACAGTCAGTTCTCATTCCCATCGATCACACGTTCGAATTAAATACCTTCTGTGAAAACTTAGCAAGTTATGATACGATGAAAATCGACCAAGTTATGATTTTCTGAACATGACGCAAATAAACTTCTGTCACAAATTTTCTGTACGAAAATACTTAATAAATTTGCATTTTTGAAGACCTTCTGATCGAAATTGGCTTCCATCCGTGAGAGATGAAAACATAGATGACGTCAATACGGAATTTTGGCCACCGAAATGGGTTCAAAACGAGCCACGATCTTCAAGTGACGAATTTTTTAGCGCGTAAAAACTGCACTTTCAGCACACTTTTTCACCATATTCCTTTGAGAAAACTCACACATTCGGATACCTTCTTTAAAGAATTGACTCTTGAGCCGAACCTGAATTTGATAATACGTTATCAGAGATATCTTGGTGAAAGAACACCTGAATATGACACGTCGGGTTGGACATGTGAATCTTTGAACCCCGAATCGTTGCAAAACGGAGAACTGATCTTCAGCACGGAAAATACTCTGAGAATATCCATAGACGAAATAAACGTCACTTGTAACCTGAAGAAGCTTGATAAATATACCTTTATTCCATAACCATAAAACCAATAATATGCGTGTATGAAAAGAGGGAAAATTTTGGGGTACAACAGATAGGAACCAAAGATCAAATGTGAATAACATCTCATCTGACATCCTTAAGTCAAATGAGTTTGGAAGAAAAGGTGGTGAAGAAAAAACCACTCAAGGAAAGGGAATTCAATGTCATGAATGTGAAGGTTTTAGTCACATTAGAGCTTAATGTCCTACATATCTTAAGAAACAGAAGAAAAATCCATCTGTTACTTGGTCTCAAGAGGACTCAGAGAGTGATCTTGAAGAATCTACCAAGTATGTTAAAGCATTGAAAGGAAAATATGTATTTGATGAAGAGTCTAGTGATGGGGAACTAACCTTTGATGAGTTAGCTTCTTCATAAAAATAATTATGTCTCAGAAGTGCAGAAGTGTTCCTAGAAGGGGAGAAACAGAAATTCGTCATAACTTAGTTGAAGGCAGAAAGGGAAGAGCATCTAAAAACTATTTCAAATCTGGAAAGTGAAGTGACTTCTTTGAATTCAAACCTTGATAGAATGGTAAAATCTCTCAAGATGTTGAATAATGGGTCTGACACATTAGATGAAATTCTTCAAGCAGGAAGAGTGACAGGAGACAAGAGTGGTCTAGGGTTTAATTAGAAAGAGGAACCAAATTCAGAAGAACCTTCATTAGAGTCTAAACCAAGGATGTCAAATCAAATGTCTAAAAATCATGGTAAGAAAGGACATCATGGAAAACATCATGGGAAGAAAAATTTTAATCACACCAGAGGGAATTCCTAGCCCTTGAGATGTCATCACTATGGAATGCTTGGTAATATAAGGCCTTTCTGTTTTAAGTTGTATGGATATCCTAAAACTACTCATCTTCCCAAAATTGATCAAAATCCCCAAAATAGCAAAAAGAAGAAACAGTGGGTTCCTAAGTCTAATGTTGCTAGTTTCATAGCTCATACCTCTCTCAGAGTATCAACCAAAAATGGCTGGTACTTTGACAGTGGATGTTCTAGACACATGACAGGTGTCAAGAATCTGTTGGCAGATATCAAATCTCATTCCACTAGTCACGTGCCTTTTGGTGATTGAGCCAAAGGTGAAATCAAAGGAGTTGGCAAGCTGGAATGTGCAGGAGTCCCCAAGCTTGATAATGTGTTACTTGTTAAAGGGTTAACAGCTAATCTGATAAGTATAAGCCAATTGTGTGATCAAGGATTCAAAGTTAACTTCACTAAGGAAGAATGTCTTGTTTGCAATGAAAATAATGAAGTTATTATGAAAGGAATCAGATCTAAATATAACTGTTATTATGGGTTCCCCGAGATTTGAACTTCTCCTAAACATGTGTTTTGGCCAAAGAAAATGAAGCTAAACTATGGCATCAAAAATTGGGACACTTGCATCTGAAAGGAATGAAAAGAATTATATCTGAAGAAGCTTTGAGAGGGATTCCTAAGCTCAAGATAGAAGAAGGAAAAGTATGTGGTGACTGCCAGATTGGAAAGCAAACTAAGATGTCACATCAGAAGATCCAACATCTTACTACATCAAAAGTTTTGGAACTTCTTCACATGGACTTGATGGGACCTATGAAGGTTGAAAGTCTTGGTGGAAATAAGTATGCCTATGTTGTTGTAGATGACTTCTGTAGGTACACATGGATAAGCTTTCTTAGAAAAAAATTAAAAACTTTTGAAGTGTTTAAATATCTCTGTCAAAAAATTCAAAGGGAAAAAGATAGTCATATCATTAGAATTAGAAGTGATCATGGAAAGGAATTTGAGAACAATACATTTGCTGACTTTTGTTCTTCTGAAGGAATCAATCATGAATTCTCTTCTCCCATTACTCCTCAACAAAATGAGATTATGGAACGTAAAAACATAACCCTTCAAGAATCTTCCAGAGCCATGATTCATGCTAAGAAGTTACCCTACCACTTTTGGGATGAAGCTATGAATACTGCGTGATATATGCATAATAGAGTCACTCTAAGGAAAGGCACTTCAGCCACCTTGTATGAAATATGGAGGGGAAGAAAACCAACTGTCAAATACTTTCATGTTTTTGGAAGTAAATGTTACATCTTAGCTGATCATGAACAAAGGAGGAAGATGGATCATAAGAGTGATGAAGGAATATTCCTGGGCTACTCTACAAATAGCAGAGCTTACAGAGTCTTTAACTCCATAACCAAAGTTATGATGGAGTCTATAAATGCTATTATTGATGATAGAGGATGGAATGATGAAGAAGATGTCTTAGAAGATGTTCGAACATCTTTGTCTGATATTCCAACAGAATCAAATGACAGAAGTATTGATTCTAATCCACCTCAAGAAGATCACGAGCCTAGTCATCTCAATAAAGGGCCTTCAATTAGAACCCATAGAGATCATCCTAAGGAGCTTATCATAGGAGATGTAAATAAAGGAGTTACTACGAGATCAAGAGAACGGATATAAAACTCTTGCTTTGTGTCAAAAATTGAGCCTAAGAATGTCAAAGAGGACCTAACTGATGAGTTTTGGATTAATGCTATGCAGAAAAAGCTAGAATAATTCAGTATAAATGAAGTTTGGGATATAGTTCCAAGACCTGAAGGGACAAATGTGATTGGCACTAAATGGGTATACAAGAATAAATCTGATGAAAAGGGGTGGTCACTAGAAATAAGGCAAGGTTAGTTGCACAAGGATACACTCAAATTGAAGGAGTTGACTTTGATGAAACTTTTGCTCTTGTGGCCAGACTTGAATTAATCAGACTACTCTTGGGAATTGCATGCATACTGAAATTTAAATTCTTTCAAATGAACGTAAAGAGTGCATTCTTAAATGGCTATCTAAATGTAGAAGTTTATGTGGAACAACCCAAGGGATTTGTTGATCTAAGTTTTCCTAAACATGTGTACAAAATAAATAAAGCTCTGTATGGATTAAAGCAGGCTCCAAGAGCTTAGTATGAGAGATTGACAGAATTTCTTGGTGAGAATGGATATAGGAAATGTGGCATTGACAAAAATCTTTTTGTCAAGAAAGAAGAAGGGAAGATCATGATTGCATAGATTTGTGTTGATGATATTGTGTTTGGTGGGATGTCAAATGAGATGGTTCAACATTTTTTCAAGAAAATACAGTCAGAATTTGAGATGAGCCTTGTTGGTGAACTAACTTATTTTCTTGGTCTGCAAGTTAAACAATGGAAGATTCCATATTTTTATCTCAGAGAAAGTATGCCAAGAATATAGTAAATAAATTTGGGATGGAAAATTCCAGTCACAAAAGAACTCCTGCTCCCACACATCTGAAGTTGTCTAAAGATGAAAAAGGAGTAAGTATGGATCAAAGTATTTACAAAAGTATGATAGACAGTATTCTATATCTCACATCTAGCAGACCTGACATTGACTTTGTTGTAGGGGTGTGTTCAAGATATCAAGTTGATCCTAAAGTTATCCATGCCAACCATGTGAAGAGAATTCTTAAATATGTGAGTGGGACAAGTGACCATGGCATGTTATACTCTCATGGATCTAGTTCTGCCTTAATTGGTTATTATGATGTTGATTGGGAAGGAAGTGTTGATGATAAAAAAAGCACATCAGAAGGATGCTTCTTTCTGGGAAATAATCTCATATCTTGGTTCAGTAAGAAGCAAAATTGTGTGTCTCTGTCCACTGCTGAGGCTAAGTATATTGTTGCAGGAAGCAGTTGTTCTCAATTGGTTTGGATGAAATAAATGTTAATAGAATATAATGTCAAACAAGATGTCAATACATTATTCTGTGACAATTTAAGTGCCATAAACATATCAAAAAATCCCATTCAAGACAGTAGGACCAAACACATTGATATTCGTCATCACTTCATAAGAGAGCTTGTTGAAGAAAAGATTGTTGCCTTAGAACATGTAGCCACTGAATTACAACTGGCTTACATTTTTACTAAGGCTTTGGATGCTAATCAGTTTGAGAACTTAAGAGGAAATTTAGGGATTTGCTTATATGAGGGTTTGTAGCAATTAAAGGCGTGTGGGAATATCATTAAAGTGATATTATATTATTTATGTTTCCAACAATTCAAAATTCGAAAGTAATCATTACAAGACTGTCTCAAAGTGTTCCCACACACTACAAAATCACATATTTCTACTTTCACAAACTCTTCATTCTCCTCTATAGAAAAAGAACCCTTGTCATTCTTCATCTCTTTGCTAAAAAATCTTCAAAGATGTCTCAACATCATGCATCATCTTCCTCAAAATCTGTCAACCTCCCTGAGAAACTCTCTCTTGAAAGAGTACTTGACGTTACTCCTCTAACAACCATCCCACCGCTTAAGAAGAAAGTCAAGAAACCCAGACCATCACCTGCAAAGAAATTCAAAGACGATAAAGGTAATACTTCTACTGCTACTGATGATAGGATAGAAGAAGAGATTGTTAATGTTGATAAAAGCATTAGAATACTAGTAGATAAAGTGTTAAATGAAGGTTTTGTTGTGCCTGGGATTTCTACCCCTCTTGCTCGTATAACTGCTCCAACTGACAAAAGAAATGACCCTAAAAGTGCAGTTGAATCATCCATCTCTAAGAAAGATGCTGCCGAAAGAAAACTTGATAAGCTTGTTGCTTCTACTCTAAAGGAAGTGGAAGAGGATGTTAAACAAGATGTTAAGAAGAACTTCCCTGCTAAGGAAGATACTGCTGGCTCCAAAGCTGCAAAAAATCAAAATGTTGTGAATGTGGTTAATGTTGATGAGCTGTCTGACAATGAGCTCATCTCTAATGTGGTGCCTGGAATTGCAAAAAGGATCAAATCCAGGAAATCTTGCAAAGGATGACATGATCATTGAACTAAGGGAAGCTTGCAAAGAATTAGATGATGTGATCAAATTCAGCTCAACAAGAAAGCTAACTTTTGAAAAAATGATCAAGGAGCTGCAGAAGGACAACATATTTGATGATAAAGTAAGCTCTGAAGAAAAAGATTCTAGTGAGGAAGGAAGTTCTGGCTCTTCCAAGTCTACTGGTCCTGAAGACAGTTATACTATTTGTTGTTTATTCATTTGACCACTTTGTTTCCTTTTGGCACTTGTATGTGCTCGAATTTTGAATTTTATGGTCTGTACCTATATTACTGATACACTCTTGAATGCATCCTTCTATTTGGCATATTATGACTAAAAAAGGGGAGAGAAACTGACTGACTGACCACTGACATACCACTGATTAAGGGGGAGCTTAATACTTGAGAGGGAGCCACATGTCTCAGAAGATGTTCTGACATCTTCCTTTGCTAACAACTAACAGCTAACTGGGTTTTTGTTTGCTTTGCTTATGCTGCTTCTCTGATAATGTTCTTATAATGTGCTCAAATAATGTTTTAGCTAAAATTTGCCAAATGAGGAGTTTGTAAGTGTTTGTTGGCAGCAATTTTGGTAAAACAATGCTTTGATAATGTTTTGCTAAATGTATTGACATTTGGAGCAAACTGTTTTGAATGATGTCAAAGCAGATGTCTTGACATTTGCCTCCTAAGTTGAACACAACTCACATCAGTTTAAGTTTTCTGTTTCTTGTTTTCAATGCTTGCCATAATTCAGGATTTGTGACTCATAGGCTGCGAAATATATGGAGAATATTTTTCTGTTTGAATTATCCTTATGGATTATATCTTGGCCTATTTTCATGGAAATATTCAAAATATTGGAATATTTGTTTTTTAGCCCAAACCCACTACTGCACCTTTATAAGGACTTGCATCCTTATTCACTCAACTACAACTTTTGAAGAAGAATAACTTCTTTTTGTTTTAGAAGTCTAAGTATTTTAATTGTCATACACTCTAGTATTGATTCAATACTTGAGTTGTTATTTGAGTTGTTAATTGTGGATCATTCATAAGCTTTTAAGTATTGAATGATTGAAGTCTTTAAAACATAATATTTATGTAGTTCTTCACTGTAAGTGATTGGAGGGATTTAAGGAGGGCCTCATACCTAGGTGTGTCTTAGGTAGAAGTATAGCACGGATAGCGATTAAGTGATTAGATCGTAAACTGGTTATTTACTAAGGATCTATGAATTGATATTATTTAGTGGGCTTGTCCCTGGCTTTGTAGCTCCCAGAGTAGGTGTTATTATACACTAAACAAGGTTAATAATCCCTTGTGTTTTTACTGTTTTACTTTTGTTGCATTTTACATTGTCCTCAGATATTTGTGTGGTGACATCTCCTTCGAAATCTCATATCTGATACCAGAATTCCATATGGGAAAAAAATTTGATGAAGCTGAAAAGAAGAAGAAGCTAAAGAGAATATTGAGCCCGTCGTTGAAGAGAAGAGGATTTAGGGTTTCAATATCTGAAACCCTAAATCACACTGCCATTAGCCCTTTAGAGCACCGTTGAAGCTTCCATCATCACTTCCACCATTTCGTGTGAATTGGAAAAAGAGAGAAGAAGATAAGAACCAGAAAGACGTGATACATCGGAGAAATCGAGACTAAAGCTAAATGAAGCTTAGCTTTTTTGTTTCAGCATTTTTCTGTTATTATTGGGATTTGGGGATAGTGGAGGTTTGATTTACAGTAAAGGGGAAGGGTGGGAACCGAACGCCGCCGCTGGTTGTTTTAGGGTTTGATATTGGGTAAGAAGAACAATTGTTGTTTTGTAGAGAAAAAGAAGAACGAGGGAGAGGGAGTCTCAAATGAATGAATAAAAGTGAAAAATGAAAAAATGTATAAAACAAAATGTTATTTGTTAATTATCCTGTATATACGCGCCCTTAACAGTACTATGCACTCTCGGGTCATGTCCATTCGATCAATATCAGACGGCCGCGAGGCTAAGTCCTCATCGTAACCTCGTGCGCGCTCGCGCTCACGACTACTTAGGCCCTTTGGAAACATGTATGGGGCCCAACCCAATTATATTTGCACCTCCCATTTTGTCTTTGCTAAGCCAGCTTTAGTCAGTGCACACCCCCCCCCCCAACCACTGGGCCCAGTTCAATATCTAATCTTAGGCCCGATTTCCTCATATGCCCCTTGTTTCTGCTGCCTAACTACAAACGAATCCCCACGCCAGCTGGGCCCTTATTATTTGCACCCCTCTCTTTAATTCCTTAACTTATTTCGCACCCCCTTGTAAATTATTATATTTTCTTATTTCTTTATTTATAATAATAATTATTTTTAATATTCATAAATTTTAATCTCATTTAATATTATTATTATTCTTAAACCAAATATTATTTTCTCTAAAAAATTCATGTATATACTTTATTGCATTAAAAATATGTCTTTTTAAAAAGTCATGCATTAAATAGAGTTTTTATAATTAATATATAAAAAACACTTAACAAATATTAAACTTTCTTTTTATAATGAATTAATCTAACAACCTGTTTTTCAAAAAGGGTTACAAAGCTTATTTTGATTAATCGTGCATATAGTCCAAAATTCTGCTATCTCTACACCCGGTCTAAATACGAGAAAAGTTAAAAATACCTTTGAAATCAATAAAAAATACAAATCCATACGAACTACGAATTGAGACCCTGATTCCTCATAAGAGGATATGTAGGCATACGACTAAAATCGTGGCGAGTTCCCATAATAAAAATTAAAACTTTTTTCCCAAAATTGTTAAGCCTAAACCCAGTACCCTTACGAATAAGGTAGATGAAAGGTGCCTAAAACCTTCCTTTCGTCTAAAGAAGTCTGAAACCTAGAATCTCTGTTTGCAAAATTAGGATTTCCTATTAAATTCCCTTCCTTAAGAAAAAAACTAGTTATGGCGACTCTGATTTTAAATCTTGTTGCAACACCACGAAGTAAAACGATACCTCAAAACTCAAGAGTATCCTGAAGGGGAATCTATCAATGATAAGAAACTTCTATGGAGGTTCTCTGCCAAGTTCTTTCTGAGTAACAAAATCTTGTACAAGTGCAACCACGATTTGACTTTGCTTCGTAGTGTAGAAAAGAAGGAAGCTGAGAAAATTATGGAAGATATGCACGAAAGTGTCTTTGGTACCAACTCCAGTGGACATGCAATGGCTAAGAAGATTCTGAGAGTAGGTTATTATTGGTCTACCATTGAAACCAATTGCCATCATCATTCCAGAACTTGCCACAAATGTCAGATTTATGCTGACAAAGTACATGTGCCTCTAGTTCCTTTGAATGTCTTGACTGCTCCTTGGTCGTTTTCAATGTGGAGAATTGATATGATTGGAGAGATTAAGCCTACTGCTTCCAATGGACATCGTTTTATTCTAGTCGCTATTGATTACTTCACGAAGTGGGTAGAGGTAACCTTGTTTACTTACGTTACCAAGAATGTCATGGCTTGGTTCATTAAGTATAACCTTATTTGTCGGTATGGTATCCCTGAAAGGATCATCACGGACAATGGTACGAATCTTAGTAAAACTATGATCACACAACTCTACATGCAGTTCAAGATTAAGCATCACAATTCTTCTTTGTACCGACCAAAGATGAATGGCACAGTGGAAGCCGCCAACAAGAATATCAAGACAATCTTGCAGAAGATGACGGTGACTACAAAGATTGGCATGAGATATTAGCATTTGCTCTGCATGGTTATCACACTTCAGTATGTACATCAACTGAGGAGACCCCGTTCTCTCTCGTCTACGATATGGAGGTTGTCTTACCTGTTGAAATCTAGATTCCATCCCTAAGGATTATGAAAGATGCAGATTTAGATGAAGAAGAATAGATTCAGACTTGACTTGACCAGATAAATTTGATTGATTAAAAAAGGCTTGCGGCTATTTGTCATGGTCGGATATATCAAAAATGCATGATCAAGGCTTTTAACAAGAAAGTCAGACATCAAGTGTACAAGGCTGGTGATTTGGTAATAAAGCGCATCATCCTACCACAAGGTGATCCTAGGGGCAAATGGATTCTCACATACAAAGGGCCATTTGTGATCAAAGATATATTTTTTGGCGGTGCTATGATACTTACCACAATGGACGGTGAAGATTTTCCGCACCCTGTGAATGTGGACATAGTTAAAAAATACTACGCATAAAAGAGACCTGCTAGGTTGACAGGCCTATGCAAAAATAAGGGCTCCCGGCAAACCAAAAGGGTTCGGGAAAAAATTAGGGATATATATAAATAATTATACATATGGTAAGTCGAAAACTTGAAAAGAAGGTGTGATACGGTGGGAGAACTAACTTGAGGGTTTTGCGTTTGATCGCAAATGTTGCAGTTAGCAAGAGTCGCCACCGACTTTTCTTTTATCCAAAAGGAAAGGTGAAAAAGCACAGGAAAGACCTTTGAGATTGTTTCTTGAGTTTGGGGGGTAGATTATGAAAAGGGAAGGTATTAGCACCTTTTTCATCCATGGTTATCCATGCGCTCTTAGTTACTTGTTAGATCACTTGGTTTTGTTTGAAATTATGCTTTGTGTGGTTTTTGAAAGTATTTTGTAAAGAGGCCATTGTTTAGGCAATCTTTGTAATGATTCTCGTTCGTAAGAATGTATACAAAGATGTTTGATCTTTTGAAAATGTTTTCAATGTTTGTAAGATGTTTGAAAATCTGTGTATTTGTTTTTGAAAATAGCAAGGGTGTTTGTTTTGAAATGGAGCAAGTAATTAGGAACAATCTACCTACTAAAATGTCTTTTTTGTTCATTTTCTTTTCCTTTGACATTGTTGTCTTACCATTGATTTGGTAAGCAACCCTATCTTTGGATGTAAACGGGAAAGGCATGGGTCATCGTATAGCCATGATTAGCAATGTTGCAAGGTATCTTAGCTTTCTTTTTGAGGGACTAAGATCATTTGTAAGGCAACTTAGATAGCGTCATCGAGGGACTATGATCTTGTTTTTTTTTGTTTTTTCTAAGATACCTCACATGCGTAATATGGCCACTTTGTAAGGCAACCAAGTGGATTTTACCATAGGGATGCTTGTGTGCAAGTGTGTTGTTTTCATGCTTGGTTTTGTCTTGAATTAGGGTTTTCTATTTGATTGATTTTATTCTTTCCATACAAACCCTAATTACTAGCATGTTATGTAAAAGCGATAAATTGCAAAATTTAAAGTTACTACGCTATTACAACATTTGTGGGAGGGGGTATACAATTTATGAATGGGGATTGCAATAATATAAACCTAATTAATCTATTACAACCAAATTGAATATGTACAAATAATTGAAGAAACACATAAAGTATAAATGCAAATTGTAAGAAATGATTTTTTTGTGTTTGGATTTTTATTTGAAATAGGTTTTAACCTAAACCTAATTAGAGAAAAAAATAATTAAAATAAATTAATTTAAATTAATTAAGAAAATAAATTAATTAAGAAAAGATTTTTGAATAAAACCCTAATTCTATTTAATTGATTAAAAGAAAATAAGTTTAAAGAAAAAGTATTTTTTTTTGTATTTTTGTCTTGAAAATAATATATGGTGTTGTGAAATATTTTTGGCCTTTTCTACATTCAAATAAATATATTTAAATAAATAATAATCTAGTTTTAATTTAATTTACAAGGAAACTAGTAAAGTTAAATAAAGTATAATGAATAAAAATAATTTTTGTGTGGAAAAAATATTTAAATCATATCAAAACATAAATCTATTATTTTTATATTTTTTATGATATTTTTGGTATTTTAGAAAATATATTTGAAAGGAAAAGTGAAATAAATAAGTAAATAAAAATAAATGGGCCAGGCGGTGCCAAAAGTAGGCAGGGAGGTGAGCTAGCAAAAAATAAAAAAAACACTGTCAGGCCCAAAGGGCCCAGCGCCGGCAAAAAAAAGTTAGGGAAACAGAAAAATATGAAAAAAATGCAAAAGGGGGGTTCACATTGGTTCGAACCCTCGCCCTTTAGGTAAGAAATGACTTAGTACGCGCGCGCTTGCTACTTGGGTGGCTGTTTCATTCGGTCATATAACCAAACCATAAATATATATTAGAAACTGCTTTCTGAAGGCAACTTCGTCTTCAACCTCACGCCTAGCCGAACCACCTGTATCTTCCTCATCTCTCCACAAAAATGGAAAGTTCAAACATGAAAGTTGTGGTGTTTCTTCCCACGAATCCTACCATATAATTTATGTAAGCTAAAAGTAAAAGATAAAAACTAATTTTGCTGGCCCTAAATTGAAACCTAATTTTCTCAGAAATTTCAAATCCAAAATTCTTTATACACAGTCAATATAAATGGGAACTATGAACATGGTCAGCTTTAGAGTAAAGATATCTACATTTTGTCTTCACAAATCAGGATCAAATGATGCTTGTATGAAGAGATAGAAGTTTGAAAGTTTACCTCTTGCAGCTCGAGTCGTGAATGGAGTTTGAGCAACTTTTGAGATGTCCTGAGGATCTGTTTAGCTTGCCTGGACCTCCTTGAGTGTATTCCAAGTCCTACTTTGCCTTGAAAGCCCCCGAATCTCTCTACTCAAGTCAACCTGCAAGCTTGATATTTGAAAATGGTGGATAGTGATGGAGGAGTTACAGTCTTGAAACAGGGTCCTGGATTGCTTTGGTATGGTGTATATAAGGTGTTTGAATGATTAGTTTTCAAAACACACGAGTGGAAATGAAGAAGATGAGTTTTTGTTCAAAACTGTGTATCAATGGTGTTCTTGAGCAGATTTATGGTTTTTGAGTGTTTGACATAGTTTCAGGGTACTATAATTTGTGTGTCATCTTGCAAATAGTGTGTGTACTTATAGGAAAGAGGTTTTGAGGCTTGAAACAACTCAGAAAATGAAATCACATTTTATGGCTTGGTTACTTGTTTTTGAAGCAAAGTTGATAAACATGGTTTCAATGTGGAGTACAAGGGTTTGCAGGGTGGTTAGTAGGCTGTAGGCATGTTGCTTCTTACTTTTGAATGCTTTTGAGTCATAAACAACAATGTATGGGCTCAAGAAGAGTTGACATTGTGATTAAAGTCACTTTTCCAAAATGGAAGTGGTGACTTTCTTCCAAAAATGGAAATGCAACTTGGATAATGGCTCAAATGCTTGGACAATGGCTCTATCATTTGTGTAAGCATTAAATTATTGAGTGATTAGCAAGTTTGAATCCTGTAAAGCAAGATTTGTACATCATGCTTGAAGATTGGATCAAGTGTTCTTCACAAAATGGCTTGTAATCCAAGTGACAAAACACCAACTTCTTGACTTCGATTCTCCTTGCTCAGGAATGATCTCAAGGAGTTCTTAGACATTTTGGAAAGCTTGAAATATTCTATTCAACAAATCTTTGAATTTCTTTTGAAGAATCCCCTTGGAACTATGTGAAAATTTTCCATGAAGTTGGGTCAAAAATCTGTCTAACTAGGGCAAAATTTCACTAAGTCTTTTTTAGTTCATGAGCATGTATTCACAAAATTATAACTTGAGATCCAAGCACTTTTAGGAGAAGTTAGAGGAAACAAAGTTGTAGATTTCATGGAGATCTACAACTTTCATTTTTGAAGTTTCCTTTGAATCATCTTGTATCATAATGAAACAATTGCTCAAAGTTATGAAAAAATAAGAAATTTTCAACACTTAGAAAAATTTCTAAGTTTAGAAATTTTGACTTTTCAAAATGAAATCTTGATTTCTTGATTTCTTGATAAATAATTTTCCTATTTTGACATGTTTTGATGAATTGTGATCTTTGGCACTTGAATTTGACCAAAAAGTCAAAGTTTGACTTTTCAGTATACAGTTGACTTTTAATCAGTTGACTGCAAAATTCATCTATCAATCCAATGGACTTGTAATGTTTTGTATAATGTCATTAGGTCAAAATGGTGCACTTGGTATCTTAAAATCATGCCTTAAACCAATTGATCATTTGCTAGGTCAAAGAAAAATTGGAAATTGCCCTTTCCCCAATTAAAACCCTAATTTTGACCATTTTGCCCTTTTGAAGATTTGATCAAATTTATTGAGGAATTGTGGTACAAACTTGATCAAATGATACATATGAGTCTAAAATGTTGATGTGGATCAAAAATTATGAAGTTTGACTGTAAATTGGCTATTGTTGACTTTTTCCCCAATACAGCTGATTTTTAGGTCAATTGTTCAATTGACTGATCAAAAGTGCGATCCAAGGCTTGAAACTTGACATGAGTGATCTTTGGGGTCCATAATGGTCCATTAAAGTCATATGAAGCATTTATAGTCCAAAAATCCTTGTGTAAACTCAAACCTTAATTTTGGTCATCAGTGCATAAGGAGGTGTCTTGAGCTGATCAAACCCTAGTGCAGTCTTGAGCCTAAGGAGATTTTATGAGAAAATTCTTGATAGGTGAGAGGGAAAATTTTGGGGTACAACATCTGCCCCTATTCAATCTTCTTAAACCTGAAGAGTTAGATTGGCGAGTTTTTCCATTCGTGACTCGAAGGTGGAAGATGATTGGACACTAGAGTGCCCAGAAATTTGCACTCGGTGATGTGAAGGCTGGGGGAATGGGCTTAAAGATGCCATTTGGAGAGGTGATAGAAAGTTGTAGAAGATGTGCTTAAAGATGCCATCCAAAAGTGATTGTTGGTATTGAATTTGTAAGTTGAAAGAATGAGTATCAGAATGACGTACGTGTCTGGAGCATATCTGAACTGTATCTGAAAGTTGAATCTAAATGAGTATCAGAATGACATCCGCGTCTGGAGCGTATATGTACCGTATCTGAGAGTTGAATCTGAATGAGTATCATAATGGCATCTGTGTCTAGAGCGTATCTAAATTGTATCTAAAAGTTGAATCTGAATGAGTATTAGAATGGCGTCCGTGTCTGGAGCGTATCTGAATTGTATCTGAAAACTGAATCTGAATGAGTATCAGGATGGCATCCGTATTTCGAGCATATATGAATTGTATCTGAAAGTTGAATCTGAATCAGTATCAGGATGGCATCCGTGTTTCGAGCATATATGAATTGTATCTGAAAGTTGAATCTGAATGAGTATCAGGATGGCATCCATGTCTGGAGCGTATCTGAACTGTATCTGAAAGTTGAATATGAATGAGTATCAGGATGGCATCCGTGTCTGGAGCGTATCTGAACTGTATCTGAAAACTGAATCTGAATGAGTATCAGGATGGCATCTGTGTCTGGAGCGTATCTGAACTATATCTGAAATCTTTGAATATTGTTAATGGTAGTTGTTAACCTTATCCTGAGAAGGGTAAAATGTTATCTAAAATGCAATGTTTATGTTGTATGAAATTCATAGTATAATGCATTCATGTTATCAATGTTTATGATATATGGATGCAATGTATGTGTATGTGAGCTAGTTTGCTGCACTACTATCGGATTGGGGAAAATAAATCCCTGACTACTGCTGAGGATATGGAGTCTTCATGTCTTGAAGTTTGAAGCGTTCGATGAATTTCCGCTTAGAGAAATAAACTTTGTTGTAAGGGGAATGTCGTGTACTATTTGAAAAATCCTGGTCGGCGAAGTCTGAGAAATTTGGTGACTTCTACTGGGGAGTGATAATTGGGAGTTTTGTTCTGCTGGGGATTAAGCTGTACACTGCAGGGAACTTTTATGGAAAATGACTTAGAGAGATTTCCATATCTCTTAAAGCCAACATTGATTGTCTTTTATTTTGTTTATTTGTAAACAGTAATTATGTTCAAATGCATATGTTCAACAATGAATCATTGGACGTTTTTGTAAACAAGACACAAGAGTAAAGAAAAACAGATAGTTTTGCACTTTCAAAGGAATATATTTGTATTGACTTTGAGTAAGTATTTTAGTACAGTAAGACAAACATTCTAGTAGGAGAACGCCGTCGTAAAAAAATTAAAATTTTAATACAAAGAAAAGATATTTATGTGTATTAATCCCATGGGGTTCCCATTTTGCTATAGCCTTAGTATCTCTGAGCATCTTGTCTATTTGTTGCCTCGTCCGAAGATGATTGAATTGATCAAAACCTCTGAGTTTGTCAGTTGGAGCAAAATGTTGTCCGTAAGGTAATCCGACGGGACATAGTCATACGCTTTAATTCCCTAACTTTTGCCTGGACTGCCCTTTCGGGTTTTCAGTCCACCGGGAAACCCTTTTTTTGCCCAAGTCGCCCTTTCGGGTTTTCAACTTGCCGGGTGTAAATATTTTTTGGTTTTATCCCTAATTTTTTCCCGAACCCTTTTGGTTCGACGGGATGCCCTTGTTTTGCCTAGGTATGTCAAACTAGCAGGTCTCTTATGCGTAGTATATTTTGACTATGTCCGCGTTTGCAGGATGCGGAAGGTCGTCACCATCCATGGTGGTCAAGATCATTGCCCCACCAGAGAAAATATTTTTGATTACATATGGTCCTTCATAGGTAGGAGTCCACTTGCCCTTAAGATCACCTTGTGGCAGTATGATGCGTTTGATCACCAGATCTCCAACTTGATACACTTGGCGTCTGACCTTTTTGTTGAAAGCCTTGATCATCCGTTTTTGATACATTTGACCATGGAAAATAGCAGTAAGTCTCTTCTCATCAATCAAGTTCAGTTGATCAAGTCGAGTCTGGATCCAATCGTCTTTGTTCAGCCCTGCATCCTTCATAATCCTCAGAGAGGGAATCTGGACCTCGATAGGCAAGACAACTTCCATGTCGTAAACTAGAGAATAGGGTGTTGCCCCGATTGATGTGCGAGCCGTGGTATGATACATGTGGAGAGAGAATGGGAACATCTCATGCCAGTCTTTGTATGTGACTGTCATTTTATGTATGATCTTTTAATGTTTTTATTTACAGCTTCGACAGCACCATTCATCTTTGGCCGATAGGGAGAAGAATTGTGATGCTGAATCTTGAATTGCTCGCACAATGCGGTGATCATAGTGTTGTTGAGATTTGTACCATTGTCAGTGATGATCCTTTCTGGGATACCGTACCGGCAAATGAGATTTTTCTTGATGAAACGAGCAACAACATTCTGGGTAACGGAAGTGAAGGAAGCTGCCTCCACCCACTTTGTAAAATAATCAATGGCCACTAAGATGAAGCGGTGTCCATTGGAGGCCGTCGTCTTGATTTCCCCAATCATATCAATTCCCCACATAACAAAGGGCCAAGGAGCCATCAAGACATTCAGAGGAACCGGAGGTACGTGCACCTTGTCAGCGTAAATCTGGCAATTATGGCAGGTTCGAGAGTGTCGATAACAATCTGCTTCCATGGTAGACCAGTAGTAGCCTTCCTGTAGGATTTTCTTTTCCATCGTATGCCCACTGGAATGGGTGCCAAAAGTTCCTTCATGCAATTCATCAATGATCCTTTCAGGTTCAACCTTATCTACGCACCGAAGTAACAGAGTCATGATTGCGTTTGTACAGGATTCCATTACTAAGGAAAAATTTAGTAGAGAGTCTCCTTAAGAACTTCTTGTCATTGATTGAAGCTCCTTTTGGATATTCTTGAGCCTTGAGATACTTCTTGACTTCGTGAAACCAAGGTTGGTCCACAACTTCTTCAGTGTTAATATTGTGACAGTGTGCTGGTTCTTCAATTTGTTCGATGGTGATCTGGGGAGCCTCGTTATCCCAATTAAGTTTAAACATAGATGACATTGTGGCTAGAGCGTCTGCTAGCTGATTTTCTTCTCGTGGGAAATTCTCGAAGGTAATCTTCTCAAAATATGGTAGCAATGTCAAAAAATGTTCTTTATAAGGGATAAGGTTTGGGTGTTTGGTGCCTCATTACCCTTTGATCTGACTGATAACCAAAGATGAATCTCCTAATACATCCAAGGATTTGATCCCTAGGTCTATAGCAGCTCTGAGACCAAAGATGCATGCTTCGTATTCCGCCATGTTATTTGTACTATTTAAGAAAAGTATGGCAGTAAAGGGAGTATGACACCCTTCCGGAGATATGAGTACAACACCGATACCATTTCCAAGTGCATTGGATGCCCCATCAAAGAACAGGGTCCATCGGGATCCTTGTTCAGGTCCGTCATATGGCCTGAATTCTTCACAGTTGTCTAATGTCATGATGTCTTCATCCGGAAATTCTAATTTCATGGACTGGTAGTCTTCTACAGCTTGGTGAGCAAGGTGATTGGCTAATACACTGCCCTTTATTGCTTTCTGGGTAATATATTGTATGTCATATTCTGTCAAGATCATCTGCCATCTTGCTATTCTCCCGGAAAGAGCAGGCCTCTCGAAGATGTATTTTATTTCATTTTAGATATCAACAAAGTAGTATGGGTCAGCATATACTGTCTTAGACAGTGAGCAGCCCATGCCAGAGCGCAGCAAGTTTTCTCAAGCAGTGAATATCTGGTTTCACAATCGGTAAACTTTTTGCTTAGGTAGTAAATAGCATGCTCTTTTCGGCCAGACTCGTCATGCTGCCCCAATACACACCCCCATTGAGTTTTTTAAAATGGTCAGATACATGATTAATGGTCTTCCCTCGACTGGTGGCATCAACACAGGAGGCTCTTGTAAGTATTCTTTGATTTTGTCAAAAGCAACTTGGCATTTGTCATTCCATTTGACTACTTGATCTTTCTTCAATAATTTGAAAATTGGTTCACAAGTAGTTGTTAGGTGAGAGATGAATCTGGAAATGTAGTTCAAACGTCCCAAGAACCCTCTGACTTCCTTCTTAGTACGAGGAGCATGCATCTCTTGTATTGCTTTAACTTTGGAAGGATCAACCTCGATACCTTTGTTGCTGACGACAAAGCCTAGGAGTTTACCGGACCGTGCCCCAAATGTGCATTTCTTTGGATTCAACCTCAGCTTGTACTTCTTCAGTCTCTTAAACAGTTTTTGTAAGATATCAAGATGCTCTTCTTCTGTTTGAGATCTGGCTATCATGTCGTCCACATAGACCTCTATTTCGTAATGTATCATGTCGTGAAATAGGCCTACCATGGCACGCTGATAGGTTGCCCCAGCATTCTTCAGTCCGAATGGCATTACCTTATAGAAGAAAGTGCCCCACTGCGTGACAAACGTTGTTTTCTCCATGTCCTCAGGCTCCATTTTGATTTGGTTGTAACCTGCGAAACCGTCCATGAAGGAAAACACTTTGTGTTGTGCCGTATTGTCAACTAGAATATAAATGTGGGGGAGTGGAAAATCATCCTTAGGGCTTTCCCTATTCAAATCTTTGTAGTCCACACACATTCGCACTTTGCCGTCCTTTTTGGGCACGGGAACAACATTAGCAACCCATTGGGGATAAGAGATGATAGCCAAGAATCCAGCGTTGAATTGCTTCATGACCTCTGCTTTAATCTTTTCTGACATATCCGGCCTCATGCGACGAACCTTTTGCTTTACTGGCGGATAATCCTCTCTTGTAGGCAGACGATGTACCACAATATCTGCATCAAGTCCTGGCATGTCTTCATACGACCAGGAAAAGACTTCGACATAATCGTGCAACAACTGAATCAGATGCTCCTTGATATTGGGTTCCAGATTGGCACCCACCTTGACCTCTTTTTTGTCTTCTTCAGTACCTAGGTTGATCGTATCCACGGGTTCCTCGTGAAGTTGAATGGTTCTCTCTTCTTGTTGTAGTAGTCTGGCAAGTTTCCATGGTACTTCACAATCTTCCTCACCTTTGTCTTCGGCTTGGTAGATTAGATTCCCAGAGTCACAAAAGGCCATACCAGTATCGTTACCCATGGGATCCCGAATGGATGTATACCTGCATTATGAGTGTGGGTGTGTGTAAGGGTATAGGTATCCTTGAAAGAAAATAAAATGTAAAAGAAAAACAATGAGCATAAAAGTTTGTATGCGAAAACGTCCATGATTCATTGATGTCATATGAAAATGAGATAATAACCCTTACAAATGGACCATTGTGCCTCGGGTAAGACACAAGGTTTTAAGAGTGCGAATTGTTTTAATATTACAGATCCAACAAAATGTAAAGACAAATTACTGTGGGATAAAAGTGATTGGGACAAAATCTCTAGCCTTCCAGTTGTTGAGCCCTCCGCTGACAGTTGGGAATATCCAATCCTCCAAGTCATAGCTATCTTCATCTCCTTCTACGGTGTTGACCTCGCGGTTGCTGATCTTCAGGGGTGGTCCTCCGGCACGAGCGTGGCGTACAGCCTTTTGAGCACTTGAAGTGAAACCTAGGCCAAACTTGACAGACTTGTACGGGATATCCGGGAGTTGTCCCCAGATAGTGCACCCACCTTCTTCTACCACTTCTTTGGCATCCTTCAGAGATGAGATCCGGAGTGGAGGCCTTGTAATCTTGGGAACATCCTTGGTTACCGCCACATCTTGCAGGACTTCTTCAAAGTGTTGAAATGGAGTTTCAATAAATTCACCATCTAATTCCACATGTCTGAAGGAATTGAGATGGCAGATCATATACTCTTCTTCTCCATGAACAGTGATAAGCTTCCCTTGAATTGGATACTTCAGTATTTGGTGCGACGTAGAAGTAACAGCACCAGCATTGTGGATCCATGGTCGGCCTAGCAAGCACGAGTATGAAGGGCGGATGTCCATTACATAAAAGGTTGAATTGAAAGTTTGGGTTCCAACCTTTATGGGGATATCCAATTCCCTGTGCACCATCCTTTTCGAGTCGTCAAAAGCCCTTACTACTATGTTGCTTGGCTTTAATGTCAGTCCTTCGCAGTCAAGTCTATCAAGAGCTTTTTTAGGCAGCACATTCAGAGATGAGCCAGTGTCCACCAAAACATGAGCCAAGGTTGTGCCCCTACATTCAACTGAGACATGCAATGCCTTATTATGCTTCCTTCCCCTTGGCGTTAGATCAGAATCTGAAAAACCTAGACCATTATTTGCAGTTAGGCTGGCTACGTAGTCTTGAAACTGATCGGCAGATGTCTCTTGGGGTACATGGGCAATTTTCAGGAATTTTACCAAGGCTTTTGCATGTGCCTCAGAACATAGTAGTAATGCCAGCATGGAAATTTTAGAGGGAGTCTTCCCCAGTTGTTCAACTACATCATAGTCGCTTCTCTTAATGATCTTCAAAATTTGCTCCATCTCTTTCTGGGAGGTCTCAAGGATGGCCAATGATTGTGTCTTCGTCTTGACAGACTCAACCAGAACACCTTTTCCTTGAGTTTCGGTTAATTTGGCAGTAGGAGTGTTGGCAGGAATGATAACAGGGGTTGTAACAGCTTTGTCAGTTGGAGTATTGGCTGAGATAATTGTAGGACTGGGAACAACTTTTGGGGGAGCAACAACAGGAATGATTACGGGTTCAGAAACTGCTTTTGGGGGAGCAATTTCTGGAGAAAATATCCTTCCGCTTCGGGTAATCTTGCTAGTTCCTACAATATTACTGATGTCGGAGTTGACTTTCTTGGAGCTTGAATCTTCGGCGGCTGGCCAGTCCTGCTTGATACCATGGTAGTAGACATCCCCTCCATAATTCCATGGTATGCTTTTGTCTGACGAATATGGGACTGGTCCAGGCATTGTAATTATTAAAGGAGTTGCTTTCGGAACTGATGTAATTCTAATAGGTCTTTTGGTGGAGACCCTGGAAGAATTGGCGGAAATGGTATTGATAGAAACATCTTCAAAAGGAACTAGTGGAGCAGAAGTCTTCTTGAATAAAATTTCTTTGTTATCTATTAGGAACTGAACGCCTGCTTTCAACAAAGGACAATTGGTTGGTGAGGACAAACAAAAATGGAAAACTTCATCACAGCCCGGGAACACACCGGCATTCAACAAGTTCACTTTAATAGTCAGAAGTGGGGTCATAATTTCATCAACTGAAATAACAAACATTTCTTCTTCAATGGCATTGGTATTATGGCCATGTCTGGGCATAGGGGCAGAAATGACATTTGGCTTTTCGGGTGCATCGAATTCAATCTCTTTTGCTTCAATGAGGTCTTGTATAGTGTTCTTTAGAGCCCAACAGTTATTAGTGTCATGGCCGGGACTTTCAGAGTGATGTGCGCAACGGGCATTGGGATGATAGTGAGGAGATGTTGTGTTAGGGTTCTTTGGAGCTACTTTCAAGGTCACCAAATTGGATCTTAGTAGATGCGGTAATACCTGAGATGGGATCATGTTAATTCTGGTGAATTATCTGACTGGCCTTTCCATCCTTGGTTGGTTATTTCTTTGCTGATCAGGCGCCGATTTAGGAATCATAACAACCCCCACCATTGGTCGGAGTTCGGCCCTATCTTGATTTCTTTGCGGATATACAGCAACCACCTCTTTCTTTCCGATGAAAGGCTTCCTTACAGCTTTAGAAGAAGATGTATCTTTCTGAATCTTTCCACTCTTTATACCGGCTTCTACCCTTTCTTCGGTCAATATTAGTTTATTAAAGCCTTCAGATGAACTTCCAATTAAATTATTGAAGAAGGGACCAGACAAGGTGCCCAAGAACATGTCTACCAATTCTCTCTAAGATAGAGGGGGTTGAACTCTTCCAGCCAAGTCTCTCCATTTTTGCGCATAATCCTTGAAACCTTCATTGGACACCATGGCCATACTCTGGAGTTGAGTACGGGTAGGCGCAAGATCAACATTATATTGGTATTGTTTGTAGAAGGCTGCAGCAAGATCTTCCTAATTGTGAACGTTGGCTCTTTCTTGTTGGTAAAACCAGTTATGTTGAGTTCCAGACAGGCTGTCTTGGAATAAATGTACCCATAAGTCTTTGTCAGCGGTATGGGGCTGGATTTTCCTTACATATGACCGGAGATGCATTTTAGGGCATGAGACTCCGTCATACTTGGCGAACACAGGTGCTTTGAATTTCGGAGGAACACATAAACCATTCTTCTAGATGTTTATACTTGTCATCAGCTAGAGGGTATTGTTCTTCAGAATAGTCTTCTTCTTCCTCTTCCTCTTCTAATTCTGACGGGACAACCATTTCCTTGCCTTTCCCATCTTGGTTGTCTCTTTCACCGGATGTTGTTGCAATGTCTAAGGTCCTTCTTGTCTGCCCATGAAATCTTCTTCCCATGTTTAGGACTCCGGTTACCTTCTTTGTCTTCTTTTTCCTCTCTTCAGCCAACAAAGTATTCAATTCTTCTTGTCCCTTGGCTAGGGTGAAGAGCAACTGCTGAAACTGTGTATGCTGAGCTTGGAGGTCTTTCACTGTTTGCTCGAGATCCATCTTACTCTAATAAACAGTAGAGAGATAAGGAGACTTGTTGCAAAAGACCTTCTTATGTTATGATGAATGGTATATGCATATGTAATGATTTCAAGGATTTTAAGATTTAGATTTGTTTTAGACAAAAAGGAAACACACGTTATATTAATAAATTAAAGCTTGAGTACACCAATGCCCCTTGGCCAAAATAATACAAAAACTCTAAGATAGATAGGTAGTACGCATCCTCTTTGGTGCAATGTAGGCATTTAGAGTTTGCTCCTCATGAAGTAGCTTAGTGAGTTCCAAAACCTTCTTCTCGCTTGCGTAGAATTGGGCTTCAAAAGTATCTCGCTCCCCCTTGAGTTGTATCCAATATCTTTGTAGGTCTTCAAGATATGTGGTCATGTCAGGATGTAGGATAGTGTATGGAACATCTCCCTCCTTAACAGGCTCAATAATTACCGGGAGAATGGAGGGGTAAGGCATCATAAGACTCTGAGCACGAGTTCGTACCCATTTGAGGTAAGGCTCAAGAGGGATGGAATTCTTGTGCCCCTAAGTCTTGCTATCCACCTTGTTTAACATCCTCCAAGCTCGGATAAATCTATGGCGAAGACCTTGATCGTCGTTGTCGTAGTCAAATACCAAACCTTGAATCAGCATCTCGTGCGGGCCATCCCTTCGGGCGTAACCAAACTGTCTTAAGGCTAAGCATGGGTTGTAGGTGATACCTCCCCTAATTCCAAGTAAAGGGACATTAGGGAATTCTCCACAATGGTCGACAATGATAACATTCTCTTTGGATCGGGAGCACCAATGAACGTCCGAATGTTTGAGCGTCATCAACCTTTGTGACCACCTTGAACCTTGCACATTTTTTAATACAGATTAGGGAAGATCTGAAATAAACCATCTTGCCAAGAGAGGAGTGCAACACATAAGGACACCTCTTTTCCTCATTGTGCGAGTGTGAAAAGAGTGTAGGATATCTCCTAGTAATGTAGGTACTGGGTTGCGGCATATGAAGATTTTGACGGCGCTGACATCTATGAGTTGGTCAGGATTTGGAAACAAAACCATCCCATAGATGAGGAGAGCCACAATTTTCTCAAAGGCTAGCAAGTCCAAGGAATTCCAACATCTTTGGGCTTTCTCAAACAGGAACCTTGCTAAGAAACCTTTGACACCACTCCTTGTTTCCCAATGAGTTGTGATATCAGGTGAATGCAAGTGTAGAGCTTAAGCAATATCTTTTGGCTTTGGATCTCTTTCCGTAACGTTGAAAGGTAGTTGATTGAGAATGGGAATCCTTAAGAGTTCGGAGAATTCTTCCAAAGTAGGCACAAGTTGATAGTCGGGAAATGTGAAGCAATGGTGTAAAGGATCAAAGAACTGAAAGAGCACCTTTATCATATCCTCATCTGTGTTGGAGGTGACCAAGTTGAGTAGGCGACCATGTCTCTCGGCGAATGGAGAGTTTTCAGGAATCCTTGAAGCTAGCACCTTAAGTTGTAGAGGGATCCTTACAAGGTTGACTTCAATAGTTTTCCTGCGAAGTTAATCCATATCCTACAAAACAAGAAAAAAGATGAATCCCAAAATCCTTGAAATGGTTAATGGATGTATATGATGTTCATGATGTTCATGATGTTCATGATGTTCATGATGTTATGTACAAGTATGCATATACAAACAAAACAAACAAATCCTTAGGTTTAGCCTTGCATGGAGTATTATAGGTAAGTACCCTCTTGATGTTTAGATGGCTTAAACATGTCCTAGTAATAGTAATTGGGCTCTAAGGAGCTCAATATCACTGGTTTGTTTCCTTGGTCATTGTTTCAGCACAAGCCTCTTTAATGGCGACCGAAATGTCCCAAGAAACCAAACCTCAATGAGTGTAGTATCGAGTATCTACCAACTTTGGACTGCACCAAAGGCGGTCATCTCACTATATCCTAAAGGCCAAGTTGGTCAAGTAAGGGTTCTAAGAGTTCATTAGTGCTTCATGACATTACTCAGCGGCCTCGTATTCTCTTTGATTAACTCAAAGGCTACTGGTACCCACAAATATGTTGCACTAACATAGATATTTCTTAGACCATGTCGGTATACCCCGCACAGTTTCCACAACGTATTGCTACTTACCTATAATATATCCCAAATCCGAGTAAAGGATTCAAACCCAAACAAAGAACCATAATGTAAAGCATACAAGTCAAACAATGTAAGCAAATAAATATGATTTATCCCTAAGGTAACCCCACTTTTAGAATAATCCTCAGCAGATTCGCCAGTTCTGTGATACGGTGGGAGAACTGACTTGAGGGTTTTGCGTTTGATCGCAAATGTTGTGGTTAGCAAGAGTCACCACCAAATTTTCTTTTATCCAAAAGGAAAGGTGAAAAAGCACAGGAAAGACCTTTGAGATTGTTTCTTGAGTTTGGGGGTAGATTATGAAAAGGGAAGGTATTAGCACCCTTTTCATCCATGGTTATCCATGGGCTCTTAGTTACTTGCTAGATCACTTGCTTTTGTTTGAAATTGTGCTTTGTGTGGTTTTTTAAAGTATTTTGTAAAGAGGCCATTGTTTAGGAAATCTTTGTAATGATTCTCGTTCGTAAGAATGTATACAAAGATGTTTGATCTTTTGAAAATGTTTTCAATGTTTGTAAGATGTTTGAAAATGTGTGTGTTTGTTTTTGAAAATAGCAAGGGTGTTTGTTTTGAAATGGAGAAAGTAATTAGGAGAAATCTACCTACTCAAATGTCTTTCTTGTTCATTTTCTTTTCCTTTGACATTGTTGCCTTACCATTGATTTGGTAAGCAACCCTATCTTTGGATGTAAACGAGACAGGCATGGGTCATCGTATAGCCATAATTAGCAATGTTGCAAGGTATCTTAGCTTTCTTTTGAGGGACTAAGATCATTTGTAAGGCAACTTAGATAGCGTCATCGAGGAACTATGATCTTGTTTTTGTTTGTTTTTGCTAAGATACCTCACATGCGTAATATGACCATTTTATAAGGCAACCAAGTAGATTTTACCCTAGGGATGCTTGTGTGCAAGTGTGTTGCTTTCATGCTTGGTTTTGTCTTGAATTAGGGTTTTCTATTTGATTGATTTTATTCTTTCCATACAAACCCTAATTACTAGCATGTTATGTAAAAGCGATAAATTGCGAAATTTAAAGTTACTATGCTATTACAACATTTGTGGGAGGGGGGTATAAAATTTATGAATGGGGGGGTTGCAATAATATAAACCTAATTAATCTATTACAATCAAATTGAATATGTACAAATAATTGAAGAAATACATAAAGTATAAATGCAAATTGTAAGAAATGATTTTTTTTGTGTTTGGATTTTTATATGAAAGAGGTTTTAACCTAAACCTAATTAGAGAAAAAAAATAATTAAATTAAATTAATTTAAATTAATTAAGAAAAGAAATTAATTAAGAAAAGATTTTTGAATAAAACCCTAATTCTATTTAATTGATTAAAAGAAAAAGTATTTTTTTGTATTTTTGTCTTGAAAATAATATATGGTGTTGTGAAATATTTTTGGCGTTTTCTACATTCAAATAAATATATTTAAATAAATAATAATCTAGTTTTAATTTAATTTACAAAGAAACTAGTAAAGTTAAATAAAGTATAATGAATAAAAATAATTTTTGTGTGGGAAAATTGTTAAATCATATCAAAACATAAATCTATTATTTTTATATTTTTTATGATTTTTTTGGTATTTTAAAAAATATATTTGAAAGGAAAAGTGAAATAAATAAGTAAATAAAAATAAATGGGCCAGGGGGTTCCAAAAGTAGGCAGGGAGCTGAGCTAGCAAAAAATAAAAAAACACTGTGAGGCCCAAAGTGCCCAGCGCCGGCAAAAAAAATGTTAGGGAAACAGAAAAATATGAAAAAATGCAAAAGGGGGGTTTACATTGGTTCGAACCCTCGCCCTTTAGGTAAGAAATGACTTAGTACGCGCGCGCTTGCCACTGGGGTGGCTGTTTCATCCGGTCATATAATCAAACCATAAATATATATATTAGAAACTTCTTTCTGAAGGAAACTTCGTCTTCAACCTCGCGCCTAGCCGGACCACCTGTATCTTCCTCATCTCTCCACAAAAATGGAAAGTTCAAACATGAAAGTTGTGGTGTTTCTTCCCACAAATCCAACCATATAATTTTTGTAAGCTAAAAGTCAAAGATAAAAACTAATTTTGCTGGCCCTAAATTGAAACCTAATTTTCTCAGAAATTTCAAATCCAAAATTCTCTATACACAGTCAATATAAATGGGATCAGATATCTACATTTTATCTTCACAAATCAGGATCAAATGATGCTTGTATGAAGAGATAGAAGTTTGAAAGTTTACCTCTTGCAGCTGGAGTCGTGAATGGAGTTTGAGCAACTTTTGAGATGGCCTGAGGATCTGTTTAGCTTTCCTGGACCTCCTTGAGTGTATTCCAACTCCTACTTTGCCTTGAAAGTCCCCGAATCTCTCTACTCAAGTCAACCTGCAAGCTTGATATTTGAAAATGGTGGATAGTGATGGAGGAGTTACAGTCTTGAAATAGTGGCCTGGATTGCTTTGGTATGGTGTATAAAAGGTGTTTGAATGATTTGTTTTCAAAACGCACGAGTGGAAATGAAGAAGATGAGTTTTGGTTCAAAACTGTGTATCAATGGTGTTCTCTTCTAGATACAGTTTAGATACCATCTAGATATAGACTCATTCTGATACTTAATCCAGATTCTCTTCTAGATACAATTCAGATACGATCGAGATATAGATTCATTCTAATACCCATTTCAAATTCTCTTATAGATACAGTTCAGATACAATCGAGATATAGATTCATTCTGATACTCATTCTAGTACATCTTCTAGATACAGTTTAGATACGATCAAGATATAGATTCATTCTAACACTCATTTCAGTACATCTTCTAGATACAGTTCAGATACAATCGAGATATAGATTCATTCTGATACTCATTCTAGTTCATCTTCTAGATACAATTCAGATATGGTCGAGATATAGATTCATTCTAATACTCATTCCATTACATCTTCTAGATACAATTCAGATATGATTGAGATATAGATTCATTCTGATACTCATTATAGTACATCATTCAGATACAATCGGGCAAAGATTCATTCTAATCCACTTCTAGATAGAGTCGGGCGTATAGTCATTTTAGTACATTTCTCGGATATAGTCAGGCGAAAACTCATTCTGATCCACTTCTGGATACAGTCAGGCGTAGAGTCATTCCAATATATTGTTCAGATACAGTCAGACAAAGACTCACTCTGATCCATTTCTAGATACAGTCGGGCGTAGACTCATTCTAGTACATTTTTCAAATATAGTCGGGCGGAGACTCATTCTGATCCATTTCTAGATACGTTCGGGCGTAGACTCATTCCAATACATTTTTTCAGATATAGTCGGGCGAAGACTCATTCTGATCCACTTCTGGATACCGTCGAACATAGACTCATTCCAATACATTGTTCAGATACAGTCGCGCAAAGACTCATTCTTATCCACTTCTAGATACAGTCGGGTGTAGACTCATTCTAGTACATTTTTCAGATACAGTCGGGCAAAGACTCATTTTGATCCACCTTTAGATACAGTTGGGCATAGACTCATTCTGATACTCCTATCAACATTTACTTTAGATGGAATCTATAATCCTATCTCCGAAGACACTCTATCACCTCTCCAAATGGCATCTTTAATCCCGTTCAAGCAGTAAAATCAACCAACAATTTTACTTTGTGCACATGTGAGTGCAAATTTCTGGGCACTTAAGTGTTCAATCCTCTTCCACCTATAAATTACGAACGGTGATCATGTCAATCTAACTCTTCAGGTTTAACAAGATTGAACAGGGGCAGCTATTGTACCCCAAAATTTTCCCTCCCATTTTCAATACAAATTAATTCAAGACACTTCCTCATGCTCATGAAGGTCTCAATTGCTCCAGACTTATCAAAGATTGATCAGATGGACTCTCCTCCTAAGAAATTGACCTACAACTAGGGTTTTGCTTCTCTAAAAGGAAATTGAGTTTCTAATGCCTCAAATGAACTTCATGGTTTCTCATATGTCTCAAAGTATCCTCATGCCAAATTTCAAGCCTTACATCACAAGTTTGCTCATTCAATTAGCCAAATGATTGAAAATCAATTATATTGAACAAAATGTCAACTTTGATCAATCTACAGTTAAACTTCAAGATTTTTTGGTTAACATCAACAATTTGAAGTCATATTCATCATTTTATCAAGGTTTGATCATGATTCATCCAAAAAACTCAAGATTCATCGAAAGTCAAAAAGTTGCCAAATTAGGGTTTTAGACTATTTCTTTTAGGGGAAGTCAACTAAACTTTGACCAAGCATAACTTTCACATACTTCATCAGAAATTCCTCAACCAAAGCCTAGCTTGAAGGAAATTCAATTCTCTACAACTTTTTCCCTCTAAGCTTAAGGCCAAAAATGCTTCATTTGAGAGATATGAGCCAAAACTTTACAGGTCATTTTAAAAGTCAACAAAAAGACATCTTTTATCAAAGCAATTTACATCAAGTTAAAGACTTCAAATGAAACAATGACAAACATGAAAGTTGTAGGAGACATCTTGAGGTTTCCAAAAAGTTTAATATCATCTTCATATGACAAAAATTAAGAGAGTTATGATTGGTGCAAGTTGAGCCATTTTGAGAAAATGCATCAAGTCCACGTTGAGCAAAGTTGAATTTTTTGGCTAATGGGCCTAAGTTTTTAGGTCCAAACGTGTTCATGACCTCATATTAGAACTCTAAATCCATTTATATATTTTTGTGATTTTTATTTATTTTTATTTTGATTTTATTCAGTTAAATTCAAAATAAATCAAATAAAATACAAAACTAATGGATTAAGGTGCAAGGCTTTTGTTTTGGATCAGATTTAAAGCCCAAAAAGCTAGTGAAAACTTGCCAAAACCGTGTGAGGTCTAATAGGGAAAGAATCTTCAAAAATGGAAACTTGAAAACATGTTTTATCATGTTTGATTCACACTTAATTCCATATGATTTCCTTCCATATCTCTTGACCTAATTTGGTCTCCTATAAATACACAACACCTTCAGCCATTCAGACACATGCATGCTGCCTCCAAGAAGCAACCCTGAAATCTCAAAATTCTCAAAACTAGGGCAAAGTTAAAACCAAAGATTCAGCCAATTTAAGTTCGAGTCATCCATTGCAAATCATTCCTGAAGCATCTAAGGGTAAGAACAGGTCAAAAATCATGGCCATTGGTGTTTGAAACAAGCATACTCAGCTTCTTCGATTTACTTTTTTCAAATATTCATATAATTAAATTCATGCATTACTAATGTTTTTTAACTGCCCAAATGGTTTCCTTCTATTATTTAGAACATGTTTGAATCATAAAACTGAAGCTCTAACATGAGAATCGTGATTTGTCATGTCTAGGAAATAACGCTTATGTACCATTCCTATCAGTATTTCCATACCGTTTCAGGCAAAACTAACGCCACCAATCGATTCGCAAGGGTCGATTTAGGGGGGTAGCCTTGATCTTGGGTTTCAATTTTGCTTATTTCGCAGGTTAGCAATTTCGAGTGGCCGAAGAAGACGGTTGCAACCACCGTCCATGGCGGTTTGACTTCTCCAGATAGTGGTTAGAAGTTGTATGGTCAATCCCCTTTCATTCATTAGTTGATTTAAATTCTCCAGCCCCACACCAAGCGCGTGTGTTTGTTTTATTTAGTTTATGATTTAATTTCATTATTAGCTTATTGATGGTAGTAATATGAATGCGTAACAACAATTGGTCTGGTAGTAAAGGGTGTGGGTTCGAGCCAGCCTTTTCTCAAAATTATTTTGTTTCTTTTTTAAGATTTAAAAAGCAGGTTCATCATATAATGACTGGTTCTCATTCTCAGTCACAAACAACACCATGGCGCAGTGGATAGTAGGGTATACCTTTGAGATCAAGGGCGTTCAAGTCCCACCCCAAACATTTTGGTTTTCATATTTTTTTTACCTTGATTTTTCACTCCATTTAACTTATTATTTTTAACTAATCATTAAACATTAACCATTAACCATATTAGGCTTAGGTTTTTTTAATTAACTATAATTAGGGTTTGGCTTTTAATTAATTAATTAACTATACCTTAGGTTTTAATTAAAATAATTAGTTTTAGGGTTTTAGCCAAATAATTCTTCTTAAATAATTAGACGTTAAGGTTTATAATTAGAGTTTTAGGATTTCTTAATTAACTTAATTAATTAGTTATTAGGTTTTAATTATCATCCCTAACCCTAAATCATTTTATAAAAACACAAAAACATTAAAACATTTTTTCTAACATCTTTTCTTTTATTTATCTTTTGCTATTTAAATTCATAGATCAAGTGTATAGGTTTTCACTATCAATGTAATAGCGTATATTTATTTTCTCACATCTTTTTCCTATTATGTATCTGCTCTGAGGATGTAATAATGTAGATTTACTTTCTCGCAAATTTCTATACTTATGCATCTCTCTTAAATCCATGTAATAGCGTAGGAATTTTACATTCCGCACTTTAATTTTCTGTACATATTTTATTGCTAGTAAAATAGGGTTTGTATGGCAAGACTAGAAGCAAATATAGAAAACCCTAATCCAAGATAAAATAACTGAAAACAAACACTCTTCACACTTGCACCTTTGGAGTAATCACTCTTATTTCCTCACGATTCGGTCATGTCCCTTGAAAGTAGGGATACTTTAGCAAAATACCCTCAATTTAACAATATCATCATGGTCCCTTTCGAATAAAGATCATAATCCCTCGAAGATCCTTCGAGTTGCCTACAAAATGATCTAGTCCCTCGATGACCCTACAAGTAAAATGATGATAGTCCCTTCGATATAATTTCTAAAGTATTCTTACATGTTGCCTTCGATGACCATACGATGACCCTACGCCTGTCCCTTCACATCCAATAGATAGGACTACCAACCAACTAATGGTATGGATAATACTATCTCCAAAGTAGAAGTAAAATTATAAGAAATATCATACTTAGTGGGTATGACTCTTGAATGCTTACTCACAACCTTTTCATAACTCAAAATATTTTTCACACTACACTTTCAAACAAGATATTTTCAAAAAATACTTTGTATACTTTCTTGAGGACTGACACAAGGATTATTACAAAGTTAGCCGTACATTAGAATTTCAAAATATTTTCAAACAAATCACATACGCACAAAGCAAGTATTTTAAAAGTGAGCTAAGCAAATAAGAGCCCGTAGATAACTACGGGTGAAAAGAGTGTTAACACCTTCTCTTTTCATAACTTATCCCCTGAACTCAAAATCTATCAAAGGTATTTCCTGTTCTTTTCACCTTTCCTAATTGTTGGATAAAAGAAAAGCCGGGTGGCAACTCTTGCTAAGCACAAAATTTGTGATAAAACCAAAAAAGTCAGTTCTCCCACCGTATTACACGCTCTTATTGATGTCTTCCTTGAAATTCTCTCGCCTCCGGGTGGGGGTGTTAATCTCTACCGTTATCATTGTATCGGCCCCATATACCATTCGAAAAGGTGTTTCTCGTGTAATGGAGTAAGGTGTTGTATGATAAGATCGAAGGATTTCAGGTAGATACTTGGACCATAGACCCTTTTCTTCGTCCAACTTCTTTTTCATTCCGGTTAGGATTATCTTGTTTGTTGCTTCTGCTTGTCCGTTGGTCTGAGTGTGCTCCACTCATGTGAATCTTTTTTGGATACCCAAGCTTTGTAAAACTCCACCACGGAAGCGCTCGTGGACTGGGTCCCATTGTCAGACACTATGATCCTGGGTAAGCCGAACCTACAAATAATATTTTTCCAATAAAAATGTCATAGGTTCACGGATGTGATACGTGCCACAACCTCCGCTTCCACCCATTTTATGAAGTAATCTACAGCCACAATCAGGAATTTAAGTTGTCCAGGCGTTGTGGGAAATGGGCTTAGTATGTTTTCTCCCCACTGGTAGAATGGCCATGGAGAAAAGATAGAGTGCAACAACTTTCCTGGCGAGTATATGAATGGCACGTACACCTGGAATTTATCACATTTACTCACGAACTCGGCATAGTCTTACAACATACGAGCCCAGTAGTACCCGACCCTAAGGATTTTCCCTGATAAGGCTCTTCCTCTGATATGGCTGCCACATTCCCCTTCGTGGAATTATCTCATTATCAGGGTGCTCTCGCTTTCTGATACACATCTCAACATGGACGTGGACCTCCCCATTTTATATAGCTTGTCAGCCACCATGAAATAGCGAGTGGATATCTTTTTTATGCGTTTTTCTTCGTTGATATCTCCAGGTAGAATTCCCTGCTTCAAGTATAATATTATCGGTGCCATCCATCCAATTGAATGTTCGATTGATATAGTTTCCTCGTGCTCTATGCTCGGTCTCTCCAAGATTTCATGTATCACTATTTTTTTTGCCCTGGTACCTTATTACTGGCAAGCCAGGCTAATAGGTCAACTCGTACATTTTCTTCTCTTAGGATATGACTGATTTTGAACTCTACGAAAGCCTTTGACAACCTCAGTTTTTATGGCAAGATGGGTCACTCCACCTTCTTCAGCCAATTCAATCCTGCTATCAGAGCCTTATACTCTGCCTGGTTATTATTGGCTTCGAAGTTGAAACTCAAAGAATATTCTAGTATGAAGTCTCCTCGCCCATCAAGAATAATCCCATCCCCGCTCCCTTTTAGGTTGGATGAGCCATCTACATGAAGGATCCACCTGCTTGTACTTTCCTCGGGCACAAGGTTACTCAGCTCGACCAAGAAATCAGACATCACATGTAACTTAATTCTTATCCTTAGGGTGAACTCAATGTTGTATTCAGATAATTCCACGGCTCAAGTGACTATTCTTCTGACCAAGTCAGGTTTCTTCAGTATCTGTTTTATTGGGTAATTGGTTCTCACTGTTATTGGATAGCCCTGAAAATAATGTCTTAGCTTTTATGTTGTTACCACCAATGCTAATGCCAATCTTTCAATTTTTTTATATTCATTTTCTGCCCATTTTAGGACTTTTCTAACGAATTACACTAGCTTCTCTCTGTCTTCTCTCTCTTGCACAAGGACAAAGCTCATAGCTTTGTCAGATACTAACAAGTACAAGACTAGAGGTGCATTCTCTTATGGCCTTGTCAGGATGGGAGGAGAGGATAGAAAATGCTTTACGCCTTGGAAGGCTTCTTCACATGTCGTTATCCACTCCAATTCTTCTGACTTTCTAAGGGATACAAAGAAATGGATTGACTTATCACCTGCGCATGATAGAAAACGAGACAAGGTGGTTGGCCTTCCCGTCAACTGCTGGACTTCTTTCTTTGAGGATGGACTTTGCATATCTATAATCGTCTGGCACTTGTCGGGATTGGTCTCTATCCCCTGGTTTGTGAGCATGAACCCTAGGAATTTACCGACTTTCACCATGAAGATGCACTTATATGGATTTAGCCTCATATCATATTTCCTTATTGTTGTGAGCATTTTCGTCAAGTCTACGGCGTACCGCTTCCCAATGGTAGTTTTGACGACCATGTCGTCTACATACACCTTCAAATTCCTTCCGGTTTGGGTAGAAAATACTTTGTCCATCAACCTCTGGTAGGTGGCTCCAGAATTTTTGAGGCCAAATGGCATTACCTGGTAATAGTAATTACTCTGGTCCGTTATGAAAGTTTTTTTCGGAGTATTGTCCGGGATCATGCAGATTTAGTTGTACCCGTAGTAGGTATCCATGAAGTTGAGCAGTCTATAGCTCTATGTTTCATCAATAAGTTGGCCTATCTGCGACATTGGGTAGAATCTTTGGGAAATTCTTTGTTGAGGTCAGTGAAGTCGACACAAATCCACCATTTTTCCGATTTCTTTTTTACCATCACTACATTGGACATTAAAGTAGGGTACTTGATTTCCTTGATAAGTTCGATGTCAACCAGCTTCCCGACTTCTTCTTTCACAATATTTCTCTTCTCTTCGCCTCCTTTCTGTTTCTTCTGAGATATTGGTTTCGTATCAGGGTCCAATGCTAAATGGTGGCACATGAAGTTTGGATCTATCCCGAGCATATCTGAAGGCTTCCATGCAAAAAAATCAACATTATATTTTAATATCGTCATGATCTCTTCTTCCTCTTTAGGGGAAAAGTTGACGTCTGTAACACGATGGGAGAACTGGCTTGTTTTTGCGATTTATCGCAAATGTTGCAGATAGAAATAGTCGCCACCGATTTTTCTTTTATCCAATAAATAAAATTTGAAAAGAATAGTAAGTACCTTGAAGATTTTGAGTTTGGGGGGTAGGTTATGAAAAAGGAAGGTGTTAGCACCCTTTTCATCCGTAGTTATCTATGGGCTCTTAATCCCTGGCTCACTTTGAAAGTTTCTTTTTTGTGTAAGTGTTTTGAAAATATTTTGAAATGCCAGTAAGGCAAGACTTTCTAATGATTCTCGTATCTGTCCTCGAGAATGCGTACAAAGTGTTTTTTGTTTGAAAATATTTTGAAGAGATTTGTGAAAAGTGTTTGTTTTGAAATGTTTGTGAGCAAGCGATTACGAGCGTTCTACCTACTCAAAGTATTTCTTGTAATATTCCTCCTCCTTTAGATGGTGCTATCCTACCATTAGTTAGTAAGAATACCTATCATTGGATGTGAAGGGACAAACATAAGACATCGTTTAGTCATAGAAGGCAAATCGTAGGGGCACTTTAGCACTTTCGTTAAGGGACTAGATCGTTTATCGAAGGCAACATCGAAAGGGTCATCGAGGGACTACTGTCTTTTTTTTCGAGGGACTGTGCTAAAGTGTCCCCACGTTTGAGGGACATGAATGTTTTTATCAAAAGGCATCAAGGGATGTTACCCTAGAGGTGCGCGTGTGAGAAATGATTGTTTTCAGTTATTTAGTCTTTTTAGGGTTAGCTACCGTTTCATTTCCATCTTGCCATACATGACCTAATTACTAACAGTAACACTAAAAAATAGGAAAGCGATAAATGTGCGAAAAGTAAAAGCAGAAAATAAAACCCTAGACTATTACATGGCTTTGGGAGAAGTACAATAGTAATAACAGTGCGGGAAAATAAACCTAATTACTATTACAAACTGTGAGCAGTTACAATAATTAAAAGAAAAGAAAATGCAAGAATAGTAAACCATGTAAAAATATAAAAATAGGAAAGAGGGAAAGCAAACGTATTTTTGGTGATTTTGGATAAAAAAATTTAATGTTGATTAACCTAAAAAACCCTAGTTAATTTTAATTTAAAAAAAAGAATTTGTTAATTAAATAAAAAAAGAAACCCTAATTTTAATTAGGGTTTGTTAAAAGGTTTTGAAGAAATTAAATTTTAAGAAAGGTTTTTGGTTTGGTGAATTTAGGTTTTTGTAAAGAAGTAATGATAGAAAACAAGGTTCTGAAAAAAATATCTACCAGGGCTGGGTGTTGAACCCACGCCCTCAACCCTTTCAGCCAACACTTTCACCACCAGGCCAGGCGCACGCCTGTGTTAGGAAAGGAGAACCAGCGTGTTTTGTATACAATCCTGTAAAAAATCATAATGGAAAAATAGCAAAAGGCATGGATTGAACCCACGCCTTGATAGAGTAATGCCTTAACGCGTGCGTTTTAACCACTTGGGTGGTGATACATCCGTTTATTTATTCAAATAAAAATATATAAAATAACTCTAATCAGGATGGTTGGAGAAGTGTTGTAGCCCTAGCTCCGGTCGTCTTCTCTGGCTAGGTATTCTTTCCAAATCTGCAAAACAAACGTGTTATTGATTAAAGAGGTCCCTACCCCCTTAAATCAATCCTTGTGAATCCACTGGTGGCCTTAGTTTTGGCTAAAACGATCTGCATAATAAGATATAAATAGAATATTGCAAATGGGTGCAAGCATGATGACGTGCGATTCTGGCCTCATGGGCCTCATGCAAGGGGCTTGGCATGTATCATTTTGTCTTAGGAACACGTTAGCAGGGTTAGTTTCAATTAAAACAGCATGAGTATGAAAATACAAATTTTAAAGAATGTGCAAAAAAAAGTGATGCTTGAATGCACATTTCAAGTGTTTTTGATCATCTAGAGTGATATAATCTTACTCTGTAATCTTCTTAGAATTAATTTGAATAGTTGCTTGCCCTTGAAGATGGTTGGAATAAGGGTTGCACGTTTTCCCTAGTCTTGGACAAAATTTAGAAATTTAGATAGGGTTATTTACCAGCTTTTTTTGTCCCTTTTGATATCTGAATATATGCAATATATAGGTTGAATTTAGGTAAAAATAATATGAGCTTGGACTCTTGTAATAACCCTTTGTTTTATTTTGTTTTATTTTGACTTTTAAATAAATAAAATAAAAAAATATAATATAATAAACAAAGGGAAGGTGTATGACCAAGTCTTGAGGTGAACATGGAGTGTAGAACACGCTTGAACTCGGAAACAATTGCCCATTAGCCAAAAAAACTCAAGTTTGCTCAATTTGAACTTCATGCATTTGTTTAAAATATCCCAACTTGGACTGGTCATAACTCTCTCAATTTTCATTATTTGATGATGATCTTGGACTTTTTGGAAAGCTCACGATGTCCTCTACAATCTATATATTGACCATTTTTTCATTTGAAGAATTTGTCTAGATGTAAGTTGCCTTAACAAAAAGTGTCTTTTTGTTGACTTTTGAAATGACCTATAATGTACTGGCTCATATCTCTCAAATGAAGCATTTTTTTGGACTTGAGCTTAGAGACACAAAGTTGTACATAATTAAATTTCCTTCAAAATGTGCTTTGGTTGAGGAATATCTGATGAAGCATGTGAAAGTTATGCTTGGTCAAAGTTCAGTTGACTTCTCCTAAAGAAAACCCTAATATGGAAACTTTTGACATTTGATGAATCTTGAGTTTTCTTGATGAATCATGAGCAACCCTTGATAAAATGATGAATGTAACTTTAAAATATTGATGTTGACCAAAAATCTTGAAGTTTGACTGTATTTTGACCATAATTGACTTTTTGTCCAATACAGTTGATTTTTAGTCATCTGAGTTATTGACTGGGCCAATTTATGATGCAGAGCATGAAACTTGATATGAGCATTCTTAAAGATATATGACGAACCATGGAAACCACTTGAGGACTTTGAAACCCAATCTTCCTTGAGAAACACAAAACACTAGTTGTACGTTAATTGCTTAGGAGGAGAATTTGTTTGATAAGTTCTTTGAGCAACCTTGAGCATTTAAGAACCCTCAGAGAATGTCTTGCTGCCCATGTTCAATATTCTTTAACATAAGGAGTAAGATTGGCATGTTCGCCATTCATGGTATGAAAGTAGAAGATAATTGAACACTTAAGTGCCCAAAAATTTGCACTCGCCTGTGCAGGAGGTAACATTGTTGGTTGATAATATTGTTTGAATGGGATTAACGATGCCATTTAGAGAGGTGATAGAATGTCATTGGGTATGGGCTTATAGATTCCATCAAAATAGTTGTTTATAGGAGTATCAGAATGAGTATACGCTTGACTGTATCTGAAGAATGCTTTCCATAATGACCATCTGGGGAAAGGTGCTTAAGTAGTTGCTTGTCAGATTTAGTCTCTGAGGGAAATGCCTGTCAAGTAGATAGTCGCCCCGTTCTGTTTCGATAATTGATCTACAGTCTGTTTTTGTTGGTAAGCTTGTCCTATTTCGGGATTTCATACCACCTGGTTACATAGATAGTTTCCTGGTCCTGTTTCGGGAGTTAATCTTTGCTTGTTTATAAAGATAGTTTCCCCGTCTGGTTTTGGGAGTTAATCTTGGCACAGTCATATAGATAGTTTCCTCGTCCTATTTCAAGAGTTAATCTTTGCACAGTCATATAGATAGTTTCCCTGTCTTGTTTCGGTAATTAATCTCTGACCTATTTGAGAATTATTATGATATTCGTCTATTTATAGACTTTTACCTAAAAAGATAAAGTTAGTCTTTATGCAATGTCATGATGTATGTGATGCATTGCGTAAAGATGTTCTTAAAGAAAATGAGAGTGTGATATATGCGTTTTGTATGCATATGTTATGATACTTGTAAATGATGTATGAATGTGAGATGTCATTGAAACATATCGGTAACTTCGTATAACATCTATGATGGGGAAAATAAATCCCTGACTGTCGCTGGGGATGAAGAATATAAATCTTCAATCTTGTTTAGAATGTCTCCGTTGGAGATTCCTGTTGTCTGTTTGAGGTTGTTCTGCTAAAAATGTTTCACCCCAATTTTGGGATAGAAGATTTCAGGAACATTGGTCGCTCATCGCTCGACTGGGGAATTTAGTTCTTATATACCCTGATTGGAGATAATCTTCAGAGGTTCCGTATGACCGAATTTTATGTACGAACATAACTCTTATGGGGAGGACAAAATTGATATTTGTCCCGGTTTCAGAATCCGTAGTAACTCTCTAGGGATAGTAGCCTTGACTACATTTTTTTGGAGAAGAGAATTTATCGGTGATTTATAGTAGTCGGAGAAATGAATCTTGCTTGGGAAATTAAATTCCTTTGGGGAAATAAACCCTACTAGGGAAATAGACCATGCTAGAGACATATACTCTACTTAAGAAATGAGCCTTGCTAGAGAAGAGAATTTTGTAGGAGATTCCACAGTGTTGGAGAAATGAACTTAGTTGGGGAATTAAATTCCCGTGAACTGTGTTGAGGAAGTTTCCCCCATATGTTGGAGAAATGATCAACCTCCTTTATCCGCTAGGAGATCTGCTGGGGAGTATGATTAGGTTAATTGCTGGAAAATGCCTCAATTTCTGTCTTGAAGGCATATTAGACTTGCGGGGAATGTAACTTTGTTGAAGATCAGCTTGTGAAGGTAGCTCTGTGGGGATAATCCCACGGCGGTTCCTCTGAGGGGATTTGTGGACGACTTGAACGTTATCCCAACTCCTAGAATCTTTGGTAAATGCTCATTTATGTTTTTATGCATACATTGGTTAACAATAATCATATACATATGCATACGTTTATTCAATTTAGTTATTGGACATTTTGGCAAACAAAACAGAGGAAGTAAAACAAATTTGAATTTTGAAACATATTTGTATTGATAATTTGCCTTTAAACAGGCGGTTTTGTACAAGGAGATGAAGATCTTAGTAAGAGGAAATCATTGTAAAATGAAAAGAGTACAAAGTAAAAACAAAACATATAGCTACGTGTAAACGATCCTGTCGGGTTTCAACTCTGTTATTGCCTCTATATCCTCGAGCATCTCATCCCTCGCTGTCGGAGAAGTTGACTGAATTGATCTGTACCATTTGAACTTGACGTTAGTAATAAAGCGTGTTGTAAGTAGATGATCCAATGGGACATAGTTGTATGCATTAACCCCTAACTTTTGCCTGGACCGCCCTTTTGGGTTTTCAGTCCACCGGGATACCCTTTTTTGCCCAAGCCGCCTTTTTAGGTTTTCGACTTTCCAGGTGTACAATCTTTATATATATCCCTAACTTTTTCCCAAAAAAATTTGGTTCGCCGGGATTCCCTTATTTTTGCCTAGGACAGTCCACCTAGCGGGTCATATTCATGCGTAGTATTTTTTGACTATGTCCATGTTCACAGGGTGCAGAAGGTCTTCACCGTCCATGGTGGTAAGTATCATAGCGCCGCCAAAAAATATCTTCTTGATCACAAACTACCCTTCATAGGTGGGATTCCATTTTCCCCATGAATCACATTATGGTATAATGATGCACTTTATTACCTAGTCATCAACCTGATATACCCGATGCTTGACTTTCTTGTTAAAGGCTTTAATCATATGCTTCTGATACATCTGATCATGACAAACAACCGTGAGCCTCTTCTCATTAATCAGATTCAACTGGTCAAGCCTAGTTTGAATCCAATCGTCTTTGTTTATATTTGTGTCTTTCATAATCTTTAGAGAAGGAATATGGACTTTGACTGGTAAGACAACTTCCATATCATAGACTAGAGAGAATGGAGTTGCCTCAGTCGATGTTCGTATTGAAGTGCGATAGCCATGAAGAGAAAATGGTAACATCTTATTCCAATCTTTATATGTTACCGTCATCTTCTGTATAATCTTCTTAATGTTCTTATTGGCGGCTTCCACTGTGCCATTCATTTTCGGTCTGTAAGGAGAAGAGTTGTGGTGCTTAATTTTGAACTGCATGCATAGTTCTGTGATCGTCGTATTGTTAATATTAGTGTCATTATCCGTGATAATCCTTTCAGGTATATCGTGCCGACAAATGAGGTTATGCTTAATAAACCGGGCAACAACATTCTTGGTTACGGAGGCAAACGAGGCTGCTTCAACTCACTTAGTGAAGTAATCAATAGTGATGACTATGAAGCGGTGCCCATTAGAAGCAGTAGGTTAAATTTATTCAATCATATCAATGCCCCACATTGCAAATGGCCAAGGAATGTAACGTCCAATATTTAATTAATTATTTAATTAAATATTATTGAATATTTTTCGGATTAAATTTTCGAAGTTGTGAAATGTTGATTTAAGTTGTGTCGTTTTTATTTGAATTAATTTATTTGATTAAGTTGTAGAATAATATTAGAATAATACTATTATTTGATATGGACTTATTTTAATGTTAGAAGTAGTAGAAAGGGGGTAGGAATTTAAGCCCAATAAGACATAATAAGAATAATAGTGTTATTATATTAGTTATTTAGAAATAATGTGAAAGAGAAGTAGTAGTAAGAATAAATAGGGGTTTTGGCAGTAGAAGAAAATAAGGGTTTGGAGAAGAAAGATTTATGTGGAATTTCAAGCAAAGAGGAAAAAATAGGTTCAATCGGAGATTTAGAGCAACCTTCAATCCAAGATAAGGGTGGGGTTCTGACTCTATAATAGGGTATGTGATAATTGGTATGTGAAATTGGGTTATAAAATTGTTTTTGTTTGTGTTTGAAATTGATATATTGATGAAATTGATAGACGAAAGAGAACTCAATTTAATATTTATATATGTTATACCATCACTTTTAAGTGATATTAGTAACAAGGTTTATGTTCAAAGTACACTGTAGGCGAGGAATTGAGAATAAGAAATTGCAGGTAATGTAGCGTAAAAGATATGTGTATATTGTTAGGCATATTGTAGCGAAATGAAACAAGTGCCTATATACTTGAATACACTGTAGTGTCCCTTTAAGAACATATATTCTATAGCCATAAACATATATATGTTATTATTTCATAATCATTATATGTAGTTACTAATATAACAATTGATAATCATATTTCTAGTTTTATCATATATAATCTTAATAATAATATGATATTAATAAAAAGAATAAATAATAGTATAATAGTTAGGAATTAAATAGTTGAGTTTATTTAGCTAATTTAAGTTATTTTCAATTTCGACGGAGTTGTTACAATTTTCAATTGAGTTGTCAATAGGGTTGTTAGAGTTGTCAATAGTGTTGTGAAAGTTATCAATAAAGTTGTTTTAAGTTATTAAAAGTCACTTTTAATTGTTTTGCGTAATTCTGGCATGTTTAGAGTTGTCACTAGGGTAAGTTGAAGTTGTCAAATAAGAATACAACTTTACTAAATTATTGATATTTTAGTTATGAATTTTAGTTAAATTTAGTAGCAGGAAATTAAGAACTTGTGTAATTACATATTAGACTCAATAAATTATTTAGTCTAACATACTTAGTGAATATTTGGTAGTAGCTCCAATAGCAAGTTTAGTATATTTACAGTAAATAGCAGGATTAATAGTTAGTAGCATAAAGTAGCATGTTTGACAATTAACAAAAGTAACAATTTGATTGAAACTAATATATATGTAGTAGGAAAATATTAATTGACAGGTAGTATACATGTAGCAGAAGGTCATAATAGCATATTAGTGATTTTTTTGACAGAACCAACATCAGCAGTATAGACTATTCAATAGCAGTGTAGTATTAATTTAACCGAGTCGTAAAAAGAAATTTAGTATAAAGTAAAAATATTAGAAATTTTTGGTCGATAATTAATTAACCGGTTTTAGTCGAAATAGTCTGAATAATTATACAGTTTATATTTGTTGGGTGGTGTTTTAGTTGAAAAATGTGAAATTACAGGTGATGTTGTATCTTGTTGAATTGCCTCTATTTATGGGCAAAATATAAGTTTTAGGCCTATGGCCAATGTTGATTTGTTGTTGTGTTGTTATGTAACTATTATTATCGTTATTCTGACATTCATATTGTGTCGCATACATAGCATATCAAGTTGGAGCCAATGCTCGGTAAGTTGGCCTAGATTAGCAAATTAAGTTGAAGGCTTATGCCTTGTTGACACCTCTATTAATTGGCAGATTTTTAAGTTTGGAGTTCTGCTCCATTGGTACCACATGCATGTGTATTGTAACGAGTCACATTCTGTGTTGTATATTTAACATGTTGTGTTGTTGACTTGTGATGATTAATGTTGGTTGAAAGTTGGGAAGTGGTGATTTTATATAATCAGATCTAATAAATTGTTTATGATACACTCAATTATATGGTTCGCTATCTCACCCATTATGTTTGAATGTTGCTCTTTGTTGGTAACACACAGGTAATCAAGAAGGATAGTTGTTACCTTCGTTAGTTCGAGTCGGTGTTGTCGCTTTGATGCATAGCACTCGGGGGGATGAACGCATGTTTTCTTTATTGTTGATTTTCATTATGTTGCTGAATTTTTTAGTTGTTTTCATTAAAGACTTGTTGTCTTAAAGCCGTTTTGAGTTGGACAAGATGTTATGATGTTTTCAGTGGAATTTGTGAATCCGCTGCGTAGCAACGAAATTTGTTTTATTTTAAAGACTAAACAGGTTGTTATTGGTTCATCTGAATTTTATGTGTTATGTATCTGAACTATAAGTGATTGAATGTCGTTGTTTCCAAGTTCAAAGTGTAGCATTCTATTTGTTTGTTGGAAATTTTGTAACTCTGATTTTATATAATTTGTTGGGTAGAAATTGGGTGTTACAAGGAGCAGTCAAGACATTAAGAGGAACCGAAGGCACATGTATTTTGTCAGCATATATCTAGAATTTATGGCAGGTCCTGGAATGATGATGGAAATCAGTTTTCATAGTTAATCAATAGTAATCTACTCTTTAAATCTTCTTAGCTATCGTATGCCCACTGGAATGTGTATCAAAGATACCTTCGTGCATATCTTCCATAATTTTCTTGGCTTCTTTCTTACCCATACAACGAAGCAGAGTTGAATCATGATTGCGCTTGTACAAAATTATGTTGCTCAAAAAGAACTTGGCAGAGAACTTCCGTTGGAATTTCTTGTTATTGATAGACGCCCCCTCTGGGTATTCTTGACCCTCGAGTTATCTCTTTACTTCATGGTACCAAGGGTTTTCCTCTACTCTATCGGTATCAACTTCATAACAATATGCAGGTTCGTCTAATCTCTCAATAGTGATTTGAGGAGCTTCATTGTCCCATCTGACATTGAAATAGATGACATGGTAGCCAATGCGTCTGCCAAATTATTTTCTTCTCGTGGGATATGCTCAAAAGTGATTTTATCGAAGTACAGAATTAAGGTTAACACACGCTCTCAATAAGGAATGAGATTCGGGTGCTTTGTATCCCATTCTCTCTTGATTTGTCTGATCACTAGGGCTGAGTCCCCATATACATTCAAGGATTTGATTCTTAGATCGATAGCAGCTTTGATACCCATGATGCACGCTTCATATTCTGCTATGTTGTTGGTACAGTCAAAACATGACCTAGCGGTGAAGGGAGTATGGAAACCCTGGGGAGAGAAAATCATAGCCCCGATTCCGTTACCAAGCGCGTTGGAAGCTCCATCAAAAACCATAGTCCAACGGGATCCTGGCTCAGGTCCTTCATACGGTCCAGGTTCTTTAAAATTTGTAACTAACATGATATTCTCAATCGGGAACTCGAAATTCATAGATTGGTAGTCTTCTACGCCTTGATGAGCCAAATGATCTTCCAGTACACTTCTTTTGATAACCTTCGAGTGGTGTACTGAATGTCTTATTCTGTTAAAACCATTTCTCCTCGGGCTATGCTTTCGGAGAGAGCAGGTTTCTCGAATATGTATTTAATGGGATCCATTTTAGAGATTAACAAAGTAGTATGAGTCAACATATACTGTCGTACTCGGAGAGTATCCCATGCTAAAGCATAGAAAGTTTTCTCGAGCAATGAATCTTGTTTCACAATCGGTAAATTTTTTGCTAAGGTAGTATATTGCATGCACTTTTCGACCAGACTCGTCATACTGGCCCAGTACACACCACATTGAATTCTCCAACACTGTTAAGTACATGATCAGGGGTCTTCCTTCAACTAGTGGCATCAGAATCAGAGGTTCTTAGAGGTACTCCTGGATTTTGTCAAAGGCTATCTGGAAATTGTCGTTCTACTTCACTACCTGATCTTTCTTCAGTAACTTGAAGATTGGCTCACAAGTAGCAGTCAGATGGGAAATAAATTGGGCAATGTAATTTAGTCGTCCCAAGAAACCTCTGACTTCCTTCTCAATATGGGAGACTTGCATTTCTTGAATGGATTTTACATTTGGGGATCAACTTCAATACCTTTACCACTGACAACGAGACCCAGGATTTTACTAGATCTCACCCCAAAAGTGCACTTGTTTGGATTTAACCTTCGCTTTTACTTCTTTAGTCTCTCAAACAGCTTGTGTAAATGGTCTAGATGTTCTTCTTCAGTCTGAAATTTGGCTATCATGTCGTTGATGTAAACCTATATATCATGGTGTATCATGTCATGGAATAAAGCTACCATGGCACATTGATATGTTGCGTCGGTGTTCTTCAACCCAAAAGGCATAACGTTGTAATAGAAAGTGCCCCACTGTGTAACAAAAGTTGTCTTCTCCATGTCTTTGGGCGCCATCTTGATCTGATTGTACCTTGAGAAGCCATCCATGAAGGAGGATACTTTATGTTGAGCGGTTTTATCGACCAGAACATCAATACATGGTAGCAGAAAGTCATCCTTGGGGCTCGCCCTGTTCAGATCTCTGTAATCTACACACATATGCACTTTGCCATCTTTCTTTGGTACCGAAACCACATTTGCAACGATTGAGGATATGATGTAATAGCCAAGAAACCTGCGTTGAATTGCTTCATAACCTCATCCTTGATCTTCTCTGACATCTCGGGACGCATTTGACGGACTTTCTGCTTTACTGGATAACAACCCTCTTTCATCGGCAGATGTTGAACCACAATATCAGTATCGAGCCCTGGAATGTCTTCGTACGAACAAGAAAACATCTCAACATAATCATGCAACATTTGGATTAACCCGTTCTTGATACTGTTTTCTAGGTTGGCACCTATCTTGACTTATTTCCTGTCTGTTTCAGTATCTAAGTTTACAACCTCAACCCGCTCTTCATGCGGTTGTACAACATTTTCCTCTTGCACTAGCAGTCTGGCAAGCACTCCAGGTATTTCACAATCTTCCTTACCTTCGTCCTCGGCTTGGTAGATCGGATTTTCAAAGTCATAAGTGGCAATAGCAGAATTGTCCTCAACAGGATCCAGAGTGGATGTGGATCTGAAATTTATAGTGTGGGTGTGTGTAAGAACACATAGCTATTTTGAAAGTGATAAAAATAAAAGAAAGACAAAGAGCATAAAATTTGAATGCAAAACGTCCAATTCTTTATTAAATGAAGATATGTTTATGAAATGACAACCCTTAGCAAGTGGACCATTGTGCCCCGGGTAAGGCACAAGGCTTAAAGTCATTGTTTAAAACAAATTACATAACCAAAACTTTGAAAGCAATAAAACAGAAAGTGTCTATTACTTCTGACTAAAGGAGATTGAGATAATGTCTTGAGTCTTCCAATTTCTAAGCCCGTTGCCGATGGTCGGAAAGATCCAGCTGTCAAGGCCATAGTCACTGTCAGCATCTTCTATAGCGTTGACTCCATTGTTGCTAACACGGAATAATGGTCTTCCAACACGAGCGCGACGAACAACCCTTTGAGCTTCTACAGTAAAACGCAAACCAAACTTGTCAGATTTATACGAAATGTCAGGAAGCTGATCCTAAGTAGTACAACCACCTTCTTCTACGAAAACTCTAGCATCCTTCAAAGAAGCCATTATGGGAGGAACCCTGGTAATCTTGGGAATAGCAGAAACATCTTCAGTAGTGGTAGGAGGGATAACTTCAAAAGTCTTGTAGGGAGTCTCGATGAATTCGCCGTTTATCTCTACATACCAAAATAAGTTCAAATGACTCACCATATACTCCTCTTCAACACAAATAGTAACAAACTTTCCTTTCACAGGATATTTCAGCTTCCGATGTAGGGTTGAAGTAACATCACCTGCCCCATGGATCCAAGGGCGTCCGAGTAAACAAGAATATGTCGGTCGGATATCCATCACATAGAAGGTTGATTCGAACACCTGCAATCCCACCTTGATCGGAAGATCCACTTCTCCGTATACCATCCTCTTCGAACCATCAAAGGCTCTCACCACAATATCACTAGGTTTCAGTATAACCTATTCTCCATCAAGTCTTTCAAGAGCACCTTTTGGTAGAACATTTAGCGAGGAACTCGTATCAACCAATACATGAGCTAGAGTAGTGCCCCTGCATTCAATAGAGACATACAGGGCCTTATTATGGTTCTTTCCTTCAGGGGTCAAGTCGGCATCGGAAAAACCTAGCCCATTATCAGTGGTTAGGCTAGCAACATAACTTCCAAATTGATCAGCGGAAATATATTGTGGCACGTGAGCAGATTTTAAGAACTTTACTAAAGCATGTGCATGGGCTTCAGAACACAGTAACAAAGATAACATGGAGATTTTAGAGAGGTTCTGCCCCTGCTGTTCAACAATATTATAATCACTTTTGCGGATAATCTTTAATACCTCCTCCAACTCTTGCTTGGACGTGTCTTTAGATGCAACTTCTTCAGGCGCCTCTGTCTGGGCAGGCTCTGTTATTTGCTCTTTGCCCCGAGTCTCGGTAGTTGACTCGGTAGCGGTAATTCTAACTTGTGTAGCGACCTCCTTCGGAGAGATTTCTGGAGAGAAAACCCTTATGCTTCTAGTAACCTTACTGGTCTCAACAATATTGTCAATGATGGAATCAACAACTTTAACACCTTCACATTCAGTAGTCGATAGTTCTTGCTTGACGCCATGGTAGTAGACGTCGGCTCCATAGTTACAAGGAATAGCTTTTTCCAAGGAGTATGGAATTGGTCCGGGTGTGGTGATTATTACAGGAGCAACTTTGTGTTTGGCAGTGATCCTTACAGGACCTTTGGAAGTGATTCTTATAGGAGTTCCGAATATTACGAATACCTCTTTCGACTCCAAGTCTTGCAACAAATTTTTAATAGAAGGGATCTTCTAAACCAGGATTATATGATTATCCATTAAGCTCTCAATACCTTCTTTCAATAACTTGCAACCATTGGGTTGGGCTACGCAGCAATAACATCTTTCAATATAACCCGGAAATAAATCGGCCTGCAATAGATTCTTCTTGAAAATTGGGAGGGGAGTAACCAATTCACTTAAGCCAAGACATACAAGGTTGAAGTAACCAGGTTGAGAAGTTGACAATGTCTCTTAGTGAACACAGAAGTTTCGGAAACCCTTGATGCTAGCTCTTTGAGTTTGAAAGGTATCTTCACAAAGTTGATTCGGATAGTGTTTCTTCGAACAGAAGCCATGATCTGCAAAACAAGGAAAAGATAAATTCCCCTGGTCTTTGAAATGGTTAGTGCAATAAGCATGGATGCCATGTTATGATGCATGATGTCATGATAAACCACAGGTATAGCAAACACAGTCAAGTCACACCAAGTCCTTAGGTTTAAGGCTTGCATGAGGTTAAAGGTAGTACCCTCTTGAAGTTTAGTTGGTTTAAACCTGTCCTAAAAAGTAATCGGGTTCTAGAGATTCTCAATATCACTGACCATCCTTTATCGGTCATTGTTTCAGCTCAATCAATCTTTTCAGCTCAATCAATCTCAATGAGTGTAGCATCGAGTATCAACCAATTCTCAGCTCTACACCGAGGCCGGCTATCTCACTACTTTCTAATGGCCAAGTTTGTTCAACTAAGGTTCTAAGGTCCGTTGGTGCTTCACGACACCACGCGGCGGCCCCGTATTCTCCTTGTTTCCCCACAAAGGATACCGGTACCAACCAAAGTGCCACACCAACACATCCATCGCTTAAACCATATCGGTATATACCGTACAGTCTCCACGATCTATTGTTGTTTACCTAATGAGTTCCCTCAGATCCGGGTGTAGGATCTATAGTAACCCCAAACAAAACCTCAAAAGTAAAGCAATCAAGATAAACAAGAGAAGCAATTTTAATGACCTAGATCCTATGGTATACCCCATTTATTATTCCCCAGCAGAGTCGCCAGTTCTGTGATACGGTGGCAGAACCGACTATTAATACTGGTTTGCATTTTGCGTTTTTTGTTCGCAAAATGTCGCGGTAAGCAAGAGTCGCCACCTACTTTTATTTCATCCAATCATGGAAAAGGAAAAAGAATAGAAAAAACCTTTTTTCGAGATATTATGAGTACGGGGGGTAGGTTATAGAAAGGGAAGGTGTTAGCACCCTTTCTATCTGTAGTTATCTACGGGCTCTTAGGTACTTGCTCATTTTGAAATTTCTTGTGTGTGCTTGTTTTGACAAGTTTTGTTTTACTTCGTTTTAACCCTTGTTTCTGTCCTCAAGAATGTTATGAAGTTGTTTTTGAAAACTTTATTTGAAAAGTGTTTGTGTGAAAAAGATTTGTTGTTTTGAGCAAGTACCTAACAGTTATCTACCTACTCGAAAAAAGATTGTTCGTTCTATTTCCTTTAGATAGCGCTATCCTACTATTATGGAGTAGGTACCACCATTGTTGGAGTTTGAGGGACATTCGAAAAAGACAAATACAATCACCAAAGTAATAGTGAGAAAACTTTAGTAGTAACCCTAGAGTCTTAAGATCTTTCCGAGGCAACATTTCTGAGGCAACATTCGAATGGGACATTTTGATCTTTTAGACTGGAGGGCGACCACTAAAATTTCCTATGCTTAATGACTGTTTACCGAAGGCAACCGGAGTGAGGCAAGCCCTAGGAGTGAAAGTGTGCATGTGAACTTTTTCAGTTATGTGGTCTTTGCACATTAGGTGATCTACCGTCTTAAATTTTAAGCATTCTTTTCATACAATCCTATTAGCCATGCATCTAGACAGTTAAAGATTGCGAGAATTTAAAGTTCGAAAAATAAATCGAGCTATTACAAGGCTTCGGGGAGGGGGATTAATTACATAACCAAAAATCGGGGATTTAAACAGCAAATAAAAACCCTAGGTTAACTTTTACAAACCCTGAACAATTACAAAATAATGGACAAATAATTAACAAGCGCGCGGAAAATTAAATGCGAGGACGATTGAAATAATCTAAAAAACCCTAATTTGAGAGAAAAAAGATTTTTTTGGATTTTTATTTGAGAAAATGTTTAATTGCAAATTAATTAAACCTAATTTCTAATTGTTTTAAATTATGAAAGAAATTAAATTAACCTAATTTTCTAACTAAATTTATTAATTAAAGAAATAGATATTTATGAAAAAATGATCTTTGATGTATTTTTGAAGAAAATTAATTATGTACGATTTAAAACCCTAATTCTAATTATTTTTAATTATAAAAAGAAGATTACATTACCCTAAATTAATTAAACTAATTAATTCAAAAATATTTATTAAGAAAAAAAAGATCTTTTTTTGTGATTTTTGATTTGTTAATTTAAAAAAAGTAATTAATTTAGTGAAAAATAATTAAACAAAAAAATTAAAATAAAAGAAATAAATAGAGAAAAGAGAATATGGGCCTGTGTTGTAAGCAATTCTGGAGGGTGAGAATCTGAATTTCTAAGCCCATTAAGCTCCAAGCCCAGTCAACCATGCTGGATCTTGTGCAAGCATTGACTTGAGGAGCACCAAGGACATTCAGGCAGGAAGCGTTAGATCTGGCCAGCAGTGCATCCAGTGGTCATGAATTGCTAGCGCATGGTGGATGGTTGAGAGCGTGATACATCTGATTACAGAAGAAAAAATAATACAAGGAAATCGTTGGGACCTGGGATCGAACCCAGGTCCTTATACTCGCCTCTAACATTGCATTGCCAGCTGCGTTACCTTGTTAACTTGTTTATATAATAAGAACAAAATGTAATAAATAAAACAAAGCAATAGATTCATAAAGGCGCACAAGTTTCAAATGAACCAATGGTGGGCTGCCACATACTATCTTCTTCGCTGCAACCGTCGTATTAGGTGAAAGACTTTTACCTACAGACACAAATCTATAGCTATAACCCCTGCATATTTCCAAAATGCACAATATACATGATAAATCATTTCTAATTACATAGTTTCATTCGTGGTGATCTCGTGAACACCCTAGTATCCTTCTTCTTGGCTAATTTCACATGTGTAAGAAAGCCCTAAATTGCAAACGTGAACCCTAACAATGGCAACAACATGTATAGGCTTCAGAAACGCAATTAAATAATACAGTTATCTTGTAAACATGATGAGGATTACAAATATATGACTTAAACATGCTAAAGATGCCAGGAATACAGTAATCAATTTTGAGTTTAAGGGCAAACCGTTGATGTTGACCAAAAATCTTGAATTTTGACTTTATGTGGGTCACAGTTGACTTTTGACCTAATATAGTTGATTCTCAAGCATCTGAGCAGTTGGCTGAGCAAACTTCTTGTACAAGGCATGAAACTTGACATGTAGGGTCTTGAGAACATATTAAGACCATGGAGAGCATATGAGGCCTTTGTGTTTCTCCCATCTTGATGCAAATAGAAACCCTAATTGGAGGTACACTTCCTTAGGAGAGAGCTTGTCTGGTCAACTCTTAGGCAACCTTGAGCAAATTGAGAATCTTAATGGACATGTATTGAATAAAATGAGAGGGAAAATTTTGGGGTATAACAGCTGCCCCTGTTCAATCTTCTTAAACCTGATGGTGTAGATTGGCTAGCCTGCCTTTCGTGATCTGAAGGTGGAAGATGATTGAACATTAGAGTGTCAAGAAATTTGCACTCGCATGAAGTGGCACTTGATTTGTGATATCGGGAATGGGCTTATAGATGCCATTTGGAGGTTGATGATAGAGAGTCGTCGGAGATGGGCTTAAAGATGCCATCTAGATAGTGTTGATTTCCTGAGATTTTCCTTTGACGAGAGTCCCTATTGTTGAGGAGGAATCTGCTGAGGAACATTGGTATCTATCTTGGGAGAAATTGAATTTTAGGAGCTTCAGTTGTCCGTTACTCTACTGAGGAGATGCGAAACCAATCGTGTTAGATCAGGTTCTAGTCTTACAGTGTTGTGGACCGCTGTTTGGAGATAAGGGAGGAGGAACCTGGATAGTAAGGTTATGAGAAAGAACCTGGATAGTAGGGTTATGAGAAGGAACCTGGATAGTAGGGCTATGAGAAGGAACCTGGATAGTAGGGTTGCTTCGATATGAAAAGCCTGGATAGTAGGGATGTGAGAAGGAACCTGGGTCGTAGGGTTACTTCGATATGAAAGCCTGGATAGTAGGGCTGTGAGAAGGAACCTGGATAGTAGGGTTACTTCGATATGAAAAGCCTGGATAGTAGGGCCATGAGAAGGAACCTGGGTAGTAGGGTTACTTCGATATGAAAGCCTGGATAGTAGGGTTGTGAGAAGGAACCTGGATAGTAGGGTTACTTCGATATGAAAGCCTGGATAGTAGGGTCGTGAGAAGGAACCTGGGTAGTAGGGTTACTTCGATATGAAAGCCTAGATAGTAGGGCTGTGAGAAGGAACCTGTATAGTAGGGTTACTTCGATATGATAGCATGGATAGTAGGGCTGTGAGAAGGAACCTAGATAGTAGGGTTACTTCGATATGAGAAGCCTGGATAGTAGGGCTGTGAGAAGGAACCTGGGTAGTAGGGTTACTTTGATATGAAAGCCTGGATAGTAGGGCTGTGAGAAGGAACCTGGGTAGTAGGGTTACTTCGTGATAAGTTCGTGTAAAACTTCAGGAGGAACCTGGGTAAGGTTATAAGTTTGTGATAATATAGATTAGTTGACCTATTTGATTTCGGGAATTGGGTTTCCATTAGTTGTTTGTAGATGTGATCTGTATAACTGCTGGATTCGTTGAAGCTAATCATCTTTTCCTGAAAAGATATTAGGGTTAGTTATATGTGATGCATGAAATGTAGGGTGAGATGATATTCTCGAAATATGAGATTATGTTTTATATGATATGTATGCGTATGTCATGATGTATGTTCATGGAATGCTATCGGGGTATGCTTGCGTCTGGGAAAATAAATCCCTGACTGTTGTTGGAGATTCGTAAATATTCTGTCGAGAAGAGATGCTGGAGAACAACTCTGCGGGGACCAACTTAGGGGGAAGAGATACTCTGTTGGTAGACCTGTTGATCTGGAGGAATAAACTCAGATGGGGATGAAATTCCGTTACTGGTAATGTTGAGCTCTGTTGGAGATTGAAATTTTGTATCTGGAGAAATAAACTCCGCTTGGGGGATGAAATTTACTGACTCGCCCGCGATTACGAACCTCGACTGGGGATAGTTACATCCTATTTCTGGAAAGATGACATCAATGCCTTTGGATACTTTTACTTCTTGGGGAGTGTATGTACCAACAATTACGTTCTCAAGTTGACTCTATCCCGATGCCTGCTGGGCAGAGGAACCGTCGGGTTTGGTACTTCTTATTTTCCCTGTTTATGGAATTACGAGTAATTGTCTTTTGTTTCTTATGTAAATATTTATGAGCAGCAATCATTTTCAAATGCATATATCAAAAATAAATCATTGGACGTTCTTGCAACATAAAACAGAAAAAGAAAATGAACAGATTAAAGTTTTGTAAAAATGACTTGTATTGATTTTGAAATTGGCCTGTAATAGGCGTTTTGTACAAGGATGTTGACGTCCTAGTAAGAGACGTCGCCGAAAGATAGAAATTATACAATTTGTGTAAAAGAAAGAAAAACATCTATGTGAAACAACCCCATTGGATTCCAACTCTGCTATTTCCTTTATATCTTCAAGCGTCTCATCACTTTGCTACTTGGCCGAAGGTTGATCAGATTGATTGGCGTTGTTCGAGCTTGATAGTCGATACCGAAGTCTGGTCGCAAGATGATCCAATGAGACATAGTGATACACTTCAATCCCTAACTTTTGCCTAGATCGCCCTTTTGGTTTTTCAATCCACCGGGATACCCTTTTTTTCCCAAACCTCCCTTTCGGGTTTTTGACTTGCCGGGTGTACAGATTTTTTCATTTTTATCCCTTAGTTTTTCCCGAACCCTTTTGGTTCACCGGGAAGCCCTTATTTTTGCCTAGGCCAGTCGACCTAGCGGGTCTTTGATCATGCGTAGTATCTTTTCACTATGTCTGCATTGACAGGGTGAGAAAGGTCGTCGCCATCCATGGTGGTTAGAATCATAGCTCCTCCCGAGAAAATATTCTTAACCATAAATGGCCCTTCGTACGTGGGAGTCCATTTGCCCTTGGGATCACCTTGCGGAAGTATGATGCGTTTGATCACTAGATCCCCGACTTGATATTCTTGACGCCTGACTTTCTTGTTAAAAGCCTTGATCATTTGCTTTTGATACGTCCGACCATGACAGATAGCAGTAAGTCTCTTTTCATCGATTAGATTTAGCTGATCAAGTCGGGTTTGGATCCAGTCGTCTTTGTTCAAACCCGCATCCTTTATAATCCTGAGAGAAGGTATCTAGACTTCTATGGGTAGGACTTCCTCCATGCCATTTACCAGAGAGAAGGGTGTTTCCCATGTCAACGTCCGTGTTGAGGTACAGTACCCATGAAGAGCGAATGGTAACATCTCGTGCCAGTCTTTATACGTCACCGTCACCTTCCGTACAATCTTCTTGATATTCTTGTTAGCTGCTTCAACAGCGCCATTCATCTTCGGCCGGTAGGGAGAAGAATTATGATGTTGTATCTTGAACTATTTGCATAGCTCGGTGATCATTGTGTTGTTGAGATTCGTACCATTGTCAGTAATAATTCTCTCTAGCACACCATATTGACAAATTAGATGGTGTCGGATAAACCGCGCCACGACATTCTTGGTTACTGTAGCAAAAGAGGCTGCCTCAACCCACTTTGTGAAGTAATCAATAGCCACTAGAATGAAACCATGCCCGTTAGACGCAGTAGGTTTGATCTCGCTGATCATGTCGATGCCCCACATTGCAAAGGGCCACGGAGCTATCAAAACATTTAAGGGTACCGAAGGAACATGCACCTTATCAGCGTATATTTGGCATTTATGACAAGTTCGAGAGTGTTGATAATAATCGGCTTCCATGGTGGACCAGTAATATCCTGCCCGTAGGATCTTCTTAGCCATGGTATGTCCACTATAATGGGTTCCGAAGGTGCCTTCATGTAGATCTGTCATGATTCTCTCTGCTTCGCTCTTGTCCACACACCGTAGTAGTGTGGAGTCATGGTTGCATTTATAGAGGATTCCATTCCTGAGGAAGAACATTGCAGCGAACCTTCTCAGAAACTTCTTATCATTGACAGATGCCCCTTCGGGATATTCCTGAACCTCGAGATACCTTTTGACTTTGTGAAACCAGGGTTTGTCTGTCACTTCATCGGTATTGATTTCATAGCAGTGTGCTGGTTCATCCAACCTCTCAATGGTAATCTGGGGAGCTTCATTGTCCCACCTAACCTTGAACATAGAAGACATGGTAGCTAGCGCGTCCGCTAACTAGTTCTCCTCTCGTGGGAAATGTATGAAGGTTACCTCCTCAAAGTGTGGGAGCGATGTCAGTACATATTCTTTGTAAGGAATAAGGTTCGGGTGCTTCGTATCCCACTTGCATTTGATCTGACTTATCACCAGAGAGGAATCCCCGAATACACTTAAGAACTTAATCCTCAGGTCGATGGCAGCCGAAAGACCCATGATGCACGCTTCATACTCCGCCATGTTGTTGGTGCAGTTGAAACATAATCGGGCGGTGAACGGAGTATGACAGCCCTCAGGAGATATGATCATAGTGCCAATGCCGTTACCCAATGCGTTCGAGGCTCCAACAAAATACATGGACCATCGGGATCCTTCCTCGGGTCCTTCATCCAGTCCAGGTTCTTCGTAGTCAGTCACAAACATAATATTCTCATCCGGGAACTCAAAATTCATGGACTGGTAATCATCCACGGATTGATGAGCCAAATGATCAGCCAATACACTTCCCTTAATTGCCTTTTGGGTTGTATATTGTATGTCGTATTCGGTTAAGATCATTTTCCACCTTGCTATCCTTCCGGAGAGATCGGGCTTCTCGAAAATATACTTGATCGGATCCATCTTTGATATCAACAAGGTGGTGTGAGTCAGCATGTACTATCTCAGTCGGCGAGCAGCCCATGCCAAAGCGCATCAAGTTTTCTCGAGAAATGAGTATTGGGTCTCACAGTCGGTAAACTTTTTGCTAAGGTAATAAATGGCGTGCTCTTTTCGACCAGACTCTTCATGCTGCCCCAGCACACACCCCATTGAATTGTCCAGCACTGTCAAGTATAATATCAAAGGTCTTCCTCCAACTGGAGGCATCGGTATTGGCGGTTCTTGAAGGTATTCTTTGATTCTTTCGAAAGCGACCTGGCATTCATCATTCCACTTTACCACTTGATCTTTCTTTAGCAGCTTGAAGATTGGCTCACAAGCAGCAGTCAGATGTGAAATGAACCTGGCGATATAATTCAGGCGTCCTAAGAAACCTCTAACTTCCTTCTCTGTACGGGGAGCCGACATTTCTTGTATGGCCTTTACCTTCGCAGGGTCTACCTGAATACCCTTATCACTGACGACAAAACCCAGAAGCTTACCAGATCTTACCCCGAAGGTACACTTGTTCGGATTCAACCTCAGCTTATACGTCTTCAATCTGTCGAACAACTTTTGGAGATGATCAAGATGCTCTTCCTCAGTCTGAGACCTGGCTATCATGTCGTCAACATACACTTTGATCTCATGGTGAATCATATCGTGAAACAAAGCGACCATGGCGCGCTGATAGGTTGCCCCATCATTCTTTAACCCAAAAGGCATCACCTTGTAGCAGAATGTGCCCCACTGTGTGACGAAGGTTGTCTTCTCCATGTCTTCAGGAGCCATTTTGATCTGGTTGTAGCCATAGAAACCATCCATGAAGGAGAATATTTTGTGTTTCCCGGTGTTATCGATCAGAACATTAATGTGAGGAAGTGGGAAGTTATCCTTGGGGCTTGCCCTATTCAGATCTCTGTAATCCACACACATTCGTACCTTATCGTCCTTCTTAGGCACCGGAACGACGTTGGCAACCCACTGTGGATAGGAAGTGACAGCTAAGAATCCTGCATCGAACTGTTTCATGACCTCTTCTTTGATCTTCTCTGTCATTTTAGGGCGCATACGGCGGACCTTCTGCTTGATCGGAGGATAATCTTCTTTAGTCGGCAGGCGATGTACCACAATATCAGTGTCCAAACCAGGCATGTCTTCATAGGACCATGCGAAGATCTCAACATATTCGTGCAACATTTGTATCAACCGTTGTTTGACGCTAAGCTCCAGATTTTCACCTATTTTAACCTCTTTTATGTCTTCCTCAGTACCCAAGTTCACGGTCTCAACCGACTCTTCATGAGGCTGTATGGCCCTTTCTTCTTGCTGTAATAGTCTAGCAAGTTCTCGAGGAACCTCGCAATCATCCTCAGCTTGGTTGATCGGATTTTTGAAGTCATAACTGGCAATAGCAGAGTTGTTATCAATGGGATCCAGAGTGGATATGGATCTTCATTATGATACGTGAGTGTGTGTAAGAGAATAGCTGTTTTGATAAAGTGAAAACAGAAAAGAAAATAGAGAGCGCAAAATTTGTATGCAAGAAAACGTCCCATGCTTTATTAATGATATATGAAATGACAAGTAATAGCCCTCACAAACAAAGCCAATGTGCCTCGGGCAAGGCATAGGGCCGTAAAGTTTTAAATTGTTTATTACAAATCTCAAAACAAGTAAGTCAATTACTGCGGAATAAAAGAAACATGTATAAAGTCCCTAGCCGTCCAGTTACTCGGTCCACCGTTGGTAGTTGGGTAGATCCAACTATCAATGTTTGATTTCTCTTCACTGTCTTCAATGGCGTTAATCCCACAATTGTTGATGCGTAGGGGAGGACCTCCAGCCCGAGTGCGTCTAACAGCCCTTTGAGCCCCTGTAGTAATGCCCAAACCAAATTTATTAATTTTCTGAGTGAAATCAGGGAGTTGACCCCAATTGGCACACCCACCTTTTTCAACCACAGCCCTGGCGTCCTTGAGAGAAGCCATCTTCAAAGGAGGTTTGTTGCTAGTAGTTTCAGTTGATGCCAAGATCTGAGGGACCTCTTTAAAATTCTGACAAGGAGTTTCGATGAATTCCCCATCCATCTCTACATACCGGAAGGAATTGAGGTGGCTCACCATATATTCTTCTTCATCCTGCACTGTGACAATCTTTCCTTTCATCGGATACTTGGGCATTTAGTGGAGTGTGGAAGTAACTGCCCCAGCCTCGTGGTTCCAAGGACGACCCAGCAAACAAGAATATGATGGCCTGATATCCATCACATAGAAGGTGGACCCAAAAGTCTGAGAACCCACTTTGACAGGGATGTCCACTTCCCCATTCACCATTCTCTTCGATCCGTCAAAAACCCTTACAACAATGTTACTACGCTTTAATGTTAAACCCTCGTAATCTAACCGGTCCAACGCCTTCTTCGGCAGAACATTCAGCAAAGACCTAGTATCTACCAGCACATGAGCCATAGTGGTTCCCCTTCATTCAATCGAGACATGCAGAGCATCATTATGCTTCATTCCCTTCGGTGTCAAGTCCGCATCTTAAAAGCCCAGCCCATTATCAGCAGTCAGGCTGGCCACACAATCTTTGAACTGATCATCTGAGGTTTCCTATGGCACATGCACAGTCTTGAGAAATGCAATCAAAGCCTTCGCAAGGGCTTCAGAACACAACATCAGAGATAACATGGATATCTTTGATGGGATCTGCCCCAGCTGCTCAACCACATTGTAGTCGCTCTTCTTAATGATTTTCAGTATTTCCTCTATTTCTTGCTTAGAGGCTTCCACAACAGTTTTCTTAGGTGCCTCCATCCGGGCAGGCTCACCTATAACCTCTTTGTCGCGGGTATCAGACGATTCGCCGACAGGGGTAATAACTGGAGTAAGAATAGGAACTGTAGTGGATGTATTAGCAGGAACAGCAGATGGAATGACAATTGGCTTGTTGACAGTCTTAGGGGAAATCTCAGGATAGAAGACCCTTCCACTTCAGGTAACTTTGTTGGTTCCGACAATGTAATCAATATCAGGATCAGCTTCTTCATCTTTCAAATCTAGTTTGATGCCATGATAGTACACATCGACACCATAATGCCACGGGACATCTTTGTCCGAGACATACGGGACAGGACCAAGAATAGTGATTATCAGCGGAGTAATTCTATGAGCAGATGTAATCCTAACAGGTCTTCTCGAGGAAACCTTGGAAGGATTGGCGGAAATGGTTATAATGGCAACGTCTTCAATTGGAACAACAAGAATCATAGTTTTCTCGAACATAATCTCTTTTCTATCTATCAGGTGTTGAACACCTAACCTCAACAAGTGGCAACCAGAAGGTAGAAGCGAACACATGTGGCAACCTTCACCACAACCCAGAAATAAGCTGGCCAATAGCAAATTCTTCTTGACAGTCATGAGAGTAGTAGACACTTTATCGACAGAGGTAACAAACAAATCAGTATCAATATCATTGACTCCACGTCCGTGCTTAGGCATGGGAGCAGTTATGACATTTGGCTTCTCCGGAGCATCAAAATCTATTTCCTTGGCTTCAATAAAGTCTTGTATTTTATACCTCAGAGCCCAACAATCATTTGTATCGTGGCCAGGACTCTTAGAATGATAAGCACAGCGGGAATTCGGGTTATATCGGGGAGATGTAGTATTTGGATTCTTGGGGGCCTCTCTCAAGGTTGCCAAGTTGGATCTCATCAGGTGAGGTAAAACTTCAGCCAATGTCATGTTGATGCGGGTAAACTTCCGTTGTGGTCTTTCCGCCCTTTGTTGATTTTTGCATTGTGTAGCAACTGTAGGTCTAGGTATAATCACGACACTTACTGTCTGATGTTGTTCAGCCCTGCTCTGACCCCTCGGGCTGTAGATGGCACTGGCTTCCTTCTTACCAGCAAAAGGATTCTTTACTGAACTTGAAGAGGCATCCTTTTGTAGTTTGCCGCTTCTAATCCCATCTTCTACTCTCTCTCCAGTTAAAATCAGCTCGGTGAAACCAGCTGATAAGCTGCCGATCAAATGATTGAAAAATGGATCGGATAGCGTCCCCAGAAACATATCAACCAACTCCCTATCAGACAATAGGGGTTGAACTCTTCCAGCCAAGTCTCTCCATTTTTGTGCATAATCTTTAAAACCTTCACCTGCACCCATGGACATACTCTGGAGTTGAGTACGAGTGTGAGTAAGGTCGGCATTGTACTGATACTGCTTGTAGAAAGCAGCAGCCAGATCTTCCCAGTTTCGGATATTTTCTCCCTCTAGCTGGTAGAACCATTCAAGTTGAGTCCCTGACAGACTATCTTGAAAGAAGTGAACCCACAGATTTCTATCAGCGGTGTGGGGATAGATCTTTCTGACATAAGAACGGAGATGGAGCTTTGGGCAAGACACCCCATCATATTTAGCAAAAACTGGAGCTTTGAACTTCTGCGGGATGACCACTCCCGACACTAATCCCAATTCTTCAAAATCCAGTCTAGGTATCCTATGAACTTCCATGGAACTCAGACGGTCTTCCAATTACTTGTATCTATCCTCAGCAGGAGGATATTGCTCATCGTTATAATCAGTATCATTGTTAGAGACTGCAGGACTAGGGTCCTTCTCTTCTTCTTGGTTCTCCCCTTCCTTAGATGAAGAGGTCAGGTCGACTTGTTGCTTCAACCGCTCTCCAAACCTTCTACCCGTGTTCAGAATACCAGCAGCCTTCTTCTTTTTCTTCTTCTCTTTCAGAATGAGGGCTTTCAGATCCTCCTACCCCTTTGGCTGACTGATGAACATTTGTTGGAATTGGGCGTTATGTGTCTGCAGGTCCTTAATGCTTTGTTTGGAAGACATTTCTGCTGAAATAAACAGTGAAGGAGATGAGAAACCTATAATGGTACCTGTAATAATGTGTATGATAATGGGATGCGCATGCAATGATTTCAAAGACTTCGGGAAATTTTAATTTGCAAATCAAAATAAAAAAAACTTTATTAGCTAAATTTGAAGTTCAAATGCCTTTTAGGCGTTACAATTAAAAATAAATCTGAAACTATAAAAGACATCAAGATTCCCATATATGCTTCCTCTTTGTGCCGAGATAGTCATTCAGTCCTCTTTCCTCATGGAGTTTCCTTGTGAGCTCTAAAACTTTCCTCTCCTGAGCATGGAACTGATCCCTGTAAGTATCCCGCTCCTTCATCATCTGAATCCAATACCTCTATAATTCCCCAAGATCAGTGGGAATGTAAGGATAGAGAATCGTGTAAGGAATGCCTTCTTCAGTAGTGGGTTCCATAATCACTGGTAAAATGGCCACATAGGGCATCATATGCTTCTGGGAACGGGCTCGTACCCACTGGCGGTAAGGTTCCATAGGAATGGAAGTCTTTGGCCCCAAAGCCTTGGTGCCAGACCTGTTTACCATGCCCCAAGCTCGTATGAACCTCCGGCGATACTCTTTAACATCATCTTTATAGTTGAATACAATAACCTCGATAAGTAACTCATGGGGACCATCCATTTGAGCGTGACCAAATTGTCGCAAAGCTAAACAAGGATTGTAGGTTATACCTCCTCTGATACCAAGTAGTGTGACATTAGGGTTCTCCCCGCAGCGGTCAATGATAGCAATGTTTTCCATAGATTGAGAACACCAAAGAATATCCGTATGAGTGAGTGACATTATTCTTTGCGACCAACCCAAACCTTCTTCATTCTTCAGTATGGACTTAGGGGGGTGAGAAATAAACCACCTCGACAGCAATGGCTTTCAGCACATAAGAATCCCTCTTCTCCTCATGGTACGAGTATGGAGAGTGTGCAAAATATCTTCGAGCAAAGTAGGCACCGGGTTGCGAGAGAGAAAGATCTTGATAGCATTCACATCTACGAATGAGTCTGGATTAGGGAAGAGAACTAAACCATAGATAAGAAGATCCAAGACCTCCTCAAAAGCCTGAAAATCCATATCATCCCACAACAGCTGGGCTTTGTCTATCAGAAACTTAGCTAGAAAACCCTTGACTCCGCTTCTCGTTTCCCAATTGGATACTACGTCGGCCCGTTTCAGATGTAAAGCTGAGGAAATGACTTCTGGCTTAGGAAATTCTTCTAGACCTGTGAAGGGTACCTGTTCAAGAATGGGTATATCCAATAGCTGAGAGAATTCTTCCAAGGTAGGCACCAACTGATAGTCTGGAAAGGTGAAGCAGTGGTGCTTGGGATCAAAGAACTGAAAGAGTACACTCATCATCTTTTCATCAAAGTTTGAAGTAACCAGGTTGAGAAGTTGACCATGTATCTTAGTGAACACAGAAGTTTCAGAAACCCTTGATGCTAGCTCTTTGAGTTGGAAAGGTATTTTCACAAAGCTGATTCGGATAGTGTTTCTTCGAACAGAAGCCATAATCTGCAAAACAGGGAAAAGATAAATTCCCTTGGTCTTTGAAATGGTTAGTGCAATAAGCATGGATGCCATGTTATGATGCATGATGTCATGATAAACCACAGGTACAGCAAACACAGTCAAGTCACACCAAGTCCTTAGGTTTAAGGCTTGCATGAGGTTAAAGGTAGTACCCTCTTGAAGTTTAGTTGGTTCAAACCTGTCCTAAAAAGTAATCGGGTTCTAGAGATTCTCAATATCACTGACCATCCTTTATCGGTCATTGTTTCAGCTCAATCAATCTTTTCTTGCAGCCAAAATATCCCGAAAGCCTGATCTCAATGAGTGTAGCATCGAGTATCAACCAGTTCTCAGCTCTACACCGAGGCCGGCTATCTCACTACTTTCTAATGGCCAAGTTTGTTCAACTAAGGTTCTAAGGTCCGTTGGTGCTTCACGACACCACGCGGCGGCCCCGTATTCTCCTCGTTTCCCCACGAAGGATACCGGTACCAACCAAAGTGCCACACCAACACATCCATCGCTTAAACCATATCGGTATACACCGTACAGTCTCCACGATCTATTGCTGTTTACCTAATGAGTTCCCTCAGATCCGGGTGTAGGATCTATAGTAACCCCAAACAAAACCTTAAAAGTAAAGCAATCAAGATAAACAAGAGAAGCAATTTTAATGACCTAGATCCTATGGTATACCCCACTTATTATTCCCCAGCAGAGTCGCCAGTTCTGTGATACGGTGGCAGAACCGACTATTAATACTGGTTTGCATTTTGCGTTTTTTGTTCGCAAAATGTCGCGGTAAGCAAGAGTCGCCACCTACTTTTATTTCATCCAATCATGGAAAAGGAAAAAGAATAGAAAAACCTTTTTTCGAGATATTATGAGTACGGGGAATAGGTTATAGAAAGGGAAGGTGTTAGCACCCTTTCTATCCGTAGTTATCTACGGGCTCTTAGGTACTTGCTCATTTTGAAATTTCTTGTGTGTGCTTGTTTTGAAAAGTTTTGTTTTACTTCGTTTTAACCCTTGTTTCTGTCCTCAAGAGTGTTATGAAGTTGTTTTTGAAAACTTTATTTGAAAAGTGTTTGTGTGAAAAAGATTTGTTGTTTTGAGCAAGTACCTAACAGTTATCTACCTACTCGAAAAAAGATTGTTCGTTCTATTTCCTTTAGACAACGCTATCCTACTATTACGAAGTAGGTACCACCATTGTTGGAGTTTGAGGGACATTCGAATAAGACAAATACAATCACCAAAGTAATAGTGAGAAAACTTTAGTAGTAACCCTAGAGTCTTAAGATCTTTCTGAGGCAACATTTCCGAGGCAACATTCGAATGGGACATTTTGATCTTTTAGACTGGAGGGCGACCACTAAAATTTCCTATGCTTAATGACTGTTTATCGAAGGCAACCGGAGTGAGGCAAGCCCTAGGAGTGAAAGTGTGCATGTGAACTTTTTCAGTTATGTGGTCTTTGCACATTAGGTGATCTACCGTCTTAAATTTTAAGCATTCTTTTCATACAATCCTATTAGCCATGCATCTAGACAGTTAAAGATTGCGAGAATTTAAAGTGCGAAAAATAAACTGAGCTATTACAAGGCTTCGGGGAGGGGGATTAATTACATAACCAAAAATCGGGGGATTTAAACAGCAAATAAAAACCCTAGGTTAACTTTTACAAACCCTGAACAATTACAAAATAATGGACAAATAATTAACAAGCGCGCGGAAAATTAAATGCGAGGACGATTGAAATAATCTAAAAAACCTTAATTTGAGAGAAAAAAGATTTTTTTGGATTTTTATTTGAGAAAATGTTTAATTGCAAATTAATTAAACCTAATTTCTAATTGTTTTAAATTATGAATGAAATTAAATTAACCTAATTTTCTAACTAAATTTATTAATTAAAGAAATAGATATTTATGAAAAAATGATCTTTGATGTATTTTTGAAGAAAATTAATTATGTACGATTTAAAACCCTAATTCTAATTATTTTTAATTATAAAAAGAAGATTACATTACCCTAAATTAATTAAACTAATTAATTCAAAAATATTTATTAAGAAAAAAGAGATCTTTTTTTGTGATTTTTGATTTGTTAATTTAAAAAAAGTAATTAATTTAGTGAAAAATAATTAAACAAAAAAATTAAAATAAAAGAAATAAATAGAGAAAAGAGAATATGGGCCTGTGTTGTAAGCAATTCTGGGGGGTGAGAATCTGAATTTCCAAGCCCATTAAGCTCCAAGCCCAGTCAACCATGCTGGATCTTGTGCAAGCATTGACTTGAGGAGCACCAAGGACATTCAGGCAGGAAGCGTTAGATCTGGCCAGCAGTGCATCCAGTGGTCATGAATTGCTAGCGCATGGTGGATGGTTGAGAGCGTGATACATCTGATTACAGAAGAAAAAATAATACAAGGAAATCGTTGGGACCTGGGATCGAACCCAGGTCCTTATACTCGCCTCCAACGATGCATTGCCAGCTGCGTTACCTTGTTAACTTGTTTATATAATAAGAACAAAATGTAATAAATAAAGCAAAGCAATAGATTCATAAAGGCGCGCAAGTTTCAAATGAACCAATGGTGGGCTGCCACATACTATCTTCTTCGCTGCAACCGTCGTATTAGGTGAAAGACTTTTACCTACAGACACAAATCTGTAGCTATAACCCCTGCATATTTCCAAAATGCACAATATACATGATAAATCATTTCTAATTACATAGTTTCATTCGTGGTGATCTCGTGAACACCCTAGTATCCTTCTTCTTGGCTAATTTCACATGTGTAAGAAAGCCCTAAATTGCAAACGTGAACCCTAACAATGGCAACAACATGTATAGGCTTCAGAAACGCAATTGAATAATACAGTTATCTTGTAAAAATGATGAGGATTACAAATATATGACTTAAACATGCTAAAGATGCCAGGAATACAGTAATCAATTTTGAGTTTAAGGGCAAACCGTGAGAGAAATTACGTGCGTTTCTGGGTGTTTCAAGCCTTTCAAATGATCCAATTGGCTTCTGGGAAGGTCCAAGAATCGATTAGCAGCATTGGAATGGTCTGGATTAATCTCTTAATGAAAAAACGATCCAGCACTTTTTGCCACTTTTTTGGAATTTGGTTTGGTGTTTTCACGACTGCTCTCCCTCTCCTTTTGATCTGCAATTGTTGTATACATATAGTAGACTGAATTAGGTCAATAAAATTGTATCATATCTTTGAGAATTATGAAAATGTGATTTGATTTGATTCATGTATTATATCTTTCTAAAACAAGCTTCAATCCAATCTTTTCCAACCCTAATGAGTCTTGCACGAATTGATCATCATGCTAGCTGTACATGGACTCAAAAGATGCACAAAAAATCCATGATTTTATTTGATTTTATTATTTTACCATTTAATTTGATTTATTTTGATTTAAATGAATAAAAAATCAAAATAAATGATAAAATTAATAAAATAATAGGTGGAAAAGCTCAGGGGTCGTGCGTCCTATTAGAAACATGTTTCAAGCAAGAAAACATGGGCCCCTTTGGAAAAAATGCCAATTTGATCAATGTTGACTTTTGACAATTTCCCAAAAATTGCCAACATTGACAATGCATATCTCTCTCAATTTTGACCCTAGAGAGGTGTTCTTGGACTTTTTAGAAATCTTAGGATGTCCCATAACCAACCCTTTTGGTTTCATCTCAATTGGATCTTCCATGTTCATGTATGAAGCTTTGACCCAAAAGGTGTTTTTGTTGACTTTTCAAAAGGACCTATAATGTATAAATTCATATCTTTTGATGAGTTCATATTTTGAACTTGTGGGATGGAGATGAATTGTAGGGAATTGCATCCTCTTCAAAATGAGTCTTGGATGGAAAATTTCTGATAAAGTATGAAGAAGTTATGCTTGGTCAAAGTTGGGTTGACTTTTCCTATAAAACCCTAATTTAGCAACTTTTGGGTTTTGATGAATTTGGAGCATTCCTTGGGAAATCATGGTCAACCCTTGATAAAATGATAAAATTCACTTCAAAATGTTGATGTTGACCAAAAATCTTGAATTTTGACTGTATGTGGGTCACAGTTGACTTTTGACCTAATATAGTTGATTCTCAAGCATCTGAGCAGTTGGCTGAGCAAAATTCTTGTGCAAGGCATGAAACTTGACATGTAGGGTCTTGAGAACATATTAAGACCATGGAGAGCATATGAGGCCTTTGTGTTTCTCCCATTTTGATGCAAATAGAAACCCTAATTGGAGGTACACTGCCTTAGGAGACAGCTTGTCTGGTCAACTCTTAGGCAACCTTGAGCAAATTGAGAATCTTAATGGACGTGTATTGAATAAAATGAGAGGGAAAATTTTGGGGTATAACAGTTGCCCCTGTTCAATCTTCTTAAACCTGATGGTGTAGATTGGCTAGCCTGCCTTTCGTGATCTGAAGGTGGAAGATGATTGAACATTAGAGTGTCCAGAAATTTGCACTCGCATGAAGTGGCACTTGATTTGTGATATCGGGAATGGGCTTATAGATTCCATTTGGAGGTTGATGATAGAGAGTCATCGGAGATGGGCTTAAAGATGCCATCTAGATAGTGTTGATTTCCTGAGATTTTCCTTTGACGAGAGTCCCTATTGTTGAGGAGGAATCTGCTGAGGAACATTGGTATCTATCTTGGGAGAAATAGAATTTTAGGAGCTTCAGTTGTCCGTTACTCTACTGAGGAGATGCGAAACCAATCGTGTTAGATCAGGTTCTAGTCTTACAGTGTTGTGGACCGCTGTTTGGAGATAAGGGAGGAGGAACCTGGATAGTAAGGTTATGAGAAAGAACCTGGATAGTAGGGTTATGAGAAGGAACCTGGATAGTAGGGCTATGAGAAGGAACCTGGATAGTAGGGTTGCTTCGATATGAAAAGCCTGGATAGTAGGGATGTGAGAAGGAACCTGGGTCGTAGGGTTACTTCGATATGAAAGCCTGGATAGTAGGGCTGTGAGAAGGAACCTAGATAGTAGGGTTACTTCGATATGAAAAGCCTGGATAGTAGGGCCATGAGAAGGAACCTGGGTAGTATGGTTACTTCGATATGAAAGCCTAGATAGTAGGGTTGTGAGAAGGAACCTGGATAGTAGGGTTACTTCGATATGAAAGCCTGGATAGTAGGGTCGTGAGAAGGAACCTGGGTAGTAGGGTTACTTCGATATGAAAGCCTAGATAGTAGGGTTGTGAGAAGGAACCTGGATAGTAGGGTTACTTCGATATGATAGCATGGATAGTAGGGCTGTGAGAAGGAACCTAGATAGTAGGGTTACTTCGATATGAGAAGCCTGGATAGTAGGGCTGTGAGAAGGAACCTGGGTAGTAGGGTTACTTTGATATGAAAGCCTGGATAGTAGGGCTGTGAGAAGGAACTTGGGTAGTAGGGTTACTTCGTGATAAGTTCGTGTAAAACTTCAGGAGGAACCTGGGTAAGGTTATAAGTTTGTGATAATATAGATTAGTTGACCTGTTTGATTTCGGGAACTGAGTTTCCATTAGTTGTCTGTAGATGTGATCTGTATAACTGCTGGATTCGTTGAAGCTAATCATCTTTTCCTGAAAAGATATTAGGGTTAGTTATATGTGATGCATGAAATGTAGGGTGAGATGATGTTCTCGAAATATGAGATTATGTTGTATATGATATGTATGCGTATGTCATGATGTATGTTCATGGAATGCTATCGGGGTATGCTTGCGTCTGGGAAAATAAATCCCTGACTGTTGTTGGAGATTCGTAAATATTCTGTCGAGAAGAGATGCTGGAGAACAACTCTGTGGGGACCAACTTAGGGGGAAGAGATACTCTGTTGGTAGACCTGTTGATCTGGAGGAATAAACTCAGCTGGGGATGAAATTCCGTTACTGGAGATGTTGAGCTCTGTTGGAGATTGAAATTTTGTATCTGGAGAAATAAACTCCGCTTGGGGGATGAAATTTACTGACTCGCCCGCGATTACGAACCTCGACTGGGGATAGTTACGTCCTATTTCTGGAAAGATGACATCAATGCCTTTGGATACTTTTACTTCTTGGGGAGTGTATGTACCAACAATTACGTTCTCAAGTTGACTCTATCCTGATGCCTGCTGGGCAGAGGAACCGTCGGGTTTGGTACTTCTTATTTTCCCTGTTTCTGGAATTACGAGTAATTGTCTTTTGTTTCTTATGTAAATATTTATGAGCAGCAATCATTTTCAAATGCATATATCAAAAATAAATCATTGGACGTTCTTGCAACACAAAACAGAAAAAGAAAAAGAACAGATTGAAGTTTTGTAAAAATGACTTGTATTGATTTTGAAATTGGCCTGTAATAGGCGTTTTGTACAAGGATGTTGACGTCCTAGTAAGAGACGCCGCCGAAAGATAGAAATTATACAATTTGTGTAAAAGAAAGAAAAACATCTATGTGAAACAACCCCATTGGATTCCAACTCTGCTATTTCCTTTATATCTTCAAGCGTCTCATCACTTTGCTACTTGGCCGAAGGTTGATCAGATTGATTGGCGTTGTCCGAGCTTGATAGTCGATACCGAAGTCTGGTCACAAGATGATCCAATGAGACATAGTGATACACTTCAATCCCTAACTTTTGCCTAGATCGCCCTTTCGGTTTTTCAATCCACCGGGATACCCTTTTTTCCCCAAACCTCCCTTTCGAGTTTTTGACTTGCCGGGTGTACAGATTTTTTCATTTTTATCCCTTAGTTTTTCCCGAACCCTTTTGGTTCACCGGGAAGCCCTTATTTTTGCCTAGGCCAGTCGACCTAGAGGGTCTTTGATCATGCGTAGTATCTTTTCACTATGTCTGCATTGACATGGTGAGAAAGGTCGTCGCCATCCATGGTGGTTAGAATCATAGCTCCTCCCGAGAAAATATTCTTAACCATAAATGGCCCTTCGTACGTGGGAGTCCATTTTACCTTGGGATCACCTTGCGGAAGTATGATGCGTTTGATCACTAGATCCCCGACTTGATATTCTTGACGCCTGACTTTCTTGTTAAAAGCCTTGATCATTTGCTTTTGATACGTCCGACCATGACAGATAGCAGTAAGTCTCTTTTCATCGATTAGATTTAGCTGATCAAGTCGGGTTTGGATCCAGTCGTCTTTGTTCAAACCTACATCCTTCATAATCCTGAGAGAAGGTATCTAGACTTCTATGGGTAGGACTTCCTCCATGCCATTTACCAGAGAGAAGGGTGTTTCCCATGTCAACGTCCGTGTTGAGGTACGGTACCCATGAAGAGCGAATGGTAACATCTCGTGCCAGTCTTTATACGTCACCGTCACCTTCCGTACAATCTTCTTGATATTCTTGTTAGATGCTTCAACAGCGCCATTCATCTTCGGTCGGTAGGGAGAAGAATTATGATGTTGTATCTTGAACTATTTGCATAGCTCGGTGATCATTGTGTTGTTGAGATTCGTACCATTGTCAGTAATAATTCTCTCTAGCACACCATATTGACAGATTAGATGGTGTCGGATAAACCGCGCCACGACATTCTTGGTTACTGTAGCAAAAGAGGCTGCCTCAACCCACTTTGTGAAGTAATCAATAGCCACTAGAATGAAATGATGCCCGTTAGACGCAGTAGGTTTGATCTCGCTGATCATGTCGATGCCCCACATTGCAAAGGGCCACGGAGCTGTCAAAACATTTAAGGGTACCGGAGGAACATGCACCTTATCAGCGTATATTTGGCATTTATGACAAGTTCGAGAGTGTTGATAATAATCGGCTTCCATGGTGGACCAGTAATATCCTGCCCGTAGGATCTTCTTAGCCATGGTATGTCCACTAGAATGGGTTCCGAAGGTGCCTTCATGTAGATCTGTCATGATCCTCTCTGCTTCGCTCTTGTCCACACACCGTAGTAGTGTGGAGTCATGGTTGCATTTATAGAGGATTCCATTCCTGAGGAAGAACATTGCAGCGAACCTTCTCAGAAACTTCTTATCATTGACAGATGCCCCTTCGGGATATTCCTGAGCCTCGAGATACCTTTTGACTTCTTGAAACCAGGGTTTGTCTGTCACTTCATCGGTATCGATTTCATAGCAGTGTGCTGGTTCATCCAACCTCTCAATGGTAATCTGGGGAGCTTCATTGTCCCACCTAACCTTGAACATAGAAGACATGGTAGCTAGCGCGTCCGCTAACTAGTTCTCCTCTCGTGGGAAATGTATGAAGGTTACCTCCTCAAAGTGTGGGAGCGATGTCAGTACATATTCTTTGTAAGGAATAAGGTTCGGGTGCTTCGTATCCCACTTGCATTTGATCTGACTTATCACCAGAGCGGAATCCCCGAATACACTTAAGAACTTAATCCTCAGGTCGATGGCAGCCTTAATACCCATGATGCACGCTTCATACTCCGCCATGTTGTTGGTGCAGTTGAAACATAATCGGGCGGTGAACGGAGTATGACAGCCCTCAGGAGATATGATCATAGTGCCAATGCCGTTACCCAATGCGTTCGAGGCTCCAACAAAATACATGGACCATCGGGATCCTTCCTCAGGTCCTTCATCCGGTCCAGGTTCTTCGTAGTCAGTCACAAACATAATATTCTCATCCGGGAACTCAAAATTCATGGACTGGTAATCATCCACGGCCTGATGAGCCAAATGATCAGCCAATACACTTCCCTTAATTGCCTTTTGGGTTGTATATTGTATTTCGTATTCGGTTAAGATCATTTTCCACCTTGCTATCCTTCCGGAGAGATCGGGCTTCTCGAAAATATACTTGATCGGATCCATCTTTGATATCAACAAGGTGGTGTGAGTCAGCATGTACTGTCTCAGTCGGCGAGCAGCCCATGCCAAAGCGCAGCAAGTTTTCTCGAGAAATGAGTATTGGGTCTCACAGTCGGTAAACTTTGTGCTAAGGTAATAAATGGCGTGCTCTTTTCGACCAGACTCTTCATGCTGCCCCAGCACACACCCCATTGAATTGTCCAGCACTATCAAGTATAATATCAAAGGTCTTCCTTCAACTGGAGGCATCAGTATTGGCGGTTCTTGAAGGTATTCTTTGATTCTTTCGAAAGCGACCTGGCATTCATCATTCCACTTTACCACTTGATCTTTCTTTAGCAGCTTGAAGATTGGCTCACAAGCAGCAGTCAGATGTGAAATGGACCTGGCGATATAATTCAGGCGTCCTAAGAAACCTCTAACTTCCTTCTCTGTACGGGGAGCCGGCATTTCTTGTATGGCCTTTACCTTCGCAGGGTCTACCTGAATACCCTTATCACTGACGACAAAACCCAGAAGCTTACCAGATCTTACCCCGAAGGTACACTTGTTCGGATTCAACCTCAGCTTATACGTCTTCAATCTGTCGAACAACTTTTGGAGATGATCAAGATGCTCTTCCTCAGTCTGAGACCTGGCTATCATGTCGTCAACATACACTTTGATCTCATGGTGAATCATATCGTGAAACAAAGCGACCATGGCGCGCTGATAGGTTGCCCCATCATTCTTTAACCCAAAAGGCATCACCTTGTAGCAGAATGTGCCCCACTGTGTGACGAAGGTTGTCTTCTCCATGTCTTCAGGAGCCATTTTGATATGGTTGTAGCCATAGAAACCATCCATGAAGGAGAAGATTTTGTGTTTCCCGGTGTTATCGATCAGAACATTAATGTGAGGAAGTGGGAAGTCATCCTTGGGGCTTGCCCTATTCAGATCTCTGTAATCCACACACATTCGTACCTTATCGTCCTTCTTAGGCACCGGAACAACGTTGGCAACCCACTGTGGATAGGAAGTGACAGCTAAGAATCCTGCGTCGAACTGTTTCATGACCTCTTCTTTGATCTTCTCTGTCATTTTAGGGCGCATACGGCGGACCTTCTGCTTGATCGGAGGATAATATTCTTTAGTCGGCAGGCGATGTACCACAATATCAGTGTCCAAACCAGGCATGTCTTCATAGGACCATGCGAAGATCTCAACATATTCGTGCAACATTTGTATCAACCGTTGTTTGACGCTAAGCTCCAGATTTTCACCTATTTTAACCTCTTTTATGTCTTCCTCAGTACCCAAGTTCACGGTCTCAACCGACTCTTCATGAGGCTGTATGGCCCTTTCTTCCTGCTGTAATAGTCTAGCAAGTTCTCGAGGAACCTCGCAATCATCCTCACCTTCGTCCTCAGCTTGGTTGATCGGATTTTCGAAGTCATAACTGGAAATAGCAGAGTTGTTATCAATGGGATCCAGAGTGGATATGGATCTTCATTATGATACGTGAGTGTGTGTAAGAGAATAGTTGTTTTGATAAAGTGAAAACAGAAAAGAAAACAGAGAGCGCAAAATTTGTATGCAAGAAAACGTCCCATGCTTTATTAATGATATATGAAATGACAAGTAATAGCCCTCACAAACAAAGCCAATGTGCCTCGGGCAAGGCATAGGGCCGTAAAGTTTTAAATTGTTTATTACAAATCTCAAAAAAAGTAAGTCAATTACTGCGGAATAAAAGAAACATGTATAAAGTCCCTAGCCGTCCAGTTACTCGGTCCACCGTTGGTAGTTGGATAGATCCAACTATCAATGTTTGATTTCTCTTCACTGTCTTCAATGGCGTTAATCCCACAATTGTTGATGCGTAGGGGAGGTCCTCCAGCCCGAGTGCGTCTAACAGCCCTTTGAGCCCCTGTAGTAATGCCCAAACCAAATTTATCAATTTTCTGAGTGAAATCAGGGAGTTGACCCCAATTGGCACACCCACCTTTTTCAACCACAGCCCTGGCGTCCTTGAGAGAAGCCATCTTCAAAGGAGGTTTGTTGCTAGTAGTTTCAGTTGATGCCAAGATCTGAGGGACCTCTTCAAAATTCTGACAAGGAGTTTCGATGAATTCCCCATCCATCTCTACATACCGGAAGGAATTGAGGTGGCTCACCATATATTCTTCTTCATCCTGCACTGTGACAATCTTTCCTTTCATCGGATACTTCGGCATTTAGTGGAGTGTGGAAGTAACTGCCCCAGCCTCGTGGTTCCAAGGACGACCCAGTAAACAAGAATATGATGGCCTGATATCCATCACATAGAAGGTGGACCCAAAAGTCTGAGAACCCACTTTGACAGGGATGTCCACTTCCCCATTCACCATTCTCTTCGATCCGTCAAAAACCCTTACAACAATGTTACTAGGCTTTAATGTCAAACCCTCATAATCTAACCGGTCCAACGCCTTCTTCGGCAGAACATTCAGCAAAGACCCAGTATCTACCAGCACATGAGCCATAGTGGTTCCCCTTCATTCAATCGAGACATGCAGAGCATCATTATGCTTCCTTCCCTTCGGTGTCAAGTCTGCATCTGAAAAGCCCAGCCCATTATCAGCAGTCAGGCTGGCCACACAATCTTTGAACTGATCATCTGAGGTTTCCTACGGCACATGCACAGTCTTGAGAAATGCAATCAAAGCCTTCGCATGGGCTTCAGAACACAACAGCAGAGATAACATGGATATCTTTGATGGGATCTGCCCCAGCTGCTCAACCACATTGTAGTCGCTCTTCTTAATGATTTTCAGTATTTCCTCTATTTCTTGCTTAGAGGCTTCCACAACAGTTTTCTTAGGTGCCTCCATCCGGGAAGGCTCACCTATAACCTCTTTGTCGCGGGTATCAGACGATTCGCCGACAGGGGTAATAACTGGAGTAAGAATAGGAACTGTAGTGGATGTATTAGCAGGAACAGCAGATGGAATGACAATTGGCTTGTTGACAGTCTTAGGGGAAATCTCGGGATAGAAGACCCTTCCACTTCAGGTAACTTTGTTGGTTCCGACAATGTTATCAATATCAGGATCAGCTTCTTCATCTTTCAAATCTAGTTTGATGCCATGATAGTACACATCGGCACCATAATGCCACGGGACAGCTTTGTCCGAGACATACGGGACAGGACCAGGAATAGTGATTATCAGCGGAGTAATTCTTGGAGCAGATGTAATCCTAACAGGTCTTCTCGAGGAAACCTTGGAAGGATTGGCAGAAATGGTTATAATGGCAACGTCTTCAATTGGAACAACAAGAATCATAGTTTTCTCGAACATAATCTCTTTTCTATCTATCAGGTGTTGAACACCTAACCTCAACAAGTGGCAACCAGAAGGTAGAAGCGAACACATGTGGCAACCTTCACCATAACCCGGAAATAAACTGGCCAATAGCAAATTCTTCTTGACAGTCATGAGAGTAGTAGACACTTCATCGACAGAGGTAACAAAAAAATCAGTATCAATATCATTGACTCCACGTCCGTGCTTAGGCATGGGAGCAGTTATGACATTTGGCTTCTCCGGGGCATCAAAATCTATTTCCTTGGCTTCAATAAAGTCTTGTATTTTATACCTCAGAGCCCAACAATCATTTGTATCGTGGCCAGGACTCTTAGAATGATAAGCACACCGGGAATTCGGGTTATATCGAGGAGATGTAGTATTTGGATTCTTGGGGGCCTCTCTCAAGGTTGCCAAGTTGGATCTCATCAGGTGAGGTAAAACTTCAGCCAATGTCATGTTGATGCGGGTAAACTGCCGTTATGGTCTTTCCGCCCTTTGTTGATTTTTGCATTGTGTAGCAACTGTAGGTCTAGGTATAATCACGACACTTACTGTCTGATGTTGTTCAGCCCTTCTCTGACCCCTCAGGCTGTAGATGGCACTGACTTCCTTCTTATTAGCAAAAGAATTCTTTACTGAACTTGAAGAGGCATCCTTTTGTAGTTTGCCGCTTCTAATCCCATCTTCTACTCTCTCTCCAGTTAAAATTAGCTCGGTGAAACCAGCTGACAAGATGCCAATCAAATGATTGAAAAATGGATCAGATAGCGTCCCTAGAAACATATCAACCAACTCCCTATCAGACAATAGGGGTTGAACTCTTCCAGCCAAGTCTCTCCATTTTTGTGCATAATCTTTAAAACCTTCACCTGCACCCATGGACATACTCTGGAGTTGAGTATGAGTGGGAGTAAGGTCGGCATTGTACTGATACTGCTTGTAGAAAGCAGCTGCCAGATCTTCCCAGTTTCGGATATTTTCTCCCTCTAGTTGGTAGAACCATTCAAGTTGAGTCCCTGACAGACTATCTTGAAAGAAGTGAACCCACAGATTTCTATCAGCGGTGTGGGGCTAGATCTTTCTGACATAAGAACGGAGATGGAGCTTTGGGCAAGACACCCCATCATATTTAGCAAAAACTGGAGCTTTGAACTTCTGCGGGATAACCACTCCCGACACTAATCCCAATTCTTCAAAATCCAGTCTAGATATCCTATGAACTTCCATGGCACTCAGACGGTCTTCCAATTACTTGTATCTATCCTCAGCAGGAGGATATTGCTCATCGTTATAATCAGTATCATTGTCAAAGACTGCAGGACTAGGGTCCTTCTCTTCTTCTTGGTTCTCCCCTTCCTTAGATGAAGAGGTCAGGTCGACTTGTTGCTTCAACCGCTCTCCAAACCTTCTGCCCGTGTTCAGAATACCAGCAGCCTTCTTCTTTTTCTTCTTCTCTTTCAGAATGAGGGCTTTCAGATCCTCCTACCCCTTTGGCTGACTGATGAACATTTGTTGGAATTGGGCGTTATGTGTCTGCAGGTCCTTAATGCTTTGTTTGGAAGACATTTCTGCTGAAATAAACAGCGAAGGAGATGAGAAACCTATAATGGTACCTGTAATAATGTGTATGATAATGGGATGCGCATGCAATGATTTCAAAGACTTCGGGAAATTTTAATTTGCAAATCAAAATAAACAAAACTTTATTAGCTAAATTTGAAGTTCAAATGCCTTTTAGGCGTTACAATTAAAAATAAATCTGAAACTATAAAAGACATCAAGATTCCCATATATGCTTCCTCTTTGTGCCGAGATAGTCATTCAGTCCTCTTTCCTCATGGAGTTTCCTTGTGAGCTCTAAAACTTTCCTCTCCTGAGCATGGAACTGATCCCTGTAAGTATCCCGCTCCTTCATCATCTGAATCCAATACCTCTATAATTCCCCAAGATCAGTGGGCATGTAAGGATAGAGAATCGTGTAAGGAATGCCTTCTTCAGTAGTGGGTTCCATAATCACTGGTAAAATGGCCACATAGGGCATCATATGCTTCTGGGAACGGGCTCGTACCCACTGGCGGTAAGGTTCCATAGGAATGGAAGTCTTTGGCCCCAAAGCCTTGGTGCCAGACCTGTTTACCATGCCCTAAGCTCGTATGAACCTCCGGCGATACTCTTTAACATCATCTTCATAGTTGAATACAATAACCTCGATAAGTAACTCATGGGGACCATCCATTTGAGCGTGACCAAATTGTCGCAGAGCTAAACAAGGATTGTAGGTTATACCTCCTCTGATACCAAGTAGTGTGACATTAGGGTTCTCCCCGCAGCGGTCAATGATAGCAATGTTTTCCATAGATTGAGAACACCAAAGAATATCCGTATGAGCGAGTGACATTATTCTTTGCGACCAACCCAAACCTTCTTCATTCTTCAGTATGGACTTAGGGGGGTGAGAAATAAACCACCTCGACAGCAATGGCGTTCAGCACATAAGAATCCCTCTTCTCCTCATGGTACGAGTATGGAGAGTGTGCAAAATATCTTCGAGCAAAGTAGGCACTGGGTTGCGAGAGAGAAAGATCTTGATAGCATTCACATCTCCGAATGAGTCTGGATTAGGGAAGAGAACTAAACCATAGATAAGAAGATCCAAGACCTCCTCAAAAGCCTGAAAATCCATATCATCCCAAAACAGCTGGGCTTTGTCTATCAGAAACTTAGCTAGAAAACCCTTGACTCCGCTTCTCATTTCCCAATTGGATACTACGTCGGCCCGTTTCAGATGTAAAGCTGAGGAAATGACTTCTGGCTTAGGAACTTCTTCTAGACCTGTGAAGGGTACCTGTTCAAGAATGGGTATATCCAATAGCTGAGAGAATTCTTCCAAGGTAGGCACCAACTGATAGTCTGGAAAGGTGAAGCAGTGGTGCTTGGGATCAAAGAACTGAAAGAGTACACTCATCATCTTTTCATCAAAGTTTGAAGTAACCAGGTTGAGAAGTTGACCATGTATCTTAGTGAACACAGAAGTTTCAGAAACCCTTGATGCTAGCTCTTTGAGTTGGAAAGGTATCTTCACAAAGCTGATTCGGATAGTGTTTCTTCGAACAGAAGCCATGATCTGCAAAACAGGGAAAAGATAAATTCCCTTGGTCTTTGAAATGGTTAGTGCAATAAGCATGGATGCCATGTTATGATGCATGATGTCATGATAAACCACAGGTACAACAAACACAGTCAAGTCACACCAAGTCCTTAGGTTTAAGGCTTGCATGAGGTTAAAGGTAGTACCCTCTTGAAGTTTAGTTGGTTCAAACCTGTCCTAAAAAGTAATCGGGTTCTAGAGATTCTCAATATCACTGACCATCCTTTATCGGTCATTGTTTCAGCTCAATCAATCTTTTCTTGCAGCCAAAATATCCCGATAGTCTGATCTCAATGAGTGTAGCATCGAGTATCAACCAGTTCTCAGCTCTACACCGAGGCCGGCTATATCACTACTTTCTAATGGCCAAGTTTGTTCAACTAAGGTTCTAAGGTCCGTTGGTGCTTCACGACACCACGCGGCGGCCCCGTATTCTCCTCGTTTCCCCACGAAGGATACCGGTACCAACCAAAGTGCCACACCAACACATCCATCGCTTAAACCATATCAGTATACACCGTACAATCTCCACGATCTATTGTTGTTTACCTAATGAGTTCCCTCAGATCCGGGTGTAGGATCTATAGTAACCCCAAACAAAACCTCAAAAGTAAAGCAATCAAGATAAACAAGAGAAGCAATTTTAATGACCTAGATCCTATGGTATACCCCACTTATTATTCCCCAGCAGAGTCGCCAGTTCTGTGATACGGTGGCAGAACCGACTATTAATACTGGTTTGCATTTTGCGTTTTTTGTTTGCAATCGCAAAATGTCGCGGTAAGCAAGAGTCGCCACCTACTTTTATTTCATCCAATCATGGAAAAGGAAAAAGAATAGAAAAAATCTTTTTTCGAGATATTATGAGTACGGGGGGTAGGTTATAGAAAGGGAAGGTCTTAGCACCCTTTCTATCCGTAGTTATCTACGGGCTCTTAGGTACTTGCTCATTTTGAAATTTCTTGTGTGTGCTTGTTTTGAAAAGTTTTATTTTACTTCGTTTTAACCCTTGTTTTTGTCCTCAAGAGTGTTATGAAGTTGTTTTTGAAAACTTTATTTGAAAAGTGTTTGTGTGAAAAAGATTTGTTGTTTTGAGCAAGTACCTAACAGTTATCTACCTACTCGAAAAAATATTGTTCGTTCTATTTCCTTTAGACAACGTTATCCTACTATTACGGAGTAGGTACCACCATTGTTGGAGTTTGAGGGACATTCGAAAGGGACAAATACAATCACCAAAGCAATAGTGAGAAAACTTTACTAGTAACCCTAGAGTCTTAAGATCTTTCCGAGGCAACATTCGAATGGGACATTTTGATCTTTTAGACTGGAGGGCGACCACTAAAATTTCCTATGCTTAATGACGGTTTACCGAAGGCAACCGGAGTGAGGCAGACCCTAGGAGTGAACATGTGCATGTGAACTTTTTCAGTCATGTGGTCTTTGCACATTAGGTGATCTACCGTCTTAAATTTCAAGCATTCTTTTCATACAATCCTATTAGCCATGCATCTAGACAGTTAAAGATTGCGAGAATTTAAAGTGCGAAAAATAAACCGAGCTATTACAAGGCTTCGGGGAGGGGGATTAATTACATAACCAAAAATCGGGGATTTAAACAACAAATAAAAACCCTAGGTTAACTTTTACAAACCCTGAACAGTTACAAAATAATGGACAAATAATTAACAAGCGCGCGGCAAATTAAATGCGAGGACGATTGAAATAATCTAAAAAACCCTAATTTGAGAGAAAAAAGATTTTTTTGGATTTTTATTTGAGAAAATGTTTAATTGCAAATTAATTAAACCTAATTTCTAATTGTTTTAAATTATGAAAGAAATTAAATTAACCTAATTTTCTAACTAAATTTATTAATTAAAGAAATAGATATTTATGAAAAAATGATCTTTGATGTATTTTTGAAGAAAATTAATTATGTACGATTTAAAACCCTAATTCTAATTATTTTTAATTATAAAAAGAAGATTACATTACCCTAAATTAATTAAACTAATTAATTCAAAAATATTTATTAAGAAAAAAGAGATCTTTTTGTGATTTTTGATTTGTTAATTTAAGAAAAGTAATTAATTTAGTGAAAAATAATTAAACAAAAAAATTAAAATAAAAGAAATAAATAGAGAAAAGAGAATATGGGCATGCGTTGTAAGCAATTCTGGGGGGTGAGAATCTGAATTTCCAAGCCCATTAAGCTCCAAGCCCAGTCAACCATGTTGGATCTTGTGCAAGCATTGACTTGAGGAGCACCAAGGACATTCAGGCAGGAAGCGTTAGATCTGGCCAGCAGTGCATCCAGTGGTCATGAATTGCTAGCGCATGGTGGATGGTTGAGAGCGTGATACATCTGATTATAGAAGAAAAAATAATACAAGGAAATCGTTGGGACCTAGGATCGAACCCAGGTCCTTATACTCGCCTCCAACGATGCATTGCCAGCTGCGCTACCTTGTTAACTTGTTTGTATAATGAGAACAAAATGTAATAAATAAAATAAAGCAATAGATTCATAAAGGCGCGCAAGTTTCAAATGAACCAATAGTGGGCTACCACATACTATCTTCTTCGCTGCAACCGTCGTATTAGGTGAAAGACTTTTACCTACAGACACAAGTCTGTAGCTATAACCCCTGCATATTTCCAAAATGCACAATATATATGATAAATAATTTCTAATTACATAGTTTCATTCGTGGTGATCTCGTGAACACCCTAATATCCTTCTTCTTGGCTAATTTCACATGTGTGAGAAAGCCCTAAATTGCAAACGTCAACCCTAACAATGGCAACAACATGTATAGGCTTCAGAAATGCAATTAAATAATACAGTTAGCTTGCAAACATGATGAGGATTACAAATATATGACTTAAACATGCTAAAGATGCCAAGAATACAGTAATCGATTTTTAGTTTAAGGGCAAACTGTGAGAGCAATTACGCGCGTTTCTGGGTGTTTCAAGCCTTGCAAATGATCCAATTGGCTTTAGGGAAAGTCCAAGAATCGATTAGCTGCGTTGGAATGGTCTGAATTGATCTCTAAATGAAAAACAATCCAGCACTTTGTGCCACTTTTTTGGAATTTGGTTTGGTGTTTTCACGACTGCTCTCCCTCTCCTTTTGATCTGCAATTGTTATATACATATAATAGACTGAATTAGGTCAATAAAATTGTATCATATCTTTGAGAATTATGAAAATGTGATTTGATTTTATTCATGTATGATATCTTTCTAAAACAAGCTCCAATCCAATCTTTTCCAACCCTAATGAGTCTTGCACGAATTGATCATCATGCTAGCTGTACATGGACTCAAAAGATGCACAAAAAATCCATGATTTGATTTGATTTTATTATTTTACCATTTAATTTGATTTATTTTGATTTAAATGAATAAAAAATCAAAATAAATGATAAAAGTAATAAAATAATAGGTGGAAAAGCTCAAGGGTCGTGCGTCCTATTAGAAACATGTTTCAAGCAAGAAAACATGGGCCCCTTTGGAAAAAATGCCAATTTGATCAATGTTGACTTTTGACAATTTCCCAAAAATTGCCAACATTGACAATGCATATCTCTCTCAATTTTGACCCTAGAGAGGTATTCTTGGACTTTTTAGAAATCTTAGGATGTCCCATAACCAACCCTTTTGGTTTGATCTCAATTGGATCTTCCATGTTCATGTATGAAGCTTTGACCCAAAAGGTGTTTTTATTGACTTTTCAAAAGGACCTATAATGTAGAAATTCATATCTTTTGATGAGTGCATATTTTGAACTTGTTGGATGAAGATGAATTGTAGGGAATTGCATCCTCTTAAAAATGAGCCTTGGATGGAAAATTTCTGATAAAGTATGAAGAAGTTATGCTTGGTCAAAGTTGGGTTGACTTTTCCTATAAAACCCTAATTTAGCAACTTTTGGGTTTTGATGAATTTGGAGCATTCCTTGGGAAATCATGGTCAACCCTTGATAAAATGATAAAATTCCCTTCAAAATGTTGATGTTGACCAAAAATCTTGAATTTTGACTGTATGTGGGTCACAGTTGACTTTTGACCTAATATAGTCGATTCTCAAGCATCTGAGCAGTTGGCTGAGCAAACTTCTTGTGCAAGGCATGAAACTTGACATGTATGGTCTTGAGAACATATTAAGACCATGGAGAGCATATGAGGCCTTTGTATTTCTCCCATCTTGATGGAAATAGAAACCCTAATTGGAGGTACATTGTCTTAGGAGAGAGCTTGTCTGGTCAACTCTTAGGCAACCTTGAGCAAATTGAGAATCTTAATGGACATGTATTGAATAAAATGAGAGGGCAAATTTTGGGGTACAACAATACCACTTTTGACATGTTCCCCAGTTAGAATCAGTTCGGTAAAACCAGATGAGGAGCTTCCAATCAGATGGTTAAAGAAAGGACCTGTCAGAGTTCCCATGAAAATATCAACCAGCTCTCTATGAGACATAGGAGGTTGCACTCCTCCATCCAGATCTCTCCATTTCTAGGCATATTATTTAAATTCTTCATGAGAGCCCATGGTCATACTTTGTAACTGCACACGGGTCGATGCAAGATCAACATTGTATTAATACTTCTTGTAAAAAGTAGAAGCCATGTCTTCCCAAGTGCGTATATTGGTTCCCTCCAGCTGATAGAACAATCCCAGTTGTCTCCCAGATAAACTCTCTTGAAAGAAGTGAACCCATAACTTTTTGTCAGCAGTATGGGGTTGGATCTTCCGAACAAAGACTGCAAATGAAGCTTTGGACAAGACACACCATCATTTTTGGAAAAAGTAGGAACCTTAAACTTGTGAGGGATAACAACCCCCGAAATAAGACCCAACTCCTCAAAATCCAGCCCAGACACTTTCTGGATCTCCATAGCATTAAGTCGATCTTCCAGCTGTTTGTATTTGTCATCAGCAGGAGGACGTTGTTCAGCAGAATAGTCTTCATCAGAATCTTGGCCAGAACCAAGATTATTATTCTCTTCAGCCTTCACACTCTTGTCATCTTCTTCTTGGTTATCGTCTTCATTTAGGGGGACCTCAAAATATAAATCCCTTCTGACAGGAACTTTAAATCTTCTACCCATATTAAGAAAAACAGTTGGCTTCTTAGTCTTCTTTTTATTCCCTTTTGTAATGAGGGTCTTCAGATCATCTTGTCCCTTAGCTAAGTCTAGGAACATTTACTGAAACTGAGTTTTCTGAGCTTGAAGTTCTTTCACAGTTTGTTTGAGATCCATCTTTTACTGAAATAAACAGCAAGAAGATGAGAAAACATATCTATAAAGTACCTATTATGTGATGATATGCATGATATGTAAATCCAAGTGAAATGTTTTCAAGGATCTTTGTGGGATTTAAATTTGTTCAAACAAAAGGAAAATAAATAAATTTTAGTAACAAGCTCAAATTAATAATTTCCTTTTAGGCTTATAAGGATAAAAAAGAGTTACAAAGAAGAAAAATATGAACTCAAGTCTCCCAAGGGTGTTGCCTCTTTGTGTTGACATATGCATTAAGACTTTGTTCTTCATGGAGTCATTTCTTCAGCTCTAGTACTTTCTTCTAACTAGCCTAGAACTGAGTCTCAAATGTATCCCTTTCTTCCTTGAGTTGAATCTAGGACTTTTGTAGCTCTTCGAAGTCAGTAGGCATATCAGGATGAAGAATGGTATGAGGAACACCTCCTTCATCAACAGGTTCTATGATTAATGGTAGGATAGCAGGATATGGCATCATAAGATTTTGAGCACGAGACCGCACCCATATGAGGTAAGGCTCTAGAGGAATGGAATTTTTATACCCCAAAGTCCTACTATCAATCTTATTGATCATGCCCCAAGCACGTATAAACCTTTAACGGTAACTCTAAGGATAATTCTCATAGTTGAATATTATACCCTGGATGAGCATATCATGAGGACCGTCTCTTTGGGAATAACCAAACTGATGTATAGATAGGGAAGGGTTGTATGTGATACTTCCACTTATACCAAGGAGTGGCGCATTAGGTAATTCCCTGCAGTGGTCAATAATAGTGATGTCCTCCTGAGATTGGGAGCACCAATGGATATCTGAGTGGGTGAGTGACATCACCCTTTGAGACCACCTCAAGCCTTACTCATTCTTCATTACTGATCGAGGAAGGTGTGAAATAAACCACCTAGAAAGTAGAGGTATACAACAAATGAGAGTCCCTGGCTTCCTCATAGTACGAGTGTGAAGAGAATGCAAAATATCTCCAAGCAAAGTAGGAGAATGTCTTGAATAAAAGAGAGGGAAAATTTTGGGTTAAAACAACATTGATTTATGTTATATTGTAAGGCGTGTTGCCAATCTGAACCTTTTTGGTCTCCACATGAGGAGATAAGTTGTCTTCTGGTGGGTCATCACATGGATCTATGTCGATAATGTTGACCTTGAGATCATTCGAGTGTTCTTCTTCTCCGTATTGAACTCTCCTTTTCAGCTTCAGTCTGCCTTTATAGTATTTTCTTGCCAGCCCTTGATTGCCTTTGACCCCTCCAACTCGACCATCTCCCAAAGGGTATTTCATGGTGAGATATAGGGTGGAGAGTGCAACTTCCAGAGAGTTAAAGGATGGTTTCCCTATGATGATGTTATAAGGAGAGGCAACATTGACAATTAAGTACCTTACTTTTACTGCTTTTGCATTTGTGCCGCTTTCGAAGGTAGTCAACACTAGCAGGTGTCCTAGCACTTGCACTTGTTCTCTGGAGAATCTGACCAAGGTGCCATTGAAGGTAGCAACTCGGACGTATCAAACTCCATTCCTTTGAAGGAATCCCAGTAGAGTATGTCAGCTAAGCTCCCGGGGTCTATGAGCACCCTTTTTACGCTCAAATCCTAGATCTGCACCTTAATGACCATCTGATCATTTTCGTGAGCCAGAACTCCCACAACATCTACTTGGAGAAGCTGACCGGGTTTAGATCCTTATCTTAGAATTTGGTTAACTCCCCGGACACGTGAATTATAGCCCGGAAATACCTCTTCCTGGCTGAGCTTGTTTATCCTCCATCATACCCTTCCCTTTTGTTTCATGTACTCCTCAGTACCCTTCCCCTTTTTTTGGGAGGGTCCTTTTGATTTTATGTCCTCTCTCTGAGTATCTCTTTTCCCGGATTAAAGTCTAGTATCTTTCACATAGGTTAAGAGATATCCTCTTTGTATCAACGCCTCAATTTCTTTTTTCAGTTGATGACAGTCGTCGATATGGTGTCCTTGGAGCCGATGATAACTACACCAAGCCTCGAAATCTTTTCCCATCACGACATTCACCTACTTTGGATGGGGCACCTCCATGATTAGATTTAGATGGCCGACTTCCTGTAGGATATCACCCTTCTTGGTGTTCAATGGCGTTAGGTTCTCGTATGGATTGAGAGGTCGACTCGGCCTTTGAGTAGCTTGTTCATGCGGTCGATCTCTTGAAGTGGGCCGAGAAGACTCTTGTCTTCGCCTAACCCATTCTCTTTGTTTTTAGTTCTTTCGGTGGTGTCCCTAGAACTCTTCTCCCGGTTACTTTCTTCACCTTTTATATAACAATCGACTCTTGTGATGATCTCGTCCATGTTGGTCGTCAGCTTCTGGGCCAGGGACTCATTGAATTTCCCGGCTCGGAGACCGTGCTGAAATGCTCCAACAAACAATTCTGGGTTAGGGTGGGAGACTTTAATGGTTTCTTAGTTGAAACTAGCCAGGTACTTCCGCAGAGGTTCTGCCTGTCCTTGTCGAACATTTAATAGGGTGGTTGTTGTGACCTTCTGATGTCTATTGGCCGAGAAATGTTGTACCAAGTTCTTGGTTAAGTATGAGTAGATTTCCACGGATAATCGGGGAAGGATCATGTACCACCTTAGCACTACATCTTTGAAGGTTCCCGCCATGAGTTTACACTTCAGCAAATCAGTAGGGCCTATTATTGCCATCTGGTTATTAACAGTAATAACATGCTCCCGTGGGTCAGTTTTGCTGTCGTAAGATGTGAGCAACGATGATTAGAAAATCTCAGGGACTTGAGCATCCCGTATAGCTTGAAAAAGTGGTTGGGGTTCCAAAAGTTCCTATTCTGGGTGTTCGTCCACCTGACTTCTTTGTTGCAGGTTTGTTTCGCTATCCTGCAGAGTTTCATTTTTTTGTCTAAGCACCTTCACCATGGCTAGTAGTTGTGCCATGTCTAGGGGGTCTCTGTTAGTTGATATTTTGTTGAGTATGATTTGAGGTGTGGCCTCAGAGAGTTTTACTGAGGCCCCATGATGGGCACCAAATGTTCTTGCGTAGGAACAATAAACAATTAACTTCTCTATAGGTATAGGGAGAGCCGCAATGGGTAGATTTTTGTAGGTTATTTGGGGGATTTGGTAGCTACGACAATGTGTTTATTGTCCCAAGAAGAATGTCTTGCTTATGCCTCTTGCAGGAGCCCCTTATATAGTCCTTCTTTAGGGCCATTTAAGAGCCTCGATCAAGGTGTGACCCTTGGGCTTCATAACAGTATAACAGCCGCCGTCACCATGAATGAAGGTGTTCAAAGCCATGGAACATTGGGTTTAATACGCCGAACACCGTTACAGCCATTAATGAGCCAGGTTTACAGTCGACTATGAGTAAGTGGATTCCGGTCGGGACTAATATTTTCAAGATGTACAATAATGATTAATTATGATAATGGGATAATCATTTATGATAATGAATGAATGTTGGAAAATTTTTGCTCAAGGGTATTGGTGTTTGAGAGCGATGAAATGATAAAATGAAGAGGCAACGAGAAAAACTGAATGAGTATGTTCTAAAAAGCATGTATTTTTAAAAATTTGATTCTAATCACGTTTAAGTCTTAATTCAAATTATGGGCTTATTCATTTTGAAGAAAAATCTCATTGATTCAAATCAGGTGTTATTGTTTATTCTAATCAAAACCAACAACCTCAAACTTTTTCAAGTCCCAATGATTTGATTCGAATAACGGACTAAGGCAAAAACTTTTAATTCAAATCAGAAGGCAAAATTTTTAAAATAATTGAAGAAAAGAGACTTTTCAAATTCAAATCATTTATGTGATGAAAAATACTTTTAATGCACATGAAAATTTGACTTTAATGATAAGTATGGATGCAGAATGCATTGATGTGAATGCAAAGATGATTTTTTGTGTGATGAAAAATGAAAAAAATTGAACGATGATGCATGAATGTATGAACAATGCAGATGAATGCAATGCGTAGAATAAATAACAATTAAACCGATGCATTAAATGAATGATTAAAGTATGAAATGCACAAACACACATCACATACACATACATGTTTCAGTCACGCAACACACAAAGGCAAGTAAAATAATTACAACTATGTATACACAAAATAAATAAAGGAGGGTTGGAATGACCATACCAATTTAGAAGATTTAAGCTTAAATTGCAGCACACAAGAACTATTATTCATTAACAACAAGAATAAAATAAGTTTTAAAGTACGAAAAATTATATACTAATTGGATACAACTCATTTAGCATGTTTGAAGAATATTGTCATACTCTCCTTCATAATGCTTTAGATAAACTTTGAACCACAATAGTTTGATTATCACTGATTGACACAACTTGTCAATCTCGAATAACTGATTCAACTCTTTGGTGATTGATTAACACTTCAAGGAGTATTCTTTTTTCCTCGAATATTTTATAATTGTTGAAACTTTCGGAGAATAATTGCCAATAGCCATAACATTGCCTTCATATTGTTTTTACGACAACCTCGAAAGAATAGGTCACTTAAAAGATGCTTATGTTTGCTTATTTTATCTCATATTAACTTTCAACATAATAGTATGAATGCACATCCATCTTCACTTAGGATCAATCCAGAATAACCTTTAACACGTGGTGTCAAATACAAACTGCACACACCTCAAAATGTTGTTAGTTCAATCCTAGATGAATCAAATATTAGAGAATATCTTAAATTCAATTAATGTTTGAAGAATATACTAGAAAGGTTTTGCTTTGAGTTAATCTATGTAATGCATTGCAATGAATAATCAGGCATAAATAAATCAATGTAATTTCATTGGAATTTATTGAATTGCATAAGCCTCCAAACGACTAGAAAAACTCGTCTAGGATCGAAGGAACCATATCCTCAACTTTTAAAGTCGCAAGACTTTGATCAAAAGTCTCACTATGATACCAATTGTTGAGTGATAATATGGACATAAAGAGGTCTAGAAGGGGGGGGGGGGGGGTTGAATAGACCCTTTTTCCCTTTAAGAAAATTTCAAAAATATTTTAGGTCCCATGCACGAAATCAGATATTTTAAGAAGCAAGGAAGCAAGACAAATAAACAAGAGAGCTCGGAACAACCTCAATGAGTTAACCCATAAGAATTGATACACGATGTTCACTATTCATTTGATTGCTTCAAATGCAAGTCAATCACAAGACTACTCAAGTAGCTTTACACAAAGCTATTTCAAAACACTTAGTATATATGTTCTTACATGACACAATTGAAGTCATGATACTTCAATAAGATTGATATACCATAGAACTAAGCTTATAAATTAAGCATTTATAAGAAAAGTCTAACTTATGTGGCATACAACTAATGCAACAATGCAATAGCATAATAATGAATACTAGAAAATTAAAAGAGGTAAGGAAAGAAGAAAAGATACACAAAAATATATAGTGGTTTGGTTGTTGTTTGCGCATTGCCTACTCCACTCTTCAATGGTGTTTAAAACCATTGAAAATTAATCATGATCTTCCACGATTTTGATAAGTTTGATTACAAACATTTTGGTTACAACAAACTATCAAACGATAATTTTCTCTGTTGATGTAGATACTTAACTGCTAATGAAAAATAAGATCTTTAGAAGATCTTGATCCAATAACCTCGCTATCTACAATAATTATGCTCCAAGTATTCATATGCGACAATCCACCTGATTTCACTTATCTCTTGTCGGAGCGTTTGCCATAGCCAAGCATTGATTACTCCCAACTTTGCCTATGAACAACTTTCTCCAAAGCCACCAAAGATGGACAACTTCCACCCCTGCCTCACGGACAACTGATATTAGATCTCTCCAAAGTCTTTCTTGGAGTATAATGGAAACTGTATTCTTGATGAATAACAACAAACATAAAACATAATTCAAGAATTAATAGCTGCACCTATTGCAAACAACAAACTTCACACAAATACATTAGATACTTTATTGTACCACTAGTCTCCCTCAATGCTCAATCTTTATAGATGAAGGTCCTCAACAATGGAACAAGACTAAGGATGAAAATGATGAACAACTCCAGAATATCTCAAAAACAATCTACAAAAACAAGGTGTTAGCCAAGTGTTTTAGATGAAGGTGAACGACGAACACACACACAAGGTTCTCTCAAGTTTCTAGATGAATGGGTTTTTGCTTTGATTGTTATAAAGATATTGATTAATCATGAACAACACATCAAGATTACTTAACTCCCCCTCTCTAATTCACTCAAACACAACACCAAATTTCACAAGAACAAGATGCAAAAAAAAGGAAAATGAATTTGATATGGATTCATAATCAAGAAGCTGTAGTAGCGAAGAAGAGAAAGAATAATGGTGATGGGGATAGACACACTAAGAATAAAAGAAAAAGTAACTATTTGTACTATTGGTTTCTCCATAGGTTTCACTCACTTATTACTTTCATAAAAAAAAACTATTTAAATCAAGGATGGGTCTTGAAGCTTTGATTCAAGTTAAGTGAAAATTGTGATTCAAATCAATTTGGGTAGAGCCAAACTAAAGCTTCAGGATTTAAGTTGATTCTAATCAATTTTTGTACTTAATTTGAATCACATGAGGTTGTGATTCGAATTATGTTTGTTTCCTGATTCGAATCTAATTGACCAGAGCCAAATCTTATTTTTCACACAGCTTAAGATTTGAATCATGCATTACACTTGATTAGAATAAAGAGACTAAAAAACAAAATTTAAGTGCTTCAAGTTAGCAACTAACTAGGCTAAAAAATACATACTAACAAGGGACAAACATTTTTATTAATTGAGTAAGCATGGTTCTTATTGGTACAATAACACAATAGCCAGAGCGATTACAAATTAAGTAAGAAACAAATAAAGTACAAGCACACGACAATATAATTAAATTACATATACACAATTACTAAGAGAACCTATATCAAATTTTCAAAAACATCAAAATACATGAGCGATACCATAGGATACCGTGACTGCACTTTCATTTATCTCATGTTCGAGTTCTAAAATCATTTCTTTTTTGCGAGAAATTTTCTTAAAATAATTTATAGAATCCATATACATATCATTAAACTCTTTCGACAATTCAGTATATGAATATTCATCATCGAGTTTAGAAGTATATAGCTTTGACGTTTCACCTTTCTTACGTGCCATCAAACATAGTTTGGCACCCTCATCATCTGAACTTGAGAAAGAATCCGATGAGGAGCTCTCATCTTATTCTTCCCATGCAATATAGGATCTACGACCTTTGGAGCTTTTTCCTTTCGTCTTGTAGAATTCCTTATCTTTCTTTTTATGATGTTTGGTGAGACTTGGACAAGTAGCTCTAAAATGTCCCAATTTAACACACTCGTAACAAGTAATGTCATCGTCCTTTTTCTTGTGTTCTATTTTAGGCAAGTGAGTATTTATGAAATTTATCAATCCTTTGTCGGAATATTTGAGCTTGTTTCTCTTTAAGTATCTATGGTAGCATTTGACGAATAAACCCATCTCCTCTTGTTTAGGAGCTTCTTCATTAGAATGATCACTTGATTCCTTTGAAACTATCTTTAGATGATAAAGATTTCAAAGAAAGATATTGCATATCTTATTTTCATGTATATTTCTTTTTTGACTTTACTTCGCTATCCGTGTTTCGTTTCAATTCATTTTCATGCTCGACTAACTTTCAAAAAAAATTTGCAATATCTAAAATATTAAGATTGTTAGATTCTTTTATAACGGTAATGTTTAGTTTCCAGTTCTTGCACATAGATCTCAATAATTTCTTTAGAACAATTTTTGTTAAAAAAAAGGTTTTACCAAAGTTGCTTAATTTGTTGATTAAGTGGAGGTATCTAGTTTGCATGAAATTCATGGATTCTCCTGGTTCCATATGAAAAAGTTTGAACTCCTATGTAAACATATTGGTCTTAGAATCCTTGACGCCATTTGTTCCCTCATAAAGAGTTTGGAGAGCGTCTCGCATGCCTTTGACACTCGTTTGATGTGAAATAGAATAAAATACTTTCGTGCTTAAAGAGGAGATAAGTATGTTTCTCACTTTCAAATCATATGAAGCCTTTTTGGTTTCATTATCATTACAATATTTTATATGTATGACAATGTCGTCAGCACCCTTAGGGATATACAGTCCCTCGGTAACAACATGCCACAAAATCTTGTCAATTAATAGTAAGTGAACGTATATTTTTGCATCGGTGGTATCTCGACAGTGCATTTCACAGTAGAAAATGAGAGCAAGGTTGCCTTCATAGTTTTATCCATGTCGGTAAGGGAATTGTACGAAACAGAATATGAACCAACCACCTCTTAAAAGTGATCTGATGACTAGAATCGTCTCCTTCGGTCAGCATATTCGGTCGACCCTATAAAAGGGGTCAATGGCGATAGATAAGTCCACATGAGCAAGAGGGGAGATGGGAGTATCCAAGAAGTAATCAGTCTTGAAATTTTTCTAACTCTCCGTGTAAACAAGGAAGACTTTATAATCAGCTCGACAAAGAGAAACGAGGATGTAACTAGACCCTTTCTTGGAGGGGGGGGGGGCATATGAAAAACATGGAAGAAAATATTCTTGGAGCCCGAACCCATGCTCCTTGGTATACGTACCAGTACTGAAAAACTCTAACAAAAGCCTAAGTGACCAGATGAAGTTGTGAGAGAGGAATATGAAGGTGATCCAACACTTCTTTCTCGAAAGAAACTAAGGGGAGTCGGACACCCAGCTTTTGGGAGATATAGTCGTAGAAAGGATTAAACCATCCTTTGAACTTGTTGCATACCCTCTTGTTAGTAATGATGACCGAGATTAACCAATATGAGAATGACCCTACCTCGAAGGTGCCCACTCTCACAATAACTTCCAGGGTATAAGGGGAAATTGTCTCTAAATACTCAAGATCCACCCAAGAATAATTACTCGCATTTTTCATAGCCATTAACTCCTCCGCATGAATAATTTTTGCGTTTCCATTACAAAATAAACTAGTTTGGTTAGTAATAGTAGGGCTCTAAGAGGGGGTTTGTCCTGAGAAGCTAAATGGAGTAACCCATCTCTCACGCCTTTATCTCAGACCAAGCGAGATCCAGGTTATATTCGTCATGATTCGGAGAAACGACATAGGTAGCAAAATTACTTATCAATGAATCTTCGTCATCACCAAAAGAATCCAACCCCGACCTTGAATCTCCATGAAACACATCTGAGACTAGGTTGGGAATGTTCTGACCAGAGATAAGTTACAAAATTTTAGGGTTCTCCACACTCGCATATGACAAAGACTCTTCGATGGTAAGTCCCTGAGATTCATTCACGGGCCCATTATTTTGTCATTTGAACTTTCTACTGCTTCATTATTGGTGGGCTTGCCTTATTATCTTTTTCTACCTCACGTGTAAGTCATTATCTTTCTTAACATACTATCATACGAGGGTGGAGTAGCAAGTGATGCAAAAGGAGATGTTGAGGGGAAAAAACCTACCTTTTGTAAGGCAGCCAATTGACAATCAACGATCCAGATAAAATAGTGGAAGAAGATCTAAAGGTACAAAGTAATCATCTCGTCAGAAGTAACAAAATATCAAAGTAATCAAACACCAACGGATGGGAAACCACGCTCCAACCTATACCCCTAGAACCACACGCTCAGGAAATGAGAGTAAAATGTTTCAAAGATGAGAAAACATTTAAATGCATCAGTCTTCCACTACTTTTGCAATTGAACTAAGGTGTTTCCACTTCTGACCATGAGCAAAACATCATCCAGGGGACGATCGTGATTTCGAAGACTTCTCCGGCTGGTACTCGCTCGACAAGCCTAGGGGAAAACAGTTATAGGCCGGCAAAAAGGCCAAGGAACTAAGACCCAAACTAATGTCAATCCAATACAAATGTTCCACGATAAAAAAGCCATCTCACGAGATATTCAAGATACACTTTCTAATTTTTACTTTTTACTACACTCATCTTACAGGTCTACTCTCAGACCGTCCTATCGAATATTAGCACCACCCGTTTATGATTCTTTACCATCAACATATACTTAATTTGGTTTTAGAACTAAACAAATAGTTAATCTTAACAAAGTAATATATATATATATATATATATATATATATATATATATATATATATATATATATATATATATATATATATATATATATATCGTTCAATTTACAAAGAGATTAAATCATTATATTTTTTAATTAATAAAGATTATCACGATTGAAACAAAATTCGGATGTATACATAGTCCAAAGCCTTCAAAATTTATTATGCAAAGACAAAATATGGTTTAAAAGTGAATTATTTAGAGGGCCATACTACATTCATATAAAAAAGGATACACATATGCAAACGACAATTCACAGTATAAAATTATATGTCCAATAAAATTGTGTCAAAGAGGATGAAACACTAGATGCTTAGTTTCACCATTTATGATAAGACACGCGCGCTTATAGGAACGAAAACAATTATATAAAAAAGAAATTATTCAATACGTTTATATAAACATATCATACTATTGAAAATTCAAAACGGTCCTTTATGCGTTTAGAGAAATATTGTCAGATGCATCCAAATCACATTAAAATGTACTATTATGAAATTCACACCATTTTGAAGGAAAAAAAGAGTCTGCATATGTATTTCTCTATTATATTTGGATATATTCGGATATGAATCTCTGAAATGTCTTTGAAAGTTTTTGAAAACATGATAAACACAAATGTGAACTATATTAACGTAAAATCAAAGTAAAATGATGTTATATTAAAGTTAATGGGTGGCAAAAATTCATGCATTAATACAAAAAGTCAAGCGCATACATCTGGAAGTACAAAAAAAAATACATCATATTGTACCTCAAAATTTGCCCTCTCAATTTCAAAGGAAAGCAAGTGACAATGTTAAAGGAAAGAGGAAATAAACATGAAAGACTTTAGAGTAGGTAGATTGTTCTTAGTTGCTTGCTCAATTTCAAAAACATCCTTGCTATTTTCAAAACAAACACCAAACACTTTCAAAAATATCTTTCAAACTTGAAAACATTTTCAAAAGATCAACACTTTGTATACATTCTTACGAACGAGAATCATTACAAAGTTTTCCTAAATGATGACGCCTTTTCAAAATACTTTCAAAAACCACACAAATCACATTTTCAAACAAAAGCAAGTGACCTAGCAAGCAACTAAGAGCCCGTGGAAAACCATGGATGAAAAGGGTGCTAATACCTTCCCTTTTCATAATCTGCCCCCCGAACTCAAGAAAACATCTCTAAAGGTCTCTCCTGTTCTTTTCAGCCTTTCCTTTTGGATAAAAGAAAAGTCGGTGGAGACTCTTGCTAACCGTAACATTTGCAATCAAAATGCAAAACAACCAAGTCAGTTCACCCACCGTATCACACATCTCAATATAAACTATTGGATATGTCTAACTGCATGCCTCCTCTGTTGCCTCTACTGCTCAGTATTCCGTAACTCAGAAACCATGGTATCCCCAAAGGCCAACTAAGAAGAATTATCCTGAAAGAGTCATGCCTTAATAGCTGATCTACCCATCTCCGCAACACACCGACATATCGTCGTCACATTCTTTGACTTCTCATCTCAAACCTCAAGTAGCTCCTGGTTAGCTGGTCTTGGTGGTTCTCTAGGAGCATCGAGCGTCATGATAAAATGTGACACCCTATAGAACTATGTTATATAGCCCTAAGCATAAGCCCAGTTTACATGTGGGGGCTATCATTGATACTTCTCTAGTACCAAGTGACTGTATCGACTGTAGGTCTCTGTGGGAGATGGTTGGAGGAACATCCTCATAGGGAGGTCTCTGAATGTTCTGCAAGTAGCCAAAATGGAACATCACTCCCTCTAGAAGATAAAGATACATAAGAGATGACCCACATGTTAATCATTTGGAGTAAAAGGAGATGACGTCAAAGGGACGTGTATGGCGGTGACCCTCGTATGGGTATAAGGAAATGCCATCTGGTATCATATGATGAAGAGAGAATCTGAATCACTCAACAACATAATTCCCATGTACGGATCAAAAGCGGCTACATGTGGCCAATCCTCATCGTAGTCATGTGCAAATACTCACTCGGTGATGCGAGGGAAGTGATAGATGATTCATCCCTGAAAATGGTTAACATAAAATTATTAATAACAAGCGTAACAAATAAATTATGAAAATATTAGTAACAATAAATTATCGTAAGCAGCATGTGTTGTACCCCAATTTTTGCCCCTAAGATTCCTTCATCATATCATATCATATCAATTCAATCACAACAAAGTCATGAAGGTGGAGAAAACACTTAGAAAGGGGGGGGGGGGGGGGGTTGAATAAGTTTCTCTTTTTGTTTTTCTTAAAGGCACAACAATAATGGAAAGACAAGGTTATTTTTATCCTGGTTCGTTTGAACTCAAACTACTCCAGTCCACCCGCCAAGGTTATTTCTCCTTTCTCAACAAGGACTTAATCCACTATAATCAACTGATTACAATCACACAACAACTGTTGTGACTAACAATGCACAAGTAACCTTACAAGTGACTCATACCACTAAGACTTAAACTAGAATTAGTCTACTTGAGAATTCTGACCAACCTTGGTCTCTCAAGGAACAATTACAAGATATAAATCTTTACAGATAGTGAAACAAAGTTTGCTTCTAAGAAAGCTATATCACAACTGTGATTTTTCACTAAGAATATTTTAGCATAAAGTGTATGAAATTTGTTTGTGAGCCCAGAATATTTTCACGTAGCTTTTGCTTCTTTTGAATTTGATAAGTTCTATTCATAACTTCAGTTGTTCAATCTTTCAGTATTTTGGTTTTACAGTTGAGCGTTAGTTGGCTTGCAATTAATGTTCTTCTATATATAGCATGAAGAAACATGACCGTTGCTGCCTTCAAATGGAGAGAATTAAATGTTTGCGTGTTTCCTTGCACTATTCCATTTTCCAATGCACTAGCGTAGACAGTTGAGTGCATGTAGTCGTCTTTGCATTAAATGAGCAAACGGAACTATGTAAGAACATGTCTCCTGAAGCTTAACAAGACTTGTTAGCTTCTATATTCATTCAGAACTTGGCTTCACGTCTTGAATTCAGAACATGCTTGCATATCTTCTAAACAACACTTTGCTTGCTAAGTACTTCTGATCAGCGCTTGCTTTCAAATAACTTCTAAACAGCACTTGCTTTCAAATATCTTCTGAACAGCACTTGCTTCCAATATCTTCTGAACATCACTTGCTTTCCAATATCTTCTGAACCATAGCTTACACAGAAACTTGCTAAGCGTTAGAAGATGCATTTAAATAATTATCTTACCAGAGTCAGCATCAACACTTGAGTTAAAACAAATGGTTATTTCATCAAAGAACTTCTTCATTTATTTTTAGCTTAACACATCAAGATGCTTCTGTTAGAACATTATCAGAGACAGCATCAGCATCAACACTTGCGCTTAAAACAAATAGTTCTTTCATCAAGAAACTTCTTCATTTATTTTCAGCGCAACACTTCAAGATGCTTCTATCAGAACATTATCTGAAACAATTAAATACATTCATCAGAGTATCAAATATATAAAATATAATTTATTGTTATCATCAAAAGTCTGAGATATGATCAGAACCAATCTTGTTCTAACAATCTCCCCCTTTTTGATGATGACAAAAATATATTCAGATATAGAAATAAATTTGAAAAGAGATAGGAATCTCCCCCTGAAATAAATATTTCTATAAGAAAAACTTCTTGAGAATTTTCATCAGAGCTTTGGAATTTTTCTTCTGAGATTTCTTCATCAGGTTCTTTTGAGGATAATGTTCATTTGAAATAAACTTCCAGAGTTTAAATGATACCTGCAAAGTTCTTTAAAGCATAGAAAGAAATCTTGTATTTTGTTAGAATGTTTGACTTAGTCTCATAACTGTTAATCAAAGATTAGATCAAAATACTCATTTTCTCCCCCTTTTTGGCATAATCAAAAAGTAAATGAAAAATAGTTGAACAACATAAAAATTTTATTAATAAAAGATTCAGAGGTTCAATAAAACAACAAACAAAAACAAGAAATAGAATGACACTAATATTTCTTAGAAACAAGGGCCATAAGAAGATTCTTGATCTCAGATGCAAATTCCTCTTGTTTCATCATCCATGTTCTGATTTCTTGGTTTGTCTGATCTTGCTTGTCCAAGCGCTCATGAATAGCTTCGTTTTCCCTCTTGAGCTCATTCAGAGTATTCATTACAAGTGAAGTAGGATCAAAGGATGTAGAAGCTTCAGCCGAAACAGCCTTTGGAGTAGCAACCGTTGAGTCAGAACGAACAAAAGTTGGTAGAAGAGTGCCCAGATCCATCACAAGAGTTGGCACTGGTTCAGGTGCAGCTTTTGCAGAAGGTTGATTCAACAGAACAATTGCCAGAGGATTTGAATCTTCAGAGGATTCTTCAGATTCATCTTCTGAAATGTACATTTCATCAGCTGGATCATCAGCAATCATCAGAGAAGACTTCTTGTCCCAAATATCAGCAGCTTCTGACTGAAAGACATGCAGATGCTTGGAGAAGTTCTCAATCACCTGAGAGTGACATAAATCTTGCAGCTTCAGTGACTCAGCATCTAACGTTCTTCTAAAAGATTCCCATAGAAGATCTGTTACAGCTGGGTTCACACTTCTGGTGCGGTCTTCCTTCAGCAGGTTTACCCATGCTTGAACTTCTGTTAAAAAATTCTGAAACAATATATTTACATTTGGATGAACAAGTTTTGGGACAGCCTTTTTGAAAGTTTTGTTTCTCAGAAATTGTAGAGATTCAAACTCAACTACAGTTCTTAGAAAGTTAGATGGTTCAGGATTTTCTGTTTGTTCAGGAGTTGCTGATTGGTCAGGTTGATCAGGTTGTTCGAAAGGATCAGGTGTTGCTGATTGATCATGAGGTTCAGATGATGCATCAGTTTCAGAGGGTTCGTGTGTTGGTGATGGTTCAGATGGTTCATGAGTTTGGTGTTCTGGAATGTGAGGAGGTGAAATCACTGGTGAGTCAGGAGTTGGAAGTTGTGAAGATGTGGGTGGTGTGATGTCAGGTGAAATGATTATGGTGTTCTCAGCAGTTGGGGTAGGATTTTGTGTTTGTGTTTTGTTTAAGGCAAAAATGTTTTCAGAAGGTAGGTTGCATGGAGGCTTTAGAGTGGCCAGAGGTTCATTGATTCCTGGTATTCTCCAAGAGTCGGAATCATACCATCTAGTAGGTATGGGTGATAATGGTCTGAGAGGAGGTTTAGAAAGGTTTTCAGCAGGTGTTTGAGAGGGTTCTGTTTATGTTTCAGAATAATCATCAGAGTCAAAATCACTCAAGTCTGATAAAACTTGATTTCTTTGAGGATTTTCAGCAATAGGATCAGAGGGTATGGTCAAGTCTATATCAACATCTATGTCTCCTAGGGTTTGGGGTTCAGCAGATGTAGATATATTTTCAGAATCATAAACAAATACAATTTTAGCTGGTGTACCTGATTTCTTTTTCTTCTTCTGAGGTTTGGCAGAAGGTCCTTCAACAACTTTCCTCTTCAAAGATTGCTAAAGAACAACATCTGGAGCAGCTTCGTGTCTTCCTTGCAGCCCGGCAGGATCAATGGATGTTCCACTTTCTTTACAGATTTGAATGTAATGAGGGATGATGCGTGGGTGATAACCTGAGTTGAACAGTGGAAAATCATCAATTGGAATCCTCCTTCTCTTAACAGTTACTGACACAAAAGGCGTTGGTTTTATCAGCAGCTTGTCTATAATCTTCCTCTTCACCAAGTGCTTGCCAGTCAGAGCCTTTCCACAAGTAGGCTCTAACTCCCCCAGCAGATTAGCTTCATCCAGGTGAGAAATCAGACCATTCTCAGTCAGAATGTCTAAAATCAGTCTCCCCATTGGAATCCAATTCCTTTTGGATTTTGGGTTCTTCATTCTTTCTGCTTCTCTCGTTTCTTTCACATGGGTCCAGAGATGATCAAACAAGAGATAGGGTAAATCAATATTGATATTTGTTCCAAGGCAGAACAACAAGTATTGTTGGTCAACATTTATATAGTCTGGAGAGCTAGTTTTCTTCCTATGATGAATGCAACCATGGATTATTCTTGCCCATATCTTATACTTATTTTTCAAGTCTCTGACCTTTGAAGACCCTTGCCCATTTGTAAATATTTCAACATAAACCTTTGACATTTCCATTCTTCCATTAGAAATTCCAGATACTCCAGTTCCTTCAAAACCTAGAAGTTTTCTGATTAGGTTTTCAGTAATGGAGATTTCCTTACCCATCACGAAAGAGAGGATGACCTTTGGAGAAGCAATTGCATGAATCCAGAATTCTTTAACAAGATAAGGAAAAACTGGACCAACAAGACGGTCGAAGAAGTTTCCCCACCCTTGAAACTCAACAGCGGGAAGAAGATCAAAACCATTATCTTTAAGATTCTCAAAGTCCACCATTATTTCACTTATAACCTCTAAGCTATCCACTGGAATGAGAGTGGTTCTCTCAGGAACAATGTATTGCTCAGATTGAATGTTCTCAGAATGAGCGGAGGAGGAAGCCATTGGAGCAATTAGGTTTGAGAGAAGAAAAATGGGTTTCAGAGAAAAATACACAGAAACGTTTGAGTTTTGAAAGAGACGGTAAAAAAGTGAGAAAGGTTTTTACAAAGGTATTTATAAGAAGTCTTTTCATAAATAGGTTTAAAAAATAAAACTGTAAAAAGAGTATTTAATAAAAATTTAATTAAAAAGAATCTAATCATGACTTAGCATTTAATGGAATTGAAAAGTTAGGGGAAAGCGTGAGATTTTAATCAAATAAGAACAATTACCTAGAACAGCGTCAATAGCTTAACACGCATGACCTTTCAGAAACACACCAAGTGTTCATCTTCTGAGGGTTGCATGGGACAGCTGTTTTATCTAATGAACTTTTGAGTATCATAAAAATTAAAATTTTCTGACTGACTATTCATTCATATCATCTGAGAACTCATCTTTTCTTAGTGGGTTGTTCAGAGATTCTGAGATTATCCAGAGCATTGTCAAGAGGAAGATCTTCTGAGTCTTCCTTTGCTTCTGACTTTTCAGAGTTTGAGGGATGATCTTTTGTACCTACAGAAAAAATCAATTTTCTTTGGTTGTTGCCGGCCAAGCTTATCATCAAACCTAACTTTGATTGATTCTTCAACAATCAGAGTTTCTGTGTTGTATATTCTATGGCCTTTTGAGCGTTCAGAATGTCCAAGCAGAAAACATCTTTGTGCTTTAGAATCAAACTTGTTCAGAATAAAACAAGTACATTCAAAAGATTGAAATATAAGACGTTTCTAGTGGCCTAGAGGAAGAATCAACAATTTATGATTTAAAAGAAAGTTCTGAAAACTTTCCTTTTAGACAAGCTTTGTTCAGAGCTTCTGATGTTGTATTTCCATTCCTGTTTCCAATAGTTTCAAAGCCAATAATCTTTTGTTTCTGATTACCTCTGAAACCTTAGAATCTTTTAGATTTCAGGCCTTGGAACATATGCTTTCTTTCCTCCATGAGTAGAGAGCATCCAGAGTCCAGGTGTTAGTACTGGAGTATCAACCTTACTGTTGAAAATATCTGCAACATAGATGATTTTGTCTTTTGGTACCCATATCTTTTTGGGTCCTCTTGGGTTAAGGTATTTAAAGTTCTGTTTGAACTTTGGTTTAGCATAAGAGTTTCCAGAGTGAGATGTATATTTAATATGATATGTGTGCTCGTGGTGAAGTGAGAATAGAGAGGAGTACATTTGATAACCAGATCCTTAACTTTCTTAGGCTGAGTTACTTTGCCTTTGTATCCTATACCTATTCTGTCTTTCTTGCTAACTCCATAGATCATTGAAGCCATTTTGCTTCTATCTATGTTTTTAGCTAGAAACTTCTAAAAGCTTTGATAATATTTCTTTATGATCTTATCATCATTACTAGGATCTTCTGAGCTTATTTCCTTCTGAGAGTTTTGTAGATCATTTTCTAGTTTTGAAATCTTTTCTTTTAACTCAGAGTTTTCTGATCTCAGACTCTTAGTTACTTCAGAGTCAGAAGCAAGATCCTTTTTCACATTCTTGAATTTGACTTGAAGCTGCTGATATCTTTCCAGAATTTCACTCAGACTTTCTCCTAGTTCAGCTTTAGTGAAATTAACAGTGAAGTCAGGGAATACCTCTTCAGTGTCTGATTCTGATTTAGAGGATTCTGAGACATCTGATAAGTTGTCGATTTGATCTATATTGGCTTGTTCATCTTCTGATTCTGTTTCGTCTTCAGAAGATTCAAAATCATCCCATGTTGCCATAAGACTCTTCTTCTTTTCCTTAACTAACTTCCCTTTATGTTTCTCCTTCTGAAGCCTTGGACACTCACTTTTGTAGTGACCTTGTTTATTGCATTCATAGCAGGTAATGATTCTGTTACTTGATATTCTGTGTCCAGAGGATTGTTCAGAGTCATTTCCTATTCTTCTAGAGTTTCTGAAATTTTTCTGCTTGTGCTTCCACGGTTGATTGATCCTTTTGGAGAGCAAGGATAGTTCATCTTCTTCTGAAGCAGATTCTTCAGAGTTTTCTTCTTTACCCTGAAAAGCTTTAGTTTCATATTTTATAATTGATTTAAGGGAAATGGACTTACCTTTCTCTTGAGGCTCGTGCTCATCAAGTTCTATCTCATGACTTCTGGGGGCACTGATGAGTTCTTCAAGAGACACGTTGTTCAGATATTTTGAAACTTTGAAAGCAGTGACCATAGGTGCCCATCTTCTGGGTAAGCTTCTGATGATCTTCTTAACGTGATCTTCCTTAGAATATCCCTTGTTCAGAACTCTCAAGCCAACAATCAGAGTTTGGAACCTTGAGAACATATCTTCTATAGATTCACTTTCCTTCATCTTGAAGGCTTCATACTTCTGGACGAGAGCCAGAGCTTTAGACTCCTTCACTTGAGTGTTTCCTTCATGAGTCATTTTAAGAGACTCAAACATATCATGTGCAGTATCTCTATTTGTAATATTTTCATATTCCACTTTAGAGATAGCATTTAGAAAAATATTTTTAGCTCTATGATGATTTTTGAAATCAGCTTTTTGCTGTCTATCCATATTTTTCCTATCAATCATATTTCCTTCTGAGTCAGTAGGACGTTTGTAACCATCCAAGACTACATCCAATAAATCACTATCATGACCTAGAAAGAAACTTTCTAGTCTATCTTTCCAATAATCAAAATCTTCTCCATCAAACACTAGAGGTCTGGTGTAGTTATTGTTGTTTTGTTCATTTGCCATTGTGTTTTCTTCTGGATCTTTTCCTGACACAGTTAAGTGTTAAACTCAGAGTCAAGCTCTGATACCAATTGAAGGTGGAGAAAACACTTAGAGGGGGGGGGGGGTTGAATAAGTTTCTCTTTTTGTTTTTCTTAAAGGCACAACAATAATGGAAAGACAAGGTTATTTTTATCCTAGTTCGTTTGAACTCAAACTACTCCAGTCCACCCGCCAAGGTGATTTCACCTTTCTCAACAAGGACTTAATCCACTATAATCAACTGATTACAATCACACAACAACTGTTGTGACTAACAATGCCCAAGTAACCTTACAAGTGACTCACACCACTAAGACTTAAACTAGTCCTAGTCTACTTGAGAATTCTGACCAACCTTGGTCTCTCAAGGAACAATTACAAGATATAAATCTTTACAGATAGTGAAACAAAGTTTGCTTCTAAGAAAGCTATATCACAACTGTGATTTTTCACTAAGAATATTTTAGCACAAAGTGTATGAAATTTGTTTGTGAGCCCAGAATATTTTCACGTAGCTTTTGCTTCTTTTGAATTTGATAAGTTCTATTCAGAACTTCAGTTGTTCAATCTTTCAGTATTTTGGTTTTACAGTTGAGCGTTAGTTGGCTTGCAATTAATGTTCTTCTATATATAGCATGAAGAAACATGACCGTTGCTGCCTTCAAATGGAGAGCATTAAATGTTTGTGTGTTTCCTTTCACTATTCCATTTTCCAATGCACTAGCGTAGACAGTTGAGTGCATGTAGCCATCTTTGCATTAAATGAGCAAACGGAACTATGTAAGAACATGTCTCCTGAAGCTTGACAAGACTTGTTAGCTTCTATATTCATTCAGAACTTGGCTTCACGTCTTGAATTCAGAACATGCTTGCATATCTTCTAAACAATGCTTTGCTTGCTAAGTACTTCTGATCAGCGCTTGCTTTCAAATAACTTCTGAACAACACTTGCTTTCAAATATCTTCAGAACAACACTTGCTTTCCAATATCTTCAGAACAACACTTGCTTTCCAATATCTTATGAACCATAGCTTACACAGAAACTTGCTAAGCGTTAGAAGATGCATTTAAATAATTATCTTACCAGAGTCAGCATCAACACTTGAGTTAAAACAAATGGTTCTTTCATCAAAGAAGTTCTTCATTTATTTTCAGCTCAACACATCAAGATGCTTCTGTCAGAGCATTATCAGAGACAGCATCAGCATCAACACTTGTGCTTAAAACAAATAGTTCTTTCATCAAGGAACTTCTTCATTTATTTTCAGCTCAGTACTTCAAGATGCTTCTGTCAGAACATTATCTGAAACAATTAAATACGTTCATCAAAGTATCAAATATATAAAATATAATTTATTGTTATCATCAAAACTCTGAGATATGATCAAAACCAATCTTGTTCTAACAAGTCACACACTAGGGTTTGTTTCCTCTCCCTATCTTTGGTCTTGCTCTATGAGGAATCACCAAGCATCTTGACTTGTATTTTGTGATCATCTATGTTTTATTACTCTTTAACTAACAAATACAATATATGTGTATCCTAATTTTTGATGATGTAGGTGAAAGCACAATGCATTCCATCAAAGTCAGCTTTTAGATTCATGAGTTCCTTCTTTGTACCTAGCTTCATTGGGATTCAATCCTCTATGAAAGATACTTTGAAGTAACACCATGACAAAGTCTTTCATGATTGATTATGCCTCAAGTTGTCAAATTTAGCTCAAGAGTACAAGGGTTGGCTAAAGAAGTTTGAATCAATTGGACAAATCTTTGGTTTTAATGATCACAAGTGCATATCTCCTTCAATTCTGAAGATTTGGAAATGGTTTTGGTTTCAATGGTTTCTCCTTAACATCCTCAATAACTTATAATCACATGACAAAAGTATTTGTGCATGAAGGTTGATCAAAATTGCAAAGATTTCTCAAGGCATTTTGTTACTCTAGGAGCTAGGGTTTTGAACTTCAAAGGGGTATATCTTGCTCATCTTTTGGTATTTTTGAGTGATTCCAAAGAAATCCTTATCTTTAAAGGTTTATTAACAAATAACTTCAAAAGTCTAAAAGAAATTTTGTGTGTAAGAAACTTGATGATGAAGAAAGATTACAAGTCCTCGATATAAACCCTCAAATTCCTTTATGTGACTTCAAATGATCATAACTTGGTCAATTTTTATCACCTTGAACCAATTATTTTTCCATAATGATCTTGAATGTGTGAACTTCAACCCATTTACAAAGTGAAAAATGTGAAAATGGATGGAAGATGCCCTAAGTATGCAAAAGATTATAGGTCATTTCATGAATTTTTTCCAACTTCAAAAAGTCATAACTCTCTCAATTTTTGGAGATTTTGAATGGTTCAAGTCTCAAGATTACATTCAAGATATCTATTCATGCCGTCTTTTTTGATCAAGAACAAATTCCAAGTGGAAGACCATGTTAGGATACAAAACATTATAAGTCATTTTTTGAAGAAAAACTTAGAAATTTTCTAAGTATGAAAAGTCAACTTCTTTTTCCCAATTTTAACTCATTGCAACTGTTGTACCCCAAAATTTTCCCTCTTATATTTTTCCAAGATTTCCTCTTGCATAGGTGGTGGAAAACCTTTGCCTAAAGACAAGGAAATTTTTCAAATGATGGTTAAGTATCCTTGTATTGGCATCTCCTAAATTCCTTTCGATTGGCATCTCCAAAATACCTTTCGATTGGCATCTACAAAATTCCTTTCGATTGGCATCTCCAAAATTCTTTTTGATTGACATCTACATAGCGTCCTTCGATTGACATCTGCAAAAGGTCCTTAGATTGACATCTGCAAAAGGCCTTTCGATTGGCCTCATGACAAGCCTTTCGATGGGCATTGTGTCAAAGCCTTTCGATTGGCATGGCAAGGGATCCTTCGATTTAGCATTGTGTCAAAGAAGCTTTAACATGCATGTTAAACGTGTCCTTCGATTGGCATGGACAAGATCTTTCAATTTGTGTAGCAAAGGACTCTTCGATTGACATTCCAATAAATACCCTTCGATTGGTATTTGGACAAGGGCCATTCGAAGAACTCCTTCCAGGCCATTCGAAATAGGCCATCAAGAGGGCACTCGAAAAATATGTCCAGGTACACTGAACATGAAAAAATGGCATGTTTTCCTTACAAATATGGCAATAATTCAATGTTTATCGTGGATTCAATTTTTGAATTAAAGGTCAGATTCTTGCCTTGGTGTTCACAATTCCACAAGAGCTGATTCGACCAAGGAATTTTCTTCAAAAGGACAGGAAATTGAAGCGAAGGGTGGTTCAATCGAAGGAGCCCTAGTATTGAAGCTGGCACAATTCGACTCATACCCATTAAGGAGAACAAGGTTCTAATAAGGAAAGTCTAGATTGGCTCGAATTGGAGTTTAAGGCTGGTAAGGAAGGCAGATTCGAAGGAAGGAAGGGGATTTGTTCCAAAACAAGCCAGAAACCTCACAATCGAAAGAATCTTCTCTCAATCAAATAAGGAATGAAATATGTTGGCAAATCAAAGGGAAAACGCATTGGAATAAAAATAGCAAGATTTGGCCTATTTTAGAAACAAAAAATACAAGACAGAAATCAAATATTTTCTCACTCAATCTTCAAGATTTAATTCAGTTTTGTTAACCTAATTTGTTCTACTATATATGTATAACAAACCCTGATCATAAAAAAGGGGGATTGGCCATGTAGAACACTCACAAGAATCTCAAAATTTTGACAAAAAAGTGGTGATCAAGTTTTGATTTAGAGGGAGATTCAAGGCATTTCAAGGGTTGCATTCCATTCCTGGGTGTATTTGGAAGCTATTTGGACCACTCTCACGCGTCAACATATCCAGAAACAGCCTATACAAGTATCACAGTTTGCTCTTGTTTTTTAATTTGATTTTGACTACACATGCATGATAAACGAATTTCAAGTATGTATTTATGTTTGTGTGACCATTTAGAACATGTTTGCATGATTAATTGTGTGTTTTGATGTATATTTAACTGACTGCCATTGTTAGGGTTTGAAGCTTCATTTTAGGGTTTTTTATTTTCAGGAAAAATAAGAGTATCATTGTACTCACGAGATCAAACCCAATTGATCTGTATTCTTGGATTAAATTTTTATTGCGTGATTATGATTTTTGAGATATGCAGGTTTATAGCTACAACGCATGTCTGTAGGTAAAAACCCCTTACCTAAAACGACGGTCCATCGAAGAAGATGATTGCGGGTCAAAACCGGGTTGGGTAGTTTGAATGGTGCGCGTTCTATTTATTACACTGACTTATCATTACATATAATATATATTGTTTTTTTATATTAACGATTGAACAATTGGCTCAGTGGTACAAGTGAAGGCTGTTCAGAGCGCGTGTGTAGGAGGTCAGGGGTTCGATCCATGCCTCCTACATATTATTTTTCTCACAATTTCTTTGCAGATTCAATGCTTCCTTTCCAAGCGCACTCACTGTATGCCTCAAGATCATCACCATTGGACCAATCAGCGCCCAGATCTAATGCTTCCAACGAAGCTCCCCATGGTGGACAATCCTGGCACAATCACACTGGATCTCACATTGCCTTGGGCCAACAAGATTGGGCTTGGGCAGAAATTCAGCAACACAACCCCCAATTTTGGTTCATACCCCCTCAGGCACATTTCTTTTCCCTTTGGTTTTACTATTTATTTTATTTAATTAGTCTAATTGATTTTTATTTCAAATCATTTTTTAATCATAAAATAATCACAGAAAAATAGGATTTAGTTTTTTTTTAATAAATTAATTTTTGCAAATTAATTGTTTTAATCAATTCTAATATTTTTCATTAATTAAAATTAAGTAGAATTAGGTCAAAATCAAATCTCTTTTTTCATAAAATCTCAAAAATATTTTTCAATGATCAAGTTAGATTTTTAGGGTTTTGAACCTTTTTTCCAGTTAATTCTCGCGCGTTATTATTTTGTCGTACGATTATTTCTATTATTGATGTAACTGTGCCCAGTTTGTAATAGCTTAATTAGGGTTTTATTTCCGAACTTCATTTTTTTAGTCAAATATAAATGTATCTACACCAAAGCCTTGTAATAGCGTATGACCTTTATTTCTTGCTTTTTTTGCGTGTATATAAATTGCTAGTAACCTAGGCATGCATGATTAATCAATCAATCAGTAGATCAGTAAACTACAAGATAAAATATCTGAAATAGCGCACTATTGAACACTTGCACCCCTAGGGTATTCCCCACTTTGGTTGCCTTCGAAAATGGTCATGCCCCTCGAACGTAGGGATACTCTTAGAAAAGACCCTCAGTTTAAAGTCATCATAAAGATCATAGTCTCTAAATGTCCCTCGAGTTGCCTACGAGAAATGATCTTATGATGATAGTCCCTTTGAAATGCTAAGGTATTCTTACATGTTGCCTTCAATGACCATTATATCCCTTCCGATAGTCCCTCAACATCCAACAAATAGGGTTACCTACTCACTAATAGTGGGATAACACGGTCTAAAGGATAGGAGGAAAAGAACAGTCTTTTTCAAGTAGGTAGATGACTGTTAGGTACTCGCTCGAACAAATTTTCACACCACACTTTCAAACACTTTTCAAACAAAGTTTTCAAAACGCTTTATCACACTCTTAAGGACTGATACAAGAGTTACCATAAAGTGAATCACCACACTAAGTCATTTTCAAAGCTTTTCAAACCACACAAACACGAAAGCAATTTTCAAAGATGATCAAGTACCTAAGAGCCCATGGAAACCCATGGATGGAAAGCGTGCTAACACCTTCCCTTTCCATAATCTATCCCCTTACTCAGAAATCTCGAAAAGGTCTTTTTCTGTTCTTTTCAGCCTTTCCTTTGTTGGATAAAAGAAAAGTCGGTGACCACTCTTGCTTACCGCGACATTTGCAAACAAAACGCAAACCAGTATAACAGTCGGTTCTGCCACCATACCACAGAACTGGAGACTCTGCTGGGAATAATTATAAAGTGGGGTTTACCTTAGGGTCTAGATCATTTTAAAATTGCTTTCCTTGTTTGCTTTGATTGATTTATCTTTGAGGGGTTGTTGGGGTATTCTTGTAAAGATCCTATACCCAGATCTGGGGCATCTTTTTAGGTAAACAACAATAGATCGTGGAGACTGTATAGTGTAGACCAATATGGTTGAAGCGATAGCTGTGTTGGTGTGACACTTTGGTTGGTACTGGTATCCCTTGTGTTAAATCGAGGAGAATATGGGTCCGCCGCATGGTGTCGCGAAGCACTAACAAACCTTAGAACCTTATTTGAATAAACTTGGACATTAGAAAGTAGTGAGATAGCCGGCCTCGGTGTAAAGCTGGGAATCGGTTGATACTCGTTACTACACTCATTGAGATCAGACTTTCGGGATGTTTCGGCCGCAAGAAAAGATTGCTAAGCTGAAATAATGCTCGATAAAGAAAGATCAGTGATATTGAGACTCCTTAGAACCTGGTTACTATTTATAAGAAAGGTTGATCCAACTAAACTTCAAGAGGGTACTTACCTATGGAATCCATGCAAGCCTAAACCTAAGACTACTTGTGTGGCTTGTTTGCTTTCTTTGCCTAACAATTTGAACTCATTGCAGGGCTTTGTTTGTATTCCCTGCATGACCTTGTTTGTATAAATCCAATAAATTGGTTTCTTACCTTGCATTCTTGCTTGATGCATAGCATACACATCATAGCATTATAACATGACATATCATACTAACCATTTCAAGGATCTTGAGGGCATGTGATGCTGGTTATAATGAACCAGACGTCTAGAAAAGGGAAGGGGATTTATTTTCCTCTAGCCAATGTCGTCAAAAGATCAAAACACGATAACTCGAGTCAGGGGCTATGACCCATTTGATATGGTGAGCTTGAATCTTGTAGAAGGACCTTCAACGATATGAAGTGCTTCAATCAAAGCTGTAAAGTTTAACCCTAACATTTTTCTTGTTTACCCTGCGAGATCCTTGAAAACATTTGCATATCATACATGTCATTGCATAACAGGTAGTCTCCAGTACAAGTCTCTCATATTCTCGCTATTTATTTCAGAAATGGCTCTCAAACAAGACAACAAAGATCTCCAAACTCAAGAGTCACGGTTCATGGAAATGTTACTAAACCTATACAAGGGTAAGGAAGAATTGAAATCACTCCTCGCTGGGAATCTGACCAAGAAACATTCTGACAACAACAAGGATGACCAAGTTGAACAACTGCAAGCTGAGATGGAAAGGATGAGAACCCAGATGATCAGTAAAATGGCTCTTATCCAAAGCCTAGCCCGAGGACAAGAGGAGCTAAGAATCCTTGTTAGCAAACTTCATCGAGACGGTCGCAACCGTATGAAACAAACGGTCGAGACTGGGGATCAAGTCATTAATCAGCCCTTGATGAGACAAGAAGTGGGTTTGGTGGAGAGTGGATCTTTCCAAATTGATTCTATGTCATTGATCCAACCACAACCTCGCCAACCACAATGGGGTAATCAGCAAAGGCAAGACAAGCCCAAGAGGCAGTTTACCAAAATCAACATACCATTGTCTCAGGTATTGCAACATATGTTGAGGATGAATTTGTTTACGTTGATAAGACCTCATCCAAACCCCAAAACTTCTTCCCCTAACTACAATTCTGATGCAATATGCGTCTACCATTATGATAGTCCTAGACATGATACGAGTGATTGTTGAGCATTGAAAAATAAGATTCAAGACCTGAACAATAAAGGACTGCTGGAGTTCACACAAGGTGATCAGACTGAAGTCTTCTGCCATCCCTCCAAGGCACACCATCTGAAGTGACAAGATCATACAAAGAGGCTTTTGTTCATTAGAATTTTCAATTTGTAATTTTCTTTTGATTGTTCGAACATTTATTCATATCAAACCTTGTTATTTCATCAATGCATTGCACATGTTTGTCTTGAATTAATTTGTTTGCACTATGCTTAAACTACTTTCTTACTTCCATTTTGTGATATTCAACTCTTTATTAAAAGCTCTAAGCCTTTAGAGGGAGGATGAAGAGAACGATACCACAATCTCTATAGTATGGTTTTGAACAGACCCCGCTGACGATGTACAGGCGTTGTTTCAAATCCTAAATAGTTGAGTTATAAGGAAGATAGTCCCTAGTCAACCCCTTTGAGCCTAATGTTGTACCCCAATATTTGCCCCTAAGATCCCTTCACCATACCATATTGATTCAATTACAACAAAATCACATTAGGGCTTTTGGTTCTCCTCCCTATCTTTAGTTTTGCTCTTTGAGGAATCACCAAGCACCTTGACTTGTTTTTATTGTGTAATCATTCATGTTTTGTTTGACTTTCCTTTTAATTAATAAAATGCAATGTTGGTTTTTCTTACTTGTCAACAATTCAGATAAAGGCAATGGGGCTTGGCAAGTTGATCCATGGGTTCATGAGTTTATTTCCATGACCTAGTCAATGAAGCTTAAGAAGTTAAAACCTTGCCATTGAAGTTGTTTTGAAAGGGATGACATGGCAATGTTATTTTGGTTCACTACATTTCCAAGTTATCAAGATTTGATCCAAAAAGTACAAGGGGTTGATTGAAAAATAGTCATGGTTGGACAAGGTCTTGTTCCCATTGGTCACAAGTGCATATTTCTCTCAATTATCAAGATATGGAAGTGGTTTTGGTTTCTATGAGTTCTCATTATAATCCTCAATAACTTATATTTACAAAGCATTTGTTTTGGTACAAGAGGTTTGTTCAAAATTGTCAAAGTTCCTCAAGGCATGTTTCTTAATCTAGGAGCTAGGGTTTTGAACTTCAAAGGAGTATATCTTGCCCATCTTTTGGTATTTTTGAGTGATTCCAAAGACATAATTCTCTTAAAAGGGATATCAATAAATCACTTCAAAAGTTCCAAGGAGTTTTCATGTGGAAGAAACTTGATGATGAAGAAAGATTACAAGTCCTATAGATGAACCCCCAATTTCTTAAGTTTGACTTCAAATGATCATAACTTGGTCAATTTTTATCACCTTGAGCCCATTCCTTTTCCATAATGATCTTGAATATGTGAAATCTATTCCTTATTTTATGTGCAAAGTGATAAAATAGATGGAAGTTGCCTTAAGGATACTAAAGATTATAGGTTATGTTATGAAATTTCCAACTTTAACAAGTCATAACTTTCTCAATTTTTGGAGATTGTGAATGGTTCAAGTTTCAAAATGTCATTCAATAGATCTAATTCATGCCATCTTTTTTGGTCAAGAGCAAATTCCAAGTGTAAGGATATGTTTGGATGCAAGATATTATAGGTCACTTTTGAAGAAAAATTTGAAATATTTCTAAGTATGGAAAGTCAACCTTTTTTCCTAAACTTTGACTCAACACAACTTTCAGCTCAAGCATCCATTTGACTCCATTCTTTTTTCATTGCAAAGCTTGGAACCTCACCTTTTTAAAGCATCAAGAATCATGCCCTAAAACCCCTTGAGTTGAAAATGCCATTGGTCAGAAGTTGACACTTTGAAACTGGATTTCTCACCAAGTCAGAATTTTGAAATCCATAATGTGGCCTCTAATCACAAGTTTCCACGCGTTTTTTCTTCTAAACACGTTTCGTGAAGTTCCAGATTTGTTTAGCACCTCAAAACGCAAGGATTGGATGAGTTTTGGTGAAAATTAGATCACACTTCACTCGTGCATCAGGTTTGCACGAATTCCCTCCAAAATGCATCATTCATTCTTCCTTTTGATCCCATTTGCTTCTCCTATAAATAAATGAACTATCCCATTCGTTTTCTCAAGCTTGGATAGACAGAATCACCCTGCCAAAATTGTTCCCTAACTCAGAATTCAGCAACTTCGAAATCTATTCTCAAACCTTTTTCAATCCAATTTTTTCATCAATTCACCTTCCTTGATCTTCCCAGAAGCTAACCATATTATTACATTTAAGAATCGTGCCCTATATTGCTCCATAGAAGTCCAGTTTCAGAGCTCTGCAACTCAACTTCAATAGGTAGATGGCTTCATAAATTCTTCAAAACTTTGATATCATTGTGATGCTCTCATTTCCCTGGTTCTAGTCGCAACACTTACTTCTTACTGGAAACACGTTTTAACCATGAAATTTCAAATCCCGTTTCGAAATTTTCTTTCCAAATTGCTTGAGCTATAGTTTATATAAATTTGGTGCGAGGGTGTGGTTGTCTTCTTCTTGAAGAGACGAAGCGAATGGCATAGGTCTGAACTTCTGATTTTACATTTTGAGAAACCTGCAATTCACATTGGCTGGAGGTTGAAGATGACCAACGTGTTATCTTCCAACCAATGATGGCACGCCACTTGTTATTTTTGAATTCTGATTTTATTTCTGATTCAGTGCTTTATTGACTAATGACCATGATATGCACATCGCGCTAGATCCCTTGGATTTGATTACTAACACGTTTTGACTCTCATCCAATGGTCCACATATTTTTTACTTTTATTTTCTTTTCTGATTTTTTATATTTAATTGTTTTAAACTTCAAAAAATCATAGAAAATTCATTTTTAGTCCAAAAAATCTGAAAAAATTATGAAAAATATGTTTGATTATTCTCTTTCTGATTTTTATTTTTTCACAATTTAGTTTTTTGTTTTCGTATTTTTTATAAATTTACACTTTATTGGAATTGTTTTAAATGTTTGAAAATACTTTTATGCATTTTTAAATTCTAAAAAAATTATGGAATAATCCAATGATATTGTGACAAATATTGGTGAACTATTTTTATTTTTGTTTCTTACTTTGCTATTTTTTATCATTTTTGGTTTATTTCACCCATTTCTTTAAATTTTAAAATAGTTTCTGACTTTAAAAAATTACCAAAAAATTTATAAAATTATTTTACTTCATTTCTGATTTTTCTATGGTCTTACTTTTTATTTCCTGATTAATTTGAACATAGTTGACATTTTCTCTCTTTAATTTCTATTTTTAAACATTATTTTTAAACCTTTTGTATATATTAAAATGTAATATTATTTTGTGATTATTTTCTGGCTGATCTTGGGTTAAATTTTTTATCATGAACTTTATTAACATCATTGGATCCATGGTGTTGAGTCTAACTCCACAAAAAATAGATGAATGATTTTAATAATAGTTTGATTAAATTTAATCCAAAAGTGGTTTGTATATTATCTCCCACCCCTCTTCATCTCATCCTCTTCTTATTGCACTAAATGTTGTTGGAGCATGATCTCTATATCATGTCTCAAAACAAATGGTGCATAGATTGCTATTGACCGGCCTCAAAATAGGTGTGATTTCTTTATAAGTCCACTTATGATTGCTTAACATAGCGCTAAATTTTGTCCCGATTCGAATAAATGATCATTTGTGGCCCAAACTTATGTTTGCAAGCCCAAGTATGTTAATTTGATCTCTTTGATCTAATAACCTTGAGATTCATTGTGTGGAGGTTTTGGTTCTACCAATCCTCTAATGGATCTACAACACCTTTGGTCAACGCGGATCACTTAAACACCGTTGATCATTAAATGATACTCATAAGGATTCCAAATGGATGATATACTTGACAAAAAACAAATGCAACTTGTTGTGTGGAGGCTTTGGTTCTACCAATCCTCTAATGAGTTCCAAATGAAAGTTTCAAGATGATCATCCAACTAACCACTAATCACTAATAATTGATTTTATTTTGTGTTTTTATTTTATGTTCTTTACTTTATGCACCATTTACTTTTATCATTTACATTTCATGTTATTTTTCATCTTTGCTCACTTGAGCCCCTTTATATTCTTGTCATTTTTTTATTTTGCTCACTTGAGCTTTTCTTTTATTTTAAAGACACATAATAATCAACATAAACCCTAAAAATCTTTAATGATACTTGGACTATTTGGTTACTACCCTTGGCATTATGTAGTATTGGACTTTTTGGACTTAGGATTAGAAACCTTGGCCTATGATTGGAGACCTTGTGATCTTATCTGATTATTTTGTCTGGAGATCTTGAGGTTTACCTCAAGACATTGGGTTGTTTATTTATTTTGTGTGCAGATTATTATGATTACACCCTTTGTTTGTAATCTGGAATTCACCAGTATACAACCCTTACTCTGCCCAATTTTTATGAAGACTTAATACACTTGAAGTTTGGTTCTCTCAAGAGGTCTAGTATTTTTTCTTGTTTGGTTTCAATCTAAAGAATGAGAATTTTATCTTGGCTCATAGTGTCAAGTATTGGCTTCTTGTTGGTTAGATGGTTCTTATCCCTAGCTTTTACCTTATGCTTTAGGATAGCCTCTTATTCACCTCCCATCTTCTTTAATTTCAAAAATCTTCTCCCTCCATTTGAAAACCCTTCTTGTTTTAAACTTGAACCACTTTCATAATAAACTTGGACTTAGGTCCATGCATTTTCAAACATTTTCATAAATAAACTCTAATAAACTTAATAATACTTTGACATCCTTTTTGTGAGAAGACTAAAAGTCAATCAATCTCATTTCAAACCATTTTCCACTTTGGCTTTTATCTTTAAACTTTTCTCAAAAAAAGATCGAACTCTTGTCAATCCTTTTAGTGATGCAAATAACTATACTTCTACAATATTTAGTGAAGAGAGATATTTTCCACTTGGGTATTGAGTGAGGCATTGTTGATTTTAAAATCCAAGTCATATCCTCCACTTTGAGATGATAAAAATTCTCCTCTCTCATGATTGTGGTTAGTAAGTATGTTTTCCACACGGACAGTGACGATGACGTTTTATCTCATAAAATTAACCAACACATTTTTTTAAAATTTTTAAAAAAAGAGAAACTACGGGTACCCTGATCCCCTATTGCACGAATAGGTGGTACGTAGGCACTAAAGGTTCGCAACCGCGGTGGGTGCAAAAATTATAAATATATTTCTTCTCTCACCTCCACCATCTATCTTATACAACATGTTTCATAGCCAAAGTATATAGATTTTACAAAGAGGTTCCTTCGGAGTACCGTAGATGTTTAGGGTGCTAATACCTTCCCTTTGCATAACCAACCCCCTTACCTTGAATCTTTCCCCCTCTTTTTGGGTTATTCGCTCTTTTCCCATTCCTTTGGAAATAATAAAGCGCAGTGGTGATTTTTATTTTGATTTGTATAAGTCTAGTCAATCCAATGGCTTATTCTTGAACATTTCTACCGCTACAGAAAAATGGCGACTTCACTGGGGAAAGATTGACCTCTTGTTGGTCCATCCCTTAGTGGGTTGAGCCTATCTTTGTTTACATTTATATGTGTTATTATTGTTTTTATGTTGTATGTTGTATATATGTTTTTCTGGAATTTCCTCGTTTTTAGGGTGCTTGGTGATTACTCATAAGTCCTATACCCGGACTTGGGAAAACTTTAACATAGGATGGGTGGTATAGTCATGTTAACTTTGAGGGAGTAATCCCAAAAAAGGAGGCATGAGATCCCCCACTCAGTGGAGGCCCCTTTGACTGTAGTGTCATTTACCGAGTAATCGGGAAGACGTACTACTTTTGACCTGGGAGCCTGCTGAAACTGAGGACCATAGAATACCTAACCCATCTTGTCCTTTTAGGTGTAGTGCGGAAGCTATAACGGAGTAATCCGGAAATAGTTGTCATGCGATACTACGCTCGGATGAGTTTTTCTTGAGAATATTACTAATTACCGAGTTAATCAGGAAGTTGGTAATATTCGAAGGAAGGATGTAGACTCTGGGAACCTCTAGAACCTTTTTCGGCAGGTGATGACTTTTAGACCAATACCTTATGGGTAGTACCTTCGACCTCATGCTCGTGACGTTGAACCTATGAACCCTATATGTGTGATCTTGTGTGTGATTGCTGCATCATGCATCCATGCACTCATAAGCATCTTTTGGAGAGATCATATTTCAAGGGATTTAAAGGTTGACCATTTGTGAATATCTCAGGTACTTTTTAACCATGGATTCTGGAAAGAGAAAGACCAGGAAGTACAGTTTCAAGGATCCCAAGATAGATGAGTTGATCAGTCTAATTCCCGAGATCGAGTGTCCTGCAGATTTTTGGAAGAAGTATGGATCCATTATTCCTCTCATGAAGCTGAAGATGAAGGAGGGTATTCTCTCGACTTTGGTCCAGTTCTATGATCCGATGTATCATTGCTTTACTTTTCCTGACTATCAATTGATGCCTACACTGGAGGAGTATTCTTATCTGTTGGATTTACTTGTTACCGATCGTGTTCCTTTTACTAGTTTAGAGGGTGAGCCAAAACCACATGAGATTTCTGCTTTGATTCATCTGGGGAAGTCTGAGATGGAAGCCCATATGACTACTAAAGGAGGGATTAGAGGATTACCAGATCAGTTCTTATTGGAGAAAGCTCGTTACTTTGCTAGGATGAAGAGTACAATCACTTTTGAGGCCATCTTTGCTCTACTTTCTTACGGGTTGTTCTTATTTCCTAATGTGGACAAGTTTGTTGACATTAATGCTATCAGGATCTTCATCATTGGAAACCCAGTTCCTACCTTGTTGGGTGATGCTTATTACTCTATTCATCTTTGGAATTCTTATCATGGGGAGATGATTCTCTGTTGCATGCTCCTGTTGTACCAGTGGTTTATCTCTCATATGCCTCAGTCTGATGCTTTTTGGGATGTCAAGAAGGAACCCCGTTGGGCTCCTAAGATCATGGAACTTACTCATTCGGATATTGATTGGTATCATCGAGCTTACCAGGATATAGAGATTATTGACAGTTGTGGTAGTTTCCCTAATGTACCTCTTCTTGGTACAAAGGGAGGAATTAACTATAACCCTGTTCTTGCACGATGACAGCTTGGTTATCTGATGAGGGATAAACCAAATAGTATTCATTTGAGTAGTTTATTTATGAAGGGTGGAGAAGACGATGGGGAATCTAGGGAGAAGATTGCGAAGGACTGGCGTCACATTCATAAGAAGAGTAGGAAGGATTTGAGACCTAGGGGTGTTGTTTCTTTGGAGCCATATCTTCAATGGGTCCAAACGAGAGCTATTCAGTTGAAGATACTGTGTTCCTGGGAAACACCTATGCCTGATCTGTTTGTGAAGACCACTCCTCCCTTATTAGATGATCTAGAAGAGTTGCAACTTGCTTTGCTTAGGATGCAACAGGAAAATGACGCTTGGAAGAATAAGTGTCAAACTTTAGAGATTTCCTATAGAGCATACTTGAAGGAGAAAGACGACTTGATTGAGATCCTTGAGAGTAGAGCGGTAGAGACTATGGAGAGGAAAGGGGATTTATTTTCTCCTAAGCCTTTAATCAGATGCTGATCACTCACTTCCTGATTCAGGTGATTGGAAGAAGGTTACCACCAGGTATGCAAAAGAAAACCAGATATTGAAGGCTCAGATTGCCAGGCTCACAGGGAAGCGCCGGCGTATAGAGTGATCTCCATCATTTTTACTTCTCAGGGTTTTAGATTTTATTTTCATCTTGTACTTGGGATCATTGAAACTTGTAATCCATTTTGAAGTTGTTATAATAAAATTTTTCAGTATTTCAAATGCCTTATTAATTTGATATTTGCAATATGTCCATAAATTTTAAATCCCTTGAAATATTAAATAAAATAAAATCATGTGCATTACATATCATGCATCATATTGCATATATTTCTTGCATTTATTATGCATATCCAGGTGTCTTACCAAGCTTTTTTACTTCGTTCAGCAAGCTGACTCACCACTACAACACTCGGGCTAATCTCAGAAAGAAGATGGACAACTTAGAACAAGAGAAGCGCGAGCTGCGCGAGGAGGTTTCTGCTTTGAAAGCTGGCATGGCTAATATGACTACTCTGATGGAATCTTTGGTGGATGCTCATAATCAGCTACCGAGTGTCCAACCTCAACCAACAAGGGAAAGTACTGAAGCTCCGACTTTTCCCGCATCTTCTACTCCAGTTGTTATTCAGAATCGCATGCCTCAAGGTTATCCATGGGGAATGCCAGAGAATTTTACACCTGAAGGTTTCAATCTTGGTCCTCAAGATACTCCGATTGTTCAGACTATTGTTACTCTTACACCTCATGTGGTGCATGCTGCTCCTGTTGCGCCTCCTTCAGTGAATATGGTTCCGTTTGTTAATGATGATGTGTGTCGTCCTTTCCCTCCACCGAGTGAAGACTTGGGTCTTTATGACAGAATGGATGATTTTCAAGAGCAATTAGACAAGATGCAAAGATAGATGAAGGCTCTCAGGGGAAAATAGCTATTTGAGCAGAATATGAATGAGTTATGCTTGGTCCCGAATGTTAAGATACCTACTAAGTTTAAGGTCCCGGAGTTTCAGAAGTACAAAGGCAACACTTGACCTCGTTCTCATCTAGTAATGTATGTGATGAGAATGTCTATCCATACTGATGATCAGCGTCTGATGATTCACTTTTTTCAGGATAGTTTGACCGGTGTTGCGCTGAAGTGGTATATGAGTTTGGACAACGCCGATATCCATACTTTCAATGATTCGGGGGAAGCATTCATCAAACAATACAAGTACAACATGGACATGGCGCCTGACCGTGATCAACTCAGGGTCATGGTTCAGAAAGACAGGGAATCTTTCAAAGAGTATGCACAGAGATGGCGTGAGGTAGCCGCCCAAGTGATTCCTCCCACGGAAGAGAAGGAGATGACTAAGATTTTCTTGAAAATGCTGGGTGCTTTCTACTACGATAGGATGGTAGCAAGTGCGCCAAATGATTTTACTGAAATGGTAGGAATGGGTATCCACTTAGAGGAGGCTGTAAGAGAGGGTCGTTTAACAAAGTGTGAAAGTTCTGGAGGTGTGAAGAAACCATCTTATGGGTTTACCAAGAATAAGGAAGGGGATGCAAATGCTGTTATGCAAGAGAGGAGGGTTAATACCCCTAGAAGAAGTTATCAGCGTCATCAGCAAGTCGCCTCAGTTACTCCAGTTGTGGGTGCTGCTCTAACTACCGTTGCTTATCAGAGACCGTCCCAACAGGGGAATTAAGGGTATAATCAGAGAAGGGGGAGTTATGACCTTATTCCTATGAGCTATACAAAGTTACTACCGGAATTGATTCATAAGAAGTTGGTTCAGACCCGACCACCTCCCGTCGTACCATCACCATTGCCTTGGTATTACAAAGCAGACCAAACATGTGCTTTTCATCAGGGAGCACCAGGGCATAATGTTGAGAATTGTTATCCTTTGAAGACTGAGGTGCATAAGTTGGTAAAGTATGGTGTTCTATCTTTCAAGGACGTGGGACCTAATGTGAAAGACAATTCTCTACCCAAGCATGGGGGAGTAAATGTTGTGAATATGGTGGTCGGTTATCCAGGCGACTTCTAGATTTTTGATATTAATCTGGTTAGACGAGATTTGATGAAAATGCATGCAGACCTTTGTGGATTTAGCTACTATGTGCATGACCATGCCAGTTGTACTATTTGCAGTACAGATATACATGGTTGCAATAAGATAAAGGCTGATTTACAAGAGATGATGGATGAGGGCCTAATCCACATAATCAGGCCTAGGGCAGAGTATGAAGAGGAGGTGAATATGGTTTCTGGATGTCCTGGAGAATTTAGAATTTTTTATGTAGAGTATATGAATGAAGACCTTGTGCAATTCCATGCTACCTTCTGCCATATGGCTGGCCAGGTGGAACACCAATATGGATCTTGCCGAGTTTGCTGTCGAGATTCCCGAGGATGTTCAATTGTGAAGAAGGGTGTTCAATTGTTGTTAGAAAATGGAATTGTCAAGGTTACAAGTCAAAGGGATGATTACCATGAAGTTGATATAGTTGAGTTTTATTTTACTGAAGAAGGGTCGGATGAAGAGTATGCCTCCACAGATGAGTGTTTTTCCTCAGATGAGGATTTATTTTCTAGAAATGAATCAATAATGACTGATTGTGTTGAAGAAGGGGTAAACGTCATTGTACCTTGTTTTGGGGAACCCGCCCATCTTGAAATTGAATATTATAGCAAGCCAGTTGTTACCCCATTGGTGATTAGTTTTCCGGGTCCTATCCCCTACAAATCAAATAAGGCCGTGCCTTACAAATACAACGCTTCAATCTTAGAGGATGGAGTGGAAGTTCCCATCCAACCAATGGCTGATGTTGGGAATGTTGCTGAAAATAGCAGGTGACCCGCAACGGTCGTGTGTTTGCACCAGTTGTTCGAAGAGATGTTAGTGAGGGAAAGAAAATTGCTGAGAATGTTGAACCCAAGAAGGCTACGGGTGAGACTAGTGGGGCTGCGTTAAAGAAAGAAGTGGATGATATTTTAAAGATAATCAAGATGAGAGACTACAAAATTGTAGATCAGCTAATGCATACTCCTTCAAAAATATCTATCTTAGCTTTATTGATGAACTCTTATGCTCACAGAGAATCCTTGATGAGGGTATTGGACCAAGCTTTTGTGAAAAGTGATATGCCAATAGACCAATTCAGTAGTGTAATAGGGAACATTATGTCATGTAATAACTTGAGTTTCTGCGATGATGAATTACCAGATGAAGGAAGGAATCACAACTTGGCCCTCCACATCTCTATGAACTGCAAGAATGATTTACTATTCAATGTGTTGATTGATAATGGATCCGCATTGAATGTTATACTGAGGATTACACTTATGAAGTTGAAATATCAAGGAATGCCTATGCGCCCGAGTGGCATCATTATGAAAGCGTTTGATGGATCAAGTAAATCTGTTATTGGTGAAGTGGACTTGCCTATTCATATAAGATCACATTTGTTTTAGATTACTTTCCAGGTCATGGACATTGTTCCCGCTTATAGCTGTTTGTTGGGACGACCGTGGATTCATGAGGCAGGGTCTGTCACTTCAAATGTACACCAGAAACTGAAGTTTGTATGTGAAGGGAAAGTAGTGATCATAAATGGGGAACAAGCATTATTGATATCTCATTTGTCCTCTTTCAGCATTGTGGAGGAGGATGAAGCTGTTGTTGGAACCCAGTTCCAAACCTTATCCATTGACAATATAAGAGGAAATGAGAATTCCATGGTTTCACTTAAGGATGCACAACAGGTTGTACGTAAATGCTCATAGTGAAGTGTGGGGATGGATTGTGGATCCACCTGTGAACAAGAACAGAGCTGGCTTGGGGTTCTCTTTGAAGAATGACAAAGGTAAGGGCATGAAGCCGAAGTCTGCGGCAAGCAAGTATCAAGACATCTTTCGTAGCGGGGGTTATCTTCATCCAACTGTTTCCGAGATTAATTCCATTGTAGAAGATGAAGCAGAGCAGGAAATGCCGAATTATGTGACGCACGGAGTTAGGGTTCAGAACTGGATCACCATTGATGTTCCCTCTTGCATACATGTTTCAAAGTAATTTGTTTTGTTAATCTTTTTGAAAAAATCTTTCACTCTGCCCAAGGTGGGAGTATTAATGTTGTAGGGCTTATCTGTTTACTGTGACCTTTAAAATCAATAATAAAAGTTGTCTTTGTTTCCCAAATTGTGTCTTTATTTTCTGCTTTCTCTCGGAAAATGGTAAGAAAAAAAACCCTTTCAAAATAAATAATAATTGAAATTCAATCTGCATGATCACTTGTTATATGTGTCAGTTTCTAAAAGCAATCATAAATCATATGTGCAGATTAATTAAAAAACCCGTTGAATACAATGGCCCTGCACTCTCTCCCAACTTTGAATGTCCTGTGTATGGGGCTGAAGAAGAAGATTATGATGAGATTACAGAAGAGGTCTCATGGTTGTTTGAGCACGAGGAAAATACCATTCAGCCATATAAAGAGCCATTGGAAGTGATTAATTTGGGTTTAAAAGAAGATCCGAAGGAAGTCAAGATTGGAGCATTGCTGCATCCTGATGTGAAGAGCAGGTTGATTGAGCTGTTGAAAGAGTATGTGGATATTTTTGCTTGGTCTTACCAAGATATACCTGGTCTTGATACAGATATTATAGAGCACCATTTTCCGTTGAAGCCAGAGTGTCCACCAATTAAACAAAAGTTGAGAAGAACTCACCCAGATATGGCAGTGAAAATCAAAGAGGAGGTTCTAAAGCAGATTAATGTTGGTTTTCTTGTGACATCAGTGTATCCTCAATGGATTTCCAAAATTGTTCCAGTACCGAAAAAAGACGGAAAAGTCTGCACGTGCGTAGATTACAGAGATCAAAATAAATCTAGTCCAAAAGATGATTTTCCATTGCCACACATTGATATGTTAGTGGATAGCACAGCAAAATTCAAAGTATTCTCGTTCATGGACGAATTTTCCGGGTATAATAAAATAAGAATGGCTCTGGAGGACATGGAAAAAACAACGTTTATCACACCCTGGGGAACATTCTGTTACAAACTGATGCCCTTCGGGTTGAAGAACGTTGGTGCAACGTACCATAGGGCTATGACAACCCTATTCCATGATCTGATGCACAAGAAAATCGAAGTATATGTTGATGTTATGATTTCCAAATCCCAGAATGAAGAAGGGCATGTAGAAGATTTGTTGAAGTTGTTTCAGCGTTTGAGGAAGTATCGTCTCCGCTTGAATCCATATAAATGCACCTTCGGTGTTCGATCAGGAAAATTGTTGGGTTTTAATTGTTAGCCAGAAAGGAATTGAAGTTGACCCTGATAAAGTCAAAGAAATTCAAGAGATGCCAGCGCCAAAAACTGAAAAGCAAGTCAGAGGTTTCCTCGGGCGTTTGAATTATATTTCCATATTCATTTCCCACATGACTGCAACATGTGAACCGATCTTTAAGTTGTTAAAGAAAGATCAAGGTTGTGTATGGACGAATGACTGTCAAAGGGCATTTGAAAGTATTAAAGAGTATCTGCTTGAACCTCCTATCTTGCTCCCTCATGTCGAAGGAAGACCGTTGATTATGTATCTGACAGTGTTAGATAATTCCATGGGCTGTATTCTAGGACAACAAGATGAAACAGGGAAGAAGGAGTTCGCCATTTATTATCTCAGTAAAAAATTCACTGATTGTGAGTCGCGGTATTCCATGCTGGAAAAGACATGTTGTGCTTTGGCCTGGGCGGAAAATCGTTTGCGGCAGTATATGTTAAATCACACTACTTGGTTGATCTCCAAAATGGATCCAATCAAGTACATTTTTGAAAAGCCCGCTCTTACTGGGAGAATTGCCCGCTGGCAGATGTTGCTATCTGAATATGATATCGAATACCGCACTCAAAAAGCTATTAAAAGCAGTGTGTTGGCAAATTATCTTGCTCATCAACCAGTGGAGGATCATCAGTCTGTAGAATATGAATTCCCCAATGAGGATGTGATGTTCCTGAAAGTGAAGGATTATGATGAACCATTGCTTGAGGAAGGTCCTGAACCTGAATCTCGTTGGAGTATGATATTTGATGGAGTTGTGAATGCTTATGGTAAAGGAATTGGTGTCATGATTGTCACTCCACATGGATCGCACATTCCTTTTACTGCAAGTTTAACATTCTATTGTACTAATAATATGGCAGAATATGAGGCTTGCATCATGGGTCTCGAAGAAGCTATTGATCTCAGAATTAAAAATCTAGATATGTATGGTGATTCAGCTTTGGTAATAAATCATATTAAAGGAGAATGGGATACTCGTCACCCTGACTTGATCCCTTACAAATATTATGCTAGAAGATTGTTACCCTTTTTCAATAAAGTTGAATTCCATCACATTCCTAGAGATGAAAATCAGATGGAAGATGCTCTGGCAACTCTTGCTTCTAGGTACCAAGTGAATACTTGGAATGATATACCTCGAATTATGGTTCGACGACTAGATAGGCCCGCTCATGTGTTTAAAACAGAGGAGGTAGAAGATGAAAAACCTTGGTATCATGATATCAAGCATTTTCTTCAGACTCAAGAATACCCGATCGGTGCATCGAAGAAAGATAGAAAGACACTGAGAAGATTGGCTGACAGTTTCTTCCTCAGTGAAAATGTGTTGTATAAAAGAAATTATGACATGGTCTTGCTCAGATGCATGGATAGACACGAAGCATACATGTTGATGCATGAGGTTCATGAAGGTTCATTTGGAACTCGTGCCAATGGACATTTGATGGCTAAAAAGATGCTAAGGGCAGGTTACTATTGGCTGACAATGGAATCTAATTGTTATAAATTTGCAAAGAAGTGTCATAAATGCCAGATTTATACGGACAAGGTCCATGTGCCTCCGAAACTTCTCAATGTGATTTCCTCCCCGTGGCCTTTATCTATGTGGGGTATTGACATGATTGGGATGATAGAACCCAAAGCTTCGAATGGACACCGTTTTATCTTGGTAGCAATTGATTACTTCACCAAGTGGGTGGAAGCTGCTTCGTATGCCAATGTTACTAAGCAGGTGGTTGTGCACTTCATCAAGAATAATCTTATATTTCGGTAAGGTGTGCCGAGAAGAATTATCACCGACAATGGCTCGAATCTGAATAATAAAATGATGACAGAACTGTGCAAAGAATTCAAGATTGTACATCATAATTCCTCTCCGTATAGGCCAAAGATGAATGGGGATGTTGAAGCTGCTAATAAGAATATCAAGAAGATTATCCAGAAAATGGTCGTTACTTATAAGGATTGGCATGAAATGCTCCCTTTTGCTTTGCATGGATATCGAACAGCTGTCCGCACTTCAACAGGAGCAACCCCGTTCTCCGTGGTGTATGGAATGGAAGTTGTACTCCCAGTCGAGGTTGAGATTCCCTCTTTGTGTGTGATAATGGAAACCAAGTTGCAGAGGATGAATGGGTCCAGAACCGGTTTGACCAATTGAATATGATCAAAGAGAAGAGGATGACAACTTTATGTCATGGACAATTATATCAGAAAAGGATGAAGAAAGCTTTTGATAAGAAGGTCAAACCTCGTAAATTCAGAGAAGGCGGCCCCGTGCTTAGGAAGATCATGTCTTTCAACACTGATTCTAGGGGCAAGTGGACTCCCAATTTCGAAGGCCCATATGTTGTCAAGAAAGACTTTTCTAGCGATGCATTATTTCTTGAAACTATGGATGGCGAGGAGTTCCCACTTCCAATGAATGTTGATGTAGTCAAGAAATACTTCGCCTAAAGAAATAAAAGAACAGCTCGCTAAGTTGAAAACCCGAAAGGGCGGCTTAGGCAAAAAAGAGCGTCTCGGTAGGAAGAAAACCCAAAAGGGCAGTCTAGGCAAAAATTAGAGACATAAACAGAATAAATTTCCCACTAAGCTGAAAACCCGCAAGGGCAGTTTAGGCAAAAGTTAGGGACTTTCTTGGCAAGTAACTACATCGGACAAGACTTGATCATTGGAGAAACAATCTTCTCGGATTCTCATCACAACTTCAACAGAAGTTGCTGCTCAGGATTTCAAAAGTTATTAGAGGGGATAGTGGTCATTGTATCTCAATGTATCTTTTCCATTATATATTACCATTTTCCGAACTTTGTAATTATCCATGGAGTCTCGCCATTCGCAGACTACCATTCTAATAATGAAATTTGAGCTTTTACCTAATTTTTTGTATTTCTTATTTTATTTAGCTTGCAAAGACTCCATTTATTATTGATAATAACTTTCAAAGCAAAAATATTAAATAACAAAATCGATTTTTCAAAAAGAACTTACAATTTGCTTTTACTTTAGAATTTGTGATGCGAAAAAAAAACAACAACAAAATGGTGATCCCAGGAATGGACAAACTCCAGTTTGTTTTAAGAAGTTTTTGTTCCCCTCGGGAAGGTTTACTCAGGATGATTTGCCGTATTGGGTTTGTGACTCCGGTATCCTCGGTCAAGTTTGGATCCATTTCTCCTCTTTTCTGAGTTTTCATGATGTGAAGTCTCAATCCGATATTTCTCCAATGAAGTTTTCGTTCAGTCTAATGGAAGTTCTTTTTCCCTAGAAGTTGGTACTGTAATCACTCTTGAAGAACGCAGGACCCTAGTTTCTATAGTGAAGAACTTATTGTGGTTCTCCCTTTGAGGATGTGGTGTTAACCTCCCCAATGAAGTAGGCCTGAATTCCCCAATAAATGTTTCGATGATTTGGTGTCCATCTGCTTTACTTGAGACTGGTTTTGCAATCCCCAGTAGAAGTATTACTTTTGAAAACATTTGTTTCCCCAAAGAAGCCTGAAGAAGGATGTTCTATCCCTGTATCTATACTATTCTATCACTTTGTTTTGTTTACTTCCAGATTATGTTTCTCCCCAGTAAAGCTAAAGCAGGCAGTAGGTTTTGTTTCTTCAGTTGGTATTTACTTTTTCTTGAAATGATCATCCTGGATGTGGTTTAGCCGAGCGTTGTTCGTGTCCGAGTTGGTTTTGCCTAGTTACTCCCAGTGTTGTATATCTGTTTTGTCAGCATATGCACGATAAAACTCATACATTCATACATACATCATGCATAGCTAAAATTGGCAAATCATTGTTCATTGACATTTTTTAATATTTTTGTTGACATATCACCCTATTTTGCAGAGTTACGTTGTCCTCTCTTCAATAGAGTGCTGGCCTTAAGCAGAAAACGTATATTCTTTCAATGTCCCCATGGAGTTGTCCATCGTGGAAGACTTTTGCTTTATCCTTCCTGTACAGCTCCTTGTTTGGATGGATTTGGTTTTCCCTCTTGAGTTTATTTCTCAAAGGATGTATTTTGGTTGACTGTTTCATCCCAGTTTATTTTTGGTTTGAATATGTGGTTCCACAATAATGTTATTTACTTTGGATTTTTGAAAGCTTCGAGTTTTGGTTTGTGCATTTATTTTACACGAGAAGACTTTATCTCCTCAGTAGGAATATCGTGGCATTTCCCCAGGAAGTCATATTTCTTTCCCCAATAAGTCATATTTCTTTCCCCAGGAAGCCATATTCTTATCCCTAAAAAGTCATTTCTTTTTACAATCCTCCATGACAACAAGTAGCAGGTCTCTTTATTTGAGCAACTTGTGCTTCCCCGTTGTTGTACCCCAATTTTTTCCCATAAGATCCCTTCACCATACCATATTGATTCAATCACAACAAGATCACATTAGGGCTTTTGGTTCTCCTCCCTATCTTTAGCTTTGCTCTTTGAGGAATCACCAAGCACCTTGACTTGTTTTTCTTGTGTAATCATTCATGTTTTGTTTGACTTTCCTTTTAATTAATAAAAGGAAACACGGGTAAAATAACCAAGGGCTTGTAAGGGAAAGAGAAAACCATAACTTACTGGGGAAATGGAAGATAACAAAGGCCCGACTGGTGGTAAATTAAAATAGACTCCGTTGGGGAAACCTGATAGGCTCACCCTAGGCTTATTGTGGAGATAATTCAAATTTGAGCGCATAACAATTTGGTTACTGTAGGTGAACATAATTGTCTTATACTTATGCATGTTTGAATTTTTTTATAGCATAATGCTCCATACAATGGAAATGCTACACATTTTGGTAGATGCAATGTAATGATGCATGTTTAGCAATACGCTGGGAAAACATGACAATAATCGGCTGCTGAGAAGACAATGAATTTCTGAACGATTATTCTTGCACATACGATCTTCTATAGAGAATAATCAATCTCAGCTTCAATGGGGAATTGAGATTCGGACCCACCAACCTCTAAAGATCGATATCACTAAGGAAGTAAATTCCTGGAGAGAAACACTACAAAAATAAATTGTAATTCATAGAAAATCTTGAATACTGATCAACTCCCAACTTCCTGGGGAGCAAATTCTTTATATTCTATTAGAAAGAGGAGATCTCCGCTCAGGATGGAAATTTTCTCGTGTAGAATTTCTTGACGAAGATAACTTCTATTGGGGAGTACATAAATTCTTAAATAAAAAGAATTCTACTCATACCACATTGGGGATAACACCGCCAGGGGGGATCTTCACTTGGGGAAGAAACAAACAACCAAGGACAAAAACTCCATTGGGGATATTTTGATAAAAACCTTCTATCATCTGGGACGAAAGAGGTATGATTGGCACTCCCGTGTACACCACACTAGCAAGGCAGGACAACTGCTCACTAGGGAAAGAAAGCTTGACCCACTGGAAAATAATAGATAAGTTACTCCGGCAGGTCCTTGACATCTGACTTCGACTGGGGATAAAGAATACCTCTTACACTTGGGAGCCAAAAAAACATTAGATGGTAGTATCAAAAATATCAGCTGCACTGGGAATAACCATCTTTGTAAGATTCAAGCCGACAAGGATTCTTGTACTGGGGAGCAGAAATCCCTTCATTGGGGATGACGGTCACCCTCATGAGGATACCAAACCAGAATCTCTTAAAGATAATCAGGAATCTTTTCAAGAAACTTTGATATGGGGAAAACCACACAAGGGAGGAAGGGTGTAAACTTCACTGAGGAGGAGAATGCATACTTCATGGGGAGAACGAGTGTGAACCTCACTAGGGAAACCGTAGAATGTCGACTTTAAGGGGAGTATATCAAGAATCTCTGGTTGGTGAATAAATAGATTCTTACGAGAAAACCTGGAAAGAAACAGTCTGCACTGAGAAGGAGGAATATTTGGGCAAGAGTACACCTTCACTGGGGAAAATACTGCAAAAAATAAATTGTAGTTCAGATAAAATTTTGAACTCTGATCCAACTCCTAACTTCCTGGGAAAAAATACAACACCTCTTTCCAGGGATAAAGAGAATCTTGCTGGGAACTGAGACCTTCTGATGTAAACCCTCACAATAAAAGTGACTTCGACTTGAGAATTGTAGAAAATTCTTAAATAAAAAGAATTATATTCAAGCCACACTGGGGATACTATCGTTGAGGGTAACAATCTTCACTTTGGAAGGGGAGGGCATCTTTGAACCATAAGCTTCAGGTTAAGAACTCCACCGAGGAAATATTTCAGCAATACTCTATCATTGGGGATAAAAGAGCCCTAGATAGAATTCGTTTATGCACACCGCTCTAAAAAACAGGAAGCTTTCTCCACTGGGGCATAACAAGCATGATGATCAAACATCTCTTCAAGAAAACCTGACATGGGAAAAATTTCCCTGGGGAGAAAAGACATGAAATACATGGGGTAGACGAATGACAACCTCACTGGGGAGATAACCACCAACCACAGAGACGTCAGGTGTTAAATTCTTCCCAGATACCCTCACTAGGTATCCAGTCCAATGAAACGATCCTTCCTAGATTCTTCGAAACAGAGTAGACTGCGTTTGTAGTGGTAGAAATATTGAGACTAAGCCATTGGATTGACTTGACTCACAAAGATCAAAATAAAAATCACCACCGCACTTTATTGTTTCCAAAGGAATAGGAAAAGAGTGAATAACCCAAAAAGAGGGGGAAAGAATCTAAGTTCAAGGAATGGTTATGCAAAGGGAAGGTATTAGCACCCTAAACATCAATGGTACTCCGCAGGAACCTCTTTGAAAATTTGTGTATTTTGGCTATAACTGTTGTATACAAAAATAGATTGTGGGGATGAGAAAAGAAGTATTTTTTACAATTTTTTCACCCGCCGTGGTTGTGAACCTTTAGTGTCTATGTACCACCTTCCGTGCAATAGGGGATCAGGGTACTCGTAGTTCACCGTTAAAAATTTTGAAACACAAGTGTGTTGGTTATTTTTAAAAGATGAGATGTCATCGTCATATCCGAGTGGAAAACATACTTACTACCCATGATTATGAGAAAGGAGAATTTGCGTCATCTCAAAGTGGAGAATATAGCTTGGATTTTAAAATAAACAAAGCCTCGCTCAACACCCAAGTGGAAAATGTCTCACTTTATTACATATCGTAGAAGTATAGTAGCTCATATCACCATAAAGATTGACAAGAGTCTAATTTTTTGAGAAAAGTTTAAGTAAAAAAATTAAAAATGGAAAAATGGTTTGGATGAGATTGATTGACTTTTAGTCTTCTCACAAAAATGCCAAGGTATGATTTAGTTGGTTAAAATTTGATTAAGAAAATATTTTTGAAAATGCATGGACCTAAGCCCAAGTTTATTATGAAAGCGATTCATGTTTGGAAAACAAGAATAGTTTTGAAAAGGAGGGAGAAGATTTTTGAAATTAAATAAGATGGGAGGACATGAAGGGACTATCCTAAAGCATAAGATAAAAGTTAGGGAAAAGAACCGTCTAACCAACAAGAAGCCAACACTTGACACAATGAGTCAATGTAGAATTCCTATCCTTTGGATTGAAACCAAACAAGCAAAGATATTAAACTTCTTAAGAATACCAAGCTTCAAATGTATTAAGTCTTCATAAAAATTAGGCAGAGTAACAACTTTATACAGATGAATTCCCAATCGATCACAGACAAATCATATAATCAGAATAACCTGCACACAAAGAAAAAACAACCCATTGTCTAGGGGTAAACCCCAAGAAATCCAGACAAAATAACAATAGAAGTAACAAGGTTCCAAGGTAGTCAAGGTCTCAAATCCTAAGTCCAAGAAGTCCATAACTCCATTATGCCAAGGATAGTAACCAAATAGTCCAAGTAACCTTAAAGTTTTTTATTGTTCAAGTTGATTATTAGGTGTCTTCAAAAAGAAAATGAAAGCTCAAGTGAGAAAAATAAAAATGACATAAAGATAAATGCTCGAGTGAGCAAAGATGAAAATTGCATGAAATGTAAATGCTAAAATAAATGGTGCGTAAAAGTAAAGGCGTAAAGTAAAAGAATAAAAATAAAAGTCAATTGTTAATAGGTTAGAAATTAGAGGTTAGTTGAATGACCATCTCGAAACTTGCATTTGAAAACTCATTAGAAAATTGATAAAATCAAATCCTCTCAACAACAAGTTTCATTTTCTTTTTGTCAAGTACATCATTCATTTCAAAATTTCGAGGTAACAATAAATGATCAACGATATTTAAATGATTCACTTAGACCAAAACTTATAATGATTCATTAGAGGATTGATAAGACCAAAGCCTCCCAACAATGAACCTCAAGATTATTGGATCAAAGGTTTCAAATCAAACATACTTGGGCTTGAAAACATAGGTTTGGGCCACAAATGATCATTTCTCGAATCGAGACAAAATTTAGCACTATGTTAAGCAATCGTAAGTGGACTTATATAGAAGTCGCACCTATTTTGAGGCCAGTCAATAGAAATCTATGTGCCATATGTTTAGATAGATGATATGTAAATCATCCTCTAACAACATGTAGCACAAGTAAGAAAGGGATAAGATGAAGAGGGAGAGGATGCATTGTATGAAATTAGGGTTTCAAATATCATCAATATCATTCATCCATTTTGGTGGATTTGGTTTCTCAATCTATCAACACCCAAGATCCAATGAGGTTGAGGAATTTGCCACCAAATGAAGTCCAAGTCAAAACCAAAATAAAAATAATAAAATAATATTTAATAAAACAAAATTAAAATGGTTAATAAAAAGGAAAATAATTGGTAAAAAATATAAAGTATATTAAAATTTCAAATAAATATCCTTAAAAAAAGTCAGAAGTCAAACATGATTCAATAATAGTTGACAAAAATTTTTATAATTTTTTTAAGTCAAAAACTATTTTTAAAATTTGGAGAAAATAAGCAAAATAAACCAAAATTTGTGAAAAATAGTAAAATCAAAAATAAAAATAAAATGAGATCAGAAATATTTGTCAAGAGATCATTGTATCCTTCCATAAATTTTTTAGAATTTTAAAAGACCAGAAAGTATTTTTAAAATAATTAAAATAAAGCAAACAAAGCAAACAAAGCAAAAATTATGAAAAATATCAAACGTCAAAATAAAAATATGAAAAAATATTCATAAAGTCAGAAATAATTCAAAGTATTTTTTGTATATTTTTTTCATAATTTTTGGATAAAAAATAAGAGTTATGAATTTTTGAAATTAAAACAAATTTTATAAAAATAAATAAATCAGAAAAATCCACACGCGTTGGATCTCATTCACTTATACACGCTGAAAGATCTAATGGATCTGAGGTGAGGGAGTATCATGAACCCAAACAAGGCGCGCATATGTAACACAAGAAAGTCCAACCAATCAAAATAAAATAATTGGTTGAGCATCATTGGTTAAAGAACGACACATAGGTTGTCTTCAACCTCCAGCCTCCTGCAAATAGGGAAAAACCATGATTCCTAAACCTGTAAATTTAGACGCTCATAGTGGTATCATCAGACGTGTCTCTTCAAGACGATCACAACCATATCCTCGCGCCAAATTTATTTAAAACACAACTTACTCGATTTGAAAAAAATCAGAGATGTTTTGAAAAATTTGAAATCGAAAACAGAAGCATCAAATGCATTGATTCACCAAAATTGAATTAATAGCAAGCATCAATGAATATCATAGACTATTCCAGTCATTTGAGTTAGAAGATTTGGTGCCTTAAACTATCTGAACGAAGTTAGATGAACTTGCTCTGTAAATGGACTTAGCTAGCACAATTTAGGGCACCTCAAGGCTTGGTTCTTCTTCTGTTAGATTTATTGAAGTTCAAGGATGAAGGATCAACAAAGAAATTGGATTGAAAAGTGGAGAAAAGATAAATTCGAAAATTCAGAAAAGTGAATTATGGAGGGAGTTTGACAGAATGATTTTGGTTGTTCAAGCTTGCGAAAATGAGTGGAATAGAGCCTGTATTTATAGGAGAAGTTAATGGAATCAATAGGAGGGGTGAATGTTGCAAACACACTTGAATTCGTGCACACCTGTGATCATGAAGAAAGTGTGACCACATGTGCATCAAAACTCATCCAAATGATGTGTTTTGACACTCTAAATGATTCAAACATATTTTCTAATCATGTTTAAGTGGAAAACGCGTGGTAAATTGGTGATTAGAAGCCAAATTATGAAAAATTCAATTTGACTTGAAGTGAAACTTCAGTTTCAAGGTACCAGCTTTGAATCAATGGAATTCACAACTCAAGTGGTCTTATGGTATAATTCTTGAAGAATTTGAAAGATAAGGTCACCTTCTTTGCAATGTGCCAAGAGTGAGATCAAATGGATGCTTGAGCTAAGAGTTGTGATTATTCAAATTTGAGAAAAATATGTTGACTTTTGTACTTAGAAAAATTCTAAGTTTTTCTTCAAAAGTGACTTACAATATTTTGATTCCAAACAAAGCCTTCCTCCAAAATCTTGCTTTGATTAATGATTCTAGCTTGAAGCGGACTTCCCAAAGATAATTTTGAAACTTGAATCACTCAAAAATACCAAGTATCGAAAAAGTTATGGCCTTGTAAAATTGGTGAAAATCCATGGGGTGACCTATAATCTTTTGAGTTCTCAAGGCATCTTCCAACCATTTTCAAGCTTTGCACATAAAAGAAAAGTTGAAGTTCAAATTATTAAGATAAATTTTGAAAAATAATGGGCTCAAGGAGATAAAAATTAACCAAGTTATGATCCTTTGAAGTCACATAAGGGAATTTGATGGCCTATCTAGAGGACTTGTAATCTTTCTTCATCATTAGGAATCTTCCACACAAAATTTGTTTGAAACTTTTGAAGTGATTGGTTGATAACTCTTTAAGGAGAAGAATATCTTTGGAATCACTCAAAAATCTCAAAATATGAACAAGACATAGTCCTTATAAGTTTAAAACCCTAGCTCCTAAAGCACCAAAATAACTTGGAAACCCCTTTCAATTTTGGAAATCTTCCTTGCACAATAACTTTTTCCATGTGAATAGAAGTTGTTGTGGATGATAATAAGAACCCATAGAAACAATAACCACTTCCAAATATTAAGGGATGAGAGAGTTATGCACTTGTGATCAAGGAAACAAGAACTTGTTCAATTAGGTCAAACTTCTTCAATTAATTCTTGCATCTTTTGACTTCCTTTGACAAATTGAGGCATGATGAATCATAGTAGACCTTGTCATGATATTACTTTAAAGAATATCGAATGATGAAGTTTGAATCTCAATGAAGCTTTGTTGAAGAAGGAATGGAAATAAACTTGTGAACCTATGAATCAACCTGATGAAATATGTTGTGCCCTCACATATAGTATCATCAATTAGAGCGAACATTAATTGTATTTGTTAGCTAAAAGATAATCAACATAAGACATTTGGGATTACAATATACAAATCAAAGTGCTTGATGATTCCTCATTATGATACGGTGGGAGAACTGACTTGAGGTTTTGCGTTTGTTTTCGCAAATGTTTAGGTTTAGCAAGATTCGCCACCGACTTTTTATTTTATCCTAAGGAAAGGTTAAAAAGCACAGCAAAAACATTTGAGATGTTTTCTTGGGTTCGGGGAGTAGATTATAGAAAGGGAAGGTATTATCACCCTTTCTATCCATGGTTATCCATGGGCTCTTAGTTACTTGCTTAGATCACTTGCCTTGTATTTTCAATTGTTTGAAATGGTGCTTTGTGTGTGGGTTTGAAAATGTTTTGAAAAGAGGCCATTGTTGTGGCAACCTTTGTAATGATCCATGTTTGAATGTATACAAAGGTGTGTATCTTTTGAAAAGTTTTCAATGTTTTTGAAAGTTGTTTTGAAAGTGTGTTGTGATGTGTGTTTTGAAAAAATGGCAAGGATTGTTTTGCAAGATTGGTCAAGTAACCAAGAGCTATCTACCCTAAATTTCTCAAAGATCTTCCCTATGTTTTAATCCTTTTAACAGTATTGTTCCACCATTGTATTTGGTGGACAATCTTGTGTTAGGATGTTAACAGGATGGGCGCGGGTCATCGTTTAGACCAATGATTGCAATGGTGCCAAGTGTCTTTGGCAACTTTTCTTTTAAGGGACTTGATCATTTTTAGGCAACTTTCGAAAGCGTCATCGAGGGACTATGATCATTTGAATTGTTTTGTTTTGCCAAAAACACCCAACATGCAACATGACCCATTATTGAAGGCAACAAGTGGAGTAACCCTAAGGGGTGCAAGTGTGATTGGTGTTGTCCATTTTCATGCTTTTTTGTCTTTGAATTAGGTCAAACTATTCGTTATTTTTGATTCACATACAAACCCTAAGTCTATCATGGCATATTTAGAAAGCTTTAAAATGCGGAATTTAAAGTCCTAAATTATTACAACATAATTATGGGATGGGGGGTACAAATGTTCAAATGGGGGTATTTAGCAAGAAATTTAAATCTAAGCTATTACAATCCAAATCGAATATACAAATTATTTAATTGTACAATAATTGAATAAATACAATAAATATGCAAAAATGCACAAAAATGGTTTTATATGTATGTAAAAAGTATTTTTCATGTGACAAATAAACAAAAATAAAAAAAGGTTAATTTTTGGGTATTTTCATGGTTTAGGGCAAAACCCTAATTTTGTAAATAGATAGTATTCATTATTTATATCATATTAAATATTTATTAATTATATACAAAAATAAATAAAAGAGAAGTATATTATGAAAAAGTAATTTTTGAGGTCAAATATTAATAAAAATAAAAATGTATTATTTTTTGTATTTTATCCTAAATATTCTAACAAATATAAGTATTTATATTATGTTTTAAATATATTAAATATATACAAAAAAATAAAATATTTAATATTTATATAAAAAAGTATATTTTAAGGAAATGTTTTCAAAAAATAAAATAAAATAAAATCGGAAAATAAAATGTATTTGTATTATTTTTTTAGTATTTTAAATAAAAAAGTAATATGTTTACTCATATGTACAAGTTTAATAAAGCAAATAAATTCAAAATAAATGCAAAAATGGCTGAAAAAATATTTTTAATGTTTTTTATATTTTAACAAAAAATAACAAGTCAGAATCAAAAAGAAAAAATCAAAAATGATAAAAATAACACACAATGGGCCAAGGGGGTGTATGTGTAAAAAGGTGGTGTAAATAGAAAAAACAAGCCAGGCCCAGCCCAAAGGGAGTTGTCTTCAACCTCCAGCCAGTTCAAACCAAAAAACGCGCGTTTCCTTCTCCAACTGCTATCTCTTGATTCTTTGAATTTCAACAAAAACTTACAACATCAATGTTATAGAGCATCATATCACGATTCTAAACATATAAAGAAGTTGTTCTAACTCTCAGAAATGAGAGAGAATTTCTCCTCCCCCAATTCCTGACCTAGCTTTTTTCAAATGTTCAGTTTCAAAATTCTCTCAGCACACACAACATAAATGAAAAGTAATGATATGGGTAGCTTCAGGGCCATGAGTAGGACATAACTTCTTCACAAACCTAAGCCTAGATATGCCTGGATAGAGAGATAGAAGTTCAAACTTTTACCTGTTCAGCTTGAATCGTGTACAACAATGGAGGTACTTTCAATGCAATGTGAGGACTTGTACAACTTGCTTGAGGTCTAGGGATGCTTCCTCTATGCTTGGTGTGCTTTGAATCCTTCTGAATCAAGCTATAGAAGTCAACCTGCAAGAGAGAAAAGTGAAAATGGCACGCTTTGCTAGAGGTGTTACAGTCTGTATCTAAGGCTTGGGATAGTTTATATGGATGTTATAGAATGTGTTTGAGCTGGTTTGGATGAAAAAGCACGATGGAATGATGCTGTGGGATTCAAGTTGCAGAAAAGACTCTATTTTTGCAGCAAGAAGGTATTTCTGTGAATGATGAGGTATTGAAGGTCGTTAGGTCGTGCCTTAGGTCTGGTTTTATGTTTGGAAGATGCTCATGAAGTTTTTTTAGGCTTGTGTTGACAGGAACTCAATGTTGGACCATGAATGCAAAGTTGCTTCTTTAATAAGTAAGAAAATACAAGTTTCTAAACCAGTCTGTCCAATACCCTAAACTATGCTGCACCTCTTGTTCTTGATCAGAGTGATTTGTGTACAAAATGCTAGCTCCAAAAATTTTGCCCATGCTTCTTGGATTTGTATTTGACATAAAGTGTACCTTTTCCAAAATGGCAAAAATGCTTTATCCATTTAAAGGTTAATCTTTCATGTAATGACCAAATGCACAAAATAACATCTTGGCACAATGGTTTAGAATTGAATTATTGAGTGTGAGAAGGATTAGAGGCATGTAATCTAGCTTGTGCAAGCTGACTTGAAAAATGCAAAGTGTTATGAACATGAAATTGGCCATGAACAAAGTGACTTTTGCCCATCTTTACAAATTCGATTCTCCCTAACCACAAGGGTGTTTGATGAGTTCCTTGACAATTTGGAAAGCTTGGAATTTGTACTACAATCCATATTTGTAATGCAAGTTGAGATTCCAAGTGAAAGCATGTGAAAAGTGGTCATGAAGTTGGGCAAAAATCCTGCCTAAAATAGGTCAAAAATTTTCTAAGTTAAGAATGTTTTGCACCCCTATTCCAAAAATCATAACTTGAGCTACAAGCTTCTTTTGAGGAAACTTTGTGAATAAAAGTTGTAGATTTTGCAATGGACTATAACTTTCATGTTTTGAGTTTTGTTTGAATCCAAATATATCTTGATGAAAAGATGGGACAAAGTTAGGAAAAAATAAGGGAATTTCATAACTTAGAAAAATTCTAAGTTATGAAATTTCTTCATTTTAAACCCTAATTTGTAATTTTTGGTTTCTTGATGAACAAGTTTCATAATTTGACATGTCTTGGTGAAAAATGAATCTTGGCACTTGATTTTGACCAAAAAGTCAAAGTTTGACTTTTCAGTATACAGTCAAATTTGGATCAGTTGATTGGAAAACTCATCTGTCAATCTTGTGCAATTGGGATCTTTTGAACTTGTTGAATGTGTCAAGACCAAACCAATGAGTCCTTGAGTCCATATGTGAGCTTGGTTTGCCATTGGCCAGGTCAAACAGTCAAAAATTGCCCTTGTGCAGTAAAAACCCTAAAAATGACCATTTTGCCCTTTTGGTGATCTGCTCAAATTTCTTGTGGAATTGTGATCCAAACTTGGTCAAATGGTCCATATGAGTTCATAATGTTGATGTGGCTCAAAAATCATGAAGTTTGACTGTCAATTGGCCACAATTGACTTTTTCCCCAATACAGTTGATTTCTAGGTCAACTGTACAATTGACTAGGCAAAGATTGAAATCAAGGCTTGGAACTTGGTATGGATAAACTTGTGAGTCCAACATGAAGCATGAAAGTCAATTTGGGCATTTTAGGTCAAAACATCTTTGTGCAAACTCAAACCCTAATTTGGGTCAACAGTGTAAGGAGAAGTCTTGAGTAGAGCAAACCCTAACTGGATCTTGAGCTCCAAGGGTCTTGTGGTGAGAAAATATTGATGAAATGGGAGGGAAAATTTTGGTGTACAATAGTTTCCCCTGTTCAATCTTCTTGAACCTGAAGAGTTAGATTGGCAAGTTTGCCTTTCGCGACTCGAGGGTAAAAGGAGATTGGACACTAGAGTGCCCAGAAATTTGCACTCGCATAGTGGAGTATCAGCAATGTGATGTCGGGAATGAGCTTATAGATGCCATTTGGAAGTGTAAGAGATAGTTGTGGAGATGGGCTTAAAGATGCCATCGGGGGTGTCGATCGCGTAAGAGATTCCTTAGCGAGAACTTGAGTACCTGAGAAAGAAAGATGGTTTACTGGCTTGCTAAAGGTGTTGATATTCAGTCTCCTCATGCAGATATGCCCTGGCTAGATACAGGTATCGTATCTACCATCAAACGCTCACAGATATGCCCTGGCTAGATACAGGAATCGAATCTGGAACTCCAAAAGGTTGTTTACAGACGTGCCCTGGCTGGATACAGGTATCGAATCTCTAAACTATTCATGCAGATATGCCCTGGCTAGATACAGGTGTCGAATCCACAATCAAATACTCACAGATATGCCTTGGCTGGATACAGGAATCGAATCTGGAATTGGTCGTCTACAGATATGCCCTGGCTGGATACGGGAATCGAATCTTGGAATTTGTCGTCTACAGATATGCCCTGGCTGGATACATGAATCAAATCTTGGAATTTGTCGTCTACAGATATGCCCTGGCTGGATGCAGGTATCGAATCTGGAATTAGTCGTCTACAGATATGCCCTGGCTGGATGCAGGTATCGAATCTGGAATTAGTCGTCTACAGATATGCCCTGGCTGGGTACAGGTATCGAATCTGGAATTAGTCGTCTACAGATATGCCCTGGCTGGGTACAGGTATTGAATCTGGAATTAGTCGTCTACAGATATGCCCTGGCTGGATGCAGGTATCGAATCTGGAATTATTCGTCTACAAATATGCCCTGGCTGGGTACAGGTATCGAATCTGGAATTATTCGTCTACAGATATGCCCTGGCTGGATACAAGTATCGAATCTCTAAACTCTTCATGTAGATATGCCCTGGCTGGATACAGGTATCGAATCTATAATCAATCACTCACAGATATGCCCTGGCTAGATACAGGAATCGATTCTGGAATTGTGTCGTCTACAGATATGTCCTGGCTGGGTACATGTATCGAATCTCTAAACTCTTCATGCAGATATGCCCTGGCTGGATACAGGTATCGAATCTACAATCAATCACTCACAGATATGCCCTGGCTAGATACAGGAATCGAATCTGGAATTGTGTCGTCTACAGATATGTCTTGGTTGGGTACAGGTATCGAATCTCTAAACTCTTCATGAAGATATGCCCTGGCTGGATACATGTATCGAATCTACAATCAATCACTCACAGATATGCCCTGGCTAGATACAGGAATCGAATCTGGAATTATGACAGTTGATAGTAATCATCTTTGGATTGTCCTTTTTCCTGAAAAGGCAAGACATCAGTTATATGCAATGTCATGATGTATGAGATGCATGATGTCATGATGTTCTCAAAAATAAATGAGATCGTGTGATATGATGTGCATATGCATGCGTCATGGTGTATGATAATGTTATGAATGTATTTTTGTCTAGGAAAATAAATCCTTGACGACTGCCGGGAGTTTTTGGAATCCCGGGCTGATGTTGGAGAGTGGAGTTCTTCGTTTCCGCTGGGGATGATGGTTGCAAGAATAAACCGATAGGAGAAGATGACTCCGTTGGGGAATAAACTTGTTGGAGAGATTACTCTGCAGGGAATTACCCTGTGGGAAATTACTCTGTGGGAAGAGATACTTCGCTGAGATTTTAACGATAACTCCGCTGGGGACTCCGTTGATAAGCTCTGTTGAGGGATTTGATGAACTCCGCTGGAGAATAGGAAGAACTTCGCCGAGGACTATCTTTCCGTGGTAATTAGCTGAGGATAACCCATTTATACCCTGGTGGGGAAATAACCTTTGAATAAAGTCGGGGAGAGACGTATACTCTGCGGGGGATAAGCTTCCAGAATCTACTGGGGATAAGCTTCAGAATCTACTGGGGAGGATGATTCAACTTTCCTGGGGAAGCTTTTCAGATTGTACTGGGGAAGGGGTTCCACTGGGGTGTCTGTATTCCGCCGGGGAACAAATCTTATATTAAGACTGTCGGGGATGCTTGTTGAGGAATGTCTATACTCTGTTGGGGAATGTTGAGATCTTCTGGGGATACCCAACTTTCTTAAGGCTGACAGTAGACTAACTCTGCTTGGGGAGAGTATCGCTGACTTGCTGGAGATACTGTGCCTTTTCAGGGATGATGGGAGACCAACTCTGCCTGGGGAGAGTATTGCTGAATCTTGTCTTACTCAATCGGGTAGTGAAGGTATCCTGGTTACGTTCTTCAGCCGAACCTACCTTGGTACCTTGGTGGACAGAGCAACTAGAGCGCTTAGACAATTCTTTATTGCCCCTGTTTCTGATGTCATATGTAATTAGTCCTTTGTTTTGCATGCAAATATTTATGATTAGCAATTAATGTCAAATGCATATATCAAAAATGAACATTGGATGTTCTTTGCAAAACAAAACAGATAAAGGAAAAAACAAATGGCAATTTGTCTGAAAAGCGAATTTGTATTGATTTTGAAATTTGCCTGTAAATAGGCGTTTTATATACAGGAGGCTGACGTCCTAGTAAGAGAACGCCGCCGAGTAAAATAGAGTTTATACAATTTTGTGAAAAGGAAACAAAACAGCTATGTGAAAAAAAATAATCCCACTGGGTTCCAACTCTGCTATCGCCTTTATGTCTTCAAGCGTCTCATCACTCTGCTGCTTAGTTGAAGATGAAGCTGATTGATTAGTGTCGTCTGAGCCCGATAGTTGATGCCGAATTCTGGATGCAAGGTGATCCAATGAGACATAGTATTACGCTTTATCCCTAACTTTTTCCTGGACCGCCCTTTCGGGTTTTCAGTCCACCGGGATACCCATTTTTGCCCAAGCCGCCTTTTCAGGTTTTCGACTTGCCGGGTGTACAGATTTTTTCATTTCGTCCCTCATTTTTGCTCGAACCCTTTTGGTTCGCCGGGAAGCCCTTATTTTTGCCTAGGTGTGTCAACCTAGCGGGTCTTTAATTCATGCGTAGTATCTTTTTACTATGTCTGCATTGGCGGGGTGAGGAAGATCGTCACCATCCACGGTGGTTAGAATCATAGCTCCTCCTGAGAAGATATGTTTAACCATAAATGGCCCTTCGTACGTAGGGGTCCATTTTCCCCTGGGATCACTTTGAGGAAGAATGATTCTTTTGATTACCAGGTCTCCGACTTGATACTCTTGTCGTCTGACCTTCTTGTTAAATGCCTTGATCATCCGTTTTTGGTACGTTTGACCATGACAAATAGGAGTGAGTCTCTTTTCTTCAATTAGGTTTAATTGATCAAGCCGAGTCTGGATCCAGTCATCTTCGCTCAAACCTGCATCCTTCATTATCCGGAGAGAGGGTATTTGGACTTCAATAGGCAAGACTACCTCCATGCCATAGACCAAGGAGAAGGGGGTTGCCCCTGTTGACGTCCGTGCTGAGGTACGGTACCTATGAAGAGCAAACGGTAGCATTTTGTGCCAATCTTTGTAGGTCACTGTCATCTTCTGCACGATCTTCTTGATGTTCTTATTCGCTGCTTCCACAGCCCCATTCATCTTCGGTCGATAGGGAGAAGAGTTGTGGTGTTGTATCTTGAATTGCTCGCAGAGCTCAGTGATCATCTTGTTGTTAAGATTGGTACCATTGTCCTTAATGATCCTCTCAGGTATGCCGTATCCACAGATCAGGTTGTGCCGAATGAACCGTGCCACGACGTTCTTGGTTACGGTAGCGTAGGAAGCTGCTTCAACCCACTTTGTGAAGTAATCGATCGCTACTAGGATGAAGCGATGCCCGTTGGATGCCGTAGGTCTGATTTCACCGATCATATCAATGCCCCACATTGCAAAGGGCCAGGGTGCTGTCAAGACATTCAGAGGGACCAGAGGAATGTGCACCCTATCAGCATAGATCTGGCATTTATGACAAGTTCGAGAATGCTGATAACAGTCGGCTTCCATTGTGGACCAGAAATATCTTGCCCGAAGGATTTTCTTTGCCATGGTATGTCCACTGGAATGTGTTCCGAAGGTACCTTCATGTAGCTCTGCCATGATCCTTTCTGCTTCAGTCTTATCCACACAACGCAGTAAGGTTGAATCATGGTTTCGCTTGTAGAGAATGCCATTGCTGAGGAAGAACTTTGCCGCATACCTTCTCAGGAACTTCTTGTCATTAACAGATGCGCCTTCAGGGTATTCTTGAGCTTCAAGGTACCTCTTCACTTCATGATACCAGGGTTTTTCTGTTACCTCTTCGGTCTCGAAATCGCAGCAATGTGCAGGTTCATCCAACTTCCAGATAATGATCTGGGGCGCCTCGTTGTCCCATTTGACTTTGAACATAGAAGACATCGTAGCCAACGCGTCCGCTAACTGATTCTCCTCTCTTGGGAAATGTTCAAAGGTTATCTCCTCGAAGTGGGGAATCAACGTCAGCACATACTCCTTGTAAGGAATAAGATTTGGGTGTTTTGTATCCCACTCGCCTTTGATCTGATTGATCACGAGAGTGGAATCTCTGAAGACACTCAGAAACTTGATCCTTAGGTCAATTGCAGCTTGAAGACCCATGATACATGCCTCACACTCTGCCATGTTGTTGGTGCAGTTGAAACATAGTCGGGCGGTGAGTGGAGTATGAGTGCCTTTAGGGGATATGATCACAGCGCCGATACCATTACCCAAAGCGTTCGAGGCTCCTTCAAAGTGCATAGACCATCGGGATCCTTCCTCAGGTCCTTCATCCGGTCCAGGTACTTCACAATCAGTTACTACCATGATATCCTCGTCTGGAAATTCAAAGTTCATCAACTGATAGCCGTCCACTGCCTAGTGCGCCAAATGGTCTACCAATACACTTCCCTTGATTGCTTTCTAAGCCGTGTACTGGATGTCGTATTCTGTCAAGATCATCTGCCATCTTGCTATTCTTCCGGACAAGGCAGGCTTTTCGAAGATGTACTTTATTGGATCCATTTTTGAAATCAACAGAGTAGTGTGAGTCAACATGTACTGTCTCAGCCGGCGAGCAGCCCATACCAAAGCGCATCAAGTTTTCTCGAGCAGTGAGTATTGGGTCTCACAGTCGGTAAACTTTTTGCTAAGGTAATAAATTGCGTGCTCTTTTCGGCCCGACTCGTCATGCTGCCCCAGCACACACCCCATTGAGTTGTCCAATACTATCAAGTATAAGATTAGAGGTCTCCCTTCAACCGGCGGCATAAGAATGGGTGGTTCTTGGAGATACTCTTTGATTCTGTCAAAAGCGGCCATACATTCATCGTTCCAACGTACTACTTGATCTTTCTTCAGCAACTTGAAGATTGGTTCACAGGTAGCAGTTAGATGCGAGATGAATCGGGCAATGTAGTTCAAACGTCCTAGAAAGCCTCTGACTTCTTTCTCTGTCTTGGGAGTTGGCATATCTTGTATGTCTTTCACTTTGGCAGGGTCCACTTGAATGCCTTTGTCGCTTACGACGAAGCCTAGCAATTTTCCAGATCTCACCCCAAAGGTGCACTTGTTTGGGTTCAACCTCAGCTTGTACAACTTCAGACGGTCAAACAGCTTCTGTAGATGGTCAAGGTGTTCCTCCTCAGTTTGGGACCTTGCAATCATATCATCGACATATACTTCCATCTCGTGATGGATCATGTCATGAAATAAAGCAACCATGGCACGTTGGTAGGTTGCCCCATCATTTTTCAACCCGAAAGGCATGACCTTGTAGCAAAAGGTGCCCCACTGAGTAACAAAAGTGGTCTTCTCCATGTCTTCAGGAGCCATCTTGATCTGATTATAACCGGAGAAGCCGTCCATGAAGGAGAATACTTTATGCTGAGTAGTGTTGTCAACCAGAACGTCGATACGAGGCAGAGGGAAATCATCCTTAGGGCTCGCCCTGTTCAAATCCCTGTAATCAACACACATTCGGACCTTACCATCCTTCTTCGGCACTGGAACCACGTTGGCAACCCACTGAGGGTAAGAAGTCACTGCTAGAAACCCGACATCAAATTGTTTCATAACCTCAGCTTTTATTTTCTCGGACATTTCTGGAACATACGACGGACCTTCTGTTTTACCGGAGGGCATTCTTCTTTGGTAGGCAGGTGATGAACCACAATGTCGGTATCCAACCCAGGCATGTCTTCGTAAGACCAGGCAAAGATTTCCACATAGTCATGCAGAATCTGAATCAACCGTTGTTTCACACTGAGCTCTAGATTGGCACCAATCTTGACTTCCTTTTTGTCTGTCTCAGTACCCAGATTTACCGTTTCCACTGGCTCTTCATGTGGCTGAATGGCCCTCTCTTCCTGGAGTAACAGTCTTGCGAACTCACCAGGCACTTTGCAATCATCTTCACCTTCGTCTTCGGCTAAGTTGATCGGATTTTCGAAGTCATAATTGGCAGTAGCAGAGTCGTTACCAGTGAGATCCAGAGTGGATTGGAACCTGTATAAGTGAGTGTGTGTAAATATAGCCGTTTTGCAATATATAATAAAGAAAGAAAAGGAGCGCAAGATTTTGAAATGCAACAAACGTCCAATGTTTTTATTAATGATATATGAAAATGACACACAAAAGCCCTTACAAATGAAGCCACGGTGCCCCGGGTAAGACACCGAGCCATAAAAGTTTCAAAATATTGTCTGTTACAAATTCAAAACAAAAGAGTTCATTACTGAGTGACAAAAGTAATAGGTGTGAAGTCTTTGGAAGTCCAGTTGCTTGGTCCACCGTCGGTTGTTGGGTAGATCCAGCTGTCGAAATCAGATTCTTCCACGTCGTCTTCAATAACATTTACTCCCGGGTTGGTGATGAACACAGGAGGTCTTCCAGTCCTTGCTTTACGAACAATCCTCTGAGCCTCTGTAGTAAAACCCAAACCAAACTTGTTGGTCTTTGGAGTGAAATCAGGAAGTCGGCCCCAGTTTGTGCACTCACCCTTCTCAATCACAGCCCGGGCATCCTTTAAGGAAGCCATCTTCAAAGGAGAAACTTCTTCAGTTACAGTCTCTGCTGACGCCAGTGTCTGAGGAACCTCTTCAAAATGCTGGAATAGAGTCTCAATGAATTCCCCATCCATCTCTATGTACCGGAACGAGTTGAGGTGGCTGACCATATACTCTTCCTCCCCCTGAACTGTAACAATCTTCCCTCTGACCGGGTACTTAAGCTTCTGATGTAGTGTGGAGGTCACAGCTCCAGCCTTGTGGATCCATGGACGACCCAGCAAACAAGAGTAGGATGGACGGATGTCCATCACATAGAAAGTAGAATCAAAAACTTGAGAACCAACCCTGATTGGGATGTCAACTTCGCCATGTACCATCCTTTTCGAACCGTCAAAGGCTCGGACAACAATGTTACTGGGCTTGAGCTCTAAACCCTCACAATCCAACCTGTCTAGGGCCTTCTTGGGTAAGACGTTCAATGAAGAACCGGTGTCTACCAACACATGGGCAAGAGTAGTGCCCCTGCATTCAATGGAGACATGCAGGGCGTCGTTATGGTTCTTTCCTTTGGCAGTCAGATCGGCGTCAGAGAAGCCCAACCCATTATCAGCAGTCAAGTTGGCCACACAATCGGTAAATTGATCAGCAGACGTTTCTTATGGCACATGGGCCGTCTTCAGGAAGGAAATCAGGGCCTTTGCATGGGCCTCTAAACACAACAACAGTGATAACATAGAAATTTTAGAGGGGGTGTGCCCCAGCTGCTCAACTACATTGAAATCACTCTTCTTGATAATCTTGAGAATCTCTTCCATCTCTTGCTGGGAAGCTTCAACATTGGTTGTCTTTGGTGCCTCCGTCAGGGCAGGCAAATAAGTAGCAATCCCTTTGCCCCGAGCTTCAGATGACTCGGCAGCAGGGGTAGAAACAGGAACTTGATCAGGAAGGGGAGCGGGCACACTTGCAGGGGTGATAATAAGAGGTCTCTGAATAGCTGGTGGCGCAATATCTGGTGAAAACAGCCTACCACTGCGAGTAACCTTGGCAGGCCCGGTGATGTTGCTGACACCGGTACTAGTATCAAACTCTTGCTTTACTCCAAGAACATAAACATCTGCCCCATAGTGCCATGGGATAGCTTTGTCGGATGTATAAGGGAGAGGCCTCGGAACAGTGATGATGATAGGAGCAATCTTCTGAGTGGACATGATTTTGACAGGTTTCTTTGAGGGAGCCTTAGGAGGGTTGTTGAAAATAGTGATAATGGACACTTCTTCAGTAGGGACAGCAGGAACAACAATCTTCTCGAACAAGATCTCTTTGTTATCCATCAGGTTTTGGACGGCTGACTTCAACAAAGGACAACCAGCAGGTGAAACAGCACATAAATGGCAACCTTTGCTACATCCTGGAAATAAACCGGCTAGCAACAGGTTCCTCTTGACAGTCAACAACGGAGTAACAATATCATCCACGGAGGCCACATACAGGTCTTCTTCCACAACATTCACTCCATGCTGGGGCATGGGAGCAGTTACAACATTGGGCCTTTAGGGCGCCTCGAACTGTATTTCTTTAGCATCAATAAGGTCCTGAACCTTATTCCTCAGAGCCCAGCAATCATCCGTAGTATTCCCCGGGCTATCAGAGTGATAAGCGCAACAGGCGTTATGGTTGTACTTTGGAGAAGTTGTGTTCACTATCTTCGGAGCTTCTTTGACAGTTACCAGATTGGTTGACAGTAGTTGCGGCAAAATCTGAGACAGGGTCATACTGAGCCGAGTGTACTGCCTTTTGGGTCTCTCACCCCTTGGTTGGTTGTATTGCTGAGGAGCAGCAGCAGGCTTTGAAATTACCACCGTGTTGACAGCTTGGTGGCGTTCTGGTTTGTTCTGTCTCCTTGGACCATAAACAACACTGGCTTCCTTCTTGAAGGGCTTCTTTTCAATACTCGAGGAGGCACCTTTCTGTATCTTCCTCGACTTGATACCGGCTTCTACTCGCTCTCCAGTCAGAATTAATTCAGTAAACCCTGTGGAAGAGCTACCGATCAGATGGTTAAAGAATGGACTAGCCAGGGTCCCCAGGAACATATCAACAAGTTCTCTATCAGAAAGAGGTGGATGCACTCTTCCGGCCAGATCGCGCCATTTCTGGGCGTATTCCTTGAATCCTTCACCTGAGGCCATCCCCATACTCTGTAGCTGAGTACAGGTTGGCACCAAGTCAGAGTTATACTGATATTGGCGATAAAAAGCAGCTGCCAGATCCTCCCAACTATGTATCTCTGACCTTTCCAGCTTGTAAAACCAGTCTAGCTGAGCTCCAGACAGGCTATCTTGAAAGAAGTGCACCCAAAGATTTCTGTCGGAAGTGTGAGGTTGGATTCTTCGGACGTACGACCTTAGGTGCATTTTTGGGCAAGACAGCCCGTCATATCTTGCAAAAATTGGCACTTTGAACTTCGGGGGGATCACAATTCCAGCAATTAATCCCAAATCTTCGAAATCCAAGCCGGGAACTCTCTGCAGCTCCATAGCTGCAAACCTGTCTTCCAAGCTCTTGTACTTGTCGTCGGCGAGCGGGTATTGTTGCTATGAGTAGTCTTCGTCCTCTTCAGCCTCTTCTTCTTCAACTTCGGATTCAGATGGTACCGCAGCCCCTTTCCCTTTACTGGTTCCCTCTTCAGACGTAGGGGGAAATTCAAGAACTCTTCTGGCTTCACCCTCAAACCTTCTTCCCAGGGTAGCCACCCCGACTCTTTTCTTCTTCTTTTTCACTTGCTCTTTGTTCCCAAGCAGGGCTTTTAGATCCTCCTGACCCTTTGCCAAGGTCATCAGGAGATGTTGAAACTGTGAGTTCTGAGACTGCAAATCCTTGACCGTCTGTTCGAGATCCATCTTACTGAAATAAACAGCAGAAAGATAAGGAAACCTGGTGTGGAGACCTGCTTATGCGCATGATGAATGATATGCTTATTTATGAAATGCATTCAAGGATTTAGAAATTCACAATTGTTGCAGACAAAAAGAACACACGTCATATTAGAAAGAAATTTTGTCAGTACATAAATGCCCCATGGGCTAAATATTACAAAAACTTCTCAAGGTAAAAAGACGTTGTGCATCCTCTTTGGTGCGATGTAGGTGTTGAGGGTCTCTTCCTCATGGAGTCGGCGGGTAAGCTCCAAAACCTTCTTCTCGCTGGCGTAGAAGCTGGCTTCAAAAGTATTCTGTTCCTCCTTGAGTTGGATCCAACTCTTCTGCATCTCCTCCCATGATGTTGGCATGTCAGGATATAGGATGGTGTAGGGAACCTCTCCTTCCTTAACGGGCTCTTTAATCACAGGGAGAACATAAGGGTAAGGCATCATTAGACTCTGGGCTCGGGTTCGTACCCACTTGAGATAAGGCTCAAGAGGGATGGAGTTCTTGTGCCCCAGTGTCTTTCTGTCTACCTTGTTAGGCATCCTCCAAGCTCTGGTGAATCTTTGGCGAAGTCCTTGCGCATCGTTGTCGAAGTCAAAAACTAGGTCAGGAATCAGCATGTCACGAGGGCCATCCCTCCGTGCATATCCAAATTGTCTTAAAGCTAGACAAGGGTTGTAGGTAATGCCTCCTCTAATGCCAAGCAATGGAACATTAGGGAACTCTCCACAACGATCGATGATGATGACATTTTCTCTGGACCGAGAACACCAATGTACATCAAAGTGTGTAAGGGTCATCAACCGTTGCGACCACCTTAAGCCTTGGTCATTCTTCAAAACAGATTGTGGAAGGTTCGAAATAAACCACCTTGCAAGGAGAGGAGTACAACACATGAGAACACCCCTCTTTCTCATTGTTCGTGTGTAAAATGAGTGGAGGATGTCCCCAAGCAATGTTGGTATTGGATTCCTGGATAGGAAGATCTTGACGGCGTTGACATCTATAAGCTGGTCAGGGTTTGGGAACAAGACCAACCCATAAATGAGGAGTGCCACAATTTCTTCAAAGGCTTGTAGATCCAATGAATTCCAATACTCTTGTGCTTTCTCAAACAAGAATTTTGCCAAGAAGCCTTTGACACCGCTTCTAGTTTCCCAATGCCCCTTGATGTCAGATGGTTGCAAGTGTAGGGCTTGAGCAACATCTTCAGGCTTTGGTTCTTTTTCCGTACCGTTGTAGGGTAGTTGATTAAGAATAGGAATTCTCAGGAGTTGAGAAAATTCCTCCAAAGTGGGCACCAATTGGTAGTCGGGGAATGTGAAACAGTGGTGAAGGGGGTCAAAGAACTGGAACAACACCTTTACCATAACCTCTTCAATGCTGGTGTTGAATAGGCTGAGCAGTCTACCATGTCTTTCACTGAAGGGAGAGCTTTCCGGAATTCTGGATGTGAGCTCCTTGAGTTGAGGAGGGATTCTCACAAGGTTGACTTGGATAGTTTTCCTGCGAAGAATTTCCATGACCTACAAAACAAGAACAAAGATGAAGATCTAAACCCTTGAAATGGTTAGTGGATGCATATGATGCTCTATGATGTTCATGATGTATGCACAAATATATGTACAAGCAATTCACACAAAACCCTAGTTTCAGGCTTGCATGAGGTTTCATAGGTAAGTACCCTCTTGAGTGTAGTTGGCTTAAAAACCTGTCCTATAAATAGTAACCGGGTTCTAAGGAGCTCAATATCATTGGATTGTTTTCCATGTTCATTGTTTTGGTTTAGCCACTTAACTAGCGACCAAAATATTCCAAGAAAACAACCCTCAATGAGTGTAGTATCGAGTATCTACCAACTTCAGACTGCACCAAAGCCGGTCATCTCACTACCCCTAATGAAAGGCCAAGATGGTCAAGTAAGGTTCTAGGTCATTAGTGCTTAGTGACATCACTCAGCGGCCCCGTACTCTCCTTGATTGAACTCAAGGGTTACCGGTACTCACAAATATGTCGCACTAATATAGCTATTGCTTCAACCGTGTCGGTATACCCTGCACAGTTTCCACAACGTATTGCTATATATGAATGTTTCCCCAAATCCGAGTGTAGGATTTCATGCCCAAACAAGAGAACCAAGATGTAAAGCAATCAAAGCAAACAATTAGTCATGCAAGAGGGTGATCTAAGCCCTAAGGTTACTCCACTTTTAAAATTCTCCCCAGCAGAGTCGTCAGTTCTGTGATACAATGGGAGAACTGACTTGAGGTTTTGCGTTTGTTTTCGCAAATGTTTCGGTTTAGCAAGAGTCGCCACCGACTTTTTATTTTATCCTAAGGAAAGGTTAAAAAGCACATCAAAAACCTTTGAGATGTTTTCTTGGGTTCGGGGAGTAGATTATAGAAAGGGAAGGTATTAGCACCCTTTCTATCCATGGTTATCCATGGGCTCTTAGTTACTTGCTTAGATCACTTGACTTGTATTTTCAATTGTTTGAAATGGTGCTTTGTGTGTGGGTTTGAAAATGTTTTGAAAAGAGGTCATTGTTGTGGCAACCTTTGTAATGATCCATGTTTGAATGTATAAAAAGGTGTGTATCTTTTGAAAAGTTTTCAATGTTTTTGAAAGTTGTTTTGAAAGTGTGTTGTGATGTGTGTTTTGAAAAAATGGCAAGGATTGTTTTGCAAGATTGGTCAAGTAACCAAGAGCTATCTACCCTAAATTTCTCAAAGATCTTCCTTATGTTTTAATCCTTTTAACAGTATTATTCCACCATTGTATTTGGTGGACAATCTTGTGTTAGGATGTTAACGGGACGGGCGCGGGTCATCGTTTAGACCAATGATTGCAATGGTGCCAAGTGTCTTTGGAAACTTTTTCTTTAAGGGACTTGATCATTTTTAGGCAACTTTCGAAAGCGTCATCGAGGGACTATGATCATTTGAATTGTTTTGTTTTGCCAAAAACACCCAACATGCAACATGGCCCATTATTGAAGGCAACAAGTGGAGTAACCCTAAGGGGTGCAAGTGTGATTGGTGTTGTCCATTTTCATGCTTTTTTGTCTTTGAATTAGGTCAAACTATTCGTTATTTTTTATTCGCATACAAACCCTAAGTCTATCATGGCATATTTAGAAAGCTTTAAAATGCGGAATTTAAAGTCCTAAATTATTACAACATAATTATGGGATGGGGGGTACAAATGTTCAAATGGGGGTATTTAGCAAGAAATTTAAATCTAAGCTATTACAATCCAAATCGAATATACAAATTATTTAATTGTACAATAATTGAATAAATACAATAAATATGCAAAAATGCACAAAAATGGTTTTATATGTATGTAAAAAGTATTTTTCATGTGACAAATAAACAAAAATAAAAAAGGTTAATTTTTGGGTATTTTCATGGTTTAGGGCAAAACCCTAATTTTGTAAATAGATAGTATTCATTATTTATATCATATTCAATATTTATTCATTATATACAAAAATAAATAAAAGAGAAGTATATTATGAAAAAGTAATTTTTGAGGTCAAATATTAATAAAAATAAAAATGTATTATTTTTTGTATTTTATCCTAAATATTCTAACAAATATAAGTATTTATATTATGTTTTAAATATATTAAATATATACAAAAAAATAAAATATTTAATATTTATATAAAAAAGTATATTTTAAGGAAATGTTTTCAAAAAATAAAATAAAATAAAATCAGAAAATAAAATGTATTTGTATTATTTTTTTAGTATTTTAAATAAAAAAGTAATATGTTTACTCATATGTACAAGTTTAATAAAGCAAATAAATTCAAAATAAATGCAAAAATGGCTGAAAAAATATTTTTAATGTTTTTTATATTTTAACAAAAAATAACAAGTCAGAATCAAAAAGAAAAAATCAAAAATGATAAAAATAACACACAATGGGCCAAGGGGGTGTATGTGTAAAAAGGTGGTGTAAACAGAAAAAACAAGTCAGGCCCAGCCCAAAGGGAGTTGTCTTCAACCTCCAGCCAGTTCAAACCAAAAAACGCGCGTTTCCTTCTCCAACTGCTATCTCTTGATTCTTTGACTTTCAACAAAAACTTACAACATCAATGTTATAGAGCATCATATCATGATTCTAAACATATAAAGAAGTTGTTCTAACTCTCAGAAATGAGAGAGAATTTCTCCTCCCCCAATTCCTGACCTAGCTTTTTTCAAATGTTCAGTTTCAAAATTCTCTCAGCACACACAACATAAATGAAAAGTAATGATATGGGTAGCTTCAGGGCCATGAGTAGGACATAATTTCTTCACAAACCTAAGCCTATATATGCTTGGATAGAGAGATAGAAGTTCAAACTTTTACCTGTTCAGCTTGAATCGTGTACAACAATGGAGGTACTTTCAATGCAATGTGAGGACTTGTACAACTTGCTTGAGGTCCAGGGATGCTTCCTCTATGCTTGGTGTGCTTTGAATCCTTCTGAATCAAGCTATGGAAGTCAACCTGCAAGAGAGAAAAGTGAAAATGGCACGCTTTGCTAGAGATGTTACAGTCTGTATCTAAGGCTTGGGATAATTTATATGGATGTTATAGAATGTGTTTGAGCTGGTTTGGATGAAAACGCACGATGGAATGATGCTGTGGGATTCAAGTTGCAGAAAAGACTCTGTTTTTGCAGCAAGAAGGTATTTCTGTGAATGAGAAGGTATTGAAGGTCGTTAGGTCGTGCCTTAGGTCTAGTTTTATGTTTGGAAGATGCTCATGAAGTTTGTTTAGGCTTGTGTTGACAGGAACTCAATGTTGGACCATGAATGCAAAGTTGCTTCTTTGATAAGTAAGAAAATACAAGTTTCTAAACCAGCCTGTCCAATACCCTAAACTATGCTGCACCTCTTGTTCTTGATCAGAGTGATTTGTGTACAAAATGCTAGCTCCAAAAATTTTGCCCATGCTTCTTGGATTTGTATTTGACATAAAGTGTACCTTTTCCAAAATGGCAAAAATGCTTTATCCATTTAAAGGTTAATCTTTCATGTAATGACCAAATGCACAAAATAACATCTTGGCACAATGGTTTAGAATTGAATTATTGAGTGTGAGAAGGATTAGAGGCATGTAATCTAGCTTGTGCAAGCTGACTTGAAAAATGCAAAGTGTTATGAACATGAAATTGGCCATGAACAAAGTGACTTTTGCCCATCTTTACAAATTCGATTCTCCCTAACCACAAGGGTGTTTGATGAGTTCCTTGACAATTTGGAAAGCTTGGAATTTGTACTACAATCCATCTTTGTAATGCAAGTTGAGATTCCAAGTGGAAGCATGTGAAAAGTGGTCATGAAGTTGGGCAAAAATCCTGCCTAAAATAGGTCAAAAATTTTCTAAGTTAAGAATGTTTTGCACCCCTATTCCAAAAATCATAACTTGAGCTACAAGCTTCTTTTGAGGAAACTTTGTGAATAAAAGTTGTAGATTTTGCAATGGACTATAACTTTCATGTTTTGAGTTTTGTTTGAATCCAAATATATCTTGATGAAAAGATGGGACAAAGTTAGGAAAAAATAAGGGAATTTCATAACTTAGAAAAATTCTAAGTTATGAAATTTCTTCATTTTAAACCCTAATTTGTAATTTTTGGTTTCTTGATGAACAAGTTTCATAATTTGACATGTCTTGGTGAAAAATGAATCTTGGCACTTGATTTTGACCAAAAAGTCAAAGTTTGACTTTTCAGTATACAGTCAAATTTGGATCAGTTGACTGGAAAATTCATCTGTCAATCTTGTGCAATTGGGATCTTTTGAACTTGTTGAATGTGTCAAGACCAAAACATTGAGTCCTTGAGTCCATATGTGAGCTTGGTTTGCCATTGGCCAGGTCAAACAGTCAAAAATTGCCTTTGTGCAGTAAAAACCCTAAAAATGACCATTTTGCCCTTTTGGTGATCTGATCAAATTTCTTGTGGAATTGTGATCCAAACTTGGTCAAATGGTCCATATGAGTTCATAATGTTGATGTGGCTCAAAAATCATGAAGTTTGACTGTCAATTGGCCACAATTGACTTTTTCCCCAATACAGCTGATTTCTAGGTCAACTGTCCAATTGACTGGGCAAAGATTGGAATCAAGGCTTGAAACTTGGTATGGATAAACTTGTGAGTCCAACATGAAGCATGAAAGTCAATTTGGGAATTTTAGGTCAAAACATCTTTGTGCAAACTCAAACCCTAATTTGGGTCAACAGTGTAAGGAGAAGTCTTGAGCAAAGCAAACCCTAACTGGATCTTGAGCTCCAAGGGTCTTGTGGTGAGAAAATATTGATGAAATGGGAGGGCAAATTTTGAGGTACAATAGTTGCCCCTGTTCAATCTTCTTGAACCTGAAGAGTTAGATTGGCAAGTTTGCCTTTCGCGACTCGAGGGTAAAAGGAGATTGGACACTAGAGTGCCCAGAAATTTGCACTCGCATAATGGATTATCAGCAATGTGATGTCGGGAATGGGCTTATAGATGCCATTTGGAAGTGTAAGAGATAGTTGTGGAGATGGGCTTAAAGATGCCATCGGGGGTGTCGATCGCGTAAGAGATTCCTTAGCGAGAACTTGAGTACCTGAGAAAGAAAGATGGTTTCCTGGCTTGCTACAGGTGTTGATCTGCAGTCTCCTCATGCAGATATGCCCTGGCTAGATACAGGTATCGAATCTACAATCAAACGCTCACAGATATGCCCTGGCTAGATACAGGAATCGAATCTGGAACTCCAAAAGGTTGCTTACAGACGTGCCCTGGCTGGATACAGGTATCGAATCTCTAAACTATTCATGCAGATATGCCCTAGCTAGATACAGGTGTCGAATCCGCAATCAAATACTCACAGATATGCTCTGGCTGGATACAGGAATCGAATCTGGAATTGGTCGTCTACAGATATGCCCTGGCTAGATACATGAATCGAATCTTGGAATTTGTCGTCTACAGATATGCCCTGGCTGGATACAGGAATCGAATCTTGGAATTTGTCGTCTACAGATATGCCCTGGCTGGATGCAGGTATCGAATCTGGAATTAGTCGTCTACAGATATGCCCTGGCTGGATGCAGGTATCGAATCTGGAATTTGTCGTCTACAGATATGCCTTGGCTGGGTACAGGTATCGAATTTGGAATTAGTCGTCTACAAATATGCCCTAGCTGGGTACAGGTATCGAATCTGGAATTAGTCGTCTACAGATATGCCCTGGCTGGATGCAGGTATCGAATCTGGAATTAGTTATCTACAGATATGCCCTGGCTGGGTACAGGTATCAAATCTGGAATTAGTCGTCTACAGATATGCCCTGGCTGGGTACAGGTATCGAATCTGGAATTAGTCGTCTACAGATATTCCCTGGCTGGATACAGGTATCGAATCTCTAAACTCTTCATGCAGATATGCCCTGGCTGGATACAGGTATCGAATCTACAATCAATCACTCACAGATATGCCCTGGCTAGATACAGGAATCGAATATGGAATTGTGACAGTTGATAGTAATCATCTTTGGATTGTCCTTTTTCCTGAAAAGGCAAGACATCAGTTATATGCAATGTCATGATGTATGAGATGCATGATGTAATGATGTTCTCAAAAATAAATGAGATCGTGTGATATGATGTGCATATGCATGCGTCATGGTGTATGATAATGTTATGAATGTATTTTTGTCTAGGAAAATAAATCCTTGACGACTGCCGGGAGTTTGTGGAATCCCGGGCTGATGTTGGAGAGCGGAGTTCTTCGTTTCCGCTGGGGATGATGGTTGCAAGAATAAACCGGTAGGAGAAGATGACTCCGTTGGGGAATAAACTTGTTGGAGAGATTACTCTGCGGGGAATTACCCTGTGGGAAATTACTCTGTGGGAAGAGATACTTCGCTGAGATTTTAACGATAACTCCGCTGGGGACTCCGTTGATAAGCTCTGTTGAGGGATTTGATGAACTCCGTTGGAGAATAGGAAGAACTTCGTCGAGGACGATCTTTCCGTGGTAATTAGCTGAGGATAACCCAGTTATACCCTGGTGGGGAAATAACCTTTGAATAAAGTCGGGGAGAGACGTATACTCTGCGGGGGATAAGCTTCCAAAATCTACTGGGGATAAGCTTCAGAATCTACTGGGGAGGATGATTCAACTTTCCTGGGGAAGCTTTTCAGACTGTACTGGGGAAGGGGTTCCACTGGGGTGTTTGTATTCTACCGGGGAACAAATCTTATATTAAGACTGTCGGGGATGCTTGCTGAGGAATGTCTATACTCCGCTGGGGAATGTTGAGATCTTCTAGGGATACCCAACTTTCTTAAGGCTGACAGTAGACTAACTCTGCTTGGGGAGAGTATCGCTGACTTGCTGGAGATATTGTGCCTTTTCAGGGCTGATGGGAGACCAACTCTGCCTGGGGAGAGTATTGCTGAATCTTGTCTTACTCAATCGGGGAGTGAAGGTATCCTGGTTACGTTCTTCAGTCGAACCTACCTTGGTACCTTGGTGGACAGAGCAACTAGAGCGCTTAGACAATTCTTTATTTCCCCTGTTTCTGATGTCATCTGTAATTATTCCTTTGTTTCGCATGCAAATATTTATGATTAGAAATTAATGTCAAATGCATATATCAAAAATGAACATTGGACGTTCTTTGCAAAACAAAACAAATAAAGGAAAAAACAAATGGCAATTTGTCTGAAAAGCGAATTTGTATTGATTTTGAAATTTGCCTGTAAATAGGCGTTTTATGTACAGGAGGCTGACGTCCTAGTAAGAGAACGCCGCCGAGCAAAATAGAGTTTATACAATTTTTTGAAAAGGAAACAAAACAGCTATGTGAAAAAAAGTAATCCCATTGGGTTCTAACTCTGCTATCGCCTTTATGTCTTCAAGCGTCTCATCACTCTGCTGCTTAGTTGAAGATGAAGCTGATTGATTAGTGCCGTCTGAGCCCGATAGTTGATGCCGAATTCTGGATGCAAGGTGATCCAATGAGACATAGTATTACGCTTTATCCCTAACTTTTGCCTGGACCGCCCTTTCGGGTTTTCAGCCCACCGGGATACCTATTTTTGCCCAAGCTGCCTTTTCAGGTTTTCGACTTGCCGGGTGTAAAGATTTTTTCATTTCGTCCCTCATTTTTGCTCGAACCCTTTTGGTTCGCCGGGAAGCCCTTATTTTTGCCTAGGTGTGTCAACCTAGCGGGTCTTTAATTCATGCGTAGTATCTTTTTACTATGTCTGCATTGGTGGGGTGAGGAAGGTCGTCACCATCTACGGTGGTTAGAATCATAGCTCCTCCTCAGAAGATATGTTTAACCACCAATGGCCCTTCGTACGGAGGGGTCCATTTGCCCCTGGGATCACTTTGAGGAAGAATGATGCGCTTGATTACCAGGTCTCCGACTTGATACTCTTGTCGTCTGACCTTCTTGTTAAATGCCCCGATCATCCGTTTTTGGTACGTCTGACCATGACAAATAGCAGTGATTCTCTTTTCGTCAATTAGGTTTAATTGATCAAGCCGAGTCTGGATCCAGTCATCTTCGCTCAAACCTGCATCCTTCATTATCCGGAGAGAGGGTATCTGGACTTCAATAGGCAAGACTGCCTCCATGCCATAGACCAAGGAGAAGGGGGTTGCCCCTGTTGACGTACGTGCTGAGGTACGGTACCTATGAAGAGCAAACGGTAACATTTCGTGCCAATCTTTGTAGGTCACTGTCATCTTCTGCACGATCTTCTTGATGTTCTTATTCGCTGCTTCTACAGCCCCATTCATCTTCGGTCGATAGGGAGAAGAGTTGTGGTGTCGTATCTTGAATTGCTCGCAGAGCTCAGTGATCATCTTGTTGTTAAGATTGGTACCATTGTCCGTAATGATCCTGTCAGGTATGTCGTATCGACAGATCAGGTTGTGCCGAATGAACCGTGCCACGACGTTCTTGGTTACGGTAGCGTAGGAAGCTGCTTCAACCCACTTTGTGAAGTAATCGATCGCTACTAGGATGAAGCGATGCCCATTGGATGCCGTAGGTCTGATTTCGCTGATCATATCAATGCCCCAAATTGCAAAGGGCCAGGGTGCTATCAAGACGTTCAGAGGGACCGGAGGAATGTGCACCTTATCAGCATAGATCTGGCATTTATGACAAGTTCGAGAATGCTGATAACAGTCGGCTTCCATTGTGGACCAGAAATATCCTGCCCGAAGGATTTTCTTTGCCATGGTATGTCCTCTGGAATGTGTTCCGAAGGTACCTTCATGTAGCTCTGCCATGATCCTTTCTGCTTCAGTCTTATCCACACAACGCAGTAAGGTTGAATCATGGTTTCGCTTGTAGAGAATGCCATTGTTGAGGAAGAACTTTGCCACAAACCTTCTCAGGAACTTCTTGTCATTAACAGATGCGCCTTCGGGGTATTCTTGAGCTTCAAGGTACCTCTTCACTTCATGATACCAGGGTTTTTCTGTTACCTCTTCAGTCTCGAGATCGCAGCAATGTGCAGGTTCATCCAACTTCCAGATAATGATCTGGGGCGCCTCGTTGTCCCATTTGACTTTGAACATAGAAGACATCGTAGCCAACGCGTCCGCTAACTGATTCTCCTCTCTTGGGAAATGTTCAAAGGTTATCTCCTCGAAGTGGGGAATCAACGTCAGCACATACTCCTTGTAAGGAATAAGATTTGGGTGTTTCGTATCCCACTCGCCTTTGATCTTATTGATCACGAGAGCGGAATCTCCGAAGACACTCAGAAACTTGATCCTTAGGACAATTGCAGCTTGAAGACCCATGATACATGCCTCATACTCTGCCATGTTGTTGGTGCAGTTGAAACATAGCCGGGCGGTGAGTGGAGTATGAGTGCCTTTAGGGGATATGATCACAGCGCCGATACCATTACCCAAAGCGTTCGAGGCTCCGTCAAAGTGCATAGACCATCGGGATCCTTCCTCAGGTCCTTCATCCGGTCCAGGTACTTCACAATCAGTTACTACCATGATATCCTCGTCTGGAAATTCAAAGTTCATCGACTGATAGTCGTCCACTGCCTGGTGCGCCAAATGGTCTACCAATACACTTCCCTTGATTGCTTTTTGAGTCGTGTACTGGATGTCGTATTCTGTCAAGATCATCTGCCATCTTGCTATTCTTCCGGACAAGGCAGGCTTTTCGAAGATGTACTTTATTGGATTCATTTTTGAAATTAATAGAGTAGTGTGAGTCAACATGTACTGTCTCAGCCGGCGAGCAGCCCATACCAAAGCGCAGCAAGTTTTCTCGAGCAGTGAGTATTGTGTCTCACAGTCGGTAAACTTTTTGCTAAGGTAATAAATGGCGTGCTCTTTTCGGCCAGACTCGTCATGCTGCCCCAACACACACCCCATTGAGTTGTCCAGTACTGTCAAGTATAAGATTAGAGGTCTCCCTTCAACCGGCGGCATAAGAATGGGTGGTTCCTGGAGATACTCTTTGATTCTGTCGAAAGCGGCCTGACATTCATCGTTCCAACGTACTACTTGATCTTTCTTCAGCAACTTGAAGATTGGTTCACAGGTAGCAGTTAGATGCGAGATGAATCGGGCAATGTAGTTCAAACGTCCTAGAAAGCCTCTGACTTCTTTCTCTGTCTTGAGAGTTGGCATCTCTTGTATGTCTTTCACTTTGGCAGGGTCCACTTGAATGCCTTTGTCGCTTACGACGAAGCCTAGCAATTTTCCAGATCTCACCCCAAAGGTGCACTTGTTTTGGTTCAACCTCAACTTGTACAACTTCAGACGGTAAAACAGCTTCCGTAGATGGTCAAGGTGTTCCTCCTCAGTTTGGGACCTTGCAATCATATCGTCGACGTATACTTCTATCTCGTGATGGATCATGTCATGAAATAAAGCAACCATGGCACGTTGGTAGGTTGCCCCAGCATTTTTCAACCCGAAAGGCATGACCTTGTAGCAAAAGGTGCCCCACTGAGTAACAAAAGTGGTCTTCTCCATGTCTTCAGGAGCCATCTTGATCTGATTATAACCGGAGAAGCCGTCCATGAAGGAGAATACTTTATGCTGAGCAGTGTTATCAACCAGAACGTTGATATGAGGCAGAGGGAAATCATCCTTAGGGCTCGCCCTGTTCAAATCCCTATAATCAACACACATTCGGACCTTACCATCCTTCTTCTCCACTGGAACCACGTTGGCAACCCACTGAGGGTAAGAAGTCACTGCTAGAAACCCGGCATCAAATTGTTTCATAACCTCAGCTTTGATTTTCTCGGACATTTCTGGACGCATACGGAGGACCTTCTGTTTTACCGGAGGGCATTCTTCTTTGGTAGGCAGGTGATGAACCACAATGTCGGTATCCAACCCATGCATGTCTTCGTAAGACCAGGCAAAGATTTCCACATAGTCATGCAGCATCTGAATCAACCGTTGTTTCACACTGAGCTCTAGATTGGCACCAATCCTGACTTCCTTTCTGTCTATCTCAGTACCCAGATTTACCGTTTCCACTGGCTCTTCATGTGGCTGAATGGCCCTCTCTTCCTGGAGTAACAGTCTTGCGAGCTCACCAGGCACTTCACAATCATCTTCACCTTCGTCTTCGGCTAAGTTGATCGGATTTTCGAAGTCATAATTGGCAGTAGCAGAGTCGTTACCAGTGAGATCCAGAGTGGATGCTCATTTTTGCTCAAAACAAAATCATCCATCCTTAGTGAGGGCATACTCTCACTCAGACAAAATACCTTATCGCCAGAGTAGATCCAGAGTGGCAGTAGCAGAGTCATAATTGGAAATTAGATCCCATTTTACAAAAATCTTCATGTTGGTCGCATACATTCCCTTTTTGATTCATTTGATGGTATGCTTCTTATCATAAAAGACCAACAATACTTGTAAAAAGAGAAATTACCACAAAATGCCCCATGTGTGGAATGGCAACCTCTGTTGCAGAATAAACATTTTGAACTACTGACCACTGGGTAAAAACTTTAATGCAAGATTGCAACTCCAACATGTCAACTCCGAGGAGAAATGCCACTAAAAAGTGGACTTTGGAGAAGATGCTGCAAAAATAAATTGCAGTCCACTGAAAAGAAATCATCTTGACTTCAAACAACTTCTAAATTTCTAGGGAGAAAATCCATTCTCCTCCTGCAGAGAAATGAGGATGCTTCGCTGGGGAATAAAGATCTATGAAGAGAAACCCCTTAGCAGACAGACTTTTGTCAAGTAGCAATTGATCTTTTATTGGGGAAATGAGTCCTCCTATGAAACATAATTTTCATCATGAACCTTGTATGGGTAATAACCTCACATGCTATTTGAATTCCTTCTTGTATCTTGTTGAGGATAACAATCCAAACTTCAATTAGAGATTATGATCCTGACTTCTGATGGAGGAACATCAATAAATGGACTTAAGTATTTGATAAGTCGAGGATAATGATCCTAACTTCCCGACATGCTTTTCAAGTTCACAAATTTTTTATCCCCACGCCTGTACTTAATTTAATCAACCCTTGTGGAGGAATGCCCCTGCATAATGCCTTTCCCTAGTCTGTAGGACCTTTAAAAAAACTTTCCTCGAGAGGACTTTCTGAGATATGTACCAACAAGATAAACAGCCCCAGTGTTGTGAACTTCAAAACACTGCCCCTGACTGACGAGTGTTGGATATGGTTTCAACCATGCTTGAGTGAATGCCCATGCATCTTCAGATTCTAAAAAGATTCTCCTCTAATAAACAGATTCTCAGAGAAATTTGTCAAATCTGGACAGAACTGCCCCAGTTTGACTGTACTTTGAGGGATCATATCCCGACTTGAGAGCCTCAGATTGGCTTAACACTTACTCAACAGATTATTCAACATGCTTGCCCCTGCTCAACAGAGTATTGACAAACCTTTTCTTGATCTCATACTCGCGGAGAAATGAGAAACTTGAGGATTTTCGAAGGCACCACACCTTTAAGGTGGTTGGCTTACGTCTTGAAAGTAGGCTACTTCACAACCATATTTATCAACTTGAATCGCTTTGTTCTCCAATTGGATACTTGAAGAAATACGTCCCTCGAGACTAGACAGAAAGTGATACACCTTTGCTCGATAGAGGCTTCTGGGAAATCACCTTTTGCAATCTGCTTCAGATCATTTCTCAAACTGGTATTCTTTTATTCATCAGAGTCAATAGAAGGTCTACCCTATATTAAGATCATTCTTCAAAATTATTTACCTTTCAATGATATCCTGAAGCAAATTTATCCCTTGGGATAACCAAATTTTCATCTGATGCTCATCATCCCATCTCACTTGATGTTTAAGCACTTATTCATATGCAAAGAATGTTTATTCTAAGAATGATAATTCCCAATGCAAAGCTCATGTTTGTCTTGAAGTTTAAAAAACTTTTATTGAAAAGATTAAACATCAAAAAAAAATTTGTGCGAAAGAAATTAAATAGATAGTGTGTTACCAACTCAGAAGTTTTAGAAAGCCTCCTAGGAGTCAGATTATCGTACTCTCGTTACAGTTTGATTTTGAATTAACCCATGCTTCAGTTAGGACTTTCAAGGGTTGTAACATGGCTTGGTTCACGGTTGTAGAAAAAAAGGATTTAAGGCTCAAAATTATTTGGTGCCCACCCATTCTCCATGATGTTCTCCATTCCTACGTTCAATTAACTCAATACGAGCACTCATCTCTCAAGAGAAGAGTTTGTGATGGTTGAGGAGTCAAACAAGGTTTTTTGGACATGAAGTTACTCGCTTTCTCATCCTTCTTTTGTTCTTCTAGTCACACGACTTTGTTCTTTGCTGAAGATTTTTTTTGGTAATCCCTTCTCGCTTTTCGTGCTTTTCCGCTTTCCCTAAATTTTGCCTGGACAAATTTCTTTTGAATTTTACTCTGAAGTCCAGCGAGATGCCCTGACTTTTTCCTAAGAGACTTTTTTTCTTCAAGTTTCGACTTAGCGGGTATTTTTTGTCTCTTTCTTTCATCATTTCCTTTTCTTTCCTTTTGAACAAGTCATTGATTTTCATGTCGTCTTCGATTTGTTGGAAGTGATTGTGACTGCCTGAGTCTTTGGAAGATAAGGGATAACCATTGTGGTATCTTCATATGTTGACCTCCTGATGTGTGAGAGATAACCATTGTGATATCATCCTTTTTTTGATGCACACTGCTCATAGGAGAAGATTGACCATTGCGGTTTTGACTTTCCTCAACCTTTTGAAGGATAACCATTGTTGTATCCTTAGATGCGCACTCCTGAAGAGCTCTGGATGCTCGATCACATTTACTGAAATCTACCTTGCCTCAGATTAAATGTGAAGGTTTTTTCTGATAAGAAAGGAAACTCCTACTTCAAGGCTCAAAGGGGTTAACGAGGGTCTATCTCCCTTATATCTCTGGTGTTTAGGAATTGAAACAATGCATGTACATCGATAGCAAGGTTTATATTCAAAAGCACATCATTTGAAATTTTTGGTATATTACTCCTCATACTCCCTCCAGAGGTTTTTTTTACTTTATTTAACAAGAGTTAAGTATCAAAAAAGCAAAAAAAAATCATTAATGAATGAATACAAATGGATTAATTCAAGACAGACATATTCAATGCATTATGATTAATATTCAAAAATAAGCAAGTTTGGCCTACAAGAAAGTACTAAACCAAAACAAGAAAGATTACAAATGGGAATTAAAATGTAATTTGAAATTTCCATGTTAAAGAGACTAGTCTTCGTATGGACTTGTTGCTTCAGACGATGATCTCACGGTTTTGACATTCACTGAGTCAAAGGAGACTTCAAATCTGACTGGCTGGCCCGAAATTGATACTATTTGCGTCAAGCAGGTCTTGCAACTTTTCTTTGAAGGCCCTGTAGTCTTCAATGAAATGGCCTAGTGCCCCAGCATGGTAATCACATTGCACATTATGATCAAAATCAACAGCATAAGGAGAAATGACATGCTTCAATGGCTTAGGTTCCACCAAGGAAAGCTTGAGCAATTGAGGGAATAACTGGCCATAAGTCATAAGAAGAATGTCGAACACTCTTTTTGGCTTCCTATCCCTTTGCTTACCTTGTTGTATATATCTATGTCGATAGGTCTGCTGCTAAGGAGCATACCGAACTGGATGAACATAAGGGACATGTTGATTTTGATTAACCAACTGATTTCCACAACTTGTAAATGGTTGTTGGTGAGAACTTTCTGGGAGTATAGGTTGTGGATGATGTGACTCAGATCGTGATATTGAACTTTGAAAAGGAGAAGGTGAAACCCTATTCTCTATAGTAGTTGGCATAAGATTGATTTTCATGCTCAGGCCTTCGGGAGTGAAGAGAATTGTCCCTGCATCAAGCAAATCCTGGACTTGGTGCTTAAAATCTATGCAATCTTCAGTATCATGGCCAGGTGCCCCAGAATGGAATTCACACCTAGCAGTGTTGTCAAAGCCATGCGGGATCCTTTCATGCGTAGTGAAGATTAGGAGTTTAACCAAATGAAATCCTAGCAGGCGAGGAAGAAATTGTGCATACAACATTGGAATAGGATCAAATTGTCGTTCGGGCTGTTTTGGCCTCTGCTGACTGACTTTACCCTTTGGGTTCTCTTAGGAAACGACAATTGGTTGCAGATGGGAAGATCCTGGAACACAAGGATGTGGAAGAGATACTCCTTAACTTAAAAGAGTCCCCAGATTATGGGCAGGAGTGGTAACTTCTATCACGGCAGGTATAAAACCATCTCCTTTCCTCAACACTATCCCTAAAATTTTCATAACCAAACTCAACCGAGCCTTCAACTAAGTTTTCTCCTCTCTCAACAGTTCTAGCTCACAAACCGAATCCTGCATGTCTAGCATCAAAAACTCCATCTGCTCTTTCATCTCATCCAATTCCCCATGAAGTTATTCCATCTCTTAAATCTGATCATGAAGCAGCGAGGAGTCAAGATTTGCAGTTCTAAAAAGAAAATATCGAGTCTGAATAAGGATTCCCCATTCTGAGTACCTACTATTGATGCATGAAGATGCATGAGGTGAATGAGTGGATGTAATGCCATGTCCAAACATTTTCAAGGAGCTCGTATGCTTTTAATTTTTATTTTGATCTAATAAAAGATGGATAGCCACAACATAAGGTCCACAAACATGGTTCCTTTGAAGTAGAAAGAACATGTGTGTTAACTTTTTCATGCATATTTTTTCCTTTTTTTGTAAAAAGTAAATATGCCATGATGCAATGTGCAATAACACATAGGATTAAGGTATCCACAACACTGAAAATCTGTTATGCCCTTTCTGAATATGTGTGGTGCATTAGGATCAAAAGTCTAGAACATGAACCCAAATGAACCTCTTGGTCAACGGATCAGAAACTCATAAAATAAATCTGAGAACCATCAAAACAAACGGTCACCAACAGAAGGTAGTCACCATCTGAACATAGTCACCGATTGTACCTAGGATAATCAAGTCCCTCCCCACTCACGGGTGAAAACTAGGTAAGGGTAAGGTTGGGTAACCCAAAATCAAGGGTACTCCTGAAAAAAAATTGCCATATCACCTACGTGAAAATGATAGCCCCTCATTTGTACCTGTTGTACCCCAAAATTTTCCCTCTCATTTCTCAAGAATTTCCCCCAAGATCTCCCATGAAATCAAGTTTGCAGCACTGATACATCAATTTGGGTTTTGAATTGGCACAAGGGCAAAATGGTCAAATGCACACTAAAAATTCAAAATTTGACTTTTGGATCAAAATCCAGTTTCAAGAATCATATTTCATTAAGACATGTTAAAATATGAAGTTTGTTTCATCAAGAAAGTCAAAAGTCAAAATTACTTTGGAAAAATCAAAATTTCTAAGCACTTAGAAATTTTTGTAAGTGTTAAGAAAATATGATAAGTTCAGAACTTCTGGCCAGATTTTCACCATGTTGCAAGATGATTCTGGAAGAACTTCTGACACAAGAGTTGTAGATCTCAATGAGATCTCAAACGTTACAGAACAGAACTTCTCCTGGGAATGCCGGGATTTCAAGTTATACATCCTTGAAGAAACGTCCCTGAAACTAAAACACTGAGCATTTTCAAATCAGAATTTGGTTGCAACTTCTGGGCCAGTTTTCACGTAGGTTCATTCAGAGTTTTCAAAAGGTCCAAAGAAGGTCTACAAAGCGTGTTACAAGCTTTTTGAAAAGTATGAGAACTCCTTCAGATCATGCTGGAGCAGGGAGATTCAAAGATCATAAGTTGGATATTTGTTCTAAGTTATGTTGATGCTGAACTTCTAATCCAGATTTAAGTTATGATGCATAATCTCATATTGCAAGTTTTCTGTTTTGATAAATCTCATCATCATTTAATGCTCACACCCACTTTTGAGTCTTTATCCAAAGGATTTCCCCACGTGTGGCATAGAAGTACCATTGTTGTCCTTGAAAAGCAAACTTTTGTACAAAGTTTATGTTGGGCCCATGCTTTACTGTTGCTTCTGAGGGTACTTTTCCATAAATCATGCTTACAAACTTAGATTAGGCGTGGCTAAAGCTACTAACCACTCTACTTTGTGCCTTGAAACATACTTGTTTAAACATGCTTCAAGAACAAGTCAGCGCCATAGCATATGATGGTTGTACTCTTGACTTCTCCAAGCTCCTAAATCCTTTTCCTAAAAATTGAACTTCATTTACAACTGTCAAAGAGGTTGAGAATTTGAGAAAAAAGCCTTGAAATTTTGCTGAAATTTCAAATAACTTGAAACTACTAACATAAACACAAAAACTTACTAATTTCTGGTTTTTTCATCAAAGCTCTAATTTTCCTTGTGCATTTCCTGACCAAATAACCCATACAGTTTCTGAAATACATTTATAAAAAATCACAACTTCTGTTTACAGACTGTAATACAATCTCCACCAACCTCCATTTCAAAAATCAAACTTTGCTTCTTGGCTGCTCCAGAACATTACAGCCATTTATAACTCAAGATGAGGTTTTCTTTGGCTTTCTGGGAATGTGAGAAAGCTGACCAGAACATCACAGCAATCAGAACCAGGCTCTATTTCACAGAACATTTTACAGCTGCAAGGTAAGCTTCTGCTGACTTTTATCACATTACTTAAGCATTGTTAGGCTTGCATTTTCAAAAATACAATGTAGACATCCTGACTCTGATTCTGTAAATATTCATAGATTTCATGTATTTTTGCCCAAGTAGAGAGAATTTCAGTTCAGAACTTCTTGAGGAAATTAGGATTCAGAATTAGGATTAGCAAAATTCATGCTTGCTATATTTATAATTCTGATGCTTTATATTTCTGAAACCATAATGAAATCTGCCATAACTACTATCTTTGCAATCTTCATTTTTGTTGAGAAATAACTAAGTTGCAGATACTCTGACTGGCATGGAGAAGGAGATGAAGTTCATCATCAGAACTTACTTTGTGATACATGTTTATGTTTTTGCTTCTAATAGCGGATGTACAGCTACCCCAGTGGTAGAAAGCGTGCGCATAAGACATTAGTGATAAGGGTCTTGGGTTCTAGCCCCAAAATCATCTTTTTAGGTTTATTTATTGACATTTTTACCCCATTATTTGTCAAACAATAACCCTGGATCAGAACTTCTAGATATCCCCATCCAGCAACGTTGACACCTCACCTACCCATTACCAGAACTTCAAGCTTGTCAGTAACATTAGAACTTCTAGGTTCCCAGCTACATTAGAATTTCCAGGCTCCTTCAGCAACCAGAGTTTCCGACCTTCCAGTGACATCAGAACTTCTAGGATTTCCTTTGTTCCTAGAAAACCCATAACTTTAGTGCGCTCGGATCCAGAACTTCTGGCCTTCCCCATTTTTGCTAACATTTTCTTTCTGATTTGTAGCGCATCCAGAGTCAGAACCTCTGCTCCTTATTTCTATCCTTTTAGAAATGCGCTGACTCTGATTCCTTTTTCTCTTATTATATTTATCATCACTTCTATTTTCGTTAATCAGAAACACAAAAAATACTTTATATTCATACACTTTGTTTTACTTTCTTTTAGAACAAAAAAGACTAAAAATATTTTCTTAAGCAAATTTATTTATTTCTTAACCAAAACAAAACAAATCTATTTTTAAATTTCATTTCTTGTACAATATTTCAATATGGTTGTAATAGATAATTAGGACTTTAATTTCTTGCAATCTCCATTTGTAAATTTTTACACCTCACCCCCCCTAATGATTGTAATAGCGTAGAATATTTACTTTCCAAAATTTATCGCTTTCATATAAATGCTAGTAAAGTAGGATTTGTATGGAAAGATAAAATCAACAAGTAGACAACCCTTAATCAAAGACTAAATACATGCAAATCAAACACATTATTCACACATGCACCCCTAGGGTTAACTCCACTTGTTACCTAAAAAATGGTCATCTTATGCATGTGAGACGTCTTAGCAAAAACAATAAAAATAAAAGATCATAGTCCCTCGATGACGCTTCGAATGTTACCTTACAAATGATCTTAGTCCCTCAAGATAAATGCTAAGATATCTCACAACATTGCTATCATGACTATACGATGACCCACACCCGTCCCTTTACATCCAAAGATAAAGCTTCTTATCAATCAGTGGTAAGATAGTGACATCTAAGGGAGGAGGAGAAGAACAAAGACTTTTGAGTAGGTAGAAACGTTCTTAGTTGCTTGCTCATTTTCAAAACAAACATCTTTCTAAACACACACTAAACACTCACCAAACATGAAATATTTTCAAAAGTCCAACACTTTGTATACACTCTTGTAAAGACAAGAATCATTACAAAGTTTGCCTAAACCAAGGCGCTTTTCAAAAATACTTTCAAAAACCACCACAAAGCATATTTTCAAACAAAAGTATTGATCTAGCAAGAAACTAAGAGCCCATAGATAACTATGGATGAAAAGGGTGCTAATACCTTACCTTTTCATAATCTACCCCCCGAAGTCAAGAAAATAATCTCAAAGGTCTTTCCTGTTCTTTTGACCCTTTCCTTTATTTGATAAAAGAAAAGTAGGTGGCAACTCTTGCTATCCGCAACAATTGCAATCAGACACAAAACATCCCAAGTCAGTTCTTCTACCGTGTTACAGAACTGGCGACTCTGCTGGGGAATTTTTAAAGTGGGGTTACCTTAGGGCTAGATCATATTTACTTGCTTTTATTTGTTTGACTTGTTTGCTTTACATTTTGGTTCCTTGTTTGGGCTTGTTTTGATCCTCTACCCGGATCTGGGGCACCTTTTTAGGTAAGTAGCAATAGATTGTGGAAACTGTAGGGTGTAGATCGATATGGTTGAAGCAATGGCTACGTTAGTGTGACGCATTTGTTGGTACCGGTATCCCTTGTGTTGAATCGAGGAGAATACGGGGCCGCTGAGCAGTGTCATGAAGCACTAACTGACCTTAGAACCTTAATTGAACAACTTGGCCATTAGGAAGTAGTGAGATAGCCGGTTTCGGTGGAAAGATGAAAATTAGTTGATACTCGATACTACACTCATTGAGATTGGACTTTTAGGATATCTCGGCCACAAGAAAAGATTGATTATGCTGAGACAATGCCTAAAAGAAAGGTCAATGATATTGAGATTCCCTAGAAACCGGTTACTATTACTAGGACAGGTTGAGCCAACTAAACTTCAAGAGGGTACTTACCTACCAACTCCATGCAAGCCTAAACCTAAGGACTTGTTTGCTTTGCATGTACATAACAACTTGCTTACTTGTACAAAACATCATAAACATCATAACATCATAAGCATTCTTACTAACCATTTCAAGGATTTAGGAATTTATCTTTGTTTTTGTTTTGTGGGCCATGAATTACGTCCAAAGAAATACCATTAGAATCAACTTCATGAAAGCACACCCTAAACCCCAAGAGTTAGCATCAAGGGTGCCTGAAGACTCTCCTTTCACCAAGAAATTTGGTCGACTCCTCAGTTTGGCTACCTCCAATTTCCAAGAAGAGATGATGTGCATGCTCTTCCAATTCTTTGATCCCTTACATCATTGCTTCACCTTCCTTAACTATCAGTTGGTACCAATACTAGAATAATTCTCTATAATAGTAGGAGTTCTCGTGCTTGATCAAGCACCGTTCACCGGTTTAGAAGGGATTCCAAAACCTGAAGTCATCACTGAAGCTTTGCATCTGAAGAGAGCCGACATTATAGCAAATTGGGAGACAAGAAGCAGAGTTAAAGGGTTCCTAGCCAAGTTCTTATTAGAGAGGGCTCGTTCATTTTGGGAAGATATGGAGTTTCAAGCCTTTAAAGACATTCTGGCCCTTCTCATCTACGGTTTGGTTCTTTTTTCCAACTCGGACCAATTCATAGATATGAATGCCATCAAAGTCTTTCTCTCTCGTAATCTTATACCTACCTTGCTGGGAGACATCTTACATTGTTTCCATACCCGCACCATGAAGAAAAGAGGTACTCTCTTGTGTTGCATTCCCCTACTTGCCAAATGGTTTACTTTGCACCTACCTCGATCAACATTGAAGAACGAGAAAAGATTGACATGGTCTCAAAGGATGATGCCCCTCACTCACTCTGATATTCATTGGTGTTCGAGATCCTTGGAAGATACTTCTATCATTGACCGTTGTGGGGAATTCCCTAATGTCCCTCTGCTTGGCATTAGGGGAGGTAACACTTACAACCCTTGCTTAGCTTTACAACAATTTGGATATGCCCGAAGGGATGGTCATCATGATATGCTCATCCAAGGAGTGGTGTTCGATTACGAGAGCGATGATCAAGGCTACCGTCAGAGGTTTGTGCGAGCTTGGATGATGGTAAATAAAGCAAATAGTGAGATGCTAGGACGCAAGAATTCTATCCCCCTTGAACCTTACCTTAGGTGGGTACAAGCTCCTGCTCAGAAGCTCATGATGCCTTACCCATCCATCCTACCAGTTATCGTGGAGCCTGTTGCTGAAGAAGATGTCCCGTACACTGCCCTCTACCCCAACATGCCTACTTCTCTTGAAGACTTGCAAAAGGGTTGGATTCAGCTAAAAGAAGAATGAGATACCTTCAAAGCTCATTTCTACACGAGTGAGAAAAGGGTTTTGGAGCTTACAAAGCAACTCCATGAAGAACAAAGCTTGAACGCCTACCTTGCGTCGAAGAGGATGCGTTCGACCTTTTTGTCTAAAATATTTATTTTGTAAGCCCAAGATGCACGATGAAACCATTTTGAACTAATTAATGCAACTTGACGTTTGTTCAATTTTTTGTCTAGACAAATTTAAATTTCATAAATCCTTGAAATCCTTTGCATGCACGTCTTCCATGCATCATAACATAACAGGTTTTCCACGACAGATTTCCTTATCTTTCTGATGTTTATTTCAGCAAGATGGATATCGAGAAAACAGTGAAAGACCTACAAGCATAAAACTCCCAGTTTCAAGAGACTCTGTTGACCATGGCCAAGGGACAACAAGAGTTGATGACGTTGTTGGCATCCAAAAAGAAACCAAAAAGGAAAGCCTTAGTCAACATGGGTAAAAGATTCAGAGAGCCGATCCGCCAGATGCCAATAGCTGAAGATTCGTCTGAGGAAGACGAAAATCAAATTGTAGAAGCAAGGAGTAACCAGGATGGGTGTATCAATGATTAAGTATCCGATGATGAAGACTATTTTGATGAGCAGTATCCTCCTACCGATGTTAAGTACAAACAGCTAGAAGATAGATTGAAGGCTGTTGAGATTCAAGCCATCCCTGGTTTGGATTTTGATGATTTTGGTTTAATATCTGGGGTTGTCATTCCCCACAAATTCAAGATACCATTCTTTGTTAAATATGATGGGGTTTCCTGCCCAAAGCTTCACCTGAAGTCTTATGTGCGCAAAATACAACTGCACACCGCTGACAAGAAACTCTGGGTTCACTTCTTTCAAGAAAGCTTGGCTGGGACTCAACTAGAGTGGTTTTACCAATTGGAGGGTTCCCATATCCATACTTGGGAAGACTTGGCCACTGCTTTCTATTACCAATACCAATACAATGCCGACCTGGCACCGACTAGGGTTCAACTATAAGACATGACTATGGGTAAAAACAAAGGGTTCAAAGAGTACGCTCAAAAGTGAAGGGATCTTTCCAGTAGGGTTCAACCACCATTAACTAATAGGGAACATGTTGATATTTTTATGGGTACTTTATGTGGTCCATTTTTCAACTTATTGGTTGGTTGTTCTTCATCCGGTTTCACCGAGCTGATCCTGACCGGTGAAAGGGTCAAAAGCGGTATCAAGAGCGGGAAAATCCCCTTAGCATCTACTTCCACCTCCAACTCCATAAAGAAACCCTTCATTGGGAAGAAAGAAACTAATGTTGTGTATGGGGCAAGGACCCGTACCAAGAAGGATGACCGACCGTCTGTTAATGTTGTTCGGATTTCCAACATAACTCCTATTCAAAGAGAATCTTCCAATCATTAACGATTTGAGGCTCCGCGAAGACAATACACAAGGATAGGAATGTCGTTATCCCAAGCCTTACAACACCTGTTAAAGGCTAATTTGGTGACACTGCGTGATCCTCTGACCAATCCAGATACCTCATCACCTAAATACAATCTGATACCAAGTGTGTGTATCACTCGAATAGTCCCGGGCATGAGACCGACCAATGTTGGGCACTGAAGAATAAAATTCAAGACTTAATAGACAACAAGGCCATCGAATTTGATCCGCCTCCAATTCCCAATGTGATAACGGACAAACCATGGCAAGGGTGTCAATGCTGTTATAGACACCATTTTTGTTTCCTCCATCGAAGACTTGACCACTCTGTTAACCATTATCAAAAAGAATCTGCTGAAAGCCGGGGGTTTTCCTGGCTGTTTGAAGGACTGTGATTGTTGTGCCAAATAACTCAATGGATGCAAATGGCTGAAGGAAGACGTTCAATGCCTGATGAATAGCCATGAGATCCTATTTGAGAAGGCTTCGTCCGCCAAAAGTCTGACTAATAAGATTGAAGACCTCTCCATCATAACGATTTCAAACAAGCCTCTTAGGATCTCCTCCAAGGGTCCTATCAGAATTTCAAATGAACCGACTGTTGCTCCTCTGATAATTACCGCCCCCGGGCCAATTCCTTACTCTTCCAACAAAGCAGTGCCATGGAACTATGGTGTTAAGGTGTTTTACCATGGAATAAAGCAAGATGCTTGAATTGAAGAAAGCAAAGTTGATCGCATTGGTAACATTACTGGCTCTAGTAAGGTGACCAGAACTGGGAGAATATTTTCACCCAACATCTCATCACCAACCGCTATAAAGGCACCTGTCCACATCACCACTGCTAAGCCTAATGCTGAAACAAGGGGAAAGGAGAAAGTAGTTGAGCCTGCTGAGACAGAAATACCTGCAAAAGACATTACTGTTGAGGAACCTTCCTCTCAAGAAATGGATGAGATCTTGAAAATTATAAAGAGAAGTGATGTCGAGATAGTGGAGCAGCTGGGGAAAACCCCTTCCAAGATTTCCATGTTATCTTTTCTACTTTGTTCTGATGCTCATGCTCGGGCGTTAATCAAATTATTGAAGAAGGCGCATGTCCTTCATGAGACCACAACTAACCAGTTTTAAAATTGTGTGGCAAGCTTGACGACCGAAAATGGTTTGGGGTTCTCGGATGCTGATCTGACACCACTTGGAAAGAACCATAACAAGGCTCTGCATGTTTCTGTTGAATTTAAGGGGACTACCCTAGCACATGTTATGGTTGACACTAGCTCTTCCTTAAACGTACTACCCAAGGGCGCTTTGGACCGGTTAGACTGCGAAGGACTGGTGTTGAAGCTAAGTGATATTATTGTGAGGGCTTTCGATGGGTCCAAAAGGACGGCTCATGGAGAGGTGGATCTCCCGATCAAGATGGGCTCACAGATTTTCAACTCTACTTTCTACATCATGGATATCCTTTCTACTTACTCCTGTTTGCTGGGTCGCCCTTGGATCTACGAAGCAGGGGCAGTAACATCAACCCTTCATCAAATACTCAAGTACTCCGTCAAGGGAAGGATCGTCACTGTTTGTGGTGAGGAGGAGTTCATGGTAAGCCACCTCAATTTGTTCAAATATGTGGAGATGGATGGCGAATTTATAGAAACCCCGTGTCAGGCTTTTAAAGTTGTTCCGCCTATGATTGCTACTGACAAAGTCTCCTCCGACCTACCCAAAGCTGATAGATTGGTGCCAAGGATGGCCTCATTTAAAGATGCTCATGCCGTAGTCAAAGAAGGAAGTTGTGATACTTGGGGGCAACTCCCCGAGATCCCATTCAAAGCAGACAAATGTGGTTTGGGTTTCACTATCAAGACTCAAAGAAGTGAGGCGCACTCGTACAGGGAAGCCCCCTCTCCGTATTGGAAGTCACGAAGTAAACACTGTGGAGGATTCTGATGATGAATGTGCATTTGAAGAATGGGTATATCCTACTACAACAGAGCTAAACAATTGGCGCGCAAAGGACTTTATTCCCATCTCCTTTATTAAGGAGTAATTACTTGTTTATTTCTTTCTATTAACTCAAGAACCCTTTGTCTGTAATTTTAAACAATGACTTTTAAGCCATATGCCTTGCCCGGGGCACTATGGTCCATTTGTTAAGGGTTTTATTTATGTTCATTTTATCATATGATCATTCAATACAAACCATTGGACTTCTTTGCATTCAAATTTTTGAGCTCATTGTCTTTCTTTATCTTTAATACACTTTTCAAATAGCCATGTATCTTACATGCACACACACACACACACTCTTGCAGGTCCTCATCCACTCCAGATCTCATTGCCAATGACTCTACTATTGCCAACTATGATTTCGAACATCTAATTAACCAAGCCGAAGACGAAGGCGAGGAAGATTGTGAAATACCGGGAGAACTAGCCAGACTTATATTTCAAGAGGAAAAGACTATTCAACCGCATGAAGAGTCATTTGAAGTTATCAATCTAGGTACCGAGACAGACAAGAAAGAGGTCAAGATCGGCTCTAACCTAGGAAGCAGTGTCAAAAGCAGATTGATTCAGATGTTGCATGACTATGTGGAAGTGTTTGCTTGGTCGTATAAAGATATGCCAAGTGTGATACGGTCGGAGAAATGACTTGGGTGTTTTGCGTTTTATCGCAAATGTTGCGGTTAGCAAGAGTCGCCACCGACTTTTCTTTTATCCAAAAGGAAAGGTGAAAAATCACAGGAAAGACCTTTGAGATTGTTTCTTGAGTTTGGGGGGTAGATTATTAAAAGGGAAGGTATTAACACCCTTTTCATCCATGGTTTTCCATGGGCTCTTAGTTACTTGCTAGATCACTTGCTTTTGTTTGAAATTGTGCTTTGTGTGGTTTTTTGAAAGTATTTTGAAAACGCGCCATCGTTTAGGCAAACTTTGTAATGATTCTCGTTCGTAAGAATGTATACAAAGTATTGATCTTTTGAAAGTGTTTTCAAGTTTGAAAGGTGTTTTTGAAAGTGTATGTGATTATTTTTGAAAATAGCAAGGATGTTTGTTTTTAAATGGAGCAAGTAATTAGGAGCAATCTACCTACTAAAATGTCTTTCTCGTTCGTTTTATTTTCCTTTGACATTGTTGTCTTACCATTGATTTAGTAAGCAACCCTATCTTTAGATGTAAGCGGGATGAGTGTGGGTCATCGTATAGCCATGATTTGCAATGTTGCAAGGTATCTTAGCATTTTTCTTTAAGGACTAAGATCATTTTGAAAGGCAACTTAGATAGTGTCATCGAGGGACTATGATCTTGTATTTTTGCTTGTTTTTGCTAAGATACCTCACATGCGTAATATGGACATTTTGTATAAGGCAACCAAGTGGAATAACCCTAGGGGTGCTTGTGTGCAAATGTGTTGTTTTCATGCTTTGTTTTTGTCTTGAATATGGGTTGTCTATTTGTTGTTTTTATCTCATCATGCACACTCTAATTACTAACAATACATGAAAGCAATAAAAATGCGGAAAAGTAAAGTCCTACGCTATTAAAAACATTAGGGGGATGGGGTGTACAAATTCAAAAATGGGAATTGCAAATTAAATCAAGTCCTAAGTTACTATTACAACCATATTGAATGGATAAGAATGTACAAGAAACGTAAAATGAACTTTGTTTCGTTTAAGAACAGAGATAAGTTTTGTTTAAGAAAATATTTTTGATCTTTTTGTTTTAAGAAATAAACTAAGATATGTGAATATGAAATATTTTTTTTATGTGTTTTTGATTAATAAGAAAAATGATGGCAAAAATAATAAGGAGAAAGGAAAACAGAATCAGCACTTTACTGAAATAAAAGAGGTCAGATGTTCTGACTCTGGCAATGCTGCACAATTTCAAATAAACGTTAGTAGAAACAGGGAAGGTCAGAAGTTTTGGGTCCGCTGAAAACAAAGAAGATTTCAGAAGTTCTGATACCACTGGCAGAACTTCGTCTCCCTCTCTATGCTAGTCAGAGCATCTGCAACTTGGTTATTTCTTAACAAAATAGAAGATGCGCATATAACAGTTATGGCAGGTTTCATAATTTTTCTGAAACAAGAGATATCAGAACTATAAATCAGAATCAAAGCATGAATTTGCTAATCCTAATTCTGAGTTCTAATTTCTTCAAGAAGTTCTGAACTGAAATTCTCTATACTTAGGCAGACAAATATATGAAACCTCAGAATGTGTACAGCATCAGAATTAGGATGTCTACATTATATTTTTGAACAAAGTTTCCTGACAATGCCTAAGTAGTATGATAAGAGTCAGCAGAAGCTTACCTTGCAGCTAGAAAATGTTCTGTGAGATGGAGTCTGGCTCTGACCGCTTGTGATGTTCTGAACAGCTTCCTCTCGTGCTCAGTAGGCTGGAAACTTTCAACTTGGGTTGTGAGTGATTAGAAAATTCTGGAACAACCAAGGAGCGAAGTTCTGTCTTCTATGAGGTGGATATTGATGGTTAGTGTGATACAGTTTGACTACAGAAGTTAGGACGAATTTTGAATGTATTTCAAAAACTATATGGGTGGTTTTGATCGAGAAACACTTGAGGAAAAATGGAATTTAAATGCAAGAATCAAAAGCTAACAGGATTTGCATTTTGTGTTTGCAGTTTTTGGATTCTTGGAATTCTAGCAGGGGTTCAGGGCTTTTCTTTCTCAAATTTCCGACCCTTTTACAGTTGCCAATGGCTTTCAATTTATAGGCAAAGATCTTGTAGCTTGGAGAGTGAAACCATCACGTGCTAGGGTTCTGCCTTGTTGTTGAAGCAAGTATGGTGGTTAGTAGCCTTAGCAGCGCCTAAGCTGGAATTGTAAGCAGGAATTAAGGAAAGGTAACCTCAAAAGCAAAAGCAACGCATGGGCCCAACACACTTTTGTACAAAAGTTTGCTTTTCCAAGACAGTAAAGGTACACGTGGGGGAAATCCTTTGGATAAAGACTCAAAAGTGGTTGTGAGCATTAAATGATGATGAGACTTATCAAACCAGAAATCATGCAATGTGACATTCTGCATCATTGCTTAATTCTGGATCAGAAGTTCAGCTTCAGCGTAACTTAGAATAGACATCCAACTTCTGATCCTTGAATCCTTTTGCTTCAGCATGTTCTGATTGAGTTCTCAGACTTTCTTAAAAGCTTGTAACACACTTTGTAAATCCTCTTTGAATTTATCTTGCAACCTCTGACTGAGCCTACGTGAAAACTGACCCAGAAGCTGTAGACAACTTCTGACTTGAAAATGCTCAGAATTTGCTAAATGCCTAAGCTTCAGAGACGTGCCTTTGAGGATGTATAACTTGAAATCTCAACATTTCTAAAAGAAGTTTTGTTCTGCAATGTTTTAGATCTTATTGAAATCTATAACTTTTGTGTCAGAAGTTCTCCCAGATTCAGCTTGCATCGTGGTGATAATCTGATCAGAAGTTCTGAGCTTGTCATATTTCTTAAACACTTAGAAAAATTCTAAGTATTTAGAAATTTGACTTTTCGAAGTAACTTTGACCTTTGAATTTCTAGATGAAGCAAACTTCACATCTCAACATGGCTTGATGAAATATGACTCTTGAAACTTGATTTTGATCCAAAAAGTCAAAGTTTGACTTTTTCAGTGTGCAAATGACCATTTTGCCCTTGTGAATGACTTTCTTGAAAAATCTGTAATTTGAGGCTTGGAATTAGATGGAAGCAAACTTGAGGATTCAGGGTGATCCTTTGAGAAATAAGAGGTCAAATTTTGGGGTACAACACCAGGGCTGAAAACCCAAAAGGGCGGTCCAGGTAAAAATTAAGGATTGAAAGCGTATGACTATGTCTCTATGGAATCACCACAATCAACTTTATTACCAAGGTCCGAGTTTATACGATCCAACATCAATCCAATCAACTTTTGTCAATGGCAAGGGACGTTTGAAGACATTGGGGCAATAGGAGAGTTGGAACACAATGAGATCACTTCCACATGGCTATTATCTTTGTTTTCAAGTTTGTTTTCCTTTCGACGATTTCCTCTTACTAGGATCTCTGTCTCTTTGTACAAAAACGCCTATTCATGGGAAAAATATCAATACAAATATACTTTGAAGTGCAAACTTTCTGTTTTTTTATTTTGAATGCAAAGATGTCCAATGACTAAAATTGAACGAACATATGCATGTGAACATAATTAAAAATATTTAGCACATGTGTCCTGCCAAGCAGCAACAAGCATCTCTTTATGCATTTGGGATTTCCCCAGAGTTATTCCATTAACATTATCCCCATAAAGTCCTTTTCATAGGGTAGTCCCCAGCCAGAGTCTCAATCTCTTGACCTCCCTCTGCCCAACTGAGTTGGTCCTAAAAGAAGAAGCCTTGTGGATCTCTTCCTAAAAGAACTCACCTTGTCAGCAGTTCGTCAAATATTCATCAACAGGGTTTATTTCCCCAGCTGAGTTTGTCTTCCCCGGATGAGTCTATCCTCTCCAGCTTGATTTTTCCTCTCAGACTATTACAGATCATAGGAACACAACCTCTTTTCCCCAGTGAAGTCACCAACAAAGTCATTGCTATCTCCAAAAGTTGCTGTGAAGCCTGGACCCGACCAAATAATAGTCAACTTGATTCTTTCAAACAAGTTACTATGAAGCCTGGACCCGACCAGATAATAGTTCAACTTTCAGTCACTATGAAGCCTGGACCCGATCAGATAATAGTGTAACTTTTCAGATACTATGAAGCTTGGACCCGACCAGATAATAGTACAACTTTCAGTCACTATGAAGCCTGGACTCGACCAGATAATAGTGTAACTTTCAAATACTATAAAGTCTGGACCCGACCAAATAATAGTTCAACTTTCAGTCACTATGAAGCCTGGACCCGACTAGATAATAGTGTAACTTTTCAGATACTATGAAGCCTGGACCTAACCAGATAATAGTACAACTTTCAGTCACTATGAAGTTTGGACCCGACCAGATAATAGTGAAACTTTTCAAGATACTATGAAGCCTGGACCCGACCAGATAATAGTACAACTTTCAGTCATTATGAAGCCTGGACCCGACCAGATAATAGTTCACTTTTCAATTACTATGAAGCCTGGACCCGACCAGATAATAGTTCAATTTTCAGACCCTATGAAGCCTGGACCCGACCAGATAAAGGTTAATTTCTCAAGATACTATGAAGCCTGGACCCGACCAGATAATAGTTTAACTCTTCGAGATATTGAAAAAAACCTGGACTCAACCAGACAAGGGTTTAACTTCTTTTCCTCAGTAGAGTTTTCCTCTACCCCAGCAAGTTACTGTGAAGCCTCGACCCGACCAGATATCAATTTAACTTTATCTTTTCAAGCGAGTTATTGTGAAGCCTGGAATCTGACCAGATAACAATTAACTTTATTCCCTCCGAAATTTGTTATGAAGCCTGGAATCCGACCAGATAACAACTAATTTCAAGCAAGTTACTGTGAAGCCTGGATCCGACCAGATATCAGTTCAACTTCGTCTATTCAAGCAAGTTATCATGAAGCCTGGAATCCGGCCATATAACAATTAACTTTATCCACCACAAAAGTCTACGAAACCTGGAATTTGACCAGATAGCAGTTTTAATGTTAGTAAGTTTCTGCGAAGCCTGGAACCCGACCATATAACTGTTTAACTTCATCCTCCCAAGAAATTTTCTGCGAAGCCTGGAATCCTACCAGGTGATAATTAATTTAATCTTCCCCAGTAAGTCACTGTGAAGCCTGGAATCTGACTAGATAATAGTTCAACTTCAAGCAATTTTCTGCAATGCCTGGATTCCGACCAGATAACAGTTAATTCAGATCTTACCCTGCAAGTCACTGCGAAGCCAAGAATATGACCAGATAGAAGCCAACTTCATTATCCCCAACAAATTGCTGCCAAGCCTGGATTTCGACTAGATAACAGCCAATTTTCGATGCTCTCCATGTCGGGAATAATTCCCCAGTAGAGCATTGAACAACCAAAATTCCTAAGTTCTTTTCCCCAAGCAGAGATCAACACTCTCCACATAGTCTTCTTAAACAAGACAACGTTCCCCAGTGGAGTTTCTCCTCAAACAAGAGAACATGAATTCTCAGCAGAAACATCTTAAACCAAGTAGAAGATGCACCTACTCTCCAACAACGGTTCAAGATTCAGCCTCCCAAGGCTCCCCATTATGTTGTCAAGGATTTATTTTCCTAGACAAAGACACACTTCAATAAACACATCACATTCATGAATCATAACATATACATGACAAATGCATACAACATAATCTCATTTATTTTGAGAACATCATTACACCATACATACATCTGCATGTAATTAATCTTTTTCCTTGCAGGAAAATCAACAGGCAGAAGACATCTACCATTTCAGTTTAAATCAATCAAAAGATTTATCTTGATACCTTCCCCAGTCACTCTGAATGGAATCCTTAATCCCACTCCCTACACAGTCAACTTTCACATCATCGAGTGCAAATTTCTAGGCACTTTAGTGTTCAATCATCTTCCACCTTCAAGTCAAGAATGGAAGGCTCGCCAATCTAACTCTTCGGGTTTAAGAAGATTGAACAAGGGCAGCTATTGTACCCCAAAATTTTCCCTCTCATTTCTCAAGAATTTCCCCCAAAATCTCCCATGACATCAAGTTTCCAGCACTGATACATCAATTTGGGTTTTGAATTGGCACAAGGGCAAATGGTCAAAATGCACACTGAAAAGTCAAACTTTGACTTTTGGATTAAAATCCAGTTTCAAGAATCATATTTCATCAAGACATGTTAGAATATGAAGTTTGTTTCATCAAGAAAGTCAAAAGTCAAAATTACTTTGGAAAAATCAAAATTTCTAAGCACTTAGAAATTTTTCTAAGTGTTAAGAAAATACGATAAGTTCAAGATTTTCACCACGATGCAAGATGATTCTGGAAGAACTTCTGACACAAGAGTTGTAGATCTCAATGAGATCTCAAATGTTGCAGAACAAAACTTTTCCTGGAAATGCTGGGATTTCAAGTTATACATCCTTGAAGACACGTCCCTGAAACTAAAACACTTAGTAAATTTTGAGCATTTTTAAATCAGAATTTGGTTACAACTTCTGGGCCAATTTTCATGTAGGTTCGGTCAGAGTTTGCAAGAGGTCCAAAGAAGGTCTACAAAGCGTGTTACAAGCTTTCTGAAAAGTATGAGAACTCCTTCAAATCATGCTGGAGCAGGGAGATTCAAAGATCAGAAGTTGGATATTTGTTCTAAGTTACGTTGATGCTGAACTTCTGATCCAGATTTAAGCTATGATGCATAATCTTATATTGCAGGTTTTCTATTTTGATAAATCTCATCATCATTTAATGCTCACACCCACTTTTGAGTATTTATCAAAAGGATTTCCCCGCGTGTGGCATAGAAGTACCATTGTTGTCCTTGAAAAGCAAACTTTTGTACAAAGTTTATGCTGGGCCCATGATTTACTGTTGCTTCTGAGGGTACTTTTCCATAAATCATGCTTACAAATTCAGATAAGGCACGGATAAAGTTGCTAACCACTCTACTTTGTGCCTTGAACCATACTTGTTTAAACTTGCTTCAAGAACAAGTCAGCGCCATAACATATGATGGTTGTACTCTTGACTTCTCCAAGCTCCTAAATCCTTTGCCTATAAATTAAACTTCATTTGCAACTGTTAAAGAGGTCGAGAATTTGAGAAAAAAGCCTTGAAATTTTGCTGAAATTTCAAAGAACTTGAAACTGCAAACATAAACACAAAAACTTATTAATTTCTGGTTTTTGCATCCAAGTTCTAATTTTCCTTGTGCATTTCCTGACCAAATCACCCACACAGTTTCTAATATACATTTAGAAACAATCCCAACTTCTATTTACAGACTGTAATACAATCTCCACCAACCTTCATTTCAAAAATCAAACTTTGCTTCTTGGCTGCTCTAGAATATTACAACCATTTATAACTCAAGTTGAGGTTTGCTTTGGCTTTCTGGGAACGTGAGAAAGTTGACCAGAACATCACAGCAATCAGAACCAGGCTCTAGTTCACAGAACATTTTCTAGCTGCAAGGTAAGCTTCTGCTGACTTTTATCACATTACTTAAGCATTGTTAGGCTTGCATTTTCAAAAATACAATGTAGACATCCTGACTCTGATTTTGTACATATTCATAGATTTCATGTATTTTTGCCTAAGTAGAGATAATTTCAGTTCAGAACTTCTTGAGGAAATTAGGATTCAGAATTAGGATTAGCAAAATTCATGCTTGCTATATTTATAATTTTGATGCTTTATATTTCTGAAACCATAATGAAATTTGCCATAACTGCTATGTTTGCATTCTTCATTTTTGTTGAGGAATAACTAAGTTGCAGATACTCTGACTGACATGGTGAAGGAGATGAAGTTCATCATCAAAACTTACTTTGTGATACATGTTTATGTTTTTGCTTCTAATACCGGATGTACATCCACCCCAGTGGTAGAAAGCGTGCGCATAAGACATTAGTGCTAAGGGTCCTGGGTTCTAGCCCCAGAATCATCTTTTTAGGTTTATTTATTGACATTTTTACCCCATTATTTGTCAAACAATAACCCTGGACCATAACTTCTAGATATCCCCATCCCGCAGCATTGACACCTCACTTACCCATTACCAGAACTTCTAGCTTGTCACTAACATTAGAACTTCTAGGTTCCCAGCTGCATTAGAATTTCCAGGCTCCTTCAGCAACCAGAGTTTCTGACCTTCCAATGACATCAGAAATTCTAGGATTTCCTTTGTTCTCAGCAAACCCATAAATTTAGTACGCTCTGATCCAGAACTTCTGGCCTTCCCCATTTCTGCTAACATTTTCTTTCTGATTTGCAGCGCATCCAGAGTCTGAACCCCTGCTCCTCATTTCTATCCTTTCAGCAATGTGCTGACTCTAATTCCTTTTTCTCTTATTATTTTTATCATCACTTCTATTTTAATTAATCATAAACACAAAAAATATTTTATATCCATACACTTTGTTTTACTTTCTTTTAGAATAAAAAAGACTAAAAATATTTTCTTAAGCAAATTTATTTATTTCTTAACCAAAACAAAACAAATCTATTTTTACATTTCATTTATTGTACATTATTTCAATATGGTTGTAATATATAATTAGGACTTTAATTTCTTGTAATCCCCATTTGTAAATTTGTACACCCCACCCCCTATTGATTGTAATAGTGTAGAATATTTACTTTCCGCAATTTATCGCTTTCATATAAATGCTAGTAAAGTAGGATTTGTATGGGAAGATAAAATCAACAAGTAGACAACCCTTAATAAAAGACTAAATGCATGCAAATCAAACACACTATTCACACATGCACCCCTAGGGTTAACTCCACTTGTTACCTAAAAAATGGTCATGTTATGCATGTGAGACGTCTTAGCAAAAACAATCACAAATACAAGATCATAGTCCCTTGATAACGCTTCAAATGTTACCTTACAAATTATCTTAGTCCCTCAAGAGAAATTCTAAGATATCTCACAACATTTCTATCATGATTATACGATGACCCACGCCCGCCCCTTTACATCCAAAGATAAAGCTTCTTATCAATCAATGGTAAGATAGTAACATCTAAGGGATGAGGAGAAGAACAAAGACTTTTGAGTAGGTAGAAACGTTCTTAGTTGCTTGCTCATTTTCAAAACAAACATCTTTCCAAACACACACTAAACACTTTCCAAACATGAAATATTTTCAAAAGTCCAACACTTTGTATACATTCTTGTAAAGACAAGAATCATTACAAAATTTGACTAAACGAATGCGCTTTTCAATAATACTTTCAAAAACCACCACAAAGCACATTTTCAAAAAAAAGCATTGATCTAGCAAGCAACTAAGAGCCCATAGATGACTATGGATGAAAAGGGTGCTAATACCTTCCCTTTTCATAATCTACCCCCCGAACTCAAGAAAATAATCTCAAAGGTCTTTTCTGTTGTTCTCACCCTTTCCTTTATTGGATAAAAGAAAAGTCGGTGGCGACTCTTGTTATCCGCAACAATTGCGATCAGACACAAAACATCCCAAGTCAGTTCTCCCACCGTGTTACAGTACCTCATCTGAGTGTTGACGACATGACGGCAATAGTGAAACCTAAGTCAATTGGCCTGGGTATTGGGCCTTTTATCTCATAATAACACACACCCAATCATGAAAACAGATCTAGTGCAGCAGTATCACCAATAAATGGAAAGCAATAAAATGAGATGAAAACATATGCTCAAATAAACATGTACAAATGAATAAACTGAAACCACAAAAATAAACACCCAAAAAAAGAAAACAAGAGCTAGGAGCGACTCTGGGATGGACCAACATTTTTTCAATCCTCCCTAGTACAGTCGCCAGCTGAAACAACCGGCTGAACAAATCATCGAGATGAAATCCATAAAGTCACCATCGAATGTTTTTTATCCCACAAGAAGGGAAAGGTAAACATCGAGTAAACCCGAGAAGGGTGAAATCTCGATCAAACCAATGAGAGATCAGGTAAGGGATTCTATTACGCGAGGAGAAGGTATTAGCACCTGTTGTACCCCAAAATTTTCCCTCCCATATTTCTCAACATATTTCAAGTGAGGTCCTCAAATTTCTCAAGGAAGTCCAAGGGTTGACCAGACAAGCTCTCTCCTAAGGCAGTCTACCTCAAATTAGGGTTTTAGTTTGCATCAAGGTACTTGAGCCCAAAGGATCCCAAATGCTCACCATTATCCTAATATGTTCTCAAGATCATCCATGTCAAGTTTCAAGCCTTGCAGAGAAAATTTTCTCGGTCAATTGCTCAAAGGCCTGAAAATCGACTGTGCTAGGGCAAAAGTCAATTGTGGCCCACATACAGTCAAACTTCAAGATTTTTGGTCAACATCCTCATTTTGAAGTATTATTCATCATTTGATCAAGGGTTGATCATGATTCCTCAAGGATTGCTCACAATTCATCAAAACCCAAAAGTTGCTAAATTAGGGTTTTGCAGGAAAAGTCAACTCAACTTTGACCAAGCATAACTATCTCATACTTTATCAAAAATGACCCATCCAAAGCTCATTTTGAAGAGGATTAAATTCCCTACAATTCTTCTTCAGCTACCAAGTTCAAAATATGCACTCACAAGAAGTTACAAATTTGGATATTATAGGTCATTTTGAAAAGTCAACAAAAACACCTTTTTTGTCAAAGCTTCATACATGAACATGGAAGACTCAATTGATATGAGATCAAAAGGGTTTCTTAGAGGACATCTTGATCTTTTTAAAAAGTCCAAAAACACATATCTAGGGTCAAAATTGAAGGAGTTATGCATTGGTGAAGTTAACCCTTTTTGCAAAATTGCCAAAAGTCAAAAGTGGCCAAAATTGCAATTTTTGTCAAATGGGCCCAACTGTTTGTGTTTGTATTGAGTAGGTAACATGATCCACGACCCATGATCCTTCCAACTTGCCTTTATTTTATTTTTGTCATTTATTTTGATTTTTACTTCAATTAAATCAAATTAAATCAAAATAAAATCATGAAAATATCAAAACTAATCAAAGCTTGAGATTTTATGCATGTTTAGGTCTCTCATACAGCTGAGAAGAGAATCAAATCGTGCAAGGCTGGTTTGGACAGAAAAAGATTGAATTTTTCTTGTTTTGGAAAGATTTGATGCAAGAGTGAATCAATGATCAATCTTCATAAATGGCCAAGATTTGATGCAAGTTTTCACCCTAATTGATTCTATGATATATGTTGAACAAAACTAAAGCAAAGGCATAAGGGTTGGAGGCGTGAGAGAGCATAACCAGATTCAAAAAAAGTCATTAAAAGTGTGAAATCATTCTTGCAGTTAGAAGGAAATTCAGGCCATTCCAAGATCACCATTTGTATCCTGGACCTTCTCTGAAGCAGATACGATCGTTTGCAAGCATCCATACGGCCAGAAACTCAAACTACAGACCCACAGTTTGCCCTTCAAACTCAAAATCCATTCTTGCAATTTACGCAACATTAGCACGTTTCAATGACATATATGTGTTTGTTAATGTATTTGCAATATTCTAGTTATACTCAATTGAGTTTTTGATGCATATACTGAGATCCACCATTGCTAGGTTTTCCTTGCTCGTTTTAGGGTTTTCTCATGCAGGTAAAATTGGCCCAAAAGAGGGGTACCATGGTGTTCACAAGGCCAAGACGAACTGACCTGTACCATTAGTTTGCGTTTATCATGCTTGAAGTGAGTTTTGGAAAATCACAGGGTTGTACCTACGCCCTTATGTCCGTAGGTAAAAGTCTCCAAACTTTTAGCAACGGAAGGAGGTAGAAGATGATGGCGTGGTGTGGTGTGATTTGTCCATTCAAACTTCGCGCGTTTTATAATTCATTATCTCGTTTTCCATTATAATAATTGTTGTTTGTTTCAGATACAAAAGAACCAGCCAGCTCAGCTGGCAAGCACGCTATGGCCAGATGCTAAAGGGCCTGGGTTCGATCCCCAGGTCCCCTTGTTTCTTCAATATTATTTTGCTATGTGTATTTCGATGCGCAGGCTTCTCATAAATCCACCATAAGTCATTAGCTTTCAACCATTGGATCTATAGTAAACCAAATCTAACGCCTGACACATGAAGGTCTACCATAGGCCTAGTCAAACTTGCAACATGGAATCTGAAGAGTCAACGTGGGCCAAGGGATTTTGGGCTCAGAAAATGCTATGGACACCCCCTCTATTGTTAGCATAACCAGGCCCATTCCAATTTCTTTTCTTTTCTATTCTTTGATTTATTTTGCTTAAATTTATTTTCTAAATCACAAATTTAATTCTTTTTTATAAAAAAAAACTCAAAATCAATTTTCATCAAATTAGAGTTTAGGCTTTTTATTTTATTTAATTTAATAATTAGTTTAATTTAATTTTAGGGTAATTTTAACCTTTTTGTAAATAAATTTAAAACAAATTAGAAATTAGGGTTTTGTTTAATTTAATTTCTATTTTCTTTTCTTAAAATAACAAAAATATTAAAATAGGTCAAATTAATTATTTTTCTTAATTTAAATTAATTAGTAAATAGGTTTATATTTATTTAATTAAAACCTTATTTTCTTAAAATAATCAAAAACAACAAAAAATGATTTTTCTTTTCAATTAGGTTTAGACGGGGTCAAAACCCTAATTTTTTCTCGTTCTCGTTCCATCGCGCGCGTTTATTTATTTTTACGATATTAATGTAACTGCTCATGGGATGTAATAGTTTAATTAGGATTTTTCCTTTATTTATTATTTTTACGGGTTTTTGACTCTGTAATTAACCCCCCTCCCCGAAGCCTTGTAATAGCGTAGTTTTATTTCTCGCATTTTAATTTTCGCAAATATTAACTGTTAGATGTATGATAATAGGGTTGCATGACAAGAATGTATGTTAATTTAAAATGGTTAGCAAACCCTAAATGTGCAAAGATAATAACTTGAAATCAAATCACTCGCACATGCGCACTCCTAGGGTATACTCTCACTTCGGTTGCCTTCGGTAAACGATCATTAAGTATAGGGTATTTTAGTGGTCGCTCTCTTGTCTAAACAAAGATCAAATGTCCCGTTCGGAAATGTTGCCTCGAAAATGTTGCCTCGAAAAGGTTGCCTCGAAAATGTTGCCTCGAATATGATCTTAAGACATTAGAGTTATTACTAAGACGTCCTAACATTGCTTTAGTGATTGTAAGTCCCTTTCAAATTGACCCTTACAACTCCAACGACGGTGCTACCTACTCACTAATAGTGGGATAACACTGTCTAAAGGAAACAAGAACAGAAACATTCTTTTTTCGAGTAGGTAGATGCTAGTAGGTACTTGCTCAAAAACAAACTTTTCCACACTTATACTCTTTTTAAATAAAGTTTTCAAAAACACTTCGTAACATTCTTGAGGACTGTTACAAGGGTTAAAACGAAGTAAAACAAAAACTTTTCAAAATACACAAACACGAAAGCAATTTTTAAAATGATGAGCAAGTACCTAAGAGCCCGTGGAAAACCACAGATAGAAAGGGTGCTAATACCTTCCCTTTCTATAATCTACCCCCGTACTCAGAATATCTCGAAAAAGGAATTTTTTCTGTGCTTTTTTCCTTTCCAGTTGGATAAAATAAAAGTTGGTGGCGACTCTTGCTTACCGCAACATTTTGTGAACACAAACGCAAAATGCAAACCAGCATTTTCCCAAAACAGTCCGGTTCTGCCACCGTATCACGTAACTGGCGACTCTGCTGGGGAGTTCTAGGTGGGGTATACCTTAGGATCTAGTTCATCATAAATTGCTTCTCTTGTTTGTTTTGGTTGCTTTACTTTTAAAGGGTTTTGTTTGGGAGTTACTATAGATCCTAACCCGGATCTGGGGACACCTTTTAGGTAAGTAGCAATAAACTGTGAGGGAACTGCACGGCGTAGACCAATACGGTTGAAGCAGTAGCTACGTTGACGTGGCACATTGGTTGGTACCGTATCCCTTGTGGAGAAACGAGGAGAATATGGGGCTGCTATGTGTGTCGTTAAGCATCAACTGACCTTAGAACCCATAATTGACCAACTTGGCCAGTAGGAAGTAGTGAGATAGCCGGTCTCGGTATAAAGCTGGGAACTGGTTGATACTCGATGCTACACTCATTGAGACCATACTCTCGAGATAGTTTCGGCCGCAAGAAAAGATTGCGTGAGCTGAAACCATGACCGATGGAGGATGGTCAGTGATATTGAGAACCTCTAGAACCCGGTTACTATTGTTAGGACAGGTTGAAACCAACTAAACTTCAAGAGGGTAATACCTAGACCCCATGCAAGCCTTAAACTTAAGGGCTATTGTGTGACTTGTTTGCCTTTACCATGTTTGTTATCTGCTATACCTGTTGTGTGTTTTATCATGGCATCATGCATCATAACATAGCATGCATACTTAATTATACTAACCATTTCAAATACCGAGGGGATTTATCTTTGCTCTGTTTTGCAGATTATGGCTTTCGTGCGCAGAAACACCATCTGAGTTAACTTTGTGCAAGTACCTGCTCAACTCAAAGATTTAGCCTCGAGAGTTTCTGATACTTCTTCATTCATTAGGAGACATGGTCAGCTTCTTAGCTTGGTTACCTCAAAGTTTGATAAGAAGATGATGAGTGTGCTTTTCCAGTTCTTTGATTCGGTGCATCATTGCTTCACTTTCCCGTATTATCATCTAGTTCCTACTATGGAAGAGTTTTCTCATTTATTGGGCATATCCATCCTTGAGAAAATGCCCTTCACAGGTTTGGAAGAGACTCCTAGGCCAGAAGACATTGCTGCAGCTCTACATTTGAAACGGGCTGATGCAGTATCTAATTGGGAGACACGAAGCGGGGTTGAAGGTTTCTTAGCCAAGTTTTTGATAGATCAAGCTCAATTATTCTGGGATAACTTGGATTTCCAGGCATTCGAAGACGTCTTAGCTCTCCTTATATATGGTTTGGTTCTCTTCCCGAATCCAGATTCCTTTGTGAATGTGAATGCAGTTAAGATCTTCTTGTCTCGCAATCCTGTGCCTACTCTATTGGGTGATATCTTGCATGCCCTCTACACTCGTACTGTGCGAAGAAGAGGGACCCTCATGTGTTGCATGCCACTGTTAGCGAGGTGGTTTATTTCGCACCTCCCCAAGTCCGTGTTGAAGAATGAAGAGGGTTTGGGATGGTCTCACAGGTTGATGTCCCTTGCCCATGCAGACATTCTTTGGAGTTCCAAGGCTATGGAAACCATTACTATCATTGATCGTTATGGGGGATACCCTAATGTCCCGCTGCTCGGAATCAGAGGGGGTATAACCTACAATCCCTGTTTGGCTTTGAGACAATTCGGTCGGGCTCGGAGAGAGGGTCCTCATGAGCTACTTCTTACAGACATTGCCTTTGACTACAAGGAAGACGTTGACGAGCATCGCCGAAGGTTTATACAAGCCTGGGGCATGGTGAACAGATCTGACCCTCAAGAGCTAGGACCAAGGACTTCTCTCCCTATGAAACCTTATCTCCAGTGGGTCCGGGCTCATGCTCAGAAGCTTGGGATGCCTTATAAAGTTGTGTTGCCAGTAATTGTGGAGCCTACCAATGAAGAGGGCGTTCCTTATACAGTCCTTTATCCCTACATGCCCACTGATCTTGGGAATTGAAGAGATCCTGGATTCAGTTGAAAGAGGAGAGGGATACCTACCGAGAGAAGTACCATGAGCAAGAAAGGAAGATCTTGAAGCTCACCAGGAAACTCGAGAATGAAAGAACGATCAATGACTACGTCAGCACCAAGGGGAAGCGTTCATGGGATTTCTGATTTTGTTTTTTCTAGTTTAGATTTGTTTTTCATTTACTTCTTTATAAACTCCTTAAGGGCATTGTTGAACCTTTTTACAAGTTTAATCTAATAAAGTTTGTTCATTTCTTGTTTTGCAAATTTAAATCTCCCAAAGTCTTTGAAATCATTACATACGCATCCCATTATCATGCACATCATTACAGGTACCATTATAGGTTTCTCATCTTCTTCGCTATTTATTTCAGCAGTTATGTCTTCTGATCAAGCAATCAAAGATCTTCAGGCACAAAATGCCCAATTCCAAGAGATGTTTTTGAGCTTGGCTAAAGGGCAAGAGGATCTGAAAGCTCTCATCCTGAAGGAGAAAGAAAAAGAGAAGAAGAAGAAGAAGAAGGTTGTTCTTTTTAGCATGGGTAAAAGGTTTGGGGATAGGCTGAAGCAACAAGTTGATTTGTCCCTTTCATCCAAGGAAGAGGAGAACCAAGAAGAAGAAAAGGGCCCCAGTCCTGTAGTTTCTGATAATGATACAGATTATGATGAAGAACAGTATCCTACTGCTGAAGATAGGTACAAACAACTTGAAGACCGTTTAAGTGCTATGGAGATTCAGAGGGTCCCTGGTCTGGATTTCTGAGAGCTGGGATTAGTATCAGGAGTGGTGATCCCTCATAAGTTCAAAGCTCCGGTTTTTGCTAAGTACGATGGAGTATCCTGTCCTAAACTCCATCTCCGCTCGTATGTCCGGAAAATTCAACCCCACACCGCTGACAAAAGTCTGTGGGTACATTTCTTTTAAGATAGTCTGTCAGGGACTCAGCTTGAATGGTTTTATCAATTGGAGGGAGCTAATGTCTGAAATTGGGAGGACCTTGCCGCTGCTTTTTACAAGAAGTATCAATATAATGCCGACCTTGCTCCCACTCGTACTCAGCTTCAGGGTATGTCGATGGGTGCAAGTGAAGGTTTTAAGAACTATGCTCAAAAGTGGAGAGATTTGGCTGGAAGAGTCCAACCCCCTTTGTCTGACAGGGAGTTGGTTGATATGTTTCTAGGGACGTTGTCTGGTCCATTTTTCAATCATCTGATTGGCAGTTCGTTATTTGGGTTTACTGAATTGATTTTGACTGGGGAAAGAGTAGAAGCTGGTATCCGAAGTGGTAAGATACAGAAAGGTACTTCATCAAGTGAAGAAAAGAAGCCTTTCACCGGTAAGAGAGAAGCTAGTGTAGTCTACGGCCTGAGGGGCCAAAGCAGACCTAAACACCGTCAAGCAGTAAATGTGGTGGTGATATCAAGATCCACTGTTGCCCCACAGCGCAACAATCAACAAATAATGGAGAGACCGCAGAGACAGTACACTCGGCTTAATATGACCTTGTCTCAAATTCTACCACAATTATTGAAGACCAACCTGATAACTCTGAGGGAAGCCTCGAAGAATCCTAGCACCACATCTCCGCTATACATTCTGAACGCCCGTTGCGCCTATCACTCCGATAGCCCAGGTCATGATACGAACAACTGTTGGGCCTTGAAGAATAAGGTGTAAGATTTGATCGAAGCTAAAGAAATTAAGTTTGACGCTCCGGAGAAGCCCAACGTCATGACTGCTCCTATGCCCAAACATGGTCATGGAGTAAATGTTGTGGACGATGATTTATGTGTGACCTCCATGGAAGAAATTTCTACTCCTTTGATGACAGTTAAGAAGAATCTATTGTTGGCTGGTTTATTTCTGGGTTGTGGTGAAGGTTGCCACCAATGTTCAATCCTGCGTGCTGGTTGCCACTTTTTGAAATCAGGTGTTCAGCGCCTGATGGATAACAAAAAGATCCTGTTAGAGAAGATTATGATTCCGTTAGTTCCGATTTAAGATGTTTCCATCATAACCATTTCCGCCAATCCTTCCAAGGCTTCCTCGAGAAAGCCTGTTAGGATTACATCTGTTCCTAGAATCGCTCCGTTAGTCATTACTATCCCGGGTCCTATCCCATACACTTCGGATAAGGCTGTCCCGTGGCACTATGGGGCAGATGTGTATTACCATGAAGTAAAGCAAGACTTGAAGATTGAAGAAGCTGATGCTGATGTCAGTAATATTGTCGGGGCTAGCAAGGTCACCAGAAGTGGAAGACTCTTCTCTCCTGAGATTTCCCCTCCGACTGTTCACAAACCTGTTGTCATTCCATCTGCTAGTACATCAACTACTGTCCCAATACCTATTCCAGTCATCACCCCTGTCGCCGAGCCATCTGGCACTCGGGGCAAAGAAATCATAGGTGAGCCTGCCCGGATGGAGGCACCTAAGAAGATCATTGTAGAAACATCTAAGCAGGAGATAGAGGAAATTATGAAGATTATCAAGAAAAGTGACTACAACGTAGTCGAGTAGTTGGGGCAGAGCCTGTCAAAAATCTCCATGTTGTCCTTGATATTATATTCTGAAGCCCATGCAAAGGCTTTAAATGCTTTCCTCAAAACTACGCATGTGCCGCAAGAGACTTCAGCTGATCAATTCAAAGATTGCATAGCTAGCTTGACTGCCGACAATGGGTTGGGTTTCTCAGACGCAGATCTGAATGCTAAAGGAAGAAATCATAATGACGCTCTGCACGTCTCGATCGAGTGCAGGGGCACTACCATGGCCCATGTACTAGTGGATACCGGGTCCTCCTTGAATGTTTTTCCAAAGAAAGCATTAGACTGTCTGAACTGTGAAGGTTTGATTTTGTAGCCGAGTAATATTGTGGTCAGGGCTTTCGACGGGTCAAAAAGGATGGTGCACGGGGAGGTGGATGTCCCTGTTAAAGTTGTCTCTCAGACTTTTGCATCTACTTTCTATGTGATGGATATCCGACCATCATATTTTTGCTTGATGGGTCGCCTGTGGATTCATAAGGATGGGGCAGTGACTTCAACGCTCCATCAAATGTTGAAATATCCAGTAAAGGGGAAGATTGTTACGGTACAAAGAGAAGAGGAGTACATGGTGAGTCATCTTAACTCCTTTCGTTATATGGAGATGGATGGGGAGTTCATCGAAACCCCTTGTCAGAACTTTGAAGAGGATCACCAGACTCTGGAATCGACTGAAGTTGCTACTGGTAAACCTCTGATGAAGATGGCTTCCCTCAAGGATACCAGGGCTGTAATCGAAAAAGGTGGGTGTGCAAATTGGGGTCAGCTCCCTAATTTCACACACAAGACTGGCAAGTTTGGTTTGGGCTTTACTACAGAGGCTCAAAGGGTTGTTCGGCGCGCACGAATTGGAAGACCTCCTCTGCACATCAGTAATCAGGGAGTGAATGCAATTGAGGATGATGAGTAAGAATCAGATATCGACAGATGGATCTACCCGACTACCAACGGTTGATTGAACAACTGGACGGCGAAGGACTTCGTGCCCGTTTATTTTATTACACAGTAATAGACTTTTGTTTTGAGATTTATAACAGACAGTTTAAAACTTTACGGCCTGGTGCCTTTCCCGAGGCACCTTGGCTTTGTTTGTGAGGGCTTATTATTTGTCATTTTCATATATCATCAATAAAGCATTGGACGTTTTCTTGCATTACAAATTTTACGCTCCTTGTTTTTATTTTCTATCTCACACTTTATCAAAACAGCTATTGTCTTACACACACTCACATATCATAATGCAGATCCACATCCACTCTGGATCCCATTGATCACGACTCTGCTATTCCCAGTTATGACTTCGAGAATCCGATCAACCAAGCCTGGGACGAAGGTGAGGATGATTGTGAAGTGCCTGGGGAACTTGCTAGGCTGTTACTGCAGGAAGAGAAGACCATACATCCTCATGAAGAGCCAGTGGAATCAGTAAATTTGGGTACATGGGAAGACATGAAAGAGGTCAAGATAGGTGCGAATCTGGAGCCTAGTGTCAAGCAACGATTGATACAGATGTTACGCGATTATGTTGAGATTTTCGCTTGGTCTTATGAAGATATGTCTGGTTTGGACACTGATATCGTGGTTCACCGCTTGCCAACCAAAGAAGATTTTCCTCCGGTAAAACAGAAGGTTCGTCGTATGCGCCCAGAGATGTCTGAGAAAATTAAAGCTGAGGTCATGAAACAGTTTGACACCGGATTTCTAGCTGTTACTTCTTACCCGCAGTGGGTTACCAACGTTGTTCCAGTACCCAAGAAGGATGGTAAGGTACGGATGTGTGTGGACTATAGAGATCTGAACAGGGCGAGCCCCAAGGATGATTTCCCACTTCCTCATATCGATGTTCTGGTCGATAACACCGCATAGCATAAGATCTTCTCCTTTATGGATGGTTTTTCTGGTTACAATCAGATTAAGATGGCTCCCGAAGACATGGAGAAGACAACTCTCGTTACACATTGGGGCACATTTTGCTATAAGGTCATGTCGTTCGGGTTGAAGAATGCTGGGGCAACGTACCAACGCGCCATGGTTGCTTTGTTCCACGACATGATTCACCATGAGATTGAGTTTTATGTTGATGACATGATCGCAAGGTCCCAGACTGAAGAAGAACACCTTGACCATCTCCAGAAACTGTTCGACAGGTTGAAGATGTACAAACTAAGGTTAAACCCGAACAAGTGCACTTTCGGGGTGAGGTCTGGTAAACTGCTGAGTTTTGTCGTTAGTGATAAAGGTATTCAAGTGGATCCTGCAAAGGTGAAGGTTATACAGGAGATGCCAGCTCCCCGAACGGAAAAAGAAGTCAGAGGCTTTTTGGGACGTCTGAACTACATTGCCCGATTCATCTCACATTTGACTGCTACTTGTGAGCCAATCTTCAAGCTGCTGAAGAAAGATCAAGTGGTAAAATGGAATGATGAATGTCAGGCCGCTTTCGAAAGGATCAAAGAATATCTCCAAGAGCCATCTATTCGGATGCCTCCAGTTGAAGGGAGACCTTTGATCTTATACTTGACATCACTCGACAATTCAATGGGGTGTGTGCTGGGGCGGCATGACAAGTCTGGCCAAAAAGAGCATGCTATTTACTACCTTAGCAAAAAGTTTACCGACTGTGAGACCCGATACTCACTGCTTGAGAAAACTTGTTGCGCTTTGGCATGGGCTGCTCGCCGGCTGAGACAGTATATGTTGACTCACACTACCCTATTGATATCAAAGATGGATCCAATCAAGTATATCTTCGAAAAGCCTGCTTTGTCCGTAAGAATAGAAAGATGGCATATGATCTTAACTGAGTATGACATCCAATACATAACCCAAAAGTCAATCAAGGGGAGTGTATTGGCAGATCATTTGGCACATCAGGCCGTGGATGATTACCAATCAATGAATTTCGAGTTCCCGGATGAGAACATCATGTTGGTGACCGACTGTGAAGAACCTGGACCGGATGAAGGACCCGAGGAGGGATCCCGATGGTCTATGTATTTTGACGAAGCTTCAAACGCGTTTGGTAATGGCATTGGTGCCGTGATTATATCTCCTGAAGGCTGTCATACTCCGTTCACCGCCCGATTATGTTTTAACTGCACCAACAATATGGCAGAGTATGAAGCGTGCATCATGGGTCTTCGAGCAGCTATTGACCTAAGAATTAAGTTCTTGAGTGTATTCGGAGACTCCGCTCTAGTGATCAGTTAGATCAAAGGCGAGTGGGATACGAAGCACCCAAATCTTATTCCTTACAAGGAGTATGTACTGATGTTGCTCCCACATTTTGAAGAGATAACCTTTGAACATTTCCCCAGAGAGGAGAATCAGTTAGCGGAAACGCTAGCTACCATGTCTTCTATGTTCAAGGTCAGGTGGGACAACGAGGCTCCCTATATCACCATCGAGAGGTTGGACGAACCCGCACACTGCTGTGATATTGAGACTGGAGAGGTAGCAGATAAACCCTGGTTTCACGAGGTAAAGAGGTATCTCGAGGCTCAAGAGTACCCCGAGGGTGCATCTGTTAATGATAAGAAGTTTCTAAGGAGATTCGCTGCGAAGTTCTTCATCAGCAACGACATTCTCTACAAGCTTAACCATTATTCAACCTTACTGCGATGTGTGGACAAAAGCGAGGCAGAAAGGATCATGGAAGAGTTGCATGAAGGTACTTTCAGAACTCATTCTAGTGGACATACCATGGCGAAGAAAATCCTACGGGCAGGTTATTATTGGTCTACTATGGAAGCCGATTGTTATCAGCATTCTCGAATCTGTCATAAGTGCCAAGTCTATGCTGATAAGGTGCATGTACCTCCAGTTCCTCTGAATGTTTTGACAGCTCCTTGGCCCTTTTCAATGTGGGTCATCGACATGATTGGCGAGATCAGACCTACTGCGTCCAACGGGCATCATTTCATCCTGGTAGCAATTGATTATTTCACGAAGTGGGTCGAGGCAGCTTCCTTTGCTACAGTAACCAAGAACGTCGTGACGCGGTTTATCCAACATAATTTGATTTTTCGATATGGTGTACCGGAGAGAATCATTACGGGCAATGGTACAAATCTAAATAATACAATGATCACCGAGCTCTACAAACAGTTTAAGATATATCATCATAACTCTTCTCCCTACCGGCCGAAGATGAATGGGGTTGTTGAAGCAGCTAATAAGAACATCAAGAAGATTGTGCAGAAGCTGACGATGACATACATAGACTGGCACGAGATGTTACCATTCGCTCTTCATGGGTACCGTACCTCATCACAGACATCGACAGGGGCAACACCCTATTCTTTGGTGTATGGCATGGAAGCAGTCCTACCCATTGAGGTCTAGATACCTTCTCTCCGGATTATGAAAGATACAGGTTTGAGCAAGGATGACTGGATCCAGACCCGACTTGATCAGCTGAGTTTAATCGACGAGAAGAGACTTACTGCTATTTGTCATGGTCAGACATATCAAAAGCGAACGATCAAGGCATTTAACAAGAAAGTTAGACGACAAGAGTATCAAGTTGGGGATCTGGTGATCAAACGCATCATACTGCCACAAGGTGATCCCAGGGGAAAATGGACCCCTACGTACGAGGGGCCATATATGGTTAAGATCATTTTCTCGGGAGGAGCTATGATTCTAACCACCATGGATGGTGATGACCTTCCTCACCCTGTCAATGCAAACATAGTGAAAAAATACTACGCATAATCAAAGACCCGCTAGGTCGACTGGCCTAGGAAAAAATAAGGGCTTCCCGGCGAACCAAAAGGGTTCGGGCAAAAGTAAGGGATGAAAATGAAAAAAACTGTACACCCGGCAAGTCGAAAACCTGAAAAGGCGGCTTGGGCAAAAAAGGGTATCCCGGTGGACTGAAAACCCGAAAGGGCGGTCCAAGAAAAAATTAGGGATCAAAGCATAACACTATGTCTCATTGGATCATCTCGCAACCAGACTTCGGTATCGACTATCAAGCTCGGACGACACCGATCAATCTGATCTACCTTCAACCAAGTAGCAAAGTGATGAGACGCTCGAAGATATAAGGGCAATAGCAGAGTTGGAACCCAGTGGGATTGTTTCACATAGCTGTTTTTCTTTCTTTTACACAAATTGTATAAATTCTGTTCGTTCGGCGGCGTTCTCTTACTAGGACGTCAGCCTCTTGTACAAAACGCCTATTACAGGCCAACTTCAAAAATCAATACAATTCATTTTCACAAAGAAATTTCAAATTGTTTTTCTTTTTCTGTTTTGTTTTACAAGAACGTCCAATGATTCATTTTTGATATATTCATTTGACAATAATTGTTGCCCATAAATATTTACATGCGAAACAAAAGACAATTACTTGTGATTCCAGGAACAGGGGGAAAGAAGAAATGTCCAAACCTTACAGTTGCTCTATCCACCAGGTACAGGGATAGACCCAGCTGGAGAATATGACTAAAATGCGTACACTCCCCACAGAGTAAGAAATACCCAAAGACAGTGGTGTTAATTCTCCCCAAGCAGAGTTCATATATCACCAACAATGGAAGACCATCCCCAGTGGAGTTTATTTCTTCCACAAGTAGAAACTCAATCCCCAACAGGGTTCATTATCGCCAGCAACGGTAATTCATCCCCAGCCGAGGTTATTTCTCCAAATCAGCAGACCTTCTGATAGAGTATCTCTTCCCCACAGAGTCATTCTCTCGCCAGTTTATTCTCCAACAGAGTTATTCTCCCGCCAATTTATTCTCAAATCATCTTTAGCGAGAACGAAGAATTCGACTCTTTGCACTCTCCAGCAGCAGTCCGGGATTTATTTTCCCCAGCTAGAAAACATCACGAGAACATTACATATCCATACATCATGGCATACGCATACGCATCATACAGCACAATCTCATTTATTTTGAGAGCATCATTACTCAATACATTTCATACATCATGACATTACATACAACTAACTCTTTACCTTTCAGGTAAAGATACACACAAATTATCACGAGTTTCTCCGATTCAGTCAAACCGATGCTAAGATTTCTATTCCAATTCAAGCTATGAAGCCCGAATCCGACCGGATAATATCTTGATTTCTCTATCATACTGCGAAGCCCGGAGAACGACCAGATAACAGTACCAAAAATACCGCGAAGCCTGGAATCGACCAGATAGTGGTTTATCTTAAATTCAAGCTATGAATCCCAGAAGTCGACCGGAAAATAATTGAATCCCCAGCAAGTTACTGTGAAGCCTGGATTACGACCATATAGCAGTACAAGACACCATGAAGCCTGGAAGCGACCAGATAGTGGTATGTCATAAACACAAGCCGTGAAGCCCGGAAATCAACCGGATAACAGCCCAGCAAATTATTGTGAAGCCTGAATTACGACCAGATAGCAATACAAGGTACCATGAAGCCTGGAATCGACCAGATAATGGTATAAGACGTTGTGAAGTCTGGATTACGACCAAATAACAACAAAGAATACTACGAAGCCTGGAGTCGACCAGATAGTGGTATATATTTAATACAAGTTATGAAGCCCGGATTCGACCGGATAATGTCTTGATTTCTCCAAACACCATGAAGCCTGGACTCGACCAGATAATGGTATAGGACACCGTGAAGCCTGGATTACGACCAGATAGCGGCAAAAAACACTGAAGCCTGGGATACAACCAGATAACAGTATAAGGTACTGCGAAGCTCGGAATTCAACCGAATAACAGTTTACCCGGCCAATTACTAAGAAGCCTGAAGTCGACCGGATATTAGTATGCCTTACACTCAAGTTGAAGCCCGGATACGACCGGATAACAATTTAATTCCTTCTGAAGCCTGGAGCACGACCAGATAAGAAGTGAGAAAGTTGCGAAGCCTAGATTACGACTGGATAGCACGCTTAATCTCATCCCCTAGTAAGTCGCTGTGAAGCCTGGAGCACGACCAGATAGCATCCAGTCTTATTTTCCTCAAGCAAATCACTGTGAAGCCTGGAGCACGACCAGATAGCGGTTCATTTGCTCCTCTCCCACCAAGAGATGGTTCCCCAGTAGAATAACGGACGACCGAAGCTCCTAAAATTCAACTTTTACCAAAACAGAGACCAGCATTCCCCAACGAAGTCCTCCTCAACAACAGGTATACCGGCTCTCGCAAAGGAATCTCTTATGCGATCGACACTCCTTCAAATGGCATCATTAAGCCCATCCCCCATTATCAATCTCCAAATGGTATCCATAAGCCCATTCCCGACATCACAAGACGAGTACCACTTCATGCGAGTGCAAATTTCTTGGCACTCTAGTGTTCAATCATCTTCCACCCTCGGATCATGAAAGGCAGACAAGCCAATCTACATCCTTAGGTTTAAGAAGATTGAACAGGGGCAGTTGTTGTACCCCAAAATTTTCCCTTCCATATTTCTCAACACATTTCAAGTGAGGTCCTCAAATTTCTCAAGGAAGTCCAAGGATTGACCAGACAAGCTCTCTCCTAAGGTAGTCTACCTCAAATTAGGGTTTCAGTTTGCATCAAGGTACTTGAGCCCAAAGGATCCCAAATTCTCACCATCCTAATATGTTCTCGAGATCATCCATGTCAAGTTTCAAGCCTTGTAGAGAAAATTTGCTCAGTCAATTGCTCAAAGGCCTAAAAAACGACTGTGTTATGGCAAAAGTCAATTGTGGCCCACATACAGACAAACTTCAAGATATGTTGTCATCGTCTAACAAGTGGCATCAAGAGCCCGGTTCATTCCGGCTTCGACACTTTTTAGAAAATGGCTTACGAACCTAAAGGGGATTATAAAAGAGCCCCTATTTTCACGGGAGAAAATTATAGTTATTGGAAAGCTTGTATGAAAATTCATGTCAACTCATATAACAAAGGTGTTTGGGAAGTCATTTAAAATGGTCCAACACCAGTGACATATGTTGTTGATGGTACAACCGTACCAAAGCCGAAAAACTTATGGAATGAGAATGATAATAAGTGGTCTTATGATTGGAAGGCTAAGAACATCATCATATCCGCTCTTGGTGTTGATGAGTTTTATCGCATTTTCCATTGTCAAATCGCTAAAGCTCTGTGGGATGTTATACAAGTTACCTATGAGGGAACTAATGAGATTAAACAAGCTAGAATTAATACACTTAATCAAGAGTTTGAACTCTTTCACATGAAGCAATGGGAAATCATTACTCAAATGCAAAAGAGATTCTCACATCTTATTAATTGTTTAAATTTTCTAGGCAATCCTATTTCCAATGCTATTTCTACTAACAAGGTATTGAGATGTCTTACTAGAAATTGGCACCAAAGGTCACTGCGATCAAGGAAGCTAATAATCTTGCAACACTTGATCTCAGTGCTTTGTTTGGAAAGTTAGAAGAACATGAGAAAAACTGAATGGCTTGGATAAACATGAAAAGAAGCTTGGGAAAAAGAAAAAGGAAAAAGGGGTTGTTGAGGAGTAAGTATTGAAGTCTAAAGCTCTCAAAGCTTCAAGTTTAAAGTCCTCAAGGAATGAGCCTACTAATGATAATGACTCTAATAATGAAGAAAACTCGGATGATGAAGAAATGGGATTATTTGCAAAGAGATACAATCGATACATTCGGAAAAATGGTGTCAAACACTCCGATTATAATCTTGAAAATTTTAGAAGACAATCTTCTCCCTCTAAAGATGAAGACAACAAAAAGTACAAGTCAAAGGGTATTTGTTACGAATACGGAAAAATGGGTCATTATAAACCTGAAAAAAAGAGTTGGGTACCTACCACTTTTGTTTAACTCACTCTCAAGGACCCAAAGAGAATTGGGTACCTACCACTTTTGTTTGTTTCTTGTAGGATGACTGTCTTGATGCTATGACGGGAAAATAAATTCTCGATAGTGGATGTTCAAGACATGTGACGGGAGATATATCTCTCTTCTTCGACTTTGTGGCAAAGAAGAAAGGTTTTGTATCCTACGATGATCACAACAAAGGTGCAATACTAGGAAAAGGTAGTATAGGTAATCCCTCAACTATTACTATCTCAAATGTTATGTTAGTTAAAGGTCTTAGACATAATCTTCTTAGTATTAGTCAATTGTGTGATAACGGTTACAAGGTAACTTTTGCCAAAGATTGTTGCTTAATTGAACATAGTGAAAAGAAAGATTATATTTTTAAGGGTTTGAGGGTTAGTAATATCTATATTCTTGACTTAAGAGAAATTTCCTTAAATAATTCCCAATGCCTTATTACCTTGAGTGAAGACTCTTGGCTATGGCATAGACGTTTGGCTCACGTCAACTTTGATCTACTTAATAAAATAGTTAAAAAATATTTAGTAATTGGTCTACCAAAAATGAATTTTTTAAAAGACCATCTATGCAATGCATGTTAAAAGCGTAAGCAAACAAGAGTCTCTTTTACATAAAAGAATGTTGTTTCAATATCGAGACCACTTGAGCTCATTCACATGGAATTGTTTGGTCTCTCACAAACTAAAAGCATAGGTGTAAATTATTATGGTCTTGTAATTGTAGTCAATTGCTCAAGATTTTGTTGGACTATTTTCTTATGTAGAAAAGATGAAACGTTCTCGGCTTTCACACGTTTTGCCAAGTTAGCTCAAAAAAAATTAAATTAAAAAATTATTTCCATTCGAAATGATCATGTAGGTGAGTTTGAAAATCATATTTTTGAAGAATATTGTGATAAATTTGGAATTGAGCATAACTTTTTAGCTCCTAGAACTCCACAATAAAATGGTGTTGTCGAGCGTAAAAACCGTGTTTTAGCAGAATTGGCAAGAACAATACTCAGTGATTGTTGTCTACCAAAAATTTTTTGGGCCGATGCTGTTAGCACGACATGTTATGTCTTGAATAAGATACTTATCTGTCCTATTCTTGACAAAACTCCCTATGAACTTTTAAAAGGTAGAAAACCAAATTTGTCTCATCTTCATGTCTTTGGATGTAAATGTTTTGTTTTAAATAATACTAAAGATAATCTTGATAAATTTGATGCGAAAGCCGATGGAGGTATTTTTATTGGATATTCTAAATCTAACAAAGCATATAGAGTTTATAATAAAATATTACTTATTATTGAGGAGTCGGTCCATGTTACTTTTGATGAGACTTTCCCAAATAGTGTTGGGAAAGATAGTTCTTTTCACGGTGTAGGTGAATCTACAAAAGACATACTCAAAGACACTTACAAAGGAGTTGATCAACCTAAATCGGTATAAATTGAGAAGGAAGAAGATGACAACCAAAAAAATAAGGATGATGAAATTCATGAAGAAAATTATGGTCTTCAATTGGAGCGGAGAACCTCAAAGGTTCATCCAATTAACAACATTATTGGTGATATCACCAAAGGGGTAACTACTCGCTCTAAGATAAGTAATTTTTGTTATCATGATGCATATGTATCACAAGTTGAACCTAAAAATGCTAAAGACGCCTTACTTGATGAGCATTGGCTTATAGAAATGCAAGAAGAATTGAATCAATTAGAAAGAAATGACATTTGGGAACTTGTTCATCATCCACAAAATCATCAAATTATAGGCACTTGATGGGTATTTAGGAATAAACTCGATGAACATGGTGTGATAACAAGAAATAAAACCCATATTATGGCTCAAGGTTTTAATCAAGAGGAGGGCGTTGATTATGAGGAGACTTATGCTCTGGTTGCCCGACTTGAGGCTATACGCCTTTTATTAGCTTATGCATGTTCAAAGAACTTCAAATTATATCAAATGGACGTAAAAAGTGTGTTCCTTAACGGGTACATAAGTGAAGAAGTGTATGTCGCTCAACCTCCCGGTTTTGAAAATGATGAGTTTCCTATTCATGTGTTTAAACTAAAATGTGCATTGTATAGTCTTAAACAAGTCCCTGAAGATGTGAAAAACACAAGAAGGGGGGTTGAATTGTAAAACTTAAATCAAATGTGCAGACAACACTGTATTTTTATCCTGGTTCGTTTGATCTCAAACTACTCCAGTCCACCCGTCAAGGTGATTTCGCCTCTCTCCAACGAGGTCTTAATCCACTATATTCAAAGGGATACAACAACTACTTTAACAACTGTTAAAGCCTTCTTGAGTATAACCACAAACCGGTTTATCTTAAGGAAATCTCTTTACAAATAATTGAACAATAATGTGTTTGGTGTTTTCTAATAAAACAGTATACCACAACTGTGATAATACACAAATTTAAGCTTAGAATGAAACTGGATTGCTAATGCGTTTGAATAAGCGTGGTTTGAAAGCTTAGCAAATTGTATGAGTGCGTGCGCGTAGATTATTAGCCTTTTCTTTTCTCACACAGACTTGTTTATATAGCCAAGGCAAAGATACGTTGTCGTCCATAAATCACTTTCAATGATAATAACGTTCTTTCCTTTTTGAGAAGATCTTGTCTTGGATAAAGCCGTTGGTAATTAATCTGTCTTGAATGCTTAGTAACGCTTCAGAGTCTTCTTTATGATAATCAGAGTGTTCTTTGCTTTAATTGGATGATGACGCTTCTGAGTGCTGGTGACTTGGTAACGATCTTTGATTAGAGTCAGAGTATTTTATGCGCAGATTCTGGTCATCAGGCTTCAGCGTATAATCTGGTAACTTCAGCGTGTAGCACATGTTATTGATCTTCTGATGCTGACATATCTTCTGATGCTGATGTTGATACTGATCTTCTGATGCTGATTCCATCAGAACTTCTGTAAATACACAACATAATTTTAAGTAGCATATATGTCTTATATAAATCTTACAATTTATTTATTCTTGTATTTTGTTATCATCAAAACTCTAATTTAGGGTTGTAGAATTAAACTATGTTCTAACAATCTCCCCCTTTTTGATGATGACAAAAACCAGATTTTTTTCAATTAAAAATAAAGAATGAAAGGTATCAGAGATTAAAAAATAAAGAATAAAAGGTATCAGATTTAAGAAGAGAAAACTCCCCATGAGTTGATTACTTCCCTTTAATTCCATGAGTCTTTGAGCATCAGAACTTTACTGTACTTTACTGTATCTTTCGTCAGAATTTTGTACCTGTTCAAGCTTTTCAGAAGAAAGAAATTCAAATAGATCGGAATGTCAAAATGTTTGAGACTTATGTCTCAGTAATCCGTTATTGAAAAATATCATTCTTTCTCCCCATTTTTGTCAATTATCAAAAAGCACAAATAATCAGAGTCAAAAATAATCAGAGCTAAAAATGAATTTATATTAAAAACAGAAGCAATGATAAGTTCAGAACATGTAAAAATATTACAGATAAACAAGTTATAAAAACAACAAGAAAATATCTAAGAAGGAGGAGGAAGTTGTGTGAACAAAGCCTCCAACATACTCTTGATTTGGGTGTTGATTTCCTGTTGCTGAGTTAACATGTTCGCTATTGTATCAATTTTGGTGTCCTGCTTATCCATTCTTTCATTCATCAGCAAATCAGATCTTTTCAAGTCTTCAAGAGTCTGCCTGTCAAGGGAGGAAGCTTGAGGATCTTTAGAAACAGGATGCTTCTCAGAGCTTTCAACAATATCTTCTTCTTGACCCAAGTCTTCAGCTGGAATTATCTGTTCTTCTGACTCTGGTTGACGATTTTCAGACCAAGGAGCATTGTCCAGCGGGAGAACTTCTTACTTAAGCAGCTTGCTCAGAACTGGACCTTCAATTTCTTTCAGCAGATTGCTGAAGTTCTGTTGAGCTTGTCCGTAGCTCTGTTCTTGCAACTTAAAGGTTTCAGAGCATATCCATCTTCTGAACTTTATCCATAGGTAGTCTGATGCAGCAGGATCAACCAGTTCCAAACTTGCTTGTTTCAGAGAAGTGATCCACTTCTGTACTTCTGTTTCAAAGTTCAATATGCTGGAACCAACATCTGGATGTTTTTGTTTTGGGATAGCAGTTTTGTTGGTTATTGCAGCAAGGCGTTCAAGGAATGTTAAATCAATGACAGTCTTGTTGTGGTCATCTGAATTGTCTTTTGGTGAGGGAGTGGGAGAGTCAGGAATTATGATTGGACTTGATGGGGAATTTGGTGGAGTTAATTCTGGTGACGAGAAAAGTTGAGGAATATTCAAAATGGTACCAAGGGGCAAACGAATGGCCAGAGGTACTGGTTCAGGGGATTCAGAGGGTTGAGCCTCAGAGGTTTGAATCTCAGGTTGTGGAGAAGGTGGATTAATTTCTGGTTGAGGAGATGAAGGTAGTGGGATTTCTGGTTTTGGAGAGAGTGGAATTTCTGATTGTGGTGAGATGGGAATTTCTGGTTGAGGTGAGATAGGAATTTCTGGTTGTGGTTCTGTGGTAGTTTCAGGATTTGGATTTTCTGGAGTGGGAGCAGAAGTATGTTGGTCTATATCAGAAAGAACTTTTTCAAGTTCTTGTTGGGTTTCAACAATATTTGGATTTTGAGGTTGGGAGCGAGATCTTCTAAGAGTTAATGATTCAGAAGGGTCAAAGTCAAGATCAAAATCATCAAAAGTTTGTGGTGTTTGGTTTTCAGATTGAGTGGGTATTGGGATAGATGTTGATACAGCAGTTGAATCTAAAACAGTTACAGAAGAAATATTACCTCTCTTATTAGGAGTCTGCTGAGATGATCCTTCTGCTACAGCTTTTATTTTCTTTGTCTTCTTCAGAACAACCTCTGGAGCCTTCTGCTGAAGATCTTGAATATTCAGATTTGGTGTTGTACCATCAGCCTTGCAAGCATGCAGATATCTCAGAATTATATCTGGTTTAGAGTCAATCTCTGAGAACAGAGGAAAGTCATCCAGAGGGACTCTTCTGCTAGAGATTGCAGCAAAAGGAGTGACGTTGGGTTCCTTCTTAATGTTCTCAATCAACTTTATTTTCTTCAGATTTTTGGCATTCAATTGTTTGCCAACAGTAGCTTCCAGAGAGTTGATTTCCTGAGCCTCTGTCAGATGATCAATCAGCTTATTCTCTGTCAGAATATCTGATATCAGTCTTCCTAAGGGTATCCAATCCCTTTTTGTACGTTCCTCTTCTCTAGTTTCCTTAACACTTGTTCTGAGATGGTTGAACAGAAGATGAGCTAGATTTATCTTGACCTTCTGAGAGATGAAATAGATCAGAAACTGCTGATCAATATTAATGTAATCAGGAGAGCTGGTAGGCTTCCTGTGATTGATGCAGCCCAGAATGATCTTGGCCCAAATTCTGTGTTTGTCTTTCAAATCCCTTATCTTGCTGGAGGGAAGCCCCATAGTGAAGATTTCCCTTGCAATTAGGGCAGCATCAGCACACCTTTCTGCCATATCAATGCAACGAACACCACCACCACTGTACCCTATTAAACGTGCAATGAGGTCTTCAGTGATAACAATCTTCTTCCCCATGATGTAAGACGTGACTTGATGATTTGAAGAAGAAGCGTGAATCCAAAATTCCTTTACCAGAATAGGAAATGTTGGACCCACCAGTCTGTCAAAATACTTTTCCCAGCCTTGAGCTTTAACCTCTTCAGATAGATCAAACCCATTCTCCTGAAGATTGTTGAAATCCACGATTAATTCTGACAGAACCTCTAGGTTTTTGATTGGAGTGAGAAGCGTTCTGTGGGGTTCTTCATATTGTTCAGATGAAACAGTTTTCTGGGAACCTGAAGTAGGAATGCTGGAAGAAGCCATGTTCACACGAAGGTTTTTGTGAAAAATATTGAAAGGGTTTTTGAGAAAGTAAGAACGCTGAAATCAGTAAGTTTGAGAGAAAATGAAAGTGAAGGTAAAAGAGTGTTTATGGTGTGAAGTGTGTTTAAATAGATTTCTAAACAATTTTGAAAACATAAACGTCAAGAGAGAGAAATTAATAATGATTATTAGCATTTAATGATAGCTGATTTTAGGGGATTCAGAAAGATATTTGGAACGTGTGATACAGTGGGAGAACTGACTATGGTTTTACGTTTGTTTTCGTAAATGTTTCGGTTGAGCAAGAGTCGCCACCGACTTTTTATTTTATCCTAAGGAAAGGTTTAAAAAGCACAGCAAAAACCTTTGAGATTTTTCTTGGGTTCGGGGAGTAGATTATAGAAAGGGAAGGTATTAGCACCCTTTCTATCCATGGTTATCCATGGGCTCTTAGGTACTTGCTTAGATCAACTTGCCTTGGTTTTCAATTGTTTGAAATGGTGCTTTGTGTGTGCTTTTGAAAAGGTTTTGAAAAAGATGCCTTGTCTAGGCTACCCTTGTAACAATTCTTTACTCGAATGTTTTACAAAAGGTGTTTGTCTTTTTGAAAAGATGTTTCAAGGTTTTTTGAAAGTTTGTTTTGAAAGTGTTTGTGAAGTGTGGTTTGAAAATAGGCAAGTGTTTTCTTTTGCAAATTGACAAGTACTTAAGAGCTATCTAACCTAAAGTTCTCAAAGATTTATGCTATGTTTTAACCCTTTTAACAATTTTGTTCCACCATTGCATTTGGTGGACAATCTTGTGTTAGGAGATGAAAGGGACGGGCGCGGGTCATCGTTTAGACCATAATTGCAATAGGGTTAAATGTCTTTGGGCAATTTTTCTTTGAAAGGGACTTGATCATTTTAGGCAACTTTTCGAAAGCGTCATCGAGGGACTATGATCATTTGATTGTTTGTTTTTTTACCCAAAGAAACCTAACATGCAATATGGCCCAATTATTCGAAGGCAACAAGTGGAATACCCTAGGGGTCCAAGTGTGAGATGTGTTGTCCATTTTCATGCTTGATTATCTTGAAATTAGGTCAAACTACTTTGTTCTTTTTATTTGCATACAAAACCCTAATTCTAGCATGGTATATTTAGAAAGCGTTTAAAGTGCGAAAAGTAAAATTCCTACACTATTACAACACAATATGGGAAGGGGGGTACAAATGTTCAAATGGGGGGATTTTTTAGACAAGAAATTTAAACCTAGCTATTACATCAATTTTGGAATATTTACAAATAATTGATTGCATAAATTAAATGGAAAATACAATAAAGATGCAAAATGCAAAAAAGGGTTTTTATATGTATAAAAAAAGTATTATTTATGTTAAATAAATAAAATAAAATAAAAGTATTATTTTTGGAGTTTTTTATGTTTTAAGGGTAAAACCCTAATTTTTATTAAGTAAATATATATCTTATTTAATTTACACAAGTATTTATTTATTATGTACAAAAAAATAAAATAAAATGAAATATATTTATAAAAAGTATTTTTAATGTCAAATATTAATAAAATAAAAAAATATATGTATTTTGGTATTTTTGCCCTAAGTATATTAATATATATAAATATCTTTATTATTTACTAAATAAATATTATATACACAAAAATAACAATATTTAATATTTATAAAAAAAAGTATATTTTGTATAAAATATTTTCAAAAGAAAAATGAAACAAAAATCAGAAATAAAGTATATTTGCACTATTTTTCTAGTTTTCTAAATAATAGTATATATATATTATTTATGCACAAATGATTCCTATAAACAAATAAATGCTTAAAAATAGAAAAATGGTATAAAAAATGTTTTTTATGTTTTTAATATCATTAGGAAAAATAAATAAACCAAAATGAAAAAAGAAAAATCAAAAAATCAATAAAACACACAAATTGGGCTCAGGGGGTGTGAAATCAGAAATATGGTGTGAAAAGAAATTCAGAAGCAAGCCCAGCCCATGAAGCTTCTTCTTCAACTTCTGAACAAAAAATGTTCAAAAAACGCGCGCCTGAACCTCCATTCAAACATCTTGATTCCTTGATCTTTTGCACAAACTTCCAACATAAGAAATGTTAAGCATTGAATCACGATTTTAAATATATAAAGAACTCATCCTAACTCTCAGAAATGAGAGAGAATTTTGATAATCCCAAATCATGACCTAATTTTTCTGCCATATTCAAACCTTAAATTCTCACAGCTCAAGCAAAATAAATGAAAAGTAAAAGCATGTACAGATTCAGAGGCATGGGTAGAACACTTCTTATTCACAAACTTAGAGCTAATGATGCCTAGACTAAGAGTTAGAAGTTCAAGAAAATACATGTTCAGTTGAAGTTCTATCTGGCAATGGGGGAGCATTCAGAGCAAGATGATGATCTGTACAGCTTGCCTGAAGTGTGGTGATGCTATTCCAATGCTTACTTTGCTTTGAGACACCTTGAATCGAGCTATGGACCTCCAACTGTAAAACAAGAAAGTGAAAATGGTGGAAATGGTTAGAGGAATTACAGGTCGTGTTTTAGGTTTTGGTTAGCTTGCATTGATGCTAGGGAATGTGTTTGATGAGCTTTGGGCAAGAAATCATGCAAGGGATGAGAGTTGGCACTCAAACTGCAGTGAGAACTCTGTTTGAGCAGTTTGAGGGTGGTTCTGAGTTTGTGGAGGTATTGGAGGTATTGGAGTCGTGTGCTAGCTTAGTTAGGATGATTAGAAGGTGTACAAAATAATTGCTTAAGTGTTCTAATGCTGAGATGATAGTTGTGTTATGTTATGCCACTTTTCTTCACACTTAAGCAAGCAAAGCCAAGTTGATGTTCTAGGCAAGTAGAGGCCCCCTAATCATGCTGCAAAACCTCTCCTTAATCAGTGTGTTTTGCTCATAATCCTGTGCCAATTAGATTTCATCTGTACTTGTGGATTTGCAACTTTGACATAAAGCTTACTTTTGCAAAAATGGCTATTTCACTTTTTCCATAAATGGCTTAATTCAACATGTAATGCATAAACTCATGAAACAAAACCTTAGCACAATGAACATGAATTAAATTATTGAGTGTTGGATGGTTTAAGGGCCTGTAATCAAGTGGCATGCTAGTTTGAGAAATTTGCACAAGTTATGAACATGTACATGGCCATGAATCAAAGTGACTTTTGGCCATATTGCAAAATTCGATTCTCTCAAGTTATGAGGTTGTTTGATGAGTTCTTGGACAATTTGGAAAGCTTTGAATGTGTACTACAATCCATCTTTGAAATGCAAATTGAAATTCCAAGTTGAAGTGTATGGAAAATGGCCTTGAAGTTAGGTACAAAACCTTGCTAAAATAGGTTAAAATTTCACTAAGTTAAGAATGGTTTAGTACCCTTATTCCAAAAATTGTAACTTGAGATACAAGCCTCATTTGGGAAAACTTTGTGAATAAAAGTTGTAGATTATGCAACAAGCTACAACTTTCATGTTTTGACTTTTGTTTTAATCCAAATGAATCTTGGTGAGAAAGTGAGGCAAAGTTGGGAAAAAATTAGGGTTTTTCATAACTTAGAAAAATTCTAAGTTATGAAAAATTCTCATTTCTAACCCTAATTTGCATTTTTTGATTTCTTGGTGAACAAGTTTCATGATTTGGCATGTTTTGATGAAAAATGAATCTTGACTCTTGATTTTGACCAAAAAGTCAAAGTTTGACTTTTCAGTATACAGTCAAAATTGATCAATTGACTGGGAAATTCAACTGTCAATCTTGTGCATTTGGGATCTTTTGAACTTGTTGAGCATGTCAAGATAATTCCATGGGGTCCTTGAGTCCATATGTGAGCTTGGTTTTCCATTGGCTAGGTCAAACAGTCAAAAATTGCCTTTCTGCAGTCAAAACCCTAAAAATGACCATTTTGCCCTTTTGGTGATCTGATCAAATTTCTTGTGGAATTGTGATCCAAACTTGATCAAATGGTCCATGTGAGTTTATAAGGTTGATGTGGGTCAATTTTCATGAGGTTTGACTGTCAATTGGCCACAGTTGACTTTTCCCCCAATACAGCTGATTTCTAGGTCAACTGTCCAATTGACTGGGCAAAACTTGGAATCAAGACTTGAAACTTGATATGGATAAACTTGGGAGTCCAATATGAAGAAAGAAAGTCATCTTAGGCATTTTAGGTCAAAAAAATCTTTGTGCAAACACAAACCCTAATTTGGGTCAACAGTGCAAGGAGAAGTCTTGAGCAGATGAAACCCTAACTGGATCTTGATCTTCAAAGGTTTTGTGGTGAGAAATCAATGAGAAATGGGAGGGCAAATTTTGGGGTACAACAGTTGCCCCTGTTCAATCTTCTTGAATCCGAAGAGTTAGATTGGCAAGTTTTGCCTTTCGTGACTCGAGGGTAAAAGGAGATTGGACACTAGAGTGCCCTTAAATTTGCACTCGTCAAAGTAATGGATGCGGGAATGGGCTTAAAGATGCCATTTGGAGATGGGCTTAACGATGCCATCTGGAAGAGTGACGGACACTTGTCGGGGATGGGCTTAAAGATGCCATCTGGAAAGGAATATCAGGAAAGTGTCCATGCTTTGGACCATCTCTGAATTGGGGGTATGAATAAGCAATAGATTGACATCCGTTGTTAGGAGGAATCCGTAAACTGTTTTCAAAAGTTATATCTGGACAAGTTGATAGATTAACATCCGTTGTTGGGAAGAATCCATAAACTGTTTTCAGAAGTCTTGAGAAGAAACTGAACAAGCGATAGGTTAACATCCGTTACTTGGAGAACCCGTAAACTGTTTTCATGAATCTTGAAGTTGAATAAGCAATAGAGCAGCATCCGTTGTTGGGAAGCGTCCGTAAGCTGTTTTCAAAGGTTGCATCTGAACAAGTGATAGATTAACATCCGTTGTTGGGAAGAATCCACAGACTGTTTTCAGAAGTCTTGAGAAGAAACTGAACAAGTGATAGGTTAACATCCGTTACTTGGAGAACCCGTGAACTGTTTTCAGAAATCTTGGAGTTGAATAAGCAATAGAGCAGCATCCGTTGTTGGGAAGCGTCCGTAAACTGTTTTCAAAGGTTGCATCTGAACAAGTGATAGACTAACATCCGTTGTTGGGAAGAATCCATAAACTGTTTTCAGAAGTCTTGAGAAGAAACTGAACAAGTGATAGGTTAACATCCGTTACTTGGAGAACCCGTGAACTGTTTTCAGAAATCTTGAAGTTGAATAAGCAATAGAGCAGCATCCGTTGTTGGGAAGCGTCCGTAAACTGTTTTCAAAGGTTGCATCTGAACAAGTGATAGATTAACATCCGTTGTTGGGAAGAATCCATAAACTGTTTTCAGAAGTCTTGAGAAGAAACTGAACAAGTGATAGGTTAACATCCGTTACTTGGAGAACCCGTGAACTGTTTTCAGAAATCTTGAACTTAGAGGAAGGACCGGTGTAGGGTTCCCTGATGATGAGCCCGTGTAAAACTGCACCTGGATAAATCTGGAATAAGCATTAGAATGTTGCCGTGTCTGGGTCACATCCGAACTATTCCTGGAAAGAAACTCGGAGGGTAGTGATTCTAGTCTTTTAACTGATCTTACCTGAAAAGGTAAAGAGTTAGTTATATGCAATGTCACGATGCATGACGCAATGCATGTTATATGATATGAATGTAAATGGATGCGCATGTAAGCTGGAGAGCTGTCTTGCAAGGGATAGACGAATCCAAGATGGTTGAAGATAAGAGTATCTTGACTGCTGTCGGGAAGAATAATTCCTGGTTGTTGCTGGAGAAAAAGGAGCTTGGGTTGTATACCAATCTTTTAGGGAATTCCTGATGACTTCTACTGGGGAGCTCAAGATTTGCCCTCCTCAAAACCCTGTGGGGAGAAGGTTCATTAATCTGGCTTCGCTGGGTGTAGCGATAAAAAATGTAGCGGGGTAAATCGGAGATCGAATTATTGATTAATTCGTCTCACAAAAGCAAGAGTCGCCAATTCTGTAGCGATAAAAAATGTAGCGGGGTAAATCGGAGATCGAATTATTGATTAATTCGTCTCACAAAAGCAAGAGTCGCCACCGCGCTTTATTGTTTCCAAAGGAAAAGGGAAAAGGGCGAAATAAAACCCTAAATATGCAATGTAAATAAAAAATACAAATACAAAGCGTTTTTGAAAAGAGATCGAGAGTTCGGGGGTTGGTTATACAATGGGAAGGTATTAGCACCCACTGTATCTATAGTACTCTATAGGAACCTTTTGAAATATCTGTTTTATTTAAAATTGATCGCTTGATTGAAAATAAATCGTTTTGGCCGAAAAAGGGATACGGACGGTTTTTTGAAAATGCGACGACCTAATGTCGAAGTTTTGGCTTAAAAGGTGTGAGTTTTGGAGAAATCGGATATTTGGAAAAATTATCCTAAGTTTCAATGAAATGAGGGTACTCGCTCGATCGTTTTTTGAGGACATGAAGTCAACAAAAAATTAGACTATTCCCTTTGGATTAACGCAAACCGAATAATCAAGTAAATGCGAGATATTGAAACAGGAAATTGTAAGATAAATGATATACAACAAATTAGATAAGAGACTGAGCGTGAACATGCATTTTTGATTTTTTGTTTAATATATGAAGAGAAAAATATTTTTAATTGGTTACGCATTTTAACATAGATAAAAAGTGACGAGAATTAATAGAAATGTTTTTAATGTTTTTATATATTTCTATTTTTTATGTTTTTATTAATAACACAGAGTAGTATTTAAGAGTTATTAAACAATTAGATTAAATCTTTAAACTCTTAATTTAAATCTAGTTAAAAAACTAAAATTAATAGATTAATCCTAAAGTTTAAACTAATAAAATAAAAAAGTCAAGTTATTAAAATTTGTTTAATTATGTGTTTATTTCTAGGAAACTAATTAGTTTAAATTAAATAAATTACCTAAGAAAATGAATAAAATCTAACTAAAGAACATATAAGATGGAGTGAATGGCAATGAGAGTGGGCTTAAGCTGAAAAAGAAAATGGGCTTAGTTAAAAAAGGAAATTGAGATGGGTGAGGGAAATGGAGCGGGTCGGGTCGTGGTAGGGCCCAGGAAGAGAAACACAAAGCTTGTAACAAGAAAACCTAGGGAAACCGAAGGCACCAAGGCCGCCGCCGCTGGATCCCTCTTCTCCCTCCTTGTCTTGGTGGCCCGAAGTTCTGTTGTAGCGCAAAATTTCCTCTTTCTCTTTGCCCTGATGGTCTGAAGTTCTGTTGTAGCGCATAAAGACAAGAGAGAAATTGACGTTGATCTGAATGTACGGGACTGAACGCCTACGAGTTTCGCTGATGATTGCAGACGTGAACATGATGATGAAATGTGGTTGCTGATTGGGAGTGTCAAAGTAGAAGAAAAGGAATGGTGGAGGGTGGAGAGTTGATCTGAAGCTGCGGCGGTAGACAATTAGCGACGAAGCCATCGCGGTGGTCGGAAATAGTAGGGTTTAAGGGGTTTTAGAGCATTTGAGAGAAACAGAGGTATGAAGAAGAAGAAGGGATGGCCGGATACGACGGAGTGCGCATTTGGATTTTTTACTGACTCTTCTTCCACTTTTCAAATCTGCTTCTCTAACTGTTGTTGTTATTTTTCACAGCCGTTTGCAAAGGGAATAGATGGAGAACTGGGAGATGGAAGGACGGCGGAGTTGATTGGGTGTTGGACCGGTAGGCATAGGCGGAGGAACTGTGATGGTAGTGGGGAGTTGAGGTCTACGGTTGAGGGCAGAACAAGAAGGGAGAAAGATGGATTTTACGCTGTGAGATGAAGGTTGTTGGTTTATAGGTGAAGGTTATTGTTTGGAAAAGATGATAAGGTTCATTAGTGATTTAATGAATCAAAGGTTTGTGCATGGTGAAAGATTTGTATGTGCAGGTGATGAAGAACCAAGAGGCAGTGAATCTTATCAGGCACATAGAGGATCCACAAGAAGCAGCTGAATGCCTAGCTAAGGAAGCATTGGTTAGGAGGAGCAAAGGTAACATTTCATGTTTAATCATTCGATTCGATCGATTCGTCATACTTAGCTGAATAGTAGAATGCCAGAACAGTTAGCAAAAAAATTTGTATACCAAAGTTGTTATAGAAATCTTACTGATACAACCTTGAAAGTTTTGTTTCTTAGTCTAGTAGATTCATGGGAGTATATTTGTGGCATATTAATTTTTAGGAAATTTTACATGTAATCTGATTATCTTTCTGTGAAGTGTGAAGCATGCTTGCAACTTACGCTGGGAGGAACAGATTGACCTCCATGCCGTCATACAAGAGCTCGACCTAAACTATCAACCGCGTTAGTCCAATTCTTGTATGTATTCACTGAGTTACCTCATTGGGGTCACTAGTTCACTGGTGGAACCGAACCGAACCAATCTGTTACACCGGTGGAACTTTTGTTTTGAATCATTGAAGAATAAGAATGACTTTCCTCGGGTAACATGATCATTTCTATCAAGCCATCATTATCCTTTTCTCTCTGATGTTGCTTCGGAACGATGATAACAAGGAGAAAGAGCGAGTAGACTTTTGAGGAGCTGCGTTGGTCGAATGAGTAATTGAAAAGGTTTGTGAATTTTCTATATTTTTTTACACGTTGGTTTTAAATTAACAGTATGTTATGATTGTGCCGGTTTTGCAACATTATGAATTTTGAAATTTATCGATCAAATTATTGCCTGTGTTAAAATAGGGATTTAATGTGTTGATGATTCGCAATGATATTAAATGGCCATTTTACATGTTTTCAGGAAATTAAGAGAGGATCATTAAGTGAGACAAAGGCAACACAAAGATATAAAGGTTTATGCGAAAAAAACTGAAGAAAAACTCACATGGTCGGAGCTAGTCCGACAGTACGATTCCGGCGAAGTCAGGTAAGCTCCGAAAACTCCTCGCTCCTTGCTTTCTGCCACTAATTCTTCTCTTCCTCTCCGTCTAAAAAAAAAACTGATTGGAAATATTGAATAAATGGTTTTTTGTGGTTTATTCGGTTTTGGTCAGTATGCTGGATGGTTTGACAATGTGCTTAGAAACGGTTTTACAATATGCAGGTTATGTTATATGCAGGATAGTTTTGAATATCCAGGAAAATGGTTTTGAATGGTTTTGAATATGCAGGTTTTGATATGCAGGATAGTTTTGAATATCCAGAAAAATGGTTTTGAATGGTTTGCTTGTATAGTATGCAGGATGTTTGAAATATGCAGGATAGTTTTGAATATGCAGGAAAATGGTTTTGAATGGTGCAGAATTATGAAAAAATGCAGGTTTATGAAATATGTCGGTTTATGAAAATATGCAGAAATGAAAATATGTAGAAATGGTTATGTGAAGATATGCTATGCAGGATGGTTCTGTGTAAAAATGCTATCTTGGACTTCCTTTTGAAGGGATCCCTTCTCATAGCCGTTGCTTTTTTGGCTCAGGTTTTTAGTATATTAATATATTTTCTGATGCTTTTTACATATGCTGCTACAAGGTTGACTTTATTCCCAATTCATGCTTAGGCCAAAACCTGCAAAATTGAACCTCTTCTCTCTCTCTCCCAAGTACAGAAATTGATATATATAAATGATATACTGTACATTTTTCTGAAATTGTAATGGGCTGGAATATGATGAAAGAGGAAATATACATTGCTTGCTTTCATAGTTTTAAAACTGCACATGCTGGAAATTTCATATTGTTTTTTGCAGGTTAACGTTGGCTTGTTATTTGTGAACTAAACATGCTGTTTGTATGGTTTATGCAGTTTTGAAATTTATGCATATTTGAAATATGCAGTGGGTTTTTTTTGATAAAAATGCAATTGATTTTGAAATGTGCTATTTTTTAATTGTGCATTCATTTAAAAATTCCTCTCTTTTTTTGTGAACCGGGAGAAATCCCGTGATTTGCAAAAAAGAGTAACTGATTCCGGCCATTGCTTTTAATGATGAACATTGAATTTATTTTCTGCATTTTAATTATTTATTAAATTCTGACTTTTCTTTTAATCGTTTTTGCAGGTAAAATTAAATGAGCGAACAAGAGCATTGGATTGAAGATTTAGAATTAGAATTTAGAAAAATAGCTTTTTATTTACTTTAAGCATTTATGTAATTGTCTTTATAAATATTTTGTAATAACACAACATTTAAATGACAATTGTAATAAATAGAATAAAGTGAATAAAAATTCTATTATTTCTCAATTAATTCTTTTTCTTTCCAATTATTTATTTATTGTTTATAATTCTTTAAATTATATAATGACTGAAAAATCAAATCCAATCATTTAAATTCAGAATGATAAACAAATAAATAAATATCATTGATCAATTAATAACTTCAATTATTTATTTTATTATTATTTTTAATTCTTCTAAATTATAATAACTTGAAAAAATAGAATTTCAGCTATTAACTTTAGAACAATAAATAATCAAATAAACATTGCTTGATCAATTAATACTCATTTTCAAATGTTTATTTCGTTATTCATAAACCTTCAAATTATATAATAACGGAAAACAGGTTCCCATTATTTAAATTTAGGATAATGAATAATTAATAAACATTATTTGATCAATTAATAAACCCTTTTCTCAAATAATCTTTTTATTATTTATAAATCTTTAAATTACGTAATAATCGAAAATAAATTCCAATTATTTGAATTTAAGATAATAAATAATTAATGAACATTGTGTAAGTCTTGATTAGTTAATAAATTTAGCGTTCAACAAATAAACAGCTTCCGACTCGAAAAAGTTATGAATTTTTAAACTGCTTTGAAAATTTGATAAAATAGGTCAAAACCTCTGCAATGCGAATGATGCAGATGGAAGACGGTGTCTTAGGTCAAAATTTGGGGTACAACAGCTGCCCCTATTTAAGTTCCTTCTATCCGGAGATATGAAGATTAAAGTCTTCGTCTCGACGAGATTGAAGGTACTTAAATACATAATTACGCAAATTTTGTCCTAAGATGCCGTCATCATGTAGTGTTGAATGTGGTGCATGAATTCACCGAGAAAGATATTGTATGAAACACGATAATGCTAGGGGAATCGAACACCAACAAAACACAGAGATATGAATTATACGCTACTGGGGAAAACGAGCTATCGACTTCCAACGACAGATTCCTGACAGCGAATAAAATCGAGGGAAAACAACCTCTAACCCTAACAAAGAGAGCATCTTGCATAGGCCATAACAGATCATTGATCCAAAACAGTGAGTTCGCGACTCAAGGTCAATGGTAGACAGAGAGTATCAAAATTGCTGATAACAGATTACCGATTCCTGAAGGTAATGATTCAACAAACTTTCTCCGTGAGACTTCCGGAGAGAAACCAATTAATGCTGCAGTAGTAAGATTGTAGGTGCGCAAGTTGTCCAAATAAAGAAAAATGCCACTGGCCATCCATGGGTGTCAATAACACACAAGTTGCTCAAATAAAGAAGCTGCCACCTGCTGTTTTCCAAAAAACTAACAACGCGCAAGTTGCTCAAATAAAGAGACCGCCGCCTGCCGTTCAAAGAAAATACCAAAGCATACAAGTTGCTCAAATAAAGAGGCTGCCACTTGCTGTCGTCCAGAAAAGAAAATACCAATAACATACAAGCTGCTCAAATAAAGAAGCTACCACTTGCTGTTTTCCGAAGAAAATACCGATAACATACAAGCTGCTCAAATAAAGAAGCTACCACTTGCTGTCGTCCAGAGACGAAATAACGTGCAAGTTACTCAAATAAAGAGACCACCGCTTGCCGTTTTCCGAAGAATAATAACGTACTGGTAACTCATGAAGAGTTTGCTGCTTGTCGCTTTCAAGAAAAAAAAAATGACGCACTAGTAGTTCGTGAAGAACTGCTGCTCGGCGCTTTCCAACGGAATAAAATGACGCACTAGTAGCTCATGAAGAACTGCTGCTCGGCGCTTTCCGAAAGATAAAATGACGATGACGCACTAGTAGCTCATGAAGAACTGCTGCTCGGCGCTTTCACAAAGTCATAACTGACGCACTAGTAGCTCATGAAGAACTGCTGCTCGGCGTTTCCCAAAAAGGATAAATGACGCACTAGTAGCTCATGAAGAACTGCTGCTCGGCGTTTTCAAAGAGTAACGTACAAGTTGCTCGTGAAGAGCTACCGCTTGTCGTTTTCCAACGGTGCCTATAACGTACAAGTTGCTCATGAAGAGTTGCCGCTTGTCGTTTTCAAAAGAATAACTCAGAAGGAAAATGCAACGATATTGGTAGAGAGTGAAATCTTCGTCAGAGGGGACCCTGAATCAATCCTTCCCGAGGAGATCATATACTTTAACGTGCAAAATAAATGCACCAACCGTCTAGGTCGCAAATTCACTGGGGAAAATCAATGAGATAGTCTATGCAAGAGGCAACAACTTCATCCAGGGATAACCAGAGAGAAAACAGTCAAACAAGACTCTACCCAATGAGAAAGTAACTCGATTGGGGAATTTATCCTATCCAGAAATGGACAAGGTAAGCTGAATCAAAAATCATCCACGAGGATTAACTCAGTTGGGGAATTAGAAAGGAGGCACACTTTCTGCTTAAGTTGACACCCTATTTGGAAAGATTACATACGTTATTTGAAAAGACACAACTGAGGTGTATGAATTCAAAGACATCAACAGATACAACTGTGCGTGCATGATGCAAGTGTGAATGAATGTCATGAATGTCATGTATATGCTGACAAAACAGACAGGGGAGACGGACAGAAAATGATGAAACATCACAGTACAACTCGACGCTCGGCTAAACTCAACAGGAGGGGAACATCACTGGAGATAGAAGACAAAAGCCAACAACGCTGTAAAATCCTTCTACAAGGCTTAAATCTCTTGGAGAGGAAGATATTTCAGGTAGAAAATCCAAAGTCTAGTCTTCTAACGTCGACAATCCATTGAAAGGATAACAACACGAATAAAGCTTCAGCTGGAAGGAGTCGTGCTTAGCTGGAGGTACTGGGAACACCACCCTCTGATAAAGTGTGCAATACATAACACACATTCTGACAAGTCTAGATTGCCCCTGGGACCAAATTGGGTGCCCCAAATCACTGCTGACGAGCTGCATGATGCACGACGATTGCTGCGAATAGCTTCACTTCTACAAATCCCCCAGGCTATCTGGTTGATGAGGAAAAAGCGTCTAACGAGGGTTTTACAAAAGACTTGGCATTTACCATGCTCTGGTGTCTTCAAACTCTTAGAGGAAATCGTCCAACCTTGACGTGATTGCCCCGGATTGACTGTAGTCGGCACAACAAAGTCTTCGAATTTTTGCCCCAGACGAGCAAACAAATTGGGAAAAGCAATAACTAGGAGAAGCAACCTGTCCATGCTTAAGGTCTTCAACTGACATGCCCCTGGATATGATTTCCTTGAATTGATTCCCAACTACTCAACATAGTTTCAAGCCTTAAAAGGGTAAACTCATCACTGGTGTTTATGTGAGCTTCCTTGACATCAAACGCATGTTTTGCAGTTAGGAAGAGTTTACAATGAGAATGAAAACTCTAATGCAACAATTATGTAAGTCTTGAAGATTTTGAAAAGATATCGCACAAGTTGTGCGAGTTAGAGCATCATTTATTTTCGTATAGGAAAAACATATGATACCAACATAACTATTTGAAACTCATGGGAGTCAGGAACAATATCTCATTGAAGTATGCTTTCGAAATGACCTTGCTTCAATTAGGACTTTTGAAGGTTGTAATGTGGTCTGGTTTATGGGTTTTTTTAGAAAAAGGTCTTAAGGCTCGAAATATTTGGTGCCCACCCATTCTTCATGATGTTCTCCAACTCTATGTTCGGTTAATTCAACATGAGTGTTCATCTCTCAAAGGATTTTGTGACGGTAACATCTTCCTTGCGAATTTTGAACACTCAATCAGACTAACTGAACACTACCCTGCCCCAGTTAAAAATTCAAGGTTTTTTCGTATAGAAAAGAAACTTCTGCTTCAAAGGCTCGAAAAGGGTTAGCAAGGGATTATCCTCCTTATATCTCCGGTGTTTAGGGATTTGAAACAATGCCTGTACATCATCAACAAGATCTTATTCAAAAGCATGCAACCAAAGATTTTGTGTTCTTTAGATCATCATCCCCCCTTCAATCTCTGCCTAGGCAAGAGAATGGGCAACATGTTGGTATCATAATGCAAAAAGAAATTTAAAATTTGAACGCAAATATGAGTGAAACGAATGAATTTCTTCAAGACAAACATACTCATTGTATTAAAATAATCATTCAGATGCCAACAAGTTCTTACATGCAAACAATGTTTCGATAAATAAGAAAAGCTACAAAAACAGAAACAAGTTAATAATCTGGGAAGGCTTTCCACTTGAACTACCGAAAACATCTTCAAAAACTCAAAGTCACCCTCAATCGTGTTTACTCTTCGGCGCCTGTTGGATTTGAACTTCAAAACCAACGTCCTTGAATGACAAGATACCACCTCTGACCAACTTCTGAACCTCAATCTTCAAAGCAAAGCAACCCTCCAAGTCATGCCCACGAGCACCTTGATGAAAAGTACAAGCCAAATCAGCTTTGTAGTTCCAATGTAACTTCTTAGGGACCTTCGGTGGAGGTCGGGTCTGAACCAAATTCCTCTGCATCAGGATAGGGAACAACTCTGTATAGGTGATTGGAATTGAATCAAACTGGGTTTTCCTCTGATTAGGAACTTGCTGATTCTGAATGTGATGAACATGATGATTCTGATGATGAACATTTCTTCCTCTGGTTCTCTTCTTGGAAAAGTCATTATCAAACTTCTTCACACCATTAGCTGCGCTACCGTCTTCATATGAACATCCTTTTCCGACATCTTCTTCTAGACGCACTCTCACATTCACCTTGTCAAGAAGGTCGTTGGGTGCATTAACCGTCATCTTTTCATGAGGAAAAGATTTTAGAGTTTCCGTGAAGACTTTTATCCTTGCTTCCTCCCTCCTAGACGGATTGACTTGGGCGGAGATCAGAATTTCAACCAAACCAGTTAAGTGATCCAAACCAGCTTTCAAAATAGTCACCTCTCTGCGGAGTTCAGAAACCTCTTGCTTGATATTCTCCATTATCCTCTTAGCGCGAGTGTTGTACTAGTGAGACCAAGGGAAAAAATAAGACTCGGAAAAAGACCTTTGAAAGCGAGACAAAGAAAATGTAGAATGATGTATGATATGCAAAAGAGAGTTTTATTTGACTTTCAAGGAACTCAAGATATCAAGTTATAAACATCCAAGTATGAAGATAACAGATGAATTTTAAATTGGCTTCAAACATTGATCAAGTTATCGTCAAGATCAATCATCCATTTTGGTGGATTAGGGTTTTCGCCCTATCGACACCCAAGATCCATTGAGTTTGACGAAACTAGTGATGTTTACAAAGAAAGACCTCCAACCTCCTTCAAAGTCAAGTGAAAAGAGTTTTATGGATGCATGAATGCATGGAGATGCAACAACCACAAGCAAGGTCAAAAACATGGGGTTAAAAGGTTCCACGTTCCGCATGGAGTCGAGGGTAAAGCCCACCCAAAGGTATGTACTAAGGGTTTAATCACACCTGTAAGACAAGGTTCTAAGAGTTCCCAGAGTCTACATTCCTCCTTCGGATATTGCCAACGTCTGGATTACTCGATAATTAGCAATATTCTCAAGAGAAACTCGTCCGAGCGTAGCATCGCGTAACAACTACTTCCGAATTACTCCGTTATAGTCTCCGCGCTACACCTAAAAAGGCCAAGATGGGTTAGGGTTCTACGGTCCTTAACTTCTCGGGCTCCTAGGTCGAAAATAATAATGTCTTCCCGATTACTCGGTAAACAAATATTAAGTTCAAGAGGGCCTTCCATTGAGTGGGGGATCTCATGCCTCCTTCTTCGGGATTACTCCCTCAAAGTTAACATGACTATACCGCCCGTCCTATTCCTTAAGTGTTACTTAATCCGGGTATAGGATTCGTCCTTTGCAAAAAACCCAAACACCCCAATTTAAACATATAATCAAGCAAATCAAATAATAGTAAACAGATACAACAAATTAGGCTTAACCCACTTAGGGATGGACCAGCAAGAGGTCAATCTATCCCCAGCAGAGTCGCCAATTCTGTAGCGATAAAAAATGTAGCGGGGTAAATCGGAGATCGAATTATTGATTAATTCGTCTCACAAAAGCAAGAGTCGCCAATTCTGTAGCGATAAAAAATGTAGCGGGGTAAATCGGAGATCGAATTATTGATTAATTCGTCTCACAAAAGCAAGAGTCGCCACCGCGCTTTATTGTTTCCAAAGGAAAAGGGAAAAGGGCGAAATAAAACCCTAAATATGCAATGTAAATAAAAAATACAAATACAAAGCGTTTTTGAAAAGAGATCGAGAGTTCGGGGGTTGGTTATACAATGGGAAGGTATTAGCACCCACTGTATCTATAGTACTCTATAGGAACCTTTTGAAATATCTGTTTTATTTAAAATTGATCGCTTGATTGAAAATAAATCGTTTTGGCCGAAAAAGGGATACAGACGGTTTTTTGAAAATGCGACGACCTAATGTCGAAGTTTTGGCTTAAAAGGTGTGAGTTTTGGAGAAATCGGATATTTGGAAAAATTATCCTAAGTTTCAATGAAATGAGGGTACTCGCTCGATCGTTTTTTGAGGACATGAAGTCAACAAAAAATTAGACTATTCCCTTTGGATTAACGCAAACCGAATAATCAAGTAAATGCGAGATATTGAAACAGGAAATTGTAAGATAAATGATATACAACAAATTAGATAAGAGACTGAGCGTGAACATGCATTTTTGATTTTTTGTTTAATATATGAAGAGAAAAATATTTTTAATTGGTTACGCATTTTAACATAGATAAAAAGTGACGAGAATTAATAGAAATGTTTTTAATGTTTTTATATATTTCTATTTTTTATGTTTTTATTAATAACACAGAGTAGTATTTAAGAGTTATTAAACAATTAGATTAAATCTTTAAACTCTTAATTTAAATCTAGTTAAAAAACTAAAATTAATAGATTAATCCTAAAGTTTAAACTAATAAAATAAAAAAGTCAAGTTATTAAAATTTGTTTAATTATGTGTTTATTTCTAGGAAACTAATTAGTTTAAATTAAATAAATTACCTAAGAAAATGAATAAAATCTAACTAAAGAACATATAAGATGGAGTGAATGGCAATGAGAGTGGGCTTAAGCTGAAAAAGAAAATGGGCTTAGTTAAAAAAGGAAATTGAGATGGGTGAGGGAAATGGAGCGGGTCGGGTCGTGGTAGGGCCCAGGAAGAGAAACACAAAGCTTGTAACAAGAAAACCTAGGGAAACCGAAGGCACCAAGGCCGCCGCCGCTGGATCCCTCTTCTCCCTCCTTGTCTTGGTGGCCCGAAGTTCTGTTGTAGCGCAAAATTTCCTCTTTCTCTTTGCCCTGATGGTCTGAAGTTCTGTTGTAGCGCATAAAGACAAGAGAGAAATTGACGTTGATCTGAATGTACGGGACTGAACGCCTACGAGTTTCGCTGATGATTGCAGACGTGAACATGATGATGAAATGTGGTTGCTGATTGGGAGTGTCAAAGTAGAAGAAAAGGAATGGTGGAGGGTGGAGAGTTGATCTGAAGCTGCGGCGGTAGACAATTAGCGACGAAGCCATCGCGGTGGTCGGAAATAGTAGGGTTTAAGGGGTTTTAGAGCATTTGAGAGAAACAGAGGTATGAAGAAGAAGAAGGGATGGCCGGATACGACGGAGTGCGCATTTGGATTTTTTACTGACTCTTCTTCCACTTTTCAAATCTGCTTCTCTAACTGTTGTTGTTATTTTTCACAGCCGTTTGCAAAGGGAATAGATGGAGAACTGGGAGATGGAAGGACGGCGGAGTTGATTGGGTGTTGGACCGGTAGGCATAGGCGGAGGAACTGTGATGGTAGTGGGGAGTTGAGGTCTACGGTTGAGGGCAGAACAAGAAGGGAGAAAGATGGATTTTACGCTGTGAGATGAAGGTTGTTGGTTTATAGGTGAAGGTTATTGTTTGGAAAAGATGATAAGGTTCATTAGTGATTTAATGAATCAAAGGTTTGTGCATGGTGAAAGATTTGTATGTGCAGGTGATGAAGAACCAAGAGGCAGTGAATCTTATCAGGCACATAGAGGATCCACAAGAAGCAGCTGAATGCCTAGCTAAGGAAGCATTGGTTAGGAGGAGCAAAGGTAACATTTCATGTTTAATCATTCGATTCGATTGATTCGTCATACTTAGCTGAATAGTAGAATGCCAGAACAGTTAGCAAAAAAATTTGTATACCAAAGTTGTTATAGAAATCTTACTGATACAACCTTGAAAGTTTTGTTTCTTAGTCTAGTAGATTCATGGGAGTATATTTGTGGCATATTAATTTTTAGGAAATTTTACATGTAATCTGATTATCTTTCTGTGAAGTGTGAAGCATGCTTGCAACTTACGCTGGGAGGAACAGATTGACCTCCATGCCGTCATACAAGAGCTCGACCTAAACTATCAACCGCGTTAGTCCAATTCTTGTATGTATTCACTGAGTTACCTCATTGGGGTCACTAGTTCACTGGTGGAACCGAACCGAACCAATCTGTTACACCGGTGGAACTTTTGTTTTGAATCATTGAAGAATAAGAATGACTTTCCTCGGGTAACATGATCATTTCTATCAAGCCATCATTATCCTTTTCTCTCTGATGTTGCTTCGGAACGATGATAACAAGGAGAAAGAGCGAGTAGACTTTTGAGGAGCTGCGTTGGTCGAATGAGTAATTGAAAAGGTTTGTGAATTTTCTATATTTTTTTACACGTTGGTTTTAAATTAACAGTATGTTATGATTGTGCCGGTTTTGCAACATTATGAATTTTGAAATTTATCGATCAAATTATTGCCTGTGTTAAAATAGGGATTTAATGTGTTGATGATTCGCAATGATATTAAATGGCCATTTTACATGTTTTCAGGAAATTAAGAGAGGATCATTAAGTGAGACAAAGGCAACACAAAGATATAAAGGTTTATGCGAAAAAAACTGAAGAAAAACTCACATGGTCGGAGCTAGTCCGACAGTACGATTCCGGCGAAGTCAGGTAAGCTCCGAAAACTCCTCGCTCCTTGCTTTCTGCCACTAATTCTTCTCTTCCTCTCCGTCTAAAAAAAAAACTGATTGGAAATATTGAATAAATGGTTTTTTGTGGTTTATTCGGTTTTGGTCAGTATGCTGGATGGTTTGACAATGTGCTTAGAAACGGTTTTACAATATGCAGGTTATGTTATATGCAGGATAGTTTTGAATATCCAGGAAAATGGTTTTGAATGGTTTTGAATATGCAGGTTTTGATATGCAGGATAGTTTTGAATATCCAGAAAAATGGTTTTGAATGGTTTGCTTGTATAGTATGCAGGATGTTTGAAATATGCAGGATAGTTTTGAATATGCAGGAAAATGGTTTTGAATGGTGCAGAATTATGAAAAAATGCAGGTTTATGAAATATGTCGGTTTATGAAAATATGCAGAAATGAAAATATGTAGAAATGGTTATGTGAAGATATGCTATGCAGGATGGTTCTGTGTAAAAATGCTATCTTGGACTTCCTTTTGAAGGGATCCCTTCTCATAGCCGTTGCTTTTTTGGCTCAGGTTTTTAGTATATTAATATATTTTCTGATGCTTTTTACATATGCTGCTACAAGGTTGACTTTATTCCCAATTCATGCTTAGGCCAAAACCTGCAAAATTGAACCTCTTCTCTCTCTCTCCCAAGTACAGAAATTGATATATATAAATGATATACTGTACATTTTTCTGAAATTGTAATGGGCTGGAATATGATGAAAGAGGAAATATACATTGCTTGCTTTCATAGTTTTAAAACTGCACATGCTGGAAATTTCATATTGTTTTTTGCAGGTTAACGTTGGCTTGTTATTTGTGAACTAAACATGCTGTTTGTATGGTTTATGCAGTTTTGAAATTTATGCATATTTGAAATATGCAGTGGGTTTTTTTTGATAAAAATGCAATTGATTTTGAAATGTGCTATTTTTTAATTGTGCATTCATTTAAAAATTCCTCTCTTTTTTGTGAACCGGGAGAAATCCCGTGATTTGCAAAAAAGAGTAACTGATTCCGGCCATTGCTTTTAATGATGAACATTGAATTTATTTTCTGCATTTTAATTATTTATTAAATTCTGACTTTTCTTTTAATCGTTTTTGCAGGTAAAATTAAATGAGCGAACAAGAGCATTGGATTGAAGATTTAGAATTAGAATTTAGAAAAATAGCTTTTTATTTACTTTAAGCATTTATGTAATTGTCTTTATAAATATTTTGTAATAACACAACATTTAAATGACAATTGTAATAAATAGAATAAAGTGAATAAAAATTCTATTATTTCTCAATTAATTCTTTTTCTTTCCAATTATTTATTTATTGTTTATAATTCTTTAAATTATATAATGACTGAAAAATCAAATCCAATCATTTAAATTCAGAATGATAAACAAATAAATAAATATCATTGATCAATTAATAACGTCAATTATTTATTTTATTATTATTTTTAATTCTTCTAAATTATAATAACTTGAAAAAATAGAATTTCAGCTATTAACTTTAGAACAATAAATAATCAAATAAACATTGCTTGATCAATTAATACTCATTTTCAAATGTTTATTTCGTTATTCATAAACCTTCAAATTATATAATAACGGAAAACAGGTTCCCATTATTTAAATTTAGGATAATGAATAATTAATAAACATTATTTGATCAATTAATAAACCCTTTTCTCAAATAATCTTTTTATTATTTATAAATCTTTAAATTACGTAATAATCGAAAATAAATTCCAATTATTTGAATTTAAGATAATAAATAATTAATGAACATTGTTTAAGTCTTGATTAGTTAATAAATTTAGCGTTCAACAAATAAACAGCTTCCGACTCGAAAAAGTTATGAATTTTTAAACTGCTTTGAAAATTTGATAAAATAGGTCAAAACCTCTGCAATGCGAATGATGCAGATGGAAGACGGTGTCTTAGGTCAAAATTTGGGGTACAACACTGGGGATACTGAAACTTAAATTCTGAGGGGAATTGCATTCTGGAGGATTCCCTGGCTGAGGGTAACAAAGATAAACTCTTCGGGGATTGTATTGATAAGTTATGCTGGGGGAACTCTGATGAACTCCGCTGAGGGTAGGAAGAATTTTGCCGAGTGCGATCTTCCGTGGTTGTTAGCTGAGGATAACCCAGTTATAAGCCCTTGTGAGGAATAACTTTGAATAAAACTCGGGAGAGACGTCCGTACTCTGCAGGGGATAAACTTCCAGAATCTACTGGGGATAAGCTTCAAGGTTTGCTGGGGATATGGATTCCAAATTTCCTGGGGGTTTCCCTTGAAGGGTATCAAGATATCCGACTGCACTTTTGACCTATCAGTAATCCTCTTTCTTGATTCGTAAGGAAATGATTATGTTCAAATGCATATGCCTATTTAACAAAACATTGGACGTTTCTAAAAAATAAACAAATAGTGCAAGAGAAAAGAAAAAGGAAATGACACAAATTTCTGGGAAAAGTATTGCTATTAACTTTTCTCTGAGTATGTTTGTACAAAGGAGACAATCATCCTAGTAAGAGGATTTTGTCGTAAATATTTGAAAGATTTATACAAAATAAAGATGGCTATGTGAAATAATTCCATGGGATTCCATTCTGCTATATCTTTCACAACTCTGAATATCTGTCCATTCAATGCTTCGTTTGCCGATGACTGGATTGATCAGAAGCCTGGAACTGGTTGATGAAGAGATTGTCTTTTGAAGTGATCCGACGAGACATATTCATACGCTTTAATTCCCTAACTTTTTCCTGAATCGCCCTTTCGGGTTTTCGATTCACCGGGAAACCCCTTTTTGCCCAAGCCGCCCTTTCGGGTTTTCGACTTGCCGAGTGTACAGATTTTTTTATTTTTATCCCTAATTTTTTCCTGAACCACCCTTTCGGGTTTTCGGTTCACCGGGATGCCCATTTTTTGCCCAAGCCGCCCTTTCGGGTCTTCGACTTGTCGGGTTATTTCATGCGTAGTATCTTTTGACTATGTCTGCGTTCGCAGGGTGCGACAAGTCGTCGCCGTCCATGGTGGTTAGAATCATCGCACCACCAGAAAATATGCTCTTGATCACAAATGGTCCTTCATATGTAGGAGTCCATTTGCCCCTGGGATCGCTTTGCGGCAAGATAATCCGCTTGATTACGAGATCTCCGACTTGATACACTTGACGTCTGACTTTCTTATTGAAGGCCTTGATCATCCGTTTTTGATACGTCTGACCATGGCATATAGCGGTGAGTCGCTTTTCGTCGATCAAGTTGAGTTGATCAAGTCGGGTCTGCATCCAATCGTCTTCATTCAAACCTGCGTCCTTCATAATCCTTAGAGAAGGAATATGGACTTCCATAAGCAAGACAACTTCCATACCATATACCAGAGAAAATGGGGTTGCCCCGGTCGAAGTACGTGCCGTCGTACGGTATCCATGTAGAGCAAACGGTAACATCTCATGCCAGTCTTTGTAAGTGACTGTCATTTTCTGAATGATCTTCTTAATGTTTTTGTTTGCAGCTTCAACAGCACCATTCATTTTCGGCCGATAGGGAGATGAATTGTGATGATAAATCTTGAACTGCTCGCATAATGCGGTGATCATTGTATTATTCAGATTTGTACCGTTGTCTGTGATGATCCTGTCTGGAACACCATACCGGCATATGAGATTTTGCTTGATAAAGCGGGCAACCACATTTTTAGTAACAGAGGCGAAGGAAGCTGCTTCGACCCATTTGGTGAAATAGTCAATGGCAACCAAAATGAAGCGATGTCCGTTGGAAGCCGTGGGCTTGATCTCTCCGATCATGTCAATGCCCCACATTGCAAATGGCCACGGAGCAGTCAGAACGTTGAGAGGAACCGAAGGGATATGAACTTTGTCAGCATAGACTTAACATTTGTGGCAAATACGGGAATGTTGATGGCAGTCAGCTTCCATGGTAGACCAGTAATATCCTGCCCTTAGGATCTTCTTAGCCATTGTATGCCCGCTCAAGTGAGTGCCAAATGTGCCGCTGTGTATATCAGTCATGATCAACTCTGCTTCAGCTTTGTCTACGCATCGGAGTAGTACACAATCATGGCTTCGTTTGTAAAGGATGTCGTTGCTCAGGAAGAACTTGGCCGCAAATTTCCTTAAGAACTTCTTGTCATTTATGGAAGCCCCTTCAGGATAATCTCTAGTCTCGAGATACCTTTTGATTTCATGGAACCAAGGTCGTTCCACTACTTCTTCGGTATTAATCTCATGACAATGCGCAGGTTCATCCATTCGCTCGATGGTGATTTGGGGAGACTCGTTATCCCAGTTGAGTTTAAACATGGAGGACATTGTGGCTAGAGCATCTGCTAGCTGATTCTCTTCTCGCGGGAAATGCTCGAAGGTAATTTGCTCGAAATGAGGCAACAATGTCAGGACATGTTCTTTGTATGGGATAAGATTAGGATGCTTGGTATCCCACTCTCCTTTGATTTGGCTGATGACCAAAGCCGAGTCCCCAAATACGATCAAAGATTTGATTCCCAAGTCTATAGCAGCCTTGAGACCAAAGATGCAAGCTTCGTATTAAGCCATGTTGTTTGTGCAGCTAAAGCAAAGTCGGGCCGTGAAAGGTGTGTGACAGCCTTCCGGAGAAATGAGCACTGCGTCAATACCATTTCCAAGTGCATTTGAAGCACCATCAAAGTACAGGGTCCATCGGGATCCCTTTTCGGGTCCGTCATACGGTCCGTTACCTTCAATGTTGTCCAAATTCATGATGTCCTCGTCTGGGAAATCAAATCTCATGGGTTGATAATCTTCGATAGCCTGATGAGCCAGATGGTCAGCTAGTACACTCCCCTTGATAGCTTTTTGGGTGGTGTACTGGATGTCATACTCTGTTAGAATCATTTGCCATCTAGCTATCCTTCCTGATAAGGCGGGCTTTTCGAAGATATACTTGATAGGATCCATTTTGGAAATCAACAAGGTAGTATGAGTCAACATATACTGCCTTAGTCGGCAAGCAGCCCATACCAAAGCGCAGCAAGTTTTCTCGAGCAGTGAGTAGCGAGTCTCACAGTCGGTAAACTTTTTGCTAAGGTAATAAATAGCATGCTCTTTTCGACCAGACTCGTCATGCTGGCCCAAAACACACCCCATTGAGTTATCCAAGACGGTCAAATACATGATCAATGGTCTTCCTTCGACGGGTGGCATCAAAATAGGAGGTTCTAGCAAATACTCCTTGATCCTATCGAAAGCAGCTTGACAATCGTCGTTCCATTCAACTACCTGATCTTTCTTCAAGAGTTTGAAAATTGGCTCACAGGTAGAAGTCAGATGCGAGATGAATCTGGAAATATAGTTCAAGCGCCCCAAGAATCCTCTAACCTCCTTTTCAGTACGGGGAGCAGGCATTTCTTGTATTGCTTTCACTTTTGATGGATCGACTTCAATGCCTTTGTTGCTTACAATGAATCCCAGGAGTTTACCAGACCTAACTCCAAAAGTGAATTTACTTGGATTCAGCCTGAGCTTGTATTCTTTCAACCTGGCAAACAGCTTCTCCAGATGTTCAAGGTGCTCTTCCTCTGTTTGTGACCGAGCTATCATATCATCTACGAAAACTTCAATCTCATGATGTATCATATCATGAAATAAAGCTACCATGGCGCGTTGATAAGTTGCCCCTGCGTTCTTCAGTCCGAACGGCATCACCTTGTAGCAGAAAGTGCCCCATTGTGTGACAAAAGTTGTTTTCTCCATATCCTCGGGGGCCATTTTGATTTGATTGTAGCCCGAGAATCCATCCATGAAGGAAAACACTTTGTGCTGAGCTGTATTGTCGATCAAAATGTCAATATGAGGTAGCGCGAAATCATCTTTGGGGCTGGCCCTATTCAAATCCTGGTAGTCCACACACATCCTGACTTTGCCATCTTTCTTAGGTACTGGCACGATGTTAGCGACCCATTGAGGATAGGACGTAACAGCCAGAAAGCCAGCGTCGAATTGCTTCATTACTTCTGCCTTGATCTTTTCAGACATGTCAGGCCTCATTCGGTGAACTTTTTGCTTGATCGGTGGACAGTCTTCTCTTGTGGGGAGACGATGAACCACGATGTCTGTGTCTAAACCCGGCATGTCTTCATAAGACCAAGCGAAGATTTCAACATACTCATTCAACAACTGTATCAGGCGCTCCTTGACCTTTGGTTCCAGATTGGCACCCACTTGCACCTCCTTCCGGTCTTCCTCGGTTCCCAAGTTGACAGTTTCCAATGGCTCTTCGTGCGGTAGGATGGCCCTTTCCTCTTGCTGTAGAAGTCTGGCTAGTTCCCCTGGTACTTCACAACCTTCGTCATCTTCATACTCGGCTAGATTGACCAGATCTTCAGAGTTATTGAAAGATATAGCAGAATAGTCACTCCGGAGTGGATGGGTACCTGCATTGGTGAGTGTGGGTGTGTGTAAGGGATAGCCATCCTTAAACAAAAATGCAAAAGGAAAGAAAATGAACACAAGAAGTTTATCAAATGAAAAACGTCCAATGAATCATTAAACATGGCATATGGATATGAAAAATAATCAAAACCCTTACAAATGGACCTACATGCCCCGGGCAAGGCATGAGGTGAAAAAAGATAGTGTACGGATTGTTTAAAAGTAAATATTACAGACCAAATAGGAAATGTTTAACAGATAAATTACTGATGAATAAAAGTGATGGGGACAAAGTCTTTGGCCTCCCAGTTGCTCAATCCTCCTTTGACAGTTGGATAAATCCACTCTTCGATGTTGCTCTCTTTGTCTTCGTCCTCCAAAGCATTGATTCCGTAGGGAGAAATTTTGACTGGCGCTCTTTCAATCTTCGCACTGCGCATAGCTTTCTGGCCTGCAGTAGTGAACCCTAATCCAAATTTATCGGTCTTATGCGGAATATCAGGTAACTGCCCCCATGCTGAATTCTTCCCTTCCTTTATTGCGGCCCTTGCATCTTCCAGAGATGCCATCCTGGCCATCTTCCTCGGTGTCTCAGCTGCCAACTTTGCTACTGCTATTTTAGGAAGGACTTCTTCGAAATGCTGAAAAGGCGTTTCAATGAACTCTCCTTCAACATCCACATACCGGAAAGAATTTAAGTGGCTAATCATGTACTCTTCTTCGCCATGGACAGTAATGATCTTTCCCTTGACAGGATACTTCTACATCTGATGTAAGGAGGAGGTGACTGCCCCAGCATGGTGTATCCAAGGCCTACCCAGCAAGCAAGAGTATGACGGACGGATGTCCATCACATAGAAAGTGGATTTAAACGCCTCCGTGCCTATCTTGATGGGAATTTCAACCTCCCCATGGACCATTCTCTTTGAACCATCGAAAGCTCTGACAACAATATCACTCGGCTTTAACTCCAACCCTTCACAATCTAGTCGTTCCAAGGCCTTCTTAGGCAATACATTCAGCGACGAACCAGTGTCGACCAAGACGTGTGCGAGAGTAGTTCCTCGGTACTCGACTGAAATGTGCAAAGCATCATTGTGGTTTCTACCTTTAGGAGTTAGGTCGGCATTAGAGAAACCTAATCCATTGTCCGCAGTCAGGCTAGCCACACAATTTTGAAATTGATCCGCAGAGGTTTCCTGGGGCACATGGGCTGCCTTCAGGAATTTTATCAGGGCTTTAGCGTGCGCTTCTGAGCAAAGTAGCAGTGCCAGCATGGAGATCTTTGAGGGAGTTTGCCCTAGATGTTCTACCACATCGTAATCACTCCTTTTGATTATCCTCAAAATCTCATCCATTTCCTTCTTGGAGGTTTCCAGGATGACCAAGGGTTTAGCCCTCGTCCTGAAGAGCTCATCCTGGATTCCCTTACCTTTATCAGCAGCGGTAGGAGAGACAACACTAGGAATAACAACATCCTCAATCAAAGGGGTTCTAGCAGAGAGTTTTATTTGCGCAGGGATGACCTTGTCAGCTGATGAGGGTCCAAAGATTGCTCTTGGAGGGGAAATCTCTGGAGAAAATATTCTCCCGCTCCTGGTGATTTTGCTCGTGCCTGCAATGTTACCAATGCTGGCTTCTTCATCATCCGAACTTTCTTCAGTTATTTCGATTTGTTTGATACCATGGTAGTAGACGTCACCGCCATAGTTCCATGGTATCGACTTCTCAGAAACATAGGGGACAGGCCCTGGCATTGTTATCTTCAAAGGAACAGATTTCGTAGCTGGTGTAATCTTAACAGGCTTTCTGACGGCCTTGGAAAGATTAGCGTGAATGGTTATGATTGAGACATCTTCAGTATGAACTGGAACAGCAGAAACTTTTTCAAACAAAATTTGTCGACTATCCATAAGGCCTTGGATGCCTTTCTTCAGTAACGGACAATCAAACGGCAGAGAGTAACAACAATAGCAGTCTTCTTTACATCCCGGGAAGATCCCGTCCCTTAACAGATTCAGCTTAATGGTTAACAAAGGAGTTACCAGATCATTAACATCAGCGACATACAAATCTTCTTCAATGGCATTGACATTTCGGCCGTGCTTCGGCATGGGTGCAGATATCACATTAGGCTTCTCCGGAGCGTCAAACTCCACCTCCTTCGCCTCTATCAGGTCTTGGATTTTATGCTTGAGTGCCCAACAATCATTGGTGTCGTGCCCAACACTGTCTGAATGGTATACGCATTTAGCATTAGCATGATAATGCGGAGAGGACGTATTCACATTCTTTGGTGCCTCCTTGATGGTGGCGAGATTCAACTTCAATAGATGGGGAAGCACTTGCATTGGAGTCATATTAATACGGGTGAACTGCCGTTGTGGACGTTCCACCCGTTGCTGATTTGGTCTGGACTGGTTATAGCGAGGCTGCTCACTTGGAGTGTTTTGAATCATTACGGCCCCCATAGTTGGCCAACGATCCGTCTTCCCTGTTCTTCTCTGAGAATATACCATAGCTGTTTCCTTCTTAAAAGGCTTCTTCTCAACACTTGCAGCAACACCCTTCTGAATCTTTCCTGACTTAATGCCAGCTTCTATTCTTTCGCCTGTTAAGATCAAATCGGTAAACCCCGCGGAAGAGTTACCAATTAGATGATTGAAAAATGGCCCGGATAGGGTCCCAAGAAACATATCAACAAGTTCGCGGTCGGTTAAAGGAGGCTGCACCCTGCCAGCCAAATCCCTCCATTTTTGTGCATATTCTTTGAATCCCTCGCCTGTTCCTAGTGACATACCCTGAAGTTGGGTACGAGTAGGAGCAAGGTCAGAATTATACTGATATTGTTTGTAGAAGGCGGTGGCCAAGTCTTCCCAATTTCGGACGCTGGTTCCCTCTAGCTGATAAAACCACTCCAACTGAGCTCCAGAAAGGCTGTCTTGAAAGAAATGAATCCAAAGGTTTTTATCTACCGTATAGGGTTGAATCTTTCTCACGTAGGACCTGAGATGCATTTTGGGACAGGACAACCCATCATACCTTACAAACACTGGCACCTTGAACTTTGGGGGAATCACAATCCCGGCGACCAAACCCAAGTGTTCAAAATCCAAACCCGGTACTCTTTGTAGCTCCATGGCGGCCAATCTGTCTTCTAGCCCTTTGTATTTATCATCAGCTGGAGGGTATTGCTGATCAGAATAATCTTCATCCTCGTCGACCTCTTCTTCTTCCGCATCAGACTCGGACGGTAACGCAGCCCCACCTCCTTTGTTGGTTCCTTCATCAGAAGTAGGAGGAAATTCAAGCACTCTCCGAGCTTCTCCGTCAAATCTTCTCCCTAAAGTAGCCACCCCGAGTCTCTTTTTCTTCTTTTTCACTGGGTCTTTGTTCCCCAATTGAGTTTTGATATCCTCCTGACCCTTAGCCAAGGTCATCAGGAGTTGCTGGAACTGTGCATTCTGAGCTTGTAGGTCTTTGACTGTTTGCTCGAGATCCATCCTACTGAAATAAACAACAGACAGATAAGGAAACCTGGAGTGAGACCTGCTTATGCACATGATGAATGGTATGCTTATGTATGCAATTCATTCAAGGATTTAGAACATTCAAAATTGTTGCAGACAAAGAAGAACGCGCGTCATATTAATAAGAAGAACTTTGTTAGTACATAAATGCCCCATGGGCCAAATATTACAAAATAACTTCTCAAGGCAAAAAGACATTGCGCATCTTCTTTGGTGCGATGTAGGTGTTGAGGGCCTCTTGCTCATGGAGTCGGCGGGTAAGCTCTAGAACCTTCTTCTCACTGGCGTAGAAGCTAGCTTCAAAAGTGTTCCGTTCCTCCTTGAGCTGAATCCAACTTTTCTGCATTTCCTCCCACGATGTAGGCATGTCAGGATGTAGGATGGTGTAGGGAACCTCTCCTTCCTTGACGGGCTCTTTAATCACAGGGAGAACATGAGGATAAGGCATCATCAGACTTTGGGCTCGGGCTCGTACCCACTTTAGATAAGGCTCAAGAGGGATGGAGTTCTTGTGTCCCAGTGTCTTGCTATCAACCTTGTTAGGTCTTCCCCAGGCTCTGATGAATCTTTGGCGAAGTCCTTGCGCATCGTTGTCGAAGTCAAAAACTAGGTCAGGAATCAACATATCATGAGGGCCATCCCTCCGTGCATATCCAAATTGCCTCAAAGCTAGGCAAGGGTTGTAGGTGATACCTCCTCTGATTCCAAGTAAAGGAACATTAGGAAACTCTCCACAACGATCGACGATGATGACATTTTCTCTGGACCGAGAACACCAATGTACATCAGAGTGAGTAAGAGTCATCAACCGTTGGGACCACCTTGAGCCTTGGTCATTCTTCAATACAGATTGTGGAAGGTGCAAAATAAACCACCTTGCAAGGAGAGGAGTACAGCACATGAGAACACCCCTCTTTCTCACTGTTCGTGTGTAAAATGAGTGAAGGATGTCCCCAGGCAATGTTGGTATTGGATTTATGGACAAGAAGATTTTAACGGTGTTGACATCTACAAATTGGTCAGGATTTGGGAACAAGACCAACCCATAGATAAGGAGTGCCACAATCTCTTCAAAGGCTTGTAGGTCCAATGAGTTCCAACATTCTTGTGCCTTCTCAAACAAGAATTTTGCCAAGAATCCTTTGACGCCGCTTCTGGTTTCCCAATGCCCCTTGATGTCGGATGGTTGTAGATGTAATGCTCGAGCAACATCTTCCGGCTTTGGTTCCTTTTCCGTACCGTTGAAGGGTAGTTGATTAAGGATAGGGATTCTTGGGAGCTGAGAAAACTCCTCCAAAGTGGGCACCAACTGATAATCAGGGAAAGTGAAACAGTGGTGAAGAGGGTCAAAGAACTGGAATAGCACTTTCATCATGTCTTCTTCAATGTTGGTGTTGACTAGGCTAAGCAGTCTACCATGTCTTTCACCGAAGGATGAGCTTTCCGGAATTCTTGAGGTGAGCTCCTTGAGTTGAGGAGAGATTCTCAAAAGGTTGACTTGAATGGTGTTTCTGCGAGGAATTTCCATGACCTACAAAACAAGAACAGAGATGAAGATCCAAACCCATGAAATGGTTAGTGAATGCATATGATGCTTCATGATGTTTATGATGTATGCACAAAACATATGTACAAGAAAATCACACCAAACCCTAGTTTCAGGCTTGCATGGGGTTTCATAGGTAAGTACCCTCTTGAGTGTAGTTGGCTTAAAAACCTGTCCTATAAATAGTAACCGGGTTCTAAGGAGCTCAATATCACTGGATTGTTTTCATTGTTCATTGTTTTGGTTTAGCCACTTAACTAGCGACCAAAATATTCCAAGAAAACAACCCTCAATGAGTGTAGTATCGAGTATCTACCAACTTCGGACTGCACCAAAGCCGGTCATCTCACTACCCCTAATAAAAGGCCAAGATGGTCAAGTAAGGTTCTAGGTCATTAGTGCTTAGTGACATCACTCAGCGGCCCCGTACTCTCCTTGATTGAACTCAAGGGTTACCGGTACTCACAAATATGTCGCACTAATATAGCTATTGCTTCGACCGTGTCGGTATACCCCGCACAGTTTCCACAATGTATTGCTATCTATGAATGTTTCCCCAAAATCCGGGTGTAGGATTGCAAACCCAAACAATAGAGCCAAGATATAAAGCAAACAATTCAAACAATTAGTCATGCAAGAGGGTGATCTAAGCCCTAAGGTTACTCCACTTTTAAAATCTTCCCCAGCAGAGTCGCCTGTTCTGTGATACGGTGGGAGAACTGACTATGGTTTTGCGTTTGTTTTCGCAAATGTTTCGGTTGAGCAAGAGTCGCCACCGACTTTTTATTTTATCCTAAGGAAAGGTTTAAAAAGCACAGCAAAAACCTTTGAGATTTTTCTTGGGTTCGGGGAGTAGATTATAGAAAGGGAAGGTATTAGCACCCTTTCTATCCATGGTTATCCATGGGCTCTTAGGTACTTGCTTAGATCAACTTGCCTTGGTTTTCAATTGTTTGAAATGGTGCTTTGTGTGTGCTTTTGAAAAGGTTTTGAAAAAGATGCCTTGTCTAGGCTACCCTTGTAACAATTCTTTACTCGAATGTTTTACAAAAGGTGTTTGTCTTTTTGAAAAGATGTTTCAAGGTTTTTTGAAAGTTTGTTTTGAAAGTGTTTGTGAAGTGTGGTTTGAAAATAGGCAAGTGTTTTCTTTTGCAAATTGACAAGTACTTAAGAGCTATCTACCCTAAAGTTCTCAAAGATTTATGCTATGTTTTAACCCTTTTAACAATTTTGTTCCACCATTGCATTTGGTGGACAATCTTGTGTTAGGAGATGAAAGGGACGGGCGCGGGTCATCGTTTAGACCATAATTGTAATAGTGTTAAATGTCTTTGGGCAATTTTTCTTTGAAAGGGACTTGATCATTTTAGGCAACTTTTCGAAAGCGTCATCGAGGGACTATGATCATTTGATTTTTTGTTTTTTTACCCAAAGAAACCTAACATGCAATATGGCCCAATTATTCGAAGGCAACAAGTGGAATACCCTAGGGGTGCAAGTGTGAGATGTGTTGTCCATTTTCATGCTTGATTATCTTGAAATTAGGTCAAACTACTTTGTTCTTTTTATTTGCATACAAAACCCTAATTCTAGCATGGTATATTTAGAAAGCGTTTAAAGTGCGAAAAGTAAAATTCCTACACTATTACAACACAATATGGGAAGGGGGGTACAAATGTTCAAATGGGGGGATTTTTTAGACAAGAAATTTAAACCTAGCTATTACATCAATTTTGGAATATTTACAAATAATTGATTGCATAAATTAAATGGAAAATACAATAAAGATGCAAAATGCAAAAAAGGGTTTTTATATGTATAAAAAAAGTATTATTTATGTTAAATAAATAAAATAAAATAAAAGTATTATTTTTGGAGTTCTTTATGTTTTAAGGGTAAAACCCTAATTTTTATTAAGTAAATATATATCTTATTTAATTTACACAAGTATTTATTTATTATGTACAAAAAAATAAAATAAAATGAAATATATTTATAAAAAGTATTTTTCATGTCAAATATTAATAAAATAAAAAAATGTATGTATTTTGGTATTTTTGCCCTAAGTATATTAATATATATAAATATCTTTATTATTTACTAAATAAATATTATATACACAAAAATAACAATATTTAATATTTATAAAAAAAAGTATATTTTGTATAAAATATTTTCAAAAGAAAAATGAAACAAAAATCAGAAATAAAGTATATTTGCACTATTTTTCTAGTTTTCTAAATAATAGTATATATATATATTTATGCACAAATGATTCCTATAAACAAATAAATGCTTAAAAATAGAAAAATGGTATAAAAAATGTTTTTTATGTTTTTAATATCATAAGGAAAAATAAATAAACCAAAATGAAAAAAGAAAAATCAAAAAATCAATAAAACACACAAATTGGGCTCAGGGGGTGTGAAATCAGAAATATGGTGTGAAAAGAAATTCAGAAGCAAGCCCAGCCCATGAAGCTTCTTCTTCAACCTCTGAACAAAAAATATTCAAAAAACGTGCGCCTGAACCTCCATTCAAACATCCTGATTCCTTGATCTTTTGCACAAACTTCAAACATAAGAAATGTTAAGCATTGAATCACGATTTTAAATATATAAAGAACTCATCCTAACTCTCAGAAATGAGAGAGAATTTTGATAATCCCAAATCATGACCTAATTTTTCTGCCATATTCAAACCTTAAATTCTCACAGCTCAAGCAAAATAAATGAAAAGTAAAAGCATGTACAGATTCAGAGGCATGGGTAGAACACTTCTTATTCACAAACTTAGAGCTAATGATGCCTAGACTAAGAGTTAGAAGTTCAAGAAAATACTTGTTCAGTTGAAGTTCTATCTGGAAATGGGGGAGCTTTCAGAGCAAGATGATGATCTGTACAGCTTGCCTGAAGTGTGGTGATGCTATTCCAATGCTTACTTTGCTTTGAGACACCTTGAATCGAGCTATGGACCTCCAAATGTAAAACAAGAAAGTGAAAATGGTGGAACTGGTTAGAGGAATTACAGGTCGTGTTTTAGGTTTTGGTTAGCTTGCATTGATGCTAGGGAATGTGTTTGATGAGCTTTGGGAAAGAAATCATGCAAGGGATGAGAGTTGGCACTCAAACTGCAGTGAGAACTCTGTTTGAGCAGTTTGAGGGTGGTTCTGAGTTTGTGGAGGTATTGGAGGTATTGGAGTCGTGTGCTAGCTTAGTTAGGATGATTAGAAGGTGTACAAAATAATTGCTTAAGTGTTCTAATGCTGAGATGATAGTTGTGTTATGTTATGCCACTTTTCTTCACACTTAAGCAAGCAAAGCCAAGTTGATGTTCTAGGCAAGTAGAGGGCCCCTAATCATGCTGCAAAACCTCTCCTTGATCAGTGTGTTTTGCTCATAATCCTGTGCCAATTAGATTTCATCTGTACTTGTGGATTTGCAACTTTGACATAAAGCTTGCTTTTGCAAAAATGGCTATTTCACTTTTTCCATAAATGGCTTAATTCAACATGTAATGCATAAAATCATGAAACAAAACCTTAGCACAATGAACATGCGTTAAATTATTGAGTGTTGGATGGTTTAAGGGCCTGTAATCAAGTGGCATGCTGGTTTGAGAAATTTGCACAAGTTATGAACATGTACATGGCCATGAATCAAAGTGACTTTTGGCCATATTGCAAAATTCGATTCTCTCAAGTTATGAGGTTGTTTGATGAGTTCTTGGACAATTTGGAAAGCTTGGAATGTGTACTAAAATCCATCTTTGAAATGAAAATTGAAATTCCAAGTGGAGGTGTCTGGAAAATGGCCTTGAAGTTAGGTAGAAAACCTTGCCAAAATAGGTTAAAATTTCACTAAGTTAAGAATGGTTTAGTACCCTTATTCCAAAAATTGTAACTTGAGATACAAGCCTCATTTGGGAAAACTTTGTGAATCAAAGTTGTAGATTATGCAACAAGCCACAACTTTCATGTTTTGACTTTTGTTTGAATCCAAATGAATCTTGGTGAGAAAGTTAGGCAAAGTTGGGAAAAAATTAGGGTTTTTCATAACTTAGAAAAATTCTAAGTTATGAAAAATTCTCATTTCTAACCCTAATTTGCATTTTTTGATTTCTTGGTGAACAAGTTTCATGATTTGGCATGTTTTGATGAAAAATGAATCTTGACTCTTGATTTTGACCAAAAAGTCAAAGTTTGACTTTTCAGTATACAGTCAAAATTGATCAATTGACTGGGAAATTCAACTGTCAATCTTGTGCATTTGGGATCTTTTAAACTTGTTGAGCATGTCAAGATAATTCCATGGGGTCATTGAGTCCATATGTGAGCTTGGTTTGCCATTGGATAGGTCAAACAGTCAAAAATTGCCTTTGTGCAGTCAAAACCCTAAAAATGACCATTTTGCCCTTTTGGTGATCTGATCAAATTTCTTGTGGAATTGTGATCCAAACTTGATCAAATGGTCCATGTGAGTTTATAAGGTTGATGTGGGTCAATTTTCATGAGGTTTGACTGTCAATTGGCCACAGTTGACTTTTCCCCCAATACAGCTGATTTCTAGGTCAACTGTCCAATTGACTGGGCAAAACATGGAATCAAGACTTGAAACTTGATATGGATAAACTTGGGAGTCCAATATGAAGCAAGAAAGTCATCTTAGGCATTTTAGGTCAAAACATCTTTGTGCAAACACAAACCCTAATTTGGGTCAACAGTGCAAGGAGAAGTCTTGAGCAGATGAAACCCTAACTGGATCTTGATCATCAAAGGTTTTGTGGTGAGAAATCAATGAGAAATGGGAGGGCAAATTTTGGGGTACAACAGAACGGTTACCCATGACATGTGTCTCAATGCATCCAATCAGCGCTTTTGCCTTTTCAGAAACGTGAACGCGTGTTCCGCCTCAGAAAATAGCTGATGACTGGATGACACTTGTTTGCTTTAGTGAACAACACATTTCTATCCTTGAAATGAAGCGCTCAGATCTTCATGGATAGATTCTGATACAATCTGCACTTCTAAAGTTCTGAAAGAAGATTGATCAGTAGTTCACAGAAAAATAAACAAAGTTCTGAAGGTTAAGATATGGAATCAAAACAATTTCATTCTGGGCAGAGCTTCATGCTGAGATGTTTCAGAATGAAGTTAAACCTATCTTCAAAAAGAGGTTTTGTAAAAATATCAGCCCATTGATGGTTTGTGTTAATAAATTTTAAATTTTAAATCCCTTTCTGAATATAGTCCATAATAAAATGATGTTTTATTTCTATATGCTTAGCCCTAGAATGTAAAATTGGATTTTTGCTGAGACAAATAGCAGAAGTATTGTCACAGAAGATAGGAATGTTACTCTCAAATATCTGAAAGTCCTCAAGTTGACTTTTCATCCAGAGCATTTGTGTGCTGCATCCAGCTGCTGCAATGTATTCAACTTCTGTTGTTGATAGAGCAATTGTGGATTGTCTTTTGCTGGACCAAGAGATCAGATTTTCTCCCAGAAACTGGCAGCTTCCAGAAGTGCTTTTACGTTCTACTCTGTCTCCAGCAAAATCAGCATCACAGTATCCTACTAAGCTGTAATCACTTGATTTTCTATAAAACAAACCCAAATTAGTAGTACCTTTTAGATACTTGAAAATTCGCTTAACTGCTGTTAAGTGAGATTCTCTAGGATCTGATTTGAATCTAGCACAAATGCAAACACTAAATAAAATGTCAGACCTTGAAGCCGTCAGATAGAGAAGAGAACCAATCATACCTCTGTAGACCTTCTGTTCTACCTTTTTACTTACATCTTCTCTTTCCGTAATGCACGTGGGATGCATTGTAATCTTTGATGGCTTACATTCTGAGAGATCAAATTTCTTCAGAAGTTCTCTGGCATATTTGCTCTGATGAATGTAAGTTCCTTCTGAGGTTTGATTAATCTGAATGCCTAGAAAGAATTTCAGTTCCCCCATGAGGCTCATCTCAAATTCTGCCTGCATACACTTAGCAAACTTTATTCCCAGAGAAGGTTTAGTAGATCCAAATATGATATCATCAACATAAATCTGACATACTAAAATGTCATTCTTAACTGTCTTACAGAATAAGGTTGTGTCCACTTTCCCTCTGGTGAATTCCTTTTCTAATAGGAAGTTACTTAGTCTTTCATACCAAACTCCGGGAGCTTGTTTTAGACCATACAGTGACTTCTTTAGTTTGAAAACATATTCTGGATTTTTGGAACTTTCAAAACCAGGGGGTTGGTGCACATATACCTCTTCTTCTATATAGCCATTTAAGAATGCACTCTTAACATCCATCTGATACAGAGTGATGCCTTTATTAACAACAAATGAAATTAAGAGTCTGATAGATTCTAACCTGGCGAATGGAGCAAAGGTTTCTGTATAGTTTATCCCCTCTTGTTGACTATAACCTTGTGCTACCAATCGTGCTTTGTTTCTGATGACTTCACCATGTTCATTCAGTTTGTTTCTGAACACCCATTTTGTTCCAATGACGTTGAATCCTTTTGGTTTAGGAACTAGATCCCATACGTCATTTCTTGTGAATTGATTTAGCTCCTCTTGCGTTGCTAGAATCCAGTCATTTTCCAGAAGTGCTTCATCAATTGATGTTGGTTCAATTAGAGAAACCAGTCCCATGAGGGATTCTTCAGAGTTTTTGAAGCTAGATCTTGTTCTGATTGGATCTTCCTTTCTTCCTAAGATTGTTTCTTCTGGGTGATCCATGCTGCTTCTGGATGGTCTTTTCTGAAGTTGATCAACAGAAGGTGCTGGATTGCTTGCAGTGCCTCTTTCTGATGTTGAGGGAGTGTCTCTGTTAAGGGCTTCTGATGATTTGTCTTCAGTACCTGTGAGTTCAACTTCCATACCTGCAAGGAATTCATTCTGCTTTGACTTTTTAGAGTCAAGCTTATCATCAAAACGAACACTGATTGACTCTTCCACAATCTGTGTTTCTGTGTTGTATACTCTGTACCCTCTTGAGCGTTCAGAGTATCCTAACATAATACACTTTTGTGCTTTAGAGTCAAACTTGTTCAAATAATTTTTTGTATTCAAAATAAAGCATGTACATCTAAATGGATGAAAATAAGAAATGTTGGGCTTTCTGTTCTTCCACAATTCATATGGAGTCTTTTCTAGAATAGGTCTTATGGAGATTCTATTCTGAATGTAACATGCTGTGTTTATTGCCTCTGCCCTGAAGATCTTAGCAATGTTAGTCTCGTTGATCATGGTTCTGGCCATTTCTTGCAACGTTCTGTTCTTTCGTTCTACAACTCCATTTTGCTGGGGATTTCTAGGACAAGAGAAATCATGCAGAATGCCTTTGTCATTAAAGAATGATTCAAAATCTTTGTTTTCAAATTCTCCACCATGATCACTTCTGACTTTGATGATTCTAAGATCCTTTTCATTCTGAACTTGGTTGCAGAAGGTGACAAACACAGAGTGTGACTCGTCCTTGTGTCTTAAGAACTTTACCCATGTCCATCTGCTATAGTCATCTACGATTACTAACCCATACTTCTTTCCACTGGCTGAAGCAGTTTTAACTGGTCCAAACAAGTCAATGTGCAGAAGTTCTAATGGCTTGGAGGTAGAAACAACGTTTTTGGATTTGAAAGCTGGTTTTGCAAACTTGCCTTTCTGACATGCTTCACACAGAGCATCTGAATTGAACTTCAGGTTAGGAAGTCCTCTGACCAGATTGAGTTTGTTAATCTGAGATATTCTTCTTATACTAACATGTCCCAATCTTCTGTGCCAGATCCATTGCTCGTTGTTAACAGACAGAAGACACTTTATATTCTGACTTTTTAGTTCAGAAAGTTTTATTTTATAAATGTTGTTTCTCCTTTTTCCATTAAATAGGATAGTCCCATCTTTCTGACTAACAGCTTTGCATGAATTTTGATTAAAGATTATATCATAACCGTTATCACTTAATTGACTTATGGATAACAAGATATGCATTAATCCATCTACTAATAAAACATTGCTTATAGAGGGAAGATTTCCATTACCTACTGTTCCAGAGCCAATGATCTTTCCTCTCTGATTGGCTCCAAAGCCTACGTGACCTCCAGGCTTAAGTTCCAGGCTTTGGAACATATGCCTTCTTCCCGTCATGTGTCGTGAGCAGCCAGAGTCCAGGTACCATGACTGGTGTTTTTGCTTTGCTGCTAAAGATATCTGCCACATGTATTATTTTATCCTTAGGTACCCATATTTTCTTGGGTCCTGATTTGTTAGTTTTACCAAAACTCTGGTTGAATTTTGGTTTGACATAGTAATCACTACTAGTATATTTTATGTCATGTGTGTGCCCATATACAAAGTGTGAATCAAGTGAAGTGCGTTTTATAACTAGGTCCATGGCATTCTTTGGTGTAGGTACCTTACCTTGATATCCTATCCCTTTTCTGCCATTTCTACTAACTCCATAGATCATTGAAGCCATTTTGCTTCTATCTATGTTTTTAGCTAGAAACTTCAGAAAGCTGTGATCATACTCCTTGATGATTTCATCAGCACTGCTGGAAGTTTCAGGGATTGTTTCCTTCTGAGAGTTTTGCAATAGATTTTCTAATTTTGAAATTTTATCTTTTAACTCAGAATTCTCCAATTTGAGACTCTCAGTCTTATCAGAGTCAGAAGCAAGATTCCTTTTCAGGTTTCTGAATTTGACTCTGATCTGCTGATATCTTTCCAGAATTTCATTAAGGCTTTCAGCTAGTTCAGCCTTAGTAAAGTTTATAGCAAAGTCAGGGAATACCTCTTCTGTATCTGATTCAGAGTCTGACTCAGAAGCTTCACTGTCTTCTGTTATGTTTGCCATGAGAGCTATGTTTGCTCTTTCATCATCTGATTCTGAGTCAGCTTCAGATGTGTCAGAATCATCCCATGTAGCCATGAGACTTTTCTTCTTTTCCTTGCCAAACTTATTTTTGGGCTTTTCCTTCTGAAGCTTTGGGCAATCACTTTTGTAGTGCCCTTGCTCGTTACATTCATAGAAGATGATGTCTTTGTTGTTTGGCTTTCTGTTTCCTGAAGAGCCTTCAGATCTTCTGTGTCCAGAGGAGGATTCTGACCTTCTGTATCTGGAGAAAGATTCATTTTGATTTTCTGATCTTCTGGGATTCCTGAACTTCCTTTGCCTCTGCTTCCATAATTGGTTCAACCTTCTGGAGAGGAGAGACAATTCATCTTCTTCTGATGAGGACCCATCAGAGGTTTCTTCTACAGCCTGCAAAACTTTGGAGTCAGATTTTCTGTTAGATTTTAAAGCTAATGGTTTACCTTGATTTTGAGGTTCATCTGCTTCTAGCTCTATCCCGTGACTTCTGAGGGAGCTGACTAGTTCCTCCAGAGAGATTTTGTTGAGATCCTTGGCTAGCTTAAGCGATGTGACCATTGGCCTCCACTGTTTTGGCAAGCTTCTGATGATCTTCTTAACATGATCAGTAGTGGAATACCCTTTGTCAAGAACTTTTAGACCAGCAACAAGAATTTGAAATCTTGAAAACATAGTCTCTATTGATTCACTCTCTTCCATCTTGAATGCTTCATACTTCTGAATGAGCGCAAGAGCTTTGGTTTCTTTGACTTGAATGTTGCCTTCATGCGTCATTCTCAGAGAGTCAAACATATTCTTTGCAGTGTCTCTGTTTGATATCTTTTCATATTCTGAATAAGAGATGGCGCTGAGAAGAATTGTTCTGGCCTTGTGATGATTTCTAAAATCACGCTTTTGTTGATCAGACATTGTTTTCCTGTCAGTCTTCTGACCACTTCCATCCACTGGGTGCGTGTATCCATCAGTCACCATGTCCCATAGATCAGCATCATGGACCAGAAATAAACTCTCAATTCTGTCTTTCCAGTAGTCAAAGTTCTCTCCATCAAAGACTGGAGGTTTGCCACTGAATCTGTCTCTTTCTTCATTGTTGTCATTGCTGATGTTTTGATTTGGTCCTGCCATTGTGTTTTTCTGACGCTGGATCTTGTACTGACACGGTTAAGTGTTATAAGCTCAGAACCAGGCGCTTTGATACCAATTGAAGATGTGAAAAACACAAGAAGAGGGGTTGAATTGTAAAACTTAAATCAAATGTGCAGACAACACTGTATTTTTATCCTGGTTCGTTTGATCTCAAACTACTCTAGTCCACCCATCAAGGTGATTTCGCCTCTCTCCAACGAGGTCTTAATCCACTATATTCAAAGGGATACAACAACTACTTTAACAACTGTTAAAGCCTTCTTGAGTATAACCACAAACCGGTTTATCTCAAGGAAATCTCTTTACAAATAATTGAACAATAATGTGTTTGGTGTTTTCTAATAAAACAGTATACCACAATTGTGATAATACACAAATTTAAGCTTAGAATGAAACTAGATTGCTAATGCGTTTGAATAAGCGTGGTTTGAAAGCTTAGAAAATTGTATGAGTGCGTGCGCGTAGATTATTAGCCTTTTCTTTTCTCATACATACTTGTTTATATAGCCAAGGCAAAGATACGTTGTCGTCCATAAATCACTTTCAATGATAATAACGTTCTTTCCTTTTTGAGAAGATCTTGTCTTGGATAAAGCCGTTGGTAATTAATCTATCTTGAATGCTTAGTAACGCTTTAGAGTCTTCTTTATGATAATCAGAGTGTTCTTTGCTTTAACTGGATGATGACGCTTCTGAGTGCTGATGACTTGGTAACGATCTTTGATCAGAGTCAGAGTATTTTATGCGTAGATTCTGGTCATCAGGCTTCAGCGTATAATCTGGTAACTTCAGCGTGTAGCACATGTTATTGATCTTTTGATGCTGACATATCTTCTGATGCTGACATATCTTCTGATGCTGATGTTGATACTGATCTTCTGATTCTGATTCCATCAGAACTTATGTAAATACACAACATAATTTTAAGTAGCATATATGTCTTATATAAATCTTACAATTTATTTATTCTTGTATTTTGTTATCATCAAAACTCTAATTGAGGGTTGTAGAATCAAACTATGTTCTAACAGTCCCTAGTGCATGGTATGATCGACTTAGTAAGTTTTTGCTGGAACAAGAATATTCTAGAGGAAAAGTTGATACTACACTCTTTATTACACGTCAAGGAAAACATATTTTACTAGTTCAAATTTATATTGATGATATCATTTTTGGATCAACTAACATGCATCTTGTCAAAGAGTTCTCTAAGCTTATGCAGGGAGAGTTTGAGATCAGTTTAATGGGAGAGTTAAACTACTTTCTTGAACTACAAATTAAGAAACTTGATGAAGGCACATTTGTATGTCATACTAAGTATTGTCTCGAATTTCTCAAAAGATTCAATATGGATGGTGCTAAAGAAATTGATACACCTATGGCGACAAATGGTAATCTAGATAGAGATGAAATGGGTAAGGATGTTGAGGTAATAAGGTATAGAGGTATGATTGGATCACTTCTTCATCTTACCGCATCTAGAACGAATATTATGTTTAGTGTTTACATGTGTGAACGATATCAATCCGTTCCCAAGGAATCACATTTAAAAGCTGTTAAATGCATTCTTAGATACCTTATTGGTACCTCTAAGTTTGGGCTTTGGTACTCCAAGGGAAACTATTGTAGCTTGGTTGTTTATTCTGATTCCAATTTTGTAGGTTGTAAATTGGATAGGAAAAGTTCTAGTGGATCTTGTCATTTGTTTTCAAAATCCTTGGTAAGTTGGCATAGTAAAAAGCAAGTTTATGTTGCTTTGTCAACCGCTGAGGCGGAATACGTGGCAGCCTGTAGTTGTTGTGCACAAATTTTGTGGCTTAAACAATAACTACTTGATTTTGATATTAAAACTTTCACGTATTCCTATCATGTGTGACAACACTAGTGCCATTAATCTAACTAAAAATCACATACTACATTCACTCACTAAACATATTGAGATACGTCACCACTTTCTTCGTGACCATGTTGAAAAACGGGATGTTGCGTTTGAGCATGTTGATAGTAAAACTCAACTTGCCTATATTTTCACTAAACCTCCCGCAACCAAACCTTTTGTCAATATACGTGAGGAACTGGGGATAATAGATATCTCAAATATTTATTAATTCTATCTTATTGCTTGCACTTTATACTTTCACTCTAACTTCATGTTTGAGTATTTTACATCATGTGAGTGCAACTTCAATCTCAATCAAGAGTGAGGTAATATCATTTCAATTTCTCCTTGAAAGTAAGATTTGCCTTGATGTTTGTTACTAAGTTTCTTCCAAAAATGCTTGATATTATATCACAAATGATGAAAACTATGAATGTTCATTTCCAAAAATTCTTTATTAATAACCATTGTGTGTTCTTGATCCATATGCTTATATCGACTTCATGTATTAATTCTTTCACATTTTTACAAGTTTGTTCTTATTACACAAGCATGTGCTTTTATTTATTTCACGAGTGCTCTTATTTGTATTCATTTGAGCTTGTGATTTATTTATTTGTATGCATGTTATTTGCAATATATGTTCTTGTTGTCTTGATTTTAGGACATGAAAATTGTCTTCATTTTGGTTTTAGTAGCGACATATTCTTGTTTCTATGCTAGGCACACGCGTGTGCAGTATCGGGAGTCCAATTATGAAGCATTACTTGTTCGTGATGCTACACAAACAACTTGACATTATTATCATTTCTTTCTTATCTACTAATTATAAAATTAATTACATGTGTTGTAATGTTTCTCGTTTGCTATTTAAAACTTTGCATCATCATATATACATGGGGATATGTGTTGCCTGCTCTTCTATGCAAAATAGCCTCTGATTGTTGTATTAATCTGGTTATGGAAATATGGTACTTCTCATGGTTTTCTATTTCTATTTTTGATGTTGACAAAGGGGGAGAAGCATGTGCGATTTGAAGTAGGAAAGAACAAAGTCAGGGGGAGCATTCAATAAGAACAAGAAAGGGGGAGTATATGAGTACAAACTTCGTTGTTAAATGTTTTGAATGATGTCAAAATTTGGAAAATCTTGCACTTATGAACATTGAATGGTATCCTTATGTCTTGTGGAACTCCTCTGTATTAGAGGTCTTATAAATCATCAAAAAGCATTTTGAAATTGATCCAAGTCATTAAAAATAATTTTCTGCATAATTTTTCAATGCATGTGTCGACACATCCTCTTCTTAGGTCAACACATGTAACTCATTTTTAAAGCATGTAGCTTTGTAAGTGTCAGGTTGACACATGCATCATTTCAGGTCAACACATACTGAAGCGTTTTTGAAAATGCATAAATCTTTATTTTATGTGCTGACACGTTCATTTTTCAAGTCGACACATTTACTATCATTTTAAAGCTTGTAGCCACTGACTTGGTTAGATCGATACATAATCTATTATAGGTCGACACATACAGTTCAAAAATTACGTATGTGCGGACACATCCAATTAATAGGTTGACACATACTGTTTATTTAATCAAATTTCATAAATCTTTTTATCTGAATTTGTCCCTATTTGCCCTAAATGTTCCAAAACTATAAATACTCACTCATGCATCACTCATAACTCGGTGAAACCATAAAAATTAGCCTATTTCTCTCATCATCTTCAACCTCCAATCTATGTATATACACTGACAATACATTGTAGTGGTGTTCTGTTGGGGTGCCATCTAGACGAGAATTGTTAGTGTCCAATTCTATACTTGGTTAAGTTTTGTAGGGGTTTTCATCCAAGCAAAAACATTGGGTATGTCTTCCAAGATCATTGGTTGATATGAGGGTTTTCATGCAAGATCGTTCGAAAAGGAATCATCCATGTGAATCAACTTGGAGTATTTGAAATCTTTGCAAGGAACCTTGGAGTGTTTGAAATCTTTTCAAGGAAGTAGCAAGTATTGGAAGTTATAATCGAAGATCTTGTGTTGATAGAGTGCAATCAGATTTACTCGAGTGAAATCCCTTAGAGTGTTTGAAATCTTTGCAAGGATCCTTGGAGTGTATGAAATATTTGCATGAAAGTAGCTTAAAAGGAGAATAGGTTGCATCTATTGGTTCTTGGTTTTGATCAAGATCAAAAAAGGATAAGGGGTTCAATCAACAACAAGCTTAGGGTTTATGGAGTTGCTCTCAAACACTTCTCTTGTATCAATGATTTTGCATAGTAAGAATTATCCAAATTCCATTGGAATTAGGCACAGATGTACCCACACGCGAGGACAACAGTGGGGAACTCTGAAGACAAATTCCTTGTGTCTCTTTTACTTTTTCTTTTACTTGCTTTGATTTGCATTGATCAATTTATTGAATAGTATTGCATTATCAATTGAATTGTAAGAATTTTCCTAATCAGTTTTTTATTTTAAATCTAGTGTTGATATAGCTTATAATCAATTTTGATTATAACTGGTTTTGTGTATCAACACAACCAAAGGAAAAATTCTTAAAATTCACTTGCACACCAAGTGTATGATAAATTGATTCAACTAACTCTTTTAATATTGCCATTGGAAATAGCCTTGCAAGTAATTTTCATTTAACGATAAATAAGTTGCAAAGTTATTCATGCTTATTAATTTATCTTATCATTCGTGTTCCATATTACTTTTGTTCCACAATTTGCATATTCGAGCTTCCCAGTAAACGTTCGTATAGACGATATTTTGAAAAAGCTTCCGCGTCGCACTTTGATAAAATAACTTTTTCAAAATAAAATTTTATTTGGTAATTATTAAAGGGTTATCTATTCACCCCCCCCCCCCCCCCCCCCCTCTAGATATGTTGCTGTCATGTAACACCTAAGACTCACAAAATAAATTTTGAGTTTTCAGAACATAGAAATAGAGAAGGAACACTTCCCTACAACAACTCATCAAAGTCTGACTAGAACACCTGGTCTTCATCTCAGAACCTGGTTACTATTAGAACTTGATGGAGGATCAAAACTTGATTTTGAGCCTTATTGAATAATGCCACACATCATGTATTAGCACTTCTATTTCTTGATTCTAATATCACAACCAAAACACTATAATTCTAGAGAAGTTCACTACTTCTTAAGCATCCGTGTTTGACATGATATATTCCAATATATCACACATTCAGATAGTTCACAACTTCTGAATAGAACATACGTTGCAGAAGCACATGTTGCAGAAGCACACGTATCAGAGCACATCTTCTGAGTGACATCATTGTATCAGAGCATGCATCAGACTATTGACTTGACTTCCTTTCAGGAGAGCACATCTTCTGAAGCTTTAAGTCTGAATTCCATACTTTTAGGAAGTTCACAACTTCTGAACAATATGATATCAAGCAAGATTACATTACTTTCAATAAATTTATAACTTCTAAATTGTGTTTGGTACATATGTTTGAATATACATATATTCACAAAGTGTACAACTTCTTATATATGAAATCAGAGTTGATTTCATCAATAAGGATCTCAACCTTAGTCATCAGGACCTTCATATTTAACCTGTCTTAGAATACTCAGTGAACTTATTCAAAGTTCCTGGATTAAAACATCAAACAAACATTTAATATCAACAACATTATATATGTTTGAGTTTAAGATTCTGAGAATAAATATTATCAAAATCATTTTACTTTCTCCCTTTTTGTTAGAAATCGAAAAGGTAATAAAGAGACAAAAACTAACAAAAGAAACGAATTTCATTGATTGAACATGAAAAAGTACATACTTGATAGAACAACCAGAATAAACAGACACAAAGGAACAACACAGGTAGCACCTAGCTATCTTCATCTTCCAGAAGAGCACACATTTCATTAGCAAGCGCAATATCGGGTCCCATTCTAACCATATGAACTATACCAACTATTCCTGCTTTGAAGAGAAGTTCAGTTAGAGCTAGTCCATAAGGAATGTGGGATTTAGTGAGAACCCTTGAAGTGGTCACATAATCCTTCAGATGGTTGAATATAGTTCGAGGTAGATTGATTTTAACATGATTCAGCAAGCAGAAAAGAAAGATCTGATCCTCGTGAAATAGAAAGTCCTTAGAAACACCACGTGGTCGAAAGTTTGTCAATATTATATGAAACCAAACTTTAGCAAGGGGTAGAAGCGTTTCTGGTTTGGTGGGCTCATATCTGACAGATGTGTCAAAGAGTGAAGGGAGTTTACTACAAATTTATGGATGAATTTGTTCTATGGTAATCCCAGAGTTTGGACAGTTGATGGCTTCAACAATAGTACAGAGAGTTATGGTAATGGGAAGGCCAAAATGCTGGAGTTAATGAAACTATTGTCACTGCTTACAGAGGCATATAGCCAGAATTTTTTTACAGATTTGGATATATAGGACCATAAAGCAATTCATAATATCTTGCCAAGTCTTGAACATGCTGGCCAAATAGCAAGTGATGGGATCCATCTTTAAGCCGAGACCACATAGGTTGCTTCTCATTGATGACTTCTAAAATATTGCTATCACCAAGGAAGGTTTGTAGGTGATGAAGAAAGGTGGAAGACGGTTTTAGACAATAAGAGATGATATTGAAACAATGAAATGGGTGAGAGGTATATAAAATAGATGAAAAAAGAAAACATGATTGGCCTGACGAATGACATAGGCCAAGAGGCGTATCGTGCATAAGATATGTCAAGGACATAATGACAAGACAGGACAAAAAATTAATGACATAGGGTAAAACATGTAGATTTTATATATTCCCAAGAATATTATATCTCTCGAGATGTCACAATAAGTACAATGTGATTCAGAAACGACAATAGTCTTTTATCCAAACAAGAATCCTTTTACTTTTTAGTAACTTGTTTGATAAAGTAGGCTCTTTAGTATTCATAGAGATAATCCACTTGAAGAATAGATGATTCACGAGTACATTTGATTCATGAAGACTTCACTTAATCAAAAGTTACATGTTTCAGAAGCCAAAACCTTAAACCTCATAAGTCCATATTACATTTAGTGCTTCAATTTTTTAAATAACACCTTTTTCATTCTGGACATGGAACCATGTTTAAATTTTTTAAAATGAAAATAAGTCTATCTTCAACAAAGGGTTTTATAAAGATGTCATCCCAATGATGGTCAGTATCAACAAATGTAAAAGAAAGAACACCCTTCTGGACATAGCCTCTGATGAAATGATGTTTGATTTCAATGTGTTTAGCCCTAGAATGTAAGATAAGATTCTTAGATAAACAAATGACAGAATTATTATCACAGAAAATAGGAATATTACTTTCATATAATTGATAATCCTCTAGCTGAATTTTCATCCAGAGAATTTGAGTGTTGCAACTTACTACAAAGATATATTCAGCTTATGTGGTTGAGAGTGCAATTGTTGATTGCCTCTTGCTGGACTATGATATAAGGTTTTCTCCCAGAAATTGACAACTTCCAGAGGTACTCTTCCTTTCAAGTCTATCACCAGCATAATCAGCGTCACAATAACCTATTAACTTGTATTCTCTTGATTTTCTATAACATAGACCAAGGCTAGTAGTATTTTTCAGATATCTAAAAATTTGTTTGACAACGGACAAGTGAGATTCTCTTGGATCTGATTGGAATCTAGCATATAAGCATACACTAAATAAAATACCAGGCCTAAAAGCAGTAAAATATAGTAGAGAACCTATCATACCTTTGTACAGCTTCTGACCCACCTCACCATTTACCTCATCCTTATCTAGGACATACGTAGGTTGCATAGGAGTCTTTGCTATCTTGCATTCAATTAAACTGAACTTCTTCAAAAGTTTTTTGGTGTACTTGCTCTGGTGAATGAAGGTTTGATATGTTCCTTGATTGATTTGAAATCCCATAAAGAACTTGAGTTCTCCCATTAAGCTCATTTCAAACTCAGTCTGCATAGACTTGGCAAAATCCTTGCACAGAGTGACGTTAGAAGAATCAAATATAATATCATCAACATATATTTGAACTACCAAGATATCATTTTTGAAAGTTTTACACGACAAAGTAGTGTCAACCTTCCCTCTGTTAAAGTCGTTTTCTAAAAGAAAGTTGCTTAATATTTCATACTAATCTCTTGGAGCTTGTTTCAGACCATACCGGGATTTTTTAAGTTTGAAAATAAAATTAGGATTTTCACTGTCTTCAAAGCCAGAAGGTTGGTGCACATAACCTTATTCAGTTATGTAACCATTCAAAAATTCACTTTTAACATCCATCTGATATAAGATGATGTTGTGAGTAGTAGTAGTAAAGGAAATTAAGAGACAAATAGATTCTAACTTGAAAACTGGTGCAAAGGTTTCTGTATAGTCTATTCCTTCTTCCTGACTATATCCTTGTGCAACCAGTCAAGCCTTGTTTCTTACCACTTCACCTTTCTCATTGAGCTTGTTCTGAAAACCCCATTTGGTTCCAATCACATGAGTTTCTTTGGGTCTTGGTACTAGATCCAAAACATCATTGATTGAGAATTTCCTGAGTTATTCTTCCATGGCATAGATCCAAGATTGATCAAGAAGAGCTTCATCAGTAGAGGCAGGTTCTACCATCGATACTAAACTCACAAGCATTTTTTCAGAAGGTTTAAAGTGAGATATGGTTCGAACAGGTTATGTCTTATCTCCAAAAATTAGTTCCTCAAAACGTGACAAACTTTGTCTTAGCCTATTCAGAGGAGTCTAAGCATTAGAAGCTTCTGGTTGAGCATTTTCTGATTCTTTCACTTCTTCAACTTCAGCAGCAGTTTCTTTACCTTCACATTCTGAATAGGTGATTTCCATATATGTGAGCTTATCAACTAGCTTTGAATTTTCAAAGTCAAGCTTATCACCAAATCTAACATGAATTGATTCTTCAACAATGAGTTTTTTAGTGTTATATACCCTGTAGCCTTTTGAGCATTCAGAATATCCTAACATGATACAACTTTGAGGTTTTGAATCAAACTTGTCCAAAATTTATTTAGTGTTCAGGATAAAACAAGAGCATCCAAACGATTGAAAATATGAAATGTTGGGTTTCTTTTTCTTCCACAATTCATAGGGAGTCTTTCCAATAATAGGTCTAATAGAGACTCTATTCTAGATATAACACGTTATGTTTACACCCTCTGCCCATAAGTACTTTTCCATATTGGTTTCATTGATCATGGTCCTAGCCATTTCTTGCAAAGTCATATTCTTTCTCTTAACAACTTTATTTTGCTATGGAGTTCTTGGACAGGAGAAATCATGGGAAATTCCATTTTTATCAAATAGCTTTTCAAAATATTTGTTTTCAATTTTGAGATTCATCACGTTTTGAACTTGAGTACAGAAGGTAGTGAAAACAGAGTATAACTCACCCTTGTGTCTGAGAAACTTTACCCATGTCCATCTTCTGTAGTCATCTACAATGACTAATTCATACTTCTTTCCACTAATTGACGTAGTTTTTATTGACCCAAACAAATCAACATGAAGAAGTTCCAATGGTTTGGATGTGGAAACAACACTTTTTTCTTTGAAATAAGTTTTTGAAAACTTGCCTTTCTGATATGCTTCACAAAGAGCATCTGAAGTAAACTTCAGTTTTGGCAGGCCTCTGACAAGATTAAACTTGTTCAACTGAGAAATTCTTCACAAGATAACATGACCTAAATGTTTGTGCCGTGTCCTTTGCTCTTCATTAATAGACATGATACATTTTATATTTTGTTCTTTAAGGTCAGAAAGTCTGATCTTATAGGTCAGAAAGTATGATCTTTAAGGTCAGAAAGTCTGATCTTATAGGTGTTGTTTCATATTTTTCCATTGAAAAGAACAAAGCCATATTTTTTACTAACAACTTTACAGGAGTCTTGATTAAAGATTATATCATAACCATTATCACTTAATTGACTTATAGATAATAAAATATACTTTAATCCTTCAACGAGTAAAACATTAGTTATAGAGGTAAAATAACCATTACCTATTGTTCCTGAGCCTATGATCCTTCCTTTCTTATCTCCTCCGAAACCTATGACTCCTCCATGCTTAAGATTCAGGCTTATGAACATATGCCTTTTTCCCGTCATGTGTCGCGAGCAGGCAGAGTCCAGATACCATGATTGGTGTATTAACAATGCTGCTAAGGATGTCTCTTTGCAAAAAAAATTATTCTATTTCTGAATCAACTTCATCTTCTGAACAAATTACTTCATTGAATGTTCTAACATGAGCCATCAACACCATTTTAGCATGTTCTCCTTTCGAGTCTGAGTCATCCCTGGTTACCATTTTCCATTTTCCTTTGAGAGGTCTCCTCTTGATGTTGTCCTTCAGAAGCTTAGGACAATCCAGCTTGTAGTGTCATGACTCATTGCACTCATAACAAGTGACTTTGTTTCCACTAGACTTCCTTTGACCATAAGTTGTTTCGAAGCGACCCCCGGTCCTTCTTGAACTTCCGAACTTCTGGACAGAAGAGACAACTCATTTTCTTCATCATCAAGATCTTCTTCTGAATCCTCTATATCTTCTGTTTGGAGAGCTTCGGACTTCTTAGATTTCTTGATGGACTTAAGCGCAATAGATTTTATCTTCTTTTGCGGTTCATCTTGTTCTAGCTCAATTTCATGGCTTCTTCAGGACCTTATCAGTTCTTCTAGAGAAATTTTGTTTAGATCCTCTGCAAGCTTGAGTGTAGTTACCATATGCCTCCATTTGGATGGCAAGCTTCTGATAATTTTCTTCACATAATCTGCTGTTGAATATCCTTTGTTCAGAACTCTGAAACCTGAAATCAAGGTTTGAAATCTTGAGAACATGGCTTCAACATTTTCATCATACTTCATCTTGAAGGCTTCATATTTCTGAATCAGGGTTAGCGCCTTGATTTCTTTGACTTGATCATTTCCTTCATGAGTCATTTTAAGAGAATAAAATATAGACTTAGTTGAGTCTTTATTTGTGATCTTCTCATACTCGGTATAAGAAATAGCATTCAACAAGATGGTTCTTGCTTTATGATGATTCTTATAATCTTTCTTTTGTTGATCAATCATAGCTCTCCCAGCTATCTCTTTTCCAGTAGCATTTGTGGGAGGTACATAGCCATCGACTATCATATCCCAAATATCAACATCATAACCTAGAAAGAAGCTTTCTAGTCGATTTTTCCAGTATTCAAACTTTTCGCCATCAAAGATGGGAGGTTTTACATTGTAGCTTTTATCGTTTAAATCTGAAGTAGCGTTAGTTAGTGTGGGTTCAACCATTGTGTTTATTCAAAGAAAAACTCGTCTGGATCTTTATCTGACACGGTTAAGTATTTGATAACTATCAATACCAGAACCAGAGCTATGATATCAATTGAAGGTGTGAGAAACACAAGAAAGGGGAATTTAATTGGGTTTTACCAAAATAAATTAAATATTTTCATTGATGAAAGACCAATTTAACTTAAAACATAAAAATAAATGAACACAATTATTTTTATCCTGGTTCACTGTTAACTAAGCTACTCCAGTTCACCCCTCAAGGTGATTTGCCTTTAACAAAGACTTAATCCACTATAAACAAACCGATTACAGTCAACTCAAAATAACTCAGGTCAACCTTATTGGCACCCCCAATAAATCATTCGATCCATATTGCGAATTCACTCGAACCACAACAAGAGTCTTCTTGAGATCACACCTTCATTTGGTCACTCAAGGAATCAATCAACAACCATTGAATACTTTCAGTGTATTATAGTTTGCTTCTTTTAAGCAGATTACACAATATTTATATAAAAAGAAAAACACCTAAGTGTTTTACAGCAAGATACGAGCAACGACTTCTTTCCTATTTACAAAACTATACATAGAAGACTTCTCTAAAGAGTTTTACATCGCTTTGGTGTAGTTTTGTTTGAGCTTGATTTAATCCGATAGATTTTTCGTTGTAATGTTGATTCTTACTTTTATTCAGCTTCCAAGTCTTCCTTTTATAGCTTGTAAAAGAAATACGTTGAAGGGGTAGAAAGGTAATAAAAAATCCAGCTGTTTATTCTCAACGGTCACAATGAGAGTGATAGACAGTATAGTAGAAAGGGTTATCCTTACGCCACCCTAGAGGATAGAGGTCACAGAGCATTTTTTGTACCTTTTGTACACCATCACATGTTAACCATTTTGAACTTCTTCTAATCTTCGGAGGCTTAAGATAATTTGAACGTTTGAAGCCTATTGCAAAATAATCACTCTTAAGTCTTAGAACCTAAGTCTTGGAGTCATCAGAACTTGTCCCATTAGAACACTGTCTTTGGAGTATTCAACACTTGGTCGTAAGAACTTATTTTTCTTCAGATCATCAAAACTTGTTCAACAGAACCTCGTCTTCATAATCTTCAGAACTTGGAACACATAGAAGCAAGGCTTTAGAAGGTCTACAAAGCTTAACCACAACGTCATGATCAGAACCTCTTGTACTAACGTTCCTAAGAACCGCTGCATAAGACGAATAATAGAATCTTGACTTCAACTGTAACATGTAACTAAATATTTTCTTCCAATAGTGTTTATATTGAGAATCTGATGACGTCATAGGCCTTGATACCAAAGTTAGAATATTACAGCAACAACTACACACTAGAATGAAATCATTAGAGTATGCATTTGTTCTTTATAATATCATGTAAAATTATCATCAAAATCTTAAAATCAGATGTAGAAACACTTCTTTTTCTTACTTGATTGAACCTAACTCAATCATACAAAACCATTTTGTAGGATAAAAATTACACCCAAATATTTATCACGAGTCATTATTTGTAACCAAGTTTGACATATTAGACCTCATTACCATATTAGAAATGTAGAAATTTCAAATGGGCTTATGATATGGGTGGTTAAAGGTGCCATAACTAACCTATAATGACCTAATTCAAGTTGGGTACTTAAATTACTTTGTTTATCTTCCATGTAGGAGTGTCCTACAACCACTTATAGAATGTGGTTTCTAATTAGTGATTATTCATGACGGGAGACGTCTCATACAAAGACAATATAAGTGTCATTATTATAAAAAAAAAAAAAAAAAAAACACATTTTTAAGTTATATATTGTCTAATATTAGACATTTAACAAAAAAATTGACATATATTTTTACGTATCATTTAATAAAATAAAATATATTAAAATAATTTTTAATTTAATAATAAATTTTATAAATAGATAAATATTATATTATTTAGTTGCACGCGATAGTGTCATTTGATATTGTCAATCTATATAATTGTGAACGATTGACTGTGTAATTTTTTTTATAATATATAATAATTAATTCATAAATTAAATAAATTTAATTTATATAATTTCTTTAAATATATCAAATTTATAAAAATTCATATAATTTAACCCTAAACGGTACTTCATTGCATATTTTATTAACATATAATATAAAATTTTAAATATATACCAATATCTTTGGTTAAAATATATATTAATAAATGTCTATTTTTTTAAAACTTTTATAAACTATATTTTATTGGCCAACTAATTTATTTTTTTACTATCTATTTAAAATTGTAATTACATTACGAATCTTTCATCCACTCACATATGTAAAAAAAAATAATTAATACTTATTTTAATATTTCATTTTTTTATCTTTTCATTTCTCTAGTAAATTTTACTTTTTCATTTTATATCTTTTTATATTTCTTTCTTTATTTTATTTTATTTTTTATCTTATGGCTTTTTCAATAATTTTTCTATTTTCTCTCTTATTTATCATATCTTATTTTTGTTTTCTTTTTCTATTTTAACTCTTTTTTACCACTTTTTAATTACACATTTTAAATTTATATTATTTCACTTCTAATTTACTATTTCACTCTTTTTTCTCTATATATTATCTAATTATCTAATTTATATTATCTCTCTTCATATTTTTACTTTTATTAAATATATTTAACAATTTATCAAGATTTACTAAAATAACATATAACGTTGTGCATGAGTAATATGAATTTAAATAATTTGATTTGAGATATATATTATTGAGGGGTTTGAGAGTGTTGATATTGTCAACAAGCTAAACGTTCGAGATTTAAGAGATATTGATATTATAGATTCACTCAAAATTTTAAGACAACGAGTACATGAATTATTTCTCTTATACATCTAATATTTTTTCCATTTCTACTCAACATAGGACTTAACCACTCACTCGTGAATTCAAGTGTCTCCCCCGTAAGTGGGACTCACCAAAATTACTAGCCTTGATCCATATTAGAATTTCACTTTCATTGTCTCATCGACCATAATTATTATTTTGATAGCACTTAAGAAATTGAACAAACTTCCATGTTTGATATTTTTTCAAGGACTTTGTCTCTTCCACTATTGTACTTATCTACTAATCTTTTTTCTGGCTAGATATAACCTCTAGAAAGATAGAAGGTCTCTAAAATAAGTAAGAAGTGTATATGCTGTTAAGTCTTCACACTCATATCTTTTTAGTATCTTGGTTGAACGATGCTCTCTATGACGTACTAGAATGTAAACTTGTAATCCACCTAAAACTTCAGGTAAGTGGTCAATTTTAATACTAGAGCCTAAATCATATGTTTGTTGGAAGTTTCTCCCTCAGATGCTGACACATCTGTTAGTATCATGTTTCATAGATTGGCATAATTTTTGCTAAAACATGGTCTGTTATAACAAGATTGATGTTACATGTTTTTTAGTCAGATGTCGAAAACAATATCATGACATCCTGGTCTAACGTAGGTGGTACTGCAGTTTATTCTATTCTTGACATATCTTTAATTGGTTCTGTAAGATTTAAGCAGGTCAAGAATTTTTAAATATGGAACAAATAATATCTCCAACTATGCACAAGTTCCTATAATTGGTTGATTGAGACTAATTAGGAAACCTTATGTTTTGTTCCAATAATCATGGAGATTTTCCTGCACTAATTCGTGTAGCTCTCAGCGGGGAAAACAAAAAACATATAGGCGAAGATTCATGGCCTAAGGATTGCTGAAGAGTATTTAAAGAAACTAACTAGACCTAAGAGCGTTAAGCACTTAGAAAAATAAGGGGAAGCCGTATTTTTCACTCTTGGATTTTGAGGGTTCTTCAAGGAGTTTCTATTTTTCTCTTGTACGTCCTCATGTATCTCTGATACATTTGAATTGACTGATTGTTACTTGTTTGTCAAGTTATTTTTCTCAATCTAGGATGTGAAGCAAGGGTTGAGTATTGTTCTTGGAGGAAGCTTTTAAGCAACTCCTAGTATTTGATTTTGAAGCGCGATGTTCCTATTTTTATTGTACAAGTTTATGTGATTGTAACTTGTTTATAGATAGCCCCTGTAATTGGAATAAGTCTTTTATCCTTGCAGTGATTGGAAGTGGGATGTCGAGTTCTCATATCTAGGGAGGACCTAGGTAGAAGTTGCACTGGGTAGGGATTATGCGTGAAGCTGTAATCTTGGGACTTGTTTAGCTTCAAACTAATACTACTAATAGTGGATTTCCTTCATGACTTGGTAGTCCCCAGAGTAAGTGAGTTAGCACTAAATTGAGTTAACATATTTTTGTGCTCTTTCTTTTTCTGCAAGTTACAATCCTATTGTGTTATTGTTTTTTGTTTTGTCAGCGGATGTCATAACATATGTTGTGACATTATGTGTTATTAAGACATCAGTCTTGACTTCTATTTGTGTGCGTGCCAAAATTTCAATTGGCATCAATAGCAGGCATATTATTCTGGTTACTAGGTGAGATTCATGGATATATCTTCTGGCAATATGGAGAAAGAAGAAGGTTATAACAACAGACCACCAATGTTGGATGGTTCTAATTATGACTGGTGGAAAGTTCGTATTATAGTTTTTCTGAAAGCTATGGGCAACAAAGCTTGGAAGGTTATTCTGAAAGGATGGAAGCATCATGTTGTGAAGGTCATTGACAAAGATGGAAAAGAGGTTGTAGCTGACACAATCAAACCTAAAGAAGAGTGGGATGAAGATGATACTAAAGAAGTTGTTGGAAATTCCAAAGCTTTAAATGCTCTATTCAATGGAGTTGACAAAAGTGTGTTCAGGGTGATCAATGCATGTACAACGGCTAAGGAAGCCTGGAAAATACTTGAGACAACATATGAAGGTACCTCCAAGGTAAATATTTTAAGACTGCAGATTCTCAATTTTGAGTTTGAAAATCTAAAGATGAATGATAATGAGAATGTGCAAGATTTTCATATGAAGATTCTAGAAATTGCTAATGCATCAAGTCTCTTAGGAGAAAAAATATCAGAAGATAGATTGGTGAGAAAAATTCTTAGGTCCTTACCCAGAAAATTTGATATGAAGGTAACTGTCATTTAGGAGGCTCAAGGCATCAGAAGTATGAAGATGGATGAACTTATTGTATCTCTTTGGATTTTTGAGTTTAAGATGAGTGAAAGATCTGAGAAAAAGAGTAGGAATATTGCAAATACTTTTAACTCTGATGTAAGTCTATCAAGAGGAGTTATGCTTCTTAGAGAACCCTTTAATCAACTAATGGACAAGATAATATCTGAACCAAATGTTCAGGATAATTCCTCTGACTTTTTGAAGTTGAAAAGTGTGAAAGCTGCAAAGACCGTAGCCTTGACCGACATGTATGAATCTGAAACAGACTCTGGTGATGAAAATCTTACCTATGGAGAACTAATAGTTCTCTGCAAAGTTCTCTGCGTCAGAAGTGAAGAAGTGTGTAAGTTGAATGAATCCCAAAATTAGGTCATCGTCAGACTACAGGATGGAAGAAGAAAACTTCAAGCTGCAAATTCTGAACTGAAAGATAGGATAACATTGCTAACCTATAATCTTGAGAACATGACTGAAGAATCTAGTGGACTGGGTAAGGCTGTTCATATTAATGAAGAACACGTGAATTTCAAAAGAGTAGGATTTAACTATCAGTATTTAAATAATAAAAGAAAATCTGACGTGACAAAACATGATGCCCGTGATAAAGAAGACATGTCAAAGACAATGTTTCAACATCCTGTCAAGGGACAAAAGTTTCAAAATAAAGAAAAGACTCATCCCTGGATATGCCACTACTGTGGAAGGTATGGTCATGTAAGACCTTTTTGTTTCAGTCTATATAGATACCCTAAACATACTTCTCAATCCTGAAATAAGTATGTGAAAAGAAATAAAGAGACGAAAAGACAGAGAAAAATCCACTAATTGTGAGAGTTATATGAATGAAGTATTGAAAGATATTGTCTGTCTATTCTCGTGTTCAACAATTAAGAATGTTGATATCAAGATGGACACATAAAGGGATAAGGGTCTAGTGAGTCCTCATCCCATAAAAGAGATCCTAAAAAATTGGGAGAATCAGAAGTTGGAAGATCTCATAAAATAAAGGGTCTCTTCAGTCGGTGTAAACTCTAACTCTTCTCAAATATCTCAAAGTTGATCAAATATCAAAATGTCAAGCCCTAATTATTTTAATTATGATGAGGAATTTATTAAATCGGTTTATGGTGTCCCGCGCAATGTTGTTCCCTTCACTACAATCCCTCCATACCCTCCAAGAAGAGTAAGGACAAAGATAGTTGCTGTCAAAACAGGAGAAAATTCTAGGGTAAGAAAGACTTATTCTTCTTCTGATTTCAAAGAAAAAACTGATGGTAAAAGGGATAAGGTTGATAATACTGAAAAGGAACCTTATTCTATCAAAAGGATACAAGGGTGAATCCCAAGGAAGATGCTAACTTGACTAGAACCATCTATATTGTTGAAAGAATGAGAAGGATGGTTGCAAAGACCATGAGCGTTAACCCTAATGTTGTGCTAAATGTTAGAACATCATTGGCTCAACAAGGATTCTCAACACTAGATATTATTTTCTCTATGCATTTAGGTCAATCTAAAAAAGGGACTGCATGTGATGATAAGAAAGATGGGAAGAAAGGACATGAGACTTGTTCTTACAAGAAAATGAAAGACAAAGGCATGAACAAGGATCAGAAGCCTAATGTTGTGATCACTGATGATTCAGATACTGATGGTGAGAAAACAGATAAAGAATCCACTTCTGAAGCAACAAGAACAAGAAAAGTCAAGGATGTTGAAGGCCTCCAGCGATCCTTATGAGGGTTTCAGGAAATCTCCTGACCATGTTCTTAAAAAGGAATGGAGTAAAAAAGGTGTACCTCCAAATTCTTCAGACTGTGTTTCATCTACCAAAAAGTTTGAAGGAAAAAAGAAGGTTCCATCTAACAATCCTAAAGTGGAACATGATAATATTTCCTTTCATTCATCTGAATTTGCAAATAGATGGAAATATGTTGAAAGCAGAAGGATAATAGTAGAAAGAGAACTAAACAAATAGGCTCTTTAATATAAGGAAGTTGTTAATCTCATTTAAGAAATATGTTTAATGAAGACTGTAAATAATATGGAGTTTGTTATAAAACTCTAGTAAGAGAGGTTTTAGTTAACATTCCTGTAATCTGTGATAACTCAGAATATAAAAGAGTTTTTGTCAGAGGTAAATATGTTGGTTTTTCTACTAAGATAATCAATTGTTTTTTAAATAGACGTGAACACTAGCATAGAAAAGTAGAAGTAACTGATGCCACTATATGTAAAGAGATTACAGCTTATAAGGTACTTCACTGGACAATTAAAAAGGACACTCTCTGTGAGTAATTTGAGTGTTAAGTATGCAGTGTTGAATATAATAGGAGCTGCTACCTGGGTTCCTACAAATCATACATCCTCCATAACTAATGGTTTAGGAAAATTCATATATTTAGTTGGATCAAAGACCATATTTGATTTTGGAAACTATATATTTGAGCAGACAGTTAAGCATGACCTATCTTGTGCTGTAAAAATGCCAATAGTATTCCCCATCATCCTCTGTGGCATTATTCCGAGTCAACACCCTGAGATCTTAAACAATTTAGATAAGGCAAGCAAGAGAGGTATCCCTCTATCCTTGCACTATAAGCTCTCCACAGGGCCGCAAGTTCAAGACTCTGTTGCTACTTCTATCCGAAATAATTATGGTCCAGCTACAAATAAGGGGACTATTTCCGAACTCAAAGACATGTGTAAGGAATTGGATGAAACCATCAAAACCTACACTAAAAGAAAACTCAAATTCGAAGTTCTCATTAGGATTATGGAAGAAGAAGATAAAGTGACTAATAAAAGAAGAGAACAAGCAGCTGAGAAAGAACATGTTAAAACTGAAGGAAGCAGTGAAGAAGAGGAAATCACAGCCAACAGCAACGACTGAGTTGTTTTTTTTGTGTGTTTGTATGTTTGTATGTTTTGACAACATTCTGTAAGGATTGATGATCCATTTTTACTTTTGAGTCTTCTAGTGTTGTTGCTTTGTATCTCTGAACAATTTGTTTACATCTGTAAGATGTATTGTTTTAATTTGTGTGTTTCCAGCTATTTGGTATTGTCTGAGTGAAATATGATCTGATTTTGCCTGTGTTTCCACAATGTCCATTTACTCTATTACCTTTTTTCAATATTTTGGCTAAAAATAGGGAGTAAAGTGTTGTGTTTCTGGTTGCTTCTTGCAACTATTTAGAGGGAACATGAGGTTTCATGATGCTGTCTTGCATGCTACTGTTGCTACTGATGTAGCTATATGTACATGATAAGGATGTCTTAACATATGTTTCAACATCTTGTGTCTGTGTCTATGTGTGCTGTTGAGAATTCTGTTGCACATAATTTCTTTTCTGGTGTGGTTTTGTCTTTGAGGGGGAGAACTTATTATGTGTGACAGGGGGAGTCTCATATACCTGTCTGTGTTTTGGTGTTGTACTTTGATATGTATATTTTATGCAGCTTGGTTTTATTTTCTTCTCCTGGATCTTTTGTGCTAAGAGTGTTTTAGCTAATAGTTGCCAAAAGGGGGAGATTGTTAGTACCATGTTTCATAGATTAGCATAATTTTTCTAAAACATAGTCTGCCATGATATAATTGTTGTTATCTATTTTTTATCCAAATGTCGAAGACAATGTCATGACATCCTGGTCTGATGCATGTGGTACTGCAATTTGTTTTATTCTTGACAGATCTTTAATTGGTTATGTAAGATTTAAGCAGGTCAAGAATTTTTAAATTGGGAACAAATAATATCTCCAGCTGTGCACAAGTTCCTATAATTGGTTGATTGAGACTAATTAGGAAACCTTATGTTTTATTCCAAGATTCATGGAGATTTTCCTGCACTAATTTGTGCAGCTCTGAGCATGGACAACAAGAAATATTTGGGCGAAGATTCAAGGCCCAAGGATTATTGAAAAGTATTTAAAGAAACTACCGAGACCTAAGAGTGTTAAGCACTTTGAAAAATAAGGGGAAGCCGTATATTTCACTCTTGGGTTTTGAGGGTTCTACAAGGGAGTTTATGTTTTTCTCTTGTATGTCCGCATGTATCTTTGATACATTTGAGTTGACTGATTGTTACTTGTTTGTCAAGTTATTATTCTCACTCAAAACGGTGAAGCAAGAGTTGAATATTGTTCTTGGAGGAATCTTTTAAGCAACTGCTAGTATTTGATTTGGAAGTGTGATCTTCATAATTTTATTGTACATGTTATTGTGATTATAACTTGTTTATAGACATCCCATATGATTGGGATAGGTCTTTTATCACTAAGGTGATTGGAAGTGGGATGTCATGTTCTCATATCTAGGGAGGACCTAGGTATAAGTTGCACTGGGTAAGGATTAGGCGTGATGTTGTAATCTTGGGACTAGTTTAGATTCAAACTAATACTACTAATAATGGATTTCCTTTCGGACTTGGTAGCTCCCAGAGTAGGTAAGTTAGCACCAAACTAGGTTAACATACTGTTGTGTTCTTTATTTTTTTTGCAAGTTACAATTTTGTTTCGTTATTGTTTGATGTTCTGTCAGCGGATGTCATAACATCTGTTGTGACATTGTGTGTTGTTAAGACATCAGTCTTGACTTCTGTTTGTGTGCGTGCCAGAATTTCAACATCTATTGCAACTGATTACTTATATAATAACTACACATCAAATGTAACATATCTCATGATTACCATATTCTTTTTAATCGGATCCTATAACTTGAACCCCTTCATACCTTTTTCTTAATCAATGAAGACACTCTTCTTCAATTTTAGATCATGTTTGCATAAATATTCATATGCACATATGTTGGACACCCAAAAATTCTTAAAGTGACAAGATCAATAGAATTACTTTGTACATACCTTCTTTTCAACCTTCTTGTCCAATTAAGCCTATGGTGAGATGTTGGTAAGATAGAACACCAGTTAACTTCGTCTGCCCAAAAACCTTTTGATAGTCCAACATTTAACAAGAGACATCTTGGTCTTTCAGTAAAAGATCTATTCATCATCTCTGTCACACCATTTTGTTGTGGTGTCTTACAAAGTAATAAATACCTTTTAATACCATTTTATTCAAATAACCTCTTGAAACTCGAATCAATGTACTTTATCCCATTATCTGGCTGTAAATACTTGATTTTTATGCTTGATTGATTATCTACCTCAACCTTCCACAACTTGAACTCGTAAAGACTTCAGATTTCTACTTCAAGTAATACACCTAAACCTTGAGAAAAAAATCATCTTTGAAAGTCCAAAAATACTTGGAACCACCCATGGAAACCTCTTGGGAAGACCCCCCCCCCCCCACACACACACACACACATCAGAATACACACAGTTTGAAATTCTCATTGTTTTATGCTTTTCAGTATTGAACCAAACAAGACATTGTTTCCTAAGTACACAATACTTGCACATTGAAACTACCAACATTCTTAAATATATTTCTCTTATGAAGTTCCATCATCCTATGCTCATTGAGATGACCTAGACACATATGTCAGAGTTTAGTTGTATCATTATTGTGGAACCTTGTTTTGCAGATAACATGTGTTGTTTTGATGATGACAACTGTAGAAAGATCATAAATATTATTTAGCATATTAAAGATGCAAAAGCAGACCAATACAATGAGATAACATCACATACAACTAGCATGATAAAGATGCAATATGATGACTAATGTATAAAAGAAATGAAAGTACACTAAGCCTAATAAAAGATGTAACCTTTTATAAAGTCAACCAAGAAAAGAAATAAAAGAACAATCAACATAGAAAGAGACACAACATGACGAATATAAGAATAGATTAGATGATATTCAACATAACAAAGATTCAACAGTTAAGAAAGTCAAGTAATAGACTTAAATAGTTAATGCAAGTCATGGGTATGATAAAGATTGACAAGATCTTAGATAAAGCTTCAAATATCAACAAAAGTTGATAAAAAATAAGGCAAAAAAAACAGACTATATCAAAAGCCTCAAAGAACTAAAGCGAATATACAAATATCATTAACAGTGAAGGGAAAACAAACAGAGCTTCAAAAGACATATCAGAGCAGAAAGTCAAACATAATGAAAACAACAGACACAAGCTTAGGGAAGTTACCCCAGTTTAGCAACTAAGTTAATCAATGTAAGCAAAAATACTTTCCTCTTTGAAGTAGTTGGCTATAAGCAGACGCACATTTAAAAACTTTTTATAAAATGTTTTTGAAAAAAAAATCGTCTTGAAGAAATATGTAAAAGTTTCCTAGAAAGTGTTGGGAACATTCAAATAGCCAGCAAAATATGTTTTAACTGGATCTAATCGATTAGCACAAAGTGTTAATCGATTAAGTTTCAGCTTTCTTGAGAAACAAGGCAACTTGAATGTACCCAAAATATTAGCAAGGATTACATATATATTCCCACTTGTTTTTGAAAATATATCTATTACAAATTTAACGATTTAATCTATTAGTCACAGTAAAAAATAAATGTATTATGGTTCCTCTTTTGGAATATTTAAAGCCTATAAATAGAGGTCTCATTCCTCAATTCAAATCATCCAGAAGATGAATTGTGTATTAACACACACACACACACAGACACACACACACACACACACACACACTCTCTCTCTCTCTCTAAGTTTTACTTTGTCACTTTCTCTCACTAGTTCTTATAGTCAAATGCTTTTGTGAGAAGAGGTTTGTGTACTTCTGAATTGGTATAAATGTATAAATTTCTTCAAGGTTGTTATTGTTTCACCTTGATGAATATCATCCATGTTTAGGGATAAAAATTATAGGGTTCAAAGCTAAACCCATTAAAAAATTTGGTTGGGAATTTGTGTGATTAGGTTCCCATTATCTATATAGGTTGGAGATTATCAATGTTGTTGAGCTTCCCTTAAGACTATTATAAAGTCTTCTTTATTCAAAGGTTGAAGATCAACAGTATTGATGAACTCACCGTTAGGTTCATAGTTAGCCTATTATAAAACCATGGATTAGTTGACCAGACCTTTAAAATCACAAGAAGTTAATGGTTATCTTGTTAAACCATATTGAGCTCAGATACTTTTAATAGAAACAAGTGACGATGCTTTAGTTTACAAGTTGGTAAACGAGCTTGGCCACTTTGATCTCAACAATGGAGAAGACACAAATGTTGATATATTTCGTCTTGTATTTATCATGGTTGCAGGACAACCAACATTTCCTTGTATAAGGGGGTTAGTGAGTTTCACCTACTAAAAGCTCCCAAGTACTTAATAAAAACTCTCAAAACTAGTTATTGGGGAGAGGAATAGGTCCTTCAATTTTGACCAAAACTCTATATATCTTGATGTTCTTATTTTCCTTTAACTTTTACTTTCCGCATTTGATTTCAAAATTATTATTCGCTGCTAAGTTATAAAAAGCTTTTGAAACTCTGTTAGATCTTAGATTTTGGAAAAAGGTTTTTCAAACTATTTTTTTAATCTTCGAAAAAGTTTTCAAAACCATGTTTTTTCAAACCACACAATTCACCCCCTCTTGTGTGTGAAGTCTAAAGTTCAACAAATGGCATCAGAGCCTAACTCTTGTTTAAAGGACTAATCGTCTCAGGAGGAAGATGAATTCTAACACAAAATTCCTTTTTTAAATTCCCATCGTTTCAAAAACCTTTTTATTCAAATTCTTTTTCAAAAACAAATTATTCCTTCTCCTTTGAAAATTACTCAATGGTTTGTTTTACTCTTCTCAATAAATAAATAATGGAGAAGTGGAAAATCTTTTTAACCTGAGATAAACTTATCTTGTTTTACCTCCAAGGAAATGTAGGATACTTCAGAAAAAGATATATGGAGTTTCTCCAAGTATCAAGCTAAAATGATATGAACACATGAGGCGAAGAAAATTTCCTTACAAACTTTTAGATTATTATTACTAATGTTTATCTAAAGAATTAAGAATTTGAATTTTTTTCCAAAATGTTAAATCTATAGATAAAAAATGTTGAAAGTTTCAGGAAGGAAAGCATGGAAGTTAATATCATCATACGATCAATCAAAGAAATCTAATGACCAAAAAACAACAAAGGATGAAGAAGTTCTTCCGTCAGTTGAGCAAAGGATAAAAGCTTGCAACCTTGATAAGATCACCTTCCAAACAAAGAAGACCACATATGGCACCCACAAGGAAGATAAAGGATAAAATGAAAAATCAGATTAAGATCTTTTTCTTTTGTAGACAATGTTTTGCAACTCAAAACTTTAAAGATCACTTGATGAAGCTATGCAAAAGCATAAGTATAGTCTAGGAGTATATACTTGATAAGCCTTTGATCCTGAGAAAGAATGATGATGAAAGATGTTAACAGGTATGGTCAAAACAATATCATTTGATAATTTCTCAATTTATGATATATGATGATCAGTAAAGTAGATATGCCTGTGATAGACTTATGTATTTGTTTGACTTTGCCAAATCTTGCATCCATTGATGAGTGGAGAAGAAAACACTTTTGAATTGTCCTCTCTTAAGATGACTTTCGTCAAGAATAATTTCTTGACCCAGGTAAAATTATTTTAAGGTTGAAAATGATCAGTTAATCTGATTGACCCATTAAAATAATTATTTCTAAATTCTTCTTATATTTTAATATTGATTTATTATTTACTAAATCTTTTCTAACCCATAAAATAAGTTTGATTAAGTGTTTTTAGCGTAGGGGTGTCAAAAGCTTGATTGGAAGGTATTAAAAAGCAACAAAACCTAAGAGGCTCAAAGTCAAAACAAAAACAACAAACAAGGAGAAAATAGCTGACTAGCACAATCGATTAAAAGATTCAAAATGGTAAAATTTCAAACGATGAACAACTCCGCAACAGATAGTTTAAGGAGTGAATGCAGTAACGGATATATGCAATGGAAAAATATTAAATATTAATGTTGGTAATCAATTAACTTAATCAATTAAATGAAGGCTATATAAGTAGGTACGTTCTCACTCTTCTTCCCACATCACTTCTCACTACATAGATGAGTAATTTTTCAAAGAGTGCTCCTTCATGGAAGCATTCAACTTTGGAAGGTTTAGAGACTTTGTCTTAGAAAAACTAAAAGAAAGGTATCTCGACCTTGTGAGAAAGTTTTATGCAAATCTTACCTACACAAATGAGATCATTAACACTAAGGTTAACAAATATCCCATCACACTCTCTGATATGTGCCAAATTGTAGTTATATTGGTATATAGTTTTGTGACACTTATTGTCTTATTTCGTTGGAATATAGTAAATGAACCTAAACTTGTATGTAAATATGTATATATTTTTTATCATGTAAATATTGTGTATAGTTGCGGTATAGTATAAATATTGTATCATTTTGATAGTTTTTCATATCTTTTTGTAGGATTCTTCGCATGTTGAAAAATTGGGCATCATAGGGAACAAATAAAGCTTTAAGATAATACAGTTATTCTCTCATCTTTGGGTTAGACATAACATGTGTTGTGGTTGATACGTGATGATATTGACGAGTGATTTATGTTGAGTACAAATGATCAATAGGTTTAAGTATTTAACGCGTAGACATAATTCAATCCTGACGAGTTCTCTCATCTCTATAGAATGTATTTATTTTCTTGTTCATATAATTTACTTTTTGAATTTTGCATTTTAAACCATTCAAAACCAAGCTTAAAAACGTAGAGACTATTCAATGAAATTCTTTCTTTCGCACTAATCCATTTGGAGATAATAAAATAAAACTAAAAATACTTATTTTTGCCTGTTGCTTTATAGCAACAACAAAATGGCATTGTTGTTGGGGATTGGTGTTTTAATATTGAGTCGCATTACAAAAGTTTCTATATTTTTTACTTTTGTACATACTTGTATATTTGTACATGTTTTCAATAATTGTATTAAGTGTGTACGTTTGCTTTGTACATGTTTTTTATACTTTTGTATAATGTATATATTCTTGTTTTCCTTCACGTTTCATAAAGTGTTGGTTAGGAATAGCCATTGGTGATAACTAGATATGCAAAGAGGTAACATGAAGGAGTGTCAATAAATAAAGGCGTCGAGCTAACGACGTAAAACAATCGCTTGTTGGGAGGCATCCCAATATTTGTAAAACATGTATAGTTTTGTAATTGTGTTAGTGTAGGTATTAATGGATGTTTAGCTTGAAATTCATATGCATTTATGAGTTTCTGCATAGACCTGCTTGTGCTGAGTGTGATTTGTGCGCTCTAAACGCACTATATGGGGGCTAAGCGCGCCCTGTTATTGTGCCAGTGGAAATTATTTTCACTCGGCCCTTTTACACGCTTTCACCAAGGCTACTTAGAGTAGTAAGTGGTAGTATTAATTTTTAATATTTTTTGTTTGACGTTTGTATTAAAATATTGGTCTAATAGTTTGAAGAAGCATGGAGTAGTTATTTCAAGTTTGATTGTTTCAACATGCAAATGTGTGGTAATGATAATGTTTGAAGTTGGTACAATGCAAGGTACATGTTTAATGCTTTCTAGAGCATAGCATGATTATAACACTTGTAATTTGTACAAATATTATGTCATTCATTCCTTTGTACTACTTGTTCTTGATTGAATCACTTTAGATCATACCCCAAATGTGAGGAAGCTTTCCATTGTTCACTATATGAAAGCATGAAAAAGATCAAAGCATTTTATTTAATTTTAAGCACAACCACTTGAATAAAAAGTAACTTACCTTGTGAGTGGGTGAGAATTTTCTTACCCCCTTTGAGCCTTTTATTAGGATCCATTTTGATGTTAACTCATTGTTGATTTTATATTGGATTCTGAACTTTTTCCTTGAACCCTCAACCATAACTTGTGATTTGAATTTTTATCTTATCTTAGAAATTTGGGAGCACTCACATTACATGTTTGGTTGTATTTAAGTTGGGGAGAAAAGTTTGGTTGCTAAGAGGTTGATAAAAAAAAAGATTGAAAAAAAAAAGAAGGAAAATGTGAAAAAGAAAAGAAAAGAAAAAGAAATAGAAAAAGAAAAAGAAAAAAATAGCAAATAATTGTGTGAATAAGTTATGTGTAATGGTGTAACAATTGGGTAAAGAGAAAAAGTGTGATTGAAGTTTTGTGCTTGAGACTTGGTGAATTGATCACTCCCATAGGATTAGGCAAACTTTTTGTTTCAATTACCTTTAGAAATTGACCCTTCCTTGTTACCCAAACCATATTACAACCCTTGAAAGCCCATGTGGTTCTTGCATTTATGTTTTCAATAGGAGTTTTTAGGATAAATGCATAATTTAATTTTTGTTAGCAAGATTGTTTGGTGAGAGTAAATTCGCTCATGTTTATGTGTTTTTCATCCCTTTATGAAGTTTTTTCTAGGTGTGATTCATGATTGAACATGTGCTATTTTGGAATGTTTGGAATGAATTTTATACTTAAGATTTGTTTCATTTTCATGTTATCATTGTAGTATAGTAGTAAGCCTTACTTTGTTTGTGCTTTTTCTATTGCACCATACATTTGTTTTCGTTTTTCTAAACTTATTGATTCTTGATTTCTTGGTAGTTGATTTTGTTTCTTTAGGTTCGTCTGACTATTGTTTGAGGAAAACCAAAGTTTTAAGTTGGAGAGAGTTGATAAGTGTCAAATTGTAGTTATATTTGTATATAGTTTTGTAACACTTATTGACTTATTTCGTTGGAATATAGTAAATAAACCTCAACTTGTATGTAAATATGTATATATTTCGTTATCGTGTAAATATTGTGTATAGTTGCGGCATAGTGTAAATATTGTATTGTTTTGATAATTTTACATATCTTTTCATAGGATTCTTCTCATGGTTGAAGCATTGGGCATCATAGGACAAATAAATCTTCAAGATGCAATTTTGATGGAAATAAGTGTCTCAGGCCGGGCTAAGCGCGTTGCTTAGCGCAATGCAAGGTGTCCAAGAAGAGACTTGCATGTTGTCGTATGTAGCGAAATATAGAGGTAAAAATTTAAGACTAAGCCATTATTGACTTAACTCACACAATAAAAGTCGCCACCGCACTTTATTGTTTCCAAAGGGAAAATGAAAAGAGCTAATAAAACCCATAAAAGAAATAAAGATCAAGTTACGAGGGTCGTTTATGCATAGGGAAGTTATTAACACCCTAAACATCTACCCTACTTCGCATGATCCACTTTGTTTGTTTCTAATCAAAAGTTGTGTATATATAAAGACTTAATTTCTAAAGGGAATGAATGAATAAATATTTACAAACAAAAAAATGTTTTTTATTATTGCGCTCGCCTCGGTTTTGAAACCACGTGCCTACGTACCCCCGTCGTGCAATAGGAAATTAGAGCACCGTAGTTCTTCTAAAAAATAACCAAACTGTGTGTTGGTTGATTTATAATGAAGAGACAAGTCTTCATTTTAAGGGAGAAGACTCTCCTAATCGCCCACAAAGTATGAAAAATAGGGACAACACACCAATATGAGGGAGGGTTTGGACACACCTCTAGTACTCAAGTGGAAATGTCAGCATCTTTACAACCATCGGGATAGGAGAATGACATCTCAACTATAAATTAATCATGTCTAATCTTGAAAAATATTTTAAAGGATAAAAGGTGTGCGAGGGCACAAAAAGATTTAAATGAGGTTGAATGTTTTTGTTGGGAGAATGTCTCAGATGTCCCTCACAGGGCCGGAGGTATCTAAGTATTTCTTCCATAATTTTGAAAGTGTTTGAGATAAGTACAATACTAAAGTATATGACATGAGATACATTTGAATGGTCGAGTCAGGCGCCTAGTATCCAAAGTAATTCACATGTGCTTAATGCTTATGGCGTATTTATACATAGAAAATTTATTAAGTGTTTTTTAGAGTTGTTTAAAGAAAACAAGTTTGAAAAAGGAACTTTACAATGTCAAGGTTTATTATGAAAGTGGTTCAATTTAGAAAAACAAAGAAGGTTTTGAAAAAGAGAAGGTTTTGAAAATTGAAGAATGAAAGGAGATGAAGATATTATCCTATGTACAAGAAATTAAAAGATGAGTAAGGAAGGTATGACCAAACAAGAAGCCAATACTTGACATAAAGAAGTCAATACAATGCTCCCACCCCTTTGGATTAAACATAAGCAGAGAACAAACTAAGAGTGTATAAATATTCGGTGAAAATAAATCACTAGCGAGAAAAGTGTATCAGGTGAAAATAAATCACAAGCGGGAAAAACACATCAGGTTAAAATAAATCACAAGAGGGGAAAGTATTAGATAAACCAAATGTGTCAGATAAAGCTCGAGGTATCGGAAGATAATCAAAGTATCGGATAAGAATTCTTGCATCAGATGAAACACACAGACAAAACCAGCAAGACAAGAAAACTACCCAGACTCTCAGATAGGGCCAAAGAATAAGCTACGGGACCGTAATGAAATGAATCGAAAGCCACTAAATATTGCACTTTGTTAAGTAATTTTAGAATAGATTCATGTAGGAATCAACTCCAAGAGGCCGACCAAAATATTTATGTTCAAATGCGTTCGAAAGTCAAATCGAATTCAATGTTCGAAATCAACAACAACATCACAACACAATCACACCCACAATGACAAACCACTACTTGTGCATCAATTTGAAACCAAAATGTCACAATCCAATACCAACACACACAATTATTTCAAAACTATACCATCACCAAATTTAACATTAACAAAATTTAATCATCAATTCTAACATTAATGACTACTATATACATAAACTGAATTAAATCATGTAATAGAAAAGAGATAAAATCATGAAAAAACAGTACCCTCTGAGTTAGCTTGAGTAAATTGGAAAATGAAGAGGTTCGTGGGTGAGCACTGAACTGTGCAGAAGAGAGGACTAATTTTGTTGACTGTGATGATGATGAACGAATGCGAGGTAGTGGACAGGATAAAGTCGGAAGAATGACGGACTAGGAGCGATCTGTGATGATGAAACTTGACAGACTGCTAGCAGAACAGAGGAAGGTGGGTTAAAGGTTGAACAAAAATTGAAGGCTATGGGTGTATGCGTGATAGAAGCTCACAAATTTGAAGTGGAAGGGAGTATCAGATTTGTCGGAGAAGGCCAATTTAGTTTTTGGTTCTGGTGTTAGCGAGCGAAAGGAGTAAAATCTGAAGAAGTTTTATGGTGAGGGGAAAAGAGAGTGGCTCTGCTTGAGGGAGGAGAAGCAGATTTTCAAAATGGGGTTTCATTGTTTCTTGCTCTGGTAGTCTGCTCCCCCCTTTTCGATTTGCATTCTCATCACTTAAATAACAAAACTTAGGTTTTCCTAATTTTAACACTTTTTCCTGAACTGTTTCATTTGAGATTAAAGTCAGCTGGATGCAACAATTTTCGCCTAAGTCTCCTTCATAGGTTCTGACTTAGCTGGCTTTTTTATTTGATTTTTTCATTTCTTTTTGGAAATATAGTGACTGCCAATTACGGAGAACCATCATTGCCACTTTTTTATTTGGAAGACATCTTCAACACTTCTTTGATGTGTGCGAAGGAAAGCTTGATTGTAACATTTACTAAAAGGTATCTTGCACGATTTCTCTTGTAATTGAATGCATAACCAAATTAATTGAGAACTACCCTGCCCCAAGTTAAGATTGTGTATGTTCATATAGAAAGATACTCCAACTTCTAGGCTCAAAGGGGCTTATAAAGGATTAACTTCCTTATTTCTCCAGTGTTTGGGAATTGAAAAATGCTTGTACATCATCAACAAAGTTTTATTTGAAAGCATACCAATAATAATTATGAGTATTTTTTTCATCATCCTCTCTCCAATATTTGCATAAACAAATCTTAATAATGAAAGTGAACATGAGATATATATTTGAAAGCATATAAATGAAAATGAATTGAATCAAAATATTGCAATGCTCATTTCATTAAAATTAACATGAAAGTACAAACAAAGCTTGAATGAAACAATTTAATACAATTAAAGGAAAATGCAAAAAAAGAAACATGGCATAATGACTAATCAACAACAAGGACGAGTTGTCCTGTCTGAAACACTGGTTTTAGGTAGTGACTTGAGATAATCTGACCCAGTCTTCAGCCACTTTATCTTGGAAAAGGATTATTGACAACGTTACAACCTGTATCTTTGAAGGACAAAATGCCCTAATCAATTCTTGAACTCTGGTATATAATTCTTCTTCTGATGTTGGCTCTAGTACCGTACTTGTGTTAAGGAAACAACTTACGATTGACAGATTACTGAAGAAAGAGACAACTTAGAACGAGATCTTGGACAACCTGGATGTATCCATAATATAGAGGATGCAAATGATATGCAATGTCATGTAATGTGAAGCATTACAACGGGATCACAGGTCTAACACCAAATCAGAACACAGAAGAACCAATTACCAAGAGGATCAACATCTTTACCTATAAGAATAATTCTCAATCCATTTCACGGGTAAATTCTAATCAGATTATGGATTCCTAATGGTCACCAGAGTCTGGATTCCTCAATGAAAATACTATGTCTTATGCATCAGGCATGCAGGACAATAACACCTCAAAGAGAACCTCGTCTAAGCATGGTGTCTCATGCTAAGTCTTACGTGTCAGGCGCCACGGGAGTCGGCATGAATATCCACTATAATCCTATGTGTACATTGCCCTGGGTGGTGGGCCTTTTACCTCAAAGTAACACCCACTAACCTTATCGCCCACAAAGTATGAAAAAGAGGAAAGATGCACCAACATGAGGGATAGTTTGGACATACCTCTAGTACTCAAGTGGAAACGTAAGCATCTTTACAACCACGAGGATAGGAGAATGACATCTAAACTATAAATTAATCATGTCTAATCTTGAAAAATATTTTAAAGGAGAAAAGGTGCACGAGGGTACAAAAAGATTTGAATGAGGTTGAATGTTTTTGTTGGGAGAATGTCTTAGAAGTCCCTCAAAAGGCCGGATGTATCTGAGTATTTCTTCATTAATTTTGAAACTGTTTGAGATAAGTACAATACTAATGTCTATGATACGAGAGACTTTTGAATGGTCGATTCAGGCGCCTCGTATCCAAAGTACTCATATGTTGTTAAGGCTCATGGAATATTTGTACATACCAAATTTATTAAGTGTTTTTGAGAGTTGTTTAAAGAAAAAAAGTTTGAAAAATGCACTTGACAATGTCAAGGTTTACTATGAAATTGGTTAGAGTTAGAAAAATAAAGAATGTTTTGAAAAAGATGTGAAGGTTTTGAAAATTGAAGAATGAGAGGAGATGAAGAGACTATCCTATGTACGAGAAAGTAAAAGATATCTAAGAAGGTCTGACCAATTAAGAAGCCAATACTTGACATAAAGAAGTCAATACAACATTCACATCCCTTTAGATTAAACACAAGCAGAGAATAAACTAAGAGTGTACCAACATCAGGTGAAAATAAATCACAAACAGGGAAAACGCATCAGGTGAAAATAAATCAGAAGCGGGGAAAGCCTCAGATAAACCCAAGTTGTTAGATAAAGCTCGAGATATCAGAAGATAATCAAAGTATTGAATAAGAATCTCTGCATCAGATGAAACACATAGACAAAACCAACAACATAGAGAGACTAACAAAAGTCTCAGATAAGGTCTAAGAATAAGCTACGAGATCAAAATGAAATGAATCGAAAGCCACTAAAAATTGAATTCTGTTAAGTAATCTTAGAATAGATCCATGTAGGAATCAACTCTAAGAGGTCGACCAAAATATTTTTGTTCAAACGCGTTCGAAAGTTAAATCGAATTCAAAGTTCGAAATCACAACACATTGATGAGAATAACAATACAATCTGAATTTGTTTACAAGAAAATCGAATAAAATATAAAGCCAAAAGTGTTATGTATAATTTTATTTTACAATATGAACATTAAATCAATGTGACAAAATAATACAATAAAAAAGTAAATGAAAAAAAGCATGGAGGTGCTAAGAGAAAATGAATGTTTGAACCATCCTTGGAAGCCTTCACAATAACAAATTTGTTAGTAATCACAAGAGGGATTAAAAGAGACAAATGAATTTGCGTCAAATTACATGTATTAAAAACCAAATTTCACAATTAAAAAAACAACATACATGCATAACCAAGCAAGAACATGAATCGAATCACAATTGACATCAACTTGTAAATTAACAAGGAAGTAATAAGATAATAGGTCACCAAGAGTTCATGAGAGTTTCAAGTTTCACAATACAATTAAAGCCTTATTAGGAGCATAATTTCCCATTCTAAAAAAATCAGAACTAAAGTCACATAGAATTAAACTCATGGTATAAACAAATTAATTTTGAAAATGAGTGTAAGAAAAACTAAACCAAGGTTTTTAACCTCTTTAAAACCTTCGGGCAGAAACTACGCATGTATCATTATACCCCAAAATTCCATCTCAACATGTTCGATAACTCGACACCATAAATAAGCTTCATTTAAATTTAATTCCCACAATGCGGTATCGACACCTAAAATTCACAAACAACGCCACAAATCCAATACAAACTTCCACAATTTAAATCAAATAAAAATAATATTGACATTGAAAGAGTTATTCAAATTAACATGAACTAAACATGATAGCAACATCACCAATCCATCATGTCCCAACCTTATCACAAATTAACACAAATAGATATGGCGTTTAAAACAAACTCATTACTCAAGTTAAAACAAATCAACAACAACATCATAATACAATCACACCCACATTGACAAACCACAACTTCTACATCAATTTGAAACCAAAAGGTCACAATCCAATGCCAAAATATACAATTATTTCAAAACTATACCATCACCAAATATAATAATAACAAACTTTAATCATAAATTCTAATATTAATGACTACTAATCAGTGCATTTTAATACACATTATCTTATGCTTGTACTTAGGAATTTCCATGTTTTTTTTTCTTTTCTATTTTATGATGTTTTTATAATTTATTTTATTTTTATCTTTATTTGATTTTCGTATTTTATTTTCAGCACTAGCAACTTTAAATGAAAAAATCATAACTGGAGCTATGGAAATCAGATTGGCGCGTTCTAATATTCGTTGGAAAGCTGAGAGAAAGAGCTACAACTTTCATATTATAGTCAGAAGCTGATTCATAGTATATTTTTCCTAGTAATTCATTGAAGTTTCTGACTTTAGAAACTAAGTTGTTTCTGGTTATTTGTTGGGTTTGGGTTAAGTTTTCCGACCCGGTTTATATTAGAATTGAAACCCTTATTATGTTAAAAGGGAAATCAGCCACAGTACTGTAGTTTCACCTTCTTTTCCATGATAAAAAAATACTTTTGCTTGTGCGTTTGAATAAAGAACTAATCATCCAGAGTTGATCTACTGTAATCGTGTTCCGACGCTTTGAGATTTTTAATTAATCAATTCAATTTCATTTCTTTTCCAATTATATTTTATTAAATTGCATTTTCTTAATCTGTTATTTCATGGAACATCTTGATTATATTTATAAGATTGTACTCCTAATCTTTAATCGTTGTTTAAGTCGCTTAGTCGTTAAATCGCGTTCTATATTGTGTTTGGTTAATTCACGATTGTATTAATCCATTTGCTTAATTCAGAATGGGAATCCAATCCGTTTTATATCTATTTCCCTAGTCAATTTATATTGAAATCGAATAGATATCGAAGCCTCTTAGGGAATTGGTAAGGTAAAAACCAATTATTAGCAGAAATCTATAAATAGTAGATCGACTTATTTTTATAATCACTTATTTTAATCTCTTATTTGCTCTATTCTTTAAAAATTGATCCTGAAATAAACCCTCCATAATCTTTTATGATGGTTAATAACAATACAAGAATCCTCGCGATACGATACTCTAGTCACTATCGCTAAACTACATTTTTCAAAAATACTCATTTTTGATTTGTGTGCGATAACTGATCACTACTATATACATAAATTGAATTAAACCATGTAATATAAAAGATATAAAATCACCAATAAATAGTACCCTCTAAGTAAGCTTGAGTAAATTGTAAAATGTAGGGGTTCGTGGGTGAGCAGTGAACAACACGGAAGAGAGGATCAATTGTGTTAATTGTGATGATGATGAATGAAGGCGAGGTAGCAGACAAGATGGAGTAGGAAGAATGACCGACTGGGAGCGATATATAATGATGAGACGTGACAGACTGCTAGCGGAACAGAGGAAAGTGGGTTGAAGGTTGAAAAAAAATGGAAGGTGATGACTGTATTCATGACAGAAGCTCGCAGATTCAAAGTGGAAGGGAGTATCAGACTTGTCGGAGAAGGCCAGTATGGTTGTTAGTTCTGGTGTTAGCGAGCGGAGGAAGTAAAAATCGAAGGAGTTTTATGGTGAGGGGAAAAGAGAGTGGCTCCACGTGAGGGAGGAGAAGCAGATTTTCAAAATGGATTTTCTTTGTTTCTTGTTATGATAGTCTGCTCCCCCCTTTTCAATTTCCATTCTCATCACTTAAACAACAAAACTTAAGTTTTCCTAATTTTAGCAAATGCCAAGCATGCCCTTATGACAAAAATCAACATAAAAATTGAACGATTACAAAATAACACACTCAAAAATATTTTTGTTGTAATTTTTCGGAATAAAAAAAGAGACACCTAAAATAACCAAAAACGATAAAAATTGGATATTAAATTAACCGAAAAAAGAAACAAACACATTAGAATAAAATACAAATCACAAAGATTAATAAAAAATGACTCAAATGGTCAAAAACGAAATAAAAATGAGAAAAAGAATGTGAGGCTGAACAAATGCTGACAGTTAAAAATGAGAGTTCAAGCTGTATCGAAAAAATAAAGCGAGAATATCGACATGATCAACGCGTAATGCAAATTCATAAAAAAGTAAATAAAAGGTGAAAACTTGAAATATTTTCTCACTAATATTTCGCACAATGTCGAATCGCTTTTAACGATATGTCTGTAAAAGTGAAATTTCAATATTATCGACATATAAACAACTTGATGCAATGCAAGAAGCCGGAAAAGAGATAAAAATGCATGAAATGAGATAACAGATATTTTTTAACTATAAAACGATGCAAATGTTGACTTAAACAAAATTTTAGTCAACTTAAATACGACTAATGATGAGAATGCAATGAATAGATGACCCTAAGACAAAATTTAAGTATGAAACATGCTAAGCGCAGTTTGAGGGCACTTAGCACAATTAAGGAGACTTAAGTGCAATAAGTGACATTGTGTTTAACACGCTCTGAGTTGGCTATGCGCGGTATTTGATTTTCAGCTTGTATATATTCATTTCATTCAGATTTTTTAGGTTATGGTTTTGAGGATTTTTTGCTCCCAAATCTATCACCAACATTCTTTGGTAGAGAGGCTTAGACAACAACAATGGAAGTTGCATCTTGATGATTCAGAGTCGGATTCTCATCAATCGTCTCGACACCATGAGAGATGTTTGATTCTTCTTCCTTCTTCTCTTTGTATTCTCTATTGTTGGGGTTTGTATGTAAGTTTATTCTTATTGTATGTATATTTGTTGATCATGGTGTTGTATAAAATCACTTTTACAAATCTTTATTGATGTTATCCTTATTTTCTTGCTTTATGTTTATATTTGAGTTGCTATAGACATATACTATTCAAATATTGAATTAGGATGAACATTTATTAGATTCTGGACTGTAGGAATATATTTAGATCTAATATTCATAGTAGGTATTGATTCTTAATGCTTTGTGTTATTTAGTTGCGCGATACATCGTTGATGAAACAATACAATTGTTCTCTAAATTTTGGGTTATACATAACCTGTGTTGTGGGTGATACGTGGTGATATTGACGAATGATTTTGGTTGAATATAACTGATCGATAGGTTTAAGTATTTGACGGATTGATGAAATTCAATCCCGACAAGTTCTCTCCTCTCCAAAGAATACATTTATTTTCTTGTTCATATAATTTACTTTTTGCACTTTGCATTTTAAAGCATTAAAAACCAAGCTTAGAAACGTAGAGACTGTTGAACGAAATTCTTTCTTTCACACTAATCCTTATGGAGACGATAAAACAAAACTAAAAATACTTACATTTTCTTGCTGCTTTACAACAACAACACCCTCTCTTGAAGATTTTTCCACCATTTGCAACCTACCCTACCTAGATCAAGACTACGATCAAAATTATGAAGGTAATGAGCTTGGTCTTGATACTTTTGCTCACTCCTTCCTCATCAACCCTACTGCCTTTGTTTCGCATACCTTTAATGTAGGAATTATCCACCCAAATATTAGGACGATCCATTATACCGATGTCCTAATATTGTTTCCAAAAAAAGGAAACCACATCACCATTTCTAGATCAAACATATATGTTGTTTGGTTTCTCCACAATAAGATTCCTAAAAATTGGGGAAATGTCGTTCTTGCTCACATAATAGAGAATAAAATAAAGAATAACATATTTCCCTTTGCTGAACTCATAACCAAAATTCTCAACTACACCGACTATCCTTTTAGTTAAGAGGAACCCATCATTCAACACATTAAGATAGGGCAACACACAATAATCAAAATGGGTTTTACTATCTGTTGTACCTCAAAATTTTCCCTCTCATTTTCTCAAAATTTCTCCTCACATGACTTTCCATTGGTTCAACATTGCACAAGGATTGGTTAGCTCAAGACACTTCCTCAACACTGATGACTCAAATTAGGGTTTAAGTTTGTACAAAGACAATTGGAATTTTTATGCCCCATATAACTTTCATGGATCATTTTGGACTCTCAAGATTGCTCATGTCAAGTTTCAAGTTTTGCAGTTCAAGTTTGCTCAGTCAATTGATCAGTTAACATAAAATCAACTATATTGGGTAAAAAGTAAAATATGGTAAAGTTACAGTCAAACTTCATTACTTTTGATCCATATCAACTTTTTGAACTCATATAAATCATTTGGTCAAGTTTGGACTATAATTCCTCAAGAAATTTGATCAGATCATCAAAAGGGCAAAATGGTCAAAATTAGGGTTTTGGCTGAAAAGACTTGATTTTTGAGTTTTGACCTAATACATGACTTATTGGCTTGAAACATGATATCAAGGATTAAAATGCATCATATTGACCTAATTTCATGGTTCAAACCATTTCTCAAGATCAATTGATTGATAGTTGAAATTTGACCAACTGATGAAAAAGTCAATTATACACTAAAAAGTCAAACTTTGACTTTTTGATCAAAATTAGGTTTCAAAGATCACATTTCATCAAGACATGTCAAAATATTAAGATTGATCATCAATAAATCAAGAAAGTCAAAATTCCACTTAAAAAGTCAAAGTTTTCAACACTTAGAATTTTTTCTAAGTGTTTTAAACCTTATATTTTTCATGACTTCATGCCAAATTTTCACCATAATTTAAGATGATTCAAGAAAAACTTGAAACATTAAAGTTGTATATCTCAATGAGATCTAATAAGTTGTAGGGCAGAAATATTCCTATAAGTGCTTTGGTTTCAAGTTATAAATTCATAAAGTCATGTACATGGTATGAAAAACACTTAGTGAAATTTTGCCCTAGTTAGGCAGATTTTTGGTACCAACTTCATGGAAAATTTTCACATTGTTCCAAGTTGATTCTTCAAAAATGTCCAACATTAAGGTTGTAAAGGATGTTACAAGCTTTCCAAAAAGTCAAAGAACTCATTGAGATCATGCTTGAGCTAAGGGAATCGAAGAGATGAAGTTAGGGCTTCATTCTTGAATTACAAGGCAATTTTGTGATGAACAAGAATTCAAATCTTAAGCCTATGCTGCAAAATCTTGTTTTTTCAGGCTTCTAACTTGCAAATCACTCCATAATTAATTGTTTACACAATTGATTAAGGTATGATCCAAGCGATTAAGCCATTATCCAAAACAATTTTCTATTTTGGGAAGAAAGTAACATATCCATTCTTGTAAAGCAAGCTTTTTCACAATGTCAACCCTTCTTGAGCCTCTCAATGGCTCCTTCTGCATACACTCAACCTAGAAACTCAAAAGAAGTATGTTTAAAGTGATTCAACCACTCTACATAGCTTGTACCACACATTGGGATTTTGGTTTTCCACTTTTCTTCAAATACAAGCAAAAATGCCATAACATGTGATCTTTGTAATCTGACCATCTCAAGTCTCCAAGCATTTTCCTATATATCAAGACACTTTTATGCAACTTAGGACATGAGATTACAAGCACTAAAACACCCTCAAACTCCCTCAAGCCAGAAATTGCACAAAACCTCCATTTTTTTGTGTCATTTCTGATTTTAAACACCCAACTCATAATTCCCTCATGCGTTTCTTGGCCAAACCATTGACAAAGCTTCTAATACGCATATAGAGGCTATCCCAATCCCTATTTTCAAACTGTAACATCATCTTCCTCATTCTCCATAACCAAAAACAAAGGTCTATATCTTGACTTCTCCAGGCCATTTCAGCTACTCTCAGCTCAAGCTAAGCACTGCATTAGCTTCCTAGAGACTCAAGGAAGCTAACCTGATCATTACAACAACTTAAATCAAGCTCATTTGCAAAATATGATTTCCAGTTTTGAGGTAAAATTTCTGACTTTCAATCTCTTCATATAGGCATTGTTAGGCTTCCATTTTCAAAGATAAAATGTAGATATCATTTCCCTAAATCTAATCATGTCCATAGTTTTCATTTATATTGCTTGAGCTTAGAGAATTTTGAGTTTGAAATTTCTGGAAAAATTAGGGTTCAGATTAGGGCCAACAATATTCTTTCTCGTCTTTCATTTATAATTTAAATTATTTACATTTCTGGAATCTTGAGGAAAAATGGAGTAACTTTCATGTTTACAGTTTTAAGTTTTGTTGAGAAATGAGAAAGTTACAAATTCAAACATGGCGCGAGGAAGAAGATGAAGTTCAGGCCTAGGAAGTGTTTTCAAATATATATTTATGGTTTTGTATTATAACCGGATGAAACAGCCACCCCAGTGGCAGAGGAAGCGCGCGTATGGCTTTGCTATGTGAAAGGTCTTGGGTTCGAGCCCCCACCTTTTCTCATTTTTCTAACATTTTCCATCCTTTTTTGTTTGGAGCAGGCAGCACGTTGGGCTCCCTATGCTGGGCCTTGCATCTTTTTACTATCTCTAACCCCCCATTTCACTTTCATTGTTCAAGCCCAACATTTTCATTTTATTGTTTTTAATTGTTTCTTTTTGTTTTATATTTTATATTATACCTAAAAAAATCATAAAATCATAAAAAGCATCAGATTTAGGTTTGTATTTAATTTATTTATTTTTTGTGACATAAAAATTATTTTAATTTAATCATACTTTATTTAATTAATTAATTAGTTTATAAATTAATTAGAACTAGGGTTTTCATTATTATTTTTATACATCAAAATAATTTTCTTAAACAAATTAATTTCTTTTCTTAAATAAATTAATTAGACTTAGACTTAAGTTTATTTTATTTTCTTTAAAATAAAATTAATTTAGAACTTAAGTTTCTTTTAATTAATTAACTTTTTATACTAGTTTAATTAAAACTATTTTCTACAAAACCCTAAAAAATGCTTTCTTGATTAATTTTATTTCTTTTCTATTTTAGATTTATGTTTATTTCTTTAAAGTTAATTTAGACTAGTTAATGGTTTATTTTTAGTGAATTAGGTCAAAAACTTTCTCTTAACAAAACAGAAACAAAAATCCATTCCTTTTCCATTTATCCTTGTACATTATATTCATTTTGTTTCTTGTACATTTATTCAAATTCAATATGGTTGTAATAGATAATTAGGATTAAATTTATTACACTCCCCATTTGTAAATTCGTACACCCCATCCCCAAATGATGTAATAGCGTAGAATTTTATATTTCCGCAATTTATCGCTTTCAATACAAATGCTAGTAATTAGGGTTTTTATGGCAAGACATAAAATCAACAAATAGAAAACCCTAGTTCAAAGAAAAAATGCATGAAATTAAAACACTTGCACCTCTAGGGTTAACTCCACTTTGTTGCCTTAAGAAATTGTCATGTTATGCACGTGGGGCACTCTAGCAAAAACAATAAAAAACACAAGATCATAGTCCCTCGATGACGCTTCGAATGTTGCCTTCAAAATGATCTTAGACCCTTAAGAAAAATGCTAAGGTGTCTCACAATATTGCATTTCATGACTATACGATGACCCACGCATGTCCCTTTGCATCCAAAGATAGAGCTTCTTACCAATCAATAGTAAGATAGTAATGTCAATGGAAGAGAGAAATGAACAAGAGACTTTTGAGTAGGTAGAACGTTATTAGTTTCTTGCTCACAATCCATCTTAAAAAACAGACATCTTTCCAAACATACCAAACACATTCAAAACATGAAATATTTTTAAAAAGTCCAACACTTTGTATGCATTCTGTATTACGGTTGGAGAACTGGCTTGGGTGTTTTGCGTTTGATCGTAATTATTGAAGATAGAAAGAGTCGCCACCGACTTTGATTTTATCCAATAAGGAAATGTTGAAAAGAACAGAAAAGACATTTCAAGATCATTTCTTGAGTTCGGGGGGTAGGTTATGAAAAGGGAAGGTATTAGCACCCTTTCCATCCGTAGTTATCTACGGGATCTTAGTTGCTTGCTAGATCACTTGCTTTTGTTTGAAAATGTACTTGTGGTGTGGGTTTTGAAAGTATTTTAAAAACGCCTTTATAATGGTTCTCGTTTCTATAAGAACGCGTACAAAGTGTTGTTTTGAAAATATTTCAAAGAGGTGTTTGTGGAATGTGTTTTTGAAAGTGATTTTGAAAAGTGTCTTTGTAATGGTTCTCGTCTCTATAAGAACGCGTACAAAAAGCTTTGTCTTTTGAAAATGTTTCAAAATGAAAGTGTGGGTGTATGACATGTTTTTGTTGTGAGCAAGCGAGCAACTAGGAGCATCCTACCTACTCAAAAGGTCTAATGTTCTTTTCCTCCTCCTTTATATGTTGCTATCTTACCATTGATTTGGTAAGAAGCCTTATCATTGGATGTGAAGGTACGGGCGTGGGACGTTTGTATAGCCATAGAAGGCAACCTATGAGACGTTTTAGCAATGTCGTTTAGGGACTAGATCGTTTACCGAAGGCAACATTGAGGGTCATCGAGGGACTACGATCTTTTATCAAGGGTATTTGATAAAATGCCCATATTCGAGGGATGTGACTATTTTTCCGAGGCAACAAGTGAGATTATCCTAAGGTTGCATGTGTGAATAGTGTGTTTGATTTGCATGCATTTATTCTTTGATTAGGGGTTGTCTACTTGTTGTTTTTATCTTTCCATACATATCCTATTTTACTAGCAATCATACAAAAGTAATAAAATGCAGAAAGATAAAATCCTACACTATTACAACCATAATCAATAGCATGAAAATATAAAGGAAAAATAAAATAAAAGAAAGAAAAATAGGTCTTTCGATTTAGGCAGGAACACCCTTTGATTCTGCACTTTTTGGATCGCTTTAATTTGGCCTGAAAGGGGTGAAGGCGTGACTTTTGATTAGGGCCTGGAGGCTAGTGTGGTGTGCCTTTCGGCTGGGGCCTGGGAGTCAGCATGGTGTGCCCTTCGACTGGGGCCTGGGAGTCAGCATGACGTGCCTTTCGACTGGAGCCTGGGAGTCAGCATGGTGTGCCTTTCGACTGGAGCCTGGGAGTCAGTGAGGAAGCCTAAGGATTTGTTTCATACTCCTGTCTCATGTTTCCTTCGTTTGGGTTTTTGAATAGCAAGATGGCCCAAGGTCATTCTAGCATTACCTTATGGCCAGGTTAGTTCTTAAAGCATGTTTAAATAAACAAGAAGCAAAACCAAGAAGGTTATTAATGAAAGCAAGTTAAAAGGGTGGAAACGAAAAGAAGAACAATGGTATGCACATGTTTAAAACGAAAAGAAAGTTTATTCACATATCATGCCTGAAACGAAGGATTCAAGGGTAAGAGGGACTTACCTTGCTTCAAGATGGAGCGTATGCTGGACCTTGAGTGGCTACCTTGAGTGCTTCTGGATTTGAAGGGAGGAAACGAAGGTGATGTCTCTAAGGCTGGATTCGAAGGAGAAGAACAAGTTTGATGTTCTTTCTACTGGATTCGAAGGGTAACAAGGTGTGGAGATATTTCAGATTCGAAGGGGACAAATGTTTGGATTCTGGGTTTGTGTTTGATGAGTGTTTAAGTATTTGAGAGTTTGATGATTTTTGGGAGTGTTTGAGAATTTTGAAGATTCGTTCCCTTAGCAAAAATAAAGTCTTCCAGATGTTTGCAAATGCTTCTCTATTTATAGAGAAAAAGTTGAAGGCGTTTGAAGTAACCAGGTTTTCATGATAACAAACCATGGTTTGGTTAAAAATGAAATAAGTCTTGCCCCTTTTCGTTGATCCCCAGTTTCCTGTACAAGTTGGGGCCTGCTGGCAGGAGTTTTGACATATGCATTTGAAACTGCTTTTCATTCAGACATGAATCGGGTTGGAATCTGATTTTGTGATGAAAGTACTCTTTATGAAAAAAGGGTACGTAGCCTTTTTCTATTTTAACCAAGAATGGTATTTCCAGTAGACAAAGCTTCAAACATTTATATAAGCCTATGATCATATAAATATTTGGAAGCAACATAGCCTGGCAAGTAGGGTAAGGCTATGAGATTTGCTGAAACTTGCTTCGAAGGGTCCAGGAATGGGTTCGAAAGATGCTGATTCGAAGGGAATCAAAGTTCTAATTGAAGTCTTGTGTGAAGGTGGTTTTTGTCCATTCGAAGGCTTGCCTGCCAGAGGTTACATGGCCAAACGAAAGGGTGCGTGCAAGAGGTCTTTGTTATGGGGAACTATCATAAAGGGGAAATTCCGCCTTGGGAGTTTGGCCAACATGCAAAACCAATGGCTTCTGAGTCGAAGAGGAATTGCAGGAGGCCTTTGCTTTGTGACTTCAAACAAAACATGCAAGAGGCCTTTGCTCAAACGAAAGCTTGCCTACCAAAGGTCCATATGGCCAAACGAACTTGCATTTGAAGGAAACCACAAGCCCAAAAGAAGAATGTAAACCCAAGCTTGTATTGAAGAAAGTCACACGCCCAAACGAAGAAAGCGTGCAAGAAGAAAATTTGAGCAATCGAAGGATGCCAAATGGAGGCTTTTTTTCCTTGGAATCGAAGGAGGCTACATGAGGCTTTGTTCCTTATGCATGCTCGCATGGGGGAAGCCTTTTGCATGCAAGAAAGAAGTTATGGCTCAAACGAAGGCTTGTACACAGTTAGTCATTAAATTGTGAATCAAAGCAAGTATAAGGGAATATTTTTCCAGTCAACACAGGTATGCACGCATCAAACATCCAATCGAAGCAGGCACGTATGCAGCCATTGCATTGTGAACCCTGTAAGTCCAAAGGTGCAATTGAAGGTGGCGTGCATAAATATCCTTCCTTGTGAATCAAAACCAGTGTGCCAGAGGCCAATGCCCAGTCGAAGGATGCAGGCCAAGCTTGCATCGAAAGAGGCCAAAAGGCCAATCAAAGGAGCTGAATTGAAAAGATTATTTTTTTCTCCAATTTTGTCAAAAAGATTATTTTTATCTGTTTTCCTCCTTTTTTGACAGTTTCCTTTTCAACTTGGTACTGGAAAATCCAATTTTACTTGTGCAAGCTTGAACCTTGAGAATCCTTGTGAGAAATTCCTTGAAAAATGAGAGGACAAATTTTGGGGTACAACAGCTGCCTCTGTTCAATCTTCTTAAAACTGAAGAGTTAGATTGGCGAATCTTCCATTCGTGACTTGAAGGTGGAAGATGATTGAAAACTAGAGTGCCCAGAAATTTGCACTTGATGATGTGGTGGTTGATTATGTAGGGAATGGGCTTAAAGATGTCATTTGGTAAGATGATAGAGAGTTGTCGGAGATGGGCTTATAAATGCCATCCAAAGGTGATTGTTGACAGAAATTAGACTAAGTCTAAAATTGACTTCAACTGGAAAAGAATCAGAATAAATCTTTGATTGATTTAGACTGAACTAGAGAAAATGTTTACGGGAAAGGAATCAAGATAAACCATTGAGAGATTTAAACTGAACCAACAGAGGTCTTGAGTATTCTTTAACTTGAACGAATCTGAATAAATCTTAGAGCGATCTATCTGAACCAGAGAAAATGTCTACCGGATAGGAATCAAGATAAACCATTGAGAGATTTAAACTGAACCAGCAGAGGTCTTGAATATTCTTTAATTGGAACGAATCAGAATAAATCTTGGGGCGATCTATCTGAACCAGAGAAAATGTCTACCGGAAAGGAATCAAGATAAACCATTGAGAGATTTAAACTGAACCAACAGAGGTCTTGAATATTCTTTAACTGGAATGAATCAGAATAAATATTGGAGCGATCTATCTTAACCAGAGAAAATGTCTACCGGAAAGGAATAAAGATAAACCATTGAGAGATTTAAACTGAACCAGCAGAGGTCTTGAATATTCTTTAACTGGAAAGAATCAAAATAAATCTTGGGGCGATCTATCTGAACCAGAGAAAATGTATATCAGAAAGGAATCAAGATAAACCATTGAGAGATTTAAACTGAACTAGCAGAGGTCTTCAATATATTCTTTAACTGGAACAAATTAGAACAAATCTTGGAGCGATCTATCTGAGCTAGAGAAAATATCTACCAGAAAGGAAACAAGATAAACCATTGAGATATTTAAACTGAACCATCAGAGGTCTTGAATATTCTTTAACTGGAACGAATCAGAATAAATCATGGTGCGATCTATCTGAACCAAACAAAATGTATACCAGAAAGGAATCAAGATAAACCATTGAGAGATTTAAAATAAACTATTAGATTACTTGAATATTCTTTAACTGGAACGAATCAAAATAAATCTTTGAGCGATCTATCTGAACTAGAGAAAATGTTTACCGGAAAGGAATCAAGATAAACCATTGAGAGATTTAAACTGAACCAACAGAGGTCTTGAATATTCTTTAATTGGAACGAATCTGAATAAATCTTAGAGCGATCTATCTAAACCAGATAAAATGTCTACCGAAAAGGAATCAAGATAAACCATTGAGAGATTTAAACTGAACCAGGAGAGGTCTTGAATATTATTTAACTGGAACAAATCAGAATAAATCTTGGGGCGATCTATCTGAACCAGAGAAAATGTCTACCAGAAAGGAATTATGATAAACCATTGAGAGATTTAAACTGAACCAAGAGAGGTCTTGAATATTCTTTAACTGGAACGAATCAGAATAAATCTTAGAGAAATCTATCTTAACCAGAGAAAATGTCTACCGGAAAGGAATCAATATAAACCATTAAGAGATTTAAACTGAACCAGCAGAGGTCTTGAATATTCTTTAACTGGAACGAATCAGAATAAATCTTGTAGCGATCTATCTGAACCAGAGAAAATGTCTGCCGGAAAGGAATCAAGATAAACCATTGAGAGATTTAAACTGAACTAGTATATGTCTTGAATATTCTTTAACTGGAACGAATCAAAATAAATCTTTGAGAGGTCTATCTGAACCAGAGAAAATGTCTACCGGAAAGGAATCAAGATAAATCATTGAGAGATTTAAACTGAACCAGCAGAGGTCTTGAATATTCTTTAACTGGAACAAATTAGAATAAATCTTGGAGCAATCTATCTGAACCCGAGAAAATGTCTACCGGAAAGGAATCAAGATAAATCGTTGAGAGATTTAAACTGAACCAGCAGAGGTTTGAAGGAAGTATTCGCCATGTAGATAGTCACCCTGTCCTGTTTCGGGAATTGATCTGCAATTTATTTGTTCAGATAGTTGTTCTGTCTTTGTTGAAAATTTATTGATGATAATTTTCTGTTGATTGATCTTTTCTGAAAAGGTAAAGAGTTAGTTGTATGCAATGTCATGATGTATGAAATGCATGGCGTAATGATGCTCTAAAAATAAATGAGATTATGTCGTATGCGTTTGTGTTGTATGCGTTTATCATGTATGTAATATGATGCATGAAATGTTGTTGGAATGTAATTTTGTCTTGGAAAATAAATCCTTGACAAGTGCTGGGGAGCATTGGGAAGTTAAAATTCCGGAATGCTGTTTGGGGACGAAAAGCATGCCCATTTTCAGATTTTGTTTTAGTATGTTTCCGCTGGGGATTCCTGTTTTGAAGAGAACACCGCTGGGGAATGTTGATTTTGCTTGAGAAGAAAACTCTGTGGAGAGTGTTGATTCCGGCTTGGGGAAAAGAGTTCAGGAGTTTTAGTTATTTGTTTCTCTACTGGGGAGTTATCTCTTGATGGAAGAGGAAGGAAGTTAACAACTTGTTAACTGTTAACTGGTCAGCTCCTAGGCTTTACAGTAACTCACTAGGGGTTGTGGTCCCTTGATTTGTAGTAGTCAGAGAGGCAAACTCAAGCTGGGGAGTCTGTAGTTTGTTGGGGAAATAAACCTTGTCGCCAGTTTTCTAGAGAGGCATTTCCTTTTGGTAGAACTCCTCGAAGATTATTGAGATCAAAACCAGTTGGGGAGAAGTTTTTAGAGATTGATACTTTGGTTGGGGATCACCCTATGAAAAGGACTTTGTGGGAGATTTATCACCTCCCCTAGTAGCAAGTGTTTGTAGTATTGCCAGGAAATGTTTATCTGACAGTACGCAACCCTTTGTTGGAATCCACGTTCAATGCCCCAAGTGATTCAGATAAATACCTGCCCCTGGTTACTCAACACTTCTTGAGAGATCTCTTGGAACCTTGACTTGACTGCCCCAGATGTATTGGAAAGTGACGTGTCATGCCTGTTGTACCCCAATTTTTCCCCTTAAGATCCCTTCATCATACCATGTTGATTCAATCACAACAAGATCACATTAGGGCTTTTGGTTCTTCTCCCTATCTTTAGCTTTGCTCTTTGAGGAATCCCAAGCACCTTGACTTGTTTGCTTTTGTGATCATGAATATTTTGTTTTGATTTTCTTTATAATTAATAAAATTCAATGTTGGTTTGTCTTACTTGTTAATAATGTAGGTAAAGGAAATGAGGTTTAACAAGTTGCTTCATGGGTTCATGAGTTTATTTCCATGCCCTAGTCAATAAATCTTGAGAAATTCAAACCTCACCATTGAAGCTGTTTTGGAAGAAATGGCATGACAAGGCTTATTTTGGTTCAACATATTTCAAGGTATCAAAATTGATTCAAAAGTACAAGGGGTTGAGGGAAGAAGTTATCATGATTGGACAAACTCTTGTTCCTATTGGTCACAAGAGCACATTTCTCTCAAATTTCAAGATACGGAAGTGGTTTTGGGGGATATGAGTTCTCATCATCATCCTCAACAACTTCTATTCACAAAGCAAGAATATTGGCACAAGAAGTTTGTTCAAACTTGTCAAAGTTCCTCAAAGCATTCTCTTGATCTAGAGGCTAGGGTTTTGAACTTCAAAGGAGCATATCTTGCTCAACTTTTGGTATTTTTGAGTGATTCCAAAGGCATATTTATCTTAAAAGAGTTACCAGCAAATCACTTCAAAAGTTCCAAGGAGTTTCCATGTGTAAGGAACTTGGTGAAGAAGAAAGATTACAAGTCATCCAGATGAATCCACAATTTTCCATATGTGACTTCAAATGGTCATAACTTGGTCAATTTTTATCACCTTGAGTCCATTCTTTTTCCATGGTGATCTTAAAGATGTGTAATTTGTTCCTTCTTTTATGTGCAAAGTGAGAAAATGAATGGAAGTTACCTTAAATATGCAAAAGATTATAGGTCATTTCATTATTTTTGGCCAACTTCAACAAGTCATAACTTGCTCATTATTTGGAGATTTTGAGAGGTTCAAATTTCAAAATGTCATTCAAGAGATCTACTTCATTCCATCTTTTTTGGTCAAGAGCAAATTCCATGTGGAAGGCCACGTTTGGATGCAAATGATTATAGGTCATTTTTGAAGAAGAATTTGAAATATTTCTAAGTATGGAAAGTCAACTCTTTTTCTTCAACTTTGACTCCATGTAACTTTCAGCACAAGCATCCATTTGATTCCATTATTTTTCCAATGCAAAGCTTGTAACCTCATCTTTCTAAAGCATCAAGAATTATGCCCTAAGACCCCTTGAGTTGCAAATGCCATGGATTTGAATTTGGTAACTTGAAACTGAATTTTTCACAAAGTCAGGATTTTGAAATCTTTGTTTTGGCTTCTAATCACAAGTTTTCCACGCATTTTTGTTTCTAATCATGATTAGCAACTTCCCAAAAAGTGTTAAGCATCATGAAACGCATGGTTTAGCTGAGTTTTGATCAAAATTGAGTCACACTTTCTTCATGATGCAGACCCACACGAATTCCCTCCAAAACGCATCATTCACTCTTTCTTTTGATCCCATTTGCTTCTCCTATAAATACATGAATTATCCCATTCGTTTTCCCAAGCTTAGAGAGCCAAGAACACCATGCTAAAACCTCATACGAACCCACTTTTGTTGAATTCAGTTTTTGAAATTTAAGCTTCCTTTTCCAAAATTCTTTGCGCATTCATCATCCTTGAACTTCATACAAACTCTCCAGCACTTAAACCAATCAAAACGACCCATAATTCAAGCTACAGAAGTCCATTTTAAGAGCTTCTTACTTGAACTTCGAAAAGGTAGAATTCTCCACCATTTGAATCCAAATCAAGCACTAATATGTTCTACTCCTTTGTCTGATTCTAATGCTGCTTACAATTTTTAAATCCATTGAGAATTGAGAGAGAAATCTCAAATTGAAGGTGCTCGCTATTTTCTGAGTTTTTGATTCATATCTCTCTCCATACCTTATATAAATTTGGCGCAAATTGAGAGAAAAATCTCAAATTGAAGGTGCTCGCTATTTTCTGAGTTTTTGATTCATATCTCTCTCTATACCTTATATAAATTTGGTAACTTGAAACTGAATTTTTCACAAAGTCAGGATTTTGAAATCTTTGTTTTGGCTTCTAATCACAAGTTTTCCACACGTTTTTGTTTCTAATCATGATTAGCAACTTCCCAAAAAGTGTTTAGCATCATGAAATGCGTGATTTAGCTGAGTTTTGATCAAAATTGAGTCATACTTTCTTCATGATGCAAACCCAGACGAATTCCCTCCAAAATGCATCATTCACTCTTTCTTTTGATCCCATTTGCTTCTCCTATAAATACATGAACTATCCAATTCGTTTTCCCAAGCTTAGAGAGCCAAGAACACCCTGCCAAAACCTCAGACGAACCCACTTTTGTTGAATTCAGTTTTTGAAATTTAAGCTTCCTTTTCCAAAATTATTTGCGCATTCATCATCCTTGAACTTCATACAAACTCTCCAGCACTTAAACCAATCAAAACGATCCATAATTCAAGCTACAAAAGTCCATTTTCAGAGCTTCTTACTTGAACTTCGAAAAGGTAGAATTCTCCACCATTTGAATCCAAATCAAGCACTAATATGTTCTACTCCTTTATTTGATTCTAATGCTGCTTACAATTTTTAAATCCATTGAGAATTGAGAGAGAAATCTCAAATTGAAGGTGCTCGCTATTTTCTGAGTTTTTGATTCATATCTCTCTCCATACCTTATATAAATTTGGCGCGATGGTTGTGGTAGAATCGTCTTGAAGAGACGAGTTCAATGATGCTAGCCAGGGATCCTAATTTTTCCATTTAAAGGATCTCACAAAATCCCCATTGCAGGGTGTCTGGAGGTTGAAGACGATGACATGTCTCGTCTCAGCCAATGATAGCGTGCCAAGCATTTTAATTTCATTGGTTGCCCTTTTTCTGATCACATGTGTGTTTCACTAAGGTCCATATCAAGCACAGCGCGTCTGGTCCATTAGATTAGCTTACTAACGCGTTTTGACTATGATCTGATGGTCCACATCTTTTTGGTTTTATTTTATTTTCTGATTTTATATTTTATTTGATTAAATTTTTAAAAATTCATAACTCTTATTTTTTATCCAAAAATTATGAAAAAATTCACAAAAATACTTTGAATTATTTCTGATCTCATGAATATTTTTTTACATTTTTATTTTAACATTTGGTATTTTTTATATTTTTTGTATTATTTGCTTAGTTTTAATTACTTAAAAATTACTTTTTGACATTTTTTAATTCTGGAAAAATTCATAAATATTATTTTGCATTTTTTTTTTACTTTCTGAAATTTTTATGGAATTTTATGTTGAGGTTTACTATTTTTGATCTATTTTATGTTTGTTTGAGCAATTTTAAATAGTTTAAAAATAATTTCTGCCTTTTAAAAATTACAAAAATTTTAATAAAAATATTTGGATCCATTTCTGATTTTTATATGGCCTTATTTTTCATTTCTTGATTAATTTGAACATAATTGTTATTTTCCTCATTATTTTCTATTTTTAAACATTTTTAACCTTTTTAAATATATATATTAAATATGATATTATTTTGTGATTATTTTCTGGCTGTCTTGAGTTGATTTTTTGATCATGACTTTATTAACATCATTGGATCTTGGGTGTTGAGTTCAACTCCACCAAAATGGATGAATGATTTTAATAATAGTTTGATTAAATTTTTAATTCAAAAGTGGTTTATTCATCTTTTTGCCCTAATCCTCTTCATCTCATCCCCTTCTTATTGCACTAAATGTTGTTGGAGCATGATCTATATATCATGTATCGAAACAAATGGTGCATAGATTGCTATTGACCGACCTCAAAATAGGTACGACTTCTATATAAGTCCACTTACGATTGCTTAACATAACGCTAAATTTTGTCCCGATTCGAATAAATGATAATTCATGGCCCAAACTTATGATTTCAAGTCCAAGTATGTTAATTTGATCTCTTTGATCCAATAACCTTGAGATTCATTTCGTGGAGCCTTTGGTTCTACCAATCCTCTAATGGATCTACAACACCTTTGGTCAACGCGGATCACTTAAACATCGTTGATCATTAAATGGTACTTATGAGAATTCCAAATGGATGATATACTTGACAAAAAGCAAATGCAACTTGTTGTGTGGAGGCTTTGGTTCTACCAATCCTCTAATGAGTTCCAAATGCAAGTTTCAAGATGGTCATCCAACTAACCACTAAGTATTGACTTGTTTTATCTTTAGCATTTTCATTTCATGCCATTTTTATCTTTGCTCATTTGAGCATTTATTTTCTTGCTATTTTTGCTTTTCTCACTCGAGCTTTTCTTTTCTTTTCTTAAGATACTTAATAATCAACATAAACCCTAAAAAACTTTTAATGACACTTGGACTATTTGGTTACTATCCTTAGCATTATAGAGCAGTGGACTTTTTCTTGGACTTAGGATTAGAGACCTTGGCCTATCTTGGAGACTTTGTGACTTTATCTGATTATTTTGTCTGGAGTTCTTGAGGTTTACCTCAAGATATTGGGTTGCTTGTTTGTTTTTGTATGCAGGTTTTTTGTGATTACATTCTCTGTTTGTAATCTGGAATTCACTCGTATACAGCCGTTACTCTGCCCAATATTTGTGAAGACTTAATACACTTGAAGTTTGGTTCTCTCAAAAGGTCTAGTATTTTTGCTTGCTTGGTTCCAATACAAAGAATGGGAATTCTACCTTGGCTCATAATGTAAAGTTTTGGTTTCTTGTTGGTTAGATAGTCCTTATCCTTAGCGTTTACCTTATGCTTTAGGATAGCCTCTTCTTCTCCTCCCATCTTCTTTACTTTCAAAAATCTTCTCCCTCCTTTTGAAAACTCTTCTTGTTTCTAAACTTGAAACACTTTCATAATAAACTTGGACTTATGTCCATGTATTTTCAAAATATTTTCATAAATAAACTTCAATCAATTTAATAATACCTTGACATTTTTTGAGAAGACTAAAAGTCAATCAATCTCATTTCAAACCATTTTGCCATTTTGGCTTTTATCTTTAAAATTTTTCTCAAAAGATTAGACTCTTGTCAATCCTTGTAGTGATGCAAACAACTATACTTCTACAATATGTAGTGAAGTGAGATATTTTCCACTTGGGTTTTGAGTGAGGCATTGTTGATTTTAAAATCCAAGACATATCCTCCACTTTGAGATGATGCAAATTCTCATTTCTCATGATTATGGGTAGTAAGTATGTTTTCCATACGGACAATGACGATGATGTCTTATTTCTTAAAATTAACCAACACACTCGTGTTTCAAATTTTTAAAAGAGGAACTACGTGTACCCTGATCCCCTATTGCACAAAAGGTGGTACGTAGGCACTAAAGGTTCGCAACTGCGGTGGGTGCAAAAATCATAAAAAAAAATACTTCTCTTCTCACCTCCACCATCTATTTCTATACAACACATTTTATAGCCAAAATATACAGATTTTTCAAAGAGGTTCCTGCGGAGTACCATAGATGTTTAGGGTGTTAATACCTTCCCTTTGCAACCAACCCCCTTACCTTGAATCTTTCCCCCTCTTTTTGGGTTATTCTCTCTTTTCCCATTCCTTTGGAAACAATAAAGCGCGGTGGCGATTTTTATTTTAATTTGTATAAAGTCTAGTCAATCCAATGGCTTAATCTTGAACATTTCTAACGCTACTGAAAAATGGCAACTTTACTGGGGAAAGATTGACCTCTTGCTGGTCCATCCCTAAGTGGGTTAAACCTATCTTTGTTTATATATGTTCATGTGCTATTGTTGTTTATGTGTTATATTTTGTATATATGTTTGTTTGGAATTTCCTAGTTTTCAGGGTGCTTGGTGATTACTCATAAGTCCTATACCCGGACTTGGGAAAACTCTAAGATAGGACGGGCGGTATAGTCATGTTAACTTTGAGGGAGTAATCCCAAAAAAAGAGGCATGAGATCCCCCACTCAGTGGAGGCCCCTTTGACTGTAGTGTCGTTTACCGAGTAATCGGGAAGACGTACTGCTTTCGACCTGAGAGCCTTCTGAAACTGAGGACCGTAGAATACCAAACCCATCTTGGCCTTTTAGGTGTAGTGCGAAAGCTATGACGGAGTAATCCGGAAATAGTTGTCACGCGATACTATGCTCGGACGAGTCTTTCTTGAGAATATTACTAATTACCGAGTTAACCGGGAAGTTGGTAATATCCGAAGGAAGGATGTAGACTCTGGGAACCTCTAGAACCTTGTTCGACACGTGATAACTCTTAGACCAACACCTTATGGGTAGTACCTTCGACCTCATGCTCGTGACGTTGAACCTATGAACCCTATATGTGTGATCTTGTGTGATGTTGTTACATTATGCATCCATGCACTCATAAGCATATTTTGAAGGAAACAATATTTCAAGGGATTTAAAGGTTGACTATTTGTGAATATCTCAGGTACTTTTAACCATGGATTCTGGAAAGAGAAAGACCGGGAAATACAGTTTCAAGGATCCTAAGATAGATGAGTTGGCCAGTCTAATTCCAGAGATCGAGTGTTCTGCATACTTTCGGAAGAAGTATGGATCCATCATTCCTCTCATGAAGCTGAAGATGAAGGAGGGTATTCTCTCGACCTTGGTCCAGTTCTATGATCCGGTGTATCACTGCTTTACTTTTCTCGATTATCAGTTGATGCCTATGTTGGAAGAGTATTCTTATCTATTGGATTTAGCTGTTATCAATCGTGTTCCTTTTACTGGTTTAGAGGGCGAGCCAAAACCACATGAGATTGCTGCTTTGATTCATCTGGGAAAGTCTGAGGTGGAAGCCCATATGACTACTAAAGGAGGGATTAGAGGATTACCATCTCAGTTCTTATTGGAGAAAGCTCGTTACATTTCCAGAATGAAGAGTACAATTTCTTTTGAGGCCACCTTTGCTTTACTTGCTTACGGATTGTTCTTATTTCCTATTGTGGACAAGTTTATCGATATTAACGCTATCAGGATTTTCATGATTGGAAACCCAGTTCCTACACTGTTGGGTGATGCTTATTACTCTGTTCATCTTCAGAGTTCTTATCATGAGGGAATGATTATCTATTGCACGCCTTTGTTGTACCGGTGGTTCATCTCTCATATCCCTCAGTCTGATGCTTTTTGGGATGTCGAGAAGGAACCTCATTGGGCTCCTAAGATTATGGCACTTACTCACTCGGATATTGATTGGTATCATCGAGCTTATCAGGATTTGGAGATTATTGACAGTTGTGGTAGTTTCCCCAATGTACCTCTTCTTGGTACAAAGGGAGGAATTAACTATAACCCTATTCTTGCACGGCGACAACTTGGTTACCCGATGAGGAATAAACCGAATAGTATTCATTTGAGTAGTTTCTTTATGAAGGAAGGAGAAGACCATAGGGAAGCTAGGGAGTAGATTGTGAAGGCCTGGCGTCACATTCATAAGAAGAGTAGGAAGGATTTGGGACCTAGGGGTGTTGTTTCTTTGGAGCCATATCTTCAGTGGGTTCGATTGAGAGCCATTCAGTTGAAGATGCCATATACTCGGGAGACACCCATGCCTGATTTATTTGTGAAGACCACTCCTCCTTTATTAGATGATCTAGAAGAACTACAACTCGCTTTGGTTAGGATGCAACAGGAAAGGGATGCTTGGAAGAACAAGTTCCATACTTTAGAGAGTTCCTACAAAGCAGACTTGAAGGAGAAAGACGATTTGATCGAGATCCTTGAGAGTCGAGCGGTGGAGTCTATGGAGAGGCAAGGGGATTTATTTCCCCCTAAGCCTCAAACAAGTGCTGATTACTCACTTTCTGATCCAGATGATTGGAAGGAGGTTGCCATCAGACATGTGGAAGAAAACTAGAGGTTGAGGGCTCAGATTGCCAGGCTCACAGGGAAGCGCCAGCGTACAAATTGATCTTTATCAGTTCTATCAGGATTTTAGATTGTATTTTCCATCTTCTAATTGGGATCATTGAAACTTGTAATCCATTTTGAAGTTATTATAATAAAATTTTTCAGTATTTCAAAAGCTGTATTACTTTGATGTTTGCAATATGCCTATAAAATTTAAACCTCTTGAAATATTAAATAATAGAGTAAAAATAATCATGTGCATTGCAAGACATGCATCATATTGCACATATTTCTTGCATTTATTATGCATATCCAGGTGCCTTACCCAGATTTTTACTTCATTCAACAAGCTGACTCATCACTACAACACTCGGGCTAATTTCAAAAAAAAAAGATGGACAACTTGGAACAGGAGAATCGCGAGCTGCGCGAAGAAGTTTTTGCTTTGAAGGCCGACTTGGCCAATTTAACTAATCTGATGGAAGCTCTGGTGGTTGCTCAGAATCAGCCACCGAGTGTTCAACCTCAACCAACAAGGGCAAGTACTGAAGTTCCGACTGTTCCTGTATCTTCTACTCCGGCTATTGTTCAAAACCGTATGCCTCAAGGTTATCCGTGGGGAATGCCAGAGAATTTTGCATCTGAAGGTTTCAATATTGGCCCTCAAGATGCTCCAGTGGTTCAGACTGTTGTTGCTCCGGCACCTCCTCTGGTGCATGATGTTCCTGTTGCACCTCCTTCGGTGAATTTGGTTCAGTTTGTTAATGAAGATGTGTGATGTCATTTCCCTCCGTCGAGTGAAGACTTGGGTATTTATGACAGAATGGATGATTTTCAAGAGCATTTTGATAGAATGCAAAGAGAGATGAAGGCTCTTAGGGGAAAAGAGCTATTTGGGCAGAATGTGAATGAGCTGTGTTCAGTCCCGAATGTAAAAATACCTGCTAAGTTCATGGTCCTGGAATTTGAGAAGTACAAGGGTAACACTTGTCCTCATGCTCACTTGGTGATGTACGTCAGGAGAATATCTATCCACACTAATGATCAGTGTCTGCTGATTCACTTTTTTCAGGACAGTTTGACCGACATAGTATTGAAATGGTAGATGAGCTTGGACAACGCCAACATCCATACTTTTAATGATTTGGGAGAAGTATTCATCAAACAATACAAGTACAATGTGGACATGGCGCCCGACCATGATCAGCTTAGGGCCATGGTTCAAAAAGATAGGGAATCGTTCAAAGAGTATGCGCAGAGATGGCGCGAAGTAGCTGCCCAAGTGATTCCTCCCATGGAAGAGAAAGAAATGACTAAGATTTTTCTGAAGACGCTAGGTGCTTTCTACTAAGAAAGGATGGTAGCAAGCGCACCAAGTGATTTTACAGAGATGGTAGGAATGGTTGTCCGCTTAGAAGAGGCTGTAAGAGAAGGCCGTTTGACAAAGAGTGAAGGATTTGGAGGTGTTAAGAAGCCATCTTATGGGTTTACCAAGAAGAAATAGGGGGGACGCAAATTCTGTTACACAAGAGAGGATGGTAAATGCTCCTAGAAGGAATTATCAGCGTCACTAGCAAATCGCCTCAATTACTCCTATTATGAATGTCGCTCCGACTACCGTTGCTTATCAAAGACAGTCCCAACAGGGGAACCAAGGGAATAATCAGAGAAGGGAGAACTATGAACCTATTCCCATGAGCTATGCAGAGCTAATACATGTATTGATTCATAAGAAGTTGGTCCAGACACGACCACCTCCCGCCATACCATCACCATTGCCTTGGTATTACAAGGTAGACCAAACGTGTGCTTTTCATCAGGGAGCACCAGGGCATAGTGTTGAGAATTGTTATCCTTTGAGGACTAAAGTGCAAAGGTTGGTGAAGTCTGGAATTCTATATTTCAAGGACATGTGACCTAATGTGAAAGATAATCATCTACCCAAGCACGGGGGAGTGAATGCTGTGAATATGGTAGCCAGTTGTCCAGGCGACTTCCGTATTTTTGACATTAATCTGGTTAGAGGAGATTTGGAGAAGATGCACACAGACCTCTATGAATTCAGTTACTATACGCATGACCATGCTGGTTGTGCTGTTTGCGGTATAAATATACAAGGTTGCGAGAAGATAAAGGCTGATTTACAGGAGATGATGAATGGGGGTCTAATCCATATAATCAGGCCTAGGGCTGAGTATGAAGAGGAAGTGAATATGGTTTCTGGATGTCCTGGTGAATTCATAATTTTTAATGTGGAGTATTTGAATGAGGATCTCGTGCAGTTGCATGCTACCTTTTGTCGTACTGCTGGTCAGGTGGAACACCAATATTGGTCTTGCATAGTTTGCTGTAGAGACCACCGAGGATGTTCTATTGTGAGGGAGGGTGTTCAGTTGTTGTTAGACAATGGAACTATTAAGATCACAGGCCAGAGGGATTATTATCATGAGATTGATATGGTTGAAGTTTTCTTAATGGAAGAAGAGTCAGAGGAAGAGTATGCCTCTGCGGATGAGTATTTCTCTTCAGACGAAGATTTGTTTCCCAGAAATGACTTTTTGATGATTGATTGTGTTGAAGAAGGGGTAAACGTCATTGTGTCTTGTTTTAGTGCACCCGCTCATCTTGAAGTGGAGTACCATAGCAAACCAGTTGTTACCCCATTAGTAATCAGTTTTCCAGGTCCTATTCCCTACAAATCAAATAAGGCTGTGACTTACAAATACAACGCTACGATCTTAGAAGATGGGGTGAAAGTTCCCATCCAGCCAATGTCTGATGTTGGTAATATAGCTGAAAATAGCAGGGTGACCCATAGCGGTCGTGTGTTTGCACCGGTTGTACGAAGAGATGTTGTTGATGGAAAGAAAATTACTGAGAATGATGAGCCTAAGAAGGCTACTGGAGAGACCAGTGGAGCTACATTAGAGAAATAAGTGGATGATATTTTGAAGATAATTAAGATGAGAGACTACAGAATTGTAGATCAGCTACTGTAGACTCCTTCAAAGATATCCATCCTAGATTTATTGATGAACTCCTATGCTCATAGAGAATCATTGATGAGAGTACTAGATCAAACTTTTGTGGAGAGTGACATGCCATTAGATCAATTTAGCAGCGTAATTGGGAACATTACGTCATGTAACAACTTGAGTTTCTGCGATGATGAATTACCAGATGAAGGGAGGAATTATAACCTGGCCCTCCACATATCTATGAACTGCAAGAATGATTCGCTATCCAATGTGCTAATTGATAATGGATCCGCGTTGAATGTTATACCAAAAAGTACTCTCATGAAATTAAAGTATCAAGGAGCACCTATGCACCCGAGTGTCATCATTATGAAGGCTTTTGATGGGTCGAGGAAATCTGTCATCGGTGAAGTGGACTTACCCATCCATATAGGACCACATTGGTTCCTGATAACCTTCCAGGTCATGGACATTATTCCCGCATATAGTTGTTTGCTAGGACGGCCATGGATACACGAAGTAGGGGCTGTCACTTCAACTCTGCATCAGAAGCTAAAGTTTGTGCGTGAAGGGAAGGTATTGATCATAAATGGGGAACAGGCATTGTTGATATCCCATCTATCCTCTTTTAGTATTGTAGAAGCAGATGAGGCTGCTATTGGAACCCAGTTCCAAGCCCTATCCATTGACAACATAAGGAGAAATGAGAATTATGTGGTTTCGCTGAAGGACGCACAACAGGTTGTGCGCAATGGTCATAATACAGTTTGGGGACGACTTGCGGATCCACCCGTGAACAAAAATAGAACTGGTTTGGGTTTCTCTTCGAAGAATGGAAAAGGCGAAAGTTGAAGTCAAAGTCTACTGTGAACAGTTATCAGGATGTTTTCCGCAGCGGAGGCTACCTCCATCCAATTGGTTCTGGAATTAATGTTGTTGAAGAGGATGAAGCAGAGCAGGAAGTACCGAATTATGTGATGCATGGAGTCAGAGTTCAGAACTGGTTCACCATTGATATTCCTTCTTGCATACATGTTTCAAAGTAATTTGTTTTGTTAATATGTTTCTTTCTTTTGAAAAGCTTTCACTCTGCCCAAGGTGAAAATATTAATGTTGTAGGGCTTATCTGTTTGCTGTGACTTTTAAGATCATTAATAAAAGTTGTCTTTGCTTCCCAAATTATGTCTTTATTTTCTGCTTTTTCTTGGGAAATGGTAATCTGGAAAAAAAAACCTTTCAAAATAAATAATAACTGAAAATTAATCTGCATGATCACTTGTTATATGTGCCAGTTTCTAAAAGCAATCATAAATCATATGTGTAGATTAATTAAAAAACCCGTTGAATACAATGACCCTGTACCCTCTCCCAACTTTGAATGTCCTGTGTTTGAGGCTGAAGAAGAAGATTATGATGAGATTCCAGAAGAGGTCTCACGGTTGCTTGAGCACAAGGAAAATACCATTCAGCCATATAAGGAGCCTTTGGAAGTGATCAATTTGGGTTCAGAGGAAGATCCGAAGGAAGTCAAGATTGGAGCATCATTGCATCCCGATGTAAAGAGTGGGTTGATTGAGCTGTTGAAAGAGTATGTGGATATTTTTGCATGGTCTTATCAAGATATGCCTGGTTTAGATACAGATATTTTCGAACATCGTTTGCCGTTGAAGCCAGTGTGTCCGCCAGTCAAACAAAAGTTGAGAAGAACCCACCCAGATATGGCAGTAAAGATCAAAGAGGAGGTCCTAAAATAGATTAATGTTGGTTTTCTTGTGACGTTAGCGTATCCTCAATAGATTGCCAATATTGTCCCAGTACCGAAAAAAGACGGAAAAGTCCTCATGTGCGTAGATTACAGAGATCTAAATAAAGCTAGTCCAAAAGATGATTTTCCATTGCCTCACATCGACGTGTTAGTGGACAGCACAACAAAATTCAAAGTATTCTCGTTCATGGACGGATTTTCCGGGTATAATCAAATAAGAATGGCTCAAGAGGACATGGAAAAAACAATGTTTATCACACCCTAGGGAACATTCTGTTACAGATTGATGCCATTCGGGTTGAAGAACGCTGGTACAACGTACCAGAGAGCTATGACAACCCTATTCCATGATCTGATGCACAAAGAAATCGAAGTATATGTTGATGATATGATTTCCAAATCCCAGACTGAAGAAGGGCATATAGAAGATTTATTGAAGTTGTTTCAGCGTTTGAGGAAGTATCGTCTCCGTTTAAATCCAAATAAATGCACCTTTGGTGTTCGATCAGGGAAATTGTTGGGTTTCATTGTTATCCAGAAAGGAATTGAAGTTGACCCTGATAAAGTCAAAGAAATTCAAGAAATGCTAGCACCAAGAACTGAAAAGCAAGTCAGAGGTTTCCTCAAGGGTTTGAATTATATTTCCAGATTTATTTTCCACATGACTGCAACATGTGAATCGATCTTTAAGTTGTTAAAGAAAGATCAAGGTTGTGTGTAGACGGATGACTTCCAAAGGACATTTGAGAGTATTAAAGAATATCTGTGTGAACCTCCTATCTTGCTCCCTCCAATAGAAGGAAGACCATTGATTATGTATCTAATAGTGTTAGATAAATCCAAGGGTTGTATTCTGGGACAACAAGATGAAACAGGGAAGAAGGAGTTCGCTATTTATTATCTCAGCAAAAAATTCACTGACTGTGAGTTGCCTATTCCACGCTAGAAAAAACATGTTGTGCTTTGGCCTGGGCGGCAAAGCGTTTGCGGCAATATATGTTGAATCATACCACTTGGTTGATCTCCAAAATGGATTCAATCAAGTATATTTTTGAAAAGCCTGCTCTTACTGGGAGAAATGCCCACTGGAAGATGTTGTTTTCTGAATATGATATCGAGCACCGCACTCAAAAGGATATTAAAAGTAGTGTGTTGGCAGATTACCTTGCTCACCAACCAGTGGAAGATCATCAGTCTGCAGAATATGAATTCCCCGACAAGGATGTGATGTCCCTGAAAGTGAAAGATTGTGATGAACCATTGCCTGAGGAAGGCCCTGACCCTGAATCTCGTTGGAGTATGGTATTTGATGGAGCTGTGAATGCTTATGGTAAAGGAATTGGTGTTGTGATCGTTACTCCTCATGGATCGCACATTCCTTTTACTGCAAGGTTAACATTTGATTGTACTAATAATATGGCAGAATATGAGGCTTGAATCATGGTAATAAATCAGATTAAAGGAGAATGGGACACTCGTCACCCTGGCTTGATCCCTTACAAAGATTTTGCTAGAAGGTTATTACCCTTCTTCAATAAAGTTGAATTCCATCACATCCCTAGAGATGAAAATCAAATGGCGGATGCTTTGGCAACTCTGGCTTCCGTGTACCAAGTCAATACTTGGAATTATATACCCCAAATTACAGTTCGACGGCTGGATAGGCCCGCTCATGTGTTTACGACAAAGGAGGTAGCAAATGAAAAACCTTGGTACTATGATATCAAGCATTTTCTTCATACTCAGGAATACCCGATTGGTGCATCAAGGAAAGATAGAAAGACACTGAGAAGATTGGCAGGCAGTTTCTTCCTCGGTGAAAATGTGTTATACAAGAGAAATTATAATATGGTCTTGCTCAGATGCGTGGATAGACACGAAGCACACATGTTGATGCATGAGATTCATGAAGGTTCATTTGGCACTCATGCTAATGGACATTCGATGGCTAAAAAGATTGTAAGGGAAGGTTATTATTGGCTAACAATGGAATCTGATTTTTATAAATTTGCAAAGAAGTGCCATAAATGCCAGGTTTATGCAGATAAGGTCCATGTGCCTCCGACACTTCTCAATATGATTTCCTCCCCATGGCCTTTCTCTATGTGGGGGTATAGACATGATCGGGATGATAGAACCCTAAGCTTCAAATGGGCACTGTTTTATCTTGGTAGCAATTGACTACTTCACCAAATGAGTGGAGGCTGCTTCATATGCCAATGTTACCAAACAAGTGGTTATGCTTTTCATCAAAAATAATCTTATATGCTGGTATGGTGTACTGAGCAGAATCATCACCGACAATGGCTCGAATTTGAACAACAAGATGATGACAGAATTGTGTGAAGAATTCAAGATTTTCCATCACAATTCATCTCCATACAGGCCAAAGATGAATTGGGCTGTTGAAGCTGCTAATAAGAATATCAAGAGAATTATCCAGAAAATGGTTGTTACTTATAAGGATTACATGCTCCCTTTTACTCTGCATGGATATCGAACATCTGTTTGCACATCAATAGGAGCAACCCTGTTCTCCCTGGTGTATAGAATGGAAGTTGTACTCCCTGTCGAGGTAGAGATTCCCTCGTTGCGTGTGATAATGGAAACCAAATTGACAGAGGCTGAATGGGTCCATAACAGGTTTGACCAATTGAATTTGATTGAAGAGAAGAGAATGACAACTTTGTGTCATGGACAGTTGTATCATAGAAGAATGAAGAAAGAATTTGATAAAAAGGTCAAACCTCGTGAATTCAGAGAAGGCGACCTCGTGCTTAGGAAGATCATGTCTTTCAACACTGATTCTAGGGGCAAGTGGACTCCCAATTTTGAAGGCCCGTATGTTGTCAAGAAAGCCTTCTCTGGTGGTGCATTAATTCTTAAAACTATGGATGGCGAGGAGTTCCCACGTCCCATGAATGCTGACGCAGTCAAGAAATACTTCGCCTAAAGAAATAAAAGAACAACTCGCCAAGTTGAAAACCTGAAAGGGTGGCTTAGGCAAAAATGAGCGTCTCGGTAGGCCGAAAACCCGAAAGGGCGGTCTAGGCAAAAATTAGAGACATAAACAGAATAAATTTCCCGCTAAGTTGAAAACCCGCAAGGGCAGGTTAGGCAAAAGTTAGGGATTTTTCTTGGCAAGTAACTACGTCAGATAAGACTTGATCGTTGAAGCAACAATCTTCTCAGATCCTCTCCATACTTCAACAAAAGCTGCTGCTCAGGATATAAAAAGTTGTTAGGGGGAATAGTGGTAATTGTATCTCAATGTATCTTTTCCATTATGTATTACCATTTCCCAAACTTTGTAATCATCCATGGAGTCTCGCCATTCGTAGACTACCATTCTATTAATGAAATTCGAGCTTTTACCCAATTCTTTGTGTTCTTATTTTATTTAGCTTGCAAAGACTCCATTTATTACTGATGATAACTTTCAAAGCAAAAAGATTAAAAAGAAAAATTGACTTTTAAAAAAAAAAAAGATCTTTACAATTCAATTTACTTTGAGACTTGTGATGACACAATGATAACAAAAATGGTGATCCCAGGAATGAACAAACTCTGGTTGTTTTGAGAAGTTTTACTTCCTTCATGAAGGTTCTCTCAGGTCATTTTACTGGTATGTGCACGATCTTTATATGTTTCTCAGATGGTTAAAGATGATACCAATCGGTGTAAGGTGCAGTATTGGGTTTGTGATCCCAGTGTCCCCAGTCAGGTCTTGGTTCATGTTTGATTTTGGGTTTTCATGGTCAGAAGCCTTTGTCCCAGATTCCCCAGCGAAGTCTTCCCTCATATGATGAAAGGGTTTATTCCCTTGGTGTGCTGAGATGTCGCTCTTTTTGCAATATCGGCACTAATGTTGACTTCTTGATTCCCCGAGAAGGATATTCCATGGCATCTTTTGTTGGAATAAGTTTTCATGATGTAGAGTTTCAATTCACATTTTTTCCGGGGAGGTAGGATTGAATTCCCCAGTGAGGTTTGATTGTTTCGACATCAGTCTGCTTTATTTGAGGCTGGTCTTGCAATCTCCAGTAGGCATGGTGCTTTTAAAAAAAACTATTTCTCCGATGAAGCCAGAAGAGGGATGTTCTATCTTGGTATTTCTTTAATTTTTTTACCTCCTAATTATGTTTCTCTTTAGTAAAGTTAAAGGCATGAAATAGGTTTGGTTTCCCAAGTTGGCTTCTACCTTTCTTGGAATGATCTTTCTAGTTGATGTTTAGCCAAGTGTTGTTAGTACCTGAGGCAGTTTTGTTTGTTTGTTCCAACTGATTGTGTATCTGTTTTACCAGCATATGCACGATAGCACTCATACATGCATACATACATCATGCATGGATAAATTGACAAATCATTGTTCATTGACATTGTGTTCTGACCTTGCTTAGATGGATCTGGTTTTCCCTCTTGAGTTTATTTCTCAAAGGATGTATCTTTGTTGACCGTCTTGCTCCATTTTATTTCTGATTTGGATCTGTGGTTGCATGACAATATTATTTACTTTGGATTTCTGAAAACTTTGAGTTTTGGTTTGTGCATTTATTTTGCACAGGAAGACATTATCTCCTCAACAGGAATATCATGGCATTTCCCCGGGAAGTCATATTTCTATCCCCAGAAAAGTCATTCCTTTTTGCAATTCTCCATGACAACAAGTAACAAGTCTCTTTATTTGAGACCTCTTATGTTTGATCTTTTCCAGGAAGATTTCCTTGGTTAAAGAAGAAGTTGAGACCTGTTCTAGGTGAAACACCAGAATTTTGGGGAAAACTTGATATATTTTCTCTTTCTACCTTCAGTGAACATTGGTAGGACATCGGCAGTGAACATCGGTGTTTATTATCTTTTTGCTACCTTCAGTGAACGTTGGTAGGACATCGGCAGTGAACATCGGTGTTTATTATCTTTTTGCTACCTTCAGTGAATGTTGGTAGGACATCGACAGTGAACGTCGGTGTTTATTATCTTTTTGCTATCTTCAGTGAATGTTGATAGTTCATCGTCAGTGAACGGCGGTGATATGATATACTTTCTCTTTCTACCTTCGGTGAAAGTTGGTAGACTATCGACAGTGAACGACAATGTTTATTATCTTTTTGCTATCTTCAGTGAACGTTGATAGTTCATCGTCAGTGAACGGCGGTGATATGATATACTTTGTCTTTCTACCTTCAGTGAACGTTGGTAGAACATCGGCAGTGAACGTCAGTGTTTATTATCTTTTTTCTATCTTCGGTGAATGTTGATAGTTCATCGTCAGTGAACGGCGGTAATATGATATATTTTCTCTTTCTACCTTCAGTGAATGTTTGTAGGACATCGGCAATGAACGTCGGTGTTTGTTATCTTTTTTCTATCTTCAGTGAACGTTGATAGTTTATCTTCAGTGAACGGCGGTGATATGATATATCTTTCTCTTTCTACCTTCAGTGAACGTTGGTAGGACATCGATAGTGAATGTCGGTGTATATTATCTCTTTCTATCTTCAGTGAATATTGATAGTTCATCGTTAGTGAACAGCGGTGATGTGATGTATTCTCTTTCTACCTTCAGTGAAAGTTGGTAGACCATCGGCAGTGAACGTCGATGCTTGTTATCTTCTGCTCTGATTCAGTTCTTTTGGTCCACCAGTGATTTATTTTCCTGGTGGGGTTGCTCCTTTATTTATTTATTTTTGTTTCACCCCCAGTGATACTTTGCGTCTCTTTGGTACTGTTCATATGCATTCATATGCATAAGCATTTGCATGGCATCTTAAGGCCAAAAATAGGGTTTGTTTTATATTTAATTATCTTCGATCACGTCGACACGAAGATTTTCAACCTTCGTATCTCCGGATAGAAAAACTTAAATAAGGGCAGCTGTTGTACCCCAATTTTTTCCCTTAAGATCCCTTCATCATACCATGTTAATTCAGTCACAACAAGATCACATTAAGGATTTTGGTTCTTCTCCCTATCTTTAGCTTTTCTCTTTTAGGAATACCAAGCACCTTGACTTGTTTGCTTTTATGTTCATGAATATTTTGTTTTGATTTTCTTCCTAATTAATAAAATGCAACGTTGGTTTGTCTTACTTGTTAATAATGTAGGTAAAGGCAATGAGGTTTAGCAAGTTGCTTCATGGGTTAATGAGTTTATTTCCATGCCCTAGTCAATAAATCTTGAGAAATTCAAACCTCACCATTGAAGTTGTTTTGGAAGAAATGGCATGACAAGTCTTATTTTGGTTCAACATATTTCAAGGTTATCAAAATTGACTCAAAAGTACAAGGGGTTGAGGGAAGAAGTTGTCATGATTGGACAAAGTCTTGTTCCTATTGGTCACAAGAGCACATTTCTCTCAAATTTAAAGATATGGAAGTTTTTTTTGGTGGCTAAGAGTCCTCATCATCATCCTCGACAACTTCTATTCACAAAGCAAGAATATTGGCACAAGAAGTTTGTTCAAACTTATCAAAGTTCCTCAAAGCATTCTCTTGATTTAGAGGCTAGGGTTTTGAACTTCAAAGGAGCATATCTTGCTCACATTTTGATATTTTTGAGTGATTCCAAAGAAATATTTATCTTCAAAGAGATACTGTGATACGGTGGCAGAACTGACTGTTTAATACTGGTTTGTGTTTTTTGTTCGCAAAATGTCACGGTAAGTAAGAGCCGCCACCGACTTTTATTTTATCCAACTGGAAAGGAAAAAAGCACAGAAAAATTCCTTTTTCGAGATTTTGAGTACGGGGGGTAGATTATAGAAAGGGAAGGTATTAGCACCCTTTCTATCCGTGGTTTTCCACGGGCTCTTAGGTACTTGCTCATCATTTTTAAAAATTGCATGTGTGTGTTTGTTTTGAAAAGTTTATTTTGTTTTATTTCGTTTTAACCCTTGTATCAGTCCTCAAGAGTGTTACGAAGTGTTTTTGAAAACTTTATTTGAAAAGAGTGTAAGTGTGGAAAAGTTTATTTTAAGCAAGTACCTACTAGCATCTACCTACTCGAAAAATAATGTTTATGTTCTTGTTTCCTTTAGACAATGTTATCCCACTATTAATGAGTAGGTAGCAACGTCGTTGGAATTGTAAGGGTCAATTCGAAAGGGACGTACGATAGCTAAAGCAATGTTAGGACGTCCTAGTGATAACCCTAGTGTCTTAAGATCATATTTGAGGCAACATTTCCGAGGCAACCTTTCCGAACGGGAGTTTTGATCTTTGTTTAGACAGGAGGGCGACCATTAAAACACCCTATACTTAATGATCGTTTACCGAAGGCAGCCGAAGTGAGAGTATACCCTAGGAGTGCGCATGTGCGAGTGATTTAATTTCAGTTATTATCTTTGCACATTTAGGGTTTGCTAACCATTTTAAAATTAACATACAATCTTGTCATGCAATCCTATTATAATACATCTAACAGTTAATATTTGCGAAAATTAAAATGCGAGAAATAAAACTACACTATTACAAGGCTTCGGGGATGGGGATTAATTACATAGCCAAAAACCCATAAAACGATAAATAAAAGAAAATCCTAATTAAGCTATTACATACCATGAGCAGTTACATTAATATCGTAAAAAATAATAAACGTGCCGATGAATCGAGAATGAGAAAAGATTAGGGTTTTGACCCCGTCTACACCTAATTGAAAGAAAAAATCATTTTTTTTGTTTTTGATTATTTTGAGAAAATAAGGTTTTAATTGAATAAATACAAACCTAATTACTAACTAATTTAAATTAAGAAAAATAATTAATAATTTGACCTATTTTTGTATTTTGTTATTTTATGAAAAGAAATAAAAATATAATCAAGAACAAAACCTAATTTTCTAATTGATTTTAAATTATTTACAAAAAAAGGTTAAAATTACCCTAAAATTAAATTAAACTAATATTAAATTAATTTTGACAAAAAGAAATAAAAACCTAAATTCTAATTTGATGAAATTGATTTTATGATTTTTTTTGTAAAAAAGAATTTAATTTGTGATTTAGAAAATAAAATTAATCAAAATAAATTAAAGAAAAGAAAATAGAAAAGAAATTGGAATGGGCCTGGTATTAAAGCAAAGAGGAGGGTGTCAATTGCATTTCCTGATCCCAAGACTCCTTGGCCCACATTGACTTTCCAGATCCAATACTGCAAGCTTGACTGATGTTCATGGTAGGCCTTCATTGTGAATCCTTAGATCTAGCGCGCGGACGATCTGATGGTTGAAGGATGATGGCGTATGGTGGTCTCATGAGAAGCCTGCACATGGAATTATAAAAAGCAAAATAATGTTGAAGAAATAAGGGGACCTGGGGATTGAACCCAGGCCCTTTGGCTTCTGACCATAGCGCGCTTGCCAGCTGGGCTGGCTGGTTCTCTTGTATCTGGAACAACAAATAATGATTATATTGGAAAAACAAAATAATGGATTGTAAAACGCGCGAATTTTTGAATGGGCAAATCAGGGAGTACCACGCCACCCTTCTTCTTCCCTCCTGCGTTGGCAAAAGTCCAGAACTTTTACCTACGGTTTTCTGGGCGTAGGTACAGCCCTGTGATCCTCCAAAATCCTATGCACGCATGATAAATCAATACCAGTGGTACCAATCAACTTATTGCAACCTCACGAGCATCATGGTACCACTCTCCATGGCTAATTGTACCTGTAACGAAAAACCCCAAAAACGAGCCAAGAACCCTAACTATGGCATCTTGCTCTACAATTAATAAAAATGCAATTGAATGTTACCAATAGCTTGCAAATGATTCAATGATCAAGAATATGTAAAGAAATCATGCTACAAATGCCAGAATCGTGATATTTGATTTCAAGAAAGTATCAATGTCGTGAGATACTTACAGCGCGTTTTAGGATGTTATGAAGCTTGTTAATGATTGCAATATGACCCAGAGATATCCAGCAAGTGATTGAGATAGCTGGGAAGGCTTGAGATGGCCTAGAAATTGGAATTTGATTCACCACTTTTGTTGAGTTTTTGCAATTTTGCTTTCAGTTTCTCACGCCTCTAATCCTCCTTCTTTTGGTCTGCACTTGTTCTATATGTACCCAAGAATAAATTAGGTTACAAACTTGCTTCATATCTTTCTCAATTAAGATGATTGAATCATGATTTGATTCTTATGCAAATCTTTCCAAATCAAGCCAAATCCAATCTTTTTGTGTCCAAATGAATCTTGCACGATTTGATTCTCCTTCCAGCAGTATAAGAGACCTAAACATGCATAAAATCTCAAGCTTTGATTAGTTTTGATATTTTTCATGATTTTATTTTGATTTTATTTGATTTAATTGAAATAAAATCCAAATAAATGAAAAAAATAAAATAAAGCCAAGTGGGAAGGATCATGGGTAGTGGGTCATGTTACAAACTCAATGCAAGTATAAAAGATTGGGCCCATTTGACAAAAATTGCAATTTGTACACATTTGACTTTTGGCAATTTTGCAAAAAAAGGTCAACTTTGCCAATGCATAACTCCTTCAATTTTGACCCTAGAGATGTGTTCTTGGACTTTTTCGAAAGCTTAAGATGTCCTCTAAGCAACCCGTTTGATCTCATCTCAATTGAGTCTTCCATGTTCATGTATGAAGCTTTGACAAAAAAGGTGTTTTTGTTGACTTTTCAAAATGACCTGTAATGTCCAAATTTATATCTTTTTGTGAGTGCATATTTTGAACTTGGGAGATGAAGATGAATTGTAGGTAATTACATCCTATTCAAAATGATATTTGGATGGGTCATTTCTGATAAAGTATGAGAAAGTTATGCTTGGTCAAAGTTGAGTTGACTTTTCCTACAATACCCTAATTTAGCAACTTTTGGGTTTTGATGAATTGTGAGCAATCCTTGAGGAATCATGATCAACCCTTGATCAAATGATGAATAATACTTCAAAATGAGAATGTTGACCAAAAATCTTAAAGTTTGACTGTATGTGGGCCACAGTTGACTTTAACCCTAGCACAGTCGATTTTCAGGCTTTTGAGCAATTAACTGAGCAAAATTTCTTTGAAAGGCTTGAAACTTGACATGGATGATCTTAAGAACATATTGGGACAATAATGAGAATTTGGGACCCTTTTGATTCAAACATCTTGATGCAAACTGAAACCCTAATTTGAGGTAGACTGCCTTAGGAGAGGATTTGTCTGGTCAACCCTTGGACTTCCTTAAGAAATTTGAGGACCTCACTTGAGATTTTTTGAGAAATATGGGAGGGAAAATTTTGGGGTACAACAGCTGCCCCTATTTAATCTTCTTAAACCTGAGGATGTAGATTGACTTGTCTGCCTTTCGTGATCCGAGGGTGCAAGATGATTGAACACTAGAGTGCCCAAAAATTTGCACTCACATGAAGTGGTATCCATCTTGCGATGTCGAGAATGGGCTTATAGATGCCATTTGGAAGTTGAAGTTGGAAGATGGGCTTAAAGATGCCATCAGAAGAAGTGTCGATCGCATAAGAGATTCCTTTGCAAGAGCCCGTATACCTGTTGTTGAGGAGGACTACGCCGAGGAATGCTGGTCTCTGTCGTGGTAAAAGTAGAATTTTTGGAGCTTCAGTCGTCCGTTATTCTACTGGGGAATCATCTCTTGGTTGAAGAGGTGAAAATGAGCTGCTATTTGGTCGTGCTCCAGGCTTTATAGTGTTTTGTTGAGGAAAATAAGACCGACTGCTATCTGGTCGATTTCAGGCTTCACCGTGACTTATTGGGGGATGAGATTATGCTTGCTATCTGGTCGTTCTCCAGGCTTCATAATTTCTCAATTCTTATCTGGTCGTAATCCAGGCTTCAGAATGAATTAAGTTGTTATTCGGTCGCTTCTGGGCTTCAACTTGAATTTAAGGCATACTAATATCCGGTTGATTCCAGGCTTCTTAGTAATTGGCCAAGTAAACTGCTATTTGGTCGAAATCCAAGCTTCGTAGTGTCTTATACTGTTATCTGGTCGAGTCCAGGCTTTAGTGTCTTTTGCTGTTATCTTGTTGTGATCCAGGCTTCGCAGCGTCTTATACCATTATCTGATCGATTCCAGGCTTCATGGTATTTAGAGAATTCAAGATATTATCCGGTTGAATCCAGGATTCATAACTTGCATTAAAGATATACCACTATCTGGTCGATTCCAGGCTTCGTAGTATTCTTTGTTGTTATCTGGTCATAATCCAGGCTTCACAACATCTTATACCATTATCTGGTCGATTCCAGGCTTCATGGTGTTTAGAGAACTCAAGATATTATCCGGTCGAATCCGGGCTTCATAACTTGCATTAAAGGTATACCACTATCTGGTCGATTCCAGGCTTCATAATATTCTTTGCTGTTATCTGGTCGTAATCCAGGTTTCACAGCTTGTGTTTATGATATACCACTATCTGGTCGATTCCAGGCTTCATGGTGTTTTGGAGGAATCAAGATACTATCAGGTCGAATCCGGCTTCATAGCTTAAATTTAAGATGTACCACTATCTGGTCGATTCCAAGCTTCATGGTGTTTTGTACTGCTATCTAGTCGGTTCTAGGCTTCACAGTTAATTTGCTGGGGATTCAACTATTTGCCGGTCGATTTCCGGGCTTCATAGTATGATGGAGAAATCAAGATATTATTCGTTCGGATCTGGGCTTCATAGCTTGGAATGGAATAGAAATCTTAGCAACGATTTGAATGACCTAGAGAAAACTTGTGAGAATTTGGTTGTATCTTTCCCTAAAAGGTAAAGAGTTAGTCGTATGTAATGTCATGATGTATGAAATGTATTGAGTAATGTTGTTCTCAAAATAAATGAGTTTATTTTGTATGATGTATATGCGCATGCCATGATGTATGGATATGCGATGTTCTTGTGATGTTTTTAGCTAGGGAGAATAAATCCCGGACTGCTGTTGAAGAGTTCAAAGAGTTGAGTTCTTCGCGCTTGCTTGGGATAACGACCGAAGATGAATTGAGAATAAATTGGCGGGAGGATAACCCTGTTTGAGAATAAACTGGCGAGAGAATGACTCTATGGGGAAAAGAGATACTCTTCCAGAAGATCTGCTGACTTAGAGAAATAACCTCGGCTGGGGATGAATTACTGTCGTCGGTGATAATGAATCTTTGTTGGGGACTGAGTTTTTGCTTGTGGAAGAAATAAACTCCACTTGGGATAATCTTCTAGTGCTGGTGATAGATAAACTCTGCTTGGGGAGAATTTTTCCGACTCATTCGCGATTATGAATTTCGGCTGGGGAGAGCTAACACCACTGTCTTTAGATACCTTTTACCCTGCGGGGAGTGTATGTACCTTTAGTCATATTCTCAAGCTGGCTTTGTCCCTGTACCTAGTGGGTAGAGCAACTGTAAGGTTTGGACATTTCTGTTTGCCCTTGTTCCTGGAATTACGAGTAATTGTCTCTTGTTTCGCATGTAAATATTTATGAACAACAATTATTTTCAAATTCATATATCAAAAATGAATCATTGGACGTTCTTGCAAAACAAAACAGAAAAAGAAAATTTTTTTTTTGAATTTTATTGTAAAATGAATTGTATTGATTTTGAAGTTGGCCTATAATAGGCATTTTTGTATACAGAAGCTGACGTCCTAGTAAGAGAACTCCGCTGAAGAATAGAAATTATACAATTTGTGAAAAACAAAGAAAAACAGTTATGTAAACAATCCCATTGGGTTCCAACTCTGATATTGCCTTTATATCTTCGAGCATCTCATTACTTTGCTACTTGGTTGAAGGTAGATCAGATTGATTGGCACCGTCCGAGCTTGATAGTCGACACCGAAATCTGGTTGCAAGGTGATCTAATGAGACATAGTGTTACGCTTTGATCCCTAATTTTTTCCTGGACCACCCTTTCGGGTTTTCAGTCCACCGGGATACCCTTTTTTGCCCAAGCCGCCTTTTCAGGTTTTCGACTTGCCGGGTGTACAGTTTTTTTAATTTCATTTCTTACTTTTTCCTGAACCCTTTTGGTTCGTCGGGAAGCCCTTATTTTTGCCTAGGCCAGTCAACCTAGCAGTTCTTTGATTAGGTGTAGTATTTTTTACTATGTCTGCATTGACGGGGTGAGGAAGGTCGTCACCATCCATGGTGGTTAGAATCATAGCTCCTCCCGAGAAAATGTTCTTAACCACAAATGGCCCGTCGTATGTGGAGGTCCATTTGCCCCTAGGATCACCTTGCAGCAGAGTGACACGTTTGATCACCAGATCCCCGACTTGATATTCCTGACGCCTAACTTTCTTGTTAAAATCCTTGATCATTTGCTTTTGATACGTCTGACCATGACAAATAGCAGTAAGTCTTTTCTTGTCGATTAGGTTCAGTTGATCAAGCCGAGTCCAGATCCAATCATCTTCGCTTAAACTTGCATCCTTCATAATCCGGAGAGAGGGTATCTGGACCTCAATGGGTAGGACTGCCTCCATGCCATACACCAAAGAGTAGGGTGTTTCCCCTGTTGACGTCTATGCTGAGGTACGGTATCCATGAAGAGTGAATGGTAACATCTCATGCCAGTCTTTGTATGTCACCATCATCTTTCACACAATTTTCTTGATGTTCTTATTAGCTGCTTCAACAATCCCATTCATCTTCGGCCGGTAGGGAGAAGAGTTGTGATTCTGTATCTTGAATTGTTTGCAGAGCTCGGTGATCATTGTATTATTGAGATTTGTGCCATTGTCCGTAATGATCCTCTCTGATACACCATATCGACAAATTATATTGTGTCAGATAAAGTGCGCCACGACGTTCTTGGTTACTATAGCAAAAGAAGCTGCCTCAACCCACTTTGTAAAATAATCAATTTCTACCAGAATGAAATGATGTCCGTTGGATGCAGTAGGTCTGATCTCACCAATCATGTCGATGCCCCACATTGCAAAGGGCCAAGGAGCTATCAAAACATTCAGAGGAACTGGAGGTACATACACCTTATCAGCATAGATTTGGCACTTATGACAGGTTCGAGAATGTTGATAACAATCGGCTTCTATAGTGGACCAATAATATCCAGCCCGTAGGATTTTCTTTTCCATGGTGTGTCCACTGGAATGAGTTTCGAAAGTACCTTCATGTAATTTTGCCATGATCCTTTCTGCCTCGTTCTTGTCCACACATCGCAGTAAGGTTAAATCATGGTTACGCTTATAGAGGATACCATTGCTGATGAAGAACTTCGCGGAAAACCTTCTCAAGAACTTTTTATCAATTACAGATGCACCCTCAGGGTATTCTTGAGCCTCAAGATACCTCTTTACCTCGTGAAACCAGGGTCTATCTGCTACCTCTTCCGTCTCAATGTCACAACAATGTGCGGGTTCTTCCAACCTCTTGATGGTAATTTGGGGAGCTTCATTGTCCCACCTGACCTTGAACATAGAAGACATGGTAGCTAGCGCGTCCGCTAACTGATTCTCCTCTCTGGGGAAATGTTCAAAGGTTATCTCCTCGAAGTGCGGGAGTAACGTCAGTACATGCTCTTTGTAAGGAATAAGATTTGGGTGTTTTGTATCCCACTCGCCTTTGATCTAGATGATCACCAGAGCAGAATCTCCGAATACACTTAAGAACTTAATCCTCAGGTCAATAGCAACTCGAATACCTAGGATAAATGCTTCATACTCCGCCATATTGTTGGTGCAATTAAAACATAATCGGGCGTTAAATGGAGTATGACAGCCCTCAGGAGATATGATCACAGCGCCAATGCCATTACCCAATGCGTTTGATGCTCCATCAAAATACATAGACCATCGGGATCCTTCCTCGGGTCCTTCATTCGGTCCAGGTTTTTCACAATCGGTCACCAACATGATGTTCTCATCCGGGAACTCGAAATTCATGGATTGGTAGTCGTCCACAGCCTGATGCGCCAAATGATCTGCCAATACACTCCCCTTGATTGCTTTCTGGGTTGTGTATTGGATGTCATACTCAGTTAAGATCATCTGCCATCTTGCTATTCTTCTGGACAAGGCAGGCTTTTCGAAGATATACTTGATTGGATCCATTTTTGATATCAATATGGTAGTGTAAGTCAACATATATTGTTTCAGCCGGCAAGCAGCCCATGCCAAAGCGCAACAAGTTTTCTCGAGCAACGAGTATCGGGTCTCACAGTCGGTAAACTTTTTGTTAAGGTAGTAAATAGCATTCTCTTTTCGGCCAAACTCGTCATGCTGCCCCATCACACACCCCATTGAATTATCCAGCATTGTCAAATATAAGATCAAAGATCTTCCTTCCACTGGAGGCATCAGAATTGGTGGCTCTTGGAGGTATTCTTTGATCCTTTCAAAAGCGGTCTGACATTCATCATTCCATTTTACCACTTGATCTTTCTTCAGCAGCTTAAAGATTGGCTCACAAGTAGCAGTCATATGTGAAATAAATCGGGCGATGTAGTTCAGACGTCCCAAAAAGCCTCTAACCTCCTTTTTTGTGCGGGGAGCTAGCATCTCCTGTATAGCCTTTACCTTTGCAGGATCTACCTGAATACCTTTGTCACTAACAACAAAACCCAGAAGCTTACCAGACCTTACCCCGAAGGTGCACTTGTTCGGGTTCAACCTCAGCTTGTACGTCTTCAACCTGTCGAACAGTTTCTGGAGATGGTCAAGGGGCTCTTCCTAAGTCTGGGACATTGCGATCATGTCATCAACATAAACCTCGATCTCATGGTGAATCATGTCGTGGAACAAAGCATCCATGGCGCGCTGATAAGTTGCCCCATCGTTCTTCAACCCGAAAGGAATTACCTTGTAACAGAAGGTGCCCCACTGCGTAACGAAGGTTGTCTTCTCCATGTCTTCGGGAGCCATCTTGATCTGATTGTAACCATAAAAAACCATCCATGAAGGATAAGATCTTATGCTACGCGGTGTTGTCAACTAGAACATCAATGTGAGGAAGTGGAAAGTCATCTTTGGGGCTCGCCCTGTTCAGATCTCTATAGTCCACACACATCTGTACCTTACCATCCTTCTTAGGTACCAGAACAACGTTGGCAACCCACTGCGGAAAAGAAGTGATAGCTAAAAATCCCGCGTCGAACTGTTTCATGACCTCAGCTTTGATTTTCTCAGACATCTCATTACGCATGCAGCGAACCTTCTGCTTTACCAGAGGACAGTCTTCTTTGGTGGGCAGACAGTGTACCACAATATCGGTGCCAAACCAGGCATATATTCATAAGACCAAGCGAATATCTCAACATAGTCGTATAGCATTTGTATTAACCTCTGTTTGACATTAGGCTCCAGATTCGCACCTATCTTAAGCTCTTTCTTTTCTTCATTTATACCCAAATTTACTGATTCAACTGGCTCTTCATGAGGCTGTATGACCATCTCTTCCTGCAGTAACAGTCTAGCAAGTTCTCCAGGAACCTCACAATCATCCTCACCTTTGTCTTCAGCTTGGTTGATTGGATTTTCGAAGTCATAACTGGCAGTAACAGAGTTGTTATCAATGGGATCCAGAGTGGACAGGGATCTGCATTATGATACGTGAGTGTGTGTAAGAGCATAGCTATTTTAATCGAGTGAGAGACAGAAAAGAAAAAACAAGGAGCGCAAAATTTGTAATGCAAGAAACGTCCATTGCTTTATTAATGATATATGAAAATGACAAATAATAAGCCCTCACAAACAAAGCCAAGGTGCCTCGGGCAAGGCACCGGGCTGCAAAGTTTCAAACTGTTTATTATAACTCTTTAAAACAAAAGTCAATTACTGTGGAATAAAAGAAACAGGTATGAAGTCTTTCTCCGTCCAGTTGTTCAAGCCACCATCAGTTGTAGGGTAGATCCAACTGTCGATATCTGAATCCTCTTCACCATCTTCAATTACATTAATTCCCTGATTGCTGATGTGCAGAAGAGGTCTTCCAATTCGTGCATGCCAAACAACCCTTTGAGCCTCTACAGTAAAGCCCAAACCAAACTTGTCAGTTTTGTGTGTGAAATCAGGGAGCTGACCCCAATTTGCACACCCACCTTTTTCAGTTACAGCCCTGGCATCCTTGAGGGAAGCCATATTCATCGGAGGTTTGTCGATAGCAACTTCAGTCGATGCCAAAGTCTGGGGGACTTCTTCAAAGTTCTGACAAGGGGTTTCGATGAACTCCCCATCCATCTCCACATAGAGAAAGGAATTGAGATGACTCACCATATACTCCTCTTCACCTTGTACCGTGATAATCTTCCCCTTTGCCGGATATTTCAGCTTTTGATGGAGCGTTGAAGTCACTGCCCCAGCCTTATGAATCCAAGGACGACCCAACAAGCAAGAATACGATGGTCTGATGTCCATTACATATAAGGTGGATCTGAAAGTTTGAGAGCCAACTTTAACAGGGATGTCCACCTCCCCGTGTGCCATCCTTTTTGACCCGTGAAAAGCCCTGACCACAATATTACTCGGCTTCAGAATCAAACCTTCATAGTCCAGACGGTCTAATGCTTTCTTTGGAAAAACATTCAAGGAGGACCCAATATCCACCAATACATGGGCCATAGTAGTGCCTCTGCACTCGATCGAGACGTGCAGAGCATCATTGTGATTTCTTCTTTTAGCAGTCAGATCTGCATCTGAGAAACCCAACCCATTGTCGGCAGTCAAACTAGCTACGCAGTCTTTGAATTGATCGACAGAAGTTTCCTGCGACATATGCGCAGTCTTGAGGAATGCAATTAGAGCTTTTGCATGGGCTTGAGAACACAACAATAAGGACAACATGGATATTTTTGACGGGGTCTGCCCCAGCTGCTCGACTACGTTGTAGTCACTCTTCTTGATAATCTTCAGAATTTCTTCTATCTCTTGTTTAGAGGCTTCCAACATAACCTTTCTAGGTGCCTCCGTTCGGGCAGGCTCACCTGTGGTTTCTTTGCCCCGAGTCTCAGATGGATCGGCAACAGGAGTGATAACTGGAGTAAGAACTGGGACAATAGCTGATGTACTAGCAGATGGAATGACAACAGGTTTTTAAACAGTCGGAGGGGAAATCTCGGGAGAAAAGAGTCTTCCACTTCTGGTGACCTTGTTGGCCCCGACAATATTGCTGACATCAGTATTAGCTTCCTAATTTTTAAAGTCTTGTTTAACTCCATGGTAATACACATCGGCCCCATAGTTCCAAGGGACAGCCTTATCCGAAGTGTATGGGATAGGACCAGGGATAATAATGATTAACGGAGCGATTCTTGGAACGGGTGTAATCCTAACAGGCTTTCTCGGGGAAGGATTGGCGGAAATGGTTATGATGGCAACATCTTTAATTGGAACTAACGGAATCATAGTCTTCTCGAACAGGATCTCTCTATTATCCATCATGCGTTGAACACCTGATTTCAATAAGTGGCAATCAGTAGGCAGATTTGAACACACGTGGAAACCTTCGCCACAACCCGGAAATAAATTGTCCAACAATAAATTCTTCTTAACTATCATCAAAGGAGTATAAATTTCTTCCATAAAGGTCACAAATAAATCATCGTCCACAACATTTACTCCATGTCCATATTTAGGCATAGGGGCAGTTATGACGTTGGGTTTTTATGGAGCATCAAACTCAATTTCTTTGGCCTTGATCAAGTCTTGTACTTTGTTTTTCAAAGCCCAACAGTTGTTTGTATCATGACCTGGGCTATCGGAGTGATAGGCGCAGCGGGAATTTGGGTTATATTGAGGAGAAGTGGTGTCGGGGTTCTTCGGGGCCTCCCTCAGAGTTATCAGGTTGGTCTTCAATAACTGTGGTAGAATTTGAGACAAGGTCATATTGAGCCGAGTGTACTGTCTCTGTGGTCTTTCCACCCTTGGTTGATGGTTGCGTTGTGGAGTAACTGTGGGTCTTGATATTACTACCACATTTACCGCTTGATGGTGTTCAGGTCTACTTTGGCCCCTCGGGCCGTAGATCACACTAGCTTCTTTCTTACCGGTGAAAGGCTTCTTCACTGCACTTGATGAAGTATCCTTATGTATCTTACCACTTCGGATACCAGCTTATACTCTCTCTCTCCAGTCAGAATCAACTCAATAAACCCAAATGACGAACTGCCAATCAAATGATTGAAAAATGGACCACATAGCGTCCCCAAGAACATATCAACTGACTCTCGATCAGATAAAGGGGGTTGAACCTTTCCAGCCAAATCTCTCCACTTTTGAGCGTAGTCCTTAAATCCTTCACTTGCACCCATGGACATACTCTAAAGTTGAGTACGAGTGGGAGCATGGTCGGCATTATACTGGTACTATCTGTAAAAAGCAGTAGCAAGGTCTTCCCAGTTTTGGACGTTGGCTCCTTCCAACTGGTAAAACCATTCAAGCTGAGTCCCTGACAGACAATCTTGAAAGAAATGCACCCACAAATTTCTATCAGTTGTGTGGGGTTGGATTTTCCTGACATACGAGCGGAGATGGAGTTTTGGACAGGAAACTCCATCGTACTTGGCAAAAATTGAAGCTTTTTGAACTTGTGAGGGATCACCACTCCTAATACCAGTCCTAGATCCCCAAAATCCAAACCAGGGATCTTCTGAACCTCCATAGCACTCAGACGGTCTTCTAGTTATTTGTACCTATCTTCGGCAGGAGGATATTGCTTATCATCAAAAGCAGTATCATTGTCAGATACTACAGGGGTGGAGCCCTTTTCTTCTTCTTGGTTTTCCCCGTTCTTGGACAAAGAGATCAGATCAGCTTCCTGTCGTAACCTATTCCCAAATCTTTTACCCATACTCAGAAGAACCACCTTCTTCTTCTTTTTCTTCTTCTCCTTCAGAATGAGAGTCTTCAAATCCTCTTGCCCTTTAGCCAAGCTTAAGAACATCTCTTGGAATTGGGCATTATGTGCCTGAAGAGCTTTGATGGCTTGATCGGAAGAAGTTTCAGAAGACATTTCGTGCTGAAATAAACAGCGAAGGAGATGAGAAACCTGTAATGATACCTGTAATGATGTGTATGATAATGGGATGCGTATGTAACGATTTCAAAGACTTTGGGAGATTTAAATTTGCAATCCAAAAATTAAACAAACTTTATTAGAATAATTTGTAAAAGGTTCAACAAAGCCTTTGAGGCGTTACAAAGAAGTAAATGAAAAACAAATCTAAAACTAGAAAAGCAAAAATCAAAAATCCCACGGATGCTTCCCCTTCGTGATAACATAGTCATTAATCGTTCTTTCGTTCTCGAGCTGCCTAGTGAACTTCAAAATCTTCCTTTCTTGCTCATGGTACTTCTCCCGGTAAGTATCCCTTTCCTCTTTCAGCTGAATCCAAGACCTCTTCAATTCCCCAAGGTCAGTAGGCATGTAAGGATAAAGAACCGTGTAAGGAATGCCTTCTTCATTAGTGGGCTCCACGATCACAGGCAATACGGCTTCATAAGGCATCCCAAGCTTCTGAGCACGAGCTCGGACCCATTGGAGATAAGGCTGCATAGGAAGAGAAGTCTTTGGTCCCAACTCTTGGGGGTCAGATCTGTTCACCATGCCCCAAGCTCGTATGAACCTTCAGTGATGCTCCTTAATGTCTTCCTTGTAGTCAAAGGCAATATCTCAAGAAGTAGCTCATGGGGGTTGTCTCTCCGAGCACGACCAAATTGTCGCAAAGCTAAACAAGGATTGTAAGTTATACCTCCTCTCATTCCAAGCAAAGGGACATTAGGGTATCCCCCACAACAATCAATGACAACAATGTCCTCCATAACCCGGGAACTCCAAAGAATGTCTGTATGGGAAAGTGACATTATTCTGTAAGACCAACCCAAACCTTCTTCGTTCTTCAGCACAGACTTAGGGAGGTGCGAAATAAACCACCTCGATAGCAACGACATATAACACATAAGAGTCCCCCTTCTTCACACAGTACGGGTGTAGAGGGCATGCAAGATGTCACCTAGTAAGGTAGACACGGGATTGCAAGATAGGAAGATCTTGACAGCATTTACATCCACAAAAGAATCTGGATTTGGGAGAGAACCAAACCATAGATAAGGAGAGCCAAGATGTCTTCGAAAGCCTGAAAATCCAAACTATCCCAGAATAGCTGAGCTTGATCTATTAGAAACTTGTCTAAGAAACCTTCAAACCCGCTTCGTGTTTCCCAATTAGATACTACATCAGCCCATTTCAGATGCAGAGTTGAGGCAATGTCTTCTCGTCTAGGACTCTCTTCCAAACCTGTGAAGGGCATCTGCTCAAGGATGGATATGCCCAATAAGTGAGAAAACTCTTCCAAAGTAGGAACCAGCTGATAATTCAGAAAGGTAAAACAATGATGCACAGGATCGAAGAACTGGAAAAGCACACTCATCATCTGCTCATCCAGCTTTGAGGTAACCAAGCTAAGAATATGACCATGTCTCTTAATGAATGATAAAGTATCAGAAACTCTCGAGGATAAATCTTTGAGTTGAGCAGGTATTTGCACAAAGTTAACTCGGATGGTGTTTCTGCGCATGGAAGCCATAATCTGCAAAATAGAACAATGATAAATCCCCTCGGTCTTTGAAATGGTTAGTGTAATGAAGTATGCATGCTATGTTATGATGCATGATGTCATGGTAAAACAAACAATAGGTATAGCAGATAACAGACATGGTAAAGGCAAACAAGTCACACAAAAGCCCTTAAGTTTAAGGCTTGCATGGAGTCAAAGGTATTACCCTCTTGAAGTTCAGTTGGTTTCAACCTTTCCTAGCAAAAGTAACCGGGTTCTGAAGGTTCTCAATATCACTGACCATCATTCATTGGTCACGGTTACAGCTCACGCAATCTTTTCTTGCGGCCGGAACTATCTTGAGAGTATGGTCTCAATGAGTGTAGCATCGAGTATCAACCAGTTCTCAACTTTACACTGAGGCCGGCTATCTCACTACTTTCTAATGTCCAAGTTGGTCGATTAAAGGTTCTAAGGTCAGTTGATGCTTAATGACACCATGCAACGGACCCGTATTCTCCTTGTTTCTCCACAAGGGATACCGGTACCAACCAATGTGCCACATCAACGTAGCTATTGCTTCAACCGTATTGGTCTATGCTGTACAGTTCCCTCACAGTCTATTGCTACTTACCTAAAAGGTGTCCCCAGATCCGGGTTAGGATCTATAGTAACTCCCAAACAAAACCCTTAAAAGTAAAGCAACCAAAACAAACAAGAGAAGCAATTATGATGAACTAAATCCTAAGGTATACCCCACTTATTAAATCCCTAGCAGAGTCGCCAGTTCTGTGATATGGTGGCAGAACCGACTGTTTAATACTGGTTTGCATTTTTTGTTTGCAAAATGTCGCGGTAAGCAAGAGTCGTCACCAATTTTATTTTATCCAACTGGAAAGGAAAAAAGCACAGAAAAATTCCTTTTTCGAGATTTTGAGTACAGGGGGTAGATTATAGAAAGGGAAGGTATTAGCACCCTTTCTATCCGTGGTTTTCCACGGGCTCTTCGGTACTTGCTCATCATTTTTAAAAATTGCTTGTGTGTGTTTGTTTTGAAAAGTTTTTTTTTGTTTTACTTTGTTTTAACCCTTGTATCAGTCCTCAAGAGTGTTACGAAGTGTTTTTGAAAACTTTGTTTGAAAAGAGTGTAAGTGTGGAAAAGTTTATTTTAAGCAAGTACCTACTAGCATCTACCTACTCGAAAAAAGAATGTTTTTGTTCTTGTTTCCTTTAGACAATGCTATCCCACTATTAATGAGTAGGTAGCACCGTCGTTGGAATTGTAAGGGTCAATTCGAAAGGGACGTACGATCACTAAAGCAATGTTAGGACGTCCTAGTGATAACCCTAGTGTCTTAAGATCATATTCGAGGCAACATTTCCGAGGCAACCTTTCTGAACGGGAGTTTTGATATTTGTTTAGACAGGAGGGCGACCACTAAAACACCCTATACTTAATGATCGTTTACCGAAGGCAACCGAAGTGAGCGTATACCCTAGGAGTGCACATGTGCGAGTGATTTGATTTCAGTTATTATCTTTGCATATTTAGGGTTTGCTAACCATTTTAAAATTAACATACAATCTTGTCATGCAATCCTATTATCATACATCAAACAGTTAATATTTGTGAAAATTAAAATGCGAGAAATAAAACTACGCTATTACAAGGCTTCGGGGAGGGGGATTAATTACATAGCCAAAAACTCATAAAACAATAAATAAAAGAAAATCCTAATTAAAGTATTACATACCATGAGCAGTTACATTAATATCGTAAAAATAATAAACGTGCGCGATGAATCGAGAATGAGAAAAGATTAGGGTTTTGACCCCGTCTACACCTAATTGAAAGAAAATTATTTTTTGTTGTTTTTGATTATTTTGAGAAAATAAGGTTTTAATTGAATAAATACAAACCTAATTACTAACTAATTTAAATTAAGAAAAATAATTAATAATTTGACCTATTTTTGTATTTTGTTATTTTATGAAAAGAAATAAAAATATAATCAAGAACAAAACCTAATTTTCTAATTGATTTACAAAAAACGGTTAAAATTACCCTAAAATTAAATTAAACTAATATTAAATTAATTTTGACAAAAAGAAATAAAAACCTAAATTTTAATTTGATGAAATTGATTTTATGATTTTTTTTGTAAAAAAGAATTTAATTTGTGATTTAGAAAATAAAATTAATCAAAATAAATTAAAGAAAAGAAAATAGAAAAGAAATTGGAATGGGCCTGGTATTAAAGCAAAGAGGAGGGTGTCAATTGTATTTCCTGAGCCCAAGACTCCTTGGCCCACGTTGACTTTCCAGATCCAATCCTGCAAGCTTGATAGGTGTTCATGGTAGGCCTTCATTGTGAATCCTTAGATCTAGCGCGTGGACGATCTGATGGTTGAAGGATGATGGCGTATGATGGTCTCATGAGAAGCCTGCACATGGAATTATACAAAGCAAAATAATTTTAAAGATATAAGGGGACTTGGGAATCGAACCCAGGCCCTTTGGCTTCTGACCATAGCGCGCTTGCCAACTGGGCTGGCTGGTTCTTTTGTATCTGGAACAACAAATAATGATTATATTGGAAAAACAAAATAATGGATTGTAAAATGCGCGAATTTTTGAATGGGAAAATCAGGGAGTGCCACTCCACCCTTCTTCTTCCCTCCTCCATTGGCAAAAGTCCAGAACTTTTACCTACGGTTTTCTGGGCGTAGGTACAACTCTGTGATACTCCAAAATCCTATGCACGCATGATAAATCAATACCAGTGGTACCAATCAACTCGTTCAACCTCACGAGCATCATGGTACCACTCTCCAGGGCTAATTGTACATGTAACGAAAAACCCCAAAAACGAGCCAAGAACCCTAACTACGGCATCTTGCTCTACAGTTAATAAAAATGCAATTGAACGTTACCAATAGCTTGCAAATGATTCAATGATCAAGAATATGTAAAGAAATCATGCTACAAATGCCAGAATCGTGATATTTGATTTCAAGAAAGTATCAATGTTGTGAGATACTTACAGCGTGTTTTAGGATGTTATGAAGCTTGTTAATGATTACAATATGACCCAGAGATATCCAACAAGCGATTGAGATAGCTGGGAAGGCTTGAGATGGCCTGGAAATTGGAATTTGATTCGCCACTTTTGTTGAGTTTTTGCAAGTTTTCTTTCAGTTTCTCATGCCTCTAATCCTCCGTCTTTTGGTTTGCACTTGTTCTATATGTACCCAAGAATGAATTAGGTTACAAACTTGCTTCAAATCTTTCTCAATTAAGATGATTGAATCATGATTTGATTCTTATGTAAATATTTCCAAATCAATCCAAAATCCAATCTTTTTGTGTCCAAATGATGCTTGCACGATTTGATTCTCCTTCCAGCTGTATAAGAGACCTAAACATGCACAAAATCTCAAGCTTGGATTAGTTTTGATATTTTTCATGATTTTATTTTGATTTTATTTGATTTAATTGAAATAAAATCCAAATAAATGAAAAAAAATAAAAATAAAGCCAAGTGGGAAGGATCATGGGTCTTGGGTCATGTTACAAACTTAATGCAAGTATAAAAAATTGGGCCCATTTGACAAAAATTGCAATTTGAGACACATTTGACTTTTGGCAATTTTGCAAAAAAAAGTCAACTTTGCCAATGCATAACTCCTTCAATTTTGACCCTAGAGATGTGTTCTTGGACTTTTTAGAAAGCTTAAGATGTCCTCTAAGCAACCCTTTTACTATCATATCAATTTAGTCTTCCATATTCATGTATGAAGCTTTGACAAAAAAGGCGTTTTTGTTGACTTTTCAAAATGACCTATAATGTCCAAACTTATATCTTTTTGTGAGTGCATATTTTGAACTTTGGAGCTGAATATTAATTGTAGGAAATTACATCCTCGTCAAAATGAGCTTTGGATGTGTCATTTCTGATAAAGTATGAGAAAGTTATGCTTGATCAAAGTTGAGTTGACTTCTCCTACAAAACCCTAATTTTGCAACTTTTGGGTTTTGATGAATTGTGAGCAATCCTTGAGGAATCATGATCAACCCTTGATTAATTGATAAATAATACTTCAAAATGAGAATTTTGACCAAAAATCTTGAAGTTTGACTGTATGTGGGCCACTGTTGACTTTAACCCTAGCATAGTCGATTTTCAGGCCTTTGAGCATTTGACTGAGCAAAATTTCTCTGCAAGGCTTGAAATTTGACATGGATGATCTTTAGAACATATTAGGACAATAATGAGCATTTGGTACCCTTTTGATTCATACATCTTAATGCAAACTGAAACCCTAATTTGAGGTAGACTGCCTTAGGAGAGGGTTTGTCTGGTCAACCCTTGGACTTCCTTAAGCAATTTGAGGACCTCACTTGAGATGTTTTGAGAAATATGGGAGGGAAAATTTTGGGGTAAAACAGTTACAAACAAATCACTTCAAAAGTTCCAAGGAGTTTCCATGTGGAAGGAACTTGGTGAAGAAGAAAGATTACAAGTCATCCAGATGAATCCAAAATTTTCCATATGTGACTTCAAATGGTCATAACTTGGTCCATTTTGATCACATTGAGTCCATTATTTTTCCATGGTGATCTTAAAGATGTGTACTTTGTTCCTTATTTTATGTGCAAAGTTAGAAAATGGATGGAAGTTGCCTTAAATATGCAAAAGATTATAGGTCATTTCATTATTTTTGGTCAACTTCAACAAGTCACAACTTGTTCATTTTTTGGAGATTTTGAGTGGTTCAAATTTCAAAATGTCATTCAAGAGATATACTTCATTCCATATTTTTTGGTCAAGAGCAAATTCCATGTGGAAGGCCATGTTTGGATGCAAAAGATTATAGGTCATTTTTGAAGAAGAATTTGAAATATTTCTAAGTATGGAAAGTCAACTCTTTTTCTTCAACTTTGACTCCATGTAACTTTCAGCACAAGCATCCATTTGATTCCATTATTTTTCCAATGCAAAGCTTGTAACCTCAACTTTCTAAAGCATCAAGAATTATGCCCTAAGACCCCTTGAGTTGGAAATGCCATGGATTTGAATTTGGTAACTTGAAACTGAATTTTTCATAAAGTCAGGATTTTGAAATCTTTGTTTTGGCTTCTAATCACAAGTTTTCCACGCGTTTTTGTTTCTAATCATGATTAGAAACTTCCCAAAAAGTGTTTAACATCATGAAACGTGCGATTTAGCTGAGTTTTGATCAAAATGGAGTCATACTTTCTTCATGATGCAGACCCACACGAATTCCCTGCAAAACGCATCATTCACTCTTTCTTTTGATCCCATTTACTTCTCCTATAAATACATGAACTATCCCATTCGTTTTCCCAAGTTTAGATAGCCAAAACACCCTTCCAAAACCTCACACGAACCAACTTTTGTTGAATTTAGTTTTTGAAATTTAAGCTTCCTTTTCCAAAATTCTTTGCGCATTCATCATCCTTGAACTTCATACAAACTCTCCAGCACTTAAACCAATCAAAACGACCCATAATTCAAGCTACAGAAGTCCAGTTTCAGAGGTTCTTACTTGAACTTTGAAAAGGTAGAATTCTCCACCATTTGAATCCAAATCAAGCACTAATTTGTTATATCCTTTGTCTGATTCTAATGCTGCTTACAATTTTTAAATCCATTGAGAATTGAGAGAGAAATCTCAAATTGAAGGTGCTCGCTATTTTCTGAGTTTTTGATTCATATCTCTCTCCATACCTTATATAAATTTGGTGCGATGGTTGTGTGAGAATCGTCTTGAAGAGACGAGTTCAATGATGCTAACCAGGGATCCTAATTTTTCATTTGAAGGATCTCACAAAATCTCCATTACAGGGTGTCTGGAGGTTGAAGATGATGACATGTCTCGTCTCAGCCAATGATAGCGTGCCAAGCGTTTTAATTTCATTGGTTGCCCTTTTTCTGATCACATGTGTGTTTCACTAAGGTCCATATCAAGCACAGCGCGTCTGGTCCATTGGATTAGCTTACTAACGTGTTTTGACTATGATCTGATGGTCCACATCATTTTGGTTTTATTTTATTTTCTGATTTTATATTTTATTTGATTAAATTTTCAATAATTCATAACTCTTTTATTTTTTATCCAAAAATTATGAAAAAATTCACAAAAATACTTTGAATTATTTCTGATCTCATGAATATTTTTTCACATTTTTATTTTAACATTTGGTATTTTTTATATTTTTTGTATTATTTGCTTACTTTTAATTACTTAAAAAATACTTTCTGACATTTTTTAATTCTGGAAAAATTCATAAATATTATTTTGCATTTTTTTTTACTTTCTGAAATTTTTATGGAATTTTATATTGAGGTTTACTAGTTTTGATCTATTTTATGTTTGTTTGAGCAATTTTAAATAGTTTAAAAATAATTTCCGACTTTTAAAAATTACCAAAATTTTTATAACAATATTTGGATCTATTTCTGATTTTTATATGGCCTTATTTTTCATTTCTTGATTAATTTGAACATAATTGTTATTTTCCTCATTATTTTCTATTTTTAAACATTTTTATTTGTGATTATTTTCTGGCTGTCTTGAGTTGATTTTTTGATCATGACTTTATTAACATCATTGGATCTTGGGTGTTGAGTTCAACTCCACCAAAATGGATGAATGATTTTAATAATAGTTTGATTAAATTTTTAATTCAAAAGTGGTTTATTCATCTTTTTGCCCTAATCCTCTTCATCGCATCCCCTTCTTATGGCACTAAATGTTGTTGGAGCATGATCTTTATATCATGTCTCGAAACAAATGGTGCATAGATTGCTATTGACCGACCTCAAAATAAGTGCGACTTCTATATAAGTCCACTTACGATTGCTTAACATAGCGCTAAATTTTGTCCCGATTCGAATAAATGATCATTCGTGGCCCAAAATTATGATTGCAAGCCCAAGTATGTTAATTTGATCTCTTTGATCCAATAACCTTGAGATTCATTGCGTGGAGGCTTTGGTTCTACCAATCCTCTAATGGATCTACAACACCTTTGGTAAACGCGGATCACTTAAACATCGTTGATCATTAAATGGTACTTATGAGAATTCCAAATGGATTATATACTTGACAAAAAGCAAATGCAACTTGTTGTGTGGAGGCTTTGGTTCTACCAATCCTCTAATGAGTTCCAAATGCAAGTTTTAAGATGGTCATCCAACTAACCACTAATTATTGACTTGTTTTATCTTATGCTTTTATTATTTTCTTATGCTTTATGTACTATTTACTTTTAGCATTTTCATTTTATGCCATTTTCATCTTTGCTCATTTGAGCATTTATTTTCTTGCTATTTTTACTTTTCTCACTTGAGCTTTTATTTTCTTTTCTTTTCTTTTCTTAAGATGCTTAATAATCAACATAAACCCTAAAAAACTTTTAATGGCACTTGGGCTATTTGGTTACTATCCTTAGCATTATGTAGCAGTGGACTTTTTTTCTTGGACTTAGGATTAGAGACCTTGGCCTATCTTGGAGACTTTGTAACTTTATCTGATTATTTTGTCTGGAGTTCTTGAGGTTTACCTCAAGACATTGGGTTGCTTGTTTGTTTTTGTGTGCAGGTTTTTTGTGATTACATTCTTTGTTTGTAATATGGAATTCACCCGTATACAGCCGTTACTCTGCCCAATTTTTGTGAAGACTTAATACACTTGAAGTTTGGTTCTCTCAAGAGGTCTAGTATTTTTGCTTGCTTGGTTCCAATCCAAAGAATGGGAATTCTACCTTGGCTCATAATGTCAAGTTTTGGTTTCTTGTTGGTTAGATAGTCCTTATCCTTAGCGTTTACCTTATGCTTTAGGATAGCCTCTTCTTCTCCTCCCATCTTCTTTAATTTCAAAAATCTTCTCCCTCCTTTTGAAAACTCTTCTTGTTTCTAAACTCGAAACACTTTCATAATAAACTTGGACTTATGTCCATGTATTTTCATAAATAAACTTCAATCAATTTAATAATACCTTGACATTTTATGAGAAGACTAAAAGTCAATCAATCTCATTTCAAACCATTTTGCCATTTTGGCTTTTATCTTTAAAATTATTCTCAAAAGATTAGACTCTTGTCAATCCTTGTAGTGATGCAAACAACTATACTTCTACAATATATAGTGAAGTGAGATATTTTCCACTTGGGTGTTGAGTGAGGCATTGTTGATTTTAAAATCCAATCCATATCCTCCACTTTAAGATGATGCAAATTCTCCTTTCTCATGATTGTGGGTAGTAAGTATGTTTTCCACAGGGACAATGATGATGATGTCTTATCTCTTAAAATTAACCAACACACTTGTGTTTCAAATTTTTAAAAGAGGAACTACGTATAACCTGATCCCCTATTGCATGAAAGGTGGTACATAGGAACTAAAGGTTCGCAACCGCGGCGGGTGCAAAAATCATAAAAAAATACTTCTCTTCTCACCTCCACCATCTATTTCTATACAACACATTTTATAGCCAAAATATACAGATTTTTAAAGAGGTTCCTGCGGAGTACCTTAGATGTTTAGGGTGCTAATAACTTCCCTTTGCATAACCAACCCCCTTACCTTGAATCTTTCCCCCTCTTTTTGAGTTATTCACTCTTTTCCCATTCCTTTGGAAACAATAAAGCACAGTGGCGATTTTTATTTTGATTTGTTTAGTCTAGTCAATCCAATGGCTTAGTCTTGAACATTTCTACCGCTACAATATCCCCTTGATTAATAGGAGATTTGTTGTTGGAAGTTGTTGTACCCCAAAATTTTCCCTCTCAATTCTCAAGTAAGTTCTCACAAGATTTCCATTGATTCAAAACTGCACAAGGTTTGATCAACTTAAGACACTTCCTCAAGCACTGATAACTGAAAATTAGGGTTTGAGTTTGCACAAGGAAAAATGGACTTTTAATGCCCCATATGACTTTCATGGATAATTTTGGACCCTCAATATTTCTCATGTCATGTTTCAAGTCTTGGATCACATTTTTGCTCAGTCAATTGATCAATTGACCTAAAATCAACTGTATTGGGGAAAAAGTCAACTGTGGTTAATTTACAGTCAAACTTCATAATTTTTATCCATATAAACATCATGAACTCATATATGTCATTTGATCAAGTTTGGATCGCAATTCCTCAAGAAATTTGATCAAATCATCAAAAGGGCAAAATGGTCAAAATTAGGGTTTTGACTGAGAAGGTACAATTTTTGATTTTTGACCTAGAAAATGATTTATTGGTTTAAGTTATGATCTAAAGGATTCAAATGATTCACTTTTACCTAATGGCATGGCTCAAAACATTTCTCAAGTCCAATTGATTGATAACTGAATTTCAGCCAACTGATGAAAAGTCAATTGTACACTAAAAAGTCAAACTTTGACTTTTTGATCAAAATCAAGTTTCAAAGATCACAGTTCATCAAGATATTTTAAAATATGAAACTTGTTCATCAAGAAATCAAAAATTCAAGATTTCATTTTGAAAAGTCAAAGTTTCCAAGACTTAGAATTTTTCTAAGTGTTGAAAATTCATATTTTTTTTCATAACTTTGAGCCAAATTTACACCAGGATGCAAGATAATTCAAGGGAAATTTCCAACATGAAAGTTGTAGATCTCAATGAGATCTAAAATATTGTAGGGCATAACTTTTCCTAGAAATGCTTAGATTTCAAGTTATGATTTTGTGAAGACATGTTCATGAAACTTGAAGACTTAGTGAAATTTTGCCCTAGTTTAAGAATGATTTTGACATAACTTCATGGAAATGTTTCACCTAGTTCCAATTTGAATTTCAAAAATATCAAACATGAAGGTTGTAGAGGATGTTACAAGATTTCAAAAATGTCTAAGAACTCATTGAGGCCATCTTTGAGCTAAGAGAATCAAAGCCATGAAGTTTGTGTTTCATTCTTGTATTACAAGTCAATTTTGTGATGAACACATGACCCAATCTTCAAGCATGCTGTACAAATCCTACTTTGCAGGCTTCTAACTGGCATTTCACTCCATAATTAAATGTCTACACAGCTGTTAGAAGCTTTAATCCAAGCATTTAATGCATTTCCCATACTTAATACCATTTTAAGAAGAAAGGCAACATTGCCATTTTGGAAAAGTGACTTTTATGCACAAAGTCAATTCTTGAGCCTCTCACTTGTTCCCTCTGATCATACTCCATCTATAAAGTCATAAGCAATGTGATAAAAGTGCTTAACCACTCTATATTGCTGGTACAAAAACATTGAAACTTGATTTTCTAATTTTTCTTCAAAATCAAGCAACCTAGCCATAACCCTATAATTGAGAAATCTGTTGTGCAAAAGTCCTCTAGCCTTTTTCATATAACTATACAAGTCTATTGCAAGCCAAGACATGATTTCAAGCATCCTCAAACTCTCCAAAACACCCTTGATGCACAGAACTGCCCAAACTTGACAGTTTTGAGCCAAAACTCCCCATCTCCATTTCCACTCGTGCGTTTTGATTCTTGATCATCCAAACAAATTACATACATCATACACAAGTGATCCAAGTCCCTGTTTCAAGACTGTAACCCCTCCATCACTATCCACCATTTTCAAAACTGAAGCTTGCAACTTGACTTGAGTTGGGAGTTTTAGCCATCCTCAAAGCAAAGTAGGAGTTGGAATACATTCAAGGAAGTCCAGGAAAGGTACAGAAATCATCAGGCCATCTTAAAGTTTGCTCAAACTCCATACACGACTCCAGCTGCCAGAGGTAAATTTTCAAACTTCTATCTCTTCATATAAGTATCATTTGATTCTGATTTGTGAAGATAAAATATAGATATCATTGCCCTGAAACTGTACATGTCCATAAATTTCATTTATATTGATTGAGCTTAGAGAATTTTAGGTTTGGATCTTTGAAAATATTTAGGTCAGAATTTGGTACTTTTAGAAATTCTCATTCATCTTTGATTTATAGCTTATGATATTTATATGGTTGGATTCGTATGAAAAAATGGATCAACTTTCATGTTTGCATATTTCATTTTTGTTGAGAAATGAGCAAGTTATAGGAACCATGGCTGGAGGTTGAAGATGAAGTCATTTTCAAGACAGGGTTTATCTTATGTATTTATTGTTTCACTTATGTTAACGGATGTATAGCCACCCCAGTGGTAAGGCAGCGTGCATTTCATGCTCAGAGCGTGGGTTCAAGCCCCAGCGCTGCCACTTTTCATATTTTTCAATTTTTTTCTCTTTTTTGTCACAACAGGCGCGCATGGGCCTCTAAGCAGTGGGCCTTGTCTTTTGCTAACTTCTGACCCCTCTATTACTTTTACACACCTGACCCAATTATTTTTTATCATTTTATTTTATTTTTTATTTTATTTTGTTTCATTTTTCTTTATTATATTTTTATTACTATTATTATTATGATTATTATTTTTATTAATAAAGAATTTAAAAATATTTTTATTTATTATTTTCACACTTATTTATTTAGTTTTTCTTTATAAAGACAAAAGACAAAAACATTTTTCTTAACAAATTAATTTCTTTTTTTAAATAAAATAGTAATTAGATTTAAGTTTAGTTATTTTATTTTTCTTGATTAAAATTAACTTAGAACTTAGGTTTCTTTTAATTAATTAATTTCCATTTTATTTTCATTAAACTTGAAACCTTTTCATAAAAAATACCCTAAAAATGATTTGTAACTTAATTTCTTTTCTTAATTAATTTAGGTTTAATTTTAATTAATCATTTTATTAATTAGGTCAAAACTAAACCCTTTCATTAAAACCAAAAAAAATCATTTTTTTCCCTTTATCTTCTTGTACATTATATTTTCAATTCTTGAACATTATTCAATATGGTTGTAATAGATAGTTAGGTTTAATTTTCTTGCAATCCCCATTTGTAAATTTGTACACCCCTCCCTTAATGATGTAATAGTGTAGTAATTTTACTTTTCACAATTTATCGCTTTCATATAAATGTTAGTAATTAGGGTTTGTATGGCAAGATTAAAATCAATAATTAGTAAACCATAATTCAAGATAAACAATACATGTAAATCAAACACACTTGCACACTTGCACCCTTAGGGTAATTCCACTTGTTGCCTTATAAAAAATGGTCATGTTATGCATGTGAGATGTCTTAGCAAAAAAAAAATCAAAATACAAGATCATAGTCCCTTGATGACGCTATCAATGTTGCCTTTCAAAATGATCTTAGTCCCTCAAAGTGAAATGCTAAGATATCTTACAACATTACTATCATAACTATACAATGACCCACGCCCGTCCCTTTATATCCAAAGATAAGGCTTCTTACCAATAAATGGTAAGATAGAAATATCAAAGGAAAGGAAGAAATGAACAAAGACTTTTGAGTAGGTAGATTGTTCCTAGTTGCTTGCTCACTTTCAAAACAAACATCCTTGCTCATTTTTCAAAACAAACACCAAACATTTTCAAAAACAAACTTTCAAAACTATTTTCAAAAGTCCAACACTTTGTATACGTTCTTACTAACGAGAACCATTACAAAGTTTTCCTAAACGAAGGCTCATTTTCAAAATACTTTCGAAACAACCATGCACCTTTTCAAACAAAGCACATTTTCAAACAAAGCAAGTGATCTAGAAAGTAACTAAGAGCCCATAGATAACTATGGATGAAACGGGTGATAACACCTTCCCTTTTTATAATCTACCCCTCGAACTCAAGAAATAATCTTAAAAGTCTTTCCTGTTCTTTTCCACCTTTCCTTTTGGATAAAAGAAAATTCGGTGGCGACTCTTGCTAACCGCAACATTTGCGATCAAACGCAAAATATACCAAGTCAGTTCTCCCACCGTATTACAGAACTGACGACTCTGCTGGGGAATAACTTAAAAGTGGGGTTACCTTAGGGCTAGATCACCTTTATTTGCTTTCATTATTTGACTTACTTGCTTTATATTTTTGTTCCTTGTTTGGGTTTGTTTTAATCCTCTACCCGGATTTGGGATACCTTATAAGTAAGTAGCAATACATTGTGGAAAATGTGCGGGGTATACCGACATGGTCTAAGAAATAACTATGTTAGTGTGACACATTTGTGGGTACCGGTATCCCTTGAGTAGTCAAGGAGAATACGGGGTCGCTGTGTGGTGTCATGGAGCACTAACTGACTTTAGAACTTTTACTTGACCAACTTGGCCATTAGGAAATAGTGAGATAACCGGCTTTGGTGCAGTTCAAAGTTGGTTGATACTTGATACTACACTCATTGAGATTTGACTTCTCGGGATATTTCAGTCTCCGTGAAAGAGGCTTGAGCTGAAACAATGCCCGATAAGACATATCATGGATATTGAGATCCCATAGAACCTAGTTACTATTTCTAGGATAGGTTTGAGCCAAATAAACTTCAAGAGGGTACTTACCTATAAGACTCCATGCAAGACTGTTTTCCTTGTTCGTATATACTTACTTGTACATAACATCATAAACATCATAATATCATACTCATTCTCACTAACCATTTCAAGGATTATTGGGATTTATCTTTGTTCTGTTTTGTAGGACATGGCTTATATCCACAGGAATACTATCCAAGTCAATCTCATAAGAGTTCCTCCTCAACTCAAAGAGTTAGCATCAAGGGTCCCTGAGAATTATTCTTTCACCGAAAGACATGGTCGCCTCCTAAACTTGGTTACCTCCAACACAAATGAATATATGATGAAGGTGCTTTTCCAATTCTTTGATCCTCTACACCATTGCTTCACTTGTCCTGATTATCAACTTGTACCAACTCTGGAAGAATTATCTGAACTCTTGAGGATTTCCATTCTCAATCAACTACCCTTCAACAGTACGGAAAAAGATCCAAAACCCGACGAGATTGCCCAAGCACTACACTTGCAACAATCTGATATCACAACTAATTGGGAAACAAGGAGTGGTGTCAAAGGTTTCTTAGCCAAATTATTGTTTGAGAAAGCTCAAGATTGTTGGAACTCTTTGGACTTACAAGATTTTGAAGAAATCTTGGCCCTTATCATCTATGGGATGGTTTTGTTTCCAAACCCCGACCAACTTATAGATGTAAATGCTATCAAAATCTTTATGTCTTACAATCCAATGCTTACTTTGTCGGGAGATATCCTACATTCTTTTCACTCTCGCACTATGAGGAAGAGAGGGATTCTCATGTGTTTCACTCCTCTTTTGGCTATATGGTTTATTTCATATCTTCCCCAATCTGTGTTGAAGTACGAGCAAGGTTTGAGGTGGTCCCATAGGCTGATAACGCTCAGACATTCAGATGTTCATTGGTGTTCTCGATCCTTGAAGAACATTACTATCATCGACCGTTGTGGGGAATTCCCTAATGTCCCTTTGCTTGACATTAGAGGAGGTATCACTTACAATTCTTGCTTAGCCTTGTGACATTTTGGTTATGCCCAAAGGGATGGTCCACATGATATGCTCATCCAAGGAGTGGTATTCGACTACGAGAACAACGACCAAGATTACCGTCAGAGGTTTATACGAGCTTGGAGGATGGTAAGCAAAGTGGATAGTAAGACGCTGGGACACAAGAATTCCATTCCCCTTGAGCCTTACCTTAGGTGGGTACAAGCTCGTTCTCAAAAACTTGTGATGCCTTATCCCTCCATCTTACCAGTTATCATGGAGCCTGTGGTTGAAGGAGATGTCCCGTACACTGTCCTCTACCCTGACATGCCAACTTCTCTTGAAGACTTGAAAAAAGGTTGGATTCAGCTAAAGGAAGAACGATATACTTTCGAAGCTCAATTCTATGCTAGCGATAAGAGGGTCTTGGAGCTTACAAATCAACTACATTAAAAGCAAAGTGTGAACGCCTACCTTACGCCAAAGAGGATGCGTTCAGTCTTTTTATCTTAGAGAGTTATTTTGTAATCCCAAGAGGCATGTTGTAATCATTTTGAACTAATTAATGAAATTTTACATTTGTTCATTCTTTGTCTATACAAATTTAAATTTCATAAATCCTTGAAATCATTTGCATGTACATCTTCCATGAATCATAACATAACATGTTTTCACACAACAGGTTTCCTTATCTTTCTGCTGTTTATTTCAGCAAGATGGATCTAGAGAAAACTGTGAAGGACCTACAGGCACAAAACTCTCAATTCCAAGAGACTCTACAGGCCCTAGACAAGGGGCAACAAGATATGATGGCATTTCTGGAAGCCAAGGAGAAACCTAAGAGAAAAGCCCTGGTCAACATGGGTAGAAGGTTCAAAGAGTCGGTCCGTCAGATCCCGATAGTGGAAGACTTATATGAGGAAGATGAGAATCATATTGGAGAAGCTAGAATTACCAGGTTGGGTGTATCAACGATCAAGCGTCTGATGAGGATGATTATTTTTACGAGCAGTACCCTCCTGTCGATGTCAAGTACAAGCAGTTAGAAGACAGATTGAAGGCCGTTGAGATTCAAGCCGTCCCTGGTTTGGACTTTGATGATTTGGGTTTGATATCTGGGGTTGTCATTCCCCACAATCTTTGCAAAGTACGACGGAGTTTCTTGTCTAAAACTTCACCTAAAATCTTATGTGCGCAAGATACAGCGGCACACTGCTGATAAGAAACTCTGGGTTCAATTTTTTCAAGAAAGCTTGCCCGGAATGCAACTAGAATGGTTTTACTAGTTGAATGGTTCCAACATCAATACATGGGAGGACTTAGCCACCACTTTCTACCACCAATACCAGTATAATGCCGACTTGGCGCCGACAAGAGTTCAGTTGCAAGATATGACAATGGAGAAGAATGAAGGGTTTAAAGAATACACACAAAAGTGGAGAGACCTTTCCAGTAGGGTTCAACCACCTTTTACTGATAGGGAGCTCATTGACATGTTTATAGGCACTTTATCTGGTCCATTCTTTAACTTATTGGTTGGTTGTTCTTCTTCCAGTTTCACCGAGCTGATCTTAACTGGTGAAAGAGTCGAAACTGGCATAAAAAACGGGAAGATTCCCATGGCATCTGCCTCCACTTCCAATCCTGTAAAGAAACCTTTTTCCGCGAAGAAATAAATCAATGTTGCGTATAGGGCCACGGCCCGTACCAAGAAGGATGATCGTCCGTTTGTTAATGCTGTCTGAATCTCCAATCTAACTCCTGCTCAAAGACCATATGCAAATCATCAATGTTTTGAAACTCTGAGAAGACAATTCACAAGGATAGGCATGTCACTACCCCAAGCCTTACAACACTTGCTAAAGGATAATTTTGTGACATTGCGTGATCCTCCTTCTAATCCAGATACATCTTCACCAAAGTACAATTCGAATGCTAAATATGCATATCATTCAAGTAGTCCCGGGCATGAGACTGACCAATGCTGGGCCCTGAAGAATAAAATTCCGGACTTGATAGATAACAAGACTATTGAATTTGATCCTCCTCCAACTCCTAATGTAATCACTGTGCCTATGCTAAATCATGGCAAGGGTGTCAATGCTGTTGAAGATACCATTTTAGTTGCATCTATCAAAGACTTGACTACTCCATTGAACATCATAAAAAAGAATCTGTTGAAAGCCGGGATCTTCCCTGGTTGTGTAAAGGACTGTGTTTGCTGTTCCAAACAACTCAATGGATGTGAAGGGCTGAAGGAAGGAATTCAACGCCTGATGGATAGCCACGAGATCCTATTTGAGAAGACTCCGCTTGCCAAAAGTTTGACTAATAAATGTGAAGATCTCTCCATTATAACCATCTCAAACAAGCCTCTTAGGATCTCCTCCAAAGGTCCTATTAGGATTTCAAATGAACCAATTATTGCTCCCCTAATAATTACCAATCCCAAACCAATTCCCTACTCTTCAAACAAGGCTGTATCATGGAACTATGGTGTTGAGGTGTTTTACCATGGGATAAAATAAGGCACTTGGATTGAGGAAGACAAAGCTGATGATATTGGTAACATAACTAGCTCAAGTAAGGTAACCCGAATTGGGAGAATATTTTCACCCAACATCTCACCACCATTTGTTACAAAGGCACCCATCCGCATCACTGCTTCTAGGATGAGTATTGATACAAGTGGGAAAGAGAAAGTTGTTGAGCCTGTCGTGACATAAATACCCACAAAGGACATTGCTGATGGAGAACCTTCCACTCGTGAGATGGACGAGATCTTGAAAATCATAAAAAGGAGCAATTTCAAGATTGTGGAGCAGTTGGGGTAAACCCCTTCCAATATTTCTATGTTGTCTTTGCTACTCTGTTCTGATGCTCATGCTCGAGCGTTAATTAAATTCTTGAAGAAGGCGCATGTCCCTCATGAGACCACAACTGACCAATTTAAGAATTGCGTGGCAAGCTTGACGATCGATAATGGTTTGGGGTTCTCAGATGCTGATCTAACACTGCTTGGGAAGAACCACAATAAAGCTCTACATGTTTCTGTCGAGTGCAAGGGGACCACCCTAGCACATGTTCTGGTCGACACTGGCTCTTATTTAAATGTACTACCCAAGGGGGTGTTAGACCGTCTAGACTGCGAAGGACTAGTCCTGAAACCAAGTGATATCATTGTGAGGGCTTTCGATGGGTCCAAAAGAACAGTTCATGGAGAGGTGGATCTCCCGATCAAGGTGGGTTCACAAACTTTCAACTCTACCTTCTACATCATGGATATCCATTCCGTCTACTCCTGTTTTTTGGGTCGCCCTTGGATCCATGGAGCTGGGGCAGTAACCTCAACTCTTCATCAAAAGCTCAAGTATCTAGTCAAAGGAAGAATTGTCACTGTCTGTGGTGAGGAGGAGTTCATGGTAAGCCACCTTAACTCTTTCAAATATGTGGAGATGGATGGAGAATTTATAGAAACCCTGTGTCAAGCCTTTTAAGTTGTGCCACCAATGGTTACTACTACCAAATGTTCCTCTGATGTGTCCAAAGTTGTTAAGGTCGTGCCAAAGATGGTTTCATTCAAAGATGCCCGTGCTGCAGTTGAAGAAGGAAGTTGTGATACTTGGGGGCAACTCCTCGAGATACCATTTAAAGTGGACAAGTGTGGTTTGGGTTTCACCGTCAAGGCTCAGAAGGAAGTGAGGCGCACTCGTGCAGGAAAGCCACCTCTCCGTATTGGAAGCCATGAAGTTAACATTGTGGGTAATTCTAATGATGAAGTTGCATTTGAAGATTGGGTGGATCCTACTACAAAGGAGCTCAAGAATTGACATGTAAAGGACTTCGTGCCCATCTCCTTCATTGAGGAGTAATCACTTGTTTTTTGTTTTCTTTCAATTCAAGAACATTTTGTCTGTAATATTAAACAATGACTTTTATGCCATTTTCCTGGCCCGGGGCACTATGGTCCATTTGTCAAGGGTTTTATTTATGTTAATTTTATCATATGATCATTCAATACAAATCATTGGAATCTTTTGCATTAAGATATTTGTGTTCTTTGTCTTTCTTTTCCATCAAATACATTTTTCAAAATAGCCATGTATCTTACATGCACACAGACACACACACACACTTGCAGGTCCTCATCCATTCTGGATCTCATTGCCCATGACTCTACTATTGTCAACTATGATTTCGAATGTCCAATTAACCAAGCCGAAGACGAAGGCGAGGAAGATTGTGAAATACCAGGAGAACTAGACAGACTTCTATTACAAGAGGAAAAAGCTATTCAGCCGCATGAAGAGTCAGTTGAAGTCATCAATCTGGGTACCGAGACAGACAAGAAAGAAGTCAAGATCGGCACTAACCTGGAAAGCAGTGTCAAGGGAAGATTGGTTTAGATGTTGCATGACTATGTGGAAGTGTTTGCTTGGTCGTATGAAGATATGCCAGGGTTGGATACCGATATTGTAGTTCATCGTCTACCGACAAAGGAAGATTGTCCTTCTGTCGAACAAAAATTTCTTCACATGAGGCCTGACATGTCTAAGAAGATAAAAGCTGAAGTGATGAAACAATTTGACACAGGGTTCCTAGCTATGACATCTTATCCCCAATGGGTTGCCAATGTGGTTCCAGTGCCAAAGGAAGACGGAAAAGTTCATATGTGCGTAGATTATAGGGATTTGAATAGGGAAAGCCCCAAGGATGAGTTCCCTCTACCTCATATTGATGTCTTAGTCGATAATACTACTCAGCATAAAGTCTTCTCTTTCATGGATGGTTTCTCTGGATATAATCAAATTAGGATGGCTCCCGAAGACATGGAGATCGTTACACAATGGGGCACTTTTTGTTACAAGGTCATGCCGTTCAGACTAAAGAATGCACGGGCAACATATCAAAGAGCTATGGTAGCTTTGATTCATGATATGATCCATCATAAAATAGAGGTATATGTGGATTATATGGTTGCCAGATCACAAACTGAAGAGGAACACCTCGATCACCTGTACAAACTATTCGAGAGGTTAAAAAAGTACAAGTTGAGGTTAAACCCTAACAAGTGAACATTTGGAGTACGATCTGGAAAGCTTCTAGGTTTTGTTGTCAGCAATAAAGGTATCAAAGTCGATTCTTCCAAGGTGAAGGCCATCCAAGAAATGCCAATCCCTCACTCTAAAAAAGAAGTTAGAGGATTCTTGGGTCATCTCAATTACATCGCCCGTTTCATATCTCACTTGACTACTACTTGTGAGCCAGTCTTCAAATTCTTGAAGAAAGATCAAGTAGTCAGATGGAATGATGAATGCCAAGCTGCCTTCTAAAAAATCAAAGAATATCTACAAGAACCTCCTATTCTCATACCTCTAGTTGAAGGAAGACCCTTGATCATGTACTTGACAGTACTAGAGAACTCTATGGGGGTGTGTTTTGGGCCAACATGACGAGTCTGGCCGAAAAGAGCATGCTATTTACTACCTGAGAAAAAAGTTTACCGATTGCGAAACCAGATATTCACTACTCGAGAAAACTTGATATGCTCTGGCATTGACTGATCGCCGACTGAGACAGTATATGTTGACTCATATCACTCTATTGATTTCTAAGATGGACCCAATCAAGTACATCTTCGAGAAACCTGCTCTTTCCGGACGGATAGCCAGATGGCAAATGATCTTGGCTGATTACGACATTCAATACACAATGTAAAAGGCCATCAAAGTAAGCGTACTAGTAGATCATTTGGCCCATCAAGCTGTTGATGATTATCAGTCTATGAAATTTGACTTCCCGGATAAGAACATCATGCTAGTGACCGACTGTGCGAAACCTGGATCGTGTGATGGACTTGAACAAGGATCCCGATGGACTATGGTCTTTGATGGGGCTTCCAACACCTTGAGTAACAGAATTGGTGTTGTGATCATATCCCTTGAGGATTACCACACTCCTTTCATTTCCAGATTATGCTTCGATTGCACGGACAACATGGCCGAATACGAAGCGTGTAATTTAGGTCTGAAAGCTGCCATTGATTTGAGGATCAAGCATTTGAATATGTTTGGTGATTCCACTCTAGTGATCATCCAAGTAAAAGGTGATTGGGATACTAAGCACCATAATCTCATCCCTTATAAGGAACTTGTTCTATCTCTGATTCCCTACTTTGAAAAGATCACCTTTGAACACTTCCCTAGGGAAGAAAATCAGTTAGTTGATGCTTTGGCCACCATGTCTTCGATGTTCAAGGTCAGATTGGACACCAAAGCTCCTATGATTACCATTGAAAGATTCGAGGAACCTGCACACTTCTGTGAGCTTGAAGCTGACATAGAAAAGCCTTGGTACCATGAGGTGAAGAGATACCTCGAAGCACAAGAGTATCCGGAGGGAGCATCCATCAATGACAGAAAATTCTTACGAAGATTTTCAGCCAAATTCTTCTTAAGTAACGGAATATTGTACAAGCACAACCATGACTCAACTCTACTCCGGTGTATGGAAAAGAAGGAGGAAGAAGAAATTATGGAAGACATGCATGATGGTCTCTTTGGAAGTCACTCAAGTGGACATACTATGGCAAAGAAGATCTTGAGAGCTGGCTACTATTGGTCAATGATGGAGACTGATTGCCATCAATATTCAAGAACTTGCCACAAATGCCAAATCTATACTGACAAGGTCCATGTGCCTCCTATCCCTCTAAACGTCATGACCGCTCTGTGGCCATATGCAATGTGGGGCATTGATATGATTGGAGAGATCAAGCCCACCACTTCCAATGGACATCGCTTCATTCTGGTCGCTATTGATTATTTCACCAAATGGGTCGAAGCCGCCTCGTTTGCCTCAGTCACCAAGAATGTGGTAGCCAGATTCATCAAACATAACCTCATACGCTGCTATGGTATCCCTAAAAGGATCATCACCGACAATGGGACTAACCTCAACAATGCTATGATTACTGAACTTTGCACTCAGTTCAAGATCAAGCATCACAATTCTTCTCTATATAGACCTAGAATGAATGGTGCAGTCGAAGCGGCCAACAAAAACATTAAGAAGATTATGCAGAAGATGGTAGTAACCTATAAGGATTGGCATGAGATGTTACCGTTTGCTCTTCGTGGCTACCGTACTTCAGCTAGGACATCAACTGGGGCAACTCCCTTTTCTTTGGTCTATGGCATGGAAGTTGTTCTACTCGTGGAAGTTCAGATTCCCTCATTAAGGATTATGAATGAAGTAGGCCTAGGCGAAGACGAGTGGATTCAGACAAGATTGGATCAACTGAACTTAATCGATGAAAATAGACTGGCTGCTGTTTGTCATGGTCAGACGTACCAAAAATGTATGATCAAGGCTTTCAACAAAAAGATCAAGCCTCGAGTATATCAAGCTGGTGACTTGGTGATAAAGCGCATCATTCTACCACAAGGCGACCCTAGGGGCAAATGGACTCCCACCTACGAAGGGCCATTTGTTGTCAAGAGAGTGTTCTCTGGTGGTGCCATGATGCTAACTACCATGGATGGTGAAGACTTCCTGCATCCTATAAACGCGGACATAGTTAAAAATACTACGCATAAAGGACCCACTAGGGTGACACACCTAGGAAAAATACGGGCATCTCGACAAACCAAAAGGTTTGGGCAAAAATTAGGGATATATGCAAAAGATTGTACACCCGGAAAGTTGAAAACCCGAAAGGGCAACTTGGGCAAAAATGGGTATCCTGGTGGGCTGAAAAGTCGAAAGGGTGGTCCAGGAAAGAATTAAGGATTGAAAGCGTATGACTATGTCCCGTGGAATCACCACAGTCAACTTTATTACCAAGGTCCGAGTTCAAATGGTCCAAGATCAATCCAATCAATTTTTGTCAACGACAAGGGGCATTCGAAGACATTGGGGGATATAGTAGAGTTGGAATGCAATGAGATCATTTCCACATGGCCATTTGTTTTTTTTTTCAATTTTTGTTTTCATTTTGATGATTTCCTCCTACTAGGATCTCTGTTTCTTTGTACAAAAAACGCTTATTCATGGGCAAAATATCAATACAAATATACTTTGAAGTGCAAACTTTCTGTTTTTGTTTTGAATGCAATATTGTCCAATGACTAAAATTGAACGAACGTATGCATGTGAACATAATCAAAACTATTTGGCACATGTGTCCTGCTAAGCAGCATCAAAATCGCTTTAATGTATATGGAATATCCCCACAGAGTCATTTCATTAACACTGTCCCCACAAGACCGACTACAATAAACCAATCCTCAACAAAGTTACCCACAAAGTCTCTTGGCATAGATTGATCTCCAACCAAAGTCTCAATCTCTTGACAACTCTCTCCCCAGCTAAGTTGATCCTACAAGAAGAAGCCTTGTGGATCTCTTTCTAAAAGAACTCACCTCGTCAGCAGTTCATCAAGTATTCATCAACAAGGTTTATTTCCCCAACATGGTTTATTTCCCCAACAAACAACATACAACATACAACAATCAACGAAAGGCCAAATTCCCCCGACATAGTCTATCTTCCCCAGCTGAGTACATCTTCACGAGCTGAGTCTATACTCTCCAGTTTGAGTTTGCCTTTCAGACTATTACAAATCAGAGGGCCACAACCCCTAATCCCCAGTAAAGTCGTCAACAAAACCTTTACTATCTCCACAAGATACTATGAAGCCTGGACCCGACCAAATAATAGTCAACTTATCAAGTCACTATAGAGCATGGACCCGACCAGATAATATTGTAACCTTTCAAGATACTATAAAGCCTGGACCCGACCAGATATTAGTACAATTTTCAAGCTACTATGAAGCCTGGACCCGACCAGATAATAGTTTAGCTTTTCAAGATATAGAAGAACCTGGACTCAACCAGACGAGGGTTTAACTTCTTTTTCCTAGTAGAGTTTTCCTCTACCCCAGCAAGTTACTATGAAGCCTGGATCCGACCAGATATCAGTGTTCAACTTCATCTTTTCAAGTAAGTTATTATAAAGCCTGGATCTGACCAGCTAGCAATTTCCCTCAGAAGTTCATTGTGAAACCTGGAATCTGACCAGATAACAACTAAGCTCCAAGCAAGTAACTGTAAAACCTGGACCCGGCCAGATATCGGTTCAACCCTATCTCTTCAGACAAGTTTATTATGAAGCCTGGACCCGACCAGATAGCAATTAACTTCATCCACCTCAAAATATGTGAATCCTGGATCCGACCAGATATCAGTTTAATTTCGTCTATTCAAGCAAGTTATTGTGAAGCCTGGACCCGACCAGATAACAACTAACTACAATCCCCAGCAAGACACTATGAAGCCTGGACCCAACCAGATAATAGTATAACTTTTCAAAAAAACTATGAAGCCTGGACCCGACCAAATAGCAGTTACCACTTCAAGTTATTGTGAAGCATGGACCCGACCAGATAATAGTTTAATTTCAAGAAATTTTCTGCGAAGCCTGGGATCCGACCAGATAATAGTAAATTTATTCTTCCCTAGTAAGTTACCGTGAAGCCTGGATCCGACCAGATAACATTTGACTTCCTCATCCTCAGCAAGTTGTGAAGCTTGGACCCGACCAAATAACAACTAACATTCAAGAGATAATTCCCGACAGAAGCATTATGTCAACAAAGTTCGAAGATGTGTATATTCTTAATCCTCAACAGCAATCCAGGATTCAGAACTCCTCAACAGCAGTCATGGATTTATTTTTCAGGATAAATATGCATCCCACATGCATACATCATAGCATATACATACAAAACACATTTAACATGATCTCATTTATCTTGTGAACATCATGCATACATCTGCATTTAACTAACCCTTTTTCTCACAGGTGAAACATCACGTTTTAGTATAAATCAACCAAAGATTTATGCTGATACTTCTTCTAGTGTTCACCATCATTCCTCCATATGGCATCTATAAGCCCATTCCCAATACATCTTCGAGTGCAAATTTTTGGGCACTTTAGTGTTCAATCATCTTCCACCTTCAAGTCACGAATGGCGTATCCTCCAATCTAAATCTTTAGGTTTAAGAAGATTGAACATGGACAGCTGTTGTACCCCAAAATTTTCCCTCTCAATTATCAAGTAAGCTCTCACAAGATTTCCATTGATTCAAGACTGCACAAGGTTTGATCAGCTCAAGACACCTCCTCAAGCACTGATAACTGAAAATTAGGGTTTGAGTGCACAAGGACAAATGGACTTTTAATGCCCCATATGACTTTCATGGATCATTTTGGATCCTCAAGATTTCTCATGTCAAGTTTCAAGTCTTGGATCACATTTTTGCTCAGTCAATTGATCAGTTGACCTAAAATCAGCTGTATTAGGGAAAAGTCAATTGTGGTCAATTTACAGTCAAACTTCATAATTTTTTATCCATATCAACATCATGAACTCATATATTTCATTTGATTAAGTTTGGACCATAATTCCTCAAGAAATTTGATCATATCATCAAAAGGGCAAAATGGTCAAAATTAAGGTTTTGACTGAGAAGGTGCAATTTTTTATTTTTGACCTAGCAAATGATTTATTGGTTTAAGTTATTATCTCAAGGATTCAAATGCTTCATTTTGACCTAATGGCCTGGCTCAAAACATTTTTCAAGTCCAATTGATTGATACTTGAATTTCAGTCAACTGATGAAAAGTCAAATGTACACTGAAAAGTCAAACTTTGACTTCTTTTTTTATCGAAATCAAGTTTCAAAGATCACAATTCACCAAGACATGTAAAAATTTGAAACTTGTTCATCAAGAAATCAAAAAGTCAAGATTTCATTTTGAAAAGTCAAAGTTTCCAAGACTTAGAAATTTTCTAAGTGTTGAAAATTCATATTTTTTTCATAACTTTGAGCCAAATTTACACCAGGATGCAAGATGATTCAAGGGAAATTTCCAACATGAAATTTGTAGATCTCAATGAGATCTAAAATATTGTAGGTTAGAACTTTTCCTAGAAATGCTTAGATTTCAAGTTATGATTTTGTGAAGACATGTTCATGAAACTTGAAGACTTAGTGAAATTTTGCCCTAGTTTAGGAAGGATTTTGACATAACTTCATGGAAATGTTTCACCTAGTTCCAATTTGAATTTTCAAAAATATCCAACATGAAGGTTGTAGAGGATGTTACAATATTTACAAAATGTCCAAGAACTCATTGAGGCCATCTTTGAGCTAAGAGAATCAAAGCCATGAAGTTTGTGTTTCATTCTTGTATTACAAGTCAATTTTGTGATGAACACATGACCCAATCTTCAAGCATGCTGTACAAATCCTACTTTGCAGGCTTCTAACTTGAATTTAACTCCATAATTAAATGTCTACACAACTGTTAGAAGCTTTAATCCAAGCATTCAATGCATTGCCCATGCTTAATACCATTTTAAGAAGAAAGGCAACATTACCATTTTGGAAAAGTGGCTTTTATGCACAAAGTCAATTCTTGAGCCTCTCACTTGTTCCCTCTGATTATAATCTATCTACAAAGTCAGAAGCAATGTGATAAAAGTGCTTAACCACTCTACATTGCTGGTACAAAAACATTGAAACTCGATTTTCTCATTTTTCTTCAAAATCAAGTAACCTAGCCATAACCCTATAACTGAGAAATTTGTTGTGCAAAAGTACTCTAACCTTTTTCATATAACTATACAAGTCTATTGGAATCCAATACACGATTTCAAGCATCCTCAAACTCTCCCAAACACCCTTGTTGCACAAAACTTCCCAAGCTTGACAATTTTGAGCCAAAACTCCCCATCTCCATTTCCACTCGTGCATTTTGATTCTTGATCATCCAAACACCTTACATACATCACACACAAGTGATCCAAGTCCTTGATTCAAGACTGTAACCTCTCCATCACTATCCACCATTTTCAAAACAAAAGCTTGCAACTTGACTTGAGTTGGGAGTTTCAGCCATCCTTAAAGGAAAGTAGGTGTTGGAATACATTCAAGGAGGTTCAGGCAAGCTACAGAAATCATCAGGCCATCTCAAAGGTTGCTCAAACTCCATACACGACTCCAGCTGCAAGAGGTAAATTTTCAAACTTCTATCTCTTCATATCAGCATCATTTGATTCTAATTTATGAATATAAAATGTAGATATCATTGCTCTGAAACTGTACATGTCCATATATTTCATTTATATTGATTGAGCTTAGAGAATTTTAGGTTTAGATCTCTGAAAAAAGTTAGGTAAGAATTTGGTACTTTTAGAAATTCTCATTCATCTTTGATTTATAACTTATGATATTTATATGGTTGGATTCGTATGGAAAAATGGAGCAACTTTTATGTTTGTATCTTTCATTTTTGTTGAGAAATGAGCAAGTTATAGGAACCATGGCTGGAGGTTGAAGATGAAGTCATTTTCAGGACTGGGTTTATCTTATGTATTTATTGTTTCACTTATGTTAACAGATGTATAGCCACCGCAGTGGTAAGGCAACGCATGTTTCATGCTCAGGGCGTGGGTTCAAGCCCCAGCGCTACCACTTTTCATATTTTTCACATTTTTCTCTCTTTTTTGTCACAACAGGCGCGCATGGGCCTCCAAGCAGTGGGCCTTGTCTTTTGCTAACTTCTGACCCCTCTATTACCTTTGCACACTTGACCCAACTATTTTTTATCATTTTCTTTTCTTTTTTTATTTTATTTTGTTTCATTTTTCTTTATTATATTTTTATTACTATTATTATTATTATTTTTATTAATAAAAAATCCGAAAATATTTTTATTTTTTATTTTCACACTTATTTATTTTATTTTTCTTTATAAAGACAAAAGACAAAAACATTTTTCTTAACAAATTAATTTCTTTTTTTAATAAAATAATAATTAGATTTAGGTTTAGTTATTTTCTTTTTCTTAATTAAAATTAACTTAGAACTTAGGTTTCTTTTAATTAATTAATTTTCATTTTATTTTCATTAAACTTGAAACCTTTTCATAAAAAAAACCCTAAAAATGTTTTCTAACATAATTTCTTTTCTTAATTAATTTAGGTTTAATTTATTTAATTTTAATTAATCATTTTCTTAATTAGGTCAAAACTAAACCCTTTCATTAAAACCAAACAAAATCATTTCTTTTCCATATATCTTCTTGTACATTATATTTTCAATTCTTGTACATTATTCAATATGGTTGTAATAGATAATTAGGTTTAATTTTCTTGCAATTCCCATTTGTAAATTTGTACACTCCTCCCCTAATGATGTAATAGCATAATAATTTTACTTTTCACAATTTATCGCTTTCATATAAATGTTAGCAATTAGGGTTTGTATGGCAAGATTAAAATCAACAATTAGTAAACCCTAATTCAAGATAAACAATGCATGTAAATCAAACAAACTTGCACACTTGCATCCTTAGGGTAATTCCACTTGTTGCCTTATAAAAAATGGTCATGTTATGCATGTGGGATGTCTTAGCAAAAATAAATCAAAATACAAGATCATAGTCCCTCGATGACGCTATCAATATTGCCTTTCAAAATGATCTTAGTCCCTCAAAGAGAAATGCTAAGATATCTCACAACATTGCTATCATGACTATACGACGACCCACGCCCGTCCCTTTACATCCAAAGATAAGGTTTCATACCAATCAATAGTAAGATAGCAATATCAAAGGAAAGGAAGAAATGAACAAATACTTTTGATTAGGTAGATTGTTCATAGTTCCTTGCTCACTTTCAAAACAAACATCCTTGCTCATTTTTCAAAACAAACACCAAACACTTTCAAAAACAAACTTTCAAAACTATTTTCAAAAGTTCAACACTTTGTATACGTTCTTACGAACGAGAACCATTACAAAGTTTGCCTAAACAAAGGCGCCTTTTCAAAATACTTTCAAAACCACCATGCACCTTTTCAAACAAAGCACATTTTCAAACAAAACAAGTGATCTAGCAAGTAACTAAGAGCCCTTAGATAACTAGGGATGAAAAAGGTGCTAACACCCTCCTTTTTCATAATCTACCCCCCGAACTCAAGAAATAATCTCAAAGGTCTTTCCTGTTCTTTTCCACTTTTCATTTTGGATAAAAGAAAAGTCGATGGCGACTCTTGCTAACCGCAACATTTGTGATCAAATGTAAAACATCCCAAGTCAGTTCTCCCACCGTATTACAGAAGTGTCATCCTATTTGAAGTGTTTTTGTTCATTGAGAGAGCTTTCGTTCGCTGGATATTTGTCGTGTGAATTTCTCCGCTGTCAACAATTAGCCATATGCAAACAACAATATTCAAATAATGTAAAGTTTATGCTTGTCTTGAAGTTTTGAAAATGCGTTTTAGCAGATAAAAGAAATTTATAAGAATGTTTAACTCAGGATTTAGAGTAAGCCTTGCAGGAGTCAATATACCTTTTGTAACAGTATGCTTTCGGACTAACCCATGCTTCAGTTAGGACTTTGAAAGGTTGTATCATGGTCTAGTTCACGGTTTAAGAAACAAAGGATATGGGTCAAAGTGTATTTGTACCCGCCTGTTCTTCGTGATGTTCTCCAGTCCTAAGCTCAATCAATTATGCGTTTGAACTTCAATTGAGTCTGGAATGACATTTTGGTGATGGTTCAGACAAGTTAGGTTTGTTGGAAGGCAGACACTTTTGCAATGTTTTTCATGTTTGTTGAGGATTTGTAGTGACTTCTTTTTGATTTGTTATCCCTGATTTTGCCCGACTGTTCTTGTTTTGAGATTACAGTCAGCGGGATGCCCCCGTTTTTTCCCTTAAGTCTCCCTCGTAGGTTTTGACTTAGTGGGATTTTCTTTTGAGAGATAATGACTTCCTATTTGATAGGGAACCATCACCGTCTTTTGATTCCAGAGGAATGTTTTTGATATCATTCATTGGGTACGAAGTGAAAACTTGCGGCTGAACGCGCACTTGAATTAACTGAGAGACTACCCTGCCCCAGGTTTTGATTAAAGGTTTCAATTTATGTGAAAAAGAAAACTCCTACTTCTTTTCCGCGAAGGGTTTAACTAGGGATTATCCTCCTTATAACTCTAGTGTTTAGGAATTAAAACAAACGCTTGTACATTGTCAGTAAGGTCTGTCCAAAAGCATACTGTTTGAGATTATGGCATTGTTTTCGTCATCCTCCCTCTAAAGACTTGCAACTTTTTGAAACAAGAGTTGAATATCATAAAGGGAGTAAAAATAAAGTTTAAAAATATTGACAACAAGGGAATTAATTCAAGACAAACATATGCAATGCATTAATGAAAGTAACCAAATTCTGACATATAAATAAGTGTTTAAGAAAACAAAGAAATTACAATTGAAAATTCAAATAAACAGAAAATTCCTCCGCCTAAATTGGTCACTTCAGATGGTATGTTTGTGAGGATGATAGAAGAACTCCATCTGACCATCTTGTGCGAATTCCAATGCTCATTCGTCAATCAAGTGTTGAATTTTATTTTTCAACGTCCAACAACTATCATTACCGTGCCCCAGACTGTTAGAGCGATATGCACACCTTTCATTGGGATGGTAATTGGGAGCAGCAATATTAGAATTCTGATAAGGATCCTTCAATGTGACCAAATTCAAACTCAACATGTGTAGAAAGACTTGCGACGTTGACATGTTGAGTTTGGTATACTACCTACTAGATGAATTCCGTTTACACTGATTACCCTGTCTTTGTTGACGAGGTGGTTTTTGGGCTTGTGACGTGGCAGCAATTTGGAAAGGCCCACACTTCATCAAAGGCTGATTAATGACTCGATCTCCAATTCTAGCAGTTTTCCCGATTTGGCTGCATCCGTCTTGATGAAGCCTGTTGACAAGGGATCTCAACTCTTCTTGTCCTTGAGCCAAGTTTTGGATAAGATCCATCTGTCTCACCAGTTGTCCCATCATATGGACTTTCACTGTTTCCATTTCAGTTTGTAGCCGTTCCAACTGGTCATCCTTGTTATCCTCAGGATTCCCCATGATCATGCCCCTAGTGAGGAGTGCTTTCACTTCTTCTTGCCCCTTGGATAGGTTCAAGAACAATTCCTGAAGTTGAGTATTTTGTGTCTGAATGTCCTTGATAGTCTGTCCTAGAGCCATCTCTACTGAAATAAACAGTAAGTAGATGAGAGACATGTGTGTGAAAAACATGTCATGATATGATGCATGGTATGTGGATGCAATGTTTTCAAGGATCTCGCGGGGTAAACACAAGAATATGTTAGAAGTTGAATTTTGATTAACAGCTTTGATCGGAGAACTTCGTATCAGTGGATGTCCTTCCACGAGAATCAAGCTCACCATGTCAAGTGGGTCAGAGCCCTTGACTCTTGTTACCGTGCTTTGGTCTTGATGGAGTTTGATTAGAGAATGAATCCTCTTGCCCTTTGATAGGCATATGGTTCAACATGACCCTACATCATAGGCCCTTGAGATCCTTGAAATGGTTAGTGTAAATGCTATGGTCATGATGTTATGTACAAGTATGCAAAGCAAGCAAGTTGTTATGTACAAATAGTCATGTACACACAAAGCAGACAAGTCCTTAGGTTTAGGCTTGCATGGGGTTCGTAGGTAAGTACCCTCTTGAAGTTTAGTTGGCTTAACCTGTCCTAGTAATAGTAACCGGGTTCTAGGGGATCCCAAAATCACTTATCTTTCTTCACCGGGCATTATTTCAGCGCAAGCCTCTTTAATGGAGACCAAAATATCCAGAAAGTCTGATCTCAATGAGCGTAGTATAGAGTATTACTAACTTCGGACTGCACCAAAGACGACTACCTCACTACTTCCTAATGGCCAAGTTAGTCAAGTAAGGTTCTAAAGTTAGTTAGTGCTTCATGACACCATACATCGGCCCTGTATTCTCCTTGACTACTCAAGGGCTACCAGTACCAACAAATGTGTCACACTAACGTAGCTATTACTTTGACAATATCGGTATACCCCACACAATTTCCACAATCTATTTCTACTTACCTAAAAGGTTCCCCAAATCTGGGTAGAGGATCAAAACAAACCCAAACAAGGAACCATAATATAAAGCGATAAAGTCAAACAATGAAAAGCAAGTAAAGGTGATATAGCCCTAAGGTAACCCCACTTTTAAGTCAATTCCCCAGCAGAGTCGCCAGTTCTGTAACACGTTTAGAGAACTGACTTGGGTGTTTTGTGTTTGATCGCAATTGTTGCGGATAGCAAGAGTTGCCATCGACTTTTCTTTTATCCAATAAGGAAAGGATGAAAAGAACAAGAACGACCTTTCGAGATTATTTCTTGAGTTCGGGGGGTAGGTTATGAAAAGGGAAGGTATTAACACCCTTTTTATCCGTAGTTATCTACGGGCTCTTAGTTGCTTGCTATATCACTTGCTTTTGTTTGAAAATGTGCTTGTGGTATGGGTTTTAAAAGTATTTTTAAAATGCCTTTGTAATGGTTCTCGTTTCTATAAGAACGCGTACAAAGTGTTATTTTGAAAATAGTTCAAAGAGGTGTTTGTCGAATGTGTTTTTGAAAGTGATTTTGAAAAGTGTCTTTGTAATGGTTCTCGTCTCTATAAGAACGCGTACAAAAAACTTTATCTTTTGAAAATGTTTCAAAATGAAAATGTGTGTGTATGAAATGTTTTTGTTGTGAGCAAGCGAGAAACTAGGAGCATCCTACCTACTCAAAAGGTCTAATGTTCTTTTCGTCCTCCTCTATATATTTCTATATTACCATTGATTTGGTAAGAAGCCTCATCATTGAATGTGAAGGGACGGGCGTGGGACGTTTGTATAGTCATAGAAGGCAACCTGTGAGACGTTTTAGCAATTTCGTTTAGGGACTATATCGTTTACCGAAGGCAACATTGAGGGTCATCGAGTGACTACGATCTTTTATCAAGGGTCTTTGCTAAAACGCCCATATTCGAGGGTCATGACTATTTTTCCGAGGCAACAATCATAAGGGTGCATGTGTGAATAGTGTGTTTGATTTGCATGCATTTAGTCGTTGATTAGGGGTTGTCTACTTGTTGTTTTTATCTTGCCATACATACTCTATTTTACTAGCAATCATACAAAAGTAATAAAATAAAGAAAGATAAAATCCTACACTATTACAACCATATTGAATAGCATGAAAATATAAAGGTAAAATAAAATAAAAGCAAGAAAAAGGGGTCTTTCTATTTAGGCAGGAACACCCTTCGATTCTGCACTTTCTGTCTCTCTTTGATTTGGCTTGAAAGGGGTGAAGGCGTGACTTTTGATTGGGGCCTAGAGGCCAGTGTGGTGTGCCTTTCGACTGGGGCCTGGGAGTCAGCATGGTGTGCCTTTCGACTGAGGCCTGGGAGTCATCATGACGTGCCTTTCTACTGGAGCCTGGGAGTCAGCATGGTGTGCCTTTCGACTGGAGCCTGGGAGTCAGTGAGGAAGCCTAAGGCTTCGTTTCATACTCATGTCTCATGTTTCCTTCGTTTGGGTTTTTGAATAGCAACATGGCCCAAGGCCATGCTAGCATTACCTTATGGCCATGTTAGTTCTTAAAGCATATTTAAATAAACAAGAAGCAAAACCAAGAAGGTTATTAATTAAATAAATTTAAAAGGGTGTAAACGAAAAGAAGAACAAAGGTATGTACATGTTTGAAACAAAAAGAAAGTTTATTCACATATCATGCCTGAAATGAAGGATTCAAGGGTTACATGGACTTACCTTGCTTCAAGCTGGAGCGTGTGCTGGATCTTGAGTGGCTGCCTTGAGTGCTTCTGGATTCAAAGGGAGGAAACGAAGGTGACGTCTCTAAGGCTGGATTCGAAGGAGAAGAACAAGTGTGATGTTCTTTCTACTGAATTCGAAGGGTGACAAGGTGTGGGGATATTTCAAATTCGAAGGGGACAAATGTTTGGATTCTGGGTTTGTGTTTGATGAGTGTTTAAGTATTTGAGAGTTTGATGATTTTTGGGAGTGTTTGAGAATTTTGAAGATTCGTTCCCTTAGCCAAAAAAAAGTCTTCCAGATGTTTGCAAATGCTTCTCTATTTATAGAGAAAAGGTGGAAGGCATTTGAAGTAACCATGTTTGTATGCTAACAAACCATGGTTTGGTTAAAAATGAAACAAGTCTTGTCCCTTTTTGTTGATCCCAAGTTTCTAGTACAAGTGGGGGCCTACTGGCAGGAGTTTTGACATATGTCTTTGGCACTACTTTTTAATCAGACATGAATCAGGCTGGAAACTGATTTTGTGATAAAAGTACTCTTTATGAAAAAAGGGTACGTAGCCTTTTGCTATTTTAACCAAGAATGGTATTATCCAGTAGACAGAGCTTCAAACCTTTGTATAAGCCTCTGATCATATAAAGATTTGGAAGCAACATAGCCTGACAAGTAGGGTAAGGCTATGAGATTTTCTCAAACTTGCTTCGAAGGGTCCAGGAATGGGTTCGAAAGATGCTGATTCAAAGGGAATCAAAGTTCCAATCGAAGCCTTGTGTGAATGTGGTTTTTGTCTAGTCGAAGGCTTTCCTGCCATAGGTTACAGGGACAAACGAAAGGGTGCATGTAGGAGATCTTTGCTGTGGGGCACTATCATAAAGGGGAAATTCTGCCTTGGGAGTTTGGACAACATGAAAAACCAAAGGCTTCTGAGTCGAAGGGGGATTGCAGGAGGCCTTTGCTTTGTTACTTCAAACAAAACATGCAAGAGGCCTTTGCTCAAACGAAAGCTTGCCTGCCAAAGGTCCATATGGCCAAACGAACTTGCATTTGAAGGAAAACACAAGCCCAAACGAAGAATGTAAACCCAAGCTTGTATTGAAGAAAGTCACACGGCCAAACGAAGAAAGCATGCAAGAAGAAAATTTGAGCAACCGAAGGATGCCAAAAGGAGGATTTTTGCCTTGGAATTGAAGGAGGCTACAAGAGGCTTTGTGCCTTATGCAGGCTAACATGGGGGAAGCCTTTTGCACGCAAGAAATAAGTTATGGCTCAAGCGAAGGCTTGTACGCAGCTAGTCATTAACTTGTGAATCAAAGTAAGTATGGGGGAATATTTGTCCAGTCAACACAAGCATGCACGCATCAAACATCCAATCGAAGCAAGCACGTAGGCAGCCATTGCATTGTGAACCCTGTGACTCCAAAGGTGCAATTGAAGGTGGCATGCAGGAAGCTCCTGCCTTGTGAATCCAAACCAGTGTGCTAGAGGCCAACGCCAAGTCGAAGGATGCAAGCCAAGCTTGCATGGAAAAAGGCCAAAAGGCCAATCGAAGGAGTTGAATCAAAAAGATTTGTTTTTCTCCAATTTTGTCAAAAGATTATTTTTATCTGTTTTCCTCCTTTTTTGACAGTTTCCTTTTCAACTTGGTATTGGAAAATCCAATTGTACTTGTGCAAGCTTGAACCTTGAGAATCCTTGTGAGAAATGCCTTGAAAAATGAGAGGGAAAATTTTGGGGTACAACATATTCTTATAGAGACGAGAATCATTACAAAGTTTTCCTAAACGAAGGTGCTTTTCAAAAATACTTTCAAAGTCCACCACAAATACATTTCAAATAAAGCAATTTCAAAAGTGAGCTAGCTAGCAACTAAGATTCCATAGATAACTATGGATGAAAAGGGTGCTAACGCCTTCCCTTTTCATAACCTACCCCCTGAACTCAAGAAAATATCTCAAAGGTCTTTCCTCTTCTTTTCACCCTTTGCTTATTGGATAAAAGAAAAGTCATTGGTGACTCTTGCTATCCGCAACAATTGCGATCAAACGGAAAACACCCAAGTCAGTTCTCCCACCGTATTACACTATCCAAGGAGGAGAGTTTGTAGCCCAACAACCTATAAGGAGGGAAAGAAGAAACACCCCTTTATCTAGCTTAACCACCAACATCCTCGAAGAGCAAAGATAAATGAATGATAAGCTAAATCTGCTCATCGAGAAAATGGTTAGGAAAAACCTCAATTCACCCACACCCTCCAGCGAAGATGATGATGATGTGAATTAAGAGCTATTCTCTAGTTTTATTTTAATTTTTCTCTTAATATGTTTTTTGTTCTTGCATTTTTTTATTTATGTACCTTTTTTTCCTCTTGTACTCGCTTCTTTTAATGAAGTGTGTTTTTCCCTTTTATCTATGACACGTTACTCCATGACATTTTCTTTAAGAATAAAATAATATAACCTTATTCTACTAGGCACATAAGAGCTTTATAAATCCTTTAAACTTTCCTAGATAGACAAAATAAATATGATCTCTTTAACAATTTAGGGCACATACCTTAAGATATATCGGCAACATAAGAAATTCCACTTCCCATGTGCAATACCTAAATAACTAGAGAACTTAAGCTCTTACGTCTTAGTGAGTATAACTCTATCTCCATGTACAATACCTGAGTGGTTAGAAAGCCTTGCCCTTACACATTAGGATATAGTCTTCCAATAAGAATGTTTCTCTTTCCATTATGGCATAATAGCCTTGATATGAAAAGAAGTATCCCTTGTTATGACATGCCTATATATTTTAGGGAACCTTGTTTATGAAAACTTTAGAATTAGATAAATAAAAATTTCTTTCTCTCTATCATAATATTTGTGCTAAATTGCTTCATTGCCTATGTAAAATACATACCATGTTTGTAGGACAGGATCATTCATAACTAGAAATAGTCTAGGATTGTTTGACCCATCTATGGAATACTTTATATGTTACAAATACACATGGCTTACAAATATTTTTCATTACACCATGATGTTTTCTATGACATGCTTTCTAAATGTTTTCCATATATGATAAAATGCTTTACGCCATGATATTACTACATTAGCTTCGAAAATTAATTGCATACATGCCCATACTAAATACTTGATAAATTGTTAAAAATCTCTTTTCTCATCATAACTTGATCTTTTCCATGCATAAATATATGTCATGATACTATTGCTAGTTATATGATCTATTCTTGCCCATTATTGATATTTGATAATCACCTAAGACATGTATGCCAATTTTTTTCTATAAATGTTATAAAAACTAATGTTTTTAGATATTTCTCAGGGAAAATACCCATTTTGGTCCCTTAACTATAGGTCATGGTTCAGAATGGTCCGTGTTGTACCCCAAAATTTGCCCTCCCATTTCCTCAACATCTTCTCATCACAAGACCTTTGAAGATCAAGATCCAGTTAGGGTTTCCTCTGCTCAAGACTTCTCCTTGCACTGTGGACTCAAATTAGGGTTTGTGTTTGCCTAAGGATGTTTTGACCTAAAATGCCTAAGATGACTTTCATGCTTCATGTTGGACTCCCAAGTTTACCTATACCAAGTTTCAAGTCTTGATTCCAAGTTTTGCCCAGTCAATTAGACAGTTGACCTAGAAATCAGCTGTATTGGGGAAGAAGTCAACTGTGGCCAATTGACAGTCAAACCTCATGAAATTTGATCGACATCAACATTATGAACTCATATGGACCATTTGATCAAGTTTGGATCACAATTCCCCAAGAAATTTGATCAGATCATCAAAAGGGCAAAATGGTCATTTTTAGGGTTTTGACTGCACAAAGGCAATTTTTGACTGTTTGACCTAGCCAATGGCAAACCAAGCTCACATATGGCCTCAACGACCCCATGGAATTATCTTGACATGTTCATCAAGCTCAAAAGATCCCAAGTACACAAGATTGATAGTTGAATTTCCCAGTCAACTGATCAATTTTGACTGTATACTGAAAAGTCAAACTTTGACTTTTTGGTCAAAATCAAGAGTCAAGATTCATTTTTCATCAAAACATGCCAAATCATGAAACTTGTTCACCAAGAAATCACAAAATGCAAATTAGGGTTTGAAAATGGAATTTTTCATAACTTAGAATTTTTTTAAGTTATGGAAAACCCTAATTTTTTCCCAACTTTGCCCCATCTTTTCACCATGATCCATTTGGATTCAAACAAAAGTCAAAACATGAAAGTTGTAGCTTGTTGCATAGTCTACAACTTTGATTCACAAAGTTTTCTCATTTGAAGCTTGTATCTCAAGTTATAATTTTTTGAATAAGGGCACTAAACCATCTTTTAACTTAGTGAAATTTGACCTATTTTGACAAGGTTTTCTACCCTACTTCAAGGCCACTTTTCATACCCTTCCACTTAGAATTTTGATTTGCATTTCAAAGATGGATTGTAGTACACATTCCAAGCTTTCCAAAATGTCCAAGAACTCATCAAACAACCTCATAAATTGAGAGATTCGAATTTCACAAGTTAGCAAAAATTCACTTTTGTTCTTCATCAAAGCATGTTCATAAACTTGGCAAATTTGAACTCAGCATAGTTTGTGCTACTTTACAGGTCCTAAAACCAAATTACACTCCTTAATTTAATGCAAAACCAATGAATCAAGTTGTTATTCTAAGCCTTTGGACATTACACAAGGAATTAAGCCTAAACTAGAAAAAGCATTATTTCCATTCTTGAAAAGCTTGCTTTATGTCAAATAGAAATCCAAGCAAGTACAAGCAAGATCTTCTTGGCACAAGTTTGTGAGCAAATTGCACTGATCAAGGCAAGGGATAGCAGCATAGTTAGAGGGCCTGTACTGACCTAGAAAGCAAAGTGGCATTTTGTAGCTTAAGTGTGAAGAAACATCCATAACTTATCACAACTCTCTCTTCAGCATACACACACAAGAAAGAAGTTGTCAAACACATTACACATAACATATCCAAGCTAACACACGAGCTTTTGACCTCCAACACACCCTCCATCTCAGAATCATCCTCAAACTGCACAAACAGGGGTGCCCCTGCAGTTTGAGTGCAAACTCCCAATCCCTTCGAGCATTTTGACCAAAATCAATCCATACACATTCCCTAGCATATGTGCAAGCTAACCATGACCTAAAACCTGACCTGTAATCCCTCTAACAGCTTCCACCATTTTTACATTTTTGACTTGCAGGTGAAGTTCTATAGCTTGGTACAAGAAGTTTCAAGACAAAGTAAGCATTGAAAAAGCATCCCTGGACCTCAAGGAAGCTTTTCGAATCATTACATTGCACTGAAAGTTTCTCATTCTCCACATAGAAGTTCAACTGCACAGGTAAAACTTTGAACTCGTATCTCTCTTATCATGCATCTTTAGTCTTAAGTTTGTGAAGAAACAAGGTTCTACTCATAGCCCTGAACATGTACATATCTTTACATTTCATTTCTTTTGCCTGAGTAGAGAGAATTTGGAGTTTGAAAATGGCAGAAAAACTAGGTTAGGATTTGGGGGAGGAGAAATTCTCCCTCATCTTAGAGAGTTAGGTCAAGTTCTATACATGGTTGGAATCGTCTCTTCATGCTGAGCATTTTTCATGTTATGAGTTTTTGTTAAAAAGCCAGGAATCAGGAGTTAGCAGCTGGAGTACAGGGCGCGCGTTTTTGAACGTTATTGAACGAAGGTTGAAGATGAAGCCACATGGGCTGGGCCTGTGTGGTTTCTTCTTTTTGCACCCTATTTCCATTTTCTCACCCCCCAAGCCCATTTGTCTTATTTTTGATTCTTTTTGACTTTTTCTTTTTTTGTTTGACTTGTTTATTTTTTCTCAGCACATTAAAATTTTGAAAATATTTTTCTCATCATTTTTTGAATTTATGGCATATTTATTTAGTTATTTCTTTTGTTTATGAATATATACATATTTTTATTTAGAATAAATACAAAAAATAGTGTAAATGCATTCATATACATTTTTATTTTTATTTACCTTCTGAAAATATTTCACATAAAAAATACCTTTTTTTATTAAAATATTAAATATATATTATTTTTGCACATAATGCATATTTAAGAAATTAATATATATATATAGATATATGTTTGTTAATATATTTAAGACAAAATATAAAAATACTTGAATTTTTCACTTTTATTAATATTTGATACAAAAATACTTTTTTCATAATATACTTCATTTTATTTTTATTTTTGTACATAATAAATAAATACTTGTATTAAATCAATTAATATCCATTTTCATTAAAATTAGGGTTTTTTGCCCTAAATTCAAAATACTCCAAAAAATAATATCTTTAATATTTTTCACATAAATAACATTTTTTCTCATACATGTACAAAACATTTTTGCATCTTGCATTTTTATTCCATCTTTATTTATTTAATTATTGTACATTATTTACATTGCAAACATTCAAAATGATGTAATAATTTAGGTTTACAATTACTTGTCAATATCCCCATTTGAACATTTGTACCCCCCTTCCCATATTTGGTTTTGTAATAGCTTAGTAATTTAAATTTCGCACTTTATTGCTTTCTAATGATAACATGTTAGAATTAGGGTTTGTATGTGAAAAAACGATAAAAAATAGTTTGACCTAATACAAGATAAACAAGCATGAAAATGGACACACAAATCACACTTGCACCCCCTAGGGTATTCCACTTGTTGCCTTCAAATAAATGGGCCATATTGTATGTTGAACTTCTTTGGGCAAAGCAAACAGTTTGAATGATCATAGTCCCTCGATAAAACTTTTCAAAACAAACAAAAACAAATGATCAAGTCCCTTAAAGAAATTGCCCAAAGACATTTAACGTCGTTACAATTATGGTCTAAACGATGACCCGCGCCTGTCCCTTTCACATCCTAACACAAGGTTGCCCACCAAATACAATGGTGGAGCAAACTTGTTAAAAGGGTTAAAAGTATAGCAATAACCTTTTGAGAAATTTAGGAGTAGATAACCTCTTAGTTACTTGAATCAACTTGCAAAACAAAACACTTGCCTAATCTCAAAATCACACATCACTACACTTTCAAAACAACTTTCAAAAACGAATGAAAACTTTTTCAAAAGACATACATCTTTGTATACATCCCCACATGGATCATTACAAAGGTTGCCACCACAGTGGCCCCTTTTCAAAAACATTTTCAAAACCCACACACTCAAGCACCATTTAAAACAATTGAAAACAAAAGGCAAGTGATCTAAGCAAGTAACTAAGAGCCCATGGATAACCATGGATAGAAAGGGTGCTAATACCTTCCCTTTCTATAATCTACTCCCCGAACCCAAGAAAACATCTCAAAAGGTTTTTGCTGTGCTTTTTAACCTTTCCTTAGGATAAAATAAAAAGTCGGTGGCGACTCTTGCTAACCGCAACATTTGCGAATACAAACGCAAAACCTCAAGTCAGTTCTCCCACCGTATCACAGAACTGGCGACTCTGCTGGGGAAAACTTTTAAAGTGGAGTAACCTTAGGGTTTAGATCACCTTTGTTTTCAATTGCTTGCTTTGTTTGCTTTTACATCTTGTGGGCTGTGTATCAGAGTTCTATAGATCCTAACCCGGATCTGCGGAAACCCTTTTAGGTAGCAACAAGGCTGTGAGGGAACTGTGCGGGGTATACCGACATGGTTGAAGCAGTCTGCTACGTTGATGTGGCACTTTGGTGTGTACCGGTAACCCTTGAGTTCAGTCAAGGAGAGTACGGGGCCGCCGCGTGGTGTCATGAAGCATCAACTGACCTTAGGAACCTTAATTGAACCATCTTGGCCTTTTTAGGGTAGTGAGATAACTGACTTTGGTGCAGTCCGAGGTTGGTTGATACTCGATACTACACTCAATTGAGGGTTGCTTTCCTGGAATATTTTGGTCGCCAGTTCAGTGGCTAAATCGAAACGATGAACAATGAAAGCAATCCAGTGATATTGGGACCTTTAGAACCCGGTTACTTTTGATAGGACAGGTTGAGCCCACCAAACTTCAAGAGGGTAATACCCAGACCCCATGCAGGCATAAACTCTAAGGGTTGGTGTGACTTGTGTGCCTTACCATGTTTTGCCTCTGTGAATGTTTATAGTGCATTTAATCATCACATCATTACACCATACAAACATCATGAGCATTGACTAACCATTTTAAGGGTTTCGAATCTTCATCTTTGTTCTTGTTTTATAGGACATGGAAACTGCTCGCAGAAAGACAATTCAGATCAGCCTTGTAAAGATCCCTCCTCAGCTTAAGGAACTTCTGTCCAGGGTTCCCGAGGGTTCTTCATTCAGTGAGAGACATGGGAGACTCATCAACTTGGTTAACACCAACATTGAGGAGGACTTGATAAAGGTCCTGTTCCAATTCTTTGACCCTCTGCATCACTGCTTCACCTTCCCGGATTATCAGTTGGTGCCTACATTGGAAGAGTTCTCCCGACTTCTGAAGGTCCCTATCCTTGATCAACTACCCTACAACGGTACGGAAGAGGAACCCAAGCTTGAAGAGATTGCTAAAGCCTTGCACCTACAGACATCTGACCTCAAGGGACATTGGGAAGTTAGAAGTGGTATCAAAGGATTCTTAGCTAGATTTCTGTTTGAAAAGGCTCAAGAATGTTGGAACTCTCTTGACCTATGAGCTTTTGAAGAAGTCATGGCCCTCCTTGTCTATGGTTTGGTGTTGTTCCCTAACCCAGATCAGCTTATTGATATCAGTGCTGTCCAGATCTTTATGACCAGGAATCCTATACCTACACTGTTGGGGGACATCCTTCACTCATGTTACACTCGAACCATGAGGAGAAGGGGTGTCCTTATGTGTTGCACTCCTCTCTTGGGAAGGTGGTTTATTTCGCATCTTCCACAATCAGTTTTGAAGAACGAGCGGGGTTTGAAATGGTCACAACGGTTAATGACTCTCACGCATGCAGATATACATTGGTGTCCTAGGTCCAGGGAAGACGTCACTATCATTGATCGTTGCGGGGAGTACCCTAATGTTCCTTTATTTGGAATCAAAGGAGGTATTACTTACAACCCATGCCTGGCTTGGAGGCAGTTTGGTTATGCTCGGAAGGATGGCCCTCATGACATGTTAATTCCCGACATAGTTTTTGACTTCGACAACGATACTCAAGGACTTCGTCAGAGATTTATCAGAGCTTGGAGGATGCCAAGTAGGATAGACAGCAAGACATTGGGGCACCGGAACTCCATCCCGTTGGAACCTTACCTCAAGTGGGTACGAGCCCGCTCCCAGAAATTAGTGATGCCTTATCCTCATATGCTTCCTGTGATCAAAGAACCAGTCTTGGAAGGAGAAGCATCCTACACCATTCAACATCCTGACATGCCCACCTCCTGGGAAGAAATGCAGAAGAGCTGGGTCCAGCTTAAGGAAGAACGGAATTCTCTTGAGACCAGTCTACATGCTAGTGAAAAGAAGGTCCTGGAACTCACCCGCCTGCTGCACGAGGAAAGGAATCTCAACACCTACATCGCGCCAAAGAGGATGCGCAATGTTTTTTTACCTTAAGGAGTTATTTTGTAATATTTGGCCCATGAGGCGTTTATGTACTACCGAATTTTTCCTTATTAATATGATGTGCGTTCCTTTTTGTCTACAACAAATTTTGAATATTCTAAATCCTTGAATGCATTGCATACATACGCATTCCATTGCACCATATGCATAGCAGGTACCCTATTTCGCAGGATGCTTAATTTTCTTCGCTGTTTGTGTGCACAGTCATCATGAATCCAGAATCCTCCAGTGAGCAAGCAATCAAGGCCCTTCAGGCCCAAAGTGCACAATTTCAAGAGATGGTCCTAAGCCTAGCCCAAGGACAGCAAGAGTTGAAGACTCTACTCATGAAGAAGAAGAAGAAAAAGAGGACCGCATTGTTCAACACCGGACGCTGATTTGGGAACACACTCCACAATGAAGCTGATCCAACCACTTCTTCTGCTGAGAAAAACAGTCCCCAAGGGGGAGGAGCTCCTAGTCCCGCAGTCTCCGACAACGAGACGGACTATAACGACGAACAATACCCACCTGCTGCTGACAGATACAAACAATTGGAGGACCGTTTGAGCGCCATGGAAATTCAGAATGTGCCAGGACTGGATTTCGGAGATTTGGGGTTATCTTCTGGGGTAGTCATTCCACACAAGTTTAAGGCGCCTGCCTTCGCCAAGTATGATGGGGTCTCCTGCCCGAAGCTGCATCTAAGGTCGTACGTAAGGAAAATCCAACCTTACACGGCGGATAAGAACCTCTGGATTCACTTCTTCCAAGATAGCCTCTCGGGGTCACAGCTTGAATGGTTCTACCAATTGGACGGAGCTAGCATCCGACACTGGGAAGATTTGGCAATCGCATTCTACAGACAATACCAATACAATTCTGATCTCGCTCCTACGCGTACCCAGCTTCAGGGTATGTCTCTAGGAACGGGTGAAGGGTTCAAAGAGTACGCCCAAAAATGGAGAGATTTGGCTGGCAGGGTGCAGCCTCCATTAACTGATCGAGAGCTGGTTGATATGTTCCTTGGGACGTTGTCTGGTCCGTTTTTCAATCATTTGGTTGGTAACTCCTCCGCTGGATTTACAGATTTGATATTAACGGGAGAAAGAATTGAAGCTGGCATCAGGTCAGGCAAGATACAGAAGGCTGCCTCTACAAGTGCTGAGAAGAGGCCGTTTAAGAAAGAAGCAAGTGTCGTCTATGGTCCTAGAAGACAAGTCAAGCCCGAAAGTCGCCAAGCCGTCAATGCTTTGGTCATCTCCAAACCTGTTGCTGCTCCTCAGCAGTACAATCAACAAAGAAGCGAAAGGCCCAAGAGGCAGTATACCCGACTGAGTATGACATTATCTCAAATTTTACCCCAACTGTTATCCACCAACCTGGTGACCCTCAAAGAAGCTCCTAAGGTCGTCAACACTGCGTCTCCTAAATACAACCCAAATGCCCGGTGTGCTTATCATTCTGATAGTCCCGGGCACACTATTGATGATTGCTGGGCCTTGAGAAACAAAGTGCAAGATCTGATCGATGCAAAGGAAATTCAGTTTGAAGCGCCGGAGAGACCAAATGTTGTAACGGCTCCTATGCCCCAGCATAGGGTAAATGCCATTGAGGAAGAAGTGTATGCTGTTTCGATAGATGAAGTTGTTACCCCTTTGAAGACTGTTAAGAAGAACCTACTGCGGGCCGGTTTGTTTCCGGGTTGCGGTGAAGGTTGCCTGTGTTGTGCTATTTCCCCATCTGATTGTCCCTTGCTAAGGTTAGGCATCCAAGGCCTAATGGATAGCAAGGAGATTCTATTCAAAAAGACTGATGTTCAATTGGTTCCAATGAAAGAAGTTTCTGTAATTACCATCTTCAAAAATCCAATCAAGGCTCCCCCGAAGAAGCCTATTCAAATCATGACAATTGCGCCTGTGATCATTACTGTTCCAGGGCCCCTCTCCTACGTGTCTGATAAAGCTGTCCCCTGGCATTATGGGGCAGACGTGTATGTAAATGGAATCAAGCAAGAATTCGACGCTAGTGCCAGTATCTGCGATATCACTGGTCCAGCCAAGGTCACCCGCAGTGGCAGGCTCTTCTCGCCTGACATTGCACCGCCCGCTATTCGAAAACCCCTCCTCATAAAACCTGCAAGTTTACCTAGTCCTATTGCTGATCAAATTGTGTCCCCTGCTGCCGAGTCATCAAATGCTCGGGGCAAAGGGATTGAAGAAGAGCCTGCCCGGATGGAGGCGCCGATACCCATAAATGCTGAGGCCTCCCGACAAGAAATGGAGGAGATTCTGAAAATAATAAAGAAAAGTGATTTTAATGTTGTCGAGCAGTTGGGGCATACACCCTCCAAGATCTCCCTGCTCTCCTTATTGCTATGCTCCGAGGCCCATGCTAAGGCCTTAATCTCATTTCTCAAGACGGCCCATGTGCCGCAAGAGACGTCTGCAGTCCAGTTCACTGACTGCATAACGAATCTGACAGCGGACAACGGCTTGGGTTTTTCAGATGCTGACCTGACCGCAAAAGGGAGAGACCACAATGATGCCCTGCATGTCTCTATTGAATGCAGGGGCACTACTCTGGCACATGTATTGGTGGACACTGGTTCTTCCTTGAATGTTCTACCGAAAAAGGCTTTAGATCGTCTGGATTATGAAGGCCTGGAGTTGAAACCCAGCAATATCATCGTCAGGGCCTTTGACGGTTCCAAGAGGATGGTTCATGGAGAGGTTAACATCCCTATTCGTGTGGGCTCTCAAGTGTTTGACTCTACCTTTTATGTGATGGATATACGTCCATCGTACTCTTGTCTGCTGGGCCGACCTTGGATCCATAAAGCTGGGGCAGTGACCTCCACCTTGCACCAGAAGCTGAAGTATCCCGTCAGGGGGAAGATCGTCACTGTACAAGGAGAAGAGGAGTATATGGTGAGCCATTTGAATTCCTTCAGGTACATCGAGATGGACGGAGAGTTTATTGAAACCCCCTTCCAGCATTTCGAGGAGGTGCATCCAATTTCAGCAGCTGCAGAGACAATGGCCGAAGAGAATGATTCCTTGAAGATGGCTTCCCTAAGGGATGCCCGGGCTGTGGTTCAGAAAGGCAATTGTGCACACTGGGGTCAGCTTCCTGACTTCACTCAGAAGAACGACAAGTTTGGGCTAGGCTTTACTGCAGAGGCTCAGAAGGCGGTGCGCAAAGAGAAGATCGGAAAGGCTCCGGTGTTTATTTCCAGCTCAAGGGTGAATGCTATCGAGGAGGATGTGGAGGAAGCTGAGTTTGACAGTTGGATCTACCCGACTACCAGCAACGGACCAAGCAACTGGACGGCAAAGGATTTTACCCCTATCACATTTGTCACGCAGTAATTGATTTCTTTTGATTTCCAATTTGTAACAAACAATATGTTAAAACTTTGTTGGCTCGGTGTCCTACCCGGGGCATCGTAGCTCCATTTGTGAGGGCTTTTTGTATGACATTTTCATATATCATCAATCAAAACATTGGACGTTTGTTGCATTTCAAATCTTTTGCTCTTTTCCTTTCTGTGTTATATATATTGCAAAACAGCTGTATTTACACACACTCACTTATACAGGTTTCAATCCACTCTGGATCTCACTGGTAACAGCTCTGCTACCGCCAGTTATGACTTCGAAAATCCGATCAACTTGGCCGAAGACAAAGGTGAAGATGATTGCGAAGTGCCTGGTGAACTCGCAAGACTGCTACTCCAGGAAGAGAGGGCTATTCAACCACATGAAGAGCCTGTGGAAACAATTAACTTGGGTACTGAGACAGATAGGAAAGAGGTCAAGATTGGTGCCAATCTAGAGCTCAGCGTGAAGCAACGATTGATCCAGATGCTACAAGACTACATGGAGATTTTTGCTTGGTCCTATGAAGATATGCCTGGTTTGGATGCCGACATTGTAGTTCACCATTTGCCAACCAAGGAAGATTGCCCTCCGGTAAAGCAGAAAGTCCGACGGATGCGTCCAGAGATGTCTGAAAAGATCAAGGCCGAGGTTATGAAGCAGTTTGATGCCGGGTTCCTTGCAGTGACTTCTTACCCTCAGTGGGTTGCCAATGTTGTGCCAGTGCCGAAGAAGGACGGTAAAGTCAGAATGTGTGTCGACTACAGGGATTTGAACAGGGCCAGCCCCAAAGATGACTTCCCTCTACCTCACATCGATGTCCTGGTTGACAATACAGCTCAACACAAGGTGTTCTCCTTCATGGATGGTTTTTCAGGGTATAATCAGATTAAGATGGCTCCAGAGGATATGGAGAAGACTACCTTCGTTACTCAGTGGGGCACCTTCTGTTATAAGGTCATGCCATTCGGATTGAAAAATGCTGGGGCAACCTATCAACGTGCCATGGTTGCTTTGTTTCATGATATGATCCATCATGAAATTGAGGTATACGTTGATGACATGATTGCAAGGTCTCAAACTGAGGAGGAGCACCTTGACCATCTGAGGAAGTTGTTTGACCGACTCAAGTTATACAAGCTGAGGTTGAATCCCAACAAATGCACCTTTGGGGTAAGATCCGGAAAGTTGCTAGGTTTCATTGTAAGTGATAAAGGTATTCAAGTGGATCCTGCCAAGGTTAAAGCTATTCAGGAGATGCCGACCCCAAAAACAGAGAAAGAAGTCAGAGGTTTCCTAGGACGACTGAATTATATTGCTCGATTCATCTCGCATCTGACTGCTACTTGTGAGCCAATCTTCAAATTGCTGAAGAAAGATCAAGTAGTACGCTGGAATGATGAATGTCAGGCCGCCTTTGAAAGGATAAAGGAATATCTCCAAGAGCCACCCATTCTTATGCCACCGGTGGAAGGAAGACCTCTGATACTATACTTAACGGTACTTGATAATTCAATGGGGTGTGTGCTGGGGCAGCATGACGAGTCTGGCCGAAAAGAGCACGCTATTTATTACTTGAGCAAAAAGTTTACCGACTGTGAGTCTCGTTACTCACTGCTTGAGAAAACTTGTTGCGCTCTTGTATGGGCTGCTCGCCGGCTGAGACAGTATATGCTGACTCACACTACTTTATTGATTTCAAAGATGGATCCCATAAAGTACATATTTGAAAAGCCTGCTCTGTCTGGAAGAATAGCGAGATGGCAAATGATCTTAACAGAATATGATATCCAGTATACAACTCAGAAAGCAATTAAGGGAAGTGTACTGGCAGATCATTTGGCACACCAACCTGTGGACGATTACCAATCATTGAACTTTGATTTTCCGGACGAAGACATCATGGTGGTAACCGACTGTGAAGTACCTGGACCGGATGAAGGACCTGAGGAAGGATCCCGATGGTCTATGCATTTTGACGGAGCCTCCAATGCTTTGGGTAACGGCGTCGGCGCTGTAATCATATCTCCCAAAGGAACTCATACTCCCCTCACCGCCCGATTATGTTTCAGCTGCACTAACAACATGGCAGAATATGAGGCATGTATCATGGGTTTACAAGCTGCAATCGACTTAAGGATAAAATTTCTAAGTGTCTTCGGAGATTCCGCTCTCGTGATCAATCAGATCAAAGGCGAGTGGGATACGAAACACCCGAATCTTATTCCTTACAAGGAGTATGTGTCGACCTTGCTCCCTCACTTTGAAGAGATAACTTTTGAGCATTTCCCCAGAGAGGAGAATCAGCTAGCGGACGCACTAGCCACGATGTCTTCAATGTTCAAAGTTAAATGGGACAATGAGGCTCCCCGAATCATAATCTGGAAGTTGGATGAACCGGCATACTGCTGTAAGCTCGAGGCTGAAAAGGTGACTGAAAAACCCTGGTATCATGAGGTGAAGAGGTACTTGGAAGCTCAGGAATACCCTGAAGGTGCGTCTGTCAATGATAAGAAGTTCATGAGGAGGTTTGCTGCAAAATTCTTCCTCAGCAACGGTATTCTCTACAAACGGAATCATGATTCGACTCTGCTGCGTTGTGTGGATAAGGCTGAAGCTGAGAAAATCATGATGGAACTGCATGAAGGTACATTTGGAACACATTCCAGTGGGCACACCATGGCTAAGAAAATCCTCCGGGCAGGGTATTTCTGGTCCACAATGGAAGCCGATTGTTACCAACACTCCTGAACTTGTCATAAATGCCAGATCTATGCTGACAAGGTGCATATCCCTCCGGTTCCTTTGAATGTCCTGACGGCACCTTGGCCTTTCGCAATGTGGGGAATCGATATGATCGGTGAGATCCGACCAACGGCATCCAATGGGCATCGCTTCATCTTGGTGGCGATCGATTACTTCACGAAGTGGGTTGAGGCAGCTTCCTACGCAACGGTAACCAAGAGCGTCGTAGCACGTTTCATCCGGCATAATCTGATATGTCGGTACGGCGTCCCGGAAAGAATCATTACGGACAACGGTACCAATCTCAATAACAAAATGATCACTGAACTCTGTGAACAATTCAAGATACAGCACCACAATTCTTCTCCCTACCGGCCGAAGATGAATGGGGCTGTAGAGGCAGCCAATAAAAATATCAAGAAAATTGTGCAGAAGATGACAGTGACCTATAAAGATTGGCACGAGATGTTACCGTTCGCTCTTCATGGGTACCGCACCTCAGCAAGGACATCAACCGGGGCAACTCCTTTCTCCTTGGTCTATGGCATGGAGGCAGTCTTGCCAATCGAGATCCAGATACCCTCTCTCCGGATAATGAAGGATGCAGACTTGAATGAAGATGATTGGATCCAAACTCGACTTGATCAATTAAATCTGATTGACGAAAAGAGGCTCACTGCTATCTGTCGTGGTCAAACGTATCAGAAACGGATGATCAGGGCATTTAACAAGAAAGTCAGACCACAAGAGTATCAAGTTGGGGACCTGGTAATCAAACGCATCATCCTTCCTCAAAGTGATCCCCGGGGCAAATGGACCCCTACCTATGAAGGGCCATTTGTGGTTAAGCGTGTGTTCTCAGGAGGAGCCATGATCCTAACCACCATGGATGGTGACGACCTTCCTCACCCCGCCAATGCAGACATAGTGAAAAAATACTACGCATAAATAAAAGACCCGCTAGGTTGACATACCTAGGCAAAATAAGGGCTTCCCGGCGAACCAAAAGGGTTCGGGCAAAAATAAGGGATGAAATGAAAAAAATCTGTACACCCGGCAAGTCGAAAACCTGAAAGGGCGGCTTGGGCAAAAATGGGTATCCCGGTGGACTGAAAACCCGAAAGGGCTGTCCAGGCAAAAGTTAGGGATAAAAGCGTAACACTATGTCTCATTGGATCACTTCGCATCCGGAATTCGGCATCAACTATCTGGCTCCAGATTTCGGCATTGACCAATCAGCTTCATCTTCAACTGGGCAGCAAAGCGATGAGACGTTCGAAGACATAAAGGCGATAGCAGAGTTGGAACCCAGTGGGATTGTTCACATAGCTGTTTTGTTTCCTTTTTTCAAATTGTAAACTATATACTATTTGGCGATGTCCTCTTGCTAGGATGTCAGCCTCTTGTACAAAAAACGCCCATTCACAGGCAAAATTTAAATCAATACAAATTCACTTGTTCATACAAATTACCATTGTTTTCCTCTTTTTGTTTTGTCTTGCGAAGAACGTCCAATGTTCATTTTTGATATATGCATTTGACATTAAATTGCTGATTCATAAGTGTTTGCATATAAAACAAGAGATTAATTACAAGTGACACCAAAGACAGGGGCAATGTGGATTTGTCTATTGCAGTCTGGTTGTTTTGTCCGCCAAGGCACCAAGGTAGGTTCAACTGAAGAATGTGGCCAAATCACCTCAATTCCCCGCGGAATAAGACAGGATGCGACAATACTTTCCCCAAGCGGAGTTGATTCCCCGTCAATCCTGAAAAGGCACAACATTCCCCGGCAGGTCTTAAAGCTCATCCCCAGTAGATTCTGCAAGCTTATCCCCGGCGAAGTACGGACGTCTCTCCCGAGTTTTATTTAGAGTTATTTCCTCACAAGGACTTATAACTGGGTTATCCTCAGCTAAAAGCCACGGAAGATCGCTCTCGGCAAAGTTCCTTCAATCCCCAGCGAAGTCTATCTTTAGTATTCCCAAGCAGAGTTTATCTTTGGAGTTCCCCAGCGGAGTTTACCATCATTATCCTCAGCGGAATCCATCGTTAAAGTCCTCAGCAGGCCTCTCATCAGAATTTCGGCCAAGTATCTCTTCCACAGAGCAGCTTCCCGGCCGTTCGTCAAGGATTTATTTTCCTAAGATGAAATTACACTCATAAACAGTTCACATTTTCATACATCTTACTTACATACAGGATGAAACGCATACAACATCTCATGTTGAACATCATGATATCATGCATATCATACATCATGACATTGCATACAACTTACGTTTTTGCCTTTTCAGGAAAAAGACAATCCCAAAAACAATTACCGTCAACTGTCGCATTTCCAGATCCGATACCTGTATCTAGCCAGGGCACATCTGAGAGTGATCAGTTTCCAGACTCGATTCCTGTATCTAGCCAGGGCACGTTTGAAGAGTTCGAAGATTCGATTCCTGTATCCAGCCAGGGCACATCTATCAACTACAGCATCTCCAGATTCGATTCCTGTATCCAGCCAGGGCATATCTGTTGACCACGTTTCCAGACTCGATTCCTGTATCTAGCCAGGGCACGTCTGAAGAGTTCGAAGATTCGATTCCTGTATCCAGCCAGGGCACATCTATCAACTACAAACGTCTCCAGATTCGATTCCTGTATCCAGCCAGGGCATATCTATTGACCACATTTCCAGACTCGACTCCTCTATCTAGCCAGGGCACGTCTGAAGAGTTCGAAGATTCGATTCCTGTATCCAGCCAGGGCACATCTATTAAACGACTATTTCCAGATTCGACTCCTGTATCCAGCCAGGGCACATCTGAGCAACCAATTGTAGATTCAATACCTGTATCTAGCCAGGGCATATCTGCATAAGGAGACTGAAGGACAAACACCTGTAACAAGCCAGGAAAACATCTGCCTTTCTTAAATACACAAGTTCTCGCTAAGGAATCTCTTATGCGATCAACACTTCCAAATGGCATCTATAAGCCCATTCCCGACAAAGTTCTGTCACTTTTCCAGATGGCATCTATAAGCCCATCTCCCTATCCACCATCTTTCCAAATGGCATCTATAAGCCCATTCCCGGCACCACGTTGTTAAGACTCCAGCATGCGAGTGCAAATTTCCGGGCACTCTAGTGTCCAATCTCCTTTTACCCTCGAGTCACGAAAGGCAAGCTCGCCAATCTAACTCTTCAGGTCCAAGAAGATTGAACAGGGGCAACTGTTGTACCCCAAAATTTGCCCTCCCATTTCCTCAACATCTTCTCATCACAAGACCTTTGAAGATCAAGATCCAGTTAGGGTTTCCTCTGCTCAAGACTTCTCCTTGCACTGTGGACTCAAATTAGGGTTTGTGTTTGCCTAAGGATGTTTTGACCTAAAAGGCCTAAGATGACTTTCATGCTTCATGTTGGACTCCCAAGTTTACCTATACCAAGTTTCAAGTCTTGATTCCAAGTTTTGCCCAGTCAATTAGACAGTTGACCTAGAAATCAGCTGTATTGGGGAAGAAGTCAACTGTGGCCAATTGACAGTCAAACCTCATGAAATTTGATCCACATCAACATTATGAACTCATATGGACCATTTGATCAAGTTTGGATCACAATTCCCCAAGAAATTTGATCAGATCATCAAAAGGGCAAAATGGTCATTTTTAGGGTTTTGACTGCACAAAGGCAATTTTTGACTGTTTGACCTAGCCAATGGCAAACCAAGCTCACATATGGCCTCAAGGACCCCATGGAATTATCTTGACATGTTCATCAAGCTCAAAAGATCCCAAGTACACAAGATTGATAGTTGAATTTCCCAGTCAACTGATCAATTTTGACTGTATACTGAAAAGTCAAACTTTGACTTTTTGGTCAAAATCAAGAGTCAAGATTCATTTTTCATCAAAACATGCCAAATCATGAAACTTGTTCACCAAGAAATCACAAAATGCAAATTAGGGTTTGAAAATGGAATTTTTCATAACTTAGAATTTTTCTAAGTTATGGAAAACCCTAATTTTTTCCCAACTTTGCCCCATCTTTTCACCATGATCCATTTGGATTCAAACAAAACTCAAAACATGAAAGTTGTAGCTTGTTGCATAGTCTACAACTTTGATTCACAAAGTTTTCTCATTTGAAGCTTGTATCTCAAGTTATAATTTTTTGAATAAGGGCACTAAACCATCTTTTAACTTAGTGAAATTTGACCTATTTTGACAAGGTTTTCTACCCTACTTCAAGGCCACTTTTCATACCCTTCCACTTAGAATTTTGATTTTCATTTCAAAGATGGATTGTAGTACACATTCCAAGCTTTCCAAAATGTCCAAGAACTCATCAAACAACCTCATAACTTGAGAGATTCGAATTTCACAAGTTAGCAAAAATTCACTTTTGTTCTTCATCAAAGCATGTTCATAAACTTGGCAAATTTGAACTCAGCATAGTTTGTGCTACTTTACAGGTCCTAAAACCAAATTACACTCCTTAATTTAATGCAAAACCAATGAATCAAGTTGTTATTCTAAGCCTTTGGTCATTACACAAGGAATTAAGCCTAAACTAGAAAAAGCATTATTTCCATTCTTGAAAAGCTTGCTTTATGTCAAATAGAAATCCAAGCAAGTACAAGCAAGATCTTCTTGGCACAAGTTTGTGAGCAAATTGCACTGATCAAGGCAAGGGATAGCAGCATAGTTAGAGGGCATGTACTGACCTAGAAAGCAAAGTGGCATTTTGTAGCTTAAGTGTGAAGAAACATCCATAACTTATCACAACTCTCTCTTCAGCATACACACACAAGAAAGAAGTTGTCAAACACATTACACATAACATATCCAAGCTAACACACGAGCTTTTGACCTCCAACACACCCTCCATCTCAGAATCATCCTCAAACTGCACAAACAGGGGTGCCCCTGCAGTTTGAGTGCAAACTCCCAATCCCTTCGAGCATTTTGACCAAAATCAATCCATACACATTCCCTAGCATATGTGCAAGCTAACCATGACCTAAAACCTGACCTGTAATCCCTCTAACAGCTTCCACCATTTTTACATTTTTGACTTGCAGGTGAAGTTCTATAGCTTGGTACAAGAAGTTTCAAGACAAAGTAAGCATTGAAAAAGCATCCCTGGACCTCAAGGAAGCTTTTCCAATCATTACATTGCACTGAAAGTTTCTCATTCTCCACATAGAAGTTCAACTGCACAGGTAAAACTTTGAACTCGTATCTCTCTTATCATGCATCTTTAGTCTTAAGTTTGTGAAGAAACAAGGTTCTACTCATAGCCCTGAACATGTACATATCTTTACATTTCATTTCTTTTGCCTGAGTAGAGAGAATTTGGAGTTTGAAAATGGCAGAAAAACTAGGTTAGGATTTGGGGGAGGAGAAATTCTCCCTCATCTTAGAGAGTTAGGTCAAGTTCTATACATGGTTGGAATCGTCTCTTCATGCTGAGCATTTTTCATGTTATGAGTTTTTGTTAAAAAGCCAGGAATCAGGAGTTAGCAGCTGGAGTACAGGGCGCGCGTTTTTGAACGTTATTGAACGAAGGTTGAAGATGAAGCCACATGGGCTGGGCCTGTGTGGTTTCTTCTTTTTGCACCCTATTTCCATTTTCTCACCCCCCAAGCCCATTTGTCTTATTTTTGATTCTTTTTGACTTTTTCTTTTTTTGTTTGACTTGTTTATTTTTTCTCAGCACATTAAAATTTTGAAAATATTTTTCTCATCATTTTTTGAATTTATGGCATATTTATTTAGTTATTTCTTTTGTTTATGAATATATACATATTTTTATTTAGAATAAATACAAAAAATAGTGTAAATGCATTCATATACATTTTTATTTTTATTTACCTTCTGAAAATATTTCACATAAAAAATACCTTTTTTTATTAAAATATTAAATATATATTATTTTTGCACATAATGCATATTTAAGAAATTAATATATATATAGATATATGTTTGTTAATATATTTAAGACAAAATATAAAAATACTTGAATTTTTCACTTTTATTAATATTTGATACAAAAATACTTTTTTCATAATATACTTCATTTTATTTTTATTTTTGTACATAATAAATAAATACTTGTATTAAATCAATTAATATCCATTTTCATTAAAATTAGGGTTTTTTGCCCTAAATTCAAAATACTCCAAAAAATAATATCTTTAATATTTTTCACATAAATAACATTTTTTCTCATACATGTACAAAACATTTTTGCATCTTGCATTTTTATTCCATCTTTATTTATTTAATTATTGTACATTATTTACATTGCAAACATTCAAAATGATGTAATAATTTAGGTTTACAATTACTTGTCAATATCCCCATTTGAACATTTGTACCCCCCTTCCCATATTTGGTTTTGTAATAGCTTAGTAATTTAAATTTCGCACTTTATTGCTTTCTAATGATAACATGTTAGAATTAGGGTTTGTATGTGAAAAAACGATAAAAAATAGTTTGACCTAATACAAGATAAACAAGCATGAAAATGGACACACAAATCACACTTGCACCCCCTAGGGTATTCCACTTGTTGCCTTCAAATAAATGGGCCATATTGTATGTTGAACTTCTTTGGGCAAAGCAAACAGTTTGAATGATCATAGTCCCTCGATAAAACTTTTCAAAACAAACAAAAACAAATGATCAAGTCCCTTAAAGAAATTGCCCAAAGACATTTAACGTCGTTACAATTATGGTCTAAACGATGACCCGCGCCTGTCCCTTTCACATCCTAACACAAGGTTGCCCACCAAATACAATGGTGGAGCAAACTTGTTAAAAGGGTTAAAAGTATATCAATAACCTTTTGAGAAATTTAGGAGTAGATAACCTCTTAGTTACTTGAATCAACTTGCAAAACAAAACACTTGCCTAATCTCAAAATCACACATCACTACACTTTCAAAACAACTTTCAAAAACGAATGAAAACTTTTTCAAAAGACATACATCTTTGTATACATCCACACATGGATCATTACAAAGGTTGCCACCACAGTGGCCCCTTTTCAAAAACATTTTCAAAACCCACACACTCAAGCACCATTTAAAACAATTGAAAACAAAAGGCAAGTGATCTAAGAAAGTAACTAAGAGCCCATGGATAACCATGGATAGAAAGGGTGCTAATACCTTCCCTTTCTATAATCTACTCCCCGAACCCAAGAAAACATCTCAAAAGGTTTTTGCTGTGCTTTTTAACCTTTCCTTAGGATAAAATAAAAAGTCGGTGGCGACTCTTGCTAACCGCAACATTTGCGAATACAAACGCAAAACCTCAAGTCAGTTCTCCCACCGTATCACAGAACTGGCGACTCTGCTGGGGAAAACTTTTAAAGTGGAGTAACCTTAGGGTTTAGATCACCTTTGTTTTCAATTGCTTGCTTTGTTTGCTTTTACATCTTGTGGGCTGTGTATCAGAGTTCTATAGATCCTAACCCGGATCTGGGGAAACCCTTTTAGGTAGCATAAAGGCTGTGAGGGAACTGTGCGGGGTATACCGACATGGTTGAAGCAGTCTGCTACGTTGATGTGGCACTTTGGTGTGTACCGGTAACCCTTGAGTTCAGTCAAGGAGAGTACGGGGCCGCCGCGTGGTGTCATGAAGCATCAACTGACCTTAGGAACCTTAATTGAACCATCTTGGCCTTTTTAGGGTAGTGAGATAACTGACTTTGGTGCAGTCCGAGGTTGGTTGATACTCGATACTACACTCAATTGAGGGTTGCTTTCCTGGAATATTTCGGTCGCCAGTTCAGTGGCTAAATCGAAACGATGAACAATGAAAGCAATCCAGTGATATTGGGACCTTTAGAACCCGGTTACTTTTGATAGGACAGGTTGAGCCCACCAAACTTCAAGAGGGTAATACCCAGACCCCATGCAGGCCTAAACTCTAAGGGTTGGTGTGACTTGTGTGCCTTACCATGTTTTGCCTCTGTGAATGTTTATAGTGCATTTAATCATCACATCATTACATCATACAAACATCATGAGCATTGACTAACCATTTTAAGGGTTTCGAATCTTCATCTTTGTTCTTGTTTTATAGGACATGGAAACTGCTCGCAGAAAGACAATTCAGATCAGCCTTGTAAAGATCCCTCCTCAGCTTAAGGAACTTCTGTCCAGGATTCCCGAGGGTTCTTCATTCAGTGAGAGACATGGGAGACTCATCAACTTGGTTAACACCAACATTGAGGAGGACTTGATAAAGGTCCTGTTCCAATTCTTTGACCCTCTGCATCACTGCTTCACCTTCCCGGATTATCAGTTGGTGCCTACATTGGAAGAGTTCTCCCGACTTCTGAAGGTCCCTATCCTTGATCAACTACCCTACAACGGTACGGAAGAGGAACCCAAGCTTGAAGAGATTGCTAAAGCCTTGCACCTACAGACATCTGACCTCAAGGGACATTGGGAAGTTAGAAGTGGTATCAAAGGATTCTTAGCTAGATTTCTGTTTGAAAAGGCTCAAGAATGTTGGAACTCTCTTGACCTATGAGCTTTTGAAGAAGTCATGGCCCTCCTTGTCTATGGTTTGGTGTTGTTCCCTAACCCAGATCAGCTTATTGATATCAGTGTTGTCCAGATCTTTATGACCAGGAATCCTATACCTACACTGTTGGGGGACATCCTTCACTCATGTTACACTCGAACCATGAGGAGAAGGGGTGTCCTTATGTGTTGCACTCCTCTCTTGGGAAGGTGGTTTATTTCGCATCTTCCACAATCAGTTTTGAAGAACGAGCGGGGTTTGAAATGGTCACAACGGTTAATGACTCTCACGCATGCAGATATACATTGGTGTCCTAGGTCCAGGGAAGACGTCACTATCATTGATCGTTGCGGGGAGTACCCTAATGTTCCTTTATTTGGAATCAAAGGAGGTATTACTTACAACCCATGCCTGGCTTGGAGGCAGTTTGGTTATGCTCGGAAGGATGGCCCTCATGACATGTTAATTCCCGACATAGTTTTTGACTTCGACAACGATACTCAAGGACTTCGTCATAGATTTATCAGAGCTTGGAGGATGCCAAGTAGGATAGACAGCAAGACATTGGGGCACCGGAACTCCATCCCGTTGGAACCTTACCTCAAGTGGGTACGAGCCCGCTCCCAGAAATTAGTGATGCCTTATCCTCATATGCTTCCTGTGATCAAAGAACCAGTCTTGGAAGGAGAAGCATCCTACACCATTCAACATCCTGACATGCCCACCTCCTGGGAAGAAATGCAGAAGAGCTGGGTCCAGCTTAAGGAAGAACGGAATTCTCTTGAGACCAGTCTACATGCTAGTGAAAAGAAGGTCCTGGAACTCACCCGCCTGCTGCACGAGGAAAGGAATCTCAACACCTACATCGCGCCAAAGAGGATGCGCAATGTTTTTTTACCTTAAGGAGTTATTTTGTAATATTTGGCCCATGAGGCGTTTATGTACTAACGAATTTTTCCTTATTAATATGATGTGCGTTCCTTTTTGTCTACAACAAATTTTGAATATTCTAAATCCTTGAATGCATTGCATACATACGCATTCCATTGCACCATATGCATAGCAGGTACCCTATTTCGCAGGATGCTTAATTTTCTTCGCTGTTTGTGTGCACAGTCATCATGAATCCAGAATCCTCCAGTGAGCAAGCAATCAAGGCCCTTCAGGCCCAAAGTGCACAATTTCAAGAGATGGTCCTAAGCCTAGCCCAAGGACAGCAAGAGTTGAAGACTCTACTCATGAAGAAGAAGAAGAAAAAGAGGACCGCATTGTTCAACACCGGACGCCGATTTGGGAACACACTCCACAATGAAGCTGATCCAACCACTTCTTCTGCTGAGAAAAACAGTCCCCAAGGGGGAGGAGCTCCTAGTCCCGCAGTCTCCGACAACGAGACGGACTATAACGACGAACAATACCCACCTGCTGCTGACAGATACAAACAATTGGAGGACCGTTTGAGCGCCATGGAAATTCAGAATGTGCCAGGACTGGATTTCAGAGATTTGGGGTTATCTTCTGGGGTAGTCATTCCACACAACTTTAAGGCGCCTGCCTTCGCCAAGTATGATGGGGTCTCCTGCCCGAAGCTGCATCTAAGGTCGTACGTAAGGAAAATCCAACCTTACACGGCGGATAAGAACCTCTGGATTCACTTCTTCCAAGATAGCCTCTCGGGGTCACAGCTTGAATGGTTCTACCAATTGGACGGAGCTAGCATCCGACACTGGGAAGATTTGGCAACCGCATTCTACAGACAATACCAATACAATTCTGATCTCGCTCCTACGCGTACCCAGCTTCAGGGTATGTCTCTAGGAACGGGTGAAGGGTTCAAAGAGTACGCCCAAAAATGGAGAGATTTGGCTGGCAGGGTGCAGCCTCCATTAACTGATCGAGAGCTGGTTGATATGTTCCTTGGGACGTTGTCTGGTCCGTTTTTCAATCATTTGGTTGGTAACTCCTCCGCTGGATTTACAGATTTGATATTAACGGGAGAAAGAATTGAAGCTGGCATCAGGTCAGGCAAGATACAGAAGGCTGCCTCTACAAGTGCTGAGAAGAGGCCGTTTAAGAAAGAAGCAAGTGTCGTCTATGGTCCTAGAAGACAAGTCAAGCCCGAAAGTCGCCAAGCCGTCAATGCTTTGGTCATCTCCAAACCTGTTGCTGCTCCTCAGCAGTACAATCAACAAAGAAGCGAAAGGCCCAAGAGGCAGTATACCCGACTGAGTATGACATTATCTCAAATTTTACCCCAACTGTTATCCACCAACCTGGTGACCCTCAAAGAAGCTCCTAAGGTCGTCAACACTGCGTCTCCTAAATACAACCCAAATGCCCGGTGTGCTTATCATTCTGATAGTCCCGGGCACACTACTGATGATTGCTGGGCCTTGAGAAACAAAGTGCAAGATCTGATCGATGCAAAGGAAATTCAGTTTGAAGCGCCGGAGAGACCAAATGTTGTAACGGCTCCTATGCCCCAGCATAGGGTAAATGCCATTGAGGAAGAAGTGTATGCTGTTTCGATAGATGAAGTTGTTACCCCTTTGAAGACTGTTAAGAAGAACCTACTGCGGGCCGGTTTGTTTCCGGGTTGCGGTGAAGGTTGCCTGTGCTGTTCTATTTCCCCATCTGATTGTCCCTTGCTAAGGTTAGGCATCCAAGGCCTAATGGATAGCAAGGAGATTCTATTCAAAAAGACTGCTGTTCAATTGGTTCCAATGAAAGAAGTTTCTGTAATTACCATCTTCAAAAATCCAATCAAGGCTCCCCCGAAGAAGCCTATTCAAATCATGACAATTGCGCCTGTGATCATTACTGTTCCAGGGCCCCTCTCCTACGTGTCTGATAAAGCTGTCCCCTGGCATTATGGGGCAGACGTGTATGTAAATGGAATCAAGCAAGAATTCGACGCTAGTGCCAGTATCTGCGATATCACTGGTCCAGCCAAGGTCACCCGCAGTGGCAGGCTCTTCTCGCCTGACATTGCACCGCCCGCTATTCGAAAACCCCTCCTCATAAAACCTGCAAGTTTACCTAGTCCTATTGCTGATCAAATTGTGTCCCCTGCTGCCGAGTCATCAAATGCTCGGGGCAAAGGGATTGAAGAAGAGCCTGCCCGGATGGAGGCGCCGATACCCATAAATGCTGAGGCCTCCCGACAAGAAATGGAGGAGATTCTGAAAATAATAAAGAAAAGTGATTTTAATGTTGTCGAGCAGTTGGGGCATACACCCTCCAAGATCTCCCTGCTCTCCTTATTGCTATGCTCCGAGGCCCATGCTAAGGCCTTAATCTCATTTCTCAAGACGGCCCATGTGCCGCAAGAGACGTCTGCAGTCCAGTTCACTGACTGCATAACGAATCTGACAGCGGACAACGGCTTGGGTTTTTCAGATGCTGACCTGACCGCAAAAGGGAGAGACCACAATGATGCCCTGCATGTCTCTATTGAATGCAGGGGCACTACTCTGGCACATGTATTGGTGGACACTGGTTCTTCCTTGAATGTTCTACCGAAAAAGGCTTTAGATCGTCTGGATTATGAAGGCCTGGAGTTGAAACCCAGCAATATCATCGTCAGGGCCTTTGACGGTTCCAAGAGGATGGTTCATGGAGAGGTTAACATCCCTATTCGTGTGGGCTCTCAAGTGTTTGACTCTACCTTTTATGTGATGGATATACGTCCATCGTACTTTTGTCTGCTGGGCCGACCTTGGATCCATAAAGCTGGGGCAGTGACCTCCACCTTGCACCAGAAGCTGAAGTATCCCGTCAGGGGGAAGATCGTCACTGTACAAGGAGAAGAGGAGTATATGGTGAGCCATTTGAATTCCTTCAGGTACATCGAGATGGACGGAGAGTTTATTGAAACCCCCTTCCAGCATTTCGAGGAGGTGCATCCAATTTCAGCAGCTGCAGAGACAATGGCCGAAGAGAATGATTCCTTGAAGATGGCTTCCCTAAGGGATGCCCGGGCTGTGGTTCAGAAAGGCAATTGTGCACACTGGGGTCAGCTTCCTGACTTCACTCAGAAGAACGACAAGTTTGGGCTAGGCTTTACTGCAGAGGCTCAGAAGGCGGTGCGCAAAGAGAAGATCGGAAAGGCTCCGGTGTTTATTTCCAGCTCAAGGGTGAATGCTATCGAGGAGGATGTGGAGGAAGCTGAGTTTGACAGTTGGATCTACCCGACTACCAGCAACGGACCAAGCAACTGGACGGCAAAGGATTTTACCCCTATCACATTTGTCACGCAGTAATTGATTTCTTTTGATTTCCAATTTGTAACAAACAATATGTTAAAACTTTGTTGGCTCGGTGTCCTACCCGGGGCATCGTAGCTCCATTTGTGAGGGCTTTTTGTATGACATTTTCATATATCATCAATCAAAACATTGGACGTTTGTTGCATTTCAAATCTTTTGCTCTTTTCCTTTCTGTGTTATATATATTGCAAAACAGCTGTATTTACACACACTCACTTATACAGGTTTCAATCCACTCTGGATCTCACTGGTAACAGCTCTGCTACCGCCAGTTATGACTTCGAAAATCCGATCAACTTGGCCGAAGACGAAGGTGAAGATGATTGCGAAGTGCCTGGTGAACTCGCAAGACTGCTACTCCAGGAAGAGAGGGCTATTCAACCACATGAAGAGCATGTGGAAACAATTAACTTGGGTACTGAGACAGATAGGAAAGAGGTCAAGATTGGTGCCAATCTAGAGCTCAGCGTGAAGCAACGATTGATCCAGATGCTACAAGACTACATGGAGATTTTTGCTTGGTCCTATGAAGATATGCCTGGTTTGGATGCCGACATTGTAGTTCACCATTTGCCAACCAAGGAAGATTGCCCTCCGGTAAAGCAGAAAGTCCGACGGATGCGTCCAGAGATGTCTGAAAAGATCAAGGCCGAGGTTATGAAGCAGTTTGATGCCGGGTTCCTTGCAGTGACTTCTTACCCTCAGTGGGTTGCCAATGTTGTGCCAGTGCCGAAGAAGGACGGTAAAGTCAGAATGTGTGTCGACTACAGGGATTTGAACAGGGCCAGCCCCAAAGATGACTTCCCTCTACCTCACATCGATGTCCTGGTTGACAATACAGCTCAACACAAGGTGTTCTCCTTCATGGATGGTTTTTCAAGGTATAATCAGATTAAGATGGCTCCAGAGGATATGGAGAAGACTACCTTCGTTACTCAGTGGGGCACCTTCTGTTATAAGGTCATGCCATTCGGATTGAAAAATGCTGGGGCAACCTATCAACGTGCCATGGTTGCTTTGTTTCATGATATGATCCATCATGAAATTGAGGTATACGTTGATGACATGATTGCAAGGTCTCAAACTGAGGAGGAGCACCTTGACCATCTGAGGAAGTTGTTTGACCGACTCAAGTTATACAAGCTGAGGTTGAATCCCAACAAATGCACCTTTGGGGTAAGATCCGGAAAGTTGCTAGGTTTCATTGTAAGTGATAAAGGTATTCAAGTGGATCCTGCCAAGGTTAAAGCTATTCAGGAGATGCCGACCCCAAAAACAGAGAAAGAAGTCAGAGGTTTCCTAGGACGACTGAATTATATTGCTCGATTCATCTCGCATCTGACTGCTACTTGTGAGCCAATCTTCAAATTGCTGAAGAAAGATCAAGTAGTACGCTGGAATGATGAATGTCAGGCCGCCTTTGAAAGGATAAAGGAATATCTCCAAGAGCCACCCATTCTTATGCCACCGGTGGAAGGAAGACCTCTGATACTATACTTAACGGTACTTGATAATTCAATGGGGTGTGTGCTGGGGCAGCATGACGAGTCTGGCCGAAAAGAGCACGCTATTTATTACTTGAGCAAAAAGTTTACCGACTGTGAGTCTCGTTACTCACTGCTTGAGAAAACTTGTTGCGCTCTTGTATGGGCTGCTCGCCGGCTGAGACAGTATATGCTGACTCACACTACTTTATTGATTTCAAAGATGGATCCCATAAAGTACATATTTGAAAAGCCTGCTCTGTCTGGAAGAATAGCGAGATGGCAAATGATCTTAACAGAATATGATATCCAGTATACAACTCAGAAAGCAATTAAGGGAAGTGTACTGGCAGATCATTTGGCACACCAACCTGTGGACGATTACCAATCATTGAACTTTGATTTTCCGGACGAAGACATCATGGTGGTAACCGACTGTGAAGTACCTGGACCGGATGAAGGACCTGAGGAAGGATCCCGATGGTCTATGCATTTTGACGGAGCCTCCAATGCTTTGGGTAACGGCGTCGGCGCTGTAATCATATCTCCCAAAGGAACTCATACTCCCCTCACCGCCCGATTATGTTTCAGCTGCACTAACAACATGGCAGAATATGAGGCATGTATCATGGGTTTACAAGCTGCAATCGACTTAAGGATAAAATTTCTAAGTGTCTTCGGAGATTCCGCTCTCGTGATCAATCAGATCAAAGGCGAGTGGGATACGAAACACCCGAATCTTATTCCTTACAAGGAGTATGTGTCGACCTTGCTCCCTCACTTTGAAGAGATAACTTTTGAGCATTTCCCCAGAGAGGAGAATCAGCTAGCGGACGCACTAGCCACGATGTCTTCAATGTTCAAAGTTAAATGGGACAATGAGGCTCCCCGAATCATAATCTGGAAGTTGGATGAACCGGCATACTGCTGCAAGCTCGAGGCTGAAAAGGTGACTGAAAAACCCTGGTATCATGAGGTGAAGAGGTACTTGGAAGCTCAGGAATACCCTGAAGGTGCGTCTGTCAATGATAAGAAGTTCATGAGGAGGTTTGCTGCAAAATTCTTCCTCAGCAACGGTATTCTCTACAAACGGAATCATGATTCGACTCTGCTGCGTTGTGTGGATAAGGCTGAAGCTGAGAAAATCATGATGGAACTGCATGAAGGTACATTTGGAACACATTCCAGTGGGCACACCATGGCTAAGAAAATCCTCCGGGCAGGGTATTTTTGGTCCACAATGGAAGCCGATTGTTACCAACACTCCCGAACTTGTCATAAATGCCAGATCTATGCTGACAAGGTGCATATCCCTCCGGTTCCTTTGAATGTCATGACGGCACCTTGGCCTTTCGCAATGTGGGGCATCGATATGATCGGTGAGATCCGACCAACGGCATCCAATGGGCATCGCTTCATCTTGGTGGCGATCGATTACTTCACGAAGTGGGTTGAGGCAGCTTCCTACGCAACGGTAACCAAGAGCGTCGTAGCACGTTTCATCCGGCATAATCTGATATGTCGGTACGGCGTCCCGGAAAGAATCATTACGGACAACGGTACCAATCTCAATAACAAAATGATCACTGAACTCTGTGAACAATTCAAGATACAGCACCACAATTCTTCTCCCTACCGGCCGAAGATGAATGGGGCTGTAGAGGCAGCCAATAAAAATATCAAGAAAATTGTGCAGAAGATGACAGTGACCTATAAAGATTGGCACGAGATGTTACCGTTCGCTCTTCATGGGTACCGCACCTCAGCAAGGACATCAACCGGGGCAACTCCTTTCTCCTTGGTCTATGGCATGGAGGCAGTCTTGCCAATCGAGATCCAGATACCCTCTCTCCGGATAATGAAGGATGCAGACTTGAATGAAGATGATTGGATCCAAACTCGACTTGATCAATTAAATCTGATTGACGAAAAGAGGCTCACTGCTATCTGTCGTGGTCAAACGTATCAGAAACGGATGATCAGGGCATTTAACAAGAAAGTCAGACCACAAGAGTATCAAGTTGGGGACCTGGTAATCAAACGCATCATCCTTCCTCAAAGTGATCCCCGGGGCAAATGGACCCCTACCTATGAAGGGCCATTTGTGGTTAAGCGTGTGTTCTCAGGAGGAGCCATGATCCTAACCACCATGGATGGTGACGACCTTCCTCACCCCGCCAATGCAGACATAGTGAAAAAATACTACGCATAAATAAAAGACCCGCTAGGTTGACATACCTAGGCAAAATAAGGGCTTCCCGGCGAACCAAAAGGGTTCGGGCAAAAATAAGGGATGAAATGAAAAAAATCTGTACACCCGGCAAGTCGAAAACCTGAAAGGGCGGCTTGGGCAAAAATGGGTATCCCGGTGGACTGAAAACCCGAAAGGGCTGTCCAGGCAAAAGTTAGGGATAAAAGCGTAACACTATGTCTCATTGGATCACTTCGCATCCGGAATTCGGCATCAACTATCTGGCTCCAGATTTCGGCATTGACCAATCAGCTTCATCTTCAACTGGGCAGCAAAGCGATGAGACGTTCGAAGACATAAAGGCGATAGCAGAGTTGGAACCCAGTGGGATTGTTCACATAGCTGTTTTGTTTCCTTTTTTCAAATTGTAAACTATATACTATTTGGCGATGTCCTCTTGCTAGGATGTCAGCCTCTTGTACAAAAAACGCCCATTCACAGGCAAAATTTAAATCAATACAAATTCACTTGTTCATACAAATTACCATTGTTTTCCTCTTTTTGTTTTGTCTTGCGAAGAACGTCCAATGTTCATTTTTGATATATGCATTTGACATTAAATTGCTGATTCATAAGTGTTTGCATATAAAACAAGAGATTAATTACAAGTGACACCAAAGACAGGGGCAATGTGGATTTGTCTATTGCAGTCTGGTTGTTTTGTCCGCCAAGGCACCAAGGTAGGTTCAACTGAAGAATGTGGCCAAATCACCTCAATTCCCCGCGGAATAAGACAGGATGCGACAATACTTTCCCCAAGCGGAGTTGATTCCCCGTCAATCCTGAAAAGGCACAACATTCCCCGGCAGGTCTTAAAGCTCATCCCCAGTAGATTCTGCAAGCTTATCCCCGGCGAAGTACGGACGTCTCTCCCGAGTTTTATTTAGAGTTATTTCCTCACAAGGACTTATAACTGGGTTATCCTCAGCTAAAAGCCACGGAAGATCGCTCTCGGCAAAGTTCCTTCAATCCCCAGCGAAGTCTATCTTTAGTATTCCCAAGCAGAGTTTATCTTTGGAGTTCCCCAGCGGAGTTTACCATCATTATCCTCAGCGGAATCCATCGTTAAAGTCCTCAGCAGGCCTCTCATCAGAATTTCGGCCAAGTATCTCTTCCACAGAGCAGCTTCCCGGCCGTTCGTCAAGGATTTATTTTCCTAAGATGAAATTACACTCATAAACAGTTCACATTTTCATACATCTTACTTACATACAGGATGAAACGCATACGACATCTCATGTTGAACATCATGATATCATGCATATCATACATCATGACATTGCATACAACTTACGTTTTTGCCTTTTCAGGAAAAAGACAATCCCAAAAACAATTACCGTCAACTGTCGCATTTCCAGATCCGATACCTGTATCTAGCCAGGGCACATCTGAGAGTGATCAGTTTCCAGACTCGATTCCTGTATCTAGCCAGGGCACGTCTGAAGAGTTCGAAGATTCGATTCCTGTATCCAGCCAGGGCACATCTATCAACTACAGCATCTCCAGATTCGATTCCTGTATCCAGCCAGGGCATATCTGTTGACCACGTTTCCAGACTCGATTCCTGTATCTAGCCAGGGCACGTCTGAAGAGTTCGAAGATTCGATTCCTGTATCCAGCCAGGGCACATCTATCAACTACAAACGTCTCCAGATTCGATTCCTGTATCCAGCCAGGGCATATCTATTGACCACATTTCCAGACTCGACTTCTGTATCTAGCCAGGGCACGTCTGAAGAGTTCGAAGATTCGATTCCTGTATCCAGCCAGGGCACATCTATTAAACGACTATTTCCAGATTCGACTCCTGTATCCAGCCAGGGCACATCTGAGCAACCAATTGTAGATTCAATACCTGTATCTAGCCAGGGCATATCTGCATAAGGAGACTGAAGATCAAACACCTGTAACAAGCCAGGAAAATATCTGCCTTTCTTAAATACACAAGTTCTCGCTAAGGAATCTCTTATGCGATCAACACTTCCAAATGGCATCTATAAGCCCATTCCCGACAAAGTTCTGTCACTTTTCCAGATGGCATCTATAAGCCCATCTCCCTATCCACCATCTTTCCAAATGGCATCTATAAGCCCATTCCCGGCACCACGTTGTTAAGACTCCAGCATGCGAGTGCAAATTTCCGGGCACTCTAGTGTCCAATCTCCTTTTACCCTCGAGTCACGAAAGGCAAGCTCGCCAATCTAACTCTTCAGGTCCAAGAAGATTGAACAGGGGCAACTGTTGTACCCCAAAATTTTCCCTCCCATTTCCTCAACATCTTCTCATCACAAGACCTTTGAAGATCAAGATCCAGTTAGGGTTTCCTCTGCTCAAGACTTCTCCTTGCACTGTGGACTCAAATTAGGGTTTGTGTTTGCCTAAGGATGTTTTGACCTAAAATGCCTAAGATGACTTTCATGCTTCATGTTGGACTCCCAAGTTTACCTATACCAAGTTTCAAGTCTTGATTCCAAGTTTTGCCCAGTCAATTAGACAATTGACCTAGAAATCAGCTGTATTGGGGAAGAAGTCAACTGTGGCCAATTGACAGTCAAACCTCATGAAATTTGATCCACATCAACATTATGAACTCATATGGACCATTTGATCAAGTTTGGATCACAATTCCCCAAGAAATTTGATCAGATCATCAAAAGGGCAAAATGGTCATTTTTAGGGTTTTGACTGCACAAAGGCAATTTTTGACTGTTTGACCTAGCCAATGGCAAACCAAGCTCACATATGGCCTCAAGGACCCCATGGAATTATCTTGACATGTTCATCAAGCTCAAAAGATCCCAAGTACACAAGATTGATAGTTGAATTTCCCAGTCAACTGATCAATTTTGACTGTATACTGAAAAGTCAAACTTTGACTTTTTGGTCAAAATCAAGAGTCAAGATTCATTTTTCATCAAAACATGCCAAATCATGAAACTTGTTCACCAAGAAATCACAAAATGCAAATTAGGGTTTGAAAATGGAATTTTTCATAACTTAGAATTTTTCTAAGTTATGGAAAACCCTAATTTTTTCCCAACTTTGCCCCATCTTTTCACCATGATCCATTTGGATTCAAACAAAAGTCAAAACATCAAAGTTGTAGCTTGTTGCATAGTCTACAACTTTGATTCACAAAGTTTTCTCATTCGAAGCTTGTATCTCAAGTTATAATTTTTTGAATAAGGGCACTAAACCATCTTTTAAGTTAGTGAAATTTGACCTATTTTGACAAGGTTTTCTACCCTACTTCAAGGCCACTTTTCATACCCTTCCACTTAGAATTTTGATTTGCATTTCAAAGATGGATTGTAGTACACATTCCAAGCTTTCCAAAATGTCCAAGAACTCATCAAACAACCTCATAACTTGAGAGATTCGAATTTCACAAGTTAGCAAAAATTCACTTTTGTTCTTCATCAAAGCATGTTCATAAACTTGGCAAATTTGAACTCAGCATAGTTTGTGCTACTTTACAGGTCCTAAAACCAAATTACACTCCTTAATTTAATGCAAAACCAATGAATCAAGTTGTTATTCTAAGCCTTTGGTCATTACACAAGGCATTAAGCCTAAACTAGAAAAAGCATTATTTCCATTCTTGAAAAGCTTGCTTTATGTCAAATAGAAATCCAAGCAAGTACAAGAAAGATCTTCTTGGCACAAGTTTGTGAGCAAATTGCACTGATCAAGGCAAGGGATAGCAGCATAGTTAGAGGGCATGTACTGACCTAGAAAGCAAAGTGGCATTTTGTAGCTTAAGTGTGAAGAAACATCCATAACTTATCACAACTCTCTCTTCAGCATACACACACAAGAAAGAAGTTGTCAAACACATTACACATAACATATCCAAGCTAACACACGAGCTTTTGACCTCCAACACACCCTCCATCTCAGAATCATCCTCAAACTGCACAAACAGGGGTGCCCCTGCAGTTTGAGTGCAAACTCCCAATCCCTTCGAGCATTTTGACCAAAATCAATCCATACACATTCCCTAGCATATGTGCAAGCTAACCATGACCTAAAACCTGACCTGTAATCCCTCTAACAGCTTCCACCATTTTTACATTTTTGACTTGCAGGTGAAGTTCTATAGCTTGGTACAAGAAGTTTCAAGACAAAGTAAGCATTGAAAAAGCATCCCTGGACCTCAAGGAAGCTTTTCGAATCATTACATTGCACTGAAAGTTTCTCATTCTCCACATAGAAGTTCAACTGCACAGGTAAAACTTTGAACTCGTATCTCTCTTATCATGCATCTTTAGTCTTAAGTTTGTGAAGAAACAAGGTTCTACTCATAGCCCTGAACATGTACATATCTTTACATTTCATTTCTTTTGCCTGAGTAGAGAGAATTTGGAGTTTGAAAATGGCAGAAAAACTAGGTTAGGATTTGGGGGAGGAGAAATTCTCCCTCATCTTAGAGAGTTAGGTCAAGTTCTATACATGGTTGGAATCGTCTCTTCATGCTGAGCATTTTTCATGTTATGAGTTTTTGTTAAAAAGCCAGGAATCAGGAGTTAGCAGCTGGAGTACAGGGCGCGCGTTTTTGAACGTTATTGAACGAAGGTTGAAGATGAAGCCACATGGGCTGGGCCTGTGTGGTTTCTTCTTTTTGCACCCTATTTCCATTTTCTCACCCCCCAAGCCCATTTGTCTTATTTTTGATTCTTTTTGACTTTTTCTTTTTTTGTTTGACTTGTTTATTTTTTCTCAGCACATTAAAATTTTGAAAATATTTTTCTCATCATTTTTTGAATTTATGGCATATTTATTTAGTTATTTCTTTTGTTTATGAATATATACATATTTTTATTTAGAATAAATACAAAAAATAGTGTAAATGCATTCATATACATTTTTATTTTTATTTACCTTCTGAAAATATTTCACATAAAAAATACCTTTTTTTATTAAAATATTAAATATATATTATTTTTGCACATAATGCATATTTAAGAAATTAATATATATATAGATATATGTTTGTTAATATATTTAAGACAAAATATAAAAATACTTGAATTTTTCACTTTTATTAATATTTGATACAAAAATACTTTTTTCATAATATACTTCATTTTATTTTTATTTTTGTACATAATAAATAAATACTTGTATTAAATCAATTAATATCCATTTTCATTAAAATTAGGGTTTTTTGCCCTAAATTCAAAATACTCCAAAAAATAATATCTTTAATATTTTTCACATAAATAACATTTTTTCTCATACATGTACAAAACATTTTTGCATCTTGCATTTTTATTCCATCTTTATTTATTTAATTATTGTACATTATTTACATTGCAAACATTCAAAATGATGTAATAATTTAGGTTTACAATTACTTGTCAATATCCCCATTTGAACATTTGTACCCCCCTTCCCATATTTGGTTTTGTAATAGCTTAGTAATTTAAATTTCGCACTTTATTGCTTTCTAATGATAACATGTTAGAATTAGGGTTTGTATGTGAAAAAACGATAAAAAATAGTTTGACCTAATACAAGATAAACAAGCATGAAAATGGACACACAAATCACACTGGCACCCCCTAGGGTATTCCACTTGTTGCCTTCAAATAAATGGGCCATATTGTATGTTGAACTTCTTTGGGCAAAGCAAACAGTTTGAATGATCATAGTCCCTCGATAAAACTTTTCAAAACAAACAAAAACAAATGATCAAGTCCCTTAAAGAAATTGCCCAAAGACATTTAACGTCGTTACAATTATGGTCTAAACGATGACCCGCGCCTGTCCCTTTCACATCCTAACACAAGGTTGCCCACCAAATACAATGGTGGAGCAAACTTGTTAAAAGGGTTAAAAGTATAGCAATAACCTTTTGAGAAATTTAGGAGTAGATAACCTCTTAGTTACTTGAATCAACTTGCAAAATAAAACACTTGCCTAATCTCAAAATCACACATCACTACACTTTCAAAACAACTTTCAAAAACGAATGAAAACTTTTTCAAAAGACATACATCTTTGTATACATCCCCACATGGATCATTACAAAGGTTGCCACCACAGTGGCCCCTTTTCAAAAACATTTTCAAAACCCACACACTCAAGCACCATTTAAAACAATTGAAAACAAAAGGCAAGTGATCTAAGAAAGTAACTAAGAGCCCATGGATAACCATGGATAGAAAGGGTGCTAATACCTTCCCTTTCTATAATCTACTCCCCGAACCCAAGAAAACATCTCAAAAGGTTTTTGCTGTGCTTTTTAACCTTTCCTTAGGATAAAATAAAAAGTCGGTGGCGACTCTTGCTAACCGCAACATTTGCGAATACAAACGCAAAACCTCAAGTCAGTTCTCCCACCGTATCACAGTCCGTTAACTTTTTTTTCATGCCAAATTGGTCCCTTAATTTTCAAAACGTAACCATGTTAGTCCTTAGTGAACCAATAGTCAAAGTAAAAAAACAGGCTTCAGGTGGCATTTGACTTGTTGAAATGGCTAGCTAGAGTCCAGATGGAAAATGTAAGAAAAGGCAATCTCAATCTTCTCCAAAACCAAACGAAAGGATAAACCATTTTCATTTTATCCAAGTATGATACTCAAACTTCTACCAAAACCAAATGAAAGGTGAAGAACGACATTCTACAGAGGCGATTTTGAACGAAGGTTATTGTAAAAGACTTATCCTTGAAGGTAATTGCGTTCCAAGTAAGTATTCATAAACCCTTTTCGTAACTATATTAGGGCTTCGTGTAGATTTATTTATTTGGTAGATTTAGGGCTTTAGGTATAGTTAGGTTTTAGGGATATGAATGTTTGTTCTAGGATTTAGGTATTCTATGCCTGTTTGTTCTTTGTTTCTTCGTAACTGAATATTTCTTATGGGATTTAGGGATTTAGGTTTAATGGACGAATTTTTGAAGCTCGTAATTCACCACAGTGGTGAATTTGTTGATCTTGAACTTAGTGTTTATGAAGGAGGCTTGCTATCTGATTTGACAGTAGATGTTGATAAGTAGAGTTATTTCAAGTTAGTTGGTGTATTGAAGGAGTTAGGTTATACAGACAATGAAGAGAAAATGTATTACAAGACCCACAATTTAGGATGAATGAACTAGTTGATGATAAATGTGCTCTAGAAACTACAGACCTATATAGGGTGCACCAAAATGTTGATATCTACATTCAACACTCTTTGTCTTAACCTGAGTATTGTGATGCTCTTGCTGAGGAGCCTGAGAACATTGTAGATGAGATGGAGGAGTCACTTAACAAGCTGCATGATGACATTGAAGAAAAGTTGGAGGATTCTAATGCTGTTGTGGAAGAAGGTAATGATGGATTTAATCATGAAAATATTGTTGTTGAATATGAAAATGCATGAGTGAATGATGCTAATGTTGGGGTGAAAGCAACAAATGTTGAAGTGGAGTCAAAAAATGTTGAAGTGGAGTCAAATAATGTTGGTGAGGTGCATGATAAATATAGTTGTGATGACAGTAAGGATGAGAGTCATCGGTATGATAGTGCCCTTGAAGTAGCCTCTGTGAATTTCAAGGACTACTTGTGCTCCTACATAAGATGGGATCTTACAGGACTTCCGTGTGTCCATGCCATGTCATCCATGTTGAGTAGGAATTTCAAAGTTGATTATTATATTCCAGAGTATTATAGGATATCTAGGTAGAAGGCAATATATAAGTTTGTGCTTCATCGTGTGATTGGATCCAATTTATGGGCCAAGACTCCATGTCTAGATGTGCATTCACCTAAGTTTAGGAAGATTCCTGGTAAACTAAAGAAAAAGGGAAAGCTTTAGCAAGGGGAGATTGATGGCACTGATACAAAATTGAGAAGAACATGCTTTATTGTAAAGTGCTCTAGGTGCAAAAAAACTGGACATAACAAGAAGACATGCAAGGTCACACCAACTAAAACACAAGCCACTGCAAGTCAGGTTGGGAAAAATGCAACACAAGGCAATGTAACTCAAGGCACTGCAAGTCAGGTTGGGGAAAATGCAGCACAAGGCAATGCAAACCAGGTTGCAGCAAGACAGGCTTCTGTATCTCAGGCCACTGCAAATCAGGTTGCATCAACACAAGCATCAGATACACAAGGATACATGAATGCAACTTAGTCTTCACAAGGAAAGTGAGTATCAAGGCAAGGCACAAAGGAGAAAGCAAGAGGAAATAGAAAATAACAAAAACTTGGTGTAAGAAGGCCCTTTGTACCCCCAGGACAAACATCAAGACTCTCAAAATCCAAGAATGTGATTGGTCCTACGACCGGGAAATCTACTCCAACCAAGAGAAACACACCAAAGAGAACCATTTATTCACATTTAGGATTTATGTAGTTTATGGTATTATGTAACATCTATTCAACATTTTAGAACATGTCTATGTATTTAAAATATGTCTATGTAACATGTTATTATGTTTTCCTTTTGGAACAATGTTTATGTAACATGTTTATGCATTTTGAAACATGTCTATGTAACATGTCTATGTCTTTCAACAATATCAATTAATGTCATTTTGTGATAATGTTCAAGTAATCTGATATGTTGCAATTGTCATTTACTGATAATGCCCAAAATTATGTTGCTACAAGGAATGATATGTCAAACAATAGAAATCATATTAGACTAATAAATTGTGTTACATTTACATATAACGTTACACATTACACATGATACATACTTCTAAAACAACTTAATGAAACATACACATAACATTACAAAACACATAATCTTCAATGATTTTTTCCACTTCAACATCTTGTTCAGTTGAATTTGAAGTTCCATCACAACATCCCATAATTCTTCATTTCTAATCCTTAATTTTTCATACTGATTTTTTGTTTCATATAAATCCTTTGCTATGTTTTCCAACCTATTCATCAATACTTAGTTTTATCTTCTGTCAATTCCTCATGCACCCAACTGAAAAAATCACATCCTTTTTGCAAGAATCCCTGCAAATTTAAAAAATGGATCAAAAGTTGTTTACCAGTCTTTAACATACCCAAACAAAAATTAGGACTTACCTTGTAATTGTGACAACCCCAAAATTTCTTTCCAAAATTCTTCTCAGTGGTTACCCTAGGAAGAACAGATTTATATCCACAAGAAAAATGGTACAAATTGCAAGCTACTGTATACATATGACTCACCACTTTAAGAGATTTTCAGCTTCGTATGTGAAGAAGAATGGTTGGTATTCATGGGGAAGGAAAAGAAGCGACTTGAACAAGACGAAGACGAAGATGAAAACGCAGCTGGTGATGGTGAATAGTGCAGCTAATGAAAACAATGATGGAAACGATGGTGAAGAACGTATATAAAGAAGATGAAGATAACATGCCAGTTCACCTTCCATGTAGATAAAACTAATGGAGGTTTGATCCCAACTGACGAAAGGGACTTGTTTGTTACGTTTTGAAAATTAAGGGACCAATTTGGCACAAAAAAAGTTAAGGGATCAAACTGAACCATGGACTATAGTTAAGGAATTAAAATGGGTATTTTTCCTATTTCTCATGATACATGATCCTTCATATAACACATTTGTTAAAAGTCTTTACCCTTCTCTAAAAATTATGTCTTACTACATGAGCTTTAATACTTGGTACTTTTTGCAAATATGATTTCTTGAATATGTTACATGTATGGATTTGCATATATATATTCTTTTACCCGCCTTTTTGATTATGACAAAGGGGGATAATTATACTCTCAAGGGGAGGGGTATACAATCTATCTAACTAAGGACTGGATAAGCCATATTTTCTGTTTGGCACTCCCTCTTCCGATTTCCAACCTATTCTCAACTATAACACTCAGCTATTTTTTAATTATTGGATTTAGACCTCTTATTTTCATAACCTTCTTTACCTTTGATCCTCCCATGATCTTGACCTCTTAACATACAAGTTGTCTCCTTTAGTAATTTCTTTTACACTTTGTTTCCTTTAAAAATGAGGCGAAGGTGTAACACTAATCACATCAAGACAAATAGAATATTTCCCATAAGTAAGATTAGTCCCCAACAAATTTATTGTTTTATTTCGTCTTTAATATTCACCTCAAGTCTTACTAGATCATTGATTACATTGTTGAAAATATTAACATGTTGTTGCAAATTGAATCTTTCATACATCTTCAGACTATATAGTTACTGCTTTGCAGAATATTTGTCCATCATTATCTATTATATATATAGATTCTTTAATTTATCTCAAACCTCCTTCAACGTACTTCACCTCGTATGAAACAAATAGGGGAATCAATCCCCTGACCTTCTCCTTCATCTCTGATCAATTTGTTTCCTCTACGTCGGTTGGTTTTATCTCTCTTAACTCCTTTTGTAAATTTTGTTAAGCCAACAAATCCTTAACCCTCTTTTGCCAATAATCCAAAATTATTTGTCCCCTCGAATCTTGTCACCTCAAATTTTACATCAGGGTTTATCACTGTTTTTTACGGTGGTAGAACCAACTGTTTTTATACTGGTTTTGTGTTTTTTGTTCGCAAATATGTGGTAAGCAAGAGTCGCCACCGTCTTTTCTTTTATCCAATTTAAGGAAAGGCTGAAAAGAACAGAAAAAGACCTTTTCGAGAATTTTCTGAGTAAGGGGGGTAGATTATGGAAAGGGAAGGTGTTAGCACCCTTTCCATCCATGGTTTTCCACGGGCTCTTAGAGGTTTTCTCATTTTAAAAATGTTTTTGTGCTTTGTGTGTTTAAAAATATTTTGAAAACGCCTTAGTACGGAAAACTTTGTAGTGTTTCTCGGGATAGTAGAGAACGTATACAAAGTGTTTGTAAAATGACTTTTGAAAAGTAGTTTATGTGTGTAAGTGAAAAAAAGTATTTTTAAGCAAACTTCTAACAACTATCTAATTTTGTACTCGAAAAGGTTGTTCTTTTTCTCCTTATCCTTTAGACAACACTATCCTACTATTAGTGAGTAGGTAGCCTAATCGTTGGATGTTGAGGGACAATCGAAGGGACGTTACAGTCACGAAGGCAACTTATGGAGATGCTTTAGAAATTTCGTTTAAGGGACGAGATCATTTACCGAAAGGCAACACCGTAGGATCATTGAGGGACTATGATCTTTTTGATTTTTATGGGTCTTTGCTAAAGCATTCCTGCCTCATGACTATTTTATTGAAGGCAACCAAAGTGGGCGTACCTTAGAGGTGTATATGTACAAGTGTGTTCAATTCAATTATTTATCTTTAAACATTTAGGTGTTCTACCGTTTTTTTTCAAATATTTGTCATGCAATCCTAGTTAGCATACATCTAAGCAGTTAATATATGTACATAAATTTAAAATGCAGGAATCATAAAACCTAAGCTATTACACGGCTTCGAGACAGTTACATAAAAAATGCAAGAAACTAAAAGTGCGGAATTTTAAATCTAAAGCTATTAAAACTGTGAATAGTTACAATAAAATAACATGCGCACGAATTGAAAATAACGTCTAAAAATCCTAAGAATACAATCTTTTTGTTGTTTTATTTTATTTTGGGAAAATGATCTAAATCTTTTTAATTTTAGTTTTTGAACAAAATGTTAAGATAATTAAATGATTAATTAATAAAATTAGTTTATTAATAGAAATAAATCTATCCTAATGTTTTTTGTGGTTTTTGGATTGATTTTATGTTGATAAAACAAAAGAAATAAAATGGTCAATACACAGGAAATCGAAGGATCTAGCAGGAAATCGAAGGAGGAGTAATTCCGGAGGCCTGGATCGAAAGAGGCTTGAGCTGTCTTTCGATCCAGCGAAAAGGCTTGATCAAAGATGCATAAGGGGATGCACTTTGAGGGTGTTCGATCTGGACATGTTATCGAAAGACATTTTGTGGATGTCAATCGAAAGGCATTTTGGAGATGCCAATCGAAAGGGACTTTGGAGATGCCAATCGAAAGGCACTTTGACCAACTTCAACATTTGTTATTTTTCTTCAAGCAAGTGTTTGTAGCCACCCATGTAAGACAAGATTTTGTAAAAAATAAGAGGGCAAATTTTGGGGTACAACAATCGTGCTGATAGGAAAAATAGCAAGTGTACTATTTTTGCCTTGCTGTAATAATGGGAAATTCCCAAGATATCGATCTCAAGGAATACTTGCAATTATTGAGTTAAATTCATAGTTCAATTAAACAAAAAATTAATTTGGGGTTTTAGTTTTGATATTGTCACTTAACAAAAAACATAAATATAAAATGGTTTTTTTACATATATGAGGAGCATACTAGGGTAAGGTGTATTATTTGTCCTGTAACTATCTTGAATCCTGATCTCTTCAACAAGTTCATATCCTTCAATTACTAGTCCTTAGTGGGAAAACTTTTAACCATCCATCCTAAATCCAATGTCCTTAGAGATATTTGATGGAATCAAGTCTTTATTTTATCAAGGGTTAAATCTGGTAACTATAGGGTATCCCTAGTCCTAGGTGATATCCACTACAATATAATTATATAAAAACTTTAACAATCGTGGTCCAGCTGGTTGTTAACCGTAAATCAATCATAATTTATCTGATCAGGAAGGCATAAAAACATTATACAGGAAATATCCAAAATGTCCTCACAGCTTAACATATAGAAAAATTATGAAAAAAATCAGGAAATCAGCGTCATAGGCCAACACGGCCGTGTCAGGCAACACGGCCGCCCGTGTTGGCCTCCAAACTCCCAAATCTTTTTTTATGGTCCTAGGGGTTGCAACACAACCCGTGTCAGGAAACACAACCGCCTGTGTTGCACCCCTGACTTCCATCTTTCTTCATTCGCCCATCTTGACACAACCCGTGTCAGGCGACACGGGTGGCTGTGTCAGACCTCCTATAGGTGGATTTTTTACTTTCTCTGAAACTCTGAATTTTTGCACTTTTTCGCTACGAATTATCCTGTTTTATTCGTCTGATCCTGAAAACACTAAAACACACAACCAAAGTATAAAATACGGTAAAATGAAATAAAATACTCGACAATAAAAGAAAAGATAACTGCAATTAACGATAAATAATTGTGTAAATACCACTGATCATGCGCCCTTATATCAATTGTTAGAACAACAATAATATAGATGATTAAAGAGAAACAATAGTAAATGACTATGAACACAATCGATTTTTGTTAATGCCGTTAAGCCAATAGTTCCTATCTTTATGACTATAAAGCAACAATAATTCCTTCGGCGATAGTTAGGATTATAGTATTACAAACAATATGTATAATACTACAACTCAATTTACAATAATACATGGAACTATACTCTATAGGCTGCCGTCCTTGCACCCCCACTAACATACCCACAAACAATTGATTTTAAGATACATTTGAACCAAACGCAAGCAAGGGCTCCCCTCCCTGTCTCTACACATATATCTCTAATTATCACAAAAATAGGAAAAACCCGCAAAAGACAAGCCATAATATTTTTGCGAGTTTTTTTTTCATTTTATAATATCGATATTATTTATCAACTATAAATCAATAAACTCGTGCGAATTCATTGACATCTTACTTGTGTTTTCATATGAAGTGAATGTGCATATACCACTCACTACCTCCCTATTGTTTTGGATATTTATAAATAGGAGTGTTCGCGGTGCGGTTTGGGCGGTTTTGAAGCAAAAAATCACCCGAACCGCAAGAGAAAAAAATGTGCGGTTCGGTTTGGTTTGGTTGGCTTTTAAAAATAAAACTGAACCAAACCAAACCAATCTAATGCGGTTTGGATTGGTTCGGTTGGTGCAGTTTTTAAAAAAAAAATTATTTAGCCATACATACACATATAGAGAAAAATATAATTTTGTGTTTAACCGTTCATACATTACCATAAAAAAATTTTAATTGTCAAAATAAGTTTATAATTTGTTACATAAAATTGCGTATTATAATTTTATCTAAATCTAAAAAATGATATACATAAGATTGCATTCTTAAATAAATATTATACAAAGAATACGATAAAATATATTTTATGAGAATAGTATTTATAAATGAATAATATTTCATTTTTTATGATTTGTAAATTAAAATACATATCATACAAAGAATATGATAAAATATACACATAATACATGTTGATTTCTCTAAAGAATTAAAAAAATATATTGGTTAATAAGATTTAATAACATAATGCGGTTTGGTTCGGTTTGATTCGGTTTACAAAATACAAACCGCAAACCAAACCAAACCATGCGGTTCCATTAGAAAATGACCCAAACACATCCGAATCAAATGCGGTTTTTTGCGGTTTCGGTTTGATTCGGTTCGGTTTTGCGGTTTTCTATTGGATCGGTTTGATTTTGAACACCCCTATTTATAAATACCTTCCCACTCGACACACCTTGAGACCAAACCACTGTTTCAATTAAACACAACACAACCATGAGGAACAACTTTGCCAAAAACTCACAACATGTTACTTTCTTTCCTAACAAATTCCAATTCAACAACCTCTTCATTCAACTCTTTTATTTCATTATCCTTTCTCTCTTTGGTTACTTGGGTCTCAAGTTTTCAAACCCAAGATCGTCTATTAAACCAAATGATTTTGATCTTTTCTACACCTCCGTTTCTGCTTCCACTGTCTCTAGCATGACATCAATAGAAATGGAAGCTTTCTCTAATTCCCAACTCATTCTTCTTACCTTTCTTATGTTAGTTGGTGGTGAAGTTTTCACTTCCATGCTTCAGCTTTTTCTTGATAGGTTCTTCAACTTCACCCAAAATCATTCTCTCAAAAATGAACCCCCTCCAATTCATATTAATCATATTGAACTTGGTTTAGTTTCTATTCCTCAGCCAGAAAACCATAATAACAATACTAACAATAAAGATAGAATAAAGTATAATTCTCTTAGGTATTTAAGTTATGTAGTTTTGGGTTATCTTATGATTGTTCAATTTTTTGGTTTTAGTTTAGTGACTTTGTACTTAACCTATATACCAAGTGCAAAACAAGTACTTAAAAGCAAAGGCATCAAGATAGAAACATTTTCTTTATTTACAATAGTTTCAACTTTTGCAAGTTGTGGTTATGTGCCAACCAATGAGAACATGATTGTTTTCAAGAAGAATTCAGGTATTCTTCTTCTTATACTTCCACATATACTTTTAGGTAATACCCTTTATCCATCATGTTTGAGGCTTTCCATAACAGTTTTGAAAAGTGTTACTAAAAGAGAAGAATTCACTTACTTGTTGAAGAACTCAAAGGAAATGGACTATGACCATTTGTTATCTCCTATTCATTGTTGGAACCTTGTTGTCACTGCCTTTGGTTTCAATATAATTCAATTTCTATTGTTTTGTTCCTTGGAGTGGAGTTCAAAGATTATGGAGGGACTAAATCTCTATCAAAAAGTGGTTGCGTCTTTGTTTCAAGTTACAAACGCTAGACATTCTGGTGAATCCGTTTTTGATCTTTCCACCATCTCTTCGGCTATATTGGTGCTCTTCATTGTCATGATGTAAGTTTCTTTCTCTCTTTCTTTGGGTCTTTCCATAGTCAATATTGTAACATTTATAGTAATGTAAATCATAAAAACTTTTACGCGAATCTTTTATATTAAAATAATCAATCTTTAAATTTTTTTTTAAATAATTAAGTTTCTCCACTAAATTTCTTCACTAATTTCTTTCAAATAAAAAAGATTGGCAATGTATAGCATAGGTTAATCCAATTTGCATATGTATTAAAAAAATAAAATTAGTGTCAATTGAGTTGACGATTATATATAAAGACGTCAATTGAATTGATAAATTACATGACAAGTAGTCGGAAGTGTCAATTGAATTGACGATTGTGTAGAAGAAGTATGAGTAATAAATTAGCGCTTACACTTATTTTTTGTATACATTAATCAATTTAATTGACACTTCTATCTATTTGTCATTCAATTTCAGTGTCGCCAATTTAATTAACGTTATCTTTATATTTTTTTTGGTTAAAGTAATCAATTTTTGTAAAAAATTCAAATAATTATGTTTCTCCACTAAGTTTCTCCACTAATTTTTTTCAAATAAAAAAAATTGACAACACATAGCACATGTTAATCCAATTTGCATATATATTAAAAAATAAAATTAGTGTCAATTGAATTGACGATTACGACTGTGTACAAGAAGTATGAGTAATAAATTAGTATCTACACTTACTTCTTTTATACATTAGTCAATTCAATTGACGCTTCTATCTATTTGTCATTCGGTTTCAGTGTCGCCAATTTAATTAAATTGACATATAATCTACTTTGCCAATTTTTTTTTGTTCGAAACATCAATATTTAGAAATTAATGGAAAAATTGGATTATTGAGAATTTTTTGAAAAACTTAGTAATTTTCTATTTAAAAAATTCCCTTTATTATTTAAAACTTTGTTCATATGCACACTTTGGTACATGATAGCGACAAAGCTTTATGGTATTTTTATGCCCACTCAATATTGGTATCTTGTTCTTTTTTAAGATATGATGTACGTCTATTTTGTCGACCATGTTCTATTTTTTGTTTTCACCAAGAAAAACATCTTGACTAGTTTCTAGTATAGGTAATTTTTAATGTATCATGAAACGAAAATCGTTTTGCATAAATTCCATTTCCCCACTTGCGTGGAGGATACTAGAGTATAATCTTAGTATAATTTGACTATCACAAAAGAAATTCTAATATGTGATATGCACATAGCAGTTATTTATATAATAATATGAGGATTATACAATGAATATAATCAGATAAGTTATTATATACGTGTTTGAATTTCGGTTGGAAATTGTAACAGGTATCTTCCACCATACACAACATTTTTATCTGTAAAGGACCACACAAATATTGATGTGAAGAAAGACCAAAAATGCTTAGTGGAGTGTGTTGTATTATCTCAACTCTCTTATTTGGTTATTTTCATTATTGTCATTTGCATCACTGAGAGACAAAGCTTAAAGGAAGATCCCCTCAATTTTAACGTCTTGAATATTACCCTAGAAGTTATCAGGCACGTAACTAACTTTCTCTCCAATTATCTTTTGTGCTAGAATATTCTTTTCATAAGGGTAGAATATCATTTATTGATTCATTCAAGTTATTCTTTTTTTTTACATTTCTATTCTATATTATATAATATAAAATGTCTTAAGATATAAGGTTAACTATATATTAAATGTACTGTATATGTGAATAGACATATCAAATGTAGTGTATATTATTTTTTGATATATATGGCAATATTAATGAATAAGATTTGTGTGCAGTGCTTATGGGAATGTAGGGTTTTCGACAGGATATAGCTGCTCAAGGAAATTGAAAGCCGATTCAATGTGCAAAGATTCATGGATTGGATTTTCGGGTAGGTGGAGTACAAAAGGGAAGGTTACACTTATCTTGGTCATGTTCTTTGGGAGGCTCAAGAAATTCAATATGAATGGAGGCAAAATCCTCGCACCTTTCCATGCTATAGTCTTTGGTACTAGATCGTAGTATGTTTTAGTTCAATGTAGAAGCGAACAAAAGATATAAGTGAGATTATCATGTCTAATATCTTGCATAGCTCAATGAGATGTCTGATACAATGTTGTTCTTAAGCATATGCATGTGTTGGTATATAAAATAAGGTTGTTTTAGAACTAATTAAGGTTGTGAAATAACCACATGCATGAAGAGTAACATCATGGACAATGTAATATTATAATTATTTAACGTTTCGAATGAGAGATTGTTAGCAACTAAGCTCGATAACATCTTCATTGGCAAGAAAGTTTATATTGGAATAGTAGATAATTCGAGGATGTTATACAGTATCCAAGAAACCTTAAACACTGAGGGATATTTAGCAATTCAAGTTATTCCACTGGGCAGGAACTTATGCTTTCTTGAGGAATGAGAGGGAGGTGAAATAAAAATGCTAGTGGTAGATGGAAGTGATTGGTTAAGGCAGTGGTTTAAAGAAATTAGAAAATTGAGAGCTTTAAATATGGATAAGGAATGGGTAACTTGGTTTCTTTGTGATGGAGTCTCATGTGATAAATGTCAGATTTACATTCAAAACGTCAAAATTTATTGGCTTATTCCGCAAGCAATTATTACAAAAAACTATGATTTATCTATGAAAAGTAAAGAAATATTTGTTAGGCTTTTCTTACATGCATTTATCAAAAATAGGTGAAAAGAATTAAAAAAGCTTGACTCAATACGAAGAGAACAGACAAAAGCAGAACCCTGAAAAAGCAAGACTCACTAGGCCCCATATATAGGCACGCTAGGCACATAATAGGGCTAGGGGGCAGCACCAAGTGCAAGTACTTCACGCTAAAGCAAGGGTTACTGCGCAAGTTAAGGAGTGGTGCGCTAGGCAAGCAAAGACGACCAAGGACACATGAAAGACATGCAAGCGTTGATTGCTAAAGAAGAAAACAGGCTAGTCATGAAAAGGGTCAAAGTAGGGTAGGCATGTAGGGCGCAAGATCAGCGTGTCCAACAAGAGCCTCCAAATTTTGTCTATAAATAGAAGTTTTCAGTTCAGTACAAAGGAAGTTCTGGTGGATGGGAGGAGCACAAAATTGAAGTAGGTTCACTATAGTCTATAACAAGAGGATAAGAAAGAAAGTCTGAAGGAAGAAGCGCTGCTCAGATGACACATATGGTAGATCGCGGTTCCGATGTTAACTTTTCTAGAAAGACCAACTATTACGCTAACCATGTGTAAGCATAACTAAAATTTCTATTGTTGGGGTTAGATATTTAGTAATTATGTTTATGTACTAAATAGGTAACGGTGTATTATGTAAATCTATTCATGTTGTAGTATTGGTGACTCTTAAACCTTAATGGTTGTTTTAACTTTGCAATCTAAAACCTGTTTTCATGGTGTGACATGACATCGAAAGGTGCTTGCACTACTACAAAAAATGCTTTTAACGTCAGACGCGAAATGCAATTTACCTTGGCTAAAGAAGCGAGGTAACGAAGGGCGTGATGATAAATCTCCACTTATCACATCAACTGAATAATAACCAAGAGGTAAAGTTATATACACATGGGTTCGAATCCCAACAACCTCGTTTTTATTTTTTTCAAAATTAACTTATCTCTCGGTTTACAAATAAAACTGAAGGGTAAGATCATTTCTTTTTTATTTAAATTTGTTACATTGTATACCCAGAATATTAATACAAATATTTATTTACAAATTACATTGGGACAAGGTGCTCCACTATAATCAAATAACAGTACAAGAGAGTTTCAAAGTGATTCATAAACTAGATCTAACAAATCAAAATAACATAACAAACCAACTTACAAATAAGAAATAAGAAGCTGAAAACACTCAAATTACATTCTTTATAGAGATTATTACATTAAAAATCAATTTCCATAAAGATCTAGATTTTAGATCTTTGAATAATTAAAGTTCAAGAAAGAGAAAATCTTGGGTGCAATATGTTTTTAATTATTTTTCCTTGCATTTGTCTCTGATATAAAACAAAAAAAAATGGTTAGATAAATAAGGGTTATATGAAGAAATGATTTTCAGCTCAAAAATATATTTTCAGCTCAAAAATATATTTTCAGAAAATAAACTTTAACCCAAATAATTTTCTGCTCTTGCAATCCATCATAGAGAATTTTCCGCTCATAAAAAAATAAAGGTCTTTAGGTTTCAAGCGCATCATGTTTCATTTAAGATGATTTTCAATATTCGGTATGCTTTTATAGGAATGGGAGGCCTTAGGATGGGTAATTGCCTTAGAATATAGGGATGTGTAGTATTGTAAGGGGGTATGCTAGTAAAAGTGTAGAAATCATGGGTGTGAAGAGAATTATTATTTTAATATAATTATTAGTATTATTTATAGGATAATGATTAGTTTCTTATTAATACAATTATTTATAAGAATTAGAGGGAGGATAACTTAGTAAGTGTAAGTGGGTTAAGTAGGGGTATAAGGGGAAAGTTATAATCTGGTCTATTTGTAGAACAAGAAAAAAAGAGGAATTTTGTCATTGGAATCAATCGTAGAATTTGAGTATAGTAGAGAAGAGAGAAAGGGCAAGGAGGCTAGGTCAAGAAGGTTTTCACCACTGTTAGAGGAAAGCTTTTGGAATCAAGGTAAGGGGTGAACGAGTTCTTTAATTGGTGATCTTACCATGAGAGGATAGTGAGGGGTCCTTTCCCTCTTAGGTTTTTCTTTGATTTTATCCACTTTGTGTTTTGCATTGATTTCGCATATGAATGTTGTTGTTCATTTTGTAATGGTATGATGATGATCTTGTGATATATGATTGTATGGAGATTTTAGAATTTCGTTATGAATTAATGTGAAAAGAATCAAAGGGATGATTTGGGGTTTGATTGGAGTTTTAGGGTTTTTGATCCTATAGATTAATAAGAATTGTGCTAGGATGATGTAGTTGATAACCATAGTTTAGGAATGTATTAGAAGGCTTAAAAATGTCAAAACTAATGGAAAAAAAATGGGTTTTGGGGTCAAGGATTCACAACCCTAGAAACACAAAATAGAAGAAAAAATTCAGCACAAAACAACATGCGTCGACTCAAAGGAGTTATGTGTCAACTCGTGCAAAGTTCAAGACTCAGAATGAGTCGACCTAAGGGTCGACCTAAGCACACCTGAGGTAGACAGAATACCAATGCATCGACTCATGCAATCCAATTTTTGACAGGTTTTTCTAAAGGCCATAACTTGAGTTTCCAGACTCCGTTTGATGCGCCGTTCGAAGCATTGGAAAACTAATAAAATGAGCTATACCTTGGAAAAATTAAATGATCTATAAGATGTAGTTTTATAGTGCTTTAATTATGATTAATGGATGAACTATGTAGTGCTAACATAAGAAGTATGCCATTTGCTATGAATTGACTTAAACATGTCTTGGTACAACTTGATAGGTGTTTTCTATATGATGATATGGTATCATTGTGATAATGATGTATGATTCCATTTATGTTTTGATGATAATGGTGAACTATTATTCGTTATGAATTCTTTTGATGCCTTTGTAATGGCTTGTGATTGTATGGACATTTATGAGGAATGTCGGTGATTCGAAAGGAATCGTGGTGAGTATGTGACTCACAGGTGATCATGAGGATCATATAATATGAAATAATATTTATGGGTTTTATGCATATTACCTATTGTAATACGGTGGGAGAACTGACTTTTTTGGTTTTATCCAAAATGTACGGATAACTAGAGTTGCCATCGACTTTTCTTTTATCCAATAAGGAAAGGGTGAAAAGAACAGGAAAAACCTTGATAGATTTTGAGTTCGGGGGGTAAGTTATGAAAAGGGAAGGTGTTAGGATCCTTTTCATCCGTAGTTATCTACGGACTCTTAATCTCTTAACTCACTTTTGAAAATTTTCTTTGTGTGTGTGATTTGAAAATATTTTTGAAATTATCAATGTAAGGCGAACTTTGTAATGATTCTTGTATCGGCCCTCAAGAATGTATACAAAGTGTTTGAAAATATTTTGTTTGAAAATGTGATGTGAAAAATGTTTATTTTTAGAAAAGAGTTGTGAGCAAGCGATTAAGAGTTCCCTACCCACTCAAGGTCATCCTTATTCTTTTCCTTCTCCTTTAGAGATAGTGATATCCATACCATTAGTTGGTAGGTAACCTTATCTATTGGATGTGAAGTGACATGCGAAGGTTCATCGAATGGTTATTGAAGGCAACATGTAGAGATACTTTAGCGATTGTATCAGGGGAAATAGATCATTTTTTCGAAAGGCAACATCGAAGGGTCATCGAGGGACTATGATCTTTATTCGAGGGTCTTTTGCTAAATTATCCCTACTTTCAAGGACATGACCATTATTTCGAAAGGTAACGAAGAGAAGTTACCCCTAGAGGTGTGAGTGAGAAAGTGTGTTAGTTTCAATTATTTATCTTGAAAATTAGGGTTTTGCTATGATTGTTTTTAATCTTTTCATACAAGCCCTAGTTACTAGCAGTAGCATAAAAGAATATAATGCGGAATGTAAAGTGTAGAATGTAAACCTAAGTTATTACAAGGCTTCGGGGGAAGTTACATAAGAATGAAAGATGCGGAAAGTAAAACCTAAAACTATTACATCCTAGGGGCAGATACATAGTAGAAAAAATGCAAAAAAAATATAAAGCTACACTATTAAAACCGATAGTCGCAACATATACACTAGATCTAGGAATATAAATAAGGAGAAGAAAATTGAAAAGAAAAATGTTTTTGTGCTTTTTGTATAAAAAATAATTTATAATAATAATTAATAAAAACCTAAAATTCTAATTAATTATAAAATTAAGAGAAAAGGTTAATTAATTAAATAATTAGGAAATTAAATGTCAACTATAAAAAAACCTAAACCTAATTAATTAGGGTTAAGAAAAGGTATGTTTTAGGTTAATAAAAAAATTAATTAGGTTAACCAAAAATTAAGGTTAGGGGAAGGAAAATCAATAAAAAGGGTTAAAATCAAAAAAAATATGAATGGGGTGGGTGTTGAACCCACGCCCTCCTGCCTTTTCCTTGCATCGTTTTCCACTGAGTCAAGTGCTCGTTGGTGTTAGGAAGATGAGCGTTGCATAAAATATTGTAAACTTGCGTGTTAATTGAGAAAATAACAAAAAGTTGCAAAAGGCATGAATCAAACTCATGCCCTTTAGATCAATGCCTTAACATGCGCGCGCCTTACCACTGGGGTGGATATTACATCTGGTATTATGACAGAAACAATCAAATATAAAATAAATACAAATGGTTGAACCAGAGAGACGCCGCAGCCCTAGCTCCGGTCGTCTTCTCCGGCAAGCTCATTTCTTCAACCTACAAAATAGAGCACGTTAGTGATCCAAAGGAACCCTACCCCCTAATTTGACCCTTGCGAGTTAAATGGTGGCCTTGGTTTTTCCTGAATCGTTTTGTACACAGAGATATAAAGGAAATAAAGAAAATCAGTTCAAACATGGTGATCCATCATCCTGCCGTTATGGGACCCATGCGATGGTTCAATCATGTATTGTTACATCTTAGAAACACAATGAAAGCATTAGTATGAATAAAAAAATCGTAGAAATTAAAACACGAAATTCTCAAAAATATGGAAATCGGTGATGCATGGATCCGTGTTTCAGGCCATTTTGGTCATCGAAGATGATCCCAATTTACTCTGTAAGGTTCCTGGAATCGATTTGGGTCATTATTTGACCTTGAAGATGGATGGAAATAGGATTGCAAATTTTCCCTAATTTTGGACAAAAGTTGATATTTTTGGAAGGGTTCTTGAGGCAATTTTTTTCGTGTCTTTCTTGTCTGAATGAGAAGAATATTTATAGGAGAACATTAGGCCAAGAAAAATGGGCTTGGACCTTGTATGAAACCTTTGATTCTTGTTTGAAAATAGAATAGAATAAGACAAAAGCATGAAAATTTGATACAAAAATAGGTTAACACGGTTGGCAATGTAATCTTGGGCCTCCAACATGTTTGAAACAAAAGCCTTTTAAGCATTGCACCCCCATTTTCTATTTATTTGATTTAATTTGATTTTAAATGAATAAAAACCAAAATAAAAATAAAAATAAAAAATAAAAAAAGGTGTATAAATAGACTTAGAAGTCCATTATAAGGTCAAGAATACGTTTGGACTTTAAAAGATAGGCCCATTAGCCAAAAAATTCAAGTTTGCTCAATTTGGGTTTCATGCATTTTCTCAAAATTGCCCAACTTGCACCAATCATATCTCACTTAATTTTTATCATATGAAGGTGGTCTTTGAATTTTTGGAAACCTAAAGATTTCCTCTATAATATCTATTGAAATTCTGGCAGCAGATACTCAATGTCACAGTGAATGTTATGACACCGTATCTGACTTTCTATAAGACAGTAAATAAAAACAGTAAAGAACACAGTCAATTGTTTACCCAGTTCAGTGTGAAACAACACCTACTCTGGGGGCTACCAAGCCAGGGAGGAAATCCACTATAAGAGATATTAATTCAGGAATAAACCAACCAGTTTATCTCCTTCACTTAAGACCTACCCAATGCAACTTCAATCTAAGATCTACTTAAACCTGAGTTCCCACTCACTCCCCCTCAATCACAGCAGTGATACTTAAAACAATTGACTAATGAAATAATGAAGACACTCTTCAGAACATACACTTGATTATGCTTCACAGCTTTTTAATCAAGTAACACAAACACTCTTGCTTTACAGCTTTGAGTGATACATAAACCTAACTTGACTTTGCTTCAAAGCTTTAGTCAAGAGACACAAACACTCTTGCTTCAAAGCTTTGAGTGATACAAAAACCCTTACAATCAAAACCTATTCCAAGTCACTTATCACAATGATACTTGCTTGGATTAAAGCAGTTAAAACTATACAACTCCTAATTGATCTTCAGTCAAAAAAAGAGATACTTTCCAAACAACAATCCTGTTGAATATATAGCCGTTGTTTCTTCAGTTAGGGTTTCCATAAAAAGCTAGGGTTAATTAGGTTTAACCTTAAGACTTGGTCACAAGACTTTATCAACCAGATTAGTGTTGAGCTAGGTTAACCCAAAGTCCATGCAAGATTCTGTTCTGGAAGGAATGACTCAACTTCCTGAAAAAACTCAGAATTAACCAAACTGCATATCTGTTAGATCAGTACAGGATGTCTTAACATTTGTTATGACATCAGAATTCCTGTTTACTGATTTTGGTAGAAGGCAATAAATGTGATCTTTTGCAAAATGCTCAAATACACACTCATATACAGTAGCTACTGTATGCCATAATTTTTCTGCATAAAGTACCTAATAAACCAGAATGTTATGACATCAGTCATGACATTCACACACCTAGTTTTACCAAAAATACATGCCAATAACTAAACACTTACAAACTCCCCCTTTGGCAGATTTTTGGCTAAAACCCCTAAGCAATCAGAGGATATAGAGCAGCAGAATGAATATGACTGCAGAAAAATATAATGTCTACCAAGTAATTAACACAAAATATCTCCCCCTCTTTAACCACAAATGGGCCAAAGATACATGTACTTAAAAGTTATACAGTCATCCAAAAAAGGTAATAAGAACAACAAATAAAATCTGAAGACACTTGCATCAACAACATCAGCATCAGGCTTGTCAATTCCACCAAACTTTAAGCACTGTCACCTTCAGAGGAGCTACTTTCTTCAGCATTGAGCTGATCTTCAGCAGCACCCTCTTCTCTTCTGTTTCCTTCAGTCTCCTCCTGTTCTAATTTGGCAATTAGGTTTTATAGAGTCTTTTTCCTTGTCTCCAGCTCTTTGCAGGTCTCTTTCAATACAGCTATAACATCAGATGTCTTGGACTGAGTTTTTGCAGATGATGTCTCAATTGATGTTATGACAATGTCAAGAACATGAGATCCCTGAAACAGCTTGTAGTGTAACCCAAGAGCAGGAGCTCTTTTGCAAGCAGTGTCTCTTTCCACCAGGATATCAGGGTACTGAGCAAGGATGATTCCACATAGGAGGGAGGGAAAGGAAATTGGGCCTTTAACAGCATGTTTCAAAGTTTGATCAAAAATGTACCTGCCATAGTCAAAATTAGTCCTGGTACCAACATCATAAATGAATCTCCCCAATCCTGTAGAGATGGTTGATTTATGGTTTGTAGGGACGCCGTTGGCTGCACCAATCTTGTGCAGGATGGCAAATTTTATGCTTAGCTTGCTAGCATTTAGCTTTCCTTTTGAGGGCCAGCACTTGACTTGTCTTGCTGTGATGGTTTGGCATACTTCATTGTCAGTAACTTCCAGTTCAGGGCAAGCCTCATTTGATCTTCCAAGAAATTTGTTAATTTCAGATGGAGAGAAATTAACCCTTCTTCCTCTCACATATACACATTCAAAGTCAGCTGACCTTCCATTAGCACATTCATCAGACAAATTCACTATGAATTCTTTGACCAGATTTTCATAGCATTTGGTAAATTTTACCACAACCTTCATTAGTCCAGCAGCTTTGATCAGGTCCATGATTTCCTTGCAATCCATGGCACCATTGTTTAGTTCTATTTCCAAGGCTATTCTCTTCAAGCAAACATACTTCCATCTGTTGGCATTTTCAGGGTGGTGAAATGAAATGTTGTCAGTGGGGACTTCAGGAACACTAGCCATTTTGCTGGAAGGGAGTTTCCTTCTGAGAGGAATATCTTCAGCATCAATTTCAAATTCTGATTCCTCATCAGAATCAGTAGGCTCATGTTCTTTTCTCTTCTTTGTTATTGGTTGCCTTGCAGGTTTTGAGAGACTCCCAGTATGCACTTGAGCTTTCACCTTCCCTTTGGACTGTCCAGTCTTCACAGTTTCTACACCAGTCTTGCCTTTAAACCTGGTTTTCTTATCAGCAGGTTTCTCTTTGGTCAGACATTTTCCAGCATCTTGATTACCCTTCCTGTTCATCATTCTCCTAGCTATGCTAGGGTTGATATTTGCAATTAGGTCATTGTCTGAGTATTCCTCATCCACATCAATAACAGGTGGTTCAACATTCTTCTCTGAAGGGTTCTGAATATCATCCAGGTTTTCAGATGGTTTTTGAATGTTGTCATTTGGTGTCTCAACATTCTCAGAGACATCTGGATTTGCTTCAACATTTGGGCTTGCTGATTCTTGATTTAATGGAACAGAAATCCCCGGTACAGAGTGGTTCTCACTCAGGATTCTTGTAACAAGCCTAGCTATTGCTTGATGTACATAAGCTGATCCTTCCCTATTAGGTACAGAAGATGAAGGTTGAGAGGGATTACCGGATGACGTAGCCTGAGACCTTCCTGCATGCCTTGTTCTCAGCTTTTTGACCTTGGAAGGGTTAGTTGCTATTTCTCTAAGAGGAGTAATCTCCAGGACTTCAGAATCCATGCAAGAGGTGATTGCTCGAGAATCTTGATCAGATGATGAAGATGAAACGGTTGTCTTGGATGAGGATGATGTTTGAGACATTTTGATTGACTTGAAAAACCAGTAGCAACTAGGGAGAAAACTTTGATTGAGAGAAAAGGAGTTGTTGCAAAGTCGAGAGTGGAAGGAGGCAAATGTGTGTCTATTCAACTTCTTAATAATTTTGAAATAATTGGGGAAATATATGATTAACCCACTTAAAATAGACTTAACAAAAATAACTCCTTCAACCCTTGTTTTGAGAAAAATTAATTGCTATAATTTCTCATGTTGGCAAATACCCAACTTTCCCCTCAAGTTTTCAAATTTATTTGCATCAAGAGCCTTGGTAAAAATGTCAGCCAGTTGTAGCTTAATAGCAACATGTTCCAGTTTAATTGTCTTCTCCTCTACAAGGTCTCTGATAAAGTAATTTTGAAGGTCAATGTGCTTGGTCCTGATATGCTGAATAGGGTTCTTGGAAATATTGATTGTACTCAGATTGTCACAGTACAATGTCACAACATCTTGTGAGACATTATACTCAGTGAGCATCTGTTTTGTCCAGATAATTTGAGAACAACTACTACCAGCTGCAACTATTTCAGCACAAAGTTGAAAAGGAATTCTTTTGGCATGAATCATAGCTCTGGCAGATTCCTGTATGATCCTATTTTTCCTTTTGTCAACTCTATTTTGTTGAGGAGTTATAGGAGAAGAGAATTCATGACTAATTCCTTCTGAGAAATAGAACTTATTAAACTTGCTGTTACCAAATTCCTTGTCATGATCACTTCTGATTCTGACATTACACCCTTCTTTTTGAGTTCTTTTGCACAGTTCTTTAAAAACTTCAAAGTTATCCACCACAACATATGCATATCTCTTTCCACTAAGACTTTCCACCTGCATTGGTCCCATATGAAGAAGTTTCAGAACCTTAGAGGTGGTCAGATGTCTTGACTTTGGATGTGACATCCTAGTGTGCTTACCAACCTGACATTCACCACAAACTCTCCCTTTATCAATTTGCAGTCTTGGAATCCCTCTGACTGCTTCCATTGAGATAATCCTTTTCATTCCTCTTAGATGAAGATGGCCAAGTTTTTGGAGCCACAGTTTCACCTCTTTTTCTTCTTTGGCAATAGAACACACAGTGGAGTTATTAGTGTTCTCAGGCTCCCAGAAGTAACAGTTGTCTTTACATCTGACTCCTTTCATTACAACTTCTTATTTTTCATTAATTACAAGACATTCAGATTTTGAGAAGTTGACCTTGAATCCTAGATCACATAATTGACTGATACTAATGAGATTAGCAGTCAGGCCTTTTACCAATAGTACTTCATTCAGATTTGGAACTCCAGTGCAGTCCAAATTACCAACTCCTTTGATTTCACCTTTAGCACCATCTCCAAAGGTCACATAACTAGTGGTGTGAGGTTTAACATGATTGAGAATGTTCTTGATTCCAGTCATGTGCTTAGAACACCCACTGTCGAAGTACCAGTCTTCCTTTGCAGAGACTCTCAGGGAAGTGTGGGCTATCAGGGCAGTAGCCTTTTTCTTCCATTGAGGAGTATGTGGTACCCTGTTAGCCTTAGGTTTGACACCTGGGTTCTGATTAGGGTATCCATACAATCTGAAGCAGAAGGGCTTTATGTGACCAAACCTCCCACAATGATGACATCTCCATCTTTGGTACTTTTTCTTCATATTTCTCTGTTCCCGATGTTGAGTGTTATGTTGTGACATCTGCTTTGACATTTGTTTATCAGACCTGATCTTCTTGTCTGCACCAGATTTCTTTGCTCCCACAAATCCTAGTCCAGACTTGTTTCCCACATTTTGTCCAACCTGAAGGATTTCTTCCAATTTGTCAGTTCCATTTGTCAGCATCTTGACAGATTTGGTCATCTGGTTCAATTTTGAGTTCAACATTTGAACTTCCACTTCTAGATGACTTATAGTTTCAAGGTCTGCCCTTTTTTCAGCCTCCAACTTTATGATGAGTTTTGTTTGTCTCTCATTTTGCACACAGACTTCAGCACTTCTGATACACAATTTCTTGTAAGTATCAGCCAGTTCTTCAAATGTCACTTCCTCATCACTAGTGTCACTTTCAGAGGAACAAACACCAGTTAGTGCAGTAACTAGTTTAGCAGATTCTTCTTCAGAATTACTTTCTGAATCACAGTCAGACCAAGTAACAGTCATACCTTTCTTTTGTTTCTTAAGAAAGGTAGGACATTCAGCTCGAATATGCCCATATCCTTCACAACCATGGCATTGAATTCCTCTGCCTTGATTTCCCTTCTCTTCAGACCTTGGTCTTCTGCTGGAGTCATAAGATATGTTAATGTCAGAGGGAATGTTATCAACATTTGACCTTGACTTTGGATCCATTCTCTTGATGAGTTTGTTGAATTCTCTTCCAAGCATGGTTATAGCTTCTGAAATATTTTCTTCTTCATCCTCCTTGTTTTCATCTTCAGTGTTGGATACAAGTGCTACACTCTTGTTTTTCTTGTCAACATTGTCACTGATCCCCATCTCAAAAGTCTGAAGAGACCCAATGAGTTCATCCACCTTTAAGTTGCTGATGTCCTGGGCTTCCTCTATAGCAGTTACCTTAATTGCAAATCTTTTAGGCAGGGATCTGAGAATCTTCCTCACCAGTTTTTCTTCAGACATCTTTTCACCCAATGCTCCTGAGGTGTTGGCAATCTCCAAGATGTTCATGTGAAACTCATGAATGGTTTCATCTTCCTTCATCCTTAGGTTCTCAAACTTTGTAGTCAGCATCTGAAGCCTTGACATTTTTACTTTGGATGTGCCTTCATGGGTAGTTTTGAGAGTGTCCCACACTTCCTTGGCCAGTTCACATTGATGTACTAGTCTGAAAATGTTTCTATCAATTCCATTGAACAAGGCATTTAAAGCTTTGGAATTTCCCAGGGCTAACTCATCTTCTTCTTTGCTCCATTCTTTCTCAGGCTTCAAACTGATTGTCCCATCTTTCTCAGTTATGGTGGGATGGTTCCATCCTTTGTCAGCAGCTCTCCAAGCCTTTTTGTCCAGAGATTTTAAGAAGGCAATCATACGAGGTTTCCAGTAGTCATAATTTGTTCCATCCAGAATGGGTGGTCTATTTCCAAAAACTCCTTCTTTGTCCATAGTACCAGAAAGTGATATCCCTAGATCTCACCCAGTTATACAGGCAGGGTGCCTGCTCTGATGCCAATTGAAATTCTGGCAGCAGATACTCAATGTCATAGTGAATGTTATGACACCGTATCTGACTTTCTATAAGACAGTAAATAAAAACACTAAAGAACACAGTCAATTATTTACCCAGTTCAGTGTGAAACAACACCTACTCTGGGGGCTACCAAGCCAGGGAGGAAATCCACTATAAGAGATATTAATTCAAGAATAAACCAACCAGTTTATCTCCTTCACTTAAGACCTACCCAATGCAACTTCAATCTAAGTTCTACTTAAAATTGAGTTCCTACTCACTCCCCCTCAATCACAGCAGTGATACTTAAAACAATTGACTAATGAAATAATGAAGACACTCTTCAGAACATACACTTGATTATGCTTCACAGCTTTTTAATCAAGTAACACAAACACTCTTGCTTCACAGCTTTGAGTGATACATAAACCTAACTTGACTTTGCTTCAAAGCTTTAGTCGACACAAACACTCTTGCTTCAAAGCTTTGAGTGATACAAAAACCCTTACAATCAAAACCTATTCCAAGTCACTTATCACAATGATACTTGCTTGGATTACAACAGTTAAAACTATATAGCTCCTAATTGATCTTCAGTCAAAAAAAGAGATACTTCCCAAACAGCAATCCTGTTGAATATATAGCAGTTGTTTCTTCAGTTAGGGTTTCCACAAAAAGCTAGCGTTAATTAGGTTTAACCTTAAGACTTGGTTACAAGACTTTATCAACCAGATTAGGGTTGAGCTAGGTTAACCCAAAGTCCATGCAAGATTCTGTTCTGGAAGGAATGACTCAACTTCCTGAAAAAACTCAGAATTAACCAAACTGCATATCTGTTAGATCAGTACAGGATGTCTTAACATTTGTTATGACATCAGAATTCCTGTTTACTAATTTTGGTAGAAGGAAATAAATGTGATCTTTTGCAAAATGCTCAGATACACACTCATATACAGTAGCTATTGTATGCCATAATTTTTCTGCATAAAGTACCTAATAAACCAGAATGTTATGACATCAGTCATGACATTCACACACCTGGTTTTACCAAAAATACATGCCAATAACTAAACACTTACATCTATGTTGATCAGTGTTTCATTTGAATACTTTATCTTGATGTAAATTGCTTTTACAAAAAGTGTCTTTTTGTTGACTTTTGAAATGACCTGTAATGTTTTGGCTCATATCTCTCAAATGAAGCGTTTTTGGACTTGATCTTAGAGAGACAAAGTTGTAGAGAATTTAATTTCCTTTAAAATTAGCTTTGGTTGAGAAAAATATGATGAAGTATGTGAACGTTATGCTTGGTCAAAGTTCATTTGCCTTCTCCTTAAGAAAACCCTAATTTAGTAACTTTTGACTTTTGATGAATCTTGAGTTTTCTTGATGAATCATGACCAACCCTTGATAAAATGATGAATATGACTTCAAAATGTTGATGTTGATCAACAATCTTGAGTTTGACTGTATGTTGACCATAATTGACTTTTTACCTAATATAGTTGATTTTCAATCATCTGATCAATTGAATGAGCAAACTTGTGATGTAAGGCTTGATATTTGGCATGAGAATTCTTTGAGACATATGAGAAGCCATGGAATACACTTGAGGCATTATTAGTCCAATTTTACTTGAGAAACACAAAACCCTAGTTGTAGGTCAACTGTTTAGGAAGAGGGTTTGTCTGACCAATCCTTGGGTAATCTTGAGAAATTTGTCTTGAAAATGGGAGGGAAAATTTTGAGGTACAACAGCTTCCCCTGTTCAATCTTCTTAAACCTGAAGAATTAGATTGGCAGGCTCTCCGTTCATGATCTGAAGGTGGAAGAAGATTGAACACTTAAGTGCCCAGAAATTTGCACTCACATGTGCACGAAGTAACACTGTTAGTTGATTGTATTGCTTGAATGGGATTAAAGATGGCATTCAGAGAGGTGATATAGTGTCGTAGGATATGGGCTTATAGATGTCATCCAAAGTGACTGTTGATAGGAGTATCAAAATGATTCTAGATTTGACTGTATCTGAGAAGTATACTAGAATGAGTCTGTGTCTGACTATATCTAGAAGATGTGTTAGGGGAGTGTAAGAATGAACCTTATGTCTTGATTGTATCTGAATGGTGTTCTAGAATTATTCTATGTTTTGACTATATCTATAAGAGGATTAGAATGAGTCTTCGCCCGACTGTATCTGAGATCCATATTAGAATAAGTCTACGCTTGATTATGTCTATGTCTAGATCATATTTGAATTGTATCTGGATTAAGTATAAAAATGAATCTACATCTTGATCGTATCTGAACTCTATCTGGAAAATATATTTGAATGAGTATCATAATGGATCTATGTCTTGATCGTATCTTCACTGTATCTAGACGATGTGTTGGAATGAGTATACTTCTGACTACAACCAAAAGAGCATAAAAATGAATCGTTGACTGATTGTATATGAAGAATGAGAAATTGTTGACAATATTTATTTGTTTGCAAACTAACTTGAAAGAAACAAAGTTAGTTTTATGCAATGTCATGATGTATTTCATGCATTGCGTAATGATGCGCTCAAAATAAATGAGAGTGTTATATGTGTTTCATATGCATATGATATGACATTTTGTAAATGGATGTAAGATGTTGCTGACGACAGCGGTAGCTCCGTATAACATCTTTGGCTGGGAAAATAAATCCCTGACTGTTGCTGGGGAATGAAGAATATGAATCTTCAATCTTGTCTAGAATGTCTTCGCTGGGAATTCCCGCTTTCTGTTTGAGGACACTCCGCTGGGGACGTTTCGACTTTTGCTTGGGGATAGAAGAATTTCGGTAAAATTGGTCATTCATCATTCTCTTAAAGGATTTGATTCTTATATATCCTAACTGGGGGAAAAGGGATGGATAGTCCTTTGACGTGTTGGATGACCAGGTTTCTGATATGGATTTCAACTCTTCTGGGGAGGACAAAGTTGAGTGACATCTGGCCGGGGAAGAGAATCGTGTCGGGGAATTTCAATATCGAAGAAATAAACTCCGTTGGGGAAATAAACCCTGCTTGAGAATAGAATTCATGTAAAATGCGTTGAGGAGATAATCTATTATGGGGGATGAGCTTATGAAAATAGCTCTTTAGAGATAGTTCCGTGAAGATTAATCTATAGAGATTTATGGATGACTCGAACATTATCCCAACTCCTAGAGACTTTAGTAAATGTTAATCCTGTTTTTATGCATATATTTTGTTAACAGTAATCATGTTCAAAATGCATATGTTCATTCAATGTAATCATTGGACGTCTTTACAAACAAACAAAGAAAGTAAAACAACTTGAATTTTGAAATTGACTTGTATTGATTTAGAAAGTTTGTCGATAAGTAGGCAGTTTTATACAAAGAGACAAAAATCCTAGTAGGAGAACATCTTCGTAAAACGAAAAAGGGGTACAAAGAAAAATCGATATGTGGAAACAATCCTATCGAGTTTCAACTCTCATATTGCCCATATGTCTTCAAGCATCTCATCCCCCGTTGTCGGAAGAAGTTGATTGAATTGATCTATACCATTTGAGCCTGATGTTGATAGCAAAGTTTTTCGTAAGTAGATGATCCAACGAGGTATAGTCATACACTTTAATCCCTAACTTTTTCATAGACCGTCCTTTCGTGTTTTCAGTCCACCGGGATACCCTTTTTTTACCAAGCCTTTTTTTTAGGTTTTCGACTTGTCGGTTGTACACTTTTTTATATATATCCCTAATTTTTGTTTGAACCCTTTTGGTTTGTTAGGATTCCCTTAATTTTGTCTAGGCATGTTAACCTATCGGGTCTCTTTTATGCGTAGTATTTTTTTACTGTGTCCGCGTTCATAGGGTGCAGAAAATCTTCACCATCCATGGTGGTAAGTATCATAGCACCGCCAGAAATTATCTTCTTGATCACATATGGCCCCTCGTATGTGAAGGTCCATTTGCCCTAGGATCACCTTGTGGTAGGATGATGCGCTTTGTTACAAAATCACCAGTGCGGTACACCTGATGTTTGACTTTCTTATTAAAGGCCTTGATCATGTGTTTCTAGTACATCTGACCTTGACAAACAACCGCAAGCCTTTTCTCGTTAATCAAATTTATCTGTTCCAACCTAATATGAGTCCATTCGTCTTCATCTAAACATGTGTCTTTCATAATCCTTAGGGAAGGAATCTGGAACTCAACAGGTAAGACAGCCTCCACACCGTTGACTAAAGAGAACGAAGTTGCTCCAATTAATGTACATACTGAAGTGCGATAACCATGAAGAGCAAATGGTAGCATCTTTGGTCGGTACAGAGAAGAATTGTGATGCTTAATCCTGAATTGCATGCTGATTTCCGTGATCATAGTATTGTTGAGATTGGTACCATCGTCTGTGATGATCTTTTAAGGTATGCCATATCAGAAGATGAGGTTGTATTTAATGAACCTAGCTACAACATTCTTGGAAACAAAAGCAAACGAGGTTGCTCAACCCATTTCATGAAGTAATCAATAGCAACAAGGATGAAATGATGTCCATTGGAAGTGGTAGGCTTAATATATCCAATCATATCAATGCCCCACATTGCAAATGTCCAAGGATCAATCAAGACATTCAAAGTAACCAGAGGCACGTGTACTTTGTCAGCATAAATCTGGAATTTGTGGCAAGTTCTGGAATGATGATGGAAATCAGTTTCCATGGTCAACCAATAATAACCCGCTCTCAAAATTTTCTTAGCCATCATATGCCTACTGGAATGTGTACCAAAGACTCCTCCATGCATATCTTCCATAATATTCTCAGCTTCCTTCTTGTCCACACAACGAAGTAGAGTCAAATCGTGATTGCGCTTGTACAAAATTTTGTTACTCAGAAAGAACTTGGAAGATAACCTCCATAGGAATTTCTTATCATTAATAGATGCTCCTTCAGGATACTCTTGAGTCTAAAGGCATCGTTTTACTTCGTGGTACCAAGGTTTTTCCTCTACTCCATCAGTATCAACTTCGTAGCAATGCTCCGGTTCATCTAGTCTCTCAATAGTAATTGGAGGAGCTTCATTGTCCCATCTAACTTTGAGCATAGATGACATGGAAGCTAATGTGTCTGTCAATTGATTCTCTTCTCGTGGAATATGTTCAAAAGTGATTTCCTCGAAGTACGGAATTAATGTCAACACATGCTCTCGATAAGGAATGAGATTTGGATGCTTTATGTCCCATTATCCATTAATCTGACTGATCACTAGGGATGAGTCCCCATACACATCCAAGAACTTGATTCTCATATCAATGGCAGCTTTGATGCCCATGACGCATGCTTTATACTTGGCCATATTGTTGGTACAATTAAAGCAAAGTCTCGCGGTAAACAACATATGGAAACCTTTAGGAGAGACAATCACAACACCAATTCCATTACCAAGGGCGTTAGAAGCTCCATCAAAACCATAGTCCATCGGGATCCCAGTTCAGGTCCTTCATACATTCCAGGTTCTTCATACTCAGTAACTAGCATGATATTCTCATTTGGGAACTCAAAATTCATAGACTGATAGTCATCTACAACTTGATGAGCCAAATGATCTTCCAATACACTTCCTTTGATTTCTTTCTCGAATACATATTTTATTGGATACATCTTAGAGATAAACAAAGTAGTATGAGTCAACATGTATTGTCTCAGTCAACGATCAACCTATCCAAAGCGCAACAAGTTTTCTGGAGCAGTGAGTATCTTGTTTCACATTCGGTAAACTTTTTGCTAAGGTAGTATAATACATGCTCTTTTCTACCAGACTCATTATGTTTCCCCAAGACACACCCCCATTGAGTTCTCTAACACTGTAAGGTACATGATCAGAGGTCTTCCTTCAACCGATTGCATCAGAATTGGAAGTTCTTGGAGGTACTCCTTGATTTTGTCGAAGTCTATCTGACAGTCGTGGTTCCACTTCACTACTTGATCTTTCTTCATCAACTTGAAGATTTACTCACAAGTAGCAGTCAAAAGGGAAATAAATATGGCAATGTAGTTTAATCGTCCCAAGAAACCTCTGACTTCCTTCGCAGTACGTGGAGCTAACATTTCTTGAATAACTTTAATCTTCGTGGGATCAACTTCAATACCTTTATCACTAACGACAAACCTAGGAGTTTACTGGATCTTACCCCAAAGGTGCACTTGTTTGGATTCATCCTCAACTTGTATTTCTTCAACCTCTCAAACATCTTGTGCAGGTGGTCGAGATGTTCTTCTTCAGTCCGAGACTTGGCTATCATGTCATCAACATAAACCTCTATCTCATGATGGATCATATCATGTAACAAAGCTACCGTAGCATGCAAATATGTTGCACCGGTGTCCTTCAAACCAAAAGGCATAACTTTGTAACAGAAAGTTCCGCACTGTGTGACAAAGGTAGTCGTCTCCATGCCTTCTGGTGCCATCTTGATTTGATTATAACCAAAGAAGCCATCTGTTGTACCCCAAAATTTGCCCTCGCGCTTTTCCACAAGAAATCTCAGCTTCAAACATTTCCTGACTTTTCAAACTGGCTCAAGAATCGGACAAACGGACTTTTCTCGATAGTCAAGCAAAATTAGGGTTTTTTACTGATTTTCAGAGCTTTGAATTGTTTCATACAGTGGGCTTAGGGTTTGGTTGATTTTTGGTTCAATTTTGATCAAGCGAGCGTGATTTGGCATTTAATCGGGAATTAGGGTTTTATGGGCATATTCTCAGAAGAATTTAAATTCCACAGCACTTTGCGGTTTATTTCAAGATTCGGATTAAAATTCGCGTTATCTTGGTTTAATCAGTAAAAGAGACAGTGGTTCGAATTCAGTTTGTTTGGGCCAGTCAGATACAGGATGCAGTATTGGATTCACAGTGCTTATGCGTTTGATCAGTCCATTTGAGTTAATTGCTGCTTTGCTTTGGATGTTGAATAAGACGGGTTTAATTGATCAAGGTTGTTTTATTTTAGTTATTTATTATTCTGAAATTGAATGATTGAATTTGTTTTTCAATTGTTTTAATTCTAAGAATTTTAAATAAATAAATAAGCAATAAAGAAAGTTAGAATTAATTGGATAATTTGGATTTTTATTGATATTTGGATTATTTGTGCAAATTGTTGTTTATAAGTTAAATTACAGACAATAATTTACATTTAATTTAAATATTACATAGAATGAAAAAAACTATCCTATTTTCTAAATATTCTTCGTTCTTCACTCCGCTCCGGTATTCCATTTTTCATCTGCAAAAAGAAACAAGAAAAGTCAGAAAGCAGTTAATTAAAAGACAGATAAAATATTGCTCATCATTAGGGGCCACTGACTGGGATCAGTTGACCCTCTCTGCAAATCACGGGATTTCTCCCGGTTCACAGAGAGGGAAGACTTTTATTCATGAAATGCAAATGTCAAATGCATAGTTTCTAAAAAATTTCAAGCTGCATAGAATCTCAATTTCCAATTCAAACCATATAGTTCAAATCCAATTCCCACTTAAATGCCAAAGATATCAAAGAAAATCAAAGTAGCACAAGTTGCTATCAAAACTATCAAAGCAGTCAAAAGAGATAAAAAAGATGCAGAAAATGTGTTATGCAAGCTAAGTCTAAAGTCATCATTTCCCTAGTCAAACCCCTTCAGAGCAAGTACAGTATAAACATATAAAATTCAAAACTGTACTAGGAGAGAAGAAAAAGAGATAAAGCAGTAGGCAGGGATTAGGCACAGTTCAGTAACATAGGCAGCAGGAAGACAGAAAAAGATATACAAAATCCAAAACTCAGTAGCAGGCAGTTCAGAAGAGAGGTTAAGGATAAGAAGCAAAAAGGTGATAACCAAAGTAAAAAAGTCCACTACTGTCCAAACTTCACAACTCTGCATAATATACAGAGGGCCAAGCATATACAAAACGGTTCAAGATAGCAAGAGAGATATATACAACTCAGTAGCTGCACAAAACTCGAGCTAACCAATATCAAAAACCTAAACCTGTCCAAAAAACTTCACAACTATGCAATAGACACAAACCATGACCAAGGCAGTTCAGTAAGGTTAGAAAGGAAGAGAAAAGATACAAAACTCAAACTCAAGCCAAAGCCTACGGTCCAGAATCACAAAACACATAACACATCTCAAACCCAAGCCATAAGTCATAAAAAAGCCAACTCAGTAGCTGCATCATCAAAACCTAGCCAAAGAAAACTGTGTTGAACCCTGCATCAGACAAACAAAACTCAGAATACCCTGTCATACAAACTCAGAACATCTTGCCTCAACCTTCGAAAACACACAAGAACCTGATAAACCATACCAACATCCTGTCATATCCAAACCAACCAGTACCAAAACTGTCAAGCATAATCAAACACATAAGCCCTCAGTACAAGCATCATTGGGCATTAAATATCAAACAAGCATCATATTCCAACCCACACTCAAGGCAATAACTGTCCAAAATCAGTCAAGACAATAAAGGCAAGCAGACGTACAAGAGGGCGAATTCAAGATAACACAGGACAATCATTCAAGGCATCAGGGGCTTCATCATAAACATCTCAGTAAGGCACACAAGCAAGCATATAGCCTCTCAAGAAGAAGAAAGAAAGAAGCAACTCAGGGACGAAGAAGAAAGCAATATCAACATAGGCAGCATCTCAGGCAACATACAAATCCAAAGGGCAACACATAGTGGAAGAAGAAGATAAAAAAAGTGAGTTTTTAAGAAGGGTTTTCAGGCAAATCTAGCATCATCATCAAAGCCCTAACATATCAAAGAACGAAAGTACCAGGAAAGCGTCAAAAGCGAAGCAAGCTCAAAGTCCATCACCGCCGTTCCGGCCTCCTGAAGCATCACCCCTTCTTCTCTCCTCCATCTCCAAAATCAGGTAACGAGCCTTCTATCCCTTCTCCTTCACCTCATAAAAAACGAAAAAATAAAGAGCTCAGAACAAATTCAACGCGAATCCAGAAAAGAAGAAGAAACATGACATCTAAGAACCAACCTTGTTTCAAGAAGATGTAGAGACCGTGCTAGGGAGGGAAGAGAGGTTCGAGAGTGATGTTGGTGGCCGGAGGGATGGATGGCTCAGGAAATTGAACGGAGAAGACGAACTCAGTGAACACGGCGCCGCTGATTAGCCCTAACCCTCGTTCTGGATAACAAATGCCTAACCCTAATTTCGCTTTGGTTTGGCATGGGCTTGACCCGTTTCTGTCTTCCCCAAAGCCCAACAAGAAAAATCATCTCATCTTCTAACAAAAATTCTCATAAAACACTAACTCTTTCTTTTCTTTATTTTTACTTCTTTTTTTCTTAACACTAAATCTTTTTTTATTTTATTTGTATAAACAATATTTACTTCATTTACTAACTTTATTTTATAAACAATGTTTTCTTATTCTTTGTAAAATACTAATTTAATTAAAATGCATTTTCTATTACATAAGTTAAAATATCCTCTTTTAAGTATATTTGTACATAAAAATAATAAACTTTTTCATAATTAAATTAAAAATACGTTTTTAAATACATTTTGTACATTTTTATACATAATTAAAATTGAAACTTTTTTAATTAACATTCTTTTTCATACATGACAATTCAATACATTTTTTTTCTAATATCAAATTCCCAAGCATTTTGACTAAAATACTTTTTTAATTAAAACTTAATATTTTAATCAAAACACTTCATTTTTTTTCTTTTGTACATAATTAACATGTAAACCAAAAATACAAGATTAAAACATATATCTAGGTCAAAACCCTAATACGCTTCAATTCCATTTCGCACTTGTACATAATTACACAATTCATATACATATACATCTCACATTTGCACTTACACAATATTTTGCCCTACACACATTTTATCTTATATTTATACATTCGATATTTATATTTTGATTGCGACATTCGATTTGGTTGTAAATACTATAAGTCTCATCCCCTTGTACATTTATATCCCCACTCCCTGACACCATTTTGTAATAGCGTAGATTTACATTCCGCAATTTACAGTTTTCCAATTATACCATGATTAGACCTAGGGTTTGTATGTACATAAAATCAAACGTTAGATAACCTAATATAAAGCAAATGCATGTAATCAATACACAATCACACTTGCACCCTCTAAGGTAATCCCACATGATGCCTTCCAAAATGGGCCATGCTTGCACGTCGAGTATCTTTGGCAAAATAAAATCAAATGATCATGAGTCCCTCGATGACGCTTTCGGATGTTGCCTAAATGGAATGATCAAGTCCCTTCAAGCAAATTGCCAAAGACACTTGGCACCATTGCATTCATGGTCCATACGATGACCCGCGCCTGTCCCGAATAAACTTCCTAAATACAAGATTGCCTACCAATTTCAATGGTAGAACAAAATTGTCAAAGGGGTTAAAACACGACGAAAATCTTTGAGAAAGCTTTAGGGTAGATAAACTCTTAAGTACTTGTCAATTTGCAAAGAAAACACTTGCCTAATTTCAAAACCCACTTCACAAACACTTTCAAAAAAAAATCAAACTTTTCAAACCCTTGAAACATCTTTTTAAAAGATAAAACACCTCTTGTAAAACATTCGAGTAAAGAATTGTTACAAGGTTAGCCTAGCACAAGGCATCTTTTCAAAGCATTTTCAAAACAACACACAAAGCACCATTTCATACAATTGAAAACCAAGGCAAGATTGATCTAAGCAAGTACCTAAGAGCCCATGGATAACCATGGATGAAAAGGGTGCTAATACCTTCCCTTTTCATAATCTACCCCCCGAACCCACGAAATATCTCAAAAGGTTTTTGCTGTGCTTTTTAACCTTTCCTTTAGGATAAAATAAAAAGTCGGTGGCGACTCTTGCTAACCGCACAAGTGCGAATACGAACGCAAAACCCATAGTCAGTTCTCCCACCGTATCACAGAACTGGCGACTCTGCTGGGGAATACTGAAAAGTGGGGTTACCTTAGGGTTTAGATCACCTTTACTTTCAATTGATTGCTTTGTGTGCTTTACATTTGAGGGCTTTGTATCGGAGCTTTATAGATCCTAACCCGGATCTGGGGAAACCCTTTTAGGTAGCAACAAGGCTGTGAGGGAACTGTGCGGGGTATACCGACATGGTTGAAGCAGTCTGCTACGTTGATGTGGCACTTTGGTGTGTACCGGTAACCCTTGAGTCAATCAAGGAGAGTACGGGGCCTCCATGTGGTGTCATAAAGCATCAACAGACCTTAGGAACCTTAATTGAACCACCTTGGCCTCTTTAGGGTAGTGAGATGACTACTTTGGTGTACTCCGAAGTCGGTTGATACTCGATACTACACTCAATTGAGGGTTGTTTTCTTGGGATATTTTGATCGCCAGTCAGTGGCTAAATCGAAATGATGAACAATGAAAGCAATCCAGTGATATTGGGACCTTTAGGACCCGGTTACTTTTGATAGGACAGGTTTTAACCAACAAACTGAAAGAGGGTAGTACCTGAACCTCATGCAAGCCTAAACCTAAGGCCTTGCGTGCTTTGTGTGAATATTGTTTGCCTGTATATACACTTACTTGCTTGTGCATACATGTACATAACATCATAACATCATACCATAGCATTTTAGCATTTTCAATAACCATTTCAAGGATCTCGAGGGTTCTTTTGATGCAGGGTTACGTTGAACCAGACATCTATCAAGGGGCAAGAGGTCTCTCCTCTAACCAATCCAGTCAAAGTTCAAGTGCAACAACTTGAATCAGTGGCTATGACCCACTCGACATGGTGAGCTTGATTCTAGTGGAAAGACATCCACCGACACAAAGTTCTCCAGTCAAAGATCAAGTGCAACAACTTGAATCAGTGGCTATGACCCACTCGACATGGTGAGCTTGATTCTAGTGAAAGAACGTCCACCAGTGCAAAGTTCCCCAATCAAAGATTGAAGTTCAACCTCTAACATTCTCTTGTGTATACCCCAAGAGGTCCTTGAAAACATTGCATATATATCACGCATATCATTGCATAACAGGTTTCTCCCCTACAGGTCTCCTTATTCTTCATACTGTTTATTTCAGTAAGATGGATATGGAGCAAACGGTGAAAGAGCTCCAAGCTCAAAATGCTCAATTCCAACAAATGCTGCTGGCTGTGGGTAAGGGGCAAGAGGATCTGACAGCTCTCCTTCTCAAAGACAAGAAGAAGAAATCCAAGAAGGCAGCCCGCATCCTGAACTTGAGGAGAAGGCCTAAGACCCAAGACCTTGCAACTCCATCCAACACAGTGGCTAGTCTTGAAGAAGACCATAATGAGGAGATGGTTGAAGAGGAAGCTGATTATTCCGAAGAACAATATCCTCTCACTGATGACAAGTACAAAGAGTTGGAGGATCGCCTCAATGCTATGGAGATCCAACAAATACCTGGCTTGGATTTAGGAGATATGGGGTTGGTTCCTGGATTGGTCATCCCTCCAAAATTCAAAGTTCCTACCGTTGCTCTATACGACGGAGTTTCTTGCCCTAAGATGCATCTAAGGTCTTATGTCCGCAAGATTCAACCATACACAGCTGATAAGAGGCTTTGGATCCATTTCTTCCAAGAAAGTCTAGTAGGGGCTCATCTCGAGTGGTTCTATCAGTTGGAGAGTTCTCACATCCACACCTGGGAAGATCTAGCCGGGGCTTTTTACGAACAGTATCGGTACAATGCTGATCTCGCACCAACTCGTGTGCAGTTGCAGAACATGACCATGGGTTCTGACGAGAGCTTCAAAGGGTATGCTCAAAAATGGAGAGATCTGGCTGGTAGAGTGCAACCCCCTCTAACTGACAGAGAGCTGATTGACATTTTCATGGGAACTTTGACAGGGCCTTTCTTCAAGCACTTAATTGGAAGCTCCTCAGCCGGGTTCACCGAGCTAATACTGACCGGCGAAAGGGTCGAAGCTGGCGTCAAAAGTGGAAAGATCCCGGGAGCTACAACCTCTGATACTCAGATAACTCCCTACAACGGAAAGAAAGAGTCTAATGCTGGGAACAGTCAAAGGAGTCGTCATGATGCAGGGGCAGTCCTGGTCTCTGGTTCTACATCACGCCGACAACAACCAAGGGGTAGTCAACAACGACCAGACGAGCCTAAGAGACAGTTCACCAACATCAACATGCCATGGTCTCAAGCACTGCAACACTTGTTGAAGATGAATCTGATTGCATTGATAGGGCCTCATCCCAACCCCAAGACCTCATCTCCTAACTACAATCCTAATGCAACTTGTGCTTATCATTCTGACAGTCCCGGGCATGACACTGACGATTGTTGGGCTTTGAAGTATAAGATTCAGAATTTGATTGACGCCAAGGAGATCGAGTTTGGTCCTCCAGAGACTCCAGCATGATCATTGCTCCTGTGCCAGCTCATTGAGATTGCGTTTGTTTCATTAATAATTTTCAAAGTTGTAATTTCTTTTGCTGTCAAACAATTATCTGTTGATGTTAAACTCTGTTTTCATTAATGCATTGCATATGTTTGTCTTGAATTCATCCATTCGTTTCACTACTCTTATGCTTTTCTTTATGATATTTGACTCTTGATAAAAAGCTACAAGCCTTTAGAGGGAGGATGACGAAACAATACCGTGATCTTATACAGTATGCTCTTGAACAGACCTTGCTGATGATGTACAGGCATTTCTTTCAATTCCCAAACACTGGAGTTATAAGGAAGTTAATCCCTAGTCAACCCCTTCGAGCCAAAGAAGTAGGAGTTTCCTGTTCTAAACGATCAAAACCTTTGATATAAACCCGGGGCAGGGTAGTATCTCAGTTAATTCAAGAGAAGATGCGCATTGAAGTCACAAGCTCTCAGTTCGTAACACAACAAAAAAAAAGAAGCGTTCCTTCGGAATCGAAAGACAATGGTGGTTCCCTATCACACAGACAGTCAATCTCTCAAAAGAGAAAAGCCCACCAAGCCAAAACCTATAAAGGAGGCTTAAGAAAGCTGGGGCATCCCGCTGACAGTAATCCCGGAAAAACGGTAACAGTCAGGCAAAAGTTAGGAATAACAAGTCAAAATCAAAGTAGTGAGGTCATTACAAAATCCTCAACAACATGAAAAGTGTTGAAAAAGAAAAAAAGAGATGATGACTGTCTCCCAAAAATTCAAACTGGTGAACCACCGCCCAAAAGTCACTCAAAACAGAGTGCGACGCACAATTAACTGAGCTTAGGTTGAAGAACATCACGAAGAGCGGGTGGGTACAAATATACTTTGAGCCTTTAATCCTTTGTTTCTTAAACCGTGAACCAGACCACGTTACAACCCTTCAAAAGTCCTAATTGAAGCATGGGTTAGTTCGAAAGTATACTGTTACAAAAGGTATCCTGACTCCTGTAGGGCTTTGCTCTAAATCGTGTGTCAACTTGTCTTATGAAAAGTTTTCTGCTAAAAACGCATTTTTCAAAACTTCGAGACAAACATAAACTTTGCATTATTCGAATATCATTGTCTGCATTTAACCCTTTTTGTTTGACAGCGAAGAAATTCATACAGCGAATGTTCGGAGGAACGAAAACTCTCTCAGTAAGTCAAAATCACTTCAAGAGGATAACACCTCCATCAAATCTCCTATCAACAAGGGGCATGACATAACACAATTCAATTAACCTGGGGCAGTCCAGTCAAGGTCCAACAGATCTTTCAAAGTTCAGTTAACCTGGGGCAGTCCAGTCAAGATTTCAAGAAATCTCTCAATATGCAGGGTAATCTAATTCAAGATTCCTTCACCACCACTTGGGGCATTCGAATGTCAAAAGTGTTCAACAAACCAACTACAACATTTCCAGACTCGATTCCTGTATCCAGCCAGGGCACGTCTGAAGAGTTCGAAGATTCGATTCATGTATCCAGCCAGGGCATGTCTGAAGAATTTCAGGTCAACACCTGCAACAACCCAGGAAACATCTGTGAACGACCGATTGTAGACCAACACCTGTAATAAACCAGGATTTTATCTACATCACCAATTGGGGCATTCGAATGTCAAAAGTGTTCAAACCCGATGCAGTTTTACACAAGCTCATAATCAGGAAACCCTACACCGGTTCCACTTCAAGATTTCTGAAAACAGTTCACGGGTTCTCCAAGTAAACGGATGTTAACCTATCACTTGTTCAGATTCTTCTCAAGACTTCTGAAAACAGTTCATGGATTCTTCCCAAGTAACGGATGTTAATCTATCAGCTTGTTCAGATGCAACCTTTGAATTTAGTTTACGGACGCTTCCCAACAACGGATGCGACTCTATGGCTAATTCAGCTTCAAGATTTCTGAAAACAGTTCACGGGTTCTCCAAGTAAACGGATGTTAACCTATCACTTGTTCAGATTCTTCCCAAGACTTCTGAAAACAGTTCATGGATTCTTCCCAAGTAACGGATGTTAATCTATCAGCTTGTTCAGATGCACCTTTGAATTCAGAAGCCTCCCAACAACGGATGCTGCTCTATTACTGATTCAACTTCAAGATTTCTGAAAACAGTTCACGGGTTCTCCAAGTAAACGGATGTTAACCTATCACTTGTTCAGATTCTTCCCAAGACTTCTGAAAACAGTTCATGGATTCTTCCCAAGTAACGGATGTTAATCTATCAGCTTGTTCAGATGCACCTTTGAATTCAGAAGCCTCCCAACAACGGATGCTGCTCTATTACTGATTCAACTTCAAGATTTCTGAAAACAGTTCACGGGTTCTCCAAGTAAACGGATGTTAACCTATCACTTGTTCAGATTCTTCCCAAGACTTCTGAAAACAGTTCATGGATTCTTCCCAAGTAACGGATGTTAATCTATCAACTTGTTCAGATGCAACTTTTGGAGGACAGTTTACAGACGTCTCCCAACAACGGATGCTGCTCTATTGCTGATCCAACTTCAAGATTTCTGAAAATAGTTCACGGGTTCTCCAAGTGAACGGATGTTAACCTTTCGCTTGTTCAGAGTCTTCTCAAGCTAACAACCACGGAAGATCGCATTCGCCAGAATTCTCCCTATCCCCAGCGGAGTTCATCAAAATTCCCCAGCAGTAACTTATCTTTGCAAATCCCCAGCCAGGGAATCCTCCGGAATTCAATCCCCCTCAGAGTTTAAGCTTCAGCATCCCCAGCAGATCAAGAGCTTCAAGTGGACAATCCCCAGCGAAGTCAGACCTTTAAACCTTCTCCCCACAGAGTTTTGGGAGGACAAATCTTGAGTTCCCCAATGAAGTCTCCAGAGTTACTTCCCATCAAGCTGACGATTCTCAAATCTGACCTCCCCAGCATGAGTCTACTAGTTGGAACTCCCCAGTAGAGGTCATCAGGAATTCTCTTCCCCAGCAACAGCCAAGGATTTATTTTCCCCGGCAGCAGTCAAGATGCTTTTATCTTCAGCCATCTCGGATTCGTGTATCCTCGGCAAGATTAGCTCATCAGCCTACATGCGCATCCATTACATTCATATCATAAACATTAATGTCACATGCATTGCATCATGCATCATAACATTGCATACAACTAACCCTTTGCCTTTTCAGGTAAGATCAGTCGACAGACACAGATCAACTCCCAGGATTCATCCAAAAATAGTTCAGATGTGACCCGGGCACGGCGACATCCTGATACTCATTCCAGGTTCATTCAGACGCATCATCAAGAAACCCTACACCGGTTCCTCTTCAACTTCAAGATTTCTGAAAACAGTTCACGGGTTCTCCAAGTAAGCGGATGTTAACCTATCACTTGTTCAGATTCTTCTTCAAGACTTCTGAAAGCAGTTTACGGATTCTTCCCTACAACGGGTGTCAATCTACCAACTGATTCAGACTCTTCACAATTTTTGGAAATAGTTTACGGACATGTCCCAACAACGGATACTGCTCTGTTGCTTATTCAATCTCAGATAGCTTACAGATTCTCCAGAGATGGACGTCAATCTGTTGCTTGCCCGGACCCCAATTCAGAAATGTTCCAGAACATGGTTGCCTTTCTGGTACTTGTCCACTCACCATTGACCTACAGTTCAACATGTCCAGATGGCATCTATAAGCCCATCCTCCTACCAGCAGTCACCGAATGGCATATGTAAGCCCATTCTCAGATGGTATCTCTAAGCCCATCCCCGACAAAATTCTCTCGCACCAGGTGGCATCTTTAAGCCCATCACCAAATGGCATCTTTAAGCCCATTCACATCTACCATCAGACCGACGAGCGCAAATTTTCTGGGCACATTAGTGTCCAATCTCCTTTTACCTTCAAGTCGCGAAAGGCAAACTTGCCAATCTAACTCTTCAGGTCCAAGAAGATTGGACAGGGGCAACTGTTGTACCCCAAAATTTGCCCTCGCGCTTTTCCACAAGAAATCTCAGCTTCAAACATTTCCTGACTTTTCAAACTGGCTCAAGAATCGGACAAACGGACTTTTCTCGACAGTCAAGCAAAATTAGGGTTTTTTACTGATTTTCAGAGCTTTGAATTGTTTCATACAGTGGGCTTAGGGTTTGGTTGATTTTTGGTTCAATTTTGATCAAGCGAGCGTGATTTGGCATTTAATCGGGAATTAGGGTTTTATGGGCATATTCTCAGAAGAATTTAAATTCCACAGCACTTTGCGGTTTATTTCAAGATTCGGATTAAAATTCGCGTTATCTTGGTTTAATCAGTAAAAGAGACAGTGGTTCGAATTCAGTTTGTTTGGGCCAGTCAGATACAGGATGCAGTATTGGATTCACAGTGCTTATGCGTTTGATCAGTCCATTTGAGTTAATTGCTGCTTTGCTTTGGATGTTGAATAAGACGGGTTTAATTGATCAAGGTTGTTTTATTTTAGTTATTTATTATTCTGAAATTGAATGATTGAATTTGTTTTTCAATTGTTTTAATTCTAAGAATTTTAAATAAATAAATAAGCAATAAAGAAAGTTAGAATTAATTGGATAATTTGGATTTTTATTGATATTTGGATTATTTGTGCAAATTGTTGTTTATAAGTTAAATTACAGACAATAATTTACATTTAATTTAAATATTACATAGAATGAAAAAAACTATCCTATTTTCTAAATATTCTTCGTTCTTCACTCCGCTCCGGTATTCCATTTTTCATCTGCAAAAAGAAACAAGAAAAGTCAGAAAGCAGTTAATTAAAAGACAGATAAAATATTGCTCATCATTAGGGGCCACTGACTGGGATCAGTTGACCCTCTCTGCAAATCACGGGATTTCTCCCGGTTCACAGAGAGGGAAGACTTTTATTCATGAAATGCAAATGTCAAATGCATAGTTTCTAAAAAATTTCAAGCTGCATAGAATCTCAATTTCCAATTCAAACCATATAGTTCAAATCCAATTCCCACTTAAATGCCAAAGATATCAAAGAAAATCAAAGTAGCACAAGTTGCTATCAAAACTATCAAAGCAGTCAAAAGAGATAAAAAAGATGCAGAAAATGTGTTATGCAAGCTAAGTCTAAAGTCATCATTTCCCTAGTCAAACCCCTTCAGAGCAAGTACAGTATAAACATATAAAATTCAAAACTGTACTAGGAGAGAAGAAAAAGAGATAAAGCAGTAGGCAGGGATTAGGCACAGTTCAGTAACATAGGCAGCAGGAAGACAGAAAAAGATATACAAAATCCAAAACTCAGTAGCAGGCAGTTCAGAAGAGAGGTTAAGGATAAGAAGCAAAAAGGTGATAACCAAAGTAAAAAAGTCCACTACTGTCCAAACTTCACAACTCTGCATAATATACAGAGGGCCAAGCATATACAAAACGGTTCAAGATAGCAAGAGAGATATATACAACTCAGTAGCTGCACAAAACTCGAGCTAACCAATATCAAAAACCTAAACCTGTCCAAAAAACTTCACAACTCTGCAATAGACACAAACCATGACCAAGGCAGTTCAGTAAGGTTAGAAAGGAAGAGAAAAGATACAAAACTCAAACTCAAGCCAAAGCCTACGGTCCAGAATCACAAAACACATAACACATCTCAAACCCAAGCCATAAGTCATAAAAAAGCCAACTCAGTAGCTGCATCATCAAAACCTAGCCAAAGAAAACTGTGTTGAACCCTGCATCAGACAAACAAAACTCAGAATACCCTGTCATACAAACTCAGAACATCTTGCCTCAACCTTCGAAAACACACAAGAACCTGATAAACCATACCAACATCCTGTCATATCCAAACCAACCAGTACCAAAACTGTCAAGCATAATCAAACACATAAGCCCTCAGTACAAGCATCATTGGGCATTAAATATCAAACAAGCATCATATTCCAACCCACACTCAAGGCAATAACTGTCCAAAATCAGTCAAGACAATAAAGGCAAGCAGACGTACAAGAGGGCGAATTCAAGATAACACAGGACAATCATTCAAGGCATCAGGGGCTTCATCATAAACATCTCAGCAAGGCACACAAGCAAGCATATAGCCTCTCAAGAAGAAGAAAGAAAGAAGCAACTCAGGGACGAAGAAGAAAGCAATATCAACATAGGCAGCATCTCAGGCAACATACAAATCCAAAGGGCAACACATAGTGGAAGAAGAAGATAAAAAAAGTGAGTTTTTAAGAAGGGTTTTCAGGCAAATCTAGCATCATCATCAAAGCCCTAACATATCAAAGAACGAAAGTACCAGGAAAGCGTCAAAAGCGAAGCAAGCTCAAAGTCCATCACCGTCGTTCCGGCCTCCTGAAGCATCACCCCTTCTTCTCTCCTCCATCTCCAAAATCAGGTAACGAGCCTTCTATCCCTTCTCCTTCACCTCATAAAAAACGAAAAAATAAAGAGCTCAGAACAAATTCAACGCGAATCCAGAAAAGAAGAAGAAACATAACATCTAAGAACCAACCTTGTTTCAAGAAGATGTGGAGACCGTGCTAGGGAGGGAAGAGAGGTTCGAGAGTGATGTTGGTGGCCGGAGGGATGGATGGCTCAGGAAATTGAACGGAGAAGACGAACTCAGTGAACACGGCGCCGCTGATTAGCCCTAACCCTCGTTCTGGATAACAAATGCCTAACCCTAATTTCGCTTTGGTTTGGCATGGGCTTGACCCGTTTCTGTCTTCCCCAAAGCCCAACAAGAAAAATCATCTCATCTTCTAACAAAAATTCTCATAAAACACTAACTCTTTCTTTTCTTTATTTTTACTTCTTTTTTTCTTAACACTAAATCTTTTTTTATTTTATTTGTATAAACAATATTTACTTCATTTACTAACTTTATTTTATAAACAATGTTTTCTTATTCTTTGTAAAATACTAATTTAATTAAAATGCATTTTCTATTACATAAGTTAAAATATCCTCTTTTAAGTATATTTGTACATAAAAATAATAAACTTTTTCATAATTAAATTAAAAATACGTTTTTAAATACATTTTGTACATTTTTATACATAATTAAAATTGAAACTTTTTTAATTAACATTCTTTTTCATACATGACAATTCAATACATTTTTTTTCTAATATCAAATTCCCAAGCATTTTGACTAAAATACTTTTTTAATTAAAACTTAATATTTTAATCAAAACACTTCATTTTTTTTCTTTTGTACATAATTAACATGTAAACCAAAAATACAAGATTAAAACATATATCTAGGTCAAAACCCTAATACGCTTCAATTCCATTTCGCACTTGTACATAATTACACAATTCATATACATATACATCTCACATTTGCACTTACACAATATTTTGCCCTACACACATTTTATCTTATATTTATACATTCGATATTTATATTTTGATTGCGACATTCGATTTGGTTGTAAATACTATAAGTCTCATCCCCTTGTACATTTATATCCCCACTCCCTGACACCATTTTGTAATAGCGTAGATTTACATTCCGCAATTTACAGTTTTCCAATTATACCATGATTAGACCTAGGGTTTGTATGTACATAAAATCAAACGTTAGATAACCTAATATAAAGCAAATGCATGTAATCAATACACAATCACACTTGCACCCTCTAAGGTAATCCCACATGATGCCTTCCAAAATGGGCCATGCTTGCACGTCGAGTATCTTTGGCAAAATAAAATCAAATGATCATGAGTCCCTCGATGACGCTTTCGGATGTTGCCTAAATGGAATGATCAAGTCCCTTCAAGCAAATTTCCAAAGACACTTGGCACCATTGCATTCATGGTCCATACGATGACCCGCGCCTGTCCCGAATAAACTTCCTAAATACAAGATTGCCTACCAATTTCAATGGTAGAACAAAATTGTCAAAGGGGTTAAAACACGACGAAAATCTTTGAGAAAGCTTTAGGGTAGATAAACTCTTAAGTACTTGTCAATTTGCAAAGAAAACACTTGCCTAATTTCAAAACCCACTTCACAAACACTTTCAAAAAAAAATCAAACTTTTCAAACCCTTGAAACATCTTTTTAAAAGATAAAACACCTCTTGTAAAACATTCGAGTAAAGAATTGTTACAAGGTTAGCCTAGCACAAGGCATCTTTTCAAAGCATTTTCAAAACAACACACAAAGCACCATTTCATACAATTGAAAACCAAGGCAAGATTGATCTAAGCAAGTACCTAAGAGCCCATGGATAACCATGGATGAAAAGGGTGCTAATACCTTCCCTTTTCATAATCTACCCCCCGAACCCACGAAATATCTCAAAAGGTTTTTGCTGTGCTTTTTAACCTTTCCTTTAGGATAAAATAAAAAGTCGGTGGCGACTCTTGCTAACCGCACAAGTGCGAATACAAACGCAAAACCCATAGTCAGTTCTCCCACCGTATCACACCATCCATGAAGGAAAATACCTTGTGCTTAGCGGTGTTGTTAACCAGAACACCAATATGCAGAAGCGTAAAGTCATCTTTGGGGTTTGCCATATTTATATCCCTGTTGTCTATACACATACACACCTTCCCATCCTTCTTAGGTATTGGCACCACATTTGCAACCCACTGAGGATAGGACGTAATAGCTAAGAAACTTGCATTGAACTACTTCATAACCTCAACTTTGATCTTTTCAGACATATCAGGAGGCATCTAACAAACCTTCTATTTTATAGGAGGACAACCTTCCTTCATCGGTAGACGGTGAACCACAATGTCAGTATCAAGCCCTGGCATGTCTTTGTACGACCAAACAAAGATCTCAACATAGTTACGCAACATCTGGATTAATATCTTTTTGACATTGTCTTCCAGGTTGGCACCTATCTTGACTTCTATTGTACCCCAAAATTTTCCCTCCCATATTTCTCAAACAAATTTCGTGAGAGGTCCCCAAATTTCTCAAGGAAGTTCAAGAGTTGACCAGACAAACTCTCTCCTAAGGCAGTCTACCTCAAATTAGGGTTTCATTTTTCATCAGGATATATGAACCACAAAGGACTCAAATTCTCACCATTGTCCTAATATGTTCTCAAGATTATCCATGTCAAGTTTCAAGCCTTGCAGAAGAAGTTTGCTCAGTCAATTGCTCAAATGCCTGAAAATTAACTGTGCTAGGTTAGAAGTCAACTGTGGCCCACATACAATAAAACTTCAAAAAATTTGGTCAACATCCTCATTTTGAAGTATTATTCATCATTTTATCAAGGGTTGATCATGATTCCTCAAGGATTGCTCACCATTCATCAAAACTCAAAAGTTGCTAAATTAGGGTTTTGCAGGAAAAGTTAACTCAACTTTGACCAAGCATAACTTTCTCATACTTTATCAGAAATGACCCATCCAAAGCTCATTTTTAAGAGGATTAAATTACCTACAATTGATCTTCATCTCCCAAGTTAAAAATATGCACTCACAAGAAGATATGAATTTTGACATTATAGGTCATTTTGAAAAGTCAACAAAAAACACCTTTTGGGTCAAAGCTTCATACATGAACATGGAAGACTCAATTGAGATGAGACCAAAAGGGTTGCTTAGAGGACATCCTAATATTTCTAAAAAGTCCAAGAACACATTTCTAGGGTCAAAATTGAGAGAGTTGTGCATTGGTCAAGTTGACTATTTTTGCAAAATTGCAAAAAAGTCAAATGTGCTAAAATTTGCATTTTTTGCTAAATGGGCCCAACTTTTTATGCTTGCACTTCACTTATAATGTGGTCCACGACCAAAATGTGCATTCACATGTAATTTGCTTCATTATTTATTTTATTTTGATTTTTTATTTATTAAAAATTGAATTAAATCAAATAATTGGTAAATGATAGCAAAGATTTGTTTTGTTTGGATTTGTGAACAAAATCACGAGCTCATTATGCTGGCACATCAGAATCAGGTCATATCAAGGCTGATTGACACGAAATTGGCATGGTTAGGCCAAATTTGGAAGTATATCATACAAATTAAAAGTCAACTCAAATCTCATCAAAGCTTCAAGATTCAATCCAAATTTGTTAACCTAATTCACTCTAGGTTATATAAGAAAGCTTGGCATATCAAAAGAAAGAGGCTGGAGGCGTGAGACTAGAAGAATAAAACTCAAAAATCTTGACAAAAAGTGAAGTTCTGATTTCAGGATAGAGGATCTTTGAGAACAATTCAAGGCCAGCAACCTGTTCCAGGACGTCTCAGGAAGCATTCCCAATCGTTCGCAGGCATCAGAACATCCAGAATCACTGCCTAGCATTCTTACGGTTTGCACAAATATCCAAATTTGATTACTATAATTCTTGCATATTTGGCATGTTTAAATTACATATTTGTATTCATCATCATGTTTTCAATGTTTCCGGATAGTTTGATTTGAGTTACAGTGTAGGAATAAGCTTTTGCCATTTTTAGGTTTTCGTTCTCCAATTTGGGGTTTTGGTGTTCAAGCAAAATTAGGCCTGATAATGGGTACCATGATGATCAGAGTTTCAAACCCAGCTGACTCATGATCCCCAATTGAATTTATATTGCATATGCTTGATTTTTGAATGACACACGTTTCAGCAACAGACCTGCGTCTTTAGGTAAAAGAATCAGAACTTAAAATGACAGTTCTAAGGAAGAAGACAACAGCGTGTCACAACCTGACTGGCTGGTTTAAATTCTGGCGCGTTATTCTGGCCAGAAACTTGTTTGTTCTGATATATTGTTTGTTTTCATTATGTTAACAAGTTAACATCCAGCGCAGTTGGTCAGAAGAAGGAAGTCAGAAGCTCATTGTTCTGGGTTCGAGCCCAAGCATGAGCTTTTGGTATTTTCTCCTTTGTTTTCACCAGATCCAACACGTGCATCTTTTTAGGAGCAGCATCTTCCGATCCACTAGCCAGGACCAGATCCAGCGCATCACCTTCTGGATCCATCAGCCAGAGTGAAATCCAGTGCACCTCATCTTCTGAAGAGCAGCATCTTCTGATCCACCAGCCAGGATCAGATACAACGCCCCCCATCTTCTGAGGGTCACCATCTTCTGGACCCATCATCCAGAACCAGATCTGCTGACGACAGGCCCATTGGGTTATTTCCATTATTTTTCTTTCTTTAATTTCTTTTCTTTAATTATTCTGTTTTTTTTAATCAACACAAAAGATATTTTATTTTAAATCAACCAATCAAAAATCACAAAAAAAGATTTGTTTTCTTAATAAATATTTTTTTTATTAATTAGTTTAATTAATTTAGGGTAACTTTAATTTCTTTCACAATTAAAATTCAATTAGAAAATTAGGTTAATTCTTGATTTAATGTTTCTTCCTTTCTCAAATAAAATAAAAATAAAAAAATACGTTTTTAGATTGAATTAATTTATTTTTCTTAATTTAAAATTAATTAGATCTTAGAATTTTCTTTTAATTCAATTATTGCATTATTTTCTCAAATAACAAAACATGACAGAAACTTTTTTTAACCAAATAGGATTAGTCAAGGGCAAAACCCTAATCACCTCGCATTTAATTCGTCACGTGCTTATTATTATTTTGCCTATATTTTTGTAACTGTTAATGATTTGTAATAGTTTAATTTAGGGTTTTATTTACTGTTTAAGTTCCCTGGTCTTAGCTATGTAATTAATCCCCCTCCCCGAAGCCTTGTATAGCGTAGATTTACTTTCTTGCATTTTTTTAATTTATGTAAATACTTAATTGTTTAGATGTATGCTAATAGGATTGTATGACAAGAATGAATGAAAAATTAATACGGTTAGAAAACCCTAATGTTAAAAGATTAAATAACTGAAAACAGATCACTCGCACATATCACTCTTAGGGTATACTCTCAATTCGGTTGCCTTCGGTAAACGATCATTAAGTATAGGGTGTCTTAGTGGTTGCCCTCTTGTCTGAAAAGATCAAACGTCCCATTTGAATGTTTCCTCAGAAATGTTGCCTCGGAAATGTTGCCTCGAATATGATCTTAAGACTCTAGGGTTATTACTAAGACGTCCTAACATTGCTTTAGTGACCGTACGTCCATTTCGAATTGACCCTTACAACTCCAACGACGGTGTTACCTATTTCTCAATAGTAGGATAACACTGTCTAAAGGAACAAGAATATAAACAATCTTTTTTCGAGTAGGTAGATGCTAGTATGTACTTGCTCAAATCAAAACTTTCTACACTTACACATTGCAAAACAATTTTCAAAACAACTTCGTCACACCTTTGAGGACTGATACAAGGATTATCACGAAGTAAAACATTTTCAAAACAAAGCACATACATAAGAAATTTAAAAAGATGAGCAAGTACCTAAGAGCCCATGGAAAACCATGGATAGAAAGGGTGATAACACCTTCCCTTTCTATAATCTACCCGCCGTACTTAGAATATCTCGAAAAAGGATTTTTTCTGTACTTTTTTCCTTTCCGATTGGATGAAATAAAAGTCGGTGGCAACTCTTGCTTACCGCGACATTTTGCAAACACAAAATGCAAAATGCAAACCAGTATTAAACAGTCGGTTCTGCCACCGTATCACAGAACTGGCGACTCTGCTGGGGAAATATAAGTGGGGTATACCTTAGGATCTAGTTCATGATAATTGCTTTGTTTGCTTTACTTTTAAGGGTTTTGTTTGGGGTTACTATAGATCCTAACCCGAATATGGGGAATACCTTTTAGGTAAGTAGCAATAGACTGTGAGGGAACTGTACGACATAGACCGATACGGTTGGAGCAGTAGCTACGTTGGTGTGGTACATTGGTTAGTACCGGTTTCCCTTGTGGAGAAACGGGGAGAATACGGGGCCACTGCATGGTGTCATTAAGCATCAACTGACCTTAGAACCTTTAATCTCCCAACTTGGCCATTAGAAAGTAGTGAGATAGCCGACCTCGGTATAGAGCTGAGAACTGGTTGATACTCGATGCTACACTCATTGAGACCATACTCTCGGAATAGTTCCGACCGCAAGAAAAGATTGCGTAAGCTGAAACCATGACCGATGGAGGATGTGTTAGAACATAGTTTGATTCTACAACCCTCAGTTAGAGTTTTGATGATAACAAAATACAAGATTAAATAAATTGTAAGATTTATAAGACATATATGCTACTTAAAAATATGTTTTGTATTTACAGAAACTCTGATGGAATCAGCATCAGAATATCAGTATCAACATCAGAAGATATGTCAGCATCAGAAGATCAAACAACATATGTTATACGCTGAAGCCTGATGAACAGAATCTGTGCATAACATACTCTGACTATGATCAAGATCCTAACCATGTCATCAGCACTCAGAAACGTCAGAATAAGCTAAAGTCAAGAACACTCTGATTATCATTAGCAGAACATTCTGAAGTGTCAATGTTACTATGCATTCAAGACAGATTAATTACCAACGACTTTATTCCAAGACAAAGATCTTCTCAAAAAGGAAAGAACGTTATGAGCATTGAAATGGATTTATGGACAACAACGTATCTATTCCAAGGCTACTTAAACAAGTCAGTGATAAAAGAAATGGCAAATACTCTACACACATATACACGCCTAAGCCAAATCATCCTCACGCACGCTCTCATTTTTGATAAAGCTTTCAACCACGCTTACTCTATAGCTCTAGCAATTTAGTTTCATTTAAGCTTAATATTGTGTATTATCACAGTTGTGATATATAGTTTTGTAAGAAAACATCAAACACACATCTGTTCATTTATCTATAAGAGAAATTCCTTGAGATAAACCATTATGTGGTTAGACTCAAGAAGGCTTTAACAGTTGTTAAAGAAGTTGTGTATTCAGTTGAATATAGTGGATTAAGACCTCGTTGGAGAGAGGCGAAATCACCTTGACGGGTGGACTGGAGTAGTTTGAGATCAAACGAACCAGGATAAAAATAACATGTTGTCTGAATTTAATTTTAAGTTTTACAATTCAACCCCCCTTCTTGTGTTTTTCACTTCTTCAATTGGTACCAGAGCGCCTGGTTCTGAGCTTATAACACTTAACCGTGTCAGTACAAGATCCAACGTTAGAAAAACACAATGGCAGGACCACATCAAAACATCAGCAATGACAACAATGAAGAAAGAGACAGATTCAGTGGCAAACCTCCAGTCTTTGATGGAGAGAACTTTGATTACTGGAAAGACAGAATTGAAAGCTTCTTTCTGGCCCACGATGCTGATCTGTGGGATATGGTGATTGATGGATACACGCACCCAGTGAATGCAAGTGGTCAGAAGATTGACAAGAAAGCAATGTCTGATCAACAAAAGCGTGATTTCAGAAATCATCACAAAGCCAGAATAATTCTTCTCAGCGCCATCTCTTACTCTGAATATGAAAAGATATCAAACAGAGACACTGCAAAAAATATGTTTGACTCTCTGAGAATGACGCATGAAGGCAACATTCAAGTTAAAGAAACTAAAGCTCTTGCGCTCATTCAGAAGTATGAGGCATTCAAGATGGAAGAAAGTGAATCAATTGAAACGATGTTCTCAAGATTTCAAATTCGGGTGGATGGTCTCAAAGTTCTGGAAAAAGGGTATTCTACTGCTGATCATATTAAGAAGATCATCAGAAGCTTGCCAAAACAGTGGAGGCCAATGGTCACAGTGCTGAAGCTAGCTAAGGATCTCAACAAAATCTCTCTGGAGAAACTTGTCAGCTCCCTCAGAAGTCACGAGATAGAGCTAGAAGCAGATGAACCTCAAAAGTAAGGTAAGCCATTAGCTTTAAAATCTAACAGAAAATCAGACTCCAATGTTTTGCAGGTTGTTGAAGAAACCTCTGATGGGTCCTCATCAGAAGAAGATGAACTGTCTCTCCTCTCTAGAAGGGTGAACCAACTGTGGAAGCAGAGGCAAAGAAAGTTCAGGAATCCAAGAAGATCAGAGAATCAGAATGAATCCTCCTCCAGATACAGAAGGTCAGAATCCTCCTCTGGATACAGAAGATCTGAAGGCTCTTCAGGAAGCAGAAAGCTAAACAACAAAGACATCATATGCTATGAATGTAACGAGCAAGGACACTACAAGAGTGATTGCCCAAAGCTTCAGAGGGAAAATCCCAAAAAGAAGTTTGGCAAGGAAAAGAAGAAAAGTCTCATGGCTACATGGGATGACTCTGACACATCTGAAGTTGACTCAGAATCAGATGATGAGAGAGCAAACATAGCTCTCATGGCAAACATAACAGAAGACAGTGAAGCTTCTGAATCAGACTCTGAATCAGACTCAGAAGAGGTATTTCCTGACTTTGCTATTAACTTTTCTAAGGCTGAACTAGCTGAAAGCCTTAATGAAATTCTGGAAAGATATCAACAGATCAGAGTCAAATTCAGAAACCTGAAAAGGAATCTTGCTTCTGACTCTGATAAAACTGAGAGTCTCAAATTGGAGAATTCTGAGTTGAAAGATAAAGTTTCAAAATTAGAAAATCTATTGCAAAACTCTCAGAATGAAACAATTCCTGAAACTCCCAGCAGTGCTGATGAGATCATCAAGGAGTATGATCACAGCTTTCAGAAGTTTCTAGCTAAAAACATAGATAGAAGCAAAATGGCTTCAATGATCTACGGAGTTAGCAGAAATGGCAGAAAAGGAATAGGATACCAAGGTAAGGTACCTACACCAAAGAATACCATGGATTTAGTTATTAAACGAACTCCGCTTAACTCACAGTTTGTATATAGGCACACACACGACATCAAATATACTAGTAGTAATTATTTTGTCAAACCAAAATTCAACCAGATTTTTGGTAAAACTAACAAAACAGGACCCAAGAAAATATGGGTACCTAAGGATAAAATAATACATGTTGCAGATATCTTTAGCAGCAAAGCAGAAACACCAGTCATGGTACCTGGACTCTGGCTACTCACGACACATGACGGGAAGAAAGCATATGTTCCAAAGCCTGGAACTTAAGCCTGGAGGCCCCGTAGGCTTTGGAGGCAATCAGAGGGGAAAGATCATTGGCTCTGGAACTGTAGGTAATGGAAATCTTCCCTCTATAAGTAATGTTTTATTAGTAGATGGATTAATGCATAATCTGTTATCCATAAGTCAATTAAGTGATAACGGTTATGATATAATCTTTAATCAAAGTTCATGCAAAGTTGTTAGTCAGAAAGATGGGACTATCCTATTTAATGGAAAGAGGAGAAACAACATTTATAAAATAAAACTTTCTGAACTGAAAAGTCAGAATGTAAAGTGTCTTCTGTCTGTTAACAACGAGCAATGGATCTGGCACAGAAGATTGGGGCATGTTAGTATAAGAAGAATATCTAAGATTAACAAACTCAATCTGGTCAGAGGACTTCCTAACATGAAGTTCAATTCAGATGCTCTGTGTGAAGCATGTCAGAAAGGCAAGTTTGCAAAACCAGCTTTCAAATCTAAAAACGTTGTTTCCACCTCTAAGCCATTAGAACTTCTGCACATTGACTTATTTGGACCAGTTAAAACTGCTTCAGTCAGTGGCAAGAAGTATGGGTTAATAATCGTAGATGACTATAGCAGATGGACATGGGTAAAGTTATTAAGACACAAGGACGAGTCACACTCTGTGTTTGTCACCTTCTGCAACCAAGTTCAGAATGAAAAGGATCTTAGAATCGTCAAATTCAGAAGTGATCATGGTGGAGAGTTTGAAAACAAAGATTTTAAATCATTTTTTAATGACAAAGGCATTCTGCATGATTTCTCTTATCCTAGAACTCCCCAACAAAATGGAGTTGTAGAACGAAATAACAGAACATTGCAAGAAATGGTCAGAACCATGATCAACGAGACTAACATTGCTAAGATCTTCTGGGCAGAGGCAATCAACACAACGTGCTACATTCAGAATAGAATCTCTATAAGACCTATTCTGGAAAAGACACCATATGAATTGTGGAAGAACAGAAAGCCCAACATTTCATATTTTCATCCATTTGGTTGTACTTGTTTTATTTTGAATACTAAAAATTATTTGAACAAGTTTGACTCTAAAGTACAAAAGTGTATTATGTTAGGATACTCTGAACGCTCAAGAGGGTACAGAGTATACAATATAGAAACACAGATTGTTGAGGAATCAATCAGTGTTCGTTTTGATTATAAGCTTGACTCTCAAAAGTCAAAGCAGAATGAATTACTTGCAGGTATGGAAGTTGAATTCACAGGTACAAAAGACAAGTCATCAGAAGCTCTCAACAAAGACACTCCCTCAACATCAGAAAGAGGCACTGCAAGCAATCCAACACCTTCTGTTGATCAACTTCAGAAAAGACCATCCAGAAGCAGCATGGATCACCCAGAAGAAACAATCTTAGGAAGAAAGGAAGATCCAATCAGAACAAGATTTAGCTTCAGAAACTCTGAAGAATCCATCATGGGACTTGTCTCTCTGATTGAACCATCCTCAGTTGATGAAGCACTTATGGACAATGACTAGATTCTAGCAATGCAAGAAGAGCTGAATCAATTCACAAGGAATGATGTATGGGATCTAGTTCCTAAACCAAAAGGATTCAACGTCATTGGAATAAAATGGGTGTTCAGAAACAAACTGAATGAACAAGGTGAAGTCATCAGAAACAAGGCACGATTGGTAGCACAAGGTTATAGTCAGCAAGAGGGGATAAACTATACAGAAACCTTTGCTCCAGTCGCCAGGTTAGAATCTATCAGACTTTTAATTTCATTTGTTGTAAATAAAGGAATCACTCTGTATCAGATGGATGTTAAGAGTGCATTCTTAAATGGCTATATAGAATAAGAGGTATATGTGCACCAACCCCCTGGTTTTGAAAGTTCAAAAAATCCAGAATATGTTTTCAAACTAAAGAAGTCACTGTATGGTCTGAAACAAGCTCCCAGAGCTTGGTATGAAAGACTGAGTAACTTCCTGTTAGAAAAGGAATTCACCAGAGGGAAAGTGGACACAACTCTATTCTGTAAGACAGTTAAGAATGACATTTTAGTATGTCAGATTTATGTTGATGATATCATTTTTGGATCTACTAAACCCTCTCTGGGAAGAAAGTTTGCTAAGTGTATGCAGGCATAATTTGAGATGAGCCTAATGGGGGAACTGAAATTCTTTCTGGGCATTCAAATCAATCAAACCCCAGAAGGAACTTACATTCATCAGAGCAAATATGTCAGAGAACTTCTGAAGAAATTTGATCTCTCAGAATGTAAGCCATCAAAGATTCCAATGCATCCCACGTGCATTCTGGAAAAAGAAGAGGTAAGCAAAAAGGTAGAACGGAAGGTCTACAGAGGTATGATTGGTTCTCTTCTTTATCTGACAGCTTCAAGGCCTGATATTTTATTCAGTGTATGCATTTGTGCAAGATTCCAATCAGATCCTAGAGAATCTCACTTAACAGCTGTTAAGCGAATTTTCAAGTATCTGAAAGGTACTACTAATCTGGGTCTGTTTTATAGAAAATCAAGTGATTACAGCTTAGTAGGATACTGTGATGCTGACTTTGCTGGAGACAGAGTAGAGCGTAAAAGCACTTCTGGAAGCTGCCAGTTTCTGGGAGAAAATCTGATCTCATGGTCCAGCAAAAGACAATCCACAATTTCTTTATCAACAGCAGAAGCTGAATACATAGCAGCAGCAAGATGCAGCACACAAATGCTCTGGATGAAAAGTCAACTTGAGGACTTCCAGATATTTGAGAGTAACATTCCTATCCTCTATGACAACACTTCTGCTATTTGCTTAAGTAATCCAATTTTGCATTCTAGGGCTAAGCATATAGAAATAAAACATCATTTTATTAGGGACTATATTCAGAAAGGGATTTAAAATTTAAAATTTATTGACACAGACCATCAATGGGCTGATATTTTCACAAAACCACTTTCTGAAGATAGGTTTAACTTCATTCTGAAACATCTCAGCATGAAGCTCTGTCCAGAATAAAACTGTTTTAATTTTATATATTAACCTTCAGAATTGTGTTTATTTCTCTGTAAACTTCTGATCAATCCTCTTTCAGAATTTTAGAAATGCAGATTGTATAAGAATCTATCCATGAAGATCTAAGCGCTTCAGTTCAAGGATAGAAGTGTTGTTCACTCAAGCAAACAAGTGTCATCCAGTCATCAGCTATTTTCTGAGGCTGAACACGCGTTCACGTTTCTGAAAAGGCAAAGCGCTGATTGGATGCATTGAGACACATGTCATGGGTAACCGTTCAAGTATCTTTATGAATCCCCTAAAATCAGCTATCATTAAATGCTAATAATCATTATTTATTTCTCTCTCTTAAACGTTTATGTTTTCAAAAACTTTTTAGAAATCTATTTAAACACTTCACACCACTCACACTTTTTACCCTTACTTTCGTTTTCTCTCAATATTTCTGTTTTCTGTGTTCTTACTTTCTCAAGAAAACCTTTCAATCTTTTTCAAAAAACCTCGTGTGAACATGGTTTCTTCCAGCAATCCTTCTTCAGGTTCCCAGAAAACTGCTTCTTCTGAACAATATGAAGTACCTCTCAGAATGCTTCTCACTCCAATCAAGAACCTTGAAGTTTTGTCTGGAATAATAGTGGATTTCAACAGTCTTAAGGAGAACGGTTTTGATTTATCTGAAGAGATTAAAGCTCAAGGTTGGGAAAAGTACTTTGACAGGTTGGTGGGTCCAACATTTCCTATTCTGGTAAAGGAATTTTGGATTCACGCTTCTTCTTCAAATCACCAAGTTACATCCTACATCATGGGGAAGAAGATTGTGATTACTGAAGACCTGATTGCAAGACTGATAGGGTACAATGGAGGTGGTATTCACTGCATTGATATGGCAGAAAGGTGTCAAGATGTTGCCCTAATTGCAAGGGAAATTTTCACGCTGGGGCTTCCCTCCAGCAAGATAAGGGACTTGAAGGACAAGCACATAATTTGGGCCAAGATCATTCTGGGCTGTTTCAACCACAGGAAGCCTACCAGCTCTCCTGATTACATAAACATTGACCAGCAGTTTCTGCTCTATTTCATCTCTCAGAAGGTCAAGATGAATCTAGTTCATCTTTTGTTCAACCATCTCAGAACAAGTGTCAAGGAAACAAGGGAAGAGGAACGTACAAAAAGAGATTGGATACCCTTGGGAAGACTGATATTAGATATTCTTATAAAGAATAGGCTGATTGAACATTTGACAGAGGCACAAGAAATCAGCACTCTGGAACCATCTGTTGGAAAGCAACTGAATGCCAAAAATCTGAAGAAAATGAAGCTGATAGAGAACATTAAGAAGGAGCCCAGCGTCACTCCCTTTGCTGAAATCTCCAGCAGAAGAGTCCCTCTGGACGACTTTCCTATGTTCACAGAAATTGACTCTAAGCCTCAAATCATTCTGAGATATTTGGATGCTTGTAAAGCTGACGGTACAACACCAAATCTGAATATTCAAGATCTTCAGCAGAAGGCACCAGAGGTTGTTCTGAAGAAGTCGAAGAAAAGAAAAGCTTCTACAGAAGGATCATCTCAACAGACTCTAAAGAAAAGAGGTAATCCTGTTTCTGTAACTGTTTTAGATTTAACTGCTGTTTCCACATCTATCCCTATTCCAACCCCAATTCCAACTCCATCTGAAAACCCAACTCCTCAAACTTTCGATGATTTTGACCCTTCTGAGTCATTAACCCTCAGAAGATCCCGGTCCCAACCATAAAATCCAAATACTGCAACCATACCAGAACCAGAACTTGCACAAGTTCTGTCTGATATAGACCAACACACTTCCACTCCCCAACCAGAAAATCCAAATCCAAACACTGAAATTTCCATCTCGCGACAACCTGACATTCCACTCTCACCAATACCAGAAACTCCACTCTGTCCAGAACCAGAAATCCCACAACCTTCATCCTCTCAACTAGATATTAATCCACCCTCTCCTCAACATGAACAATCTCCACAACCTGAGACTCAAACCTTTGAGGATCAAACCTCTGAATCCCCTGAACCACAACCTTTGACCATTCAATTGCCCTGTGGTACCATTGTAAATATTCCTCAACTCCCCTCCTCACCAGAAATAACTCCAGCTAATACCCCATCAAGTCCAATCGTAATTTCTGACTCTCCCACTCCCTCACTTAAGAAAAATTCAGATGACCAAAGCAAGACTGTCATTGATCTAACAGTCTTTGAACGCCTTGCTGCAATAAACAACAAAACTGCTATCCCTAAACCAAAACAACCAGATGTTGGTTCCAGCATATTAAACTTTAAAACAGATATACAGAAGTGGATCTCTTCTTTGAAACAAGCAAGTCTGGAACTGGTTGATCCTGTTGTATCAGACCTTCTCTGGACACAATTCAGAAGATGGGTATGCGCTGAAACCTTTAAGTTGCAAGACCAGAGCTATGGACTGGCTCAACAGAACTTCAGCAATCTGCTGAAGGAAATGGAAGGTCCAGTTCTGAGCAAGCTGCTTAAAGAAGAAGTTCTCCATCTGGACATTACGCCTTGGTCTGAAAAGCGTCCAGCATCCAAAGTTCAACCTGCAGAAGAACAAACGATTCTAGCTGAAGACTTGGGTCAAGAAGAAGCTATTGCAGAAAGCTCTGAGAAGCAGCCTGTATCTGAAGATTCTCAAGCTTCCTCTCTTGACAGGCAGACTCTGGAGGATTTGAAAAGATCTGATATGCTGATGAATGAAAGGATGGATAAGCAGGATATAAAGATTGATTCTATAGCAAACATGGTATCTAAGAAACAGGAAACCAGCAATCAAATCAAGAGCATGTTGGAAGCTCTGTTCACACGACTTCCTCCTTCTTCTTAGAATTTTCCTGTGTTTTCCTTGTTTTCTTTACATGTTTGTCTGTAATATTTTTACCTGTTCTAAACTATCATTACTTCTGTTTTTAATACAAATGTTTTTGCTCTGATCATTTTAACTCTGATTTTTTGTGCTTTTTGATAATTGACAAAAAGGGGTAGAAAGAATGATATTTTTCAATAACGGATTACTGAGACAAAAGTCTCAGACATTCTAACATTATGATATATTTGAATTTCTTTCTTCTGAAAAGCTTACAGGTACAAGAATCTGATGAACTCTGATAAAGTAAAGTTCTGATGCTCAAAGAAAGTTCAATAAAGTTCTGATGCTCAAGGTCTCATGGAATTAAAGGGAAGTAATCAACTCAGGGGGAGTTTTTCTCTTCATTACTCTGATACTTTTTATTCCTTATCTTCTTATCTCTAATACCTTATATTCGTTATTTGATTATCTTTGATACCATTTCCTCTCTATCCTTAAACTCTGATACCTTTCATCATTTTATTTTAATTGAAAAATCTGGTTTTTGTCATCATCAAGAAGGGGGAGATTGTTAGAACATAGTTTGATTCTACAACCCTCAGTTAGAGTTTTAATGATAACAAAATACAAGATTAAATAAATTGTAATATTTATAAGACATATATGCTACTTAAAATATGTTTTGTATTTACAGAAACTCTGATGGAATCAGCATCAGAATATCAGTATCAGCATCAGAAGATATGTCAGCATCAGAAGATCAAACAACATGTGCTATACACTGAAGCCTGATGAGCAAAATCTGCGCATAACATACTCTGACTCTGATCAAGATCCTAACCATGTCATCAGCACACAGAAGCGTCAGAATAAGCTAAAGCCAAGAACACTCTGATTATCATTAGCAGAACATTCTGAAGTGTCAACGTTACTATGCATTCAAGATAAATTAATTACCAACGGCTTTATTCCAAGACAAAGATCTTCTCAAAAAGGAAAGAACGTTATGAGCATTGAAATGGATTTATGGACAGCAACGTCTCTATTCCAAGGCTACTTAAATAAGTCAGTGAGAAAAGAAATGGAAAATACTCTACACACATATACACGCCTAAGCCAAATCATCCTCACGCATGCTCTCAGTTTTGCTAAAGCTTTCAACCACGCTTACTCTATAGCTCTAGCAATCTAGTTTCATTTAAGCTTAATATTGTGTATTATCACAATTGTGATATATAGTTTTGTAAGAAAACATCAAACACACATATGTTCATTTATCTGTAAGAGAAATTCCTTGAGATAAACCGGTCTGTGGTTAGACTCAAGAAGGCTTTAACAGTTGTTAAAGCAGTTGTGTATTCAATTGAATATAGTGGATTAAGACCTCGTTGGAGAGAGGTGAAATCACCTTGACGGGTGGACTGGAGTAGTTTGAGATCAAACGAACCAGGATGAAAATAACGTGTTGTCTGCATTTTATTTTAAGTTTTACAATTCAACCCCCCTTCTTGTGTTTTTCACTTCTTCAGGATGGTCAGTGATATTGAGATCCTCTAGAACCCGGTTACTTTGCTAGGACAGGTTTGAAACCAACTTAACTTTAAGAGGGTATTACCTTTGACCTCATGCAAGCCTTAAACCTAAGGGCTTTGTGTGATTTGAATGTATTTCCAATATCTGTGTTTGCTATACCTGTGGTTTATCATGACATCATGCATCATAACATCGCATTCATGCTTCATTACCCTAACCATTTCAAAGACCAAGGGAATTAACTTTGTTCTGCTTTGCAGATCATGGCTTCCGTGCGCAGAAATACCATCTGGGTTAACTTTGTGTAGATACCTGCCCAACTTAAAGAGCTAGCCTCAAGAGTTTTTGAGACTTATATGTTCCTTAAGAGACACAGTCAACTTCTCAGCCTGGTTACTTCAAATCTTGATGAACAAATGATGAGCGTACTATTTCAGTTCTTTGATCCCAAGCATCATTGCTTCACCTTTCCAGATTACCAGCTGGTACCCACCTAGGAAGAGTTCTCTCATCTATTGGGCATATCCATTCTCGAACAGGTACCCTTCACAGGTATGGAAGAAGTTCCTAGGCCAGAAGACATCGCCTCGGCTTTGCATTTGAAACGGGATAATATGGTACCCAATTGGGAAACTCGAAGTGGGGTCAAAGGTTTTCTAGCCAAATTTCTGATGGAACATGCTCAACTATTTTGGGATGATTTGGATTTTCAGGCTTTTGAAGATGTCTTGGCTCTTCTTATCTATGGTTTGGTTCTCTTCCCTAATCCAGACTCCTTTGTAGATGTGAATTTTGTCAAGATTTTCCTTTCTCGCAACCCTATGCCTACCTTGCTTGGAGATATCTTGCATGCCATCCATACCCGTACTATGAAGAGAAGAGGGACTCTTATGTGCTGCATGTCGTTGTTGTCAAGGTGGTTTATTTCGCACCTCCCTAAGTGTGTGTTGAAGAATGAAGAAGGTTTGGGTTGGTCGTACAGAATAATGTCACTTGCTCATACATATATTCTTTGGTGTGCCCTGTCTATGGAAGACACTGTTGTTATTGACCATTTTCGGGGGTATCCTAATGTCCCATTACTTGGTATCAGAGGGGGTATCACTTACAATCCTTGTCTAGATTTGTGATAATTTGGTTGTGCTCGAAGAGATGGTCCCCATGAGTTACTTCTTGAGGACATTGTATTTGACTATATAGAGGATGTTAAGGAGCATAGCCGGAGGTTCATACGAGCTTGGGGCATGGTGAACAGATCTGACCCCGAAGAGTTGGGACCGAAGACTTCCCTTCCTATGCAGCCTTACCTCCAATGGGTCCGAGCTCGTGCCCAGAAGCTTATGATGCCTTATGAGACCGTATTACCAGTGATTGTGGAGCCCACTAACGAAGAAGGCATTCCTTACACGATTCTCTATCCTTACATGCCCACTGATCCTAGGGAGCTACAGAGGTCTTGGATTCAGCTGAAGAATGAATGGGATACTTACCGGGAATAGTACCATGAGCAAGAAAGGAAGATTTTGAAGCTCACCAGGAAGCTCGAGGAAGAAAGAGTGATCAATGACTATATCAACACAAAGAGGAAGCGTCCATGGGACTTTTGATTTTTCTTTTTCTAGTTTTAGATTTGTTTTATTTACTTCTTTGTAACGCCTTAAAGGCATTGTTGAACCCTTCAAGTTTAAACTAATAAAGTTTTCATTTATTTTTGTTTGCAAATTTAAATCTCCCAAAGTCTTTGAAATCATTACATGCGCATCCTATTATCATGCACATCATTACAGGTACCACTACAGGTTTCTCATCTTCTTCGTTGTTTATTTCAGCAAAAATGTCTTCCGATCAAGCCATCAAAGATCTTCAGGAGAAGAATGCCCAATTCCAACAGATGTTCATAAGTCTGGCTAAAGGGAAGGAGGATCTAAAAACCCTTATTCTGAAAGAGAATAAGAAGAAGAAGACTAGTATTCTGAATATGGGTAGAAGATTTGGAGGAAGGTTGAGGCAACCAGATGATTTGAACGCCTCATCCAAAGAAGGAGAGAATCAAGAAAGGAAAAAGGACCCTAGTCCTGCAGTTTCTAAAGAAGATACTGATTACAATGATGAGCAATATCCTCCTGCTGAGGATAGGTACAAGCAACTAGAAGACCGTCTGAGTGCTATGGAGATTCAGAAAATACCTGGTTTGGATTTTGGAGAATTGGGACTGGTATCGGGGGTGGTCATCCCTTATAAGTTTAAAGCTCCGGTTTTTGCCAATTACGATGGAGTAACTTGTCCAAAACTCCATCTCCGCTCGTATGCCAGGAAAATCCAACCCCACACTACTGATAGAAATTTGTGGGTGCACTTCTTTCAAGATAGTCTGTCAAGGACTCAACTTGAATGGTTCTATCAGTTGGAAGGAGCTAGTGTCTGAAACTGGGAAGATCTTGCTACTGCTTTCTACAAGCAGTATCAGTATAATGCCAACCTTGCTCCCACTCGTACTCAGCTCCAGGGTATGTCCATGGGTGCAGGTGAAGGTTTTAAGGATTATGCTCAAAAGTGGAGAGACTTGGATGAAAGAGTCCAACCCCCTTTGTCTGATAGGGAGTTGGTTCACATGTTTCTAGGGACGCTATCTAGTCCATTTTTCAATCACTTGATCGACAGCTCGTTATCTGGTTTCACTGAGTTGATTTTGACTGGAGAAAGAGTGGAGGCTGGAATTCTAAGTGGTAAAATACAGAAGGATGCCTCTTCGAGTTCGGTAAAGAAGCCTTTTGCTGGTAAGAAGGAAGTTAGTGCAGTCTATAGCCCGAGGGGCCAGAGCAGATCTGAACACCATCAAACGGTAAATGCTGTAGTGATACCAAGACTCGTAGTTGCTCCACAATGCAACAATCAACAAAGGGTGGAAAGACCACAACGGAAGTTTACCCGCATCAACATGACTTTGGCTGAAGTTCTGCCTCATTTGTTAAAATCCAACTTGGCAACCTTGACAGAGGCTCTTAAGAATCCAAACACTACTTCTCCCAGATACAATCCCAACGCACGGTGCGCCTACCATTCTGAGAGTCCAGGCCACGATACAAATGATTGTTGGGCCCTGAGAAACAAAGTGCAAGATTTTCTCGAAGCCAAGGAGATAGAGTTTGATGCTCCAGAAAAGCCGAATGTTATAACTGCTCCCATGCCCAAATATGGTCGTGGAGTTAATGTTGTTGACACAGATTTGTTTGTGACCTCTGTTGAAGAAATTTCTACTCCTCTGATGACTGTTAAGAAGAATTTGTTGTTGGCCGATTTATTTTTGGGTTGTGATAAAGGTTGCCACATGTGTTCGATTATACCTTCTGGTTGCCGTTTGTTGAAGTCAGGTGTTCAGCGCCTGATGGATAATAAAGAGATTTTGTTTGAGAAGACTATAACTCCTGTTATTCCTGTTGAAGACGTTGCTATTATAACCATTTCCGCCAATCCTTCCAAGGTTTCCTCGAGAAGAACTGTTAGGATTACACCTGTTCAAAGAATTGCTTCGCTTATAATCACTGTTCCTGGTCCCATCCCGTACACCTCAGACAAGGCTGTCCCATGGCATTATGGGGCTGATGTGTATTATCATGGTGTTAAGCAAAATCTGCAGAATGAAGAAGTTGATACTGATGTCAGTAATATTGTCGGGACTAGTAAAGTTACCCGAAGTGGAAGGGTCTTCTCTCCTGAGATTTCCCCAAAGACTATCATCAAGCTTACTGTTATTCCAACTGCTGCTCCAACCAGCACTCTAGACATTTCTCCTGTTCCTACTCCGGTTAGTACACCTACTACTACTCCTATTCTTACTCCAGTTATCACCCCTGCTGCTGAGCCATCTGGGACTCGGGGCAAGGAAATTATAGGTGAGCCTTCCCGGATGGAGGCACCTAAGAAAATTGTTGAGGAAGCCTCTAAACAAGAAATAGAGGAAATCCTGAAAATTATCAAGAAGAGCGATTACAATATGGTCGAGCAGCTGGGGCAGACCCCGTCAAAGATCTCCATGTTGTCTCTGCTATTTTGTTCTGAAGCCCATGCGAAGGCTTTGATTGCATTTCTCAAAACTGCGCATGTGCCGCAGGAAACTTCAACAGATCAGTTCAAAGATTGTGTGGCCAACCTGACTGCTGAAAATGGGCTAGGTTTTTCATATGCGGATCTGACACCGAAAGGAAGAAATCATAATGATGATCTGCATGTCTCGATTGAGTGCAGGGGCACCACTATGGCTCATGTGCTAGTAGATATCGGGTCTTCGCTGAATGTTCTACCGAAGAAAGCGTTGGACAGTTTGGATTGTGAGGGTTTGACTTTAAAGCCAAGTAACATTGTGGTAAGGGCTTTTGATGGATCAATGATAATGAGAAATCGTGTCATATAATTACTACATTTTTTATCGATTTTCATAATACATTAACTCGTTTAACTCCCGATTGTTCTGAGTTTTTGTATCTTTTCACAGGTACAACATGTTTCAAATCAAATTAGTGAAAAAGGATCACATGAAGGAAGCCAACCAAAAAATCATAAGAAAAAGAACCAATCTGCAAAAATCTGCAAAGTGTGTTGTTGTGACGACCGTCACACCTCCATTACGAGCGTAACGTGCTCACATCTTGAAGAACGCTCGTCACACATCATTGACGAATGTAATGCGCTATTTAAGCGCATTACGACCATCACCTCCTCCTGACGACCGTCACACGCGTAATTCAGTGTCATGCAAAATAGAAGACATGGGCAACGTTATGGATGTTTTATTCTCCTACAATTTCTCAACTTCAGCAACTATCAGTCTGAGTCTTTCTCCACTCAAGCAGTGCTAGTCCATGTTCCTAAATTCTCTTAACTGCAAAAATTCTCTTCTATAAATAGGAGGAATTTTAATGGAACAGGGCCGGAGATTTTTTACTACAGAGCCAAACTTTTGCCTTTCTGCATTATTTTGTTTTATTTGCTTTTGAACCAATATACCACTATAACGTCCAGTTTCCCAAATTAGTTTCCAAAAGTGTTAATTCTTCATCTAAGGATTAACACGGTCATATATTTCAATTAATCACAAGGATATTGTACGCACTCAAGATTACCACAGCAACATATTTACATGTTTTTATGCAATTGGTTTTTATTATTATTATGCTATGTTAGTTGTTTTTATGAATTGTATTTTACGTTGCAAGGTTATTAAATATATTATGTCTGGATAATTTCGTTTGTACCGGTATGTGACTCCTAAGCACCGAAGGAATTCAGTGATAACTTGGCTAAAAACTTTTATAAATAATTTCTGGTTTCCAATTTCCATATTTAATTTAATTACCCTTGTCACGAGAGTGAAACGATATTTAACACGATTTTGCCACGAGAGTGGGAAATTAATTAAGGCAAGAACCTGCATGCGAGAGCTGGGGTTCGACCCAGATAGTGGTAACGAAACATTAATTTTTAAATACACGAGAGTGTTTTAACAAATTAATTAAACTCAAGTTGTTTTCAAGAAGTGTTATTAAATTTAAAGTGCATCCACTAGGTTTAGTAGCATAACTTATTTCATGAACACGAGAGTGTATGTCTCAGGTTTTTAAACAATTCGTTTTTACCGAATTACTTTATATGCCAAGCGATTCACCGAGTTCCCAAAGTCCGACTATCACATACCGATATAGCTATTACTATTGTTTTTATTTAAACTCCTTTTCCCCCAAAACCAAATATTCATCGCTTAGTTAAACAATTGTAACATTAGATCGTATGCGATTGATCCTCAGTCTATGTGGGTTCGATAATCATTTAAAACTAGAACGACTAAATTGTATACTTGCAGTTAGTATCCCAATACACTCATAAAGTCGCGATCAAGTAATAGCTATACCGATATGTGATAGTCGGACTTCGGGAACTCGGTGAATCGCTTGTCATATAAAGTATTTCGGTAAAAACGAATTGTTTAAAAACCTGAGACATACACTCTCGTGTTCATGAAATAAGTTATGCTACTAAACTCAGTGGATGCACTTTAAATTTAATAACACTTTTTGAAAACAACTTAAGTTTAATTAATTTGTTAAAACACTCTCGTGTATTGGGATACTAACTGCGCCAAAAACTTGATCGCGACTTTATGAGTCTATTGGGATACTAACTGCAAGTATACAGTTTAGTCGTTCTAGTTTTAAATGATTATCGAACCCACAGAGTTTGAGGATCAATCGCATACGATCTAATGTTACAATTGTTTAACTAAGCGATGAATATTTGGTTTTGGGGGAAAATGAGTTTAAATAAAAACAATAGTAACAGCTATGCCGGTATGTGATAGTCGGACTTTGGGAACTCGGTGAATCGCTTGGCATATAAAGTAATTCGGTAAAAACGAATTGTTTAAAAACCTGAGACATACACTCTCGTGTTTATGAAATAAGTTATGCTACTAAACCTAGTGGATGCACTTTAAATTTAATAACACTTTTTGAAAACAACTTGAGTTTAATTAATTTGTTAAAACACTCTCGTGTATTTAAAAATTAATGTTTCGTTACCATTATCTGGGTCGAACCCCAGCTCTCGCATGCAGGTTCTTGCCTTAATTAATTTCTCACTCTCGTGGCAAAATCGTGTTAAATATCCTTTCACTCTCGTGACAAGGGTAATTAAATTAAATATGGAAATTGGAAACCAGAAATTATTTATAAAAGTTTTTAGCCAAGTTATCACTGAATTCCTTCGGTGCTTAGGAGTCACATACCGGTACAAACGAAATTAGCCAGACATAATATATTTAATAACCTTGCAACGTAAAATACAATTCATAAAAACAACTAACATAGCATAATAATAATAAAAACCAATTGCATAAAAACCTGTAAATATGTTGCTGTGGTAATCTTGAGTGCGTACAATATCCTTGCGATTAATTGAAATATATGACCGTGTTAATCCTTAGATGAAGAGTTAACACTTTTGGAAACTAATTTGGGAAACTGAACGTTACAGTGGGTATATTGGTTCAAAAGCAAATAAAACAAAATAATGCAGAAAGGCAAAAGTTTGGCTCTGTAGTAAAAAATCTCCGGCCCTGTTCCATTAAAATTCCTCCTATTTATAGAAGAGAATTTTTGCAGTTAAGAGAATTTAGGAACATGGACTAGCACTGCTTGAGTGGAGAAAGACTCAGACTGATAGTTGCTGAAGTTGAGAAATTGTAGGAGAATAAAACATCCATAACGTTGCCCACGTCTTCTATTTTGCATGACACTGAATTACGCGTGTGACGGTCGTCAGGAGGAGGTGACGGTCGTAATGCGCTTAAATAGCGCGTTACGTTCGTCAATGATGTGTGACGAGCGTTCTTCAGGATGTGAGCACGTTATGCTCGTAATGGAGGTGTGACGGTCGTCACAACATCAAACTTTGCAGATTTTTGCAGATTGGTTCTTTTTCTTATGATTTTTTGGTTGGCTTCCTTCATGTGATCCTTTTTCACTAATTTGATTTGAAACATGTTGTACCTGTGAAAAGATACAAAAACTCAGAACAATCGGGAGTTAAACGAGTTAATGTATTATGAAAATCGATAAAAAATGTAGTAATTATATGATACGATTTCTCGTTATCAAATTCCCCCATACTTAAACCTTTGCTTGTCCTCAAGCAAATAGTCATTTAGAAAGATCAGACAAGTTTTATTAAGTGCACATGCATGACATACCTTTGGTTTTAAAAGCAATTACGAGAAATCTTCGTCAGTTCGACCGATACTTAAGTGAAACACTAACGATACGATAATGACACAAGCAATAAGCTAAGTCGTGGACTTCCATTTCAAACAAACTTTCCAATAGTTCCGTTATAATTCTGCCAAGAGTTTCTTGTATCTATTTCACCCGGTTTCATTCTAGCGCAATCACATTAAGCCCTTTATCTTAGCACACACGTAGTTGAGTAACCGGTTAGTGACTTTGATCCTTTTAGCACGGGGTCTGGTACACGAATGTGGCAACCCTACATATGTTATCCAAATTGGAGGTTGTGGGGGATCGAGTCGTATCACGCCCTACCAAGTTCAGAACCAGATACCTCTAAACCAACCAACAATGGACTCCTTCATTATTTGCTCATCTCTTATATGCGACCTTGTATTTTGGTGCACAAAATTTTCTTTTCTTTTTAGTAGCGAGATAAGAAGGATATTTCATTGATCAGGCATCAAACACTTATATTCATCGGTTCCCCACGTGGTTTGTGTCAAGACGGTGCTGACTGCTAGTATAAAATACTAGCAGGTTACTTTAGAACTAAAACTCAAGATATAGGTATAATGGTTATTGAAACGGATCGTGTAAGTAAGAAGTCTAAGGTGTCATAACCGTATCGATCTTGTTGAATCGTTCTCGACTTCCTCAACTGGGATTTCGTTAAGATAGGTATGTCGGGCTAATGCAAAGATAAAGTAAAAATTTTCGGTATGGCTAAATAAAGCGGGGAAGAATTTAAACTGAGAAATATCGTAAGAAAATTACTTGTTTATGGTAGATGGAAAGGTACCTCTCCCACACTAAATCCGACATTGTCCTCAATGTTGCGGTATAAAGGCGGGGAAATACAAATACAAAAACAAACAGAAAGGAAATGAAACAGAAAAAGTAAACTACTTAGAAAATAGAAAAAAAACTATTGATGGCCACGTTCTCTACTCCTGGTGCGTGATCGCCTGGTAGGAGCGGCTTCGGTGTTAGTGTCCTGGTAGCCAAGGGTGCTGACGTCCAACCATAAGGCGTTAAGTTCATACAGGGCCTCGTCCAACCTTTCATTCATGCTCCGCTGGCCAGTCAAAATCTGAGTGTTTTGTGCGTATAAATACTCATATTGTTCCTGTTGTCTTCTTTCAAGTGTGGCACTCATTTGATTTTGCTGATGGATGGCGCGGAGAACGTCTTCAAGAGTAAAAGGAGGTGGTGCGGAAGAAGGTCCTGGAATGTCATGGACAGGGGCAGCAGTGTCCAGCTCTTCTTGCATTTCATCTGCGGGGGCATTAGGCTGGTCTTCATGAGTAGGAACACGCCCTTCGGGAGCTTCAGGATCGAATAACCAGTTAGCTCTGTTTTGTGGATCGATTCGGTCCCTGCAAGGCAAAGTAATGTTATGATAAACAATGTTTTTGATCACAGGATGGAATCTGCCATCCTCCCGCTCATAGATAAGGTGTGCGGCCTTGCAGTGGTCTAGAGTCAGCAATACCGGCGCCATAGAAGGCATATCTGTGAGAGTGGCACCATTTCAGGGATATGGCAAGAGAAGCGACAATCCCTCCGAAATAGAAGGGTTTTCCGCCTCTATCACAAATAGAGTGAATATGGGCTAATAAAAATAGGGCAGCGTTGATCTTCTGGCCGGTGAATGCGCAATGCATGAAGAAGAGCTCCTTAGAGTTGAGCTTGTGATTGCTGTCTCGGGCGAAGATGGTGTTGCAGAGGATGCGGTGAAAGTATCAGATAGCCGGATTATGAATATATGTGGAGTTGAGGTGGTCGTAAGATCCGACACGAATGTTCGTCATACTGTGCCATAAATTAAAAGCTTCCTCGCCGAAATTATCCGGCACCCGGAGGTGGACACCTTCTTCAGAACAGAAATCGAGCAGCCATGCGATATCAGTTTGGGACAGCTGATGCTCAGTGCCAAACATACGGAATTTGGCTACGCCTGAGAGTTGGTTCGTGGCACCAGTGGGAGTAATGTATGCAAAGGAACTCAGAAACTCCAAGGTGAGAGTTTCGTAGATGGGTTGTGTTGTACCCCAAAATTTTCCCTCCCATATTCTTCAAGATTTGGCAAAATCAAGCTTCAAAATCTCTCAAGGGTTGCACAGTCCAATTGCCTCCTAACACAGTCAAAATTAGGGTTTTGGTTGTTGCAAAGAAATTGAGGTTTCCAAGGGTCCAATCAAGTCCCACATGCCTACATACATTGTCAAGCATTCGCATGTCAAGTTTTAAGACTTACAACATCAAATTGCACAGTCAAAAACCCTAATTGCTTCACAGTCAACTGCAGGGGCAAAATGGTCATTTGACAGTCAAAAGTCAAAATTTTTGGTCAATATCTTATTTTGAAGCCACAAAAATCATTTGATCAATTCTTGATCATGATTCTCAAAGCATGGCTAAAAAAGTCTCAAGATGCAAAAGTTTCTATTTTTGGACAGCTGAAAAGTCAACTGCAAATTGATCAGGGCATAACTTCTTCATGGTTTATCAGAAAAATCCCATCCAATGCTCATTTTGAATAGAATGACACTTCCTATAACTCATATTCACACTTCAAGTCCAAGAAATGCTCTCACAAAAAGTTATCAATTTCAACATTATAGGTCATTTTCAAAAGTCAACAAAAAGGCACTTTAAGTCAAAGACCATAACTTGAGATTGGTAAATCAAAATGACATGGGACCAAAGTCATTGGTTAGAGGACTTCAAGACCTTTCCAAAATGTCCAAGAACATGATCATAGCCTCAAAATTGTGCAAGATATGTCTTGGAGAAGTTGGGAAAGTTTTGGGAATTTTGAAAAGTCAACTTTGCTCCAAAAGCTTCAAAAATGCTAATGGGCCTCAAATTCTTCCTTGAATCATTACCCAAAGCATATGCACGACCCATTAAGCTCAAAGGGATTTATTTTCTTATTTTTAATTAATTAATTGAATTTTTATTCTTATTAATTCATTTAATTAGATTTAAATATAAGAAAAATATCAAATAATGCTTTTCAAATCTTTTTGTGCAGCAAATTCACTCATTATGTGCTAAAGATTTCGTGCACCAATCAACAAGACAAAATCATCCATATTTGGCAAGATTTGCATGGAAAAAAAGATTGAAAAGATGTGATAAAAATCAAATATTCAAAACATAAATCCATGGATCTTTGGGCTTGTTTTTGACCTAATTTCATTCACTTACTTATGCACAACTCAACCCTATTCTAAAGGACACGAAAAGCTGATCAGAAAGAGAGAACAAAGTGGCCAAAATTCCAAAGAAATTGTGAAACTGATTTCATAGTTAGAGCACGTTTCAAAGCATAAAAAGCATTCTAATACGTTCCTGACATTGCTAGGAGTCGATTGCAATCAAGAACAAGTCCCCATACTCCAAGAATCGGTAGAACATAATCACCCTTTTCATGAATATGTCCATAATCGATTTTTGATTTCCATGCATTATTCATGTGTTTTAATTGTTGATTCTTGCTACTAATGATCTTCTGAAACTTTTGGCATAGTTTAATTGTTCTAAAAATGCTTGAAACGAGATTCACCATTGATGGAACCTAGGGTTTCAGAAGCTCCAAATTAGGGGTTCTCATATATGGAAAAATTAGACCACCAAACCTGTATGAACACGTTCGTGACAACAAGACGAATCCAATGAAGCAATCGCGCCCTTTTTATATTTAGGCATCTGCTATTCGCTATTTTTTCATAGCTGTATTTGGTGGGGGTTTAAAACCCCCGCTATTTGTTTATGTTGCAGGTACAAAAACAAAGAAGAAAGCTAGCGTGTCATCATATGATAGGAACATTCAAATTTGGCGCGTGATTCTTTTGCTCATACCACTAACGCTTGTTTTTTTATATAATAATCACTCTTCATTATGTTAACAAACAAATGCAATAGCCCGGTTGGTTGATGAGGTGTCCTGCAGGTATAGGGACCTGGGTTCGATTCCCAGGTCCCCCCATTTAATCCATAATTTTTGTTGCAATGCTTTCCTATGCAGCACATCCTCAAAGGCTCACCATACGCACTCACGCTCAGGCTTGCCACATACTCATGATGATCAATCTGAAGGCTACAAAAGGAGGTCTATCATATACCTCAGTCAATGGACATACACACAAGCTGAAAAGTCAAACAAGGCTTTGTTCAATGGGCCAAAATTACTGCAAACACCTCCATTCTGGGCCTGATACCCCCAATGTTTGTATTCTATTTTTAATTTCCTTTTCTTTTCTTTTTAATTGTTTTAATTGTTTTAATTGTTTTAATTGTTTTATTTAATTCACAAATAAATAATTTTCATAATAAAAAATCAGAAACCAAAAAATATTTAATATTTAATTCTTATTAATTTCACTATTAGAATATTTTTGTAAATAAATGTTAAGTAATTAATTTAGTTAAATTAGGTTTCAATTTTAACACTTTTCTTAATAAATTAAAATACATAGAATTAGGTTTTTACATTTTTCATCCTTTTCTTAATTAATTATTTTTCTCATTTATTTATTATTATAATTACTATTTATTTTTGTAAATAAACATGTATATTAATCAATTAGAAAATTAGGTAAATTTTAATACTTTCTTAATAATTAAAATATTTAGAATTAGGGTTTCATTCCAATTTTAATTCTTCTTTATTTCATCAAATACCAAAAAACATAAAAACAGTTTCTTTTCTTTAATTAAATAATAATTAGACTTTAACTTCAATTTAATTTCAAAAGGGTCAAAACCCTCGGACGTCCTAACTTTTATTCTTTCGCACGTTATTCTTTTTTTTCTTCCGAATATTATGTAACTGCTCAAGGCTTGTAATAGTAATTAGGTCTTTTTTACTTTCCGCATCTTTTATCAAACGGGTCTTTGTAATTTGGCGATGTATAGACCCGCGCCTTGTAATAGCGTAGGATTTATCTTTCCGCATTTAAATTTCCGCACTCTTAAAATTCTAAATCGCATGAAAGAATGTATGGTTAATTAAATACAAGCGTAGCTCACAAATGCCATGATCAAAGATAATTGCTAAACTGAAAATAACACACAAATTCACACACCACTCTTAGGGTACGCCTCACCCGTTGCCTTCGAAACGTGGTCGTCAAGTATAGGACGTTTTAGTAAGTCCTTATGTCCATGATCCGGTTGCCTCAGAACAAGTTGCCTCGAAACAAGTTGCCTCGAATAGTTGCCTCGAAACGGTTGCCTCAGATTAAAAAAAGGATCAAGGACATAAGGGTAGCTTCTAAGGTGTCCTAACTATTGCTTCGGTGACCACACTATCCCTACACTCGAATTGACCCGAACACCTCCAACGGTGGTGCTACCTACCTCTGAATGGTGGGATGGCACTACCTTAAGGACATTTACACAGCTTAATTCCTTAGGGTAGGTGGATGACTCATAGATACTTGCTCTATTCAAAAACAAATCAAAACTCTTTTCACACCGACACTTTCAAAAAGCTTTCAAAACAATTTTTCAAACACTCTTGAGGACTGATACAAGAGTCATTCTGAAATCTTTAAATGAAACTTTTTCAAACCCACTCACATTTTGAAAAGCAAACATTTTGAAAACACAATGAGCAAGTATCTAAGAGCCCATGGATAACAATGGATAGAAAGGGTGCTAACACCTTCCCTTTCTACAAATCTACCTCCCGAACCGAGAAATTATCTCATAAGGAATTTTGCTGTGCTTTTGTCCTTTCCATGTTGGAGAACATAAAAGACGGTGGCGACTCTTACTTCCGCGACATTTCGTGAACCAGCGTTAAACAGTCAGTTCTAAATCCACCGATCACAGAACTGGCGACTCTGCTGGGGATAATTATAAAAGTGAGGCGTACCTTAGGACTAAGATCACTTGTGTTTTCAATGGTCTGAATTGCTTGCTTTATTATTGTGGGTACTGTCTCGGGAGTTCTATAGATCCTAACCCGGATCTGGGGGAAAACTTCTTAGGAAGTAGCAACAAGACTGTGAGGGAACTGTGTGGGGTATACCGACATGGTTGAAGCAGTCTGCTACATTGATGTGGCACTTTGGCGAGTACCGGTAACCCTTGAGTTCAGTCAAGGAGAGTACGGGGCCGCCGCATGGTGTCGTGAAGCATCAACTGACCTTAGGAACCTTAATTGAACCATCTTGGCCTCTTTAGGGTAGTGAGATAACTGACTTTGGTGCAGTCCGAGGTTGGTTGATACTCGATACTACACTCAATTGAGGGTTGTTTTCTTGGAATATTTCGGTCGCCAGTTCAGTGGCTAAATCGAAACGATGAACAATGAAAGCAATCCAATGATATTGGGACCCTTAGAACCCGGTTACTTCTGATAGGACAGGTTTTGAGCCCACCAACTTCAAGAGGGTAGTACCCCAGACCCCATGCTGGCCTGAGCTCTAAGGGCTGTGGTGTGACTTGTGTGCCTTACCATGTTTGCTTTTTGTGAATATTTGTAGTGTGTTTTATCATAGCATCATAACATCATACAGCATCACATGCATCCACTAACCATTTCAAGGGTTCGAATCTTCATCTTTGTTCTCGTTTTGTAGGACATGGAAACTATCCGCAGAAAGACAATTCAGATCAGCCTTGTAAGGATCCCTCCTCAGCTTAAGGAACTTATATCCAGGATTCCCGAGAGCTCTTCTTTCAGTGAGAAACATGGAAGACTCATCAGTTTGGTCAACACCAACATTGAGGAAGACATGATAAAGGTCCTCTTCCAGTTCTTTGACCTTCTGCACCACTGCTTTACTTTCCTGGATTATCAACTGGTGCCTACATTGGAAGAGTTCTCCCGGCTTCTGAAGATCCCTATCCTTAGTCAACTACCCTACAAAGGTATGGAAAGGGAACCCAAACTGGAAGAGATTGTTAAAGCATTACGCTTACAACCATCTGACATCAAGGGACATTAGGAAGTTAGAAGTGGTATCAAAGGGTTCTTAGCCAGGTTTCTGTTTGAGAAGGCCCAAGAATGTTGGAACTCCCTTGACCTACAAGCCTTTGAGAAGTTGTGGCCCTCCTTATCTATGGACTAGTGTTGTTCCCGAATCCAGATCAACTTATAGATATAAGTGTTGTCCAGATCTTCATGTCCAGGAATCCTATAACTATGTTGCTTGGGGACATCCTTCACTCATGTTACACTCGAACCATGAGAAAAAGAGGTGTTCTTATATGCTGCACTCCTCTCCTGGGAAGGTGGTTTATTTCGCACCTTCCACAATCAGTTTTGAAGAACGAGCGGGGTTTGAGATGGTCACAACGGTTAATGACTCTTACACATGCAGATATACATTGGTGCTCTCGGTCCAGAGAGGATGTCACTATCATTGATCGTTGCGGGGAGTTACCTAATGTTCCTTTACTTGGAATCAGAGGAGGTATTACTTACAACCCGTGTCTGGCTCGGAGACAGTTTGGTTATGCTCGGAGGGACGGCCCTCATGACATGTTAATTCCTGACATAGTTTTTGACTTCGACAACGATGCACAAGGACTTCGCCAGAGATTTATCAGAGCTTGGAGGATGCCCAACAAGGTAGACAGCAAGACACTGGGGCACAGGAACTCCATCCCGTTGGAGCCTTATCTCAAGTGGGTACGAGCCCGCTCCCAGAAGTTAGTGATGCCATATCCTCATGTTCTCCCTGTGATCAAAGAGCCAGTTCTGGAAGGAGAGGTGTCCTACACTATTCAACATCCTGACATGCCTACATCCTGGGAAGAAATGCAGAAGAGCTGGATCCAGCTTAAGGAAGAACGAAATTCTCTTGAGTCCAGTCTACACGCTAGTGAGAAGAAGGTCTTGGAGCTCACCCGCCTACTGCACGAGGAAAAGACTCTCAACACTTACATAGCTCCAAAGAGGATGCGCAATGTCTTCTGGGATTGATTTACTTTGAAATTATTGCCCATGAGGCCTTGATGTATTGAACAATTATTTCCTAATGATAACGTGTGTTCCTTTTTTGTCTACAACAAATTTGAACTTTCGAACTCTTGAATGCATTGCATAAACACATATCATGCATCATGTGCATAGCAGGTACTCTTCTTTTCAGGTTGCTTAATGATCTTTGCTGTTTATTTCAGCATCATGAACCCTGAATCATCTACTGAGTAGTCCATCAAGGCCCTCCAGGCTCAGAACGCCCAGTTCTAAGAGCTGATCATGAGTTTGGCCCAAGGTCAGGAGGAGTTGAAGGCTCTGCTGGTCAAGAAGAAGAAGAAGAGAACTGTACTATTCAACACTGGCCGGAGGTTTGGTAACACACTGCAGAATGAGGTTGATCAAGCTGGTTCTTCTGTAGGGAAAGGCAGTCCCCAAGGGGGAAGAGTTCCTAGTCCGGTGGTCTCGGACAACGAGACTGATTTCAATGAGAAGAAGTATCCTTCAGCTGAAGACAAGTACAAGCAGTTAGAGGATCGTCTGAATGCCATGGAAATTCAACAAGTACCTAGTTTGGATTTCGGAGACTTGGGTCTATCTTCTGGTGTGGTGATCCCACACAAGTTCAAAGCACCATCTTTTGCAAAGTATGACGGGGCGTCCTTCCCTAAGCTACATCTCAGATCTTATGTGCGGAAGATCCAACCATACACTGTGGACAAGAACTTGTGGATCCACTTCTTCCAGGAGAGTCTTTCAGGGACTCATCTCGAATGGTTCTATCAGCTGGATGGAACCAAGGTTCGTAACTGGGAGGAGTTGGCTACTACTTTTTACAAGCAGTATCAGTATAATGTCGACCTCGCTCCTACACGTACCCAACTCCAGGGTATTTCGCTAGGATCGAGAGAAGGTTTTAAAGAGTATGCGCAGAAGTGGAGGGACCTGGCTGGCAGGGTGCAGCCACCGTTAACCGACCGTGAGTTAGTGGATATGTTCTTGGGGACCCTATTCGGGCCGTTCTTCAATCATCTCATTGGTAATTCGTCTGCAGGGTTCACAGACCTCATTTTGACTGGGGAAAGAATAGAAGCTGGCATGAAATCAGGGAAAATTCAGAAAGGTGCGTCCTCGAATTCTGAGAAAAAGCCTTTCAAGAAGGAAGCCAGTGTTGTGTATGGGCCTAGGAGGCAAAACAAACCAGAGCGCCGCCAAGCTGTCAACGCGGTGGTAATTGCAAAGCCTGTTGCCGCTCCTCGGCAACCTAACCAACCAAGGGGTGAGAGACCCAGAAGAGAATACACTCGGCTTAGTATGACTTTGTCACAGATCTTGCCGCAATTGCTATCAACCAACTTGGTGACCGTCAGAGAGGCTCCGAAGGTGGTGAACACGACCTCTCTGAAGTCTAATCCCAATGCCCGTTGTGCTTATCACTCTGATAGCCCGGGGCATTCTACTGATGATTGTTGGGCCTTAAGAAATAAGGTTCAAGACCTTATCGATGCTAAGGAGGTTCAGTTCGAGGCACCCGAGAAGTCTAATGTGGTAACAGCTCCCCTACCTGACCATGGAGTGAATGCTATCAGGGATGGTGACGAAGTGGAAGAATCTGAGTTCAACAGCTGGATCTGCCCGACGACCGACAGTGGACTGAACAATTGGACTGCAAAAGACTACATACCTGTTACTTTTGTTACGCAGTAATGAATTCCTTTGTTTTTTTAATTTGTAATAAACAATAAATTGAAACTTTATGGCCCGGTGTCTTACCCGGGGCACCGTTGGCTTCATTTGTGAGGGCTTATTACTTGTCATTTCCATATATCATGAATAAAGACATTGGACGTTTTTCGCATTTCAAATCTTGTGCTCCTTTTCTTTCTTTCTTTATATATTGCAAAACAGCTATATTTACACACACTCACTCATACAAGTTCCAATCCACTCTGGATCTCACTGGTAACGACTCTGCTACTGCCAGTTATGACTTCGAAAATCCGATCAACTTAGCCGAAGACGAAGGTGAAGATGATTGCGAAGTGCCTGGCGAGCTTGCAAGACTGTTACTCCAGGAAGAGAGGGCCATTCAGCCACATGAAGAGCTAGTGGAAACGATAAATCTGGGTACTGAGACAGATAGAAAGGAAGTTAAGATTGGTGCCAATCTGGAGTTCAGCGTGAAACAACGGTTAATTCAGATGTTACATGATTATGTGGAAATCTTCGCCTGGTCCTACGAAGACATGCCTGGGTTGGATACCGACATTGTGGTCCATCACTTGCCTACCAAGGAAGACTGCCCTCCGGTTAAACAAAAGGTCCGCCGTATGCGTCCAGAGATGTCCGAAAAGATCAAAGCTGAGGTTATGAAGCAATTTGATGTCGGGTTTCTAGCAGTAACTTCTTACCCTCAGTGGATCGCCAACGTGGTTCCGGTACCGAAGAAAGATGGTAAGGTCAGAATGTGTGTCGATTACAGGGATCTGAACAGGGCCAGCCCCAAGGATGACTTCCCTCTGCCTCATATCGACGTTCTGGTTGACAATACTGCTCAGCACAAGGTGTTCTCCTTCATGGATGGCTTTTCAGGTTATAATCAGATCAAGATGGCTCCTGAAGACATGGAAAAGACTACCTTTGTTACTCAGTGGGGCACCTTCTGCTACAAGGTCATGCCATTCGGGTTAAAAAATGCTGGGGCAACCTACCAACGTGTCATGGTTGCTTTATTTCATGACATGATCCACCATGAGATTGAAGTGTATGTCGATGATATGATTGCAAGGTCCCAAACTGAGGAGGAACACCTTGACCATCTGCAGAAGCTGTTTGACCGTCTGAAGTTATACAAGCTAAGGTTGAACCCGAACAAGTGCACCTTTGGGGTAAGATCTGGGAAGTTGCTAGGCTTCATCGTGAGCGACAAGGGTATTCAAGTGGACCCTGCCAAGGTTAAGGCCATACAAGAGATGCCAGTTCCCAAGACAGAGAAAGAAGTCAAAGGCTTCCTAGGACGTCTGAATTACATTGCTCGATTCATCTCGCATCTAACTGCTACCTGTGAACCAATCTTCAAGCTGCTGAAGAAAGATCAGGTGGTACGTTCGAACGATGAATGCCAGGCTGCTTTTGACAGAATCAAGGAGTATCTCCAAGAACCACCCATACTTATGCCACCGGTTGAAGGGAGACCTCTGATACTATACCTGACAGTACTTGACAGCTCAATGGGGTGTGTGCTGGGGCAGCATGACGAGTCTGGCCGAAAAGAGCACGCCATTTATTACGTTAGCAAAAAGTTTACCGACTGTGAGACCCGATACTCACTGCTCGAGAAAACTTGCTGCGCTTTGGTATGGGCTGCTCGCCGGCTGAGACAGTATATGTTGACTCACACTACTCTGTTGATTTCAAAGATGGATCCAATAAAGTACATATTCGAAAAGCTTGCTCTGTCTGGAAGAATAGCAAGATGGCAAATGATCTTGACAGAATACGACATCCAGTACACGACTCAGAAAGCTATCAAGGGAAGTGTATTGGCAGATCACTTGGCACACTAGGCAGTAGACGACTACCAGTCAATGAACTTTGAGTTTCCTGACGAGAGCATCATGATAATGACTGATTGCGAAGTACCTGGACCGGATGAAGGACCTGAGGAAAGATCCCGATGGTCTATGCACTTTGACGGAGCCTCCAACGCTTTGGGTAACGGTATCGGCGCTGTGATCATATCCCCTCAAGGCACTCATACTCCCCTTACTGCCCAGCTATGCTTTAACTGCACCAACAACATGGCAGAGTATGAGGCATGTATCATGGGTCTTCAAGCTGCGATTGACTTAAGGATCAATTTTCTGAGTGTCTTCAGAGATTCCGCTCTCGTGATCAATCAGATCAAAGGCGAGTGGGATACGAAACATCCAAATCTTATTCCTTACAAAGAGTGTGTGTTGACATTGATCCCCCACTTCACAGAGATAACTTTTGAACACTTCCCAAGAGAGGAGAATCAGTTGGCGGACGCGCTGGCTATGATGTCTTCTATGTTCGAAGTCAAGTGGGACAATGAGGCTCCCCGGATCATTATCTGGAAATTGGATGAACCTGCATATTATTGTGATCTTGAGGCTGAGACAGTAACTGAAAAACCTTGGTATCATGAGGTGAAGAGGTACTTAGAAGTTCAAGAATACCCTGAAGGTGCACCCATCAATGATAAAAAGTTTCTGAGAAGGTTCGCAGCGAAGTTCTTCCTTAGCAACGGCATTCTGTACAAGCGAAACCATGATTCAACTTTACTGCGTTGTGTGGATAAGAATGAAGCAGAAAAGATCATGGCAGAGATGCATGAAGGTACCTTCGGAACGCATTCCAGTGGACACACCATGGCAAAGAAAATCCTTCGGGCAGGATACTTCTGGTCCACAATGGAAGCTGACTGTTACCAACATTCTCGGACATGTCATAAGTGCCAGATATATGCGGATAAGGTGCACGTTCCTCCAGTTCCTCTGAATGTCTTGACTGCACCTTGGCCTTTTGCAATGTGGGGCATTGATATGATCGGCGAGATCAAACCTACGGCATCCAACGGGCATCGCTTCACCCTAGTGGCGATTGATTACTTTACAAAATGGGTTGAAGCAGCTTCCTATGCTACAGTAACCAAGAATGTCGTGGCACGGTTCATTCGGCATAACCTGATCTGTCGATACGACGTCCCGGAAAGGATCATTACGGACAATGGTACCAATCTTAACAACAAAATGATCACTGAGCTCTGCGAACAATTCAAGATACAGCACCACAACTCTTCTCCTTACCGACCGAAGATGAACGGGACTGTAGAAGCAGCTAATAAGAATATCAAGAAAATTGTGCAGAAGATGACAGTGACTTATAAAAATTTGCACGAGATGTTACCGTTTGCTCTTCACGGGTACCGTACCTCAGCAAGAACGTCAACCGGGGCAACCCCCTTCTCCTTGGTCTATGGCATGGAGGCCGTCTTGCTGATTGAAGTCCAAATACCCTCTCTCCGGATAATGAAGGATGCAGATCTGAGCGAAGATGACTGGATCCAGACATGACTTGATCAATTAAATCTAATTAACGAAAAGAGACTCACTGCTATTTGTCATGGTCAAACGTGCCAAAAATGGATGATCAGGGCATTTAACAAGAAAGTCAGACCACAAGAGTATCAAGTTGGGGACCTGGTAATCAAACACATCATTCTTCCTCAAAGTGATCCCATGGGCAAATGGACCCCCACATACGAAGGGCCATTTGTGGTTAAATGTGTGTTCTCAGGAGGAGCCATGATTCTAACCACCATGGATGGTGACGACCTCCCTCACCCCGCCAATGCAGACATAGTAAAAAGATACTACACATGATAAAAGACCCGCTAAGTTGACATACCTAGGCAAAAATAAGGGCTTCCCGGCGAACCAAAAGGGTTCGGGCAAAATGAGGGATGAAATGAAAAAAAATCTGTACACCCGACAAGTCGAAAACCTGAAAAGGCGGCTTGGGCAAAAAAGGGTATCCCGGTGGACTGAAAACCCGAAAGGGCGGTCCAGGCAAAAGTTAGGGATTAAAGCGTAATACTATGTCTCATTGGATCACCTTGCATCCAGAATCCGGTATCAACATCAAGTCCAGACGGCATCGATCAATCAGCTTCATCTTCAACTGAGCAGCCAAGTGATGAGACGCTCGAAGATATAAAGGCGATAGCAGAGTTGGAACCCAGTGGGATTATTCTTTTCACATAGCTGTTTTGTTTTCCCTTTTCACAAATTGTATAAACTCTGTTGTTCGGCGGCGTTCTCTTACTAGGACGTCAGCCTCTTGTACATAAACGCCTATTTACAGGAAAATTCAAAAATCAATACAAATTCACTTTTCAGACCAATTGCCATTGTTTTTCCTTTTCCTATTTTGTTTTGCGAAGAATGTCCAATGTTCAATTTTTGAAATATGCATTTGACAATAATTGCTAACTCATAAATATTTGCATACGAAACAAAGGATTAATTACAGGTAACATTAGAAACAGGGGCAATAATGAGTCGTCTAAGCGATCTAATTGCTCTGTCCACCAAGGTACCAAGGTAAGTTCAGCTGAAGAACATAACCAAGATGCCTTAATTCCCCAGAGAGTGAGCCAGCAAGTCAACGATACTCTCCCCAAGCAGAGTTAGTCCACTGTCAGCCTTAAGGAAATTGGGTATCCCCAGCAGATCTCAACATTCCTCAGCGGAGTATACAAACATTCTTAACAAGCATCCCCGACAGTCTTGATCTAAGATTGTTCCCCGACGGAATACGAACACCCAGTGGAGCCATTTCCCAGTCCAATCTGAAAAGTTTCCCCAGGAAAGTGGAATCCATCCCTCCAGCAGGAAGCTTATCCCCAGTAGATTCTGGAAGCTTGTCACCCGCATAGTACGAGCGCTCCCCCGGCTTTATTCAGAAGGTTATTTCCCCACCAGGATATAACTGGGTTATCCTCAGCCAATTGTCACAGAAAGATCGTCCCCGACGAAGCCTTCTTTTCCCCAGCGGAGTTCATCATCTTCCAACAAATCTATCAATGGTATCCCCAGCGGAGTTATCATCAACATCTCAACAAAGTATCTCTATCTCCCCACAGAGTTAACTCCCCGTAGAGTAATCTATTCGCCAAGTTTATTCCCCAATGGAGTCATCTTCTCCTACCGGTATTCTTGCAACCATCATCCCCAGCGGAAACAAAGAGCGCTACTCTTCAACATCAAGCCCAGGATTTAACTTCCCGGCACCCGTCAAGGATTTACTTTCCTAGACAAAAACACATTTTATAAACATCACATCTTCATACATTATAGCATGCACATACGCATCACGAACATACAATCTCATTTATTCCGAGAACATCACGCATGTCATACATCATGACATCGCATACAACTAACGTTTTGTCTTTTCAGGACAAAAGTCAATACAAAGATAATTGCTATCAACTGTCGTGATTCCAGATCCGATTCCTGTATCCTGACAGGGTGTATTTGTTGACGACTATTCCAGACTCGATTCCTGTATCCTGCCAGGGTACGTCTGAAGAGTTCGAAGATCCGATTCCTGTATCTTGCCAGGGTGTATCTGTTGACGACTATATTCCAGACTCGATTCCTGTATCCTGCCAGGGCACGTATGAAGAGTTCGAAGATCCGATTCCTGTATCTTGCCAGGGTGTATCTGTTGACGACTAATTCCAGACTCGATTCCTGTATCCGGCCAGGACACGTCTGAAGAGTTCGAAGATCCTATTCCTGTATCTTGCCAGGGTGTATCTGTTGACGACTATTCCAGACTCGATTCTTGTATCCTGCCAGGGCACGTCTGAAGAGTTCGAAGATCCGATTCCTGTATCTCGCCAGGGTGTATCTGTTGACGACTATACCAGACTCGATTCCTGTATCTTGCCAGGGCACGTCTGAAGAGTTCGAAGATCCGATTCCTGTATCTTGCCAGGGTGTATCTGTTGACGACTATTTCCAGACTCGATTCCTGTATCTTGCCAGGGCACGTCTGAAGAGTTTGAAGATCCGACTCCTGTATCTTGCCAGGGTGTATCTGTTGACGACTATTCTCTGGACTCGATTCCTGTATCTTGCCAGGGCACGTCTGAAGAGTTTAAAGATTCGATTCCTGTATCCAGCCAGGGCACATCTACATAAAGATTTTGAAGATCAACTCCTGTAACAGGCCAGGTAATTATTTTCTCCCTCAGGTACGCAAGTTCTCTCTAAGGAATCTCTTACGCGATCAACATCAGATGGCATCTATAAGCCCATCCTCCTATCCACCATCTCTCCAAATGGCATCTATAAGCCCATTCCCGCCATCACACTGCTAACATGTGAGCGCAAATTTCTGGGCACTCTAGTGTTCAATCATCTTCCACCTTCGGATCACGAAAGGCACGCCAGCCAATCTACATCCTCAGGTTTAAGAAGATTGAACAGGGGCAACAGTTGTACCCCAAAATTTTCCCTCCCATATTCTTCAAGATTTGGCAAAATCAAGCTTCAAAATCTCTCAAGGGTTGCACAGTCCAATTGCCTCCTAACTCAGTCAAAATTAGGGTTTTGGTTCTTGCAAAGAAATTAAGGTTTCCAAGGTCCAATCAAGTCCCACATGCCTACATACATTGTCAAGCATCCACATGTCAAGTTTCGAGACTTACAACATCAAATTGCACAGTCAAAAACCCTAATTGCTTCACAGTCAACTGTAGGGGCAAAATGGTCATTTGACAGTCAAAAGTCAAATTTTTTGGTCAATATCTTATTTTGAAGCCACAAACATCATTTGATCAATTCTTGATCATGATTCTCAAAGCATGGCTCAAAAAGTCTCAAGATGCAAAAGTTTCTATTTTTGGACAGCTGAATAGTCAACTGCAAATTGATCAAGGCATAACTTCTTCATGGTTTATCAAAAAAATCCCATCCAAAGCTCATTTTGAAGATAATGACATTTCCTACAACTCACCTTCACACTTCAAGTCCAAGAAATGGTCTCACAAAAAGTTATCAATTTCAACATTATAGGTCATTTTCAAAAGTCAACAAAAAGGCACTTTAAGTCAAAGACCATAACTTGAGATTGGTAAATCAAAATGACATGGGATCAAAGGCATTGGTTAGAGGACTTCAAGAACTTTGCAAAATGTCCAAGAACATGATCATAGCCTCAAAATTGAGCAAGATATGCCTTGGAGAAGTTGGGAAAGTTTTGGGAATTTTGAAAAGTCAACTTTGCTCCAAAAGCTTCAAAAATGCTAATGAGCCTCAAATTCTTCCTTGAATCATTACCCAAAGCATATGCACGACCCATTAAGCTCAAAGGGATTTATTTTCTTATTTTTAATTAATTAATTGAATTTTTATTATTATTAATTCATTTAATTAGATTTAAATATAAGAAAAATATCAAATAATGCTTTTCAAATCTTTTTGTGCAGCAAATTCACTCATTATGTGCTAAAGATTTCGTGCACCAATCAACAAGACAAAATCATCCATATTTGGCAAGATTTGCATGGAAAAAAGATTGAAAAAGATGTGATAAAAATCAAATATTCAAAACATAAATCCATGGATCTTTGGGCTTGTTTTTGACCTAATTTCATTCACTTACTTATGCACAACTCAACCCTATTCTAAAGGACACGAAAAGCTGCTCAGAAAGAGAGAACAAAGTGGCCAAAATTCCAAAGAAATTGTGAAACTGATTTCATAGTTAGAGCACGTTTCAAAGCATAAAAAGCATTCTAATACGTTCCTGACAATGCTAGGAGTCGATTGCAATCAAGAACAAGTCCCCATACTCCAAGAATCAGTAGAACAGAATCACCCTTTTCATGAATATGTCCATAATCGATTTTTGATTTCCATGCATTATTCATGTGTTTTAATTGTTGATTCTTGCTACTAATGATCTTCTGAAACTTTTGGCATAGTTTAATTGTTCTAAAAATGCTTGAAACGAGATTCACCATTGATGGAACCTAGGGTTTCAGAAGCTCCAAATTAGAGGTTCTCATATATGGAAAAATTAGACCACCAAACCTGTATGAACACGTTCGTGACAACAAGACGAATCCAATGAAGCAATTGCGCCCTTTTTATATTTAGGCATCTGTTATTTGCTATTTTTTCATAGCTGTATTTATTGGGGGTTTAAAACCCCCGCTATTTGTTTATGTTGCAGGTACAAAAACGAAGAAGAAAGCTAGGGTGTCATCATATGATAGGAACATTCAAATTTGGCGCGTGATTCTTTTGTTCATACCACTAACGCTTGTTTTTTTATATAATAATCACTATTCATTATGTTAACAAACAAACGCAATAGCCCGGTTGGTTGATGAGGTGTCCTGCAGGTATAGGGACCTGGGTTCGATTCCCAGGTCCCCCCATTTAATCCATAATTTTTGTTGCAATGCTTTCCTATGCAGCACATCCTCAAAGGCTCACCATACGCACTCACGCTCAGGCTTGCCACATACTCATGATGATCAATCTGAAGGCTACAAAAGGAGGTCTATCATATACCTCAGTCAATGGACATACACACAAGCTGAAAAGTCAAACAAGGCTTTGTTCAATGGGCCAAAATTACTGCAAACACCTCCATTCTGGGCCTGATACCCCCAATGTTTGTATTCTATTTTTAATTTCCTTTTCTTTTCTTTTTAATTGTTTTAATTGTTTTAATTGTTTTAATTGTTTTAATTGTTTTATTTAATTCACAAATAAATAATTTTCATAATAAAAAATCAGAAACCAAAAAATATTTAATATTTAATTCTTATTAATTTCACTATTAGAATATTTTTGTAAATAAATGTTAAGTAATTAATTTAGTTAAATTAGGTTTCAATTTTAACACTTTTCTTAATAAATTAAAATACATAGAATTAGGTTTTGACATTTTTCATCCTTTTCTTAATTAATTATTTTTCTCATTTATTTATTATTATAATTACTATTTATTTTTGTAAATAAACATGTATATTAATCAATTAGTAAATTAGGTAAATTTTAATACTTTCTTAATAATTAAAATATTTAGAGTTAGTGTTTCATTCCAATTTTAATTCTTCTTTATTTCATCAAATACCAAAAAACATAAAAACAGTTTCTATTCTTTAATTAAATAATAATTAGACTTTAACTTCAATTTAATTTCAAAAGGGTCAAAACCCTCAGACGTCCTAACTTTTATTCTTTCGCACGTTATTCTTTTTTCTTTTTTCGAATATTATGTAACTGCTCAAGGCTTGTAATAGTAATTAGGTCTTTTTTACTTTCCGCATTTTTTATCAAACGGGTCTTTGTAATTTGGCGATGTATAGACCCGCGCCTTGTAATAGCGTAGGATTTATCTTTCCGCATTTAAATTTCCGCACTCTTAAAATTCTAAATCGCATGAAAGAATGTATGGTTAATTAAAAACAAGCGTAGCTCACAAATGCCATGATCAAAGATAATTGCTAAACTGAAAATAACACACAAATTCACACACCACTCTTAGGGTACGCCTCACCCGTTGCCTTCGAAACGTGGTCGTCAAGTATATGACGTTTTAGTAAGTCCTTATGTCCATGATCCGGTTGCCTCGGAACAAATTGCCTCGAATAGTTGCCTCGAAACGGTTGCCTCGGATTAAAAAAAGGATCAAGGACATAAGGGTAGCTTCTAAGGTGTCCTAACTGTTGCTTCGGTGACCACATTATCCCTACACTTGAATTGACCTGAACACCTCCAACGGTGGTGCTACCTACCTCTCAATGGTGGGATGGCACTACCTTAAGGACATTTACACAGCTTAATTCCTTAGGGTAGGTGGATGACTCATAGATACTTGCTCTATTCAAAAACAAATCAAAACTCTTTTCACACCGACACTTTCAAAAAGCTTTCAAAACAACTTTTCAAACACTCTTGAGGACTGATACAAGAGTCATTCTGAAATCTTTAAACGAAACTTTTTCAAACCCACTAACATTTTGAAAAGAAAACATTTTGAAAACACAATGAGCAAGTATCTAAGAGCCCATGGATAACCATGGATAGAAAGGGTGCTAACATCTTCCCTTTCTATAAATCTACCTCCCGAACCGAGAAATTATCTCATTAGGAATTTTGCTGTGCTTTTGTCCTTTCCATGTTGGAGAACATAAAAGACGGTGGCGACTCTTGCTTCCGCGACATTTCGCGAACCAGCGTTAAACAGTCAGTTCTAAATCCACCGATCACAGGTTGCGGTTCGCGGCACAGGTTCCATAAGTTCACATTCTACAAAAGTTATCTGACGCTGTCTAGCAGTCCCAAATTCCTCAAACAATCAAGGTCAACATACCGAGTAGGTTGAAGACCGCAGCGTTGGAACTTCTGGAATTTGAGTCGTTGGGTTTCACCTTGCTCTCTGGCTCTAAAAGTGAGATTGGGGATTTGCTGGTTGTTGGCCATATTGCATGCAAGAGATTTAATCGTAAAAATGATTTGGACTGTGGATTGAGTAGTGGGTTGATGGAGTTTAAGTGTTGTAGTGGGAATTTAAGAAAAAATTCGAATGGGTACTATTAAGGTTTTGGGAAAAAGGGAAGAATGAATGGAAAGTGGAAAGGCTTCTGTAATAGCAGAATTTGCTATTCAGCGCGCGTGACGGTCGTCACATTGGGCTAACGGGCGTAACACGACGAAATGCGTGTTACGCTCGTCATGAGGACGTTACGAGCGTTACAAATTCAAATAATTATATTCATGAAATGAACGAAACACTTTAATTTCCAGACATTATAACACAGTAACTCAACAAAATAAACATGCATAATATTTCCAACACACATCGTATGACAAAATTTTGCAAAAAAATATGAACAGTGAATTTAATATCTGATGTAACACACAGTAAAATTAATGAAAATGAAAAATAAACTGAAATTGAAATAAAATGTATGTTTCTAAAAAATTGTAAAGAGTAAACTTGTTTAAAATGAAATAATAGCAGTAACGACAATAGAATTAAAACTTGATGAATAATTGAAATTTCATAAACTTGATCGCGACTTTATGAGTCTATTGGGATACTAACTGCAAGTATATATTTTAGTCGTTCTAGTTTTAAATGATTATCGAACCCACAGAGATTGAGGATCAATCGCATCGATCTAATGTTACAATTGTTTAACTAAGTGATGAATATTTGGTTTTGGGGGAAAAGGAGTTTAAATAAAAACAATAGTAATAGCTATACCGGTATGTGATAGTCGGTCTTCAGGAACTCGGTGAATCGCTTGGCATATAAAGTGTTTCGGTAAAAACGAATTGTTTAAAAACCTGAGACACACACTCTCGTGTTCATAAAATAAGTTATGCAATTGGTTTTTATTATGCTTATGCTATGTTAGTTATTTTTATGAATTGTATTTTATGTTTCAAGGTTATTAAATATATTATGTCTGGATAATTTCGTTTGTACCGGTATGTGACTCCTAAGCACCGAAGGAATTCGGTGATAACTTGGCTAAAAACTTTTATAAATAATTTCTGGTTTCCAATTTCCATATTTAATTTAACTACCCTTGTCACGAGAGTGAAAGGATATTTAACAAGATTTTGCCACGAGAGTGGGAAATTAATTAAGGCAAGAACCTGCATGCGAGAGCTGGGGTTCGACCCAGATAGTGGTAACGAAACATTAATTTTTAAATACACGAGAGTGTTTTAACAAATTAATTAAACTCAAGTTGTTTTCAAAAAGTGTTATTGAATTTAAAGTGCATCCACTAGGTTTAGTAGCATAACTTATTTCATAAACACGAGAGTGTATGTCTCAGGTTTTTAAACAATTCGTTTTTACCGAAATACTTTATATGCCAAGCGATTCACCGAGTTCCCAAAGTCCGACTATCACATACCGGTATAGCTATTACTATTGTTTTTATTTAAACTCCTTTTCCCCCAAAACCAAATATTCATCGCTTAGTTAAACAATTGTAACATTAGATCGTATGCGATTGATCCTCAGACTTTGTGGGTTCGATAATCATTTAAAACTAGAACGACTAAACTGTATACTTGCAGTTAGTATCCCAATAGACTCATAAAGTCGCGATCAAGTTTTTGGCGCTGTTGCCGGGGACTGATTAGTCCATTAAGTATGATTCTTCTGTTGCGCGTTTAGACTAGGAAACAAAAACCCTCTTTCAATTTTTATGCCAAGGACTCGTTCACAAGGCGAACCACTTGACAAATCGACGGACGAACCTAAACGCATCCTTTCCAGAAGAAGAACAATTTGGGATTACTGTTTAAATCACGCTATTCCTTTACCAAAACCCGAAATCAAGATTGATTCTGAAACAAATTCTAATTCTTCCTCTGAAACCGAAATCAATCTAGAAGTAGACATGGCCGAAGAACGAAGGAACCGTCCACTGAAGGAGTACACAGCTCCATCACAACAAGAACCCCATAATAGCATTGCTGCTCCAGCAATTAATCGAAATGATTTTGAGTTGAAACCGTCATTGATATCAGCTATCCAACAACGCCAATTCTATGGAAACCCTACCGAGGATCCAAATGAACATCTTACAAAATTCGTTCAATTTGCCGACACAGTTATAGCAAATGGTGTTAGTAAAGATGCAATAAGATTACGTCTTTTTCCTTTTTCGATAAGAGATAGAGGTTGGGCTTGGTTGCAATCCTTGCCGTCAAATTCCGTCACTACGTGGGAAGGACTTAAGACTGTATTTTTAGCATGATACTTTCCCCCAAGCAAGACTGCTGCATTAAGAGCTCAAATCAACGGATTTAGGCAAAAGGATACTGAATCGCTATTCGATGCATGGGAACGCTACAAAGATATGATGCGAATGTGCCCACATCACAGATTAGAAAACTGGCTGATTATCCACACATTTTACAATGGACTCTTGTACAAAACAAGACTCTCTATAGATTCCGCCGCATGTGGTACACTGATGGACAAGCCTTACGACGAAGCTAACCAACTCATTGAAAATATGGCTCAAAACCACTATCAGTGGGGAGGAGAAAGAACACCTGTGGAGAAAACTCAAACCAAAAGTGGGATGTACGAGATTAGTAGCCTAGATAAAGATAATGCTAAGGTAGATGCTCTTACCCAAAATATAGAAAGCTTGACCTTACCTCCTGCAGTCACCGTGGCTGCAGCTACCCCAAACTGTGAAGTTTGTGGAGTTCCTGGTCATGTTGGAACCGAATGTCAAATCCTAGCAGGAATATCAGTTGATCAGGTGAATTATGCTCAAGGTAATCCTTATGCTAATACCTATAACCCTGGTTGGAAGAACCATCCTAACTTCTCGTACAATAACAATAACGCTTTATATGCACCTGGCAAAGCACCCGTTGTACCTCCAGGCTATCAAAAACCCGCTGCTAATGTTCCTAACATTCCTAAGAAGTCTAACCTTGAAATCCTAATGGAAAATTTTATCGCTAATCAGGCTCAACAAAACAAAGAATTCCTCAATCAAAACGTTCACACCGGTGAACAATTGAAGCTATTAGCAAATAAGGTAGATGCCCTAGCAACTCACAATAAAATGTTAGAAACCCAAATCTCCCAAGTAGCACAACACCAAGCTAGTTCTGCCGCACCTGTTGGTACGTTTCCTGGACAGCCACAGCCCAATCCTAAAGGACATGCTAATACTATCACATTACGAAGTGGGACAACACTTGATGGACCGGTAGATCCTAGACTCCAAAACCCGACCATGTATCAAAAAACTGAAAAGGAAGTAGAGAAATCGAAAGAACAATCTGAGAATGTAGAGGAAGACGTGAATGAGAACATAGAGGTTTCAGATAAACCTTACGTACCTCCACGGCCATATAAACCACCAATTCCATACCCTCAAAGACTTGCAAAATCCAAAAACGAGGGGCAATTCAAGAAATTTGTAGAACTTCTGAAACAATTAAACGTCACTATTCCGTTTATAGAAGCTATAACTCAAATGCCGTCATATGCTAAATTCCTAAAAGAAATATTGTCTAATAAGAAAAAAATTGTTGAAAACGAAACCGTTATGCTAACTGCTGAATGTAGCGCCATAATTCAAAATAACATGCCTCCAAAGCTAAAGGATCCTGGTAGTTTCTCCATATCATGTGTAATTGGAAAATCTGTCATAGACAAAGCTCTATGCGATTTAGGAGAAAGTGTTAGTCTAATTCCCTTATCCATTTGCGAGAAGCTCAAACTAGGTGACATGAGACCTACCAAGATGTCCCTACAACTAGCCGACAGATCAGTCAAATTCCCTGTTGGTATGCTAGAAAACATTCCTGTCCAAATAGGATAATTTTATATACCTACTAACTTTATAATAATGGACATAAAGGAAGATTCAAACATTCTCATCATATTAGGAAGGCCATTTTTAGCCACTGCAAGAGCCATTATTGACGTTAAGAAAGGAAAGCTTACCTTCGAGGTAGGAGAAGAAAAAGTAGAATTTATTCTTTCCCAATTCTTCAAAGCCCCTGCTATAGATGACTCATGCTGTTTCCTAGATATTATTGATGAATGTGTCAAAGAACTAGAAAGCCAAGAAGACACCTATTCTGGGATATTGAAAATTCCGACACCACCTATCTTCAAGGATGATGACTGGAGACGAGAATATCACGATGCCAACTTAAGCGAATGTTTCGCCTTAACACCCGATCCTACCCCAAATGATAAGAAGACTGGTATAGAACTTAAAACGTTACCCAAAGATCTAAGGTATGAATTTTTAGATAAAGAACTCGAACGACCAGTTATAGTCAATGCCAATTTAGGGAAGATCGAAATCGAAAAACTTCTTAACGTGTTAAGGAAATATCCAACCGCGTTAGGATATAATATATCAGATCTAAAAGGAATAAGCCCTTCTCTCTGTATGCACCGCATTATGCTAGAAGAGGACTGCAAGACTTCTAGAGAACATCAAAGACGAATAAATCCTATCCTAAGTGAAGTCGTAAAGAAAGAAGTGCAGAAACTACTAGAGGCAGGCATCATATACCCAATATCAGATAGCAACTGGGTCAGTCCAGTTCACGTAGTACCTAAGAAAGGAGGTGTTACGGTTATAATAAACACAAAGGGCGAATCAGTGGCACAACGTACCCAAACAGGATGGAGAATGTGTATCAATTACAGAAAACTAAACAAAGCTACGCGCAAGGACCATTTCCCATTACCATTCATTGATCAAATGCTCGAGCGCTTAGCCAAACATTCCCATTTTTTCTATCTTGACGGATACTCAGGATTCTTCCAAATTCCCATTCATCCTGATGATCAAGAGAAAACTACGTTCACATGCCCCTATGGTACCTTTGCATACCGAAGAATGCCATTTGGACTATGTAACGCACCTACAACTTTCCAACGATGCATGATGGCGATTTTCGCAGAATTTTTGGACGGAATTATGGAAGTATTCATGGACGATTTTTCTGTCAGCGGAGAAAGTTTTGACGGATGTTTATCAAATCTTGAGCTGGTACTGAAATGCTGTGTCAATGTCAACCTAGTGCTCAACTGGGAAAAATGTCACTTCATGGTGAGACAAGGAATTGTGTTGGGCCACATTGTATCAAACATAGGGATTGAAGTCGATAAAGCAAAAATCGAAATTATCAAAAACCTTCTACCACCCAAAACGGTTAGATAAATAAGAAGTTTTCTAGGACACGCTGGTTTTTACCGACGTTTTATAAAAGATTTCTCTAAAATCACTAAGCCACTAACTGAACTATTGATGAAAGAAGCCGAGTTTATTTTTGACGATAAATGCTTAAACGCATTTGAGACGCTTAAAGAAGCCTTAATTTCAGCACATATAATGCAACCTCCTGATTGGAACCTACCATTTGAAATAATGTGTGATGCAAGCGATTATGCTGTAGGCGCAGTCCTAGGACAATGCAAGGATAAAAAGCTTCGTGCTATTTACTACGCAAGCAGAACACTTGATCCCGCACAAATGAATTACGCCACTACGGAGAAGGAACTCTTAGTTGTTGTATTCGCATTGGACAAATTTTGTTCCTACTTAGTAGGCGCCACAATCGTTATTTACACGGATCATGCTGCGATCCGATACTTGCTAAGTAAGAAAGACACCAAACCACGACTACTCAGATGGATCTTACTCCTACAAGAGTTTGACTTTGAAATAAAAGACAAAAGGGGGACTGAAAACGTCGTAGCAGACCATTTATCAAGATTGGATGGAATCCAAACCAAGAGTGTTCCCATAAACGAAGATTTCCCATATGAACGCCTTATTGCTAAACTAGAGATAGCTCATACCGACAATTTAGATCAATGCGATGAACATTTAATAACTGCGGTAGTAAAAGCCATTTGTACCAACACCACATTACCATGGTACGCTGATTTCGTTAACTACTTAGTCGTCGGTGTTCTACCACCCAATTTAACATACCAACAGCGGAAGAAATTCTTCCATGATCTTAGACACTACTTTTGGGATGAACCACTACTCTTTAAAAGAGGCGCCAATGGTATCTACCATCACTGTTGTTGTACCCCAAAATTTGCCCTCCCATATTCTTCAAAGATTTGCCAAGACAAGCTTCAAAAGTTCCCCAAGGGTTGCACAGTTCAAGGGCCTCTTAAGCAGTCAAAATTAGGGTTTTTGTTCTGATCAAGAAAATGAAGTCTCCAAAGGTCCAATCAAGTCTCATATGCCTACAAATATGGTCAAGCATCCTCATATCAAGTTTCAAGACTTTCAGCACAAGATTGCACAGTCAAAACCCTAATTGCACTACAGTCAACTGTAGGGGCAAAATGGTCATTTGACAGTCAAAAGTTCAAATTTTTGATCAACATCTCATTTTGAAGCCACAAACATCATTTGATCAATGCTTGATCATGATTCTCAAAGCTTGGCTCAAAAATCATCAAGATGCAAAAGTTTCCTTATTTGGACAGCTGAAAAAGTCAACTGTAAATTGACCAGGGCATAACTTTCACATGGATTATCAGAAAAATTCCATCCAAAGCTCATTTTTAAGAGAAAGACATTTCCTATAACTCATCTTCATACTTCAAGTCCAAGTAATGCTCTCACAAAAAGTTATCAATTTCAACATTATAGGTCATTTTCAAAAGTCAACAAAAAGGGACTTTAAGTCAAAGGCCATAACTTGAGATTGGTAAATCAAAACGACGTGGGACCAAAGGCATTGGTTAGAGGACTCAAAGAAATTTCCAAAATGTCCAAGAACATGAGCAAAGCTTAAAAATTGAGCAAGTTATGCCTTGTGGAAGTTGGGAAATTTTTGGATATTTTGAAAAGTCAACATTGATTCAAATGACCTAAAATTGCTAATGGGCCTATTTTTCTTCCATAATTCATTATCCCAAGCATGCACACGACCATTAGGCCCAAAGGGAAGTTTTTCTCCATTTTTATTTATTTATTTGGATTTTTTATTATTAATAAATCATTTAATTAAATAAAATACATGAAAAATACAAAACTAATGAAATCAAATCTCTTTGTGCAGAAAATACTCTCATTGGACATTCAAGATTCGTGCATGATCATTTTGGAAAGTTTTGGCATGATTTGGTATCAAATTGCATGGAAAAGATTGAAAAAATAATGCTTGGAAAATCAAATATTGAACAATCAAATCTTAGATTCTTTTGATCAGATTTTTGACCTAAATCATTACTACATATACAAAGAACACAACCCTAATGCCAATGACCACTAAGCTACGCAAGAACCTGGAAATCAAATACACACTTTTTTCTTAAAAATCTCAATTCTGAAAACACTTGTGCAGGACGATTCAAGGCGAAATTTTTATCCCATCACCTTCCTGAAGCTTCAAGGAAGGGTTTCTGATCAAAATCATCCATCATAACTTCAAGAATTGGTAACACGAACAGGACCTGTACCGAAATTTTTTCATACTCTTGCATCTCAATTCATGCGCTTTTTGCACTTTTTAACATGTGATTTACATTCCTTATGCAATTCTGATGCTAACCATGTGGTTTAATTTTGTTTTCATGCCTTATATGGAGATTTGCCATTAGAGACATTTAGGGTTTTCAGGTTTTCAAATTAGGCATTTTCTACCCCTGTAAAATTGAGACACATCAATGCCATGAACAAAACCAGCTCGCTTAGACGAAAATAATGGCATGCTCGCGCTGAATTTATATGCCAAGGGGACCTAATCGCTATTATTCAAAGAAGCATGTTTTGAGGGGGTTCAAAACCCCCGTTAAATGTTTGTTAATTTGTTTCAGGAAATCACCAACGAAGAGGACGATGAGGTGGAAGGCTCTGGTTGGGTCATTCAAATTCTGCGCGCGTTTTTAAGCTACTGACCAATTTTCTTTTATAATATTTATTAGTTATTATATATTAAACGCGTATGGGTTGATTCAGTGGAAAGCATAGTTGTTGGTAAAGTACATGACCTGGGTTCGAGCCCCAGGTCTTCATTATTCCCATATTATTTTTCAATTAAAATTCACATGCAGGTTCAATAGCAAAGACCATCATACACCTTCATGATCAAACCATCCACGCGTCCAATGTCATCAAATCAAAGGCCATGATCTGGAGAGTACAGTGGACCCTAGTCAACGCGTGTACACGCGTCATGGAAAGGTCAACAAGGCCTCCAAATGGGCCAGCATCATTGGATTTTCACCTCCACTTTGGGGACAGATACCCCCCTAGGTTTGCATTTTTTTATATATTCTTTCTCTTTTGTTTTTTTTTCTTTCTTTTAATTATTGTGCTTTTTTTAATTAATTATTTTTTCCATAAAAACACAAAACAATAAAAAAAATCAGAAAGATAAAAATAAAATAATAAATATTTATTTAATAGTATTTTGTAAATAAATAACTTTAATTGATTAGTTTTAAATTAGGTTTAATTTTAACTTTTTAACAAAAAATCTAAAAAACATAGAACTAGGGTTCATATTAATTTTTTATCCTTTTTTCTTTTATTCCATAATAATTAAATAATTAAATATTTATTTTTATAATTAAATTGCATGTAAATTAATTAGGGTTAATATTAGGTTTTAATTCTTTTCTTAATAAATTAAAAACAAAATAGGATTAGGGTAAGCATTTAATTTCAATTAATTCTTTTTCATTAAAATCCTAAAATATTAAAAAATACCAAAAACATCTTCTTTTCTTTTTCTTTATTAATTAATGTCACCATTTAATTTAATTTTGCAAAAAGGGTCCAACGCCCTCGTTTTTAATTCTTATTAATTCGCATATTTATTTTATTTCGTTTAAATATTTATGTATCTCTCTCAAGGCCTTGTAATTAATTTCTTGCACTTTTAATTTCTTTATTTTCTTTAATTCTTTATTTTCTGTCAAATCGGGTCCTGGTTTAATTTTGGCGATGTGGACCCGCGCCTTTTGTAATAGCTTAGAATTTTTACTTTTCTCGCATTTTTTTTAACTGTTAAATCAAGGCATGAAAGAATGTATGGACAAAAATAAAAACAAGCGCTAGATCACCAATGACATGACAAAAAGACAAAAATAATTGAAAACGACACACAAATCGCACACACCACCCCTAGGGTACGCCTCACTGTTGCCTTGCCTCGAAAGATGATCGTCGAGTAGAGGATGTCTTAGTAAGTCCTCATGATCCGGGAACCTGGCATGAGGGTAGCTTCTAAGGTGTCTTCCCATTGCTCTGGTGATCACCATGTCCCGAACCTCGAATTGACCCGAACACCTCCAATGGTGGTTCTACCTACCTCTCAATGGTGGGATGGCACTACTTTAAAGGACATTTACACAGACGAATTCCTTAGGGTAGGTAGGTTCTCGTAGATACTTGCTCTAAATTTCAAAACAAATCAAAAATAATTTTCACACCGACACCTTTTCAAAAAGACTTTCAAAACAATTTTTTCAAACACTCTTGAGGACCGATACAAGAGTCGAACTGAAATTTTCAAAGAAACTTTTTAAAAACCCACAGTTGAAAAGCAAACAAACTATTTTGAAAACACAAATGAGCAAGTATCTAAGAGCCCATGGATAACCATGGATAGAAAGGGTGCTAACACCTTCCCTTTCTATAATCTACCTCCCGGACCGAGAGCAATCTCTTTAAGGAATTTTTCTGTGCTTTTGTCCTTTCCATTTGGAGAAAATAAAAGACGGTGGCAACTCTTGCTTCCGCGACATTTCGCGAACCAGCGTTAAACAGTCAGTTCCAGATCCACCGATCACAGAACTGGCGACTCTGCTGGGGAATACTTATAAAGTGAGGTGTACCTTAGGGTTAGTTCATAACTGTGTTTTCAATTGTTTTCACTGTGTGCTTTAAATTGTGGGTTGCTTGGGAGTTCTATAGATCCTAACCCGGATCTGGGGGATTCCTTCTTAGAAAGTAGCAACAAGGCTGTGAGGGAACTATGCGGGGTTTACCGACATGGTTGAAACAGTCTGCTACGTTGATGTGGCACTTTGGTGTGTACCGGTAACCCTTGAGTTCAGTCAAGGAGAGTACGGGGCCTCCGCGTGGTGTCGTGAAGCATCAACAGACCTTAGGAACCTTAATTGAACTATCTTGGCCTCTTTAGGGTAGTGAGATAACTGACTTTGGTGCAGTCCGAGGTTGGTTGATACTCGATACTACACTCAATTGAGGGTTGCTTTCCCGGAATATTTCGGTCGCCAGTTCAGTGGCTAAATCGAAACGATGAACAATGAATGCAATCCCGTGATATTGGGAACCTTAGAACCCGGTTACTTTGATAGGACAGGATGAACCCACCAACTTCAAGAGGGTACTACCCAGACCCCATGCTGGCCTTAAACCCTAAGGGCTTGTCTTGTGTGCCTTGTGTGCCTTACATGTTTGTCTTTGTAAATATCTGTGGTGTGTTTAATCATAGCATCATGACATCATCCAGCATCATATGCATTGACTAACCATTTCAGGGGTTCGAATTTTCATCTTTGTTCTTGTTTTGTAGGACATGGAAACTGTTCGTAGAAAGACAATTCAAGTCAGTCTTGTAAGGATCCCTCCTCAGCTTAAGGAGCTTATATCCAGGATTCCCGAGAACTCTTCATTCAGTGAAAGACATGGAAGTCTCATCAGCTTGGTCAATACCAACATTGAGGAAGACATGATAAAGGTCCTGTTCCAGTTCTTTGACCCTCTGCATCACTGTTTCACCTTCTTGGACTATCAGTTGGTACCTACATTGGAGGAGTTCTCTCGGCTTCTAAAGATCCCTATCCTTGATCAGCTACCCTTCAACGGTACAGAAAAGGAACCTAAGCTTGAAGAGATTGCTAAAGCCTTGCACCTACAGTCATCTGACCTCAAGGGACATTGGGAAGTTAGAAGTGGTATCAAAGGGTTCTTAGCCAGGTTTCTGTTTGAAAAGGCCCATGAATGTTGGAACTCCCTTGACTTGCAAGCTTTTGAAGAGGTTGTGGCCCTCCTTGTCTATGGTTTGGTGTTGTTCCCTAACCCAGATCAGCTTATTGATGTCAGTGCTGCCCAGATCTTTATGTCCAGAAATCCTATACCTACGTTGTTGAGGGACATCCTTCACTCATGTTACACTCGAACCATGAGAAAAAGAGGTGTCCTTATGTGTTGCACTCCTCTCCTGGGAAGGTGATTTATTTCGCACCTTCCACAATCAGTCTTGAAGAATGAGCGGGGTTTGAGATGGTCACAACGGTTGATGACTCTTACACATGCGGATATACATTGGTGCCCTAGGTCCAGAGAAGATGTCACTATCATTGATCGTTGCGGGGAGTACCCTAATGTTCCTTTACTTGGAATCAGAGGAGGTATTACTTACAGCCCATGCCTGGCTTGGAGACAGTTTGGTTATGCTCGGAGGGATGGTCCTCATGACATGTTAATTCCTGACATAGTTTTTGACTTCGACGACGATACTCAAGGACTTCGCCAGAGATTTATCAGAGCCTGGAGGATGCCCAGTAGGATAGACAGTAAGACACTGGGGCACAGGAACTCCATCCCGTTGGAACCTTATCTCAAGTGGGTACGAGCCCGCTCCCAGAAGTTGGTAATGCCTTATCGCCATATGCTCCCTGTGATCAAAGAACCAGTCTTGGAAGGAGAAGTGTCCTACACTATTCAGCACCCTGATATGCCCATATCCTGGGAAGAGATGCAGAAAAGCTGGATCCAGCTTAAGGAAGAACAGAATTCTCTTGAGACCAGTCTACATGCCAATGAAAAGAAGGTCTTGGAGCTCACCCGCCTGTTGCATGAGGAGAGAAATCTCAACACTTACATAACTCCAAAGAGGATGTGCAGTGTATTTTGGGATTGATTTACTTTTGTAATTTGTGCCCATGAGGCTTTGATGTACTAAACAGTTATTTCCTTAATGATAACGTGTGTTCCTTTTTGTCTACAACAAATTTGAACTTTCGAACCCTTGAATGCATTGCATAAACACATCTCATTCATCATGTGCATAGCAGGTTTTTCCTCTTTTCAGGTTGCTTACAGTTCTTCGCTGTTTATTTCAGCATCATGAATCTCGACTCTTCATCAACTGAGACATCCATCAAAGCTCTTCAGGCGCAGAATGCGCAGTTTCAGGAATTAATCAAGGGTTTGGCTCAAGGCCAAGAAGAGTTGAAAGCTCTGCTCCTGAAGAAGGAGAAGAAGAAGAAGAGAAGAACTGTTCTGTTCAACTCGGGCCGAAGGTTTGACAACACTCTGCAGCAGGAAGAGGCTGGTTCTTCTGTTGGCAAGAGTACTCCTCAAGAGGCAAGGGTTCCTAGTCCGGTAGTCTCCGACAACGAGACTGATTTTGATGAAGAGCAATATCCTCCGGTAGAAGACCGTTACAAGCAGTTGGAAGATAGGTTGAATGCTATGGAAATACAACAGGTACCTGGGCTGGATTTCGGAGATCTGGGTTTGTCTACTGGTGTGATCATTCCTCGGAAGTTCAAAGCACCATCTTTTACTAAGTATGACGGGGCGTCTTGTCCCAAGCTACATCTCAGGTCCTATGTTCGAAAGATCCAACCGTACTCAGCGGATAAGAATTTGTGGATCCACTTCTTCCAGGAGAGTCTTTCAGGGACTCATCTCGAATGGTTCTATCAGCTGGATGGGACCAAGGTTCGTAACTGGGAGGAGTTGGCTACTGCTTTCTACAAGCAGTATCAATATAATGCCGACCTTGCCCCTACACGTACCCAACTCCAGGGTATGTCGTTAGGTTCAAGTGAAGGTTTTAAGGAGTACGCTCAGAAGTGGAGAGACCTGGCTGGCAGGGTGCAGCCACCATTGACTGATCGGGAGTTGGTAGACATGTTCTTGGGGACCCTATCTGGGCCATTTTTCAACCATCTTATCGGGAATTCATCTGCAGGGTTCACTGATCTGATTCTAACTGGAGAGAGAATTGAGGCTGGGTTGAAGTCTGGAAAGATTCCGAAGGGTGCATCGTTTAGTTCTGAGAAGAAACCCTTCAAGAAGGAGGCTAGTGCCGTGTATGGTTCCAAGAGATCAGAGAGACCTGAGCGCCGCCAATCTGTCAGTGCGGTAATGATTACTAAGCCTGCTGCCGCTCCTCGGCCAACCAATCCTCAAAGGGCTGAAAGACCCCGGAGAGAGTTTACCCGGTTAAACATGAACCTATCCCAAATCTTACCACAGTTGCTCTCAACCAACTTAGTGACTGTCAGAGAGGCGCCGAAGTTCCCAAATACTACATCTCTTAAGTACAACCCGAATGCTCGTTGTGCTTACCATTCAGATAGCCCGGGGCATTCTACTGATGACTGTTGGGCCTTAAGGAGCAAGCTGCAGGATCTTATTGACGCCAAGGAGGTACAGTTTGAGGCATCTGAGAAGCCCAATGTAGTGACAGCTCCCCTGCCTGCTCATGGAGTGAATGCTATTGGGGACGAAGACGAAGTGGATGAAGCTGAGTTTGATAGCTGGATCTACCCGGCAACCGACAGTGGACTTAATAATTGGAGTGCAAAGGACAACTTATCTGTTTCTCTTGTTACTAAGTAATGAATTCCTATGTTTTCGGTATCTGTAATAAACAATAAATAAACTCTATGGCCCGGTGTCTTACCCGAGGCACCGTGGTTTCATTTGTGAGGGCATATAAATTGTCATTTCATATATCATGAATGAAAATCTTGGACGTTTTTTCGCATTGCAAATCTTATGCTCCTTTTCTGTCTTTCTTTCTTTTACATATATTTCAAAACAGCTGTATTTACACACACACTCACTCATACAGGTTTCAATCCACTCTGGATCTCACTGATAACAACTCTGCTACTGCCAATTATGACTTCGAAAATCCGATCAACTTAGCCGAAGACGAAGGTGAAGATGATTGCGAAGTGCCTGGCGAGCTTGCAAGACTGTTACTTCAGGAAGAGAGGGCAATTCAACCACATGAAGAGCCAGTGGAAATAATAAACTTGGGTACTGGAGAAGACAAGAAAGAGGTAAAGATCGGTGCCAACCTAGAGCTCAGCGTGAAGCAACGGTTAACCAAGATGTTACATGATGATATGGAGATCTTTGCCTGGTCCTACGAAGACATGCCCGGGTTGGATACCGATATTGTGGTCCATCACTTGCCAACTAAGGAAGACTGCCCTCCGGTGAAGCAAAAGGTACGTCGTATGCGTCCAGAGATGTCTGAGAAGATCAAAGCCGAGGTTATGAAACAGTTTGACGCTGGGTTCCTTGCAGTAACTTCTTACCCTCAGTGGGTTGCTAATGTGGTGCCGGTACCTAAGAAGGATGGAAAGGTCAGAATGTGTGTCGACTACAGGGATCTGAACAGGGCTAGCCCCAAAGATGACTTCCCCTTACCCCACATTGATGTCCTTGTTGATAATACTGCTCAGCATAAGGTGTTCTCTTTCATGGATGGCTTTTCAGGTTACAATCAGATCAAGATGGCACCTGAAGACATGGAAAAGACTACATTTGTTACTCAGTGGGGCACCTTCTGTTACAAGGTCATGCCTTTGGGGTTGAAGAACGCTGGGGAAACATACCAACGTGCCATGGTTGCTTTATTTCATGACATGATCCATCATGAGATAGAAGTGTATGTTGACGACATGATCGCAAGGTCCCAGACTGAGGAAGGGCACCTAGATCATCTGCAGAAACTGTTTGACCGGTTGAAACTGTACAAGCTAAGATTGAACCCGAACAAGTGCACCTTCGGGGTAAGATCGGGAAAGCTGCTAGGCTTCGTGGTAAGTGACAAGGGCATTCAAGTGGACCCTGCCAAGGTCAAAGCTATTCAAGAGATGCCAGTTCCTAAGACAGAGAAGGAAGTCAGAGGCTTTTTAGGACGCCTGAATTACATTGCTCGATTCATCTCACATCTGACTGCTACCTGTGAGCCAATCTTCGAGCTGCTGAAGAAAGATCAGGTAGTACGTTGGAACGATGAATGTCAGGCTGCTTTTGACAGAATCAAGGAGTATCTCCAAGAACCACCCATCCTTATGCCACCGGTTGAAGGGAGACCTCTGATACTATATCTAACAGTGCTTGACAACTCAATGGGGTGTGTGTTGGGGCAGCATGACGAGTCTGGCCGAAAAGAGCACGCCATTTATTACCTTAGCAAAAAGTTTACCGACTGTGAGACCCGATACTCACTGCTTGAGAAAACTTGCTGCGCTTTGGTATGGGCTGCTCGCCGGCTGAGACAGTATATGCTGACTCACACTACCTTGTTGATCTCAAAGATGGATCCTATAAAGTATATATTCGAAAAGCCTGCTCTGTCCGGGAGAATTGCAAGATGGCAAATGATCTTGACGGAATACGACATTCAGTACACAACCCAGAAAGCCATCAAGGGGAGTGTATTGGCAGACCACTTGGCACATCAGGCCGTAGATGACTATCAGTCAATAAACTTCGAGTTTCCGGATGAAAGCATCATGATAGTGACTGATTGTGAAGTACCTGGACCGGATGAAGGACCTGAACCCGGATCCCGATGGTCTATGCACTTTGACGGAGCCTCCAATGCTTTGGGTAACGGTATCGGCGCCATCATCATATCACCTCAAGGTACTCATACTCCCCTCACTGCCCGGCTGTGTTTCAACTGTACCAACAACATGGCAGAGTATGAGGCGTGCATCATGGGTCTTCAAACTGCGATCGACCTAAGGATTAAGTTTTTGAGTGTCTTCGGAGATTCCGCTCTTGTGATCAATCAGATCAAAGGAGAGTGGGATACGAAACATCTAAACCTGATTCCTTACAGAGAATGTGTGTTGACTTTGATCCCCCACTTTACAGAGATAACCTTTGAACACTTTCCAAGAGAAGAGAATCAGCTGGCGGACGCGTTAGCTACAACGTCTTCTATGTTCAAAGTCAAATGGGATAATGAGGCTCCCCGGATCATCATCTGGAAACTGGACGAACCGGCATACTGTTGCGATCTCGAGACTGAATTAGTGACTGAGAAACCTTGGTACCATGAAGTAAAAAGATATCTGGAAGCTCAGGAATACCCTGAAGGTGCCTCTATCAATGATAAGAAGTTTCTGAGAAGGTTCGCAGCAAAGTTCTTCCTTAGCAACGACATCTTGTACAAGCGAAACCACGATTCAACCTTACTGCGTTGTGTGGATAAAACTGAAGCAGAAAGGATCATGGAAGAGCTGCACGAAGGGACCTTTGGTACACATTCCAGTGGGCACACTATGGCTAAGAAAATCCTACGGGCAGGATATTACTGGTCCACAATGGAAGCTGACTGCTACCAACATTCTAGGACATGCCATAAGTGCCAGATTTATGCAGACAAGGTGCATGTTCCTCCGGTTCCCCTGAATGTTCTGACTGCGCCTTGGCCGTTTGCAATGTGGGGCATAGACATGATCGGCGAGATTAAACCTACGACATCTAATAGGCATCGCTTCATCCTGGTGGCGATTGATTATTTTACGAAGTGGGTCGAAGCAGCATCCTATGCTACGGTAACCAAGACTGTTATGGCACGGTTCATTCGGCATAATCTGATCTGTCGGTACGGCGTCCCTGAACGAATTATTACAGACAACGGTACCAATCTGAATAACAAGATGATCGCTAAGCTCTGCGAGCAGTTCAAGATACAGCACCACAATTCTTCTCCTTACAGACCGAAGATGAATGGGGCTGTAGAAGCAGCAAATAAGAACATCAAGAAAATCGTGCAGAAGATGACAGTGACTTATAAGGATTGGCACGAGATGTTACCGTTCGCTCTACATGGGTACCGTACCTCAGCTAGGACGTCAACCGGGGCAACTCCTTTCTCCTTGGTTTATGGTATGGAGGCAGTCTTACCAATTGAAGTGCAAATACCCTCTCTCCGGATAATGAAGGATGCAAATCTGAACGAAGATGATTGGATCCAGACACGACTTGATCAGCTCAACCTCATTGATGAAAAAAGACTTGCTGCTAGCTGTCATGGTCAGACGTATCAGAAACGGATGATCAGGGCATTTAACAAAAAGGTCAGACCACAGGAATATCAAGTTGGGGATCTGGTAATCAAGCGAATCATCCTTCCTCAGAGTGATCCAAGGGGCAAATGGACCCCTACGTACGAAGGGCCATTTGTGGTTAAGCATGTGTTCTCAGGAGGAGCCATGATTCTAACCAATATGGATGGTGACGACCTTCCTCACCCCGCCAATGCAGACATAGTAAAAAAATACTACGCATGAAAAAAAAAGACCCGCTAGGCTGACATGCCTAGGCAAAAATTAGGGCTTCCCGTCGAACCAAAAGGGTTCGGGCAAAATGAAGGGATGAAATGAAAAAAAATCTGTACACCCGGAAAGTCGAAAACCTGAAAAGGCGGCTTGGGCAAAAATGGGTATCCCGGTGGACTGAAAACCCGAAAGGGCGGTCCAGGCAAAAATTAGGGATAAAAGCGTAATACTATGTCTCATTGGATCACCTTGCATCCAGAATCCGGTATCTACATCAAGTTCAGACGGCATTGATCAGTCAGCTTCACCTTCAACCAAGGTCATCAAGTGATGAGACACTCAGAGTTATAAAGGCAATAGCAGAGTTGAAACCCAGTGGGATCATTCATTTCACACAGCTGTTTTGTTTTATTTTGTACAAAACTTGTATAAACTCTTTTGTTCGGTGGCGTTCTCTTACTAGGACGTCAGCCTCTTGTACAAAAAACGCCTATTTTCAGGCCATTCAAAAATCAATACAAATATACTTTTCAGTTAAAAGTGCCAATTGTTTTTCTTTTTCTGTTTTGTTTTGCGAAGAACGTCCAAGGTTCAATTTGTGATATATACATTGACAATAATTTGCTAACTCATGAATATTTGCATATGAAACAAAGAATTAATTACAGGTAACATTAGAAACAAGGGCAATAAAGAGTTGTCTAAACAATCTAATTGTTCTGTCCGCCAAGGTACCAAAATGGATTCAGCTAAAGAACATGACCAGTACATCTTAATTCCCCAGAGAGTAAGTCAGCAGTCAGTGCATTCTTCTCCAAGCAGAGTTATCAAATATCAAGGAAGTTGAGTATCCTCCGGTAGATCTCAATACTTCCCCAGCAGCATACATACTCATAACAAGCATCCCCGGCAGTCTTGGTCTAAAGATTGTTCCCCGGCGGTATATCAACATTCAAAGGAATCACTTCCCCGCAGTCAAAACCTCCCCAGGAAAGTCCAATCCAGTTTCCCCAGGAAAATTGGAATTTATCTCCCCAAGCAGTAAGCTTATCCCCAGTAGATTCTGGAAGCTTATCCTCGCAAAGCACGAACGCGTCGTCCGACTTTATTCAAAGAGTTATTTCCTTAATAGGATATAACTGGGTTATCCTCAGCCAAAAGCCATGGAAAGAGCGTCCTCGACGAAGTTCTCTTACCCCCAGCAAAGTCTATCAACACTTCCGATACAGCAAAGGTATCCCCAGCAAGTTACTATCAACAATTCAGCAAAAGTATCTTTCTCCCCACAGAGTATTGCTTCCCAGCAAGGTCGTTAGAGTGCTTTCCTCCCCGCAGAATCTTCCATTTTCCAAGTTTATTCCTCAACGGAGTTATCTTCTCCTACCGGTATTCTTGCAACTATCATCCCCTAGTGGAAGCAAAATCTATTCTCCAATATCAGCCCAGGAGTGACTTCCCGGCACCCGTCAAGGATTTACTTTCCTAGACGAAAAGCATACATAAACATCACATAAATCATTATAGCATGCATGTACGCATCATATCATACAAATCTCATTTATGTTGAGAACATCATTGCTTGATCCATATCCTGCATTGCATATGACTGACCTCTACCTTTCAGGAAAGATGCAGTTAAATTCTCAATCATATTTCAAGACCTAGACCGGTTCAGTTAATCGACTCCAAAGATTTCTTATCCAGTCCAAGGCCTTCTCTAGTCCAGCTAAATCGACTCCCAACAGATTTTTCTGATGAAGACTCAGTAGAAGTTATCAAAGGTTTTTCTCAAACGTCCGCTTTTGAGATTATAATTTCCTATGGTTCCCTCCCCGACGGTGCGTGAGGTGATAATTCCAGCCCAGGTTTTTCTCAGACGTCCGATTTTGAGATTATAATTTCCTATGGTTCCCTCCCCGACGGTGCGTGAGGTGATAATTCCAGCCCAGGTTTTTCTCAGACGTCCGCTTTTGAGATTATAACTTCCTATGGTTCCCTCCCCGACGGTGCGTGAGGTGATAATTCCAGCCCAGGTTTTTCTCAAACGTCCGCTTTTGAGATTATAATTTCCTATGGTTCTCTCCCCGACGGTGCGTGAGATGATAATTCCATCCCAGGTTTTTCTCAACCGTCCGCTTTTGAGATTATAATTTCCTATTGGTTCTCTCCCCGACGGTGCGTGAGATGATAATTCCATTCCAGGTTTTTCTCATACGTTCGCTTTTGAGATTATAATATCCTATGGTTCTCTCCCCGACGGTGCGTGAGATGATAATTCCATTTCAGGTTTTTCTCAAACGTCCGCTTTTGAGATTATAATTGCCTATTGGTTCTCTTCCCGATACTGCGAAGATGGTAATTCCCACCAAGATTTTCTCAACGAGCGTTGTTGAAGTTAAAGTCACCCAAGGTTCTCTCACCGTTCCTGTTGAGGTAGTAACCATCCCTGGTTCATTCATCACCGTTTGAAGCTCCAGATCCAGCTCCTGTAACCAGTCAGGATACATCTATACCAAGCGCCTGAAAACCAGCTCCTGCAACGTGTCAGGTACTCATTTTTCTCTTGCAGGTATGCATGTTCTCGCTAAGGAATCTCTTATGCGATTAACATCCAGATGGCATCTATAAGCCCATCATCCTATCCATCAATCTCCAAATGGCATCTATAAGCCCATTCCCATCATCACACTGCTATTATGTGAGCGCAAATTTCTGGGCACTCTAGTGTTCAATCATCTCCCACCCTCGGATTACGAAAGGAACGTCAGCCAATCTGCATCCTCAGGTCTAAGAAGATTGAACAGGGGCAACTGTTGTACCCCAAAATTTGCCCTCCCATATTCTTCAAAGATTTGCCAAGACAAGCTTCAAAAGTTCCCCAAGGGTTGCACAGTTCAAGGGCCTCTTAAGCAGTCAAAATTAGGGTTTTTGTTCTGATCAAGAAAATGAAGTTTCCAAAGGTCCAATCAAGTCTCATATGCCTACAAATATGGTCAAGCATCCTCATATCAAGTTTCAAGACTTTCAGCACAAGATTGCACAGTCAAAACCCTAATTGCACTACAGTCAACTGTAGGGGCAAAATGGTCATTTGACAGTCAAAAGTTCAAATTTTTGATCAACATCTCATTTTGAAGCCACAAACATCATTTTATCAATGCTTGATCATGATTCTCAAAGCTTGGCTCAAAAATCATCAAGATGCAAAAGTTTCCTTATTTGGACAGCTGAAAAAGTCAATTGTAAATTGACCAGGGCATAACGTTCACATGGATTATCAGAAAAATTCCATCCAAAGCTCATTTTGAAGAGAAATACATTTCCTATAACTCATCTTCATACTTCAAGTCCAAGAAATGCTCTCACAAAAAGTTATCAATTTCAACATTATAGGTCATTTTCAAAAGTCAACAAAAAGGGACTTTAAGTCAAAGGCCATAACTTGAGATTGGTAAATAAAAACTACATGGGACCAAAGGCATTGGTTAGAGGACTCAAAGACCTTTCCAAAATGTCAACGAACATGAGCAAAGCTTAAAAATTGAGCAAGTTATGCCTTGTGGAAGTTGGGAAATTTTTGGATATTTTGAAAAGTCAACATTGATTCAAATGACCTAAAATTGCTAATGGGTCTATTTTTCTTCCATAATTCATTATCCAAAGCATGCAAACGACCATTAGGCCCAAAGGGAAGTTTTTTCCATTTTTATTTATTTATTTGGATTTTTTATTATTAATAAATCATTTAATTAAATAAAATACATGAAAAATACAAAACTAATGAAATCAAATCTCTTTGTGCAGAAAATACTCTAATTGGACATTCAAGATTCGTGCATGATCATTTTGGAAAGTTTTGGCATGATTTGGTATCAAATTGCATGGAAAAGATTGAAAAAATAATGCTTGGAAAATCAAATATTGAACAATCAAATCTTGGATTCTTTTGATCAGATTTTTGACCTAAATCATTACTACATATACAAGGAACACAACCCTAATGCCAATGACCACTAAGCTGCGCAAGAACCTGGAAATCAAATACACACTTTTTTCTTAAAAATCTCAATTCTGAAAACACTTGTGCAGGACGATTCAAGGCGAAATTTTTATCCCATCACCTTCCTGAAGCTTCAAGGAAGGGTTTCTGATCAAAATCATCCATCATAACTTCAAGAATTGGTAACACGAACAGGACCTGTACCGAAAAATTTTCATACTCTTGCATCTCAATTCATGCGCTTTTTGCATTTTTTAACATGTGATTTACATTCCTTATGCAATTCTGATGCTAACCATGTGGTTTAATTTTGTTTTCATGCCTTATATGGAGATTTGCCATTAGAGACATTTAGGGTTTTCAGGTTTTCAAATTAGGCATTTTCTACCCCTGTAAAATTGAGACACATCAATGCCATGAACAAAACCAGCTCGCTTAGACGAAAATAATGGCATGCTCGCGCTGAATTTATATGCCAAGGGGACCTAATCGCTATTATTCAAAGAAGCATGTTTTGAGGGGGTTCAAAACCCCCGTTAAATGTTTGTTAATTTGTTTCAGGAAATCACCAACGAAGAGGACGATGAGGTGGAAGGCGCTGGTTGGGTCATTCAAATTCTGCGCGCGTTTTTAAGCTACTGACCAATTTTCTTTTATAATATTTATTAGTTATTATATATTAAACGCGTATGGGTTGATTCAGTGGCAAGCATAGTTGTTGGTAAAGTACATGACCTGGGTTCGAGCCCCAGGTCTTCATTATTCCCATATTATTTTTCAATTAAAATTCACATGCAGGTTCAATAGCAAAGACCATCATACACCTTCATGATCAAACCATCCACGCGTCCAATGTCATCAAATCAAAGGCCATGATCTGGAGAGTACAGTGGACCCTAGTCAACGCGTGTACACGCGTCATGGAAAGGTCAACAAGGCCTCCAAATGGGCCAGCATCATTGGATTTTCACCTCCACTTTGGGGACAGATACCCCCCTAGGTTTGCATTTTTTTATATATTCTTTCTCTTTTGTTTTTTTTTCTTTCTTTTAATTATTGTGCTTTTTTTAATTAATTATTTTTTCCATAAAAACACAAAACAATAAAAAAAATCAGAAAGATAAAAATAAAATAATAAATATTTATTTAATAGTATTTTGTAAATAAATAACTTTAATTGATTAGTTTTAAATTAGGTTTAATTTTAACTTTTTAACAAAAAATCTAAAAAACATAGAACTAGGGTTCATATTAATTTTTTATCCTTTTTTCTTTTATTCCATAATAATTAAATAATTAAATATTTATTTTTATAATTAAATTGCATGTAAATTAATTAGGGTTAATATTAGGTTTTAATTCTTTTCTTAATAAATTAAAAACAAAATAGGATTAGGGTAAGCATTTAATTTCAATTAATTCTTTTTCATTAAAATCCTAAAATATTAAAAAATACCAAAAACATCTTCTTTTCTTTTTCTTTATTAATTAATGTCACCATTTAATTTAATTTTGCAAAAAGGGTCCAACGCCCTCGTTTTTAATTCTTATTAATTCGCATATTTATTTTATTTCGTTTAAATATTTATGTATCTCTCCCAAGGCCTTGTAATTAATTTCTTGCACTTTTAATTTCTTTATTTTCTTTAATTCTTTATTTTCTGTCAAATCGGGTCCTGGTTTAATTTTGGCGATGTGGACCCGCGCCTTTTGTAATAGCTTAGAATTTTTACTTTTCTCGCATTTTTTTTAACTGTTAAATCAAGGCATGAAAGAATGTATGGACAAAAATAAAAACAAGCGCTAGATCACCAATGACATGACAAAAAGACAAAAATAATTGAAAACGACACACAAATCGCACACACCACCCCTAGGGTACGCCTCACTGTTGCCTTGCCTCGAAAGATGATCGTCGAGTAGAGGATGTCTTAGTAAGTCCTCATGATCCGGGAACCTGGCATGAGGGTAGCTTCTAAGGTGTCTTCCCATTGCTCTGGTGATCACCATGTCCCGAACCTCGAATTGACCCGAACACCTCCAATGGTGGTTCTACCTACCTCTCAATGGTGGGATGGCACTACTTTAAAGGACATTTACACAGACGAATTCCTTAGGGTAGGTAGGTTCTCGTAGATACTTGCTCTAAATTTCAAAACAAATCAAAAATAATTTTCACACCGACACCTTTTCAAAAAGACTTTCAAAACAATTTTTTCAAACACTCTTGAGGACCGATACAAGAGTCGAACTGAAATTTTCAAAGAAACTTTTTAAAAACCCACAGTTGAAAAGCAAACAAACTATTTTGAAAACACAAATGAGCAAGTATCTAAGAGCCCATGGATAACCATGGATAGAAAGGGTGCTAACACCTTCCCTTTCTATAATCTACCTCCCGGACCGAGAGCAATCTCTTTAAGGAATTTTTCTGTGCTTTTGTCCTTTCCATTTGGAGAAAATAAAAGACGGTGGCGACTCTTGCTTCCGCGACATTTCGCGAACCAGCGTTAAACAGTCAGTTCCAGATCCACCGATCACAGCTGTGTTCCTAATGATGAAGTGGACGACATCATTGCTTATTGCCATTCCGCCCCTTATGGTGGACACGCTAGTACTTTAAAAACTTGTGCAAAAATACTTCAAGCTAGTTTCTTTTGGCCTACTTTATGGAAAGACGTCCACGTAGCAATTATGAACTGCGAAAGATGTCAGCGCACAGGAAATATATCTAGACGTGACAAAATGCCGCAAAAAGGGATTCTTGAAGTTGAAATTTTCGATGTATGGGGAATTGATTTCATGGGACCGTTCCCCGCATCCTTTGGAGACAAGTATATATTGGTAGCTGTTGACTACGTATCAAAATAGATTGAAGCCGTCGCTGCACCCACAAACGATACACGAGTGGTACTTAACTTATTCAAGCATGTTATCTTCCCACGATTTGGTATACCAAGACTAGTAATTAGTGATGGCGGTTCCTATTTTATCTCTAGAATTTTCGAAAAACTACTTTCAAAATATGGCGTTAAACATCGCATAGCCACACCATACCATCCTCAAACGAGTGGACAAGTGGAAGTGTCAAATAGGGAAATTAAACAAATCCTTGAGAAAACTGTAGCCACATCCAGAAAGGATTGGTCCTCCAAGCTAAATAATGCTCTTTGGGCATATAGGACAACTTTTAAAACCCCTATCGGAACAACACCGTTTAAATTAGTTTATGGAAAATCTTGTCATTTGCCAGTAGAATTAGAACATAAAGCTTACTGGGCCATTAAAACTCTTAACGTAAATTACAAGACTGCTGGCGAGAAACGAATATTAGATATCCATGAATTAGAAGAATTGCATTTAGACGCTTATGAAAATGCTAGAATCTATAAGGAGAGAACAAAAAAATGGCATGATAAGCGTATCTCGCGGAAAGAATTTAAGGAAGGAGACATTGCACTCCTATTCAACTATAGACTGAAACTCTTCCCGGGTAAATTACGTTCCAAATGGTCAGGACCATTCGAAATTAATAAAGTTTTCCCAAGTGGTGCGATAGAAATTAAAGGAAATTCCATTAAACCATTTATAGTCAATGGCCAGCGCTTAAAGCATTATTTAACGTCAAAAATATAAATTATTCGGCTTATCTGCAGTTAAGTGAGCCACCTACCCCGACACCTAACTGAATAGGTACTGCTTGTCGAGCCATCGACATAAAACAAAAGCACTTCTTGGGAGGCAAACCATGTTTACTTTTAATTATTTTTGTTGTTTTGATATGTTTTTATTTTTTTTACTTTGTCTTAATCTTTCAAATTTTCATGTTGCATCCCTTACTCCTTTTTATTTAAACTTCTTTTTCTTTTGATTAACTTCGGCATTTTAACCTGAAAATACTAACTTAGTTTTTCATACATTTATTAAACATTTTCAGGGTAATTCATTAGCTTTAATATTTAGCTCCATGGCACGAATGAACTACATGAACATAACCCTGAGAGGTAGGCATCAAAGAAGGCGCTTTGAGGATCTAGTTGAGCGAGAGATGTGTCCAACCATTTATGCTGACGACCATGTTATGACTGCTTTAGGCATTCGTGAGAGTGTTATGTATTTGCTACACCAAATAGGTTGGGACGTTGCTCCAATTTGTAGACGCTATTATACCTACCGTAAGTTGACCCTTGAGTTCTTGAGCATACTGAGCTATCTGCCAAACCATGGGTTAGGATTCAACCGCGGGCTGATCACCTTCAGACTGCTTAATATGGACTACCGCTACAATCATAGGGAGTTTGCCAACCTGTAAGGATTCCCTAATGGCCCTGATGTTATCACCATGACCCAAGAAGACCTATTGCTAGATACTGACCTTGATTACTTCTGGGGTAGCATTGCTAGAAACAACCATCCTAAGCCAAATGACCTTTACTCGGAGTCTATCCATAACCCTGCTATTAGGTACTTCCATAAAATCATTGCCCACACCCTTTTCGGAAAAGAGCAGAATGTTACATCTGTGTCACGTGATGAGCTTTTCATCATGTACTGTGCTTCGCAGAAGCGTCCAGTAAATGGTGCCACCTATATGCTTGCTAATATGGAACGTATTATCCAAACACCAAATGCCCCAATCCTCATAGGTGGGTTAGTTACTATGATCTCCAATGCCATTGGACTCCGAAGGCCTATGTTAGGATCAAATCCGCACTATGGGATTAAGCCAATGAATATTGAATTTTTCTTCAACACTAGTTTTATAAGAAACCTTGGGCCGAATGAATTTGAGCTGCTGATTAACCATGAAACTGTTTACCAGTTTGTACTCCCAAATCCTATTACTAGTGTCCACAACAGAGCAAATTGGCTTTTTAATCTCCACCATCCTCCTACAAGGCCTTCGTCTCCTTCCACTATTGACATCTATGAAGTCCCAAATACCTCTCCAGATGTTGAAGAATCTGATCCTGAAACACCACCTGGATACCACCAGTTTCCTGACCCATGGGATCAGCCTGTAGTTTCCACTGAGTCCACCTTCCCAGCTCCCGAGATACCACCACCACCTCTACCTACTATCACCCTCGACTCTTTGAATGTAGAAATAACCGGAATGCAGGGTGAGCTTACATCTTTACATGTGGATTTCATTGCTTTTATGGATTTGGTAACTGACCAACTGGATTTCATTCACCAACATCTGTTCTCTACTCATCGTGGCTAGGAGTTTCCGTCGTTATGCTAATTTGTTCCGTTCTTGCATTTTTGTACATAGTGAGGTCACTGTTTAGTTTAAGTGTGGGGGAGGAACCTAGTTTTAGTATTTTATTATTATTCTGTGCATTTAGTTATTATTTGTTTCAAATTCCAAACAATTTTACTAGTTAATGAAATTTCAATTATTCATCAAGTTTCAATTCTATTGTCGTTACTGCTATTATTTCATTTTAAACAAGTTTACTCTTTACAATTTTTTAGAAACATACATTTTATTTCAATTTCAGTTTATTTTTCATTTTCATTAATTTTACTATGTGTTACATCAGATATTAAATTCACTGTTCATATTTTTTGCAAAATTTTGTCATACGATGTGTGTTGGAAATATTCTGCATGTTTACTGTGTTGAGTTACTGTGTTATAATGTCTGGAAATTAAAGTGTTTCGTTCATTTCATGAATATAATTATTTGAATCTGTAATGCTCGTAACGTCCCCATGACGTGCGTAACACGCGTTTCACCGTGTTACGCCCGTCAGCCCAATGTGACGACCGTCACGCGCGCTGAATAGCAGATTCTGCTATTACAGAAGCCTTTCCACTTTCCATCCATTCTTCCCTTTTTCCCAAAACCTTAACAGTACCCATTCAAATTTTTTCTTAAATTCCCACTCCAACACTTAAACTCCATCAACCCACTACTCAATCCACAATCCAAACCATTTTTACGATTAAATCTCTTGCATGCAATATGGCCAACAACCAGCAAATACCCAATCTCACTTTCAGAGCCGGCGAGCAAGGTGAAAGCCAACGACTCAAATTCCAGAAGTTCCAACACTGCGGTCTTCAACCTACTCGGTATGTTGACCTTGATTGTTTGAGGAATTTGGGACTGCTAGACAGCGTCAGACAACTTTTGCAGAATGTGAACTTATGGAACCTGTGCCGCGAACCGCAACCCATCTACGAAACTCTAACCTTGGAGTTTCTGAATTCCTTTGCATACATTACTCCCACTGGTGCCACGAACCAACTCTTAGGCATAGCCAAATTCTGTATGTTTGGCACTGAGCATCAGCTGTCCCAAACTGATATCGCACGGCTGCTCGGTTTCTGTTCTGAAGAAGGTTTCCACCTCCGGGTGCCGGATAATTTTGGCGAGGAAGCTTTTAATTTATGGCACAGTATGACGATCGTTCGTGCCGGATTTGACGACCACCTCAACGCCACACATATTCATAATCCGATTATCCGATACTTTCACCGCATCCTCTGCAACACATTCTTTGCCCATGACAACAATCACAAGTTCAACTCCAAGGAGCTCATCTTCATGCATTGCACATTCACCAGCCAGAAGATCAACTTCGCCCTATTTTTATTGGCCCATATTCACTCCATTTGTGCTAGAGGCGGAAAACCCTTCTATTTCGGAAGGATTGTCACTTCTCTTGACATAGCCCTGAATTATGGTGCCGCTCTCACAGATATGCCTTCTATGGCGCCGACATTGCTGACTCTGGACCAATGCAAGGCCGCACATCTCATCTATGAGCGGGAGGATGGAAGATTCCATCCTATGATTAGAAACATTGTTTATCATAACATTACTTTGCCTTGCAGGGACCGAATCGATCCACAAAACAGAGCTAACTGGTTATTCGATCCTGCAGCTCCTGAGGGGCGTGTTCCTACTCATGAAGACCAGCCTAATGCCCCCGCAGACGAAATACAAGAAGATCTGGACAGTGCTGCCCCCATCCACGACATTCTAGGACCTTCATCCGCACCACCTCCTTTTACTCTTGAAGACGTTCTCCGCGCCATCCATCAGCAAAATCAAATGAGTGCCACACTTGAAAGAAGACAACAGGAACAATATGAGTATTTATGCATACAAAACACTCAGATTTTGACTGGCCAGCGAAGCATGAATGAGAGGTTGGACGAGGCCCTGTCTGAACTTAACACCTTAAGGTTGGACGTCAGCACCCTTGGCTACCAGGACACTGACACCGAAGCCACTCCTACCAGGCGATCACGCACCAGGAGTAGAGGACGTGGCCATAAGTAGTTTTTTTCCTATTTTCTAAGTAGTTTACTTTTTCTGTTTCATTTCCTTTCTGTTTGTTTTTATATTTGTATTTCCCCGCCTATATACCGCAACATTGAGGACAATGTCAGATTTAGTGTGAGAGAGGTACCTTTCCATCTACCATAAACAAGTAATTTTCTTACGATATTTCTCAGTTTAAATTCTTCCCCGCTTTATTTAGCCATACCAAATTTTTTTACTTTATCTTCGCATTAGCCCGACATACCTATCTTAACGAAATCCCAGTTGAGGAAGCCAAGAACGATTCAACAAGATCGATACAATTATGACACCTTAGACTTCTTACTTACGCGATCCGTTTCAATAACCATTATACCTATATCTTGAGTTTTAGTTCTAAAGTAACCTGCTAGTAGTTTATACTAGCAGTCAACACCGTCTTGACACAAACCACGTGGGGAACCGATGAATATAAGTGTTTGATACCTAATCAATGAAATATCCTTCTTATCTCGCTGCTAAAAAGAAAAGAAAATTTTTTGTACCAAAATACAAGGTCGCATATAAGACATGAGCAAATAATGAAGGAGTCCACGGTTGGTTGGTTCAGAGGTATCTGGTTCTGAACTTGGTAGGGCGTGATACGACTCGATCCCATATAACCTCCAATTTGGATAACATATGTAGGGTTGCCACATTCGTGTACCAGACCCCGTGCTAAAAGGATCAAAGTCACTAACTAGTTACTCCACTACGTGCGTGCTAAGACAAAGGGCTTAATGTGATTGCGCTAGAACAAAACCGGGTGAAATAGATACGAGAAACTCTTGGCAGAATTATAACGGAACCATTGGATAGTTTGTTTGAAATGGAAGTCCATGACTTAGCTTATTGCTTGTGTCATTAGCGTATCGTTAGTGTTTCACTTAAGTATCGGTCGAACTGACGAAGATTTCTCGTAATTGCTTTAAAAACCAAAGGTATGTCATGCATGTGCGCTTGATAAAAATTGTCCGATCTTTATAAATGACTATTTGCTTGAGGACAAACAAAGGTTTAAGTATGGGGGAATTTGATAACGAGAAATCATATCATATAATTAATACATTTTTTATCGATTTTCATAATACATTAACTCGTTTAACTCCCGATTGTTTCGAGTTTTTGTGTCTTTTCACAGGTACAACATGTTTCAAATCAAATTAGTGAAAAAGGATCACATGAAGGAAGCCAACCAAAAAATCAGAAGAAAAAGAACCAATCTGCAAAAATATGCAAAGTTTGTTGTTGTGACGACCGTCACACCTCCATTACGAGCGTAACACGCTCACATCCTGAAGAACGCTCGTCACACATAATTGACGAATGTACCGCGCTATTTAAGCGCATTATGACCGTCATCTCCTCCTGACGACCGTCACACGTGTAATTCAGTGTCATGCAAAACAGAAGACGTGGGAAACGTTATGGATGTTTTATTCTCCTACAATTTCTCAACTTCAGCAACTATCAGTCCAAGTCTTTCTCCACTCAACCAATGCAAGTCAATGTTCCTAAATTCTCTTAACTGCAAAAATCCTCTTCTATAAATAAGAGGTTGTGATACGGTGGGAAAGAACTGACTGTGTTTTATTATGCTGGTTTGCGTTTTGCGTTTGTTTTCGCAAAATGTCGTGGTAAGCAAGAGTCGCCACCGACTTTTATTTTATCCAACAAGGAAAGAAAAAAAGCACAAAAAAATTCCTTTTTGAGATATTTCTCGGGTTCAGGGGGGTAGATTATAGAAAGGGAAGGTGTTAGCACCCTTTCTATCCGTGGTTATCCACGGGCTCTTAGGTACTTGCTCATATTGTTTTCAAAATTGCTTTCTTTGTGCCTGTGGGTTTGAAAAAGTTTTTGTTTGAAACTTCGATTTAACTCTTGCTTCGGTCCTCAAGAGTGTATGAAGTGTTTTTGAAAACATTGTTCAAAAAAGTGTAAGTGTGAAAAAGATTTTTTTTTTTGTGGAAGGAGCGAGTACTTAAGAACCATCTACCTACTCGAAAAAGGAATCGTTCTATGCTATCTTCCTTTAGACAATGCTATCCCACTATTGATGAGTAGGTAGCACCGTCGTTGGAGTTTAAGGGTCAATTCGAATTTAGGGACTTACGGTCACCTAAGCAATGTTAGGACGCCTTAGCGGTAACCCTAATGTCTTAGATCATTTTGTTTGAGGCAATTATATCCGAGGCAGCTGTTTCGAGGCAACTATGATCTTTGGACATGAGGGCGACCTTTAAAGTGACCTATACTCAATGACCGCGTACGAAAGCAACCAAGTGGGGTGTACCCTAAGAGTGCGCATGTGCGAGTGTGTCGTTTTCAGTTAATTTTATCTTTGTACATGTAAAAGGTGATCTATGTTGATTTTAGATTAAACATTCATTCTTGTCATGCATCCCTATTATCAAACATCTAACAGTTATAAGTTGCGGAAATTTAACTAACTATTACAAGGCGTCAGGTATTTACATCACCAAAAGCAACCCTTTCAAATTTAAATGCGGAAAAATAAATAAAGCGATAAATAAATGGCCCTAATTATCTATTACATTCCGGGAACAAGTACAATATTGAATAAATAGATTGCGTGCGGGAAATTAAATTGAGCGCAAGTTTAGAGTTTTGACCCTTTTTTATTAAAGAAATGATTTTTTGGTTTTTTTATTTTAAGAAAGAAACTATCCTAAGTTAATTATTAAATTAATAAATAAATTGATTAATTAATGAAAATAAATATTTTTTTGGATTTTTGGTTTTTTAAGAAAGAAAATAAAATTAATCAATGTTAGTAAAAACCTAATTAAGTCTAATTAGTTTTAAATATTTACAAAAATATATTAAAGTTATTTCTAATTAATATCCTAAATTAATTAACAGATTTGTTAATAAAAAATAAAATACTAAAATTCAATTTGATAAAGAAAATATTTTTTTGGTTTTAATTTTATTAAAGGAAAAAATTTGATAGGTTAGAAAATAATAAAAATAATTAAATTAAATAAAACAAAGATAAATGAATTAGAGAGAGTTAGGGGGGGGGGGTATGGGCCTGTTTGAAGTGTTTGAGAAGCAATTCTGAGGCCCATTTGAATCTGGCCTCGTTTGACTTTTGAGATTCCCTGCGCGCATGCTGACTTGGCCCCATGGTGGACTCTCAATTTGGATCACCAGATCTGGCCTTTGGCCATCTGGCTGCTGGACATGTGAAGGCATATGGTGAGCTGCACTCTTAGATTTGCACGTGATTACATGAAGCAGAAAAATAACAAAGAGAATAGGGGACCTGGGATTCGAACCCAGGTCCTGTACATGACTGCCAGCTCCCTTTACCACTAGGCCATTACCTTCAAATGTTAACAATATAAGAACAAAATATAATATGTGAAACTACGTTAATATGCCAACAAATAAAAAAAATGCGCGAAAATTTGAAAGGGCCAATCAGAGGAGGACACGATGTCGTCCCTATCCTCAGGCATGAAACAAAATTACCTGCGGATTTAAATCCGAAGCTAAAAGCATAGGCCATTCCTAAAATTCATCTCAGGCCATATAAATTCCTCCCAAGACCATGGTTGCATTCGTCTTCCTCTCCCGGTCACGTCCATAGCCATAATTAAGGCTAATTTTACCTGTAACAAAAAACCCTAATCCAAGAGGCAAAACCCTAACAATGGTGTTTTCCACCAAAAAGCAGATAAATGAAATCAAATAATACAGAAAGGTTGGAAATGATCTGGTGATTACAAATATGCCATTGATTCTTTGTAATAATGCAAGATTTTTGAAATACAAAATCAAATATAGAAGGGGATCGCGTGACACTTACAGCGCTATAGGAGGTTGAAAAATGCGTGCTTTTGATCCCAGAAGGTTGAGTGAATACCCAACAATCGATTGGGACAACTCTTTGCTTATGAAAATATCTCTTGCTATGATTTTGAATTCTCACTTTTTCACCACTTTTTCAAGTTTTTGTTTTGCTTGTTCTTCCAGCTTCCATCCCATATTTCGTGTCCTTTGGCTTCTATATGTATCATGGAATGCATTAGGTCAAGAATCATGAATCCAATCTCTCTAAATCAATGCACCCATATTTGATTTGATTCACTTTTGAAAACTTTCCAAATTTGTCAAAAAACCATCTTTTTGCACATGATCTTGTGTGATACGAATTTGATGATGATATTGATGAGAATCCAATCCTAAAAATAGCAAAAAATCTCATGTAATCAAAGTTTGGGATTTTATTTGATTTAATTTGATTTAAAATGAAATAATTCAATAAAAAATCAAATAAAATAATAAAATTGATAAATGGACACATGGCTGAAGCTAAGACACGTGGACAATGCTGCAAGCTCAAATCAAGTGGAAAAGAATGGGCCCATTTGAAAAAATTTGATGTTTTGGGGATAGTTGACTTTTGACAATTTTGCAAAAATGCCCAACTTCAACAATGCATAACTTCTTCAATTTTGAACTTTTGGAAGTGTTCTTGGACTTTATAGAAAGCTTGAGATGTCCTCTAGCCAACCATTTTTGTATCATCTCATTTTGACATTCAATGCTCAAGTTATAAGTTTTGACACAAAAGGTGTTTTGTTGACTTTCAAAAATGACCTATAATGTCCAAATTTATAACTTCTTGTGAGTATATTTTATGATCTTGGGGTATGAATATGGATTGTAGGGAATTGCATCCTCTTCAAAATGAGCTTTGGATGGGTTATTTCTCATAAAGTATGAGAAAGTTATGCTTGGTCAAAGTTGAGTTGACTTTTCCTACAAAACCCTAATTTAGCAACTTTTGAGTCTTGATGAATTTTGAGAAATCCTTGATGAATCATGACCAACCCTTGATCAAATGATGAAATATCCTTCAAAATGAGAATGTTGGCAAAAAATCTTGAAGTTTGACTACTTGTAGGTCACAGTTGACTTTTGCCCTAGCACAATCGACTTTTGGACCCTTGAGCAATTGACTGAGCAAACTTCCTCTGCAAGACTTGAAATTTGACATGGATGACCTTGAGAACATATTAGGACATTGGGGATCACTTGAGGTCATTTGGATTCAAGGATCTTGATGCAACACAAAACCCTAATTTTGGGTTGACTGCCTTAGGAGATAGCTTGACTGTCTAACTCTTGAGCAATCTTGAGCCACTTGGAGATTTTTCTTGCAATGTTTTGAGAAATATGAGAGGGAAAATTTTGGGGTACAACAACTGCCCCTGTTCAATCTTCATAAACCTGAGGATGTAGATTAGCTTTCGTGCCTTTCGTGATCCGAAGGTGGAAGATGATTGAACACTAGAGTGCCCAGAAATTTGCACTCGCATGAAGTGGTATCAGCCTTGGGATGTCGGGAATGGGCTTACAGATGCCATTTGGAGATTGTTGGTAGGAGGATGGGCTCACAGATGCCATCTGCAGAAGCGTCGATCGCATAAGAGATTCCTTAGCGAGAACGTGCATACCTGTTGTTGTAGAAGATTCCGATGGGGAAGTCTAACTTTTGTTGAGATTTAGGAACTTGCCTGTACCTCAGTTGGTCGAACGTATTTGCTGAGTTTTAAGAACTTCTCTGTAATTCAACTGGGGGAAACATCTTCATCAAGATCTAGGAACTCTCTGGTCTTCAACGTAGTATACCGTTGAGATTGTAGAACTCGTCCACACTATGACGAAGGAAAACATCTTCGTCAAGATCTAGGAACTGTCTGGTCTTCAACATAGTATACTGTTGAGATTGTAGAACTTATCCACACTATGATGGAGGAAAACATCTTCATCAAGATCTAGGAACTATCTGGTCTTCAACGTAGTATACCGTTGAGATTGTAGAACTCGTCCACACTATGAAAGAGGAAACATCTTCATCAAGATCTAGGAACTGTCTGGTCTTCAACGTAGTATACCGTTGAGATTGTAGAACTTGTCCACACTATGATGGAGGAAAACATCTTCATCAAGATCTAGGAACTGTCTGGTCTTCAACGTAGTATACCGTTGATATTGTAGAACTCGTCCACACTATGACGGAGGAAAACATCTTCATCAAGATCTAGGAACTGTCTGGTCTTCAACGTAGTATACCGTTGAGATTGTATAACTCGTCCACACTATGACGGAGGAAACATCTTCATCAAGATCTAGGAACTGTCTGGTCTTCAACGTAGTATACCGTTGAGATTGTAGAACTCATCCACACTATGACGGAGGAAAACATCTTCATCAAGATCTAGGAACTGTCTGGTCTTCAACGTAGTATACCGTTGAGATTGTAGAACTCGTCCACACTATGACGGAGGAAAACATTTTCATCAAGATCTAGGAACTGTCTGGTCATCAACGTAGTATACCGTTGAGATTGTAGAACTCGTCCACACTATGGTGGAGGAAAAAATCTTCATCAAGATCTAGGAACTGTCTGGTCTTCAACGTAGTATATCGTTGAGATTGTAGAACTCGTCCACACTATGACGGAGGAAAACATCTTCATCAAGATCTAGGAACTGCCTGGTCTTCAACGTAGTATACCGTTGAGATTGTAGAACTCGTCCACACTATGACAAAGGAAAACATCTTCATCAAGATCTAGGAACTGTCTGGTCTTCAACGGAGTATACCATTGGGATTGTAGAACTCGTCCATACTATAAAGGAGGAAAATTGTCGAGATTGAGAACCTTATCTTAAATTCAACCGAGGATAATTCAGTTGATATTTAAGAACCGGTCAGGTCTTCGACTGAGGGAAACATCTTCATCAAGATTTAGGAACTATCTGGTCTTCAACGGAGTATACCATTGAGATTGTAGAACTCGTCCACACTATGACGGAGGAAAATTGTCGAGATTGAGAACCGTATCTTAAATTCAACCGAGGATAATTCAATTGAGTTTTAAGAACCGGTCAGGTCTTCGACTAAGCTGAGAACTTTAACTGCATCTTTCCTGAAAGGTAAAGGTCATTCGTATACAATGCATGATATAGATCAAGCAATGATGTTCTCAAAATAAATGAGATTGTGTTGTATGATGTGTATATTCATGTATCATGATGTATGCAAATGTAATGTTTCTAGCTGGGGAAAATAAATCCCGAATAGCTGCTGGAGAATAGAGTTGGATTCTTTGTTTCCGCTGAGGATGGTGAACGAAGATGATTGCGAGAATAAACCTGCAGGAGAGTATAACTTCATTGGGGAATAAACTGAGGAAGAGATAACTCGGTGGGGAAGAGATGTTCTGATGAGGATTTAACCAATAAGTTCCGCTGGGGATGAATTACCGTTGCTGGTGATACTGAATCCTGTTGGGGATTGAATTCCTATTTGTGAAAGGAAAGAACTCCTCTAGGGATGATCTTTCAGCTACGACTTCACTGGGGATAACCTTTTAGGCTCTAATGGGGATAATCCTTTGAGCTTTGCTAGGGACAATCTTCCTTTGAACTCGGCTGGGGATATTTATTTTTATACTCCACCGGGGACGAACTTCCAGAGTCTACTGGGGATGATTCTTCAACTCCATTGGGGAAGCTTTTTCAGACTGCGCTGGGAAAATTTTAAATCCACTGGGGATATCTTGCATTCTGCTGGGGAATATTCTTATACTCCATTGGGGAATGTTAGAACTGCCAGGGATATTAAGCCTTTTTCAGTGTTGATGGTATATAAACTCTGCTTGGTGGAGAATATTACAGATTCATTCATTCACAATTGCAAGTCTCAGCTGGGGAGAGCTATCATTACTGTCTTACTCTGCGGGGAGTGAAAATATCTTAGCCATATTCTTCAGCTGAACCTACCGTTGTACCTGGTGGATAGAGCAACTGTGCAGTTTTGGACAATTTTATTGCCCCTGTTTCTGATATTACCAGTAATCATCTTTTGATTCCCATGTAAATATTTATGAGCAGCAGTTAATGTCAAGTGCATATATAAAAAATGAACATTCGACATTCTTTGCAAAGCAAAACAGATAAAGGAAAAATAGCCTAAAATTTCTTTGAAAATGAATTGTATTGACTTTGAAATTTGGCCTGTAAATAGGCGCTTTTGTACAAGAGGCTGACGTCCTAGTAAGAGAATGCCACCAAACATATATAGTTTATACAATTTGTGAAAAAACTAAACAAAACAGCTATGTGAGTAATACCACTGGGTTCCAACTCTGCTATTGCCCTTATGTCCTCGAGCATATCATCACTTGGCCACTTGGTTGAAGGTAGATCAGATTGATTAGTGCCGTCTGAGCTTGACAGTCGATACCGAAGTCTGGTTGCAAGGTGATCCAGTGAGACATAGTTGTTACGCTTTAATACCTAATTTTTTCCTGGACCGCCCTTTCGGGTTTGCAGTCCACCGGGATACCCTTTTTTGCCCAAGCCGCCTTTTCAGGTTTTCGACTTGCCGGGTGTACAGTTTTTTTCATTTTCATCCCTTATTTTTGCCCGAACCCTTTTGGTTCACCGGTAAGCCCTTGTTTTTGCCTAGGCCAGTCGACCTAGTGGGTCTTTGATTATGCGTAGTATCTTTTCACTATGTCTGCATTGACGGGGTGAGGAAGGTCGTCACCATCCATGGTGGTTAGAATCATAGCTCCTCTTGAGAAAATGTTCTTAACCATAAATGGCCCTTCATAAGTAGGGGTCCATTTGCCCCTGGGATCACCTTGAGGTAGTATGATGCGCTTGATAACCAGGTCCCCAACTTAATACGCTTGTCGTCTAACTTTCTTGTTAAATGCCTTGATCATCCGTTTTTGATACGTCTGACCATGAAAAATAGCAGTAAGTCTCTTTTTGTCGATTAGGTTTAGCTGATCAAGCCGGGTCTGAATTCAGTCATCTTTGCTCAAACCTGCATCCTTCATGATTCGAAGAGAGGGTATCTGAACTTCAATGGGTAAAACTGCCTCCATGCCATATACCAAGGAATAGGGTGTTTCCCCTGTTGACGTCCGTGTTGAGGTACGGTACCCATGAAGGGCAAATGGTAACATCTCGTGCCAATCTTTATACGTCACCGTCATCTTCTGCACAATATTCTTAATGTTCTTATTAGCCACCTCAACAACCCCATTCATCTTCGGCCGGTAGGGAGAAGAGTTATGATGCTGTATCTTGAACTTCTTGTAGAGTTCGGTGATCATCTTATTATTGAGATTTGTACCATTGTCCGTAATGATCCTCTCTGGTACACCGTATCGACAAATCAGATTGTGCCGAATGAACTATGCTACGACGTTCTTGGTTACTGTAGCAAAGGAATCTGCTTTAACCCACTTCGTAAAGTAATCAATTGCTACCAGGATAAAACGATACCCGTTAGATGCTGTAGGTCTAATCTCGCCGATCATATCAATGACCCACATTGCAAAAGGCCAAGGTGTCGTCAAGACGTTCAGAGGAACTGGAGGTATGTGCACCTTATCAAGATAGACTTGGCACTTGTGTCATGTCCGAGAATGCTGATAACAGTCGTCTTCCATAGTGGACCAGTAATATCCTGCCCGTAGGATTTTCTTTTCCATGGTATGTCCACTAGAATGAGTTCCAAAAGTACCTTCATGTAACTCAACCATGATCTTTTCTGCTTCATTCTTATCCATACAACGCAGTAAGGTCGAATCATGGTTACGCTTATAAATAATGCCATTGTTGATGAAGAATTTTACCGCGAACCTCCTCAGAAACTTCTTATCATTAACAGATGCACCCTCGGGGTATTCCTAAGCCTAAAGATATCTCTTCACCTCATGAAACCAGGGTTAATCTGCTACCTCTTCAGTCTCAATGTCACAACAATGTGCAGGTTCGTCCAATCTTTTGATGATGATCTAGGGAGCTTCATTGTCCCAATTGACTTTGAACATAGAAGACATCGTAGCTAGCGCGTCCGCTAACTGATTCTCCTCTCTCGGGAAGTGTTCAAAGGTTATCTCCTCAAAGTGAGGAAGTAAAGTCAACACAAACTCCTTGTAAGGAATAAGATTTGGGTGTTTCGTATCCCACTCGCCTTTGATCTGACTGATCACAAGAGCATAATCTCCGAAAACACTTAGAAACTTAATCCTTAGGTCAATTGCTGCTCGAAGACCCATGATACATGCTTCATACTCCGCCATGTTGTTGGTGCAGTTGAAACATAATCGAGCGGTAAACGGAGTATGAGAGCCTTTAGGAGATATGATCACGGCGCCAATGCCATTGCCTAAAGCGTTCGAAGCTCCATCAAAGTACATAGACCATCAGGATCCCTCCTCAGGTCCTTCATTCGGTTCAAGTGTCTCACAATCAGTCACTATCATGATACTCTCATCCCGAAATTTAAAGTTCATAGACTGGTAATCATCCACTGCCTGATGTGCCAAATGGTCTGCCAACACACTTCCCTTGATTTCCTTTTGGGTTGTATACTGGATTTCGTACTCAATCAAGATCATCTGCCATCTTACTATTCTTCCGGACAAGGCAGGCTTCTCGAAGATATACTTGATTGGATCCATCTTTGATATCAATAGAGTAGTGTGAGTCAGCATATACTGTCTCAGCCAGCGAGCAGCCCATGCCAAAGCGCATCAAGTTTTCTCGAGCAATGAGTATCGGGTCTCGCAGTCGGTAAACTTTTTGCTAAGGTAATAAATAGCATGCTCTCTTTGGCAAGACTCGTCATGCTGCCCCAGCACGCACCCCATTGAGTTTTCGAGTACTGTCAAGTATAAAATCAAAGGTCTCCCCTCAACTGGCGGCATCAGAATAGGTGGCTCTTGGAGATACTCTTTGATCCTTTCGAAAGCGGTCTGGAATTCATCGTTCCAACGTACTACTTGATCTTTCTTCAGTAGCTTGAAGATTGGCTCACAAGTAGCAGTCAGGTGCGAGATAAATCGGGCAATATAGTTTAAACGTCCCATAAAGCCTCTGACTTCTTTTTCTGTTCTGGGAGCTAGAATTTCCTGTATAGCCTTCACCTTGGCAGGATCCACTTGAATACCTTTATCGCTTACAACGAAACCCAGCAGCTTGCCAAATCTCACCCCGAAGGTGCACTTGTTCGGGTTTAACCTCAGCTTGTACAATTTCAACCTGTCAAATAACTTCTGAGGGTGGTCAAGATGATCTTCTTCAGTCTGAGATCTTGCAATCATGTCGTCGACGTATACCTCAATCTCATGATGGATCATGTCATGGAACAAGGCGACCATGGCGCGCTGATACGTTGCCCCAACATTCTTCAATCCAAAAGGCATGACCTTGTAGCAAAAGGTACCCCATTGAGTAACAAAGGTTGTCTTCTCCATGTCTTCGGGATCTATTTTAATCTGATTATAACCGGAGAAACCATCCATAAAGGAGAATACCTTATGCTGAGCGGTGTTGTCAACCAGAACGTCGATATGAGGCAGAGGGAAATCATCCTTGGGACTTGCCATGTTCAGATCCCTATAGTCGAAACACATTCGAACCTTACCATCCTTCTTCGGCACTGGAACCACGTTGGCCAACCATTGTTGGTAAGAAGTAACTGCTAGAAAACTGGCATCAAACTGTTTCATAACTTCAGCCTTGATTTTCTCAGACATATCCGGGCGCATTCGACGAACTTTCTGTTTCACTGGAGGACAGTCTTCCTTGGTAGGTAATCGGTGAACCACAATATCGGTATCCAGCCTAGCCATATCTTCATAAGACCAGGCAAAGATCTCAACGTAGTCACGCAACATCTGAATCAACCGTTTCTTCACACTAAGCTCCAAATTTGCCCCGATCTTGACTTCTTTCTTGTCCTCTTCTGTACCCAGATTTACTGATTTCACCGGCTCTTCGTGCGACTGAATAGCCCTCTCTTCCTGAAGTAACAGTCTTGCAAGTTCAACAGGCACTTCGCAATCATCTTAACCTTCGTCTTCGGCTAAGTTGATCGGACTTTCAAAGTCATAACTGGCAGTAGCAGAGTCGTTACTAGTGAGATCCACAGTGGATGTAGACCTGTATATGTGAGTGTGTGTAAAATAGCTGTTTTGCAATATGTAATAAAAGAAAAACAAGGAGCGCAAAATTTGAAATGCAAGAAAACATCCAATGCCTTTATTAATGATATATGAAAATGACACACATAAAGCCCTCACAAATGAAGCCACAGTGCCCCGGGTAAGACACTGGGCCATAAAGTTTAAAACATTGTCTGTTGCAAATTCAAAACAAAAAGTCTCATTACTGGGTAACAAAAGAAATTGGGATGAAGTCCTTTGCTGTCCAGTTGCTTAGTCCACCGTCGATCGTTGGGTAGATCCAACTGTCAAACTCAAACTCTTCAACATCGTCTTCGATGGCATTCACTCCTGAATTGCTGATGAACAGGGGAGGTATTCCGATCCATGCATTCTGAAGAGCCTTTTGAGCTTCTGCAGTGAAACCCAAACCAAACTTGTTAGTCTTCTGTGCAAAATCAGGGAGTTGGCCCCAATTCGCACACGCACCTTTCTCGACAATAGCCCGAGCATCCTTGAAGGAAGCCATCTTAATTGGAGGATTTTCAACAACAGTCTCAGTTGACGCTAGTGTCTGGGGAACCTCTTCAAAATGCTGAAATGGGGTCTCAATGAACTCCCCATCCATCTCTACATATTAGAAAGAGTTGAGGTGGCTCACCATGTACTGTCACAATTTTCCCTTCGACCGAGTACTTTCAATTCTGGTGGAGCGTAGACGTCACTGCCCCAGCTTTGTGGATCCATGGGTGACCCAGCAAACATGAATAAGATGGTCGAATATCCATCACATAGAAAGTAGACGCAAAGACCTGAGAACCAACTTTAATCGGGATATCAACTTCTCCATGCACCATCCTTTTAGACCCATTGAAGGCCCTGACGACAATGTTTCTTGGTTTCAGCTCCAACCCTTCACAGTCTAACCGGTCTAGAGCTTTCTTAGGCAAAACGTTCAACGAGGAACCAGTATCCACTAATACATGAGCAAGAGTGGTGCCCCTGCATTCAATGGAGACATGCATGGCATCATTGTGATTCTTCCCCTTAACAGTCAAGTCAGCGTCGGAGAAACCCAACCCATTATCAGCAGTCAAACTAGCCACATAATCTTTAAACTAATCAGCTGACGTTTCTTGCGGTACGTATGCAGTCTTCAGAAATGCAATCAAAGCCTTGGCATGGGCTTCTGAGCATAGCAACAATGACAGCATATAGATTTTGGATGGGGTTTTCCCCAGTTGCTCGACTACATTGTAGTCGCTCTTTTTGATGATCTTCAAAATTTCCTCCATCTCTTGTCTAGAGGCTTCAACAGTAATCTTCTTTGGTGCCTCCGTCTGGGCAGGCTCATCAGCGGTCCCTTTGCCCCGAGTGTTAGATAACTCAGCAACAGGGTTAAGGATGGGAACTTGAATAGGAATAGTATCAGGTACACTGGTAGGTGTAATAACAATAGGTTTCCGGACAGTTGGCGGAGAGATATCAGGGGAGAAAAGTCTTCCGCTGCGGGTGACTTTGGCAGGTCCAACAATATTGCTGACGTCAGTATCAGCATCCAAATCTTGTTTAACTCCGTGATAATAAACATCATCCCCGTAGTTCCAAGGGACAGCTTTATCAGATGTATAAGGGATAGGCCCTGGAACAATGATGATTAACGGTGTGATTCTTTGAACATATATAATTCTAACAGGCTTCCTCGAGGGAGCCTTGGAAGAATTGTCGAAAATGGTGATAATGGCAACTTCTTCAGTAGGGATCAAAGGAACAAGAGTCTTCTCAAACAGAATTTCTTTATTATCCATCAGGCGTTGGACACCTGACTTCAAAAGATGGAAACTGGTAGGTAGGACATAACACATACGGCAACCATCGTCACAGCCTGGAAATAAATCGGCTAACAAAAGGTTCTTCTTTACAGTCATTAAAGGGGTAATAATGTCATTCACAGAAACCACAAACGAGTCTTCATCTACAGCGTTTACTCCATGCTTGGGCATGGGAGCAGTCACAACATTAGGTCTTTCAGGCGCCTCGAACTCAATCTCCCTAGCGTCAATCAAGTCTTGTACTTTGTTCTTCAAAACCCAATAATCATCTGTATCATGCCCCAGGCTATCAGAGTGAAAAGCACAACGGACATTAGGGTTATACTTTGGTGATAAAGTGTTGGGATTCTTCGGGGCCTCCCTTGGAATCACTAGATTGGTTTTCAATAACTGTGGCAGAATCTGAGATAAATTCATGTTGAGCTGAGTGAATTGCCTCCGCGGTCTCTCGGCCTTTGGCTGATTGTTGTGCTGAGGAGCACCAGCAGGTCTTGAAATAACAACTTCATTAACAACTTGGCGGTGTTCAGGTCTATTCTGGCTTTTCGAACTATAAACAGCGCTGGACTCCTTCTTAAAAGGCTTCTTCTCGGTGCCTGATGAAGCACCCTTCTGTATTTTACTAGACTTGATACCAACCTCAATCCTTTCCCCGGTCATAATCAGCTCCGTAAACCCGGACGAAGAACTTCCAATCAGATGGTTGAAATACGGACAAGAAAAGGTCCCCAGAAACATATCCACAAGCTCTCGATCAACCAAGGGTGGTTGCACTCTTCCAGCGAGGTCCCTCCACTTCTGAGCATAATCTTTGAAACGTTTACCCGCAACCATAGACATACCCTGGAGTTGGGTACGCTTGGGAGCGAGGTCGACATTGTATTGGTACTGCTTGTAGAAAGCAGCAGCCAAATCTTCCCAATTACGGATACTGGCTCCTTCTAGCTGGTAAAACCATTCAAGCTGAGTCCCTGAGAGACTGTCTTGAAAGAAGTGGATCCATAGGTTCTTGTCAGCTGTGTACGGCTGAATCTTCCTAACATACAATCAGAGGTGCAGCTTCGGACAAGAAACTCCGTCGTACTTAGCAAAGGCTGGTGCTTTGAACTTGTGGGGAATCACTACCCCAGATGACAAACCTAAATCACCAAAGTCCAGACCAGGCACCTTCTGAACTTCCATCGCACTCAACCGGTCTTCCAGTTGCTTGTATCTATCCTTGGCCGGAGGATACTGGTCTTCGTCGAAGTCCGTCTCGTTGTCTAAAACCATAGGGCTAGGAGCCCTCCTTTCTTCCTGACTATCTTTCCCTCCAGAAGAGGTGGTCAAATCAACTTCATCTCATAGCCTGTTTCCAAACCTGTGGCCCATGTTAAACAGGACCGTCTTCTTCTTCTTCTTCTTCTTCTTCTTCTTCTTCTTCTTCTCTTTCAAGATAAGGGCCTTCAGATCTTGCTGACCCTTAGGCAAATTCATGAACAATTCCTGGAACTGGGCGTTTTGGGCCTGGAGAGCCTTGATTGCTTGTTCAGTTGATGGTTCAGAAGACATGATGCTGAAATAAACAGCGAAGAAGATGAGAAAACCTGTAAGGGTACCTGTCATGAGGTGCATGGAATTAAATGCGTATGATATGATTTCAAAGACATCGAGAGATTCAAATTCGTAAACAAGAAATGAAGCACACTTTTATTAGATAAACTTGAAATTCAAATTGTTCAACAGATGCCTTTAAGGCGTTACAGGAAAGGAAATACTGAAAAGTAAATAAAACGGGAAATAATCAAAGGACATCAGCACTCCCATGGTCGTTTGCCTTTAGTGCTGACATAGTCGTTGATGATCTGCTCCCTCTCCAGCTGCCTAGTCAACTTCTAAATCTTCTGCTCTTGCTCGTGATACTTTTCTCGGTAAGTGTCCCGCTCTTCTCTCAGCTGCATCCAGGACCTCTTCAATGCCCCAATGTCAGTAGGCATGTAAGGGTGTAAGATAGTAGGAGGAACCCCTTCCTCATCATCAACTTCAACAATAATAGGCAACATGGATTCATAGGGCATTCCCAGCTTTTGGGAACGTATGCGAACCCATCGGAGATATGGTTCCATTGGTAGAGAAGTCTTCGCACCTAGCTCGTGTGGATCAGATATGTGTACTCTATCCCAAGCCCTTATGAATCTGCGGCGTTGCTCGTCACTATCCCCTTGGAAATCAAAGATTATACTAGGCATTAGCAGCTCATGAGGTCCTTCCCTTCTGGCTCGCCCAAACTGACGTAAGGCCAATCATGGATTGTAAGTAATTCCTCCATTGGTTCCTATCAGTGGAACATTGGGGTATTCCCCATAACGATCAATAACAGCCACCTCGTCCAAACCCTTAATAGTCCAAATGATGTCATTGTGAGAGAGAGACATAACCCTGTAAGCCCAGCCCATGCCTTCTTTGTTCTTCATAACTGATTTAGGGAGGTGAGAAATAAACCACCTCGCCAATAATGGAGCACAACACATTAAAGTTCCTCGCTTCCGAGCAGTACGGGCATAAAGCTAAGAGGGTGGGTACAGGATTACCAGAGATGAAGATTTTTACCGCATTCACATCAACAAAGGAGTTAGAGTTAGGAAACAATACCAAGCCATATATCAGAAGAGCTAGAATATCTTTGAATGCCTGGAAGTCTAGACTATCCCAGAAATGATTAGCCTTACCAACCAAAAACTTAGTCAAAAAGCCCTTTGCTCCACTACGAGTTTCCCAATTAGCCATTACCTTAGCCTTTGTCAGATGAAGGGCTAAAGCAATCTCTTCTGGCCTAAGGATCTTCTCCCAACCTGTAAACGGGGTCTTCTCCAGAATAGAGATACCGAGCAGATCAGAGATCTCTTCCAAGGTAGGGACCAACTGGTAGTCCTGAAAAGTAAAGCAGTGGTATAGTGGATCAAAGAACTAGACTAGGACACTCATCATCTACTCGTCCAATTTGGAGGTGACCAAACCAAGAAGATGCCCATGTCTTCTGATAAAGGAAGTAGTATCTGACATCTTGGCAACCAAGTCTTTAAGCATAGTGGGAACCTGGACAAAGTTGATCCGGATGGTGTTCCTACGCATAGGTGCCATGACCTACAAAACAGAACAAAGATGAATCCCTCCTGTCTTTGAAATAGGTTAGTCCAATGTAAGATGTATGCAATGTTATGATGTCATGATGTCATGATAGAAAGCATACCACAAGTATCCACAAATAGCAAACATGGTAAAGGCACACAAGTCACACAAAGAGCCCTTAGATTTCAGGCTGGCAAGGAGTCTAGGTACTACCCTCTTTCAGTTTAGTTGGTTCAAACCTGTCCTAAAAATAGTAACCGGGTTCTAGAGGATCTCAATTTCATTGACTACCCTCGATCGGTCATAATTCCAGTTTAGCAACCTTTTCTTGCGGCCGTAATCATCGCGAGAGTTTAGTCTCAATGAGTGTAGCATACTGCTACTGTTCTATGGCCAAGTTGGTCAATTTAAAGGTTCTAAGGTTAGTTAATGCTTAATGACCCCTTAGCAGACCCACATTCTCCTCGTTGCACCACAAGGGATATCGGTACATACTAAAGTGCCACACTAACGTAGCTACTGCTTCAACCGTATCGGTCTACGCCGTACAGTTCCCTCACAGTTTATTGCTACTTACCTAAAGGGTATCCCTCAGATCCGGGTTAGGATCTATAGTAACTCTGATACAATCCCACATAGATAAATCATACAAATCAAGCAATTGAAAACATTATAAACTATTCCTAAGGTACACCCCACTTATTAAGCGTCCCCAGCAGAGTCGCCAGTTCTGTGATACGGTGGGAAAGAACTGACTGTGTTTTTGAATGCTGGTTTGCGTTTTGCGTTTGTTTTCACAAAATGTCGCGGTAAGCAAGAGTCGCCACCGACTTTTATTTTATCCAACAAGGAAAGGAAAAAAGCACTGAAAAATTCCTTTTTGAGATATTTCTCGGGTTCGGGGGGTAGATTATAGAAAGGGAAGGTGTTAGCACCCTTTCTATCTGTGGTTATCCACGGGCTCTTAGGTACTTGCTCATATTATTTTCAAAATTGCTTTCTTTGTGCCTGTGGGTTTGAAAAAGTTTTTGTTTGAAACTTCGATTTAACTCTTGCTTCGGTCTTCAAGAGTGTATGAAGTGTTTTTGAAAACTTTGTTCGAAAAAGTGTAAGTGTGAAAAAGATTTTTTTTTTGGAAGGAGCAAGTACTTAAGAACCATCTACCTACTCGAAAAAGGAATCGTTCTATGCTATCTTTCTTTAGACAATTCTATCCCACTATTGATGAGTAGGTAGCACCGTCGTTGGAGTTTAAGGGTCAATTCAAATTTAGGGACTTACGGTCACTAAAGCAATGTTAGGACGCCTTAGCCGTAACCCTAATGTCTTAGATCATTTTGTTTGAGGCAATTATACCTGAGGCACCTATTTCGAGGCAACTATGATCTTTGGACATGAGGGAGACCTCTAAAGTGACCTATACTCAATGACCGCGTACGAAGGCAACCAAGTGGGGTGTACCCTAAGAGTGCGCATGTGCGAGTGTGTCGTTTTCAGTTAATTTTATCTTTGTACATGTTAAAGGTGATCTATGTTGATTTTAGATTAAACATTCATTCTTGTCATGCATCCCTATTATCAAACATCTAACAGTTATAAGTTGCGGAAATTTAACTAACTATTACAAGGCGTCGAGTATTTACATCGCCAAAAGCAACCCTTTGAAATTTAAATGTGGAAAAATAAATAAAGCGATAAATAAATGGCCCTAATTATCTATTACATTCCGGGAACAAGTACAATATTGAATAAATAGATCGCGTGCGGGAAATTAAATTGAGCGCAAGTTTAGGGTTTTGACCCTTTTTTATTAAAGAAATGATTTTTTATTTTTTTTTTATTTTAAGAAAGAAACTATCCTAAGTTAATTATTAAATTAATAAATAAATTGATTAATTAATGAAAATAAATATTTTTTTGAATTTTTGGTTTTTTAAGAAATAAAATAAAATTAATCAATGTTAGTAAAAACCTAATTAAGTCTAATTAGTTTTAAATATTTACAAAAATATATTAAAGTTATTTCTAATTAATAGCATAAATTAATTAATAGATTTGTTAATAAAAAATAAAATACTAAAATTCAATTTGATAAAGAAAATATTTTTTTGGTTTTAATTTTATTAAAGGAAAGAATTTGATTGGTTAGAAAATAATAAAAATAATAAAATCAAATAAAACAAAGATAAATGAATTAGAGAGAGTTAGGGGTGGGGGGGGGGGTATGGGCTTGTTTGGAGTGTTTGAGAAGCAATTCTGAGGCCCATTTGAATCCCGCCTCATTTGACTTTTGAGATTCCCTGCGAGCATGCTGACTTGACCCCATGGTGGACTCTCAATTTGGATCACCAGATCTGGCCTTTGGCCATCTGGCTGCTGGACATGTGAAGGCATATGGTGAGCTGCACTCTTAGATCTGCACCTGATTATATGAAGGAGAAAAATAACAAAGAGAATGGGGGACCTGGGATTCGAACCCAGGTCCTGTACATGACTGCCGGCTCCCTTTACCACTAGGCCATTCGCTTCAATTGTTAACAATATAAGAACAAAATATAATATGTGAAACTACGTTAATATGCCAACAAATAAAAGAAATGCGCGAAAATTTGTAAGGGCCAATCAGAGGAGGACACGATGTCGTCCCTGTCCTCAGGCCTGAAACAAAATTACCTGCGGATTTGAATCCGCAGCTAAAAGCATATGCCATTCCTAAAATTCATCTCAGGCCATATAAATTCCTCCCAAGACCATGGTTGCATTCGTCTTCCTCTCCCGGTCACGTCCATAGCCATCATTAAGGCTAATTTTACCTGTAACAAAAAACCCTAATCCAAGAGGCAAAACCCTAACAATGGCGTTTTGCACCACAGAGCAGATAAATGAAATCAAATAATACAGAAAGCTTGGAAATGATCTGGTGATTACAAATATGCCATTGATTCTTTGTAATAATGCATGATTTTTGAAATACAAAATCAAATATAGAAGGGGATCATGTGACACTTACAGCGCTATAGGAAGTTGAAAAATGCGTGCTTTTGATCCCAGAAGGTTGAGTGAATACCCAGCAATCGATTGGGATAGCTCTTTGCTTCTGAAAATCTCTCTTGCTATGATTTTGAATTCTCACTTTTTCACCACTTTTTCAAGTTTTTGTTTTGCTTGTTCTTGCAGCTTCCAACCCATATTTCGTGTCCTTTGGCTTCTATATATATCATGGAATGCATTAGGTCAAGAATCATGAATCCAATCTCTCTAAATCAATGCACCCATATTTGATTTGATTCACTTTTGAAAACATACCAAATTTGTCAAAAAACCATCTTTTTGCACATGATCTTGTGTGATACGAATTTGATGATGATATTGATGAGAATCCAATCCTAAAAATAGCAAAAAATCTCATGTAATCAAAGTTTGGGATTTTATTTGATTTAATTTGATTTAAAATGAAATAATTCAATAAAAAATCAAATAAAATAATAAAATTGATAAATGGACACATGGATGAAGCTAGGACACGTGGACAATGATGCAAGCTCAAATCAAGTGGAAAACAATGGGCCCATTTGACAAAATTTGATGTTTTGGAGATAGTTGACTTTTGGCAATTTTGCAAAAATGCCCAACTTCAATAGTGCATAACTTCTTCAATTTTGAACTTTTGGAAGTGTTCTTGGACTTTATAGAAAGCTTGAGATGTCCTCTAATCAACCCTTTTGGTCTCATCTCATTTTGAAATTCCATGCTCAGGTTATAAGTTTTGACACAAAAGGTGTTTTTGTTGACTTTCAAAAATGACATATAATGTCCAAATTTATAACTTATTATGAGTGCATTTTTAGATCTTGGGGTATGAAGATGGATTGTAGGGAATTTCATCCTCTTAAAAATTATCTTTGGATGGGTCATTTCTCATAAAGTATGAGAAAGGTATGTTTGGTCAAAGTTGAGTTGACTTTTCTTGCAAAACCCTAATTTAGCAACTTTTGAATCTTCATGAATTTTGAGCAATCCTTGATGAATTATGAACAACCCTTGATCAAATGATGAAATATCCTTCAAAATGATAATTTTGGCAAAAAATATTGAAGTTTGACTTCTTGTAGGCCACAATTGACTTTTGCCTTAGCATAGTCGACTTTTGGACCCTTGAGCAATTGACTGAGCAAACTTCCTCTGCAAGGCTTGAAATTTGACATGGATGACCTTGAGAACATATTAGGACATTGGGGAGCACTTGATGTGATTTGGATTCAAGGATCTTGATGCAACACAAAACCCTAATTTGGGGTTGACTGCCTTAGGAGATAGCTTGACTGTCCAACTCTTGAGCAATCTTGAGCCACTTGGAGATTTTTCTTGCAATATTTTGAGAAATATGAGAGGGAAAATTTTGGGGTACAACAGAGGCATTTTAATGGAACAGGGTCGGAGATTTTTTACTACAGAACCAAACTTTTGCCTTTCTGCATTATTTTGTTTTATTTGCTTTTGAACCAATATACCCACTGTAACGTTCAGTTTTCCAAATTAGTTTCCAAAAGTGTTAATTCTTCATCTAAGGATTAACACGGTCATATATTTAAATTAATCGCAAGGATATTGTACGCACTCAAGATTACCACAGCAACATATTTACAGGTTTTTATGCAATTGGTTTTTATTATTCTTATGCTATGTTAGTTGTTTTTATGAATTGTATTTTACGTTGCAAGGTTATTAAATATATTATGTCTGGCTAATTTCGTTTGTACCGGTATGTGACTCCTAAGCACCGAAGGAATTCAGTGATAACTTGGCTAAAAACTTTTATAAATAATTTCTGGTTTCCAATTTCCATATTTAATTTAACTACCCTTGTCACGAGAGTGAAAGGATATTTAACACGATTTTGCCACGAGAGTGGGAAATTAATTAAGGCAAGAACCTGCATGTGAGAGCTGGGGTTCGACCCAGATAGTGGTAACGAAACATTAATTTTTAAATACACGAGAGTGTTTTAACAAATTAATTAAACTCAAGTTGTTTTCAAAAAGTGTTATTAAATTTAAAGTGCATCCACTAGGTTTAGTAGCATAACTTATTTCATGAACACGAGAGGGTATGTCTTAGGTTTTTAAACAATTAGTTTTTACCGAAATACTTTATATGCCAAGCAATTCACCGAGTTCCCGAAGTCCGACTATCACATATCGGTATAGCTATTACTATTGTTTTTATTTAAACTCCTTTTCCCCCAAAACCAAATATTCATCGCTTAGTTAAACAATTGTAACATTAGATCGTATGCGATTGATCCTCAGTCTCTGAGGGTTCGATAATCATTTAAAACTAGAACAACTAAACTGTATACTTGCAGTTAGTATCCCAATAGACTCATAAAGTCGCGATCAATCAAAGAGGATGGTGCACGGGGAGGTGGACATCCCTGTCAAAATAGGTTCTCAAACCTTTGGGTCCACCTTCTACGTGATGGATATCAGACCATCATATTCTTGCTTGTTGGGTCGTCCTTGGATCCATGAGGCTTGGGCAGTTACTTCCACACTCCATCAAATGCTGAAGTATCCGGTGAAGGGGAAGATTGTCATAGTGCGAGGTGAAGAAGAATATATGGTGAGTCACCTCAATTCCTTCCGCTATGTAGAGATAGACGGGGAATTCATAGAAACTCCTTGTTAGATTTTCGAAGAGGTCCCTCAGGTCTTGGCATCAACTGAAGTGACTGTCGACAAACCTCCATTAAAGATGGATTCTCTCAAGGACGCCAGGGTTGTGGTTGAAGAAGGGGCTCAAAGGGGTGTTAGGTGCGCTCGGGCTGGAAGACCTCCTCTACACATCAGCAATCGGGGAGTTAATGTAATTGAAGACAGTGAAGAAGATTCAGACATCGACAACTGGATTTACCCAACAACCAACGGTGGACTGAATAACTGGACGGCGAAGGACTTCATACTTGTTTCCTTTATTTCACAGTAATTGACTTTTGTTTTAAGATTTGTAATAAACAGTTTGAAACATTACGACCCGGTGCCTTGCCCGAGGCATCTTGGTTTTTCTTATGAGGGCTTATTATTTGTCATTTCATATATCATTAATAAAGCATTGGACGTCTCTTGCATTACAAATTTTGCGCTCTTTGTTTTTCTTTTCTGTCTCTCACTTTATCAAAACAGATATTCTCTTACACACACTCACGTATCATAGCGCAGATCCATATCCACTCTGGATCCCATTGATAACAACTCTGCTACTGCCAGTTATGACTTTAAAAATTCGATCAACCAAGCCGAGGACGAAGGTGAGGATGATTGTGAGGTGCCTGGAGAACTTGCTAGACTGTTACAGCAGGAAGAAAAGGCCATACAGCCTCACGAAGATCCAGTTGAGTCAGTGAATTTGGGTATAGAGGAAGACATGAAAAAGGTTAAAATAAGCGTGAATCTGGAGCCTAGTGTCAAACAACGGTTAATACAGATGCTACACAACTATGTTGAGATCTTCGCCTAGTCCTATGAAGACATGCCTGGTTTGGACACTGATATTGTGGTACATCGCCTGCCGACTAAAGAAGACTGCCCTCTGGTAAAGCAGAAAGTCCTCCGTATGCGCCCTGAAATGTCAGAGAAAATCAAGGCAGGGGTCATGAAACAGTTCGATGCAGGATTCTTAGCTGTCACTTCTTATCCGCAGTGGGTTGCTAACGTTGTTCCGTTGCCTAAGAGGGACGGTAAGGTACGAATGTGTGTGGACTACAAAGATCTGAATAGGGCAAGCCCCAATGATGACTTCCCACTTCCTCACATTGATGTTCTAGTCGATAATACCACGCAGCACAAGATCTTCTCCTTCATGGATGGTTTTTCTGGCTACAACCAGATCAAGATGGCTCCTGAAGACATGGAGAAGACAACCTTCGTTACACAGTGGGGCACCTTATGTTACAAGGGGATGCCTTTTGGGTTGAAGAATGCTGGGGCAACTTATCAGCGCGCCATGGTCGCTTTGTTCCACGATATGATTCACCATGGGATCGAGGTTTATGTTGATGACATGATAGCTAGGTCTCAGACTGAGGAAGAGCACCTTGATCATCTCCAAAAACTGTTTGACAGGTTGAAGACGTACAAGTTAAGGTTGAATCCGAACAAGTGTACCTTCGGGGTAAGGTCTGGTAAGCTTCTGGGTTTTGTTGTTAGTGACAAAGGTATTCAGGTGGACCCTGCCAAGGTAAAAGCCATACGAGAGATGCTGGTCCCCCACACAGAGAAGGAAGTTAGAGGTTTCTTGGGATGTCTAAATTACATCGCCAGATTCATTTCACATCTGACTGCTACTTGTGAGCCAATCTTCAAGCTGCTGAAGAAAGATCAAGTGGTAAAGTGGAATGATAAATGCCATACCGCTTTTGAAAGAATCAAGGAATACCTTCAAGAACTGCCAATTTTGATGCCTCCAGTTGAAGGAAGACCCTTGATTTTATAATTGACAGTGCTAGACAATTCAATAGGGTGTGTACTGGGGCAGCATGACGAGTCTGGTCGAAAAGAGCATGCCATTTACTACCTTAGCAAAAAGTTTACCGACTGTGAGACCCGATACTCATTGCTCGAGTAAACTTGCTGCGCTTTAGCATGGGCTACTCGCCGGCTGAGACAGTATATGCTGACTCACACTACCTTGTTGATATCAAAGATGGATCCGATCAAGTATATTTTCGAGAAGCCCACCTTATCCGAAAGAATAGAAAGATGGCAGATGATCTTAACCGAGTATGACATCCAATACACAACCCAAAAATCAATCAAGGGGAGTGTATTGGCGGATCATTTGGCGCATCAGGCCGTGGATGACTACCAGTCCATGAATTTTGAGTTCTCGAATGAGAATATCATGTTTGTAACCGACTGCGAAGAACCTGGACCGGATGAAGGACCCGAGGAGGGATCCCGATGGTCTATGTATTTTTATGGAGCCTCAAACGCGTTAGGTAATGGCATTTGCGCTGTAATTATATCTCCTGAAGGTTGTCATACTCCATTCACCGCCTGATTACATTTTAACTGCACCAACAATATGGCGGAGTATGAAGCATGTATCGTGGGTCTTCGAGCTGCTATTGACCTAAGGATTAAGTTCTTGAGTGTATTCAGAGATTCTGCTCTGGTGATAAGTCAGATCAAAGGCGAGTGGGATACGAAGCACCCGAATCTTATTCCTTATAAAGAGTTTGTGCTGACATTGCTCCCACACTTTGAGGAGGTAACCTTTGAACATTTCCCACGAGAAGAGAACCAGTTGGCAGACGCGCTAGCTACCATGTCTTCTATGTTCAAAGTCAGGTGGGACAATGAAGCTCCCCAGATTACCATTGAGAGGTTGGACAAACCCGCACATTGCTGTGACATTGAGACTGAAGAGGTAGCAGATAAACCCTGGTTTCACGAGGTAAAAAGGTATCTTGAGGCTCAAGAATACCCCGAGGGGGCATCTGTTAATGATAAGAAGTTTCTGAGAAGGTTCGCTGTGAAGTTCTTCATCAGTAATGGAATTCTCTATAAGCGTAACCATGATTCAACCTTACTACGGTGTGTAGACAAGAGCGAGACAGAAAGGATCATGGCAGAGTTACATGAAGGCACCTTCGGAACCCATTCTAGTGGACATACCATGGCAAAGAAAATCCTACAGGCAGGATACTACTGGTCCACTATGGAAGCCGATTGTTATCAGCATTCTCGAACCTGTCATAAGTTCCAAGTTTGTGCTGATAAGGTGCACATACCTCCGGTTCCCCTGAATGTTTTGGCAGCTCGTTGGCCTTTTGCAATGTGGGGCATCAACATGATTGGCGAGATCAGACCTACTATGTCTAACGGGCATCATTTCATTCTGGTGGCTATTGATTATTTCACGAAGTGGGTTGAGGCAGCTTCCTTTGCTATAGTAACCAAGAACTTCGTGGCGCGGTTCATCTGACACAATATGATCTGTCGATATGGTGTACCAGAGAGGATCATTAGTGACAATGGTACAAATCTGAACAACACAATGATCACCGAGTTGTGCAAGCAGTTCAAGATTCAGCATCATAACTCTTCTCCCTACCGGCCGAAGATGAATGGGGTTGTTGAAGCGGCTAACAAGAACATCAAGAAGATTGTGCAGAAGATGACGGTGACATACAAAGACTGGCACGAGATGTTACTATTCGCTCTTCATGGATACCGTACTTCAGCACATACGTCGACAGGGGCAACACCCTACTCTTTGGTGTATGGCATGGAGGCAGTCCTGCCCGTCGAAGTCTAGATACCCTCTCTCAGGATTATGAAGGATACGGGTTTGAACGAAGACGACTGGATCCACACCCGATTTGATCAGCTGAATCTAATCAATGAAAAGAGACTTACTGCTATTTGTCATGGTCAGACGTATCAAAAGCGAATGATCAAGGCTTTTAACAAGAAAGTCAGACGTCAAGAATATCAAGTCGGGGATCTGGTGATCAAACGCATCATACTACAACAAGGTGATCCCAGGGGCAAATGGACCCCCACATACGAAGGGTCATTTGTGGTTAAGAACATTTTCTCAGGAGGAGCTATGATTCTAACCACCATGGATGGTGACGACCTTCCTCACCCCGTCAATGCAGACATAGTGAAAAGATACTACGCATAATCTAAGACCCGCTAGGTTGACTGGCCTAGGCAAAAATAAGGGCTTTCCGGCAAACCAAAAGGGTTTGGGCAAAAGTAAGGGATGAAAATGAAAAATCTGTACATCCGGCAAGTCGAAAACCTAAAAAGGCGACTTGGGCAGAAAAGGGTATCTCGATGGACTGAAAACCCGAAAGGGCGGTCTAGGAAAAAATTAGGGATCAAAGCGTAACACTATGTCTCATTGGATCATCTCGCAACCAGACTTCGGTATCAACTATCAAGCTTGGACAACGCCAATCAATCTGATCAACCTTCGGCCAAGTAGCAAGGTGATGAGACGCTTGAAGATATAAAGGCAATAGCAGAGTTGGAACCCAATGGGATTATTTCACATAGCTGTTTTCCTTTCTTTTACCCAAATTGTATAATTTTTGTCTTTCAACGGCGTTCTCTTACTAGGACGGTAGCCTCTTGTACAAAACGCCTATTACAGGCCAACTTCAAAAAATCAATACAACTCATTTTCACAAGAAATTTCAATTTGTTTTTCTTTTTCTGTTTTATCTTGCAAGAACGTCCAATGATTCATTTTTGATATATGCATTTGAGAATAATTTCTGCTCATAAATATTTACATAAGAAACAAAAGACGATTACTCGTAATTCCAGGAACAGGGAAAAACAAGAAGTGCCCAAACTTTACAGTTACTCTGCCCACCGGGTGTTAGGATAGAGCCAGGTTGAGAGCATGAGCAGTGGTACATACACTCCCCACAGAGTAAAAAGTATCCAAAGACGGTGGTGTTAGATTTCCCGAACAAGACATAACTCTCCCCAGCTAAGGTCCACAATCGCGAGTGAGTTGGTAAATTGTTCCCCAAGCAGAGCTTATTTCTCTCACAAGCAGCAATTCAATCACCAACATAATTCATTATCACCAGCAACGGAAATTCATCCCCAGCTGAGTTATTTCTCCAAATCAGCAAATCTATCAACAGAGTATCTCCTCTCCAATAGAGTTATTTCCCGCAGAGTTATCCTCAGACATGGCCTCTTCCGGCAGAATATTCACCCGTTGAATGGGGGCAAATCCCCAACATAATCATCTTTATTCACCATCCCCAACAGAAGCAGAGGAACTATGGTTTTTTACAGCAGTCAAGAATATCATTTCTCATACTCTCCAAACAGCAGTCATGGATTTATTTTCCCAGACTCAGATTATTACGTAAACATTTCATGTTCATACATCATGAAATGTGCATACATTACATATAACATAGTCTCATTTACTTTGAGAACGTCATCATACGATGCATCTCATGCATTGCGCATAACTAAACTTGTATTTCTTTCAGGAAAGACAGTTAGTATCAACAATTTCCAGCAGGTCCATGATCAACACTCGAAGCTAAACAAAGTAATCATCGGCGCGACAAGAACAACCTTACCCAGGTTCTCTATGCAGTTTTACCCAAACTCATTCCGAAGCAACCCTACTATCCCGACTATTCATTTCGAAGTAACCCTACTATCCAGGTTCCTTCTCAAGCCCTACTATCCAGGCTTTCATCTCGGAGTAACCCTACTATCCAGGTTCCTTCTCAAGCCTTACTATCCAGGATTTCATCTCGGAGTAACCCTACTATCAGGCTCCTTCTCACAGCCATATTATCCCGACTTTCATTTCGAAGTAACCCTACTATTCAGGTTCCTTCTCAAGCCCTACTATCCAGGCTTTCATTTCGAAGTAACCCTACTATCCAGGTTCCTTCTCACAGTCCTACTATCCAGGCTTTTCATATCGAAGTAACCCTACTATCCAGGTTCCTTCTCACAACCCTACTATCCCGACTTTCATATCGAAGTAACCCTACTATCCAGGTTCCTTATCATAGCCCTACTATCCCGACTTTCATTTCGAAGTAACCCTACTATCCAGATTCCTTCTCGAAGCCCTAATATCCAGGCTTTCATATCGAAGTAACCCTACTATCCAGGTTCCTTCTCACAACCCTACTATCCAGGATTTCATATCGAAGTAACCCTACCATCCAGGTTCCTTCTCACAGTCCTACTATCCAGGCTTTCATGTCGAAGTAACCCTACTATCCAGGTTCCTTCTCAAGCCCTACTATCCAGGCTTTCATGTCGAAGTAACCCTACTATCCAGGTTCCTTCTCAAGCCCTACTATCCAGGCTTTCATATCGAAGTAACCCTACTATCCAGGTTCCTTCTCATAATCTTACTATCCGGGTTTTACCTCTCTTATCTCCAGACAATAGTCCACAACACTGTAATATCAGGACCCGATCAAACACAATTGATTTCACATGTCCCCATAAAGTCGCGGTGCAGCATATACCCCGACCAAATACACCGTTCATTTCTGCTTCCCAAACCGGAATTTTCCCCCAGTAAAGTAACGGACAACTGAAGCTCCTAAAACTCTATTTCTCTCAAGACAGAAACCAGTATTCCCCAACAAAGTCCTCCTCAACAACAGGTATATATGATCTCGCAAAGGAATCTCTTATGTGATTGAAACCTCTTCGGATGGAATCTTTAAGCCCATCTTCCATCATCAACTTCCAAATGGAATCTTTAAGCCCATTCCCGATATCGCAAGTCAAGTATCACTTCATGCGAGTGCAAATTTCTGGGCACTCTAGTGTTCAATCATCTTCCACCTTCAGATCACGAAAGGCGGACGAGCCAATCTACATCTTCAGGTTTAAGAATATTGAACAGGGGCAGCTGTTGCACCCCAAAATTTGCCCTCCCATATTTCTCAAACAAATGTCATGAGAGGTCCCCAAATTGCTCAAGGAAGTTCAAGAGTTGACCAAACAAACTCTCTCCTAAGGCAGTCTACCTCAAATTAGGGTTTTAGTTTTCATCAGGATATATGAACCACAAAGGACTAAAATTATCACCATTGTCCTAATATGTTCTCAAGATCATCCATGTCAAGTTTCAAGCCTTGCAGAAGAAGTTTGATCAGTCAATTGCTTAAATGCCTGAAAATCAATTGTGCTAGGTCAGAAGTCAAATGTGGCACACATACAGTCAAACTTCAAAAATTTTGGTCAACATCCTCATTTTGAAGTATTATTCATCATTTGATCAAGGTTTGATCATGATTCCTCCAGGATTGCTCACCATTCATCAAAACTCAAAAGTTGCTAAATTAGGGTTTTATAGGAAAAGTCAACTCAACTTTGACCAAGCATAACTTTCTCATACTTTATCAGAAATGACCCATCCAAAGCTCATTTTGAAGAGGATGCAATTCCATAAAATTAATCTTCAGTTCCCAAGTTAAAATAATGCACTCACAAGAAGATATGAATTTTGACATTAGAAGTCATTTTGAAAAGTCAACAAAAAACACCTTTTGGGTCAAAGCTTCATACATGAACATGGAAGACTCAATTGAGATTAGACCAAAAGGGTTGATTAGAGGACATCCTAAGCTTTCTAAAAAGTCCAAGAACACCTCTCTAGGGTCAAAATGGAGAGAGTTGTGGATTGGCCAAGTTGACCATTTTTGCAAAATTGCCAAAAAGTCAAATATGCTCAAATTTGCATTTTTTTGCTAAATGGGCCCAACTTTTTATGCTTGCACTTCACTTATAATGTGGTCCACGACCCAAATGTGCATTCACATGTTATTTTATTCATTATTTATTTTATTTTGATTTTTTATTTATTAAAAATTGAATTAAATCAAATAATTGGTAAATGATAGCAAAGATTTGTTTTGTTTGGATTTGAGAACAGAATCACGAGCTCATTATGCTGGCACATCAGAATCATATCATATCAAGGCTGATTGGCACGAAATTGGCATGGTTAGACCAAATTTGGAAGGATATCATACAAATTAAAAGTCAAATCAAATCTCATCAAAGCTTCAAGATTCAATCCAAATTTTTTAACCTAATTCACTCTAGGTTATATAAGAAAGCTTGGAAGATCAAAAGAAAGAGGCTGGATGCGTTAGACTAGAAGAACAAAACTCAAAAATCTTGACAAAAAGTGAAGTTCTGATTTCAGGATAGAGGATCTTTGAGAATAATTCAAGGCCAGCAACCTGTTCCATGACGTCTCAGGTAGCATTCCCAATCATTCGCAGGCATCAGAACATCCAAAATCACTGCCTAGCATTCTTACGGTTTGCACAAATATCCAAATTTGATTACTGTAATTCTTGCATATTTGACATGTTTAAATTAGATATTTGTATTTATCATCATGTTTGCAATGTTTCTGGATAGTTTGATTTGAGTTACAGTGAAGGAATAAGCTTTTGCCATTGTTAGGTTTTCGTGCTCCAATTTGGGGTTTTGGTGTTCAAGCAAAATTAGGCCTGATAATGGGTACCATGATGATCAGAGTTTCAAACCCATCTTACTCATGATCCCCAATTGAATTTATATTGCATATGCTTGATTTTTGAATGACACAGGTTTCAGTAACAGACCTGCGTCTGTAGGTAAAAGAATCAGAACTTAAAACGACATTTCTAAGGAAGAAGACAATATCGTGTCACAACCTGTCTGGCTGGTTTAAATTCTGGCGCGTTATTCTGGCCAGAAACTTGTTTGTTCTGATATATTATTTGTTTTCATTATGTTAACAAGTTAACGTCCAGCGCAATTGGTCAGAAGAAGGAAGTCAGAAGCACATTGTTCTGGGTTCGAGCCCAGGTGTGAGCTTTTGGTATTTTCTCCTTTGTTTTCACCAGATCTAGCACGTGCATCTTCTGAGGAGCAGCATCTTCCGATCCACTAGCCAGGACTAGATCCAGTGCATCACCTTCTGGATCCATCAGCTAGAGTGAAATCAAGTGCACCTCATCTTCTGAAGAGAAGCATCTTTTTTTAACAAAACAGGATTAGTCAAGGGTCAAATCCCTAATCGCCTCGCATTTAATTCGTCACGTGCTTATTATTATTTTGCCAATATTTTTGTATCTGTTAATGATTTGTAATAGTTTAATTTAGGGTTTTATTTACTGTTTAAATTCCAGGGTCTTGGCTATGTAATTAATCCCCCTCCCTGAAGCCTTGTATAGCGTCGATTTACTTTCTTGCATTTTTCAATTTCTGTAAATACTTAACTGTTTAGATGTATGCTAATAGGATTGTATGACAAGAATGCATGACAAATTAATACGGTTAGAAAACCCTAATTTGCAAATATTAAATAACTGAAAACAAATCACTCACACATATCACTCTTAGGGTATACTCTCACTTCGGTTGCTTTCGGTAAACGATCATTAAGTATAAGGTGTCTTAGTGGTTACCCTCTTGTCTGAAAAGATCAAACGTCCCATTCGAATGTTGCCTCGGAAATATTTCCTCGAATATGATCTTAAGACTCTAGGGTTATTACTAAGACGTCCTAACATTGCTTTAGTGATCGTACGTCCCTTTCGAATTGACCCTTACAACTCCAACGACGGTGTTACCTATTTCTCAATAGTAGGATAACACTGTCTAAAGGAACAAGAATAGAAACAATATTCTTTCGAGTAGGTAGATGCTAGTAGGTACTTGCTCAAATCAAAACTTTCCACACTTACACATTTCAAAACAATTTTCAAAACAACTTCGTCACACCTTTGAGGATTGATACAAGGGTTATCACGAAGTAAAACATTTTCAAAACAAACACATACACAAGTGTTATACCCCAAAATTTGCCCTCCCATATTCCTCAAGAAATTGCCAAGCCAAGTCATAAAACTCCCCCAAGGGTTGCACAGTCCAACTGTCTCCTATACAGTCAAAACTAGGGTTTTGAGTCTGATCAAGAAAAGGAAGTGTTCAAAGGCCCAATCAAGTCTCACATGCCTACAAAGATGGTCAAGTATCCTCATATCAAGTTTCAAGGCATTCAGCTCAAGATTGCACAGTCAAAACCCTAAATTTCACTACAGTCAACTGTAGGGGCAAAATGGTCATTTGGCAGTCAAAAGTTCAAATTTTTGGTCAACATATCATTTTGAAGCCACAAACATCATTTGATCAATGCTTGATCATGATTCTCAAAGTTTGGCTCAGAAATCATCAAAGATGCAAAAGTTGTTATATTTGGACAGCTGAAAAAGTCAACTGAAATTGACCAGGGCATAACTTTCACATGGATTATCAGAAAAATTCCATCCAAAGCTCATTTTGAAGAGAAAGACATTTCCTACAACTCATCTTCATACTTCAAGTCCAAGAAATGCTCTCACAAAAAGTTATCAATTTCAACATTATAGGTCATTTTCAAAAGTCAACAAAAAGGGACTTTAAGTCAAAGGCCATAACTTGAGATTGGTAAATCAAAATGACATGGGACCAAAGGCATTGGTTAAAGGACTCAAAGACCTTTCCAAAATGTCCAAGAACATGTGAAAAGCTTAAAAATTGAGCAAGTTATGCCTTGTAGAAGTTGGGAAATTTTTGTGAAATGGCAAAAGTCAACTATCTTTGAAAATCCAATTTTTGACAAAAGGGCCCCATTTTTTCCACTTGGTTCATCCTTGTCATGCCACACACGTGTCCCATGGTTAATTTCAAGACCAAATATTGATTTTTTTATTTTATTTAATTTTTGATGATTTAATTCATTTTAATTCTTTGAAAATTCAAATAAAATTTAAAAACCAATGGAATAGTGTCATATGAACTTGGACAATTTCTATGAATCATGAACCAACTCAAGAAATCAGGCTAGGGTTCATTTGCACACTAGGTCTAGGTTTTGGCTAAAAAGGAGGAAAAATGGTTAATGGAAGAAACCCTAAGACCAATTCTCTCACAAGCATGAATTAAGGCAAAAGAGCAAGCCAATTCCATTCCATGATCATCACTGAGTCAAACCCTAACTATAACACTTCATAAGCTGCGCCCAAACAAGCATTGGCACATTGAAAATTTTGGATAAAAACTCAAAACTGAAATCACTATTGGGACAGTTTTAAGCCTCAATTTTTTTCCTAATAGCATCCTGGACAAATTCTGAACGCATCTCAATCCCTAGCATCAATCAAAACGCAAGGAGGTGGTGGCTACAACTCAAACTGTACAGCAAAATTATTGAAATCGTGCATCATTTTTCAAGCATCCTTTGCACTTTTTCTTTGTGGATTTATGTTCCTTATGAGTTTCTAGAGCTAACTGTTAGGTTTAATTGCATTGTTGTGCCATATACATGAACTTGCCATGCGAGAATTCTAGGGTTTCAGGTTTCTGAAATTGGGGATTTTGCATAGAGGAAAAATTAGGGTTCCTGAAGACCATGGTTGAACTCAGCATTTTGAGACGAAGAAGAAGATATGCTCGCGACAAATTTATGAAGCTTGTGGACCTAATCGCTATTTTTTGAAAGCTAGCTTCAGACCACGCATGAAAAACCGTGGCCAATGTGTTTTCTTTTTTACAGGGATGAAGATGATGATGTCGTGTCATCCAGGGACAGGCCAGTTCAAATCTCGCGCGCAGTTCAAATAGCACTAACCTTTTTCTTTTATAATGTTTGTTGATTAATATATATTAAATGAATTCAAAGTGGCTCAGTGGACAAGTAGCAATGCGTTAACCTCAATGACCTGGGTTCAAGTCCCAGGTCTACACAATTCCATATTATTTTTCAAAATAGAATTCCATGCTTTGCTAATATCCAGGTGCACCATATGCCCTCCTGATCCAAACGCATACGTGTCCCAGACAATCATCCAAGGGCTCAGAATCAAGGTGTACCATGATCAAAAGTCAATGCGCTGATACAGAATTCCAAAAGTCAATGGACTTCAAGCAAATGGGCCTGATTTACTAGGCCTCACCTCCAATTTGGGGCTACCCCCCCTGGTTTGCATTTATTTTTTCTATTTTTCTTCTTGTTTGATTTTGCTATTTTATTTATTTGTTTAAATATAATTAGTTTATTTTTCTACAAAACATAAAAAAACATTCAAAAAATCAGAAAAGTCAAAAAATTAATAATTATTTTATTTTAAATATTTTTTTTGTATAAATAATAACATGTAAATATTTAGTTTTAATTAGGTTTTCAATTTTAATCCTTTTTAATAAAAATCCAAAAAATAGAATTTAGGTTTAATAACTTTTTATTTTCTTTTTTTTTAATAATGTTATTTATTTATTTTCATAAATTAAAAAATGTACATAAATTAATTTAGAATTAAATTAAATTAAAAGTCAATTTTTTCACAATAAACTAAAAAAACAATAGAATTAGGTCTAATATTTAATTTCAATTAATTTTTCTTTTTTTCTTTTAAATCTAAAAAACACAAAAATACCATTTTTCATTTAATTTTAATTTTAGATAACTTAATTATTTTAATTCCTTTAAAGGGTTCAACGCCCTCGCATTTGATTATTTTCTTTTTTCGCGCGTTTTATTTATTTCTTTTGTGAATATAATGTACTTGTACCAAAGCCATGTAATAACCATTAGACATTTCTTTTCTGCTATTTATTTTAAAACGGGTCTGGATTAATTTGGCGTTGTAGACCCTCGCCCTTTGTAATAGCGTAGGACTTTTATCTTTTCCGCACTTTAAATTCCCGTACTTTTAACTGTTAAACAATAACATGAAAGAATGAATGCCCAAAAATAAAATCGAATCGTTAGATCACCAATGCATGACAAGACAAACAATAAACTGAAAATGACACACAATTCGCACACACCACCCCTAGGGTACGCCTCACTGTTGCCTTTCGAAAGGTGATCGTCGAGTAGAGGACGTCTTAGTAAGTCCTCATGATCCGGGAACCTGGCATGAGGGTAGCTTCTAAGGTGTCTTCCCATTGCTCTGGTGATCACCACGTCCCTAAAACTCGAATTGACCCGAACACCTCCAACGGTGGTGCTACCTACCTCTCAATGGTGGGATGGCACTACTTTAAAGGACATTTACACAGACGAATTCCTTAGGGTAGGTAGGTTCTCGTAGATACTTGCTCTCCTCAAAACAAAAATTCAAAGACTTTTCACACCAACACTTTTCAAAAACTTTCAAAACAAACTTTTCAAACACTCTGACGTACGAGTTGAACTGAAACTTTTCAAAGGATATTTTTAAAACCCACATTGAAAAGCAAGCAAACATTTTTGAAAACACATTGAGCAAGTATCTAAGATCCCATGGATAACCATGGATAGAAAGGGTGCTAACACCTTCCCTTTCTATAACCTACCTCCCGAACCGAGAGCAATCTCTTTAAGGAATTTTTCTGTGCTTTTGTCCTTTCCATTTGGAGAAAATAAAAGACGGTGGCGACTCTTGCTTACCGCGACATTTCGCGAACCAGCTTTAAAACAGTCAGTTCCAGATCCACCGATCACAACAAGCAATTTAAAAAGATGAGCAAGTACCTAAGAGCCCATGGAAAACCATGGATAGAAAGGGTGCTAACACCTTCCCTTTCTATAATCTACCCCCTGTACTCAGAGTATCTCGAAAAAGGATTTTTTTCTGTACGTTTTTCCTTTCTGATTGGATGAAATAAAAGTCGGTGGCGACTCTTGCTTACCGCGACATTTTGCAAACATAAAATGCAAAACGCAAACCAGTATTAAATAGTCGGTTCTGCCACCGTATCATAACTTCTTTCTTCTCCTCTTCGGTACCCAAGTTCACAACCTCGACTACCTCTTCATGCGGTTGTATGGCTCTTTCTTCTTGCTCTAATGGTCTAGCAAGTTCTCCATGCACTTCACAATCTTCCTCACCTTCGTCCTCGGCTTGGTAGATTGAATTTTCGAAGTTATAATTGGCAATAGAAAATTTTTTATCAATGGGGTCCAGGGTGGATGTGGAACTGCAATTTGTTGTATGGGTGTGTAAGAACACATAACTATTTTTAAAGCAATAAAGTAAAAGAAAGACAAAGAGCACAAAATTTGAATGCAAATGTCCAATGATTTATTAAATGAAAATATGCGGATGAAAAATGACAACCCTAACAAATGGACCGTTGTGCCCCGGATAAGGCACAAGGTTTTAAGTTATTGTTTAAATTACATAACCGAAAACTTGAAAGCAAGAAAAACAGAAAATAGCATTAACTCCTGGCTAAAAGAGATTGGTTTAAAGTCTCCAGCTTTCAAATTTTTGAGCCTATTGTCGGTAGTAGGGAAAATCCAATTGTCTATGTCATAGTCGCTATCAGCATCTTCCACAATGTTGACTCCATTATTGTTGATGTGGAATGGTAGTCTCCCATCACGAGCACGATGAACAACCTTTTGAGCCTTTGAGGTGAAACCCAAACCAAATTTATCAGTTGTAAGGAAAGCCGGGAAGTTGACCCAAAACAGTGCAACCACCTTCTTCTATCACAACTTTCGTGTCTTTTAGAGAAGCCATTATGGGCGGAACCCTTGTAATCTTAGGAATAGCGAAAGCGACTTTAGTAACGGGATTTGTCTGAGAAACAACTTCAAAGGTCTGGAAGGGAGTATCGATGAATTCAATGTCCATATCAACATACTTGAAGGAGTTCAACTGGCTCACCATGTATTCTTCTTCACCATAAATTGAAACAATTTTTACTTTCACGGGATAATTCAACTTTTGGTGTAAAGTAGAAGTAACAGCACATGCCCCATGAATCCAAGGGCATCCAAGTAAACATAAATAGGTTAGATGAATGTCCATCACATAGAAGGTAGATTCGAATACTTAAAAACCCACTTTGGTTGGAATACAAACCTCTCAGTGCACCATTCTCTTTGAACCATCAAAGGCTCTTACCACAATATCACCGGGTTTCAGCATAACCCCTTCATAGTCAAGCCTGTCTAGAGCGCTCTTCGACAAGACATTCAATGAGGAACCCATGTCAACCAAAACATGGTCTAAGTTAGTGCCCCTACACTCAATAGAGACATGCAAGGCCTTGTTATGGTTCCATCCCGCGGAAGTTAGGTCATCATCAGAAAAGCCTAGTCCATTGTCAATTGTTAGGCTAGCAACATAATTTTAGAATTGATCAGCAAAGATTTCTTGCGGTACATGAGAATATTTCAAGAACTTCACCAAAGCCTGAGCATGGGCTTTAGAGCATAACAACAGAGACAACATGGATATTTTGGTGGGAGTCTGCCCTAGTTGTTCAACAATCTTGTAGTCACTCTTCCGAATAATTTTCAGTACTTCTTCCATATCTTGCTTGGAGGTATCTTCAGTAGTAACCTCTTTCAGTGCCTTAGTCTAGGCAGACTCAGTCATATGTTCTTTGCCTCGAGTCTCAGTAGTTGATTCAATGGCAGTAATACGAACTAGTGTAGTAATAGTCTTTGGAGATATTTCTGGAGAGAAAACCCTTCCACTTTTGGTAACTTTACTGGTCCAAGAAATATTGCCAACATTGGGATCAGTAACTTCACTATCTCCATCTTCGACAGTCAATGATTATTGCTTGATGCCATGGTAATAGACATTAGCTCCATAATTCCAAAGGATAACTTTGTCAGAGGAATATTGAATTGGCCCAGGCGCGGTAATAAACTGAGGAGCGACCCTAGGTTCGGCAGTAATCTTCACAGGACCCTTAGAAGTGATCCTTACAAGAGTACCAGAAATTATAGATACGCCTTCATGTTTAGGTCTTGAGGCATACTCTCCACAGAAGGAGTCTTCTCAAATCGAATCACACATTCATCCATTAGACGCTAAATACCTTCTTTTAACAGTTTGCAGCCATTGGATTGTGCCGCACAACAATAACACCTTTTAATGCAACCCTAAAATAAATCGGCTTGCAGCAGCTTCTTCTTAATAACCATCAGAGGAGTAGTCAAGTCATTCACAGCGGAAACATAAGAAACATCTTCAATAGCATTAATGCCTTTGTCATGATTAGGCTTAGGTGTAGTCATCACATTAGGAGTCTCAGGAGGATCAAATTCAATATCCTTAGCATCAATCATGTCTTGAATATTGTTCTTCAGAGCCCAACAGTTGTTAGTGTCATGTCCATGGCTGTTGGAGTGATATGCACACCTTTCGTTGAGATTGTAATTAGGGGAAGTAGTATTAGGATTCTGATGAGGAACCTTCAATGTAATCAGCTCGACCTTCAACATTTGTTGCAATGTTTAAGACAACGGCATGTTGATTCTTGTGAATTGTCTCTTGGGTGCGACTTGCCTGCGCTGCTTATTCTGTTGTTGTTGTTATTGCATTGGCGTAGGATTAGAGATTAGAACTGCTCCCACATATTGGTTGCAGTCACCCTTATTACGACCCTTCTAGTCGTACACAACATTGGATTCTTTCTTAACATTATAAGGCTTCTTCAGAGTACTTGAAGATGCAGCCACCTGAATATTTCCGCTTCTGATTCCACCTTTAACATGTTCCCATGTTAATATCAACTCGGTAAACTCGACTGGAGAGCTTTCAATCAAATGATTAAAGAAATTACCCGTCAAAGTTCCCATAAACATGTCAACCAAATCCCTATCATACAAGGGAGGTTGAACTCTTCCTGCTAGATCTCTCGATTTCCGCGCATACTCTTTAAAGCCTTCGTTAGAGCCCATAGTAATACTCTACAACTGCACACGGGTTGGTGCAAGATCAACATTATATTGGTACTTCTTATAGTAAGAAGCAACTCAATCTTCCCAAGTATGGATATTGTCCCCTTCTAGTTGATAGAACCATTCCAACTGTGTTCTAGACGGGCTCTTTTGAAATAAATGCACCCATAATTCCTTTCAGCAGCGTGTGGTTGAATCTTCCAGACATATGATCTCAAATGAAGCTTTGGGAAAGAAAAACCTTCATATTTTGTAAAAGTGGGGACCTTGAACTTATGAGGAATGACAACTCCTGAGACTAAACCCAAATCCTCAAAATCCAAACCAGACACTTTCTGGTTCTCCATAGCATTCAGACACTCTTCTAAAAACTTATATTTTTCATCAGTAGAGGGATACTGTTCATCCGAATAATCTTCTTCCTCTTCATCAGGAACCTTGTCAGAACCCATGTTGTCTCTTTCAGATTTAACACCTTTATTGTCTTCATCCTGGTTGTCATCTTCGTCCGATGGGATATCAAAATCTTGAGCTCGCTTGATTAGACCTCTGAACCTTCTCTCCATGTTAAGGATGCCGATTGGTTTCTTTGTCTTTTTATTCTTCTTCTCTTTGGTAATGAGTGTATTCAGTTCTTCCTGCCCCTTGGATAAGTTCAGGAACATTTGTTGGAATTGGACATTCTAAGCTTGGAGATCTTTGGCTGTCTGTTCAAGAGCCATTTTTCTGCTGAAATAAACAAAAAGAAGATAAGAAAACATGTCTTAGGAATACCTGTTATGTAATGATATGCACGTCATGTACATGCATATGCAATGTTTTCAAGGATCTCGTGGGATTACAAATTTTGAAATATGAATCTGGTTGCAGCGTTGTACAAAGAACTTTACATCTTCATCTTTGAATGTCTTTCTATAAGATTCAATCTCACCATATCAAGTGGGTCCTAGCCTCTGACTTAAGAGAACATACTTTAATATTGACGACATCTCGCTAGAGGAAAATAAATCTCCTTGCCCCTTGCTAGAAATTTGGCTTATGATAATCATGCACCAAAGGTCCCTAAGATCCTTGAAATGGTTTGTAAAAATGCCATGTCATGATGATATGATGTTATGATGTTATGATGTCATGCTTAAACAAAGTAGAAAACACAAACAAATCACACAAGATCCTTAGGTTTAAAGGCTTGCATGAGGTCCATAGGTAAGTACCCTTCTATTGAAGTTAAGTTGGATCAACCTATCCTAAAAATAGTCATCGGGTTCTAGGAATCTCATATCACTGATCTTTCTCGCAGGCTTTATTTTAGCACGACAATTGACTTTCCACTAAAATATCCCGAAAGTCGAATCTCAATGAGCGTAGTTTCGAGTATCAACCAACCTTGGACTACACCAAAGTCGGCTATCTCACTACCTTCTAATGGCTAAGATGGATCAATTAAGGTTCTAAAAGTCAGTTAATACTTAATGGCACCACGCGACAGCCTAATGTTATTCTCGATTGACTCAAGGAACATCAGTACAAACCAAAGTGTCACACTAACGTAGCCATCATATTTACCATATCGGTCTATGTCGTACAGTCTTTATGATCTATTTCTACTTACCTAAGGCATCCCTAAATTCGGTTGTAGGATCTTACAAGTAAATAAATACCCAAACAAGCCCTTAAAGTAAAGCAAGAAATTCAAAATATAAAGCAAGTAAAAGTGACCTAAACTCTAAGATAACTCTTTTTTAAGTAGTCCCCGGAAAAGTCGCCAGTTTTGTAATACAGTGGGAGAACTGACTTTTTTGGTTTTATCCAAAATATGCAGATAGCTAGAGTCGCCACCGACTTTTCTTTTATCCAATAAGGAAAAGGTGAAAAGAACATGAAAGACCTTGATAGATTTTGAGTTGGGGGGGTAAGTTATGAAAAGGGAAGGTGTTAGGACCCTTTTCATCCGTAGTTATCTACTGACTCTTAATCGCTTAACTCACTTTTGAAAATTTGCTTTGTGTGTGTGATTTGAAAATATTTTTGATATTGTCAATGTAAGGAGAACTTTGTAATGATTCTTGTATCGGTCCTCAATAATGTATACAAAGTGTTTGAAAATATTTTGTTTGAAAATATGATGTGAAAAATGTTTATTTTTAGAAAAGAGTTGTGAGCAAGCGATTAAGTGTTCCTTACCCACTCAAGGTCGTTCTTATTCTTTTCCTTCTCCTTTAGATATAGTGTTATCCATAACATTAGTTGGTAGGTAACCATATCTATTGAATGTGAAGTGACAGGCGAAGGATCATCGAATAGTCATTGAAGTCAACATACAGAGATACTTTAGAGATTGTATCAGAGGGACTAGATCATTTTTTCGAAAGGCAACATCGAAGGTTCATCGAGGGACTATGATCTTTATTCTAGGGTCTTTTGCTAAAGTATCCCTACTTTCGAGGGGAGTGAGTGTGAAAGTGTGTTACTTTCAGTTATTTATCTTGATAATCAGATTTTTGCTATGATTGTTTTTAATCTTTCCATACAAATCCAAGTTACTAGCAGTAGCATAAAAGAATATAATATGGAATGTGAAGTGCGGAATATAAACCTAAGTTATTATAAGGCTTCAGGGAGTTACATAAGAATGAAAGATGCGGGAAATAAAACCTAAAACTATTATATCTTAGGGGCATATACATAGTAGAAAATATGTGAAAAAATATAAATCTACGCTATTACAACCGATAGTCACAACCTATACACTTGATCTAGGAATATAACTAAGGAGAAGAAAATTGAAAAGAAAAATGTTTTTGTGCTTTTTGTATAGAAAATAATTTATGATAATAATTAATAAAAACCTAAAATTACATTTAATTGTAAAATTAAGAAAATAGGTTAATTAATTAAATAATTAAGAAATTAAATGTCAACCATAAAAGGCCTAAACCTAATTAATTAGGGTTTAAAATGTTAGTTTTAGGTTAATAAAAAAATTAATTAGGTTAACCAAAAAATAGGGTTAGGGGAAGGAAAATCAATAAAAAGGGTTAAAATAAAAAAAAATATGCATGGGGTGGATGTTGAACCCACACCTTCCTTCCTTTCCCTTACATTTTCTGTCACTGAGCAAAGTGGTTGTTGGTGTTAGGAAGATGAGCGCTGCACAAAATATTGTAACCCTGCGTGTTAATTGAGAAATAACATAAAGTTGCAAAAAGAAAGGGTCGAACCCACACCCTTATAGATCAATGCCTTAATATGCGTGCGCCTTTCCACTTGGGTCGATTTTATATCCGGTATTATGACAAAAATTATCAAATATAAAATAAACACAAATGGTTGGACCGGAGAGGCACCGGAGCCCTAGCTTCGGCCGACTTCTCTAGCGAGCTAATTTCTTCAACCTGCAAAATAGAGCACGTTAATGATCCAAAGTAACCCTACCCCCCTAATTTGACCCTGGCGAGTTAAAGGGTGGCCTTGGTTTTTTCTGAATCGTCATGTTCACAGAGATATAAAGGAAACAAAGTAAATCGGTTCAAACATGGTGATCCATCATCTTGTCATTATGGGACCCATGCGATGGTTCATTATTGTATTGTTACATCTTAGAAACACAATGAAATCATTATTATGAATCAAAACATCATAGAAATTAAAACACAAAATTCTCAAAAATACAGAAATTGGTGATGCATAGATGCGTGTTTCTTGCACTTTTGGTCCTCGAAGATGATCCCAACTTACTCTTTAAGGTTCCTAGAATCGATTTGGATCGTTATTTGGCCTTGAATATGGATGAAAATAGGATTTCAAATTTACCCTAAATTTGGACAAAAGTTGATATTTTTGGAAGGGTTCTTAAGGCAAGTTTTTTCGTGTCTTTCTTATCTAAATGAGAAGGATATTTATAGTAGAAGATTAGGTCAAGAAAAATGGGCTTGGACCTTGTATGAAAACTTTGATTCTTGTTTAAAAATAGAATAGAATAAGACAAAATCATGGATATTTGATACAAAAATAGGTTCACAAGGTTGGCAATATAATCTTGGGCCACCAACATGTTTGAAACAAAGCCTTTTAAGCATTGCACCCCCATTTGCTACTTATTTGATTTAATTTGATTTTAAATGAATAAAAACAAAAAGAAATATAAAAAAATTAAAAGGGTGTTTAAATATACTTAGAGTTCCATTATAAGGTCAAGAACACGTTTGGACTTTAAAAGATAGGCCCATTAGCCTAAAAATTCAAGTTTGCTCAATTTGGGTTTCATGCATTTTATCAAAATTTACCAACTTGCACCAATCACATCTAACTCAATTTTGTTATATGAAGGTGATATTTGACTTTTATGAAACCTCAAAATGTCCCCTACAATCTCTATGTTGATCATTGTTTCATTTGAAGACTTTATATTGATGTAAATTTCTTTGGCAAAAAGTGTCTTTTTGTTGACTTTTGAAATGACCTGTAATGTTTTGGCCCATATCTCTCAAATGAATCATTTTTTTGGAATTGAGCTTAGATAGACAAAGTTATAGATAATTGAATTCATTTAAAAATGATCTTTGGTTGAGAAAAATATGATGAATTATGTGAACGTTATGCTTGGTTAAAGTTTAGTTGACTTCCCCTTAAGAAAATCCTAATTTAGTAACTTTTGACTTTTGATGAATCTTGAGTTTTCATGATGAATCATGATCAAACCTTGATAAAATTATGAACATGACTTTAAAATGTTGATGTTTAACAACAATATTGAGTTTGAGTGTATGTTGACCGCAATTGACATTTTACTTAATACAGTTGATTTTCAATCATCTGAGCAATTGACTGAGCAAACTTGTGATGTAAGGCTTAAGATTTGGCATGAAAATTCTTTTAGACATATGAAAAGCCATAAATCCACTTTAGGAATTAGAAGTCCAATTTTCCTTGAGAAACACAAAACCCTAGTTGTAGGTCAACTGCTTAGGAGGAGGGTTTGTTTAACCAATCCTTGGGTAATCTTGAGCAATTTGTCTTGAAAAATGGGAGGGAAAATTTTGTGGTACAACACCCATATATGTCATGCATTCATTGTGTCGTGTTGTGATGAGATGAGCCTAGGTGGGATTCCTTGTTGGGTGCCTAGTATCGTCCGAACTCTTGAAGAGAGTCGAGTGGAGATAAGTCAAGTTCAAGGCGAACATGATTGGATTATCCAGATTCTGACGAGAATCAGGTTCATATGAAATGAACAATATTGGTTGTGTTGGTATCACATGCATGGTGTAGTTTCAATGATGATGCATTGCATCCATGATCGTATTAGTTGTGCATTTGTGTAGTGAACTGTGTGGTATTAATTACATGTGAATTTATATAATTGTGGATTGTGTAATTATTTTGTGTACTACAACTTAGCATGTGTATTTCACCATTAATTATGGAATGTAGTTCTCACCCCTTCTCTATGGTGTGGTCTGCATTCCTTGGGGAATACAGATAAGCAGGTACCCGAGTAGTCCAAGGATGATCGTGTTGCTTTTGGATCGAGTCGTAGGAGTCGCTCGGATACGTAACATCGGGATGAGGGTTTTTAGTTCTGTTATTGTTTTCTTTTAACTTACTGTTACTTATCGTTATTTTCAAAACTATGATTTTACCACTTGTATATGGAAGTTTAATAGATTTTGGAGGCATACTGGCATGATTGAATCCTTTTAATTATTCTGTTGTTTGAGATTCAATTGATGAGAAGTTAAGACATGAAGTGAACTAATACTTCCATGTGTTTTTGAATGGTTTTAGAGGATGTGACATCCCATGTTGAGAAATATTATGATTTAAGTACAAATTTTCTGTCATGATTTATTTATCTATCATTTTAATATTTCATAATGAAATCGGTAAGTGGGGTGTTACATAAGATACTAGAGATCTGTTTCCCTGTGAGAATATTTATTTTTCACTTATATTCATCTTCTGGAAAGTTAAGCTCCCTTCTTTGTTTAACTTTTCCATGTTTGAGCTCCCTTCTTTGTGTAACTTGAAGCAAGAATGATTTTCTGCATTTTTAATCTATCAAATGAGTAAAAAAACACAACAATAACAACAAAACACAATAATAACAACAACAACAAAACAACAACAACCACATCACAACCATTATGTGAGATAGATTGACTGGGCCGAAAAAAAAGTTTTATTCTAGATAGAAGAACATTGAAGATTTTTTTGTCTTGCAATCCATCCTAAATAATGATGTATGTGAGTTTGAGGCGACTTCATATTAGGAAGAATTATGGTAACAAAATTTTAACAAGTGTTTTTTTAGTAAAATTTGATTATTTTATCCCTCAGTTTTATTGAAAACCGAAGGGTTAAATCATGTCTTGGTACAATTTGATAGGTGTTTTCTATATGATGATATGGTGTCATTGTGATAATGATTTATGCTCCCATTGATGTTTTTATGATAATGGTGAACTATTATTCGTTGTGAATTCTTTTGATGCCTTTGTAATGGCTTGTAATTGTATGGACATTCATGAGGAATGTCGGTGATTCATAAGGAATCATGGTGAGTATATGACTCATGGGTGATCATGACGATCGTATGATATGAAATAATATTTATGGGTTTTATGCATATTACCTATATATTTCATGCATTCATTGTGTCGTGTTATAATGAGATGAGCCTTGGTGGGAATCTTTGTTGGGAGCCTAGTATCGTCCGGACTCTTGAAGAGAGTCGAGTGGAGATAAGTCAAGTAAAAAGGGAACATGATTAGCTTATCCGAATTCCGACGAGAACCGGGTTCATATGAAATGAACCGTATTGGTTGTGTTGGTACCGCATGAACGGTGTAGTGTATGTGATAATATATTGCATCCACGATCACATTAGTTGTGCATTTATGTAGTGAACTATGTGGTGATAATTACATGTGAATTTATATGCTTATGGATTGTGTAACTGTTTTGTGTACTACTCCTTAACATGTGTATTTCACCGTTAATTATGGAATGTAGTTCTCACCCCTTCTTTATGTTATGGTATATGCTTCTTAGGGAGTATAAATAATCAGGTACTCGAGTAGTCCAAGGATGCTCGTGTTGATTTTGGATTGAGTCGTAGGAGTCGCTCTGATACGTAACACCGAAATGGGGATTTTTAGTTCTGTTATTGTTTTCTTTTAACTTACTGTTACGTATCATTATTTTCAAAACTATGATTGGACCACTTGTATGTGGAAGTTTAATAGATTTTGGAGGCCGTAGTGGCATGAATGAATCCTTTTAATTACTCCGATGTTTGAGATTCAATTGATGAGAAGTTAAGACATGAAGTGAACTAATACTTCCATGTGTTTTTGAATGGTTTTAGAGGACGTGACATCCCATGTTGAATAATACTCTGATTTAAGTACAAATTTTCCGTCATGATTTATTTATATATTATTTTAATATTTCATAATTAAATTGGGAAGTGGGGCGTTACACAAGATGCTAGAGATCTGTTTCCCCGTGAGAATATTTATTTTTCACTTATATTCATCTTCTGAAAAGTTAAGCTCCATTCTTTGTTTAACTTTTTAAAGGTTGATCTCCCTTCTTTGTGTAAATTGAAGCAAGAATGATTTTTTGCACTTGCAATCTATCAAATAAGCAAAAAACATAACAACAACAAAAATAACAACAAAACACCACAACAACAATAATAACAACATCAAAAACATTATGTGAGATAGATTGACTGGGTAGAAAAATGTTTTATTCTAGATAGAAGAACATTGAAGATTTTTTCTGTCTTGTAATCCATCCTAAATAATGATGCATGTGAGTTTGGGGCGGCTTCATATTAGTAAGAATTAGGGTAAAATTTGTTTCATAAGTGATTTTATAGTAAAATCTTATTATTTTATCCCTCAGTTTTACTGAAACCGAAGGGTTAGATCATTCAGTTTACACATACAAAAATAAAAACATAAATTGCAATGGTTGGGATTCAAAGTGTGTTCTGATTTATTTTTCCATCGGTTGTTTTAAAAACCGAGGGAATACTTGGTTTTTAATTTTTATAAATAAATAAAGATGGCGTGCCTTGGTGTGATACGGTGGGAGAACTGACTTGGGTGTTTTGCGTTTTACCGCAAATGTTGCGGTTAGTAAGAGTCGCCACCAACTTTTCTTTTATCCAAAAGGAAAGGTTGAAAAGAACAGAAAAGACCTTTGAGATTGTTTCTTGAGTTCGGGGGGTAGATTATGAAAAGGGAATGTGTTAGAATCCTTTTCATCCATAGTTATCTTTGGCCTCTTAGTTGCTTGGTAGATCACTTGATTTTGTTTAAAAATGTGCTTTGTGTGGTTTTTGAAAGTATTTTGAAAAAGGTGCCATCGTTTAGGCAATCTTTGTAATAGTACTCGTTCATAAGAACGTATACAGAGTGTTGATATTTTGAAAATATTTCAAGTTTTAAAGATGTTTTGAAAGTGTTGGTGTTTGTTTTAAAAATATCAAAGATGTTTTGATTTGAAAATAAGAAAGCAACTAGGAACAATCTACCTAGTCAAAAGTCTTAGTTCATTTCCTCCTTTCCTTTGATATCGCTATCTTACCATTGATTTGGTAAGAAGCTCTATCTTTGGATGTAAAGGGATGAGCATGGGTCATCATATAGCCATGATAGCAATATTGTAACATGTCTTAGCATTTCCTTTTGAGGGACTAAGATCATTTTGAATGGCGACATTTTATAGCGTCATCAAGGGACTATGATCTTGTAGTTTTTGATTTGTTTTTGCTAAGACATCTCACATACATAACATGACCATTTTTGTAAGGCAACAAAGTGGAATTACCCTAAGAGTGTAAGTGTGCAAGTGTGTTTATTTACATACTTTGTTTTGTCTTGAATTAGGGTTTGCTAACTTGTTGATTTTATCTTTCCATACAAATCCTAATTTACTAGCATTTATATATAAAGCAATAAATTGCGGAAAATAAAAATACTAAGCTATTACATCATTAGGGGAGGGGGTATACAAATTTACAAATGGGGATTTTGCAAGAAAATTAAAACTAGTTAATTATTACAACCATATTGAATAAATATACAAAATTGAAGATAAAATGCAAGAATGCAAAATGGAAAAAGAAATAATTTTTTATTTGATTTTTTATGAAGGGTTTTAATCTTGTCCTAATTAAGAAAATGGTTAATTAAAATTAGCTAAAACTAAAACCTAAATTAATTAAGAAAGAATAATAAGTTAAAAATGATTTTTTAGGGTTTTTCATGAAAAAGTTTGAAATAATAAAAATAATAGGAAAATTAATTAATTAAAATAAACCTCAGTTCTAAATTAATTTTAGTTAAGAAAATAAAATAATGTAGTAATTAATCCTAAGCCTGAATATTAATTCATAAAAAAAAAAGAAATTAATTTGTTAAGAAAATTGTTCTTTGTTCTTTTTTAATTTTTATAAAGAAAAATAAAATATGAGTGTAAAAATAATAAAATAAATATTTTTGGATTTTTCTATTAATAATTAAAAAAAATATTCGTAATAAGAATAATAAAATGAAAATATGAAAGTAAAATAAACTAAAATAAAAATAAAAATGAAATAAAGAAATAAATGGGCCAAGGGGTATGAAACATAATCTGGGGGGGGGGGGGTGGTTTCAGCAAAAATAAAGGCCCAAGGAGGAGGAGGCCCAACACCTGTTACAAACAAAAAAAGGAGAGAAAAAAAGAAAATATAACAAAAAAATAGTAAAACGGACGCTGGGGCTCAAACCCAGGTCCAAGGGGTGAGAGGCGCGCGCTTTAACCATTGGGGTGGTGATACATCCGTTAACTTGTACACAATAATAATCACATAACACAAATTTTGCCCAGACTGTACTTCATCTTCAACCTCCAGCCAAAGGATTTCAAACTTGCTCATTCCTCAACCATTTTAAAAAATGTAAACATGAAACTTGTACATTTTTCCACCACGAATCCAACCATGTAACTAATTTAAGCTAACATTCAAATATAAGGATGAATTTATGAAAGTACCAAATACTGACCTAAACGTTTTGGCAAGTTCAAACTCAAAATTCTCCATGCTCAAGCAATATAAATGAAATCTACATTCTATCTTCACAAATGAAAGCCTAACAATGCCTAAATAATGAGATAGAAGTTAAAGAAAAATACCTCAAAACTGGAAATCCTGAAATGAGTTTGAGCCTGTTTCAAGTGATGGTGATGATCGGGTTAGCTTCCTTGGACCTCTATGAAGCTAATGAAATGGCTGGCTTGAGCTGAAGGTGGCTAGAATGGTCTGGAGAAGTCCAACTGTGATGCTCTATTTTTGAACTTGGAAGTGGGTGAAAATAGTGTTACAGTCGTGTAACACGAGCAGGGATGGCTTATGTATGATGTTTGGAAACTTTTGGAAGCAAAAGGCCAAGAAACGCACAAGTAATTTTTGATTTTGGGATTTCTGGCCAGAATATGCAATAATGGAGGTCTGTTATGCAAATCTGACTTTGGGGGAGTTTGAGAACTTGTGTATTAGTGTGTTAGCTTGCAAACAACTTGTGCATATTTATGGAAAATATTGTAGCACTTGAGAGGGTCAGAAACACAAGATATAGACTTATGGATATGTTACTTGATTTTGAAGAAAAGTAGAAATATAGTTTGAAGGCAAAGTACAAGCATGACCTGAGTTGTTAGAGGCTTTTGAAAAGTTTATCATGGCTTTTAGATTATGTGTGATCAGAAGAAAACAAGTGCAAAGCTCAAGAATTGACTTTGTGCATAAAAGCCACTTTTCCAAAATGGCAATGTTGCCTTTCTTCCTAAAATGGTATTAAGCATGGGCATTACATTGAATGCTTGTATTAAAGCTTCTAACTATTGTGAAATCATTTAATTATGGAGTGCCAAATAAGTTTGAGGCCTTCAAAGCAAAGATTATGCAGCCTATGCTTGGATTTGAATTCTTGTTCATCATGGAAATGACCTATAATTCAAGAATGAAATGCCAACTTCATGCCTTCGATTCTCCTTGCTCAAACATGATCTCAATGAGTTATTAGACATTTTGGAAAGCTTTTAACATCCTATACAACCTCTATGTTGGTAACTTTTGAAAATTCCCCTTGGAACTATTTGAAAAATTACCATGAAGTTAGGTCAAAATCCTGCCTAAACTAGGGCAAAATTTCACTAAGTTTCCAAGTTTCATGAACATGTATTCACATAATCATAACTTGAAATCCATACATTTCTAGGAGGAGTTGTGTTCAGAAATGTTTTAGATCTCATTGATATCTATAACTTTCACGTTTAAAGTTTCCTTTGAATCATCTTGCATCATGGTGAAAAATTGGCTCAAATTCGTTAAAAAATATGAAATTTCCAACACTTAGAAAAATTTCTAAGTTTAGAAATTTTGACTTTTCAAAATGAAATCTTGACTTTTTGATTTCTTGATGAACTATTTTCATGTTTTGAAATGTTTTGATGAATTGTGATCCTTGGCACTTGATTTTGACCAAAAAGTCAATATTTGACTCTTCAGTGTACAATTGATTTTTGATTAGTTGACTAAAAAAATTCATCTGCCAACCAATTGGACTTGAGGAATGTTTTGAGCCATGTCATTAGGTAAAAATTATGCATTTGAGTCTTTGATATCATAACTTAAACCAATTAATCATTTGCTAGGTCAAAAATCAGAAATTGCCCTTTCTTAGTTAAAACACTAATTTTGATCATTTTTCCCTTTTGATGATTTGTTCAAATTTCTTGAGGAATTATGGTCCACACTTGATCAAATGACATATATGAGTTAATAATGTTAACATGGATAAAAAATCATGAAGTTTGACTATAAATTGACCACAATTGACTTTTTCCCCAATATAACTGATTTTTAGGTCAACTGATCAATTGACTGAGCAAAAATGTGATCCAAGACTTAAAATTTGACATGAACAATCCTGAGGGTCCAAAATGATCCATGAAAGTCATATGAGGCATTAAAAGTTCAATTTCCCTTGTGCAATCTCAAACCCTAATTTCCAGTCATCAGTGCTTGAGGAGGTGTCTTGAGCTGATCAACCTTAGTGCAGTCTTGAACCAAAGGAGATCTTGTGAGATATTATTTGAGAAATGAGAGGGAATATTTTGGGGTACAACAGTTGCCCCTGTTCAATCTTCTTAAACCTGAAGAGTTAGATTCATGGACCCGTCATTCGTGACTTGAAGGTGAAAGATGATTGAACACTAGAGTGCCTAGAAATTTGCACTCGAAGATGAATGGTGAATGGGCTTATAGATGCCATTTATAGGAATGTTGGTAAATAATGGAAGAAGTATTAACACAAATCTCATGTTGATTTATACTAAAGCTTGATGTTTTACCTGTGAGAAAAAGAGTTAGTAGAATGCAGATGTATGCAGGATGTTCACCAGATGTGGTATTATGCTAAATGTATTTTGTATGTACATGCTATGATGTATGAATGCGAGGTGTATGTTTTTGTCCGGAAAAATAAATCCCTGAGTGTTGCTGAGGAGTTTTGGGAAGTTGACTCCCGAATTTCCGTTGGGGATGAAGAGTATACATATCTCTACACTTTGTTAAAAAATGCTTCTGCTGGGGAATATCTCTTGAATGTCAGCTGTTATCTGGTCGGATCCAGGCATCACAAATTGCTGAGAATGAGGAAGTCAACTACTATCTGGTCGGGTCCCATGCTTCACGGTAACTTACTAGGGAAGAGATAAATTAACTGTTATCTGGTCGGATTCCAGGCTTTGCAGAAAATTTCTTGAAATTGAATAGTTATCTGGTCGGATCCAGGCTTCACAACAACTTGCTGGGGATAAGAAAGTTACCTGTTATCTGGTTGGATCCAGGATTTGCAGTAACTTGAAGTTGTAACTACTATCTGGTCGGGTCCAGGTTTCATGGTTTTTGGAAAGTTGTACCATTATCTGGTCGGGTCCAAGCTTCACAGTGTCTCTCTAGGGATCATAGTTAATTGTTATCTGGTCGGACTCCAGGTTTCATAATAACTTGCTTGAAAATTGACATCTGGTCGGGTCCAGGCTTTGCGGATTTCTGAGGTTGATGAGGTTAATTGTTATCTGGTCGGATCCAGGCTTCATAACAACTTGTTGGGGTCGAGGCAAACTCTACCGGGGAAAACTATTATCTGGTCGGGTCCAGGACTCAGCAATTGATGAAGTCAAACTATTATCTGGTCGGGTCTAGGATTTAGTAACTTAAAATTGAGATTAACTATTATCTGGTCGGGTTCAGGTTTCAGAAACTCAAACTGTTATCTGGTCGGGTCCAGGTTTCAGTAATTGAAGAGTTACACTATTATCTGGTCGGGTCCAGGCTTCCTAGTGTTTGGAAAGTTGTACTAATATCTGGCCGGGTCCAGGCTTCATAGTATCTTTTGGAGATAGTAAAGGTTTTATTGACGACTTTACTAGGGATTAGGGGTTGTGGCCCTATAGTCTGAAAGACAAACTCAAGTTGGAGAGCGTAGACTCAGTCGGGGAAGACAAACTCAGCTTGGTGAGGTATATTCGGCTGGGGTATCAGGCTCAGCTGGGGAATTTTGTACTCAGTTGGAGAGTTATGATACTCATTGTTTGTTTGGGGAAATAAACCCTGTTGATAAACTGCTGAAGAGGTGATTTCTTTTTGGGAAGAGATCCACAAAGCCTCTACTTATAAGATTCAACTTAGTTGGGGAAAGAGCTGCCAAGAGATTGAGCTTCCGGTTGGAGATTACCCTATGCAAAGAGACTTTGTGAGTAACTTTATTGAGGAGGATGTTAATGAAATGACTTTGTGGGGGTATTCCATATTCATTAAAGAGGTGCTTGCTACTTGTGATCGGTGGATCTGGAACTGACTGTTTAACGCTGGTTCGCGAAAATGTCGCGGAAGCAAGAGTCGCCACCGTCTTTTATTTTCTCCAAATGGAAAGGACAAAAGCATAGAAAAATTCCTTATAGAGATTGCTCTCGGTTCGGGAGGTAGATTATAGAAAGGGAAGGTGTTAGCACCCTTTCTATCCATGGTTATCCATGGGATCTTAGATACTTGCTCATTGTGTTTTCAAAAATGGTTTGTTTGCTTTTCAACTGTGGGTTTTAAAAAGTTTCTTTGAAAATTTCAGTTCGACTCTTGTATCAGTCCTCAAGAGTGTTTGAAAAGTTTGCTTTCGAAAGCTTTTTGAAAAGGTGTCGGTGTGAAAAGTATTTTTGAATTTGTTTTGAAATTAGAGCAAGTACCTAGAGTCGTCTACCTACCATAAGGAATTCGTCTGTGTAAATGTCCTTTAAAGTAGTGCCATCCCACCATTGAGAGGTAGGTAGCACCACCGTTGGAGGTGTTCGGGTCAATTCGAGGTTCGGGACATGGTGATCACCAGAGCAATGGGAAGACACCTTAGAAGCTACCCTCATGCCAGGTTCCCGGATCATGAGGACTTACTAAGACATCCTCTACTCGACGATCACCTTTCGAGGCAAGGCAACAGTGAGGCGTACCCTAGGGGTGGTGTGTGCGATTTGTGTGTCGTTTTCATTTGTATTTATCTTGTCATGTCATTGGTGTTCTACGCTTGTTTTTATTTATGTCCATACATTCTTTCATGCTTTGATTTAACAGTTAAAATATTGCGAGAAAAAGTAAATTCTAAGCTATTACAAAAGGCGCGGGTCCACATCGCCAAAAGTTTCTCGAACCCGATTTGACAGAAAATAAATAAACAAAGTAAATAAAGAATTAAAAGTGCGAGTAATTAAATACATGGCTTCGGGGAGAGATACATAAGTATTATAATGAAATAAAATAAATACGCGAATTAATGAGAATTAAACGAAACGAGGGCGTTGGACCCTTTTTGCGAAATTAAAATTAAATGGAATTAATTAAATTTAAAAGAAGGAAAGAACTTGTTTTTTTTGGTATTTTTTAGTATTTTAGGATTTAATATGAAAAAAAGAATTAATTAAAATAAAAATAAGATGCAAACCCTAATCCTAATTATTTTTAATTTATTAAGGAATATTGAAGTTTTTGACCTAAATTAACCCTAAGTTATTTTTATGCAAATTAAATTATAAAAATAAATAAAATAAATAATATTAAATATTTGATTATCATGAAAGAAAAATAAAAGGATGAAAATTAATTAAACCTAATTCTACATTTTTTAGATTCGTGTTAAAAGTATTAAAATTAAAACCTAATTCACACTAAATTTAATTATATGCATTTATTTATGAAAATACTAGAAATAAAAATATTTACTATTTTAATTCTTTTTTCTGATTTTTTATGGTATTTTGTGATTTTATGAAAATAATAATTAATTAAACAAATTAAAAGAAAATAAAAATAATAAGTGAAAATAAAGAAACAAAATAATAAAAAAATGGAAAGGGTTTGCAAACCTGGGGGTTCAGACCCCAAATAGGAGGTGTTTCCTTCAGCAATTTGGCCCATCATCCTTTAGGCCTGGTGGACTTTTTAGGACACGTACCCCAGCGTTGACTAGAGACTTCCATGTTCCCCAAGTCCTGGCCCTTGGATGGATGAAAGTGGACGCGTGGCTGACTGGATAGGGGGACGTATGATGATCCACAATGCTTATGCTGCATATGAATATTAGAGGAAAAAATACATGGAAAGAATGAAGACCTGGGGCTCGAACCCAGGTCTTGGACGTTAACACACACAACGCTTGCCAGCTGAACCAATTTGCACATGTTAATATATAATAAACAACAAATATAATAAATAAAACAAGCGTTAGTGGGGGCCTCTGCGCGCGAAATTCAAACCAGCTTATCACATCTTGCCACGAGTTCATCTTCTTCATGTTCCTGAAACACAAATACATTAGGCAACGTTTTTCTACGCGTTCTTTTAGGCTAGCTTCTAAAAAATAGCGACTAGCCCTGTGACACTCATAAATTGAGCGCGAGGGTGGCCTTGTAATCGTCTGAATGCGCTGATTTGAATGGTGGTGGTCAGGGGTTCTAATTTTTCCTTGTTATAAAACCCCTAATTTGAAGCTTGCAAAACCCTAATATTCTCTCATGGCGAAATCGTGTATAATGCATAAAACTTCAATCAAAGCACATGGTTAGTTTCAGAATAGCATAAGGAATGTAAATCACATATTAAAACTTGCAATAAACGCATGAATGAAGATGCACGATAGTGAATTTTATTTGAAACAGTTTTACTCCATTGTACCAATTCCGGGCGTTTTGATGAGCGTTTGTGATTGGAAAACGTTCAGTAATGCTTGAGGAAGCTAATGAGATCGATTTGGAGGCTTGAATCAACCTGCAAGTTAATTTTCAGAATTGAGTTTTTTAGAAAAAATTTCAAGTTTGATTTCCAGGTTTCTCAGCAGCTGCGTGTGTAATGGCATTAGGGTTGTGATCCTTGCATATGTAGTAATGAATTAGGTTAAAAAGAATCATCCAAATCTCTTGCATTCATAGTTTTTGGAAATTTGATTTTTAAGATCTTTTTCAATCTTTTTCCATGTGTTTTTGTTCTCAATCATACCAATTCTCTCCAAATCTTTCCATATTGGATTTCACACGAATTATTGAGTAGATTTTGTGCACAAAAAGATTGAAAAAATTAGGTTAAGCATTTTTCATATATTTAATTTGATTTAAATGAATTATTATAAATAAAAATTCAAATAAATAAATAAAAAATGAATAAAGACTTCCCTTTGGGCCAAGTGGTCGTGCACATGCTATGGATGATGAATTGTGGAAGAAAAATGGGCCCATTAGCAATTTTAGGTTATTTGAATCAATGTTGACTTTTCAAAATATCCAAAAATTTCCCAACTTCCACAAGGCATAACTTGCTCAATTTTTAAGCTTTTCTCATGTTCTTGGACATTTTGGAGAGGTCTTTGAGTCCTCTAACCAATGTCTTTGGTCCCATGTCATTTTGATTTACCAATCTCAAGTTATGGCCTTTGACTTAAAGTCCCTTTTTGTTGACTTTTGAAAATGACCTATAATGTTGAAATTGATAACTTTTTGTGAGAGCATTTCTTGGACTTGAAGTATGACGATGAGTTGTAGGAAATGTCTTTCTCTTCAAAATGATCTTTGGATGGAATTTTTCTGATAATCCATGTGAAAGTTATGCCCTGGTCAATTTACAGTTGACTTTTTCAACTGTCCAAATAAGGAAACTTTTGCATTTTGATGATTTATGAGCCAAATTTTGAGAATCATGATCAAACATTGATCAAATGATGTTTGTGGCTTCAAAATGATATGTTGACCAAAAATTTGAACTTTTGACTGTCAAATGACCATTTTGCCCCTACAGTTGACTGTAGTGCAATTAGGGTTTTTGACTGTGCAATTTTGAGCTGAAAGTCTTGAAACTTGATATGAGGATACTTGACCATATTTGTAAGCATGTGAGACTTGATTGGACCTTTGAAAACTTCATTTTCTTGATCAGAACAAAAACCCTAATCTTGACTGTATAGGAGACCTTTGCACTGTGCAACCCTTGGGGAATTTTGAAGCTTGACTTGGCAATTTCTTAAAGAATATGGGAGAGCAAATTTTGGGGTACAAAAGTTGCCCCTGTTCAATCTTCTTAGACCTGAAGATGCAGATTGGCTGACGTGCCTTTCGTAATCTGAGGGTGGAAGGTGATTGAACACTAGAGTGCCCAGAAATTTGCGCTCACTTAGTGGAAATGGGCTTATAGATGCCATTTGGAGGTTGGTGAATAGGATGATGGGCTTATAGATGCCATCTGGACATTGATCGCATAAGAGATTCCTTAGCGAGAACCTGCATACCTGCAAAAGAAAAATGAGTACCTGACACGTTGCAGGAGCTGATTTTCAGATGCTTTTGTGTAGATATGTCCTGAATGGTTACAGGAATCGGATCTTCGAATTCTTCAGACGTACCCTGGCAAGATACAGGAATCGAGTCTGGTAATGTTAGTCTTCAATGGATACACCCTGGCAAGATTCAGGTATCGGATCCTCGAACTCTTCAGACACACCCTGGCAAGATACAGGAATCGGATCTGGTAATGTTAGTCTTCAACGGATACACCCTGGCAAGATTCAGGTATCGGACCCTCGAACTCTTCAGACACACCCTGGCAAGATACAGGAATCGGATCTGGTAATGTTAGTCTTCAACGGATACACCCTGGCAAGATTCAGGCATCGGATCCTCGAACTCTTCAGACACACCCTGGCAAGATACAGGAATCGGATCTGGTAATGCTAGTCTTCAGCGGATACACCCTGGCAAGATTCAGGCATCGGATCCTCGAACTCTTCAGACACACCCAGGCAAGATACAGGAATCGGATCTGGTAATGTTAGTCGTCAACGGATACACCCTGGCAAGATTCAGGCATCGGATCCTCGAACTCTTCAGACACACCCTGGCAAGATACAGGAATCGGATCTGGTAATGTTAGTCTTCAACGGATACACCCTGGCAAGATTCAGGCATCGGATCCTCGAACTCTTCAGACACACCCTGGCAAGATACAGGAATCGGATCTGGTAATGTTAGTCTTCAACGGATACACCCTGGCAAGATTCAGGTATCGGATCCTCGAACTCTTCAGACACACCCTGGCAAGATACAGGAATCGGATCTGGTAATTAGTCATCAACAGATACACCCTGGCAAGATTCAGGAATCGGATCTTTGGTTGCGACCATTGATAGTAATCATTTTTGTACTGACTTTTGTCCTAAAAAGACAAGCGTTAGTGGTATGCGATGTCATGTGGTATGACATGCGAGATACTCTCTGAATACGTGAGATTGTATGTTCGTGATGCGTATATGCATGCTATAATGTATGAAGATGTTTATGAATATATGTTTTCGTCTAAGAAAGTAAATCCTTGACGGGTGCCGGGAAGTCATATCCTGGGCTGATATTGAAGAATAAGCTTTCGCTTCCGCTGGGGATGATAACTGCAAGAAAACCGGTAGGAGAAGATGACTCCGTTGAGGAATAACCTTGGCAAATGGAAGATTCTGCGGGGAGAAGGATACTCTAGCGACCATGCTGGGAAGCAATACTCTGTGGGGAGAGGGATGCTTTGCTGAGTGTTGATAGATTTTGCTGGGGATACACTTGTTGTTGGAAGTGTTGATAGATTTTGTTGGGGATAAGAAGATTCTGTCGACGACGATCTTTCCGTGGCTTTTGGCTGAGGATAACCCAGTTATATCCTGTTAAGGAAATAACTCTTTAAATAAAGCCGGACGACGCGTTCATGCTCTGCGATGGATAAGCTTCCAGAATTTACTGGGGATAAGCTTACTGCTTGGGGACATGAATTCCAACCTTCCTAGATTGGACTCTCTTGGGGAAGTTTTGATATGCTGGGGAAGTGGTTCCTTTGAATGTTGGTATGCCGCCGGGGAACAATCTTCAGACCAAGACTGCCGGGGATGCTTGTTAAGAATATATGCTGCTGGGGAGATGTTGAGATCTGCTGGAGAATACCCAACTTCCTTAAGATTTGATAACTCTGCTTGGAGAAGAATGCACTGCTTGCTGGCTTACTCTCTGGGGAATTAAGATGTACTGGTCATGTTCTTTAGCTGAACCCACCTTGGTACCTTGGAGGACAGATCAATTAGATTGCTTAGACAACTCTTTATTGCCCCTGTTTCTAGTGTCACCTGTAATAAAATCCTTTGTTTCGTATGCAAATATTTATGAGTTAGCAAACTATTGTCAATGCATATATCACAAATTGAACCTTGGACGTTCTTCGCAAAACAAAACAGAAAAAAGAAAAACAATTGGCACGTTTAACTGAAAAGCATATTTGTATTGATTTTTGAGTGGCCTGAAACTAGGCATTTTGTGTACAAGAGGCTGACGTCCTAGTAAGAGAACGCCGCCGAGCAAAAGAGTTTATACAAGTTTTGTACAAAAGAAAATAAAACAGCTGTGTGAAATATGAATGATCCCACTGGGTTTCAACTCTGTTATTGCCTTTATAACTCCGAGCGTCTCATCACTTGATGACCTTGGTTGAAAGTGAAGCTGACTGATCGATACCGTCTGAACTTGATGCAGATACCGGATTCTGGATGCAAAGTGATCCAATGAGACATAGTATTACGCTTTTATCCCTAATTTTTGCCTGGACCGCCCTTTCGGGTTTTCAGTCCACCGGGATACCCATTTTTGCCCAAGCCGCCTTTTCAGGTTTTCGACTTGCCGGGTGTACAGATTTTTCATTTTCATCCCTTCATTTTGCCCGAACCCTTTTGGTTCGCCGGGAAGCCCTAATTTTTGCCTAGGCATGTCAGCCTAGCGGGTCTTTTTCATGCGTAGTATCTTTTTACTATGTCTGCATTGGCGGGGTGAGGAAGGTCGTCACCATCCATATTGGTTAATATCATTGCTCCTCCTGAGAACACATGCTTAACCACAAATGGCCCTTCGTACGTAGGGGTCCATTTGCCCCTTGGATCGCTCTGAGGAAGAATGATTCTCTTGATTACCAGATCCCCAACTTGATATTCCTGTGGTCTGACCTTTTTGTTAAATGCCCTGATCATCCGTTTCTGATACGTTTGACCATGACAGATAGCAGCAAGTCTCTTTTCATCAATGAGGTTGAGCTGATCAAGTCGTGTCTGGATCCAATCATCCTCGTTCAGGTTTGCATCCTTCATTATCCGGAGAGAGGATATTTGCACTTCGATCGGTAAGACTGCCTCCATACCATAAACCAGAGAGAAAGGAGTTGCCCCGGTTGACGTCCTAGCTGAGGTACGGTACCCATGTAGAGCGAACGGTAACATCTCGTGCCAATCTTTATAAGTCACTGTCATCTTCTGCACGATTTTCTTGATGTTCTTATTTGCTGCTTCGACAACCCCATTCATCTTCGGTCTGTAAGGAGAAGAATTGTGGTGCTGTATTTTGAAATGTTCGCAGAGCTCAGCGATCATTTTGTTATTCAGATTGGTACCGTTGTCTGTAATAATTCTCTCTGGGACACCGTACCGACAGATCAGATTGTGTCGAATGAACCGTGCCACAACAGTCTTGGTTACCGTAGCATAGGAAGCTGCTTCGACCCACTTCGTAAAGTAGTCAATCGCCACTAGGATGAAACGATGCCCATTAGATGCCATAGGTTTAATCTCGCCGATCATGTCTATGCCCCACATTGCAAATGGCCAAGGCGCAGTCAGAACATTCAGGGGAACTGGAGGAACATGCACCTTGTCTGCATAGATCTGACACTTGTGGCATATCCTAGAATGTTGGTAGCAGTCAGCTTCCATTGTGGACCAGTAATATCATGCCCGTAGGATTTTCTTAGCCATAGTGTGCCCACTGGAATGTGTACCAAAGGTCCCTTCATGTAGCTCTTCCATGATCCTTTCTGCTTCATTCTTATCCACACAACGCAGTAAGGTTGAATCATGGTTTCGCTTGTACAAGATGTCGTTGCTAAGGAAGAACTTGGCTGCGAATCTTCTCAAGAACTTCTTATCATTGACAGAGGCACCTTCAGGGTATTCCTGAGCTTCTAGGTATCTCCTCACCTCATGGTACCAAGGCTTCTCAGTCACCAATTCAGTCTCGAGATCGCAACAGTATGTCGGTTCGTCCAGTTTCCAGATGATGATCCGGGGAGCCTCATTATCCATTTAACTTTGAACATAGAAGACATTGTAGCTAACGCGTCCGCCAACTGATTCTCTTCTCTTGGAAAGTGTTCAAAGGTGATCTCTGTGAAGTGGGGGATCAAGGTCAACACACATTCTCTGTAAGGAATAAGATTTGGATGTTTCGTATCCCACTCTCCTTTGATCTGATTGATCACAAGAGCGGAATCTCCGAAAACACTCAAAAACTTAATCCTTAGGTCGATCGCAGCTTGAAGACCCATGATGCACGCCTCATACTCCGCCATGTTGTTGGTACAATTGAAACACAGCCGGGCAGTGAGTGGAGTATGAGTGCCTTGAGGAGATATGATTATGGCGCTGATACCGTTACCCAAAGCATTGGAGGCTCCGTCAAAGTGCATAGACCATCGGGATACTGGTTCAGGTGCTTCATCCGGTCCAGGTACTTCACAATCTGTCACTATCATGATGCTTTCATCCGGAAACTCAAAGTTCATCGATTGATAATCATCTACAGCCTGATGTGCCAAGTGGTCTGCCAATACACTTCCCTTGATGGCTTTCTGGGTCGTGTACTGAATGTCGTATTCCGTCAAGATCATCTGCCATCTGGCAATTCTCCCAGACAGAGCAGGCTTTTCGAATATGTACTTTATAGGATCCATCTTTGAGATCAACAAGGTAGTGTGAGTCAGCATATACTGTCTCAGCCGGTGAGCAGCCCATACCAAAGCGCAGCAAGTTTTCTCAAGCAGTGAGTATCGGGTCTCACAGTCGGTAAACTTTTTGCTAAGGTAATAAATGGCATGCTCTTTTCGGCCAGACTCGTCATGCTGGCCCAGCACACACCCCATTGAGTTGTCAAGCACTGTTAGATATAGTATCAGAGGTCTCCCTTCAACCGGTGGCATAAGGATGGGTGGTTCTTGGAGATACTCTTTGATTCTGTCAAAAGCAGCCTGACATTCATCGTTCCAACGTACTACTTGATCTTTCTTCAGCAGCTTGAAGATTGGCTCACAGGTAGCAGTTAGGTGTGAGATGAAGCGAGCAATGTAATTTAGGCTTCCTAAAAAGCCTCTGACTTCCTTCTCTGTCCTAGGAACTGGAATCTCTTGAATGGCTTTGACCTTAGCAGGGTCCACTTGAATACCCTTGTCACTTACCACGAAGCCTAGCAACTTCCCAGATCTTACCCCGAAGGTGCACTTGTTCGGGTTCAATCTTAGCTTGTACAGTTTCAACCGGTCAAACAACTTCTGCAGATGATCTAAGTGCTCCTCCTCAGTCTGGGACCTTGCGATCATGTCGTCAACATACACTTCTATCTCGTGATGGATCATGTCATGAAATAAAGCAACCATGGCACGTTGGTAGGTTGCCCCAGCGTTCTTTAGTCCAAAATGCATGACCTTGTAACAGAAGGTGCCCCACTGAGTAACAAATGTAGTCTTTTCCATGTCTTCAGGTGCCATCTTGATCTGATTGTAACCTGAGAAGCCATCCATGAAAGAGAACACCTTGTGCTGAGCTGTATTATCAACAAGGACATCAATGTGACATAAGGGGAAGTCATCTTTGGGGCTGGCCCTGTTCAGATCCCTGTAATCGACACACATTCTGACCTTACCGTCCTTCTTAGGTACCGGCACCACATTAGCAACCCACTGAGGGTAAGAAGTCACTGCAAGGAACCCGGCATCAAACTGCTTCATAACCTCGGCTTTAATCTTCTCAGACATCTCTGGACGCATCCGACGGAACTTTTTCTTAACTGGAGGGCAGTCTTCCTTAGTTGGCAAGTGATGGACCACAATATCGGTATCCAATCCGGGCATGTCTTCGTAGGACCAGGCAAAGATCTCCATATAATCATGTAACATCTTGGTTAACCGTTGCTTCACGCTGAGATCTAGGTTAGCACCAATCTTTACCTCTTTCCTGTCTTCTTCGGTACCGAGGTTGATTGTTTCCACTGGCTCTTCATGGGGTTGAATTGCCCTCTCTTCCTGAAGTAACAGTCTTGCAAGTTCGCCAGGAACTTCGCAATCATCTTCACCTTCGTCTTCGGCTAAGTTGATCGGATTTTCGAAGTCATAACTGGCAGTAGCAGAGTCGTTACCAGTAAGATCCAGAGTGGATTGAAACCTGTATGAGTGAGTGTGTGTGTAAATACAGCTGTTTTGAAATATATGTAAAGGAAAGAAAGACAGAAAAGGAGCATAAAATTTGCGATGCGAGAAAACGTCCAAGACTTTCATTCATGATATATGAAATGACAATTTATATGCCCTCACAAATGACACCACGGTGCCTCGGGTAAGACACCGGGCCAAAGAGTTTATTATTGTTTATTACAAAATAACAAAACAAAGAAATTTATTACTGCGTCACAAAGGTAACAGGAGTATGGTCTTTAGCAATCCAATTGTTCAATCCGCCTTCGGTTGTCGGGTAGATCCAGCTGTTGAATTCTGCTTCATCCACTTCATTGTCCTCCCCAACAGCATTCACTCCTGGATTTGTAATGATCACAGGAGGTCTTCCGATCTTCGCTTTCCTCATAACTTTCTGACCCTCTGTAGTAAAACCTAGCCCAAATTTATCAGTCTTCTGTGTGAAGTCTGGAAGTCTGCCCCAGTTAGCACTTTCACCTTTCTGAACCACAGCCCGGGCGTCCTTCAGGGAAGCCATCTTCAAAGGAACAACTTCTTCTGCTGCTGTTTCTGTTGCTGCTGAAATAGGAAGCACCTCTTCGAAATGCTGAAAGGGGGTTTCAATAAACTCCCCGTCCATCTCAATGTATCTGAAGGAGTTCAAGTGGCTTACCATATACTCCTCCTCTCCCTGCACAGTGACGATCTTCCCTCTGACGGGGTACTTCAGCTTCTGGTGCAAGGTAGAGGTCACTGCCCCAGCTTTATGTATCCAAGTTCGACCCAGTAAACAAGAGTACGATGGACGGATATCCATCACATAAAATGTAGAGTCAAACACCTGAGAGCCCACACGAATCGGAATGTCAACCTCTCCATGAACCATCCTTTTTGAACCGTCGAAGGCTCTGACGATGATATTGCTGGGTTTCAATTCCAGGCCTTCACAATCTAAACGGTCCAAGGCCTTCTTGGGCAGCACATTCAAAGAAGAACCAATATCCACCAACACATGTGCCAAGGTAGTGCCCCTGCGTTCGATAGAGACATGTAGAGCATCATTGTGGTCTCTTCCTTTTGCAGTCAGGTCAGCATCTGAGAAACCCAGGCCATTGTCTGCTGTCAGATTTGCTACGCAATCAGTGAATTGGACAGCGGATGTCTCATGTGGCACATGGGCCGTCTTGAGGAACGAGATCAAGGCCTTAGCATGGGCCTCGGAGCACAGCAATAAAGAAAGCATGGAGATTTTGGAGGGCGTGTGCCCCAGCTGTTCCACAACATTAAAGTCACTCTTCTTTATAATTTTCAGAATCTCCTCCATCTCTTGTTGGGAGGCCTCAGCAGTTATAGGTACAGGTGCCTCCATCTGGGCAGGCTCAACTTCAACTCCTTTGCCCCGAGCATTGGATGACTCGGCAGCAGGAGAAACTATTGGATCAGCAGCAGGAACAGGTGCACTTGTAGGAGTTATGAGAAGCGGTCTTCGAGCAGCAGGAGGTGCAATGTCAGGCGAGAAGAGCCTGCCACTGCGGGTAACCTTGGCTGGGCCAGTGATATCACAGATGCTGGCACCAGCGTTGAACTCTTGTTTAATCCCATTCACATACACATCTGCCCCATAATGCCAGGGGATAGCCTTATCAGATACATAGGGCAGGGGCCCCGGAACAGTGATAACAACAGGTGCAACAGTCATGATATGAACAGGTTTCTTCGGAGGAACCTGGATTGGAATATTGAATATGGTAACCACAGAAACTTCTTCCACCGGAACCAAATGAACAACAGACTTCTTAAACAAAATCTCCTTACTATCCATTAGGCTTTGGATGCCTAACTTCAGCAAGGGACAACCAGATAGGGACACAGCACAGAACAGGCAACCCTCACTGCAACCCGGAAATAAACTGGCCAGCAGCAGGTTCTTCTTGACAGTCTTCAGAGGAGTGGCTAGATCATCCACAGAAACAGCATAAACATCTTCGTCAACAGCATTTACCCCATGTTGAGGCATAGGAGCAGTAACTACATTTGGCCTCTCAGGCGCTTCGAACTGTATCTCCTTCACGTCAATAAGGTCTTGCACCTTATTCTTTAATGCCCAACAGTCATCAGTGGCATGCCCCGGGCTATCAGAATGATAAGCACAACGAGCATTCGGGTTGTACTTAGGAGATGTAGTATTTGCAACCCTCGGAGCCTCTCTGACGGTTACCAGGTTGGTTGAGAGCAACTGTGGTAAGATCTGCGACAAAGTCATACTCAAACGGGTGAATTCCCTTCTGGGTCTCTCAGCCCTTGGTTGGTTAGCTTGCCGAGGAGCGGCTGCAGGCTTGGCAATCATTAATGCACTGACAGATTGACGGCGCTCTGGTTTATCCTGCCTTCTAGACCCATACACCGCACTGGCCTCCTTCTTGTAGGGTTTCTTCTCAGAGCTAGACGATGCACCCTTCGGAATCTTTCCAGACTTCAACCCAGCCTCAATTCTCTCTCCAGTCAGTATTAAATCAGTGAACCCAGCAGAAGAATTCCCAATGAGATGGTTGAAAAATGGCCCAGATAGGGTCCCCAAGAACATGTCTACCAACTCCCGATCAGTCAACGGAGGCTGCACCCTGCCAGCCAGATCTCTCCACTTCTGAGCGTACTCCTTAAAACCTTCGCTTGAACCTAACGACATACCCTGGAGTTGGGTACGTGTAGGGGCAAGGTCGGCATTATATTGATACTGCTTGTAGAAAGCAGTAGCCAACTCCTCTCAGTTACGAACCTTGGTCCCATCCAGCTGATAGAACCATTCGAGATGAGTCCCTGAAAGACTCTCCTGGAAGAACTGGATCCACAAATTCTTATCCGCAGAGTACGGTTGAATTTTCCGAACATAGGACCTGAGATGTAGCTTGGGAAAAGACGCCCCGTCATATTTGGAGAAGGATGGTGCTTTGAACTTGTGAGGGATAATCACACCAGTGGACAAACCTAGATCTCCGAAATCCAGCCCAGGTACCTGTTGTACCTCCATAGCCTTCAACCTGTCCTCCAACTGCTTGTAACGGTCTTCTGCCGGAGGATACTGCTCTTCATCAAAATCAGTCTCGTTGTCAGAGACTACCGGACTAGGACCTTTTCCCTCTTGAGGAGTACCCTTGCCAATGGAAGAACCAGCCTCTTCATTTTGCAGAGTATTGCCAAACCTTCGGCCCGAGTTGAACAGAACAGTTCTTCTCTTCTTCTTCTTTTCCTTCTTCAGGAGCATAGCCTTCAATTCTTCTTGGCCTTGAGCTAAACCCTTGATTAATTCTTGAAACTGCGCATTCTGCGCCTGGAGAGCTTTGATGGAAGTCTCAGTTGATGACGAGTCAGGATTCATGATGCTGAAATAAACAGCGAAGAACTGTAAGCAACCTGAAAAGGGAAAAACCTGCTATGCACATGATGTATGAAATACGTATGAATTATGTTTTCAAAGACAATCGGGAATCAACTTTGTAAACAAAAAGGAACACACTTCATTGGATTCAACTTTGAAACTGAAATTATTCAACAGGTTGCCCTTAGGCGTTACATGAAAGGAAATACTGAAAAGGAAATAAAACTGTAAGAACACATCTGGAGCTCTTTATTGATCCCATGGTCTCCTCTTCTCAGTAAGGATGTAGGCATTCAGAGCTCTCTCATTCTCCAACTGCTTTGTCAGCTTCGGGATCTTTGATTCCTGCTCGTTGAACTTTTCCCGGTAAGAATCCCGCTCTTCTCGCAGTTGCGACCAAGATCTCTTCAATGTCTCATAATCAGTAGGTATCTGAGGAGGAAGGACAGTTGGAGGAACACCATCTTTGTCAGGACACTCAAGAATGACGGGTCTGACAGCTTCATACGGCATACCTAACTTCTGAGCACGGATGCGAACCCATTTGTAGTAGGCTTCCATAGATAAAGAGGTCTTTGGCCCTAACTCTTGTGGGTCAGCTTTATGAACTTTGTCCCAAGCCTTGATGAACTTACGATGCAGCTCGTCACTATCCAACTGAAATTCAAAACTGATGTGAGGCACCAACATCTCATGGGGACCTGCTCTTCTTGCTCTTCCAAACTGACGGAGTGCTAGACATGGATTGTAAGAGATCCCTCCTTGGGTACCAATCAGGGGAACATTAGGGTATTCCCCGCATCGATCAATAATAGCTATCTCATCCAAACCTCTGCAAGTCCAAATGATGTCTTTATCGGTGAGAGACATTAACCTATGAGCCCAACCTCTTCCTTCTTGATTCTTCAGTACGAACTTAGGGAGGTGCGAAATAAACCACCTCTCCAGCAAAGGGATACAACACCATAGGGTTCCTCGTCTTCGGGTAGTACGGGCATGAAGTTGTTGCAAGATATCACCCAAGAGAGTGGGCACAGGATTCTGAGACATAAAGATCCTTATGGCAGTGACATTGATGAAGTTTTCAGGATTAGGAAACAGGACTAACCCATAGATTAGGAGAGCCAAGATGTCTTCATATGCCCTAAAGTCCAGGTCATTCCAGAAACTATTAGTTTTGCCAATCAGAAACTTGGCCAAGAAACCCTTAACTCCACTTCTAGTCACCCAGTTGTCTGTTACCTCTTGATGGGTCAAAGGAAGAGCTGCAGCAACATCCTCAAGCCTGAGGGTCTTTTCCCAACCAGTAAAGGGAGTCTTATCCAAGATAGGGATACCAAGCAAATCAGAGAACTCTTCCAGGGTAGGGACCAGCTGGAAGTCTTGAAAAGTGAAGCACTGGTACAGGGGGTCATAGAACTGGGTCAGAACACTCATCAACTATTGATCCCGCTTTGCAGTGACTAAACTGAGAAGGGAAGCATGCCTCTGAATGAAGGAAGTGGTATTTGGAATTCTGCTAACCAACTCATCAAGCAACTCAGGTGAACGAGCAAAGTTGAACCGGATAGTATTCCTTCGCACAGGCATCATAATGTCCTACAAAACAGAGCAAAGGTGAAACCCTCTTGTCTTTGAAATGGTCAGTCCTTATGCAGGATGCATGCAATGCTCATGATGCTATGATGTTATGATAAAGCACACCACATAGAGATACAAAGGCAAACATGGTAAGGCACACAAGTCACACAAGGCAAGCCCCTAAAGTTTAGGCCAGCATGAGGTCTAGGTACTACCCTCTTTCAGTTTGTTGGTTCATACCTGTCCTAATCAAAAGTAATCGGGTTCTTAGAGGATCCCAATATCATTGACTACCCTCAATCGGTCATAACTCCAGCATCGCAATCTTTTCTTGCGGCCGGAACCATCACAAGAGTTTAGCCTCAATGGGCGTAGCATACTGCTACAATTCTAAAGGCCAAGTTGTGTCAATTAAGGTTCTAAGGTTGTTGGTGCTTAATGACTCCTTAGAAGACCCATATTCTCCTCGTTGCGACACAAGGGATATCGGTACAGACCAAGGTGCCACACCAATGTAGCCACTGCTTCACCTGTGTCGGTCTACGCCGGACAGGTCCCTCACAGCTTATGCTACCTAAACAGGGTATCCCCAGATCCGGGTTAGGATCTATGTAACTTCCGATGCAACCCACAATAGTAAAGCAAGCAAATCAATACAAGTGAAAACACAGTTATGAACTATCCCTAAGGTACACCTCACTTTATAAGATAATCCCCAGCAGAGTCGCCAGTTCTGTGATCGGTGGATCTGGAACTGACTGTTTAACGCTGGTTCGCGAAAATGTCGCGGAAGCAAGAGTCGCCACCGTCTTTTATTTTCTCCAAATGGAAAGGACAAAAGCACAGAAAAATTCCTTATAGAGATTTCTCTCGGTTCGGGAGGTAGATTATAGAAAGGGAAGGTGTTAGCACCCTTTCTATCCATGGTTATCCATGGGCTCTTAGATACTTGCTCATTGTGTTTTCAAAAATGGTTTGTTTGCTTTTCAACTGTGGGTTTTAAAAAGTTTCTTTGAAAATTTCAGTTCGACTCTTGTATCAGTCCTCAAGAGTGTTTGAAAAGTTTGCTTTCGAAAGCTTTTTGAAAAGGTGTCGGTGTGAAAAGTATTTTTGAATTTGTTTTGAAATTAGAGCAAGTACCTAGAGTCGTCTACCTACCATAAGGAATTCGTCTGTGTAAATGTCCTTTAAAGTAGTGCCATCCCACCATTGAGAGGTAGGTAGCACCACCGTTGGAGGTGTTCGGGTCAATTCGAGGTTCGGGACATGGTGATCACCAGAGCAATGGGAAGACACCTTAGAAGCTACCCTCATGCCAGGTTCCCGGATCATGAGGACTTACTAAGACATCCTCTACTCGACGATCACCTTTCGAGGCAAGGCAACAGTGAGGCGTACCCTAGGGGTGGTGTGTGCGATTTGTGTGTCGTTTTCATTTGTATTTATCTTGTCATGTCATTGGTGTTCTACGCTTGTTTTTATTTATGTCCATACATTCTTTCATGCTTTGATTTAACAGTTAAAATATTGCGAGAAAAAGTAAATTCTAAGCTATTACAAAAGGCGCGGGTCCACATCGCCAAAAGTTTCTCGAACCCGATTTGACAGAAAATAAATAAACAAAGTAAATAAAGAATTAAAAGTGCGAGTAATTAAATACATGGCTTCGGGAGAGATACATAAGTTTTATAATGAAATAAAATAAATACGCGAATTAATGAGAATTAAACGAAACGAGGGCGTTGGACCCTTTTTGCGAAATTAAAATTAAATGGAATTAATTAAATTTAAAAGAAGGAAAGAACTTGTTTTTTTTGGTATTTTTTAGTATTTTAGGATTTAATATGAAAAAAGAATTAATTAAAATAAAAATAAGATGCAAACCCTAATCCTAATTATTTTTAATTTATTAAGGAATATTGAAGTTTTTGACCTAAATTAACCCTAAGTTATTTTTATGCAAATTAAATTATAAAAATAAATAAAATAAATAATATTAAATATTTGATTATCATGAAAGAAAAATAAAAGGATGAAAATTAATTAAACCTAATTCTACATTTTTTAGATTCGTGTTAAAAGTATTAAAATTAAAACCTAATTCACACTAAATTTAATTATATGCATTTATTTATGAAAATACTAGAAATAAAAATATTTACTATTTTAATTCTTTTTTCTGATTTTTTATGGTATTTTGTGATTTTATGAAAATAATAATTAATTAAACAAATTAAAAGAAAATAAAAATAATAAGTGAAAATAAAGAAACAAAATAATAAAAAAATGGAAAGGGTTTGCAAACCTGGGGGTTCAGACCCCAAATAGGAGGTGTTTCCTTCAGCAATTTGGCCCATCATCCTTTAGGCCTGGTGGACTTTTTAGGACACGTACCCCAGCGTTAACTAGAGACTTCCATGTTCCCCAAGTCCTGGCCCTTGGATGGATGAAAGTGGACGCGTGGCTGACTGGATAGGGGGACGTATGATGATCCACAATGCTTATGCTGCATATGAATATTAGAGGAAAAAATACATGGAAAGAATGAAGACTTGGGGCTCGAACCCAGGTCTTGGACGTTAACACACACAACGCTTGCCAGCTGAACCAATTTGCACATGTTAATATATAATAAACAACAAATATAATAAATAAAACAAGCGTTAGTGGGGGCCTCTGCGCGCGAAATTCAAACCAGCTTATCACATCTTGCCACGAGTTCATCTTCTTCATGTTCCTGAAACACAAATACATTAGGCAACGTTTTTCTACGCGTTCTTTTAGGCTAGCTTCTAAAAAATAGCGACTAGCCCTGTGACACTCATAAATTGAGCGCGAGGGTGGCCTTGTAATCGTCTGAATGCGCTGATTTGAATGGTGGTGGTCAGGGGTTCTAATTTTTCCTTGTTATAAAACCCCTAATTTGAAACTTGCAAAACCCTAATATTCTCTCATGGCGAAATCGTGTATAATGCATAAAACTTCAATCAAAGCACATGGTTAGTTTCAGAATAGCATAAGGAATGTAAATCACATATTAAAACTTGCAATAAACGCATGAATGAAGATGCACGATAGTGAATTTTATTTGAAACAGTTTTACTCCATTGTACCAATTCCGGGCGTTTTGATGAGCGTTTGTGATTGGAAAACGTTCAGTAATGCTTGAGGAAGCTAATGAGATCGGTTTGGAGGCTTGAATCAACCTGCAAGTTAATTTTCAGAATTGAGTTTTTTAGACAAAATTTCAAGTTTGATTTCCAGGTTTCTCAGCAGCTGCGTGTGTAATGGCATTAGGGTTGTGATCCTTGCATATGTAGTAATGAATTAGGTTAAAAAGAATCATCCAAATCTCTTGCATTCATAGTTTTTGGAAATTTGATTTTTAAGATCTTTTTCAATCTTTTTCCATGTGTTTTTGTTCTCAATCATACCAATTCTCTCCAAATCTTTCCATATTGGATTTCACACGAATTATTGAGTAGATTTTGTGCACAAAAAGATTGAAAAAATTAGGTTAAGCATTTTTCATATATTTAATTTGATTTAAATGAATTATTATAAATAAAAATTCAAATAAATAAATAAAAAATGAATAAAGACTTCCCTTTGGGCCAAGTGGTCGTGCACATGCTATGGATGATGAATTATGGAAGAAAAATGGGCCCATTAGCAATTTTAGGTTATTTGAATCAATGTTGACTTTTCAAAATATCCAAAAATTTCCCAACTTCCACAAGGCATAACTTGCTCAATTTTTAAGCTTTTCTCATGTTCTTGGACATTTTGGAGAGGTCTTTGAGTCCTCTAACCAATGTCTTTGGTCCCATGTCATTTTGATTTACCAATCTCAAGTTATGGCCTTTGACTTAAAGTCCCTTTTTGTTGACTTTTGAAAATGACCTATAATGTTGAAATTGATAACTTTTTGTGAGAGCATTTCTTGGACTTGAAGTATGACGATGAGTTGTAGGAAATGTCTTTCTCTTCAAAATGATCTTTGGATGGAATTTTTCTGATAATCCATGTGAAAGTTATGCCCTGGTCAATTTACAGTTGACTTTTTCAACTGTCCAAATAAGGAAACTTTTGCATTTTGATGATTTCTGAGCCAAATTTTGAGAATCATGATCAAACATTGATCAAATGATGTTTGTGGCTTCAAAATGATATGTTGACCAAAAATTTGAACTTTTGACTGTCAAATGACCATTTTGCCCCTACAGTTGACTGTAGTGCAATTAGGGTTTTTGACTGTGCAATTTTGAGCTGAAAGTCTTGAAACTTGATATGAGGATACTTGACCATATTTGTAAGCATGTGAGACTTGATTGGACCTTTGAAAACTTCATTTTCTTGATCAGAACAAAAACCCTAATCTTGACTGTATAGGAGACCTTTGCACTGTGCAACCCTTGAGGAATTTTGAAGCTTGACTTGGCAATTTCTTAAAGAATATGGTAGGGCAAATTTTGGGGTACAACACTACTGCTTAAGTCATATGTGTCAAACATTTTTAATTATGTTCACATGCATATGTTCATTCAATTTTAGTCATTGGACAAATTTGCGTTCAAAATAAAAAACAGAAACTTTTCACTTCAAAGTATATTTGTATTGGTATTTTGCCCGTGAATATGCGTTTTTGTATAAAGATACGGAGATCATAGTAAGAGGAAATCATCGAAAGGAAAACAATATTGAAAACAAAAACAAATAGCCATGTGAAATGATCTCATTGCCTTCCACTCTACTATTTCCCCAATGTCTTCGAATGCCCCTTGCTATTGACAGAAGTTGATTGGATTGATCTTGGACCGTTTGAACTCGGACCTTGGTGATAAAGTTGACTGTGGTGATTCCACGCGATGTAGTCATACACTTTTAATCCTTAACTTTTTCTTGGACCGCCCTTTCGGGTTTTTAGCCCACCAAGATACCCATTTTTTCCCAAGTCGTCCTTTCAGGTTTTCATTTTGTCGGGTGTACAATCTTTTGCATATATCCATAATTTTTGCCCAAACCTTTTGGTTTGCCGGGATGCCCTTATTTTGCCTAGGTGTGTCAACCTAGCGGGTCTCTTATGCGTAGTATTTTTTAACTATGTCAGTGTTTATGGGATGTGGGAAGTCTTCACCATCCATGGTAGTCAGCATCATGGCACCGTGAAAGAACACTCTCTTGATAACAAATGACCCTTTGTAGGTGGGAGTCCATTTTCCTCTGGGGTCACCTTGTGGTAGAATGATTCTTTTCATCACCAAGTCACAAGCTTGATATTCTCGAGGCTTGATATTTTTGTTGAAAGCCTTGATCATACGTTTTTGGTACGTTTGACCATGAAAAACAACAGCCAATCGCTTTTCGTTGATCAAGTTCAGCTCATCAAATCTCGTTTGAATCCACTCGTCTTCTCTTAAACATGCTTCATTCATAATCCTCAGTGAGGGAATTTGAACTTCCACTGGAAAAAGAGCTTCCATGCTATAGACTAGAGAAAAGGGACTTGCCCCAATTGATGTTCTAGCTGAAGTGCGGTAGCCATGTAGAGAAAACGGTAACATCTCATGCCAATCTTTATAGGTTACTACTATTTTCTGCATAATCTTCTTGATATTTTTGTTGGCCGCTTCGACTGCGCCATTCATTTTCGGTCTATATGGAGAAGAATTGTGATGCTTGATCTTAAACTGAGTGCAAAGCTCAATAATCATAACATTGTTAAGTTTAGTCCCATTGTCGGTGATAATCCTTTCTAGGATACCATAGCGGCAGATGAAGTTGTGTCTGATGAAACTGGCTACCACATTCTTGGTGACTGAGGCAAAAGAGGCGGCTTCGACCCATTTGGTGAAATAATCGATAGCGACCAAAATGAAGCGATGTCCATTGGAAGCGGTTGGCTTGATTTCTCCAAACATATAAATGCCCCACATTGCAAATGGCCACGGAGCGGTCATGACGTTCATAGGGATAGGATACACATGAACCTTGTCAACATAAATTTGGCATCTGTGACAAGTCCTCGAGTGTTGATGGAAATCAATCTCCATCGTTGACCAATAGTAGTCAGCTCTTAAGATTTTCTTAGCCATCGTATATCCACTTGAGTGAGTACCAAAGAGTCTATCGTGCATGTCTTCCATGATTTCATCTGCCTCCTTCTTGTCTATGCATCAGAGTAGAGTGGAGTCATGGTTGTGCTTGTACAATATTCCGTTGCTCAGGAAGAATTTGGCTGCAAATCTTCGTAAGAATTTTCTGTCATTGATGGATGCTCCCTCTCGATACTCTTGTGCTTCAAGATATCTCATCACCTTATGGTACCATGGCTTTTCCACGTCAATGTCAAGCTCACAACAATGTGCGGGTTCGTCGAATATTTCGATCATAATCATAGGGGCCTCGTTATCCCATCTGACCTTGAACATTGAAGACATGGTCGCCAAGGCGCCAGCCAATTGATTTTCTTCCCTAGGGAAGTGCTCGAAAGTGATCTCTTCGAAGTAAGGAATTAGAGATAACACAAGTTCCTTGTAAGGGATGAGATTAAGGTGTTTAGTGTCCCAATCTCCTTTTACTTGGCTGATCACTAGAGCAGAATCCCCAAACGCATTCAAATGCCTGATCCTTAAGTCAATAACAGCTTTCAGACCCAAGATGCATGCTTCATACTCGGCCATATTGTTCGTGTAATCGAAGCATAATCTGGTAGTGAATGGAGTGTGGCAACCTTCGGGAGAGATGATCACAACACCAATTCCATTACCTAAGGCGTTGGAAGCCCCATCGAATACAATAGTCCATCGGGATCCTTGTTCAGGTCCGTCATACAGTCCAGGTTTCGCACAGTCAGTTACTAGCATGATGTTCTCATCAGGGAAGTCGAAGTTCATAGACTGATAATCATCCATAGCTTGATGGGCCAAATCATCTACTAGTACGCTTCCTTTGATGGACTTTTTCATAGTGTATTGAATGTCTTACTCAGTTAAGATCATTTGCCACCTGGCTATCCGTTCGGAAAGGGCAGGTTTCTCAAAGATGTACTTGATCGGGTCCATTTTAGAAATCAATAGAGCGGTATGAGTCAACATATACTGTCTTAGCTGGTGAGAAGCCCATTCCAGAGCGCAACAAGTTTTCTCGAGCAGTGAATATCTGGTTTCACAATCGGTAAACTTTTTGCTCAGGTAATAAATAACATGCTCTTTTTGGCCAGACTCGCCATGTTGGCCCAAAACACACCCCATAGAGTTCTCTAGTACTGTCAAGTACATGATAAATGATCTTCCTTCAACTGGAGGCATGATAATGTGAGGCTCTTGTATATATTCTTTGATTTTTTCGAAGGTAGCTTGGCATTCATCGTTCCATCTGACTACCTGATCTTTCTTCAAGAGTTTAAAGATTGGCTCACAAGTAGCAGTTAAGTGTGATATGTAGCAGGCAATGTAATTGAGACGACCCAAGAATCCTCTAACTTCCTTTTCATAATGAGGGACTTGCATTTTATGGATAGCCTTTTCCTTGGCAGGATCAACTTCAATGTCTTTATTGCTGACAACAAATCCTAGAAGCTTTCCAGATCGTACTCCAAACGTGCACTTGTTAGGGTTTAACCTCAGTATGTACTTTTTCAGCCTTTCGAATAGTTTGTACAGGTGATCAAGATGTTCTTATTCAGTTTGTAATCTGGAAATCATATCGTCCACATATACCTATATTCCATGATGTATCATGTCATGAAACAAAGCTACCATAGCTCTCTGATATGTTGCCCCATTGCGTAACAAAAGTAGTCTTCTCCACGTCTTCGGGAGCCATCCTTATTTGATTATAGCCGGAGAAACCATCCATAAAAGAGAAGACTTTATGCTGAGTAGTGTTATCAACAAAGACGTCATTGCATGGTAGAGGGAAGTCATCCTTGGGGCTTGCCCTATTCAGATCCCTATAGTCTACGCACATGCGAACTTTTCCGTCCTTTTTTGGCACTGGAACTACATTAGCAACCCATTTGGGATAGGATGTCACAGCTACGAACCCTGCATCAAATTGTTTCATCACTTCAGCTTTGATCTTCTCAGACATATCAGGCCTCATGCGACGAACCTTTTGTTTAACAGGAGAGAAGTCTTCTTTTGTCGGCAGACGGTGAACTACGATGTTGGTATCCAACCCAGGCATATCTTCATAAGACCAAGCAAATACTTCCACATAATCATGAAACATCTGAATCAACCCGCTATTGACATTGCTTTCTAAATTAGTGTCGATCTTGATTTCCTTCTTATCTGACTCTACCCAAATTAATGACCTCAACTGACTCTTCGTGCGTCTGAATAGCTTTTTCCTCTTGTAATAGAAGTCTGGCTAATTCTCCCGGTATGTCACAATCTTCCTCACCTTCGTCTTCGGCTTGATTAATTGGGCATTCAAAGTCATAGTCGGCAACAGTAGAGTCATTGACAATAGGATCCAAAGTGGATGAGGACCTGCAAGAGTTTGTGTGTATGCATGTAAGATACATGGCTATTTGAAAGAAAGGAAAGATAATGAACATAAATATTTGAATGCAAAAGAGTCCAATGTACTGAATGATCATATGATTAGATGAACATAAATAAAACCCTTGACAAATGGACCAAAGTGCCCTGGGCCATGCACATGGATTAAAAGTCATTGTTAAAATATTACAGACAACAAGTTCTTGAATTGAAAGAAAAACCATAACAAGTAGATTACTCCTCAATGAAGGAGATGGGCATAAAGTCCTTTGCATGCCAATTCTTCAGCTCTGTTGTAGTTGGGTACACCCAATCTTCAAATGCAGCTTCTTCATCAGAATCACCCACGACGTTGACTTCATGGTTTCCAATGCAGAGAGGTGGCTTTCCAGCACGAGCACGCCTCACTTCCTTCTGAGCTTTGATAGTGAAGCCCAAACCAAAATTGTCTGCTTTAAATGGAATATCGAAGAGTTTCCCCTAAGTATCACAATTTATTTCTTCAATTTCCACACGAGCATCCTTGATTGAAACCATCTTTGGAATGGCCTTAACTGCTTTAGATTCATCAAAAGAATATTTGGTAGCAGCAATCATCGATGGCACGACTTCAAAGGCTTGACATGGGGTTTCAATGAATTCTCCATCCATCTCTACATATTTGAACGAGTTAAGGTGGCTTACCATAAACTCTTATTCTCCACAGATGGTGATTATTCTTCCCTTGACTGGATATTTGAGTTTCTGATGGAGAGTTGAGGTTACTTCCCCAGCTTTATGGATCCATGGGTGACCTAACAGACAAGAATAGGAAGGACGAATATCCATAATATAGAAGGTGGAGTTGGAGATTTGAGAGCCCACTTTGATTGGAAGATCTAATTCCCCATGAACAGTCCTCTTTGATCCGTCAAATGCCCTTACAATGATATCGCTTGGCTTCAAGACTAAACCCTCACAGTCTAGACGGTCTAACGCCCCCTTGGTTAATACATTCAGGGAAGAACCAATGTCGACTAGAACATGTGCTAAGGTGGTCCCTTTGCACTCGACAGAAACATGTAAAGCTTTATTGTGGTTCTTCCCTAACGGCGTTAAGTCAGCATCCGAAAATTCCAATCCATTATCCGCCGTCAGGCTAGCCACGCAATTCTCAAATTAGCCCGTTGTTGTCTCATGGGGGACATGAGATTTTCAGGAATTTGATTAATGTCCGAGCAAGGGCGTCGGAACATAGCAACAATGACAACATTGAAATCTTAGAAGGGGTTTTCCCCAACTGTTCCACAATCTTGAAGTCATTTCTTTTTATTATCTTTAAGATCTCGTCCATCTCACGAGCGGAGGGTTCTTCATCAGCTACGTCCTTGGAGGGTACTTCAATCACATCAGGCTCAACAACCTTCTCCTTCCCTCTTGTATCGGTACTTGGCTTGGTATCAGTAATGCGGATGGGCGTCCTTGTAACAACTGGTGGTGAGATATTGGGTGAAAATATTCTCCCAGTCCTAGTTACTTTGCTTGAGCCAGCTTTGTTACCGACATTGTCATCTTTTTCTTCTTTGATCCAGGCGTCTTGTTTAATCCCATGATAGAACACCTCAGCACCATAATTCCATCTTACCGCTTTGTTTGAAGAGTAGGGAATCGGTGCCGGATTGGTAATTATTAAGGGAGCAACAGTGGGTTCATTTGAAATCTTAATAGGACCTTTGGAGGTGATCCTAAGAGACTTGTTTGAGATGGTAATAATGGAGAGGTCTTCACATTTGTTAATCAAACTCTTGGCAAGTGGAGTCTTCTCAAATAGAATTTCATGGCTATCCATCAGGCATTGTACGCCTTTCTTCAGCCCTTCACATCTATTGAGTTGTCTTGTACATCACATACAGTCTTTTACACAGCCATGGAAGTTCCCAGCTTTGAACAGGTTGTTCTTGATTATATTCAGCGGAGTAGTCAATTCTTTAATAGAGGCAACAAAAATTGTATCTTTAACAACATTAACACTCTTGTCATGTTTTGGCATCGTAGCGGTATTTACATTCTACATTGGAGTAGGATAAAACTCAATAGTCTTGTTGTCAATCAAATTCTGGATTTTGTTCTTCAAGGCCCAACACTGGTCAGTTTCATGTCCGGGGCTGCTCGAGTGGTAAGCACACTTAGCGTTTGGATTATATTTCGGTGACCAGGTATCAGGGTTTGCAGGAGGATCGTGCAATGTCACTAAATTAGCCTTGAGCAAATGTTGTAAGGCTTGAGACAATGACATGCCTAACCTCGTAAGTTGTCTTCATGGAGTTTCAAAATATTGATGATTTGTAGATGGTCTTGGAGTAGGAGTTGGATTGGAGATTCAGACGGCATTTATAGACGGATGATCATTTGGTACGGGCCCTTGCCCCATACACAACATTGACTTCCTTTTCTGTAGCAAAAGGTTTCTTAATAGGATTGGAAGTGGAGGTAGACGCCACAAAGATCTCCCCACTTTTTATGCCACTTTTAACTCTTTCACTGGTTAAGATCACTTTGGTGAAACCAGAAGAAGAGCAGCCAACCAACAGATTAAATAAGGGACCATATAAAGTGCCCATGAACATGTCGATTTTTCTCCCTATCAGTCAAGGGTGGTTGGACCCTACTAGCAAGGTCTCTCCACTTTTGTGCATATTCCTCAAATCCTTCATTCTTTCCCATGGTCATATCTTGTAATTGAACCCTCGTTGGTGCCAAGTCGATGTTGTACTGATACTGATGGTAGAATGCAGTAGCTAAATCCTCCCAAGTATTGATACAAGATCCATCCAACTGATAAAATCATTTAAGTTGTGTTCCAGTCAAGCTCTCTTGGAAAAAGTGGACCCAAAGCTTCTTATCATCAGTGTGCGGCTGTATCTTGCGCACATAAGATTTCAAATGGAGTTTTGGACAAGAAACTCCATCGTTTGCAAATACCGGTATTTTGAATTTGTGGGGGATGACTACCCTAGAGATCAAACCCAAATCATCAAAATCTAAACCGAGGACGGTCTGGATTTCAACAACTTTCAATCTGTCTTCTAACTGATTATATTTGATATCAGCGGGTGGATACTGCTCATCAAAATAATCATCATCAGATACTTGATCATTGACACAATCAGCCTGAGTACTCTTGACCTCACCAATCTGGTTCTCGTCCTCTTCAAATGAGCCTCCTCCTACTGGGATTTGACAGACTATCTCCTTGAACCTTCTACCCATGTTGAGCAGAGCTTTCTTCTTGGGCTTCTTCTTAACTGCAAACAAAGCCATCATGTCTTGCTGCCCCTTGGCTAGGGCTAGTAGAGTTTCCTGGAACTGAGAATTTTGTGCCTGAAGATCCTTTACATTTTTCTCTAGATCCATCTTGCTGAAATAAACAACAGAAAGATAAGGAAACCTGTTATGTGAAAAACCTGACATGTTATGATGCATGGAATATGTATATGCAAATGATTTCAAGGATTAATGAGATTTAAATTTGTATAGACAAAATAAATGAACAAACTTCAATTTTCATTAAACAAAACAAGAAAGATTACATCATGCCTCTTGGGCTTACAAAATAAATTTCTAAGATAAAAAGAATGAACGCATCCTCTTCGGTGCTAGATAGGCGTTCACACTTTGCTCTTCTTGTAGCTGCTTTGTAAGCTCTAAGACCCTATTCTCACTAGCATATAATTGAGCCTCGAAAGTATCACGCTCTTCCTTAAGCTGAATCTAACCCTTTTGAAAGTCTTCGAGAGAGGTAGGCATGTCGGGATGGAGGATAGTATAGGGAACATCTCCTTCAAACACAGGCTCCATGATAACTGGTAAAACGGAGGGATAAGGCATCATAAGTTTCTGAGCACGAGCTCACACCCATTTAAGGTAAGGCTCGAGGGGAATGGAATTCTTGTGTCCTAGTGTCTTACTATCCACTTTGTTCAACATCCTCCAAGCTCGGATAAACCTCTGACGGTAACCTTGATTGTCATTCTCGTAGTCGAATACCACTCCTTGGATAAGCATCTCATGTGAACCATCCCTTCGGGCATAATCAAACTGCCGTAAGTACAAGAAGGGGTTGTAAGTGATAACTCCTCTAATGCCAAGTAAACAGAAATTAGGGAATTCTCCACAATGGTCGACGATACATTCTCCAAAGATCGGGAACACCAATGAATATCTGAATGTCTGGGCGTCATCAACCTATGGGGCCACCTTGAACCTTGCTCATTCTTTAATACAAATTGGGGAAGATGAAAAATAAACCATCTTTCCAAGATAAGAGTATAACACATGAGGATACCTCTCTTCCTCATAGTGCGAGAGTGAAAATAATGTAGGGTGTCTCTTAACAAAGTAGGCACTGGGTTACGAGACATGAAGATTTTGACGGTGTTTACATCTATGAGTTGGTCAGGATTTGGAAACAAAACTATCCCATAGATGAGAAGGGCCACGATTTCCTCAAAATCTTGTAAGTCCAAGGAGTTCCAACAATCTTGAGTTTTCTCAAACAAGAACTTAGCTAAGAAACCTTTGACACCACTCTTGTTTCCCAATTAGTTGTGATATCAGATTGTTGCAAGATTAGGGCTTGAGCAATCTCTTTAGGTTTTGGATCTCTTTTTGTACCATTGAAGGGTAGTTGATTGAGAATGGGAATCCTCAAGAGTTGGGATAATTCTTCTAAAGTTGGCACAAGTTGATAATCGGGAAAAGTGAAGCAATGATGTAGAGGATCAAAGAATTGGAAAATCACCTTCATCATATCTTCATTAGTGTTGAAGGTAACCAAGTTTAGGAGGCGACCATGTCTTTTGGTGAATGGAGAATTCTCAGGAACCCTTGATTCTAACTCTTTGAGTTGAGGAGGAATCCTTACGAGATTGACTTGAATGGTTTTCCTGTGAATATAATCTATGTCCTACAAAACAGAACAAAGATAAATCCCAAAAATCCTTGAAATGGTTAATGAGTATGAATATGATGTGATGATGTTTATGATATTATGTACAAGTAAATATATACAAACAAAAAGAAACAAGTCCTTAGGTTTAGGCTTTCATGGAGTCTCATAGGTAAGTACCCTATTGAAGTTTAGTTGGCTCAAACCTATCCTAGAAATAGTAATCGGGTTCTAAGGGAGCTCAATATCACTGGTTTGTCTTCTCAGGCATTGTTTCAGCACAAGCCTCTTTAATGGCGACCGAAATATCCCAAAAAATCGAACCTCAATGAGTGTAGTATCGAGTATCTACCAACTTCGGACTGCACCAAAGTCGGTCATCTCACTACGTCCTAATGGCCAAGTTGGTCAAGTAAAGGTTCTAAAAGTCAGTTAGTGCTTCATGACATCACTCAACGGCTCCGTATTCTCCTTGACTACTCAAAGGCTACCAGTACCCACAAATATGTCACACTAACATAGTTATTTCTTAGACCATGTCGGTATACCCTGCACAGTTTCCACAACATATTGCTACTTACCTATAAGGTATCCCAAATCCGGGTAGAGGATTTAAGCCCAAACAAAGAACCAAAGCGTAAAGCATACAAGTCAAATAATGAAAGCAAGTAAAGGTGATCTATCCCTAAGGTAACCCCACTTTTAAGAGATGACTCCCCAGCAGAGTCACCAGTTCTGTGATACGGTGGGAGAACTAACTTGGGTGTTTTCCATTTTATCGCAAATGTTATAAGACATCTCACATACATAACGTGACCATTTTTGTAAGGCAACAAAGTGGAATTACCCTAAGAGTGTAAGTGTGCAAGTGTGTTGATTTACATACTTTGTTTTGTCTTGAATTAGGGTTTGCTAACTTGTTGATTTTATCTTTCCATACAAACACTAATTTACTAGCATTTATATATAAAGCAATAAATTGCGGAAAATAAAAATACTAAGCTATTACATCATTAGGGGAAGGGGGTATACAAATTTACAAATGGGGATTTTGCAAGAAAATTAAATCTAATTAACTATTACAACTATATTGAATAAATATACAAAATTGAAGATAAAATGCAAGAATGCAAAATGGAAAAAGAAATGATTTCTATTTGATTTTTTATGAAGGGTTTTAATCTTGACCTAATTAAGAAAATGGTTAATTAAAATTCACTAAAACTAAAACCTAAATTAATTAACAAAGAATAATAAGTTAAATATGATTTTTTAGGGTTTTTCGTTAAAAGGTTTTAAATAATAAAAATAATAGGAAAATTAATTAATTAATTAAAATAAACCTCAGTTCTAAATTAATTTTAATTAAGAAAAGAAAATAATGTAGTAATTAATCATAAGCCTAAATATTAATTCATAAAAAAAAAGAAATTAATTTGTTAAGAAAATTGTTTTTTGTTCTTTTTTAGTTTTTATAAAGAAAAATAAAATATGAGTGTAAAAATAATAAAATAAATATTTTTTGATTTTTCTATTAATAATAAAAAAAATAATATTATTAATAAGAATAATAAAATGAAAATATGAAAGTAGAATAAACTAAAATAAAAATAAAAATGAAATAAAGAAATAAATGGGCCAAGGGGTGTGAAACATAATCAGGGGGGATTCAACAAAAAATAAAGGCCCAAGGAGGAGGAGGCCCAACACCTGTTACGAACAAAAAAAGGAGAGAAAAACAAAAAATATAACAAAAAAATGGTAAAACAGACGCTGGGGCTCGAACCCAGGTCCAAGGGGTGACAGGCGCACGCTATAACCACTGGGGTGGTGATACATCCGTTAACTTGTACACAATAATAAATATATAACACAAATTTTGCCATGACTGTACTTCATCTTCAACCTCCAGCCAAAGGATTTCAAATTTGCTCATTCTTCAACCATTTTCAAAAATGTAAACATGAAACTTGTACATGTATAAGATGAGTTTATGAAAGTACCAAATTCTGACCTAAACATTTCAGCAAGTTCAAACTCAAAATTCTCCATGCTCAAGCAACATAAATGAAATCTATAGACATGTATAGTTTCAGGGCAATGATATATACATTCTATCTTCACAAATGGAATCCTAACAATGCCTAAATAATGAGATAGAAGTTCAAGAAAAATACCTCAAAACTAGAAATCGTGAAATGAGTTGGAGCTTTTTTCAAGTGATGGTGATGATCAGGTTAACTTCCTTGGACATCTAGGAAGCTAATGTAATGGCTGGCTTGAGCTGAAGGTGGATGGAATGGTCTGGAGAAGTCCAACCGTGATGCTCTATTTTTGAACTTGGAAGTGGGTGAAAATGGTGTTACAATCGTGTAATAGGGACATGGATGGCTTATGTATGATGTTTAGAAGCTTTTGGAAGCAAAAGGCCAAGAAACGCACGACTAATTTTTAATTTTGGGATTTCTAGCCAGAATATGCAACAATTGAGGTCTGTTATGCAAATCTAACTTTGGGGGAGTTTGAGAACTTTTGTATTCGTGTGTTAGCTTACAAACAACTTGTGCGTATTTATGGAAAATATTGTAGCACTTGAGAGGGTCAGAAACACAAGATATAGACTTATGGCTATGTTACTTGATTTTGAAGAAAAGTGGAAATATAGTTTCAAGACAAAGTACAAGCATGACCTGAGTTGTTAGAGGCTTTTGACAAGTTTCTCATGGATTTTAGATTGTGTGTGATCAGAAGAAAACAAGTGCAAAGCTCAAGAATTGACTTTGTGCATAAAAGCCACTTTTCCAAAATGGCAATGTTGCCTTTCTTCCTAAAATGGTATTAAGCATGGGAATTACATTGAATGCTTGTATTAAAGCTTCTAAATGCTATGCAAACATTTAATTATGGAGTGCTAAACAAGTTTGAGGTCTACAAAGCAAATATTATGCAGCCTAGGCTTGGATTTGAATTCTTGTTCATCATGGAAATGACCTATAATTCAAGAATGAAATACCAACTTCATGCCTTCGATTCTCCTTGATCAAACATGATCTCAATGAGTTCTTCGACATTTAGGAAAGCTTGTAACATCCTATACAACCTCTATGTTGGTCACTTTTGAAAATTCCCCTTGGAACTATGTGAAAAATTGCCATGAAGTTAGGTCAAAATCTTGCCTAAACTAGTGCAAAATTTCACTAAGTTTCCAAGTTTCATGAACATGTATTCACAAAATCATAACTTTAAATCCATACATTTCTAGGAGGAGTTGTGTTCAAAATTTTTTAGATCTCATTGAGATCTACAACTTTCATGTTGAAAGTTTTCTTTGAATCATCTTGCATCATGGTGAAAAATTGGCTCAAAGTTGTGAAAAAATATGAAAGTTCCAACACTTAGAAAAATTTCTAAGTTTAGAAATTTTGACTTTTCAAAATGAAATTTTGACTTTTTGATTTTTTGATGAACAAGTTTCATGTTTTTAAATGTTTTGATGAATTGTGATCCTTGGCACTTGATTTTGACCAAAAAGTCAAAGTTTGACTCTTTAGTGTACAATTGATTTTTGATCAGTTGACTATGTTTTGAGCCATGTCATTAGGTCAAAATGACGCATTTTAGACCTTGAGATAATAACTTAAATCAATCAATCATTTTCTAGGACAAAAATCAGAAATTGCCCTTTCTAACTCAAAACCCTAATTTTGACCATTTTGCCCTTTTGATGATATGATCAAATTTCTTGAGGAATTGTGGTCCACACTTGATCAAATGACATTTATGAGTTCATAATGTTGATATGGATCAAAAATCATGAAGTTTGACTGTAAATTGACCATAATTGACTTTTTCCCCAATATAGCTGATTTTTAGGTCAACTGATCAATTGATTGAGCAAAAATGTGATCCAAGACTTGAAATTTGACATGAAAAATCATGGGGGTCCAAAATGATCCATGAAAGTCATATGAGGCATTAAAAGTTAAATTTTCCTTGTGCAATCTCAAACCCTAATTTTCAGCCATCAGTGCTTAAGGAGGTGTCTTAAGCTAATCAACCATAGTGCAGTCTTGAACCAAATTAGATCTTGTGAGATATTATTTGATAAATGAGAGGTAAAATTTTAGGGTACAACAGCTGCCCCTGTTCAATCTTCTTAAACCTGTAGATTTAGATTGGTGAACCCGCCATTCGTGACTTGAAGTTGAAAGATGATTGAACACTAGAGTGCCCAGAAGTTTGCACTCGAAGATGAATGGTGAATGGGCTTATAGATGCCATTTGGAGGAATGTTGGTAAATACTGGAAGAAGTATTAACACAAATCTCTTGTTGATTTATACTAAAGCTTGATGTTTTACCTGTGATAAAAAGAGTTATTAGAATGCAGATGTATGCAGGATGTTCACCAGATGTGCTATTATGTTAAATGTATTTTATATGTACATGCTATGATGTATGAATGTGAGGTGTATGTTTTTGTACGGGAAATTAAATCCCTGACTGTTGCTGAGGAGTTTTGGGAAGTTGACTCCCAGATTTCCATTGGGGATGAAGAGTATACGTATCTCCAAACTTTGTTGAAAATATGCTTCTGCTGGGGAATATCTCTTAAATGTCAATTGTTATCTGGTCGGATCCCGGCTTCACAACTTTCTGAGAATGAGGAAGTCAACTACTATCTGTTCGAGTCCCAGGCTTCAGGGTAACTTATTATGGTTGTACAAAACTCTTTTAGTTTTTTCACAAATATTATTGGAAAACCAGAAAAAATTTAAGGGCAACCATTGGAAGCTAGAGTAGGCACAAAGCAAGGATGAACACGCCGAACTAGTAAAAATCCCGATGTACTCTGTTCTCTCTCTCCTTTTTAATTTTCTTAGTTGATTTCATGATTAGGTTGTTCTTTATTTATTTTTATAATGGCATGCCATTAGGGTTTCTTTTGGTAGCGATTGAGTGTGAAGGTGTAGATTTTTTAGAATTGAAAATTCGATTTTGTCTTGTTGTATAGTAATATGAAAACTGTGGTTGTAGAATTTGTATAGTATTGGTGTTGTGAAATCACATTTCTAGTGTAATTTTGACAATAGTTCAATACACTCATTTTTTTTTATATTTTCGGTTGAATTTGAGATTACAATTTTAATTATGATGTGAACTGCTTATGTAATTATATATCAATTCTAATCTACAAGCATAATCTATTTTTCGCTAAAGTTTGCTTCCACCATTCAACATTACTTTTGTTTTAAAAGCTCTGATAAAAAAATTTTAAACTATTTTCAATGAAAGTTTTTATAACTGGGAGGTGAAATTTCTTTGGTACATGCAAAACGTGTTAATATAGATATCCCAACATCAGAGCAATGTCATTGCAGATGTTACAACATATGTTGACAGACTGAACAGATTTATCAAGTTATAATAGATACTAAAAATTAAATTGAAGAATGTTAAATAACACATAAAGTTGTTAACCAGTTCGGTGCAACATCACCTACTATGGGGGCTACCAAGCCAGGAAGGAAGTCCAATATTTGCAGTATCTGTTCAAACTTAAACAGTCCCAGTTTACAACTTCTTTACTAATCCCTACCCAATGCAACTTCTACTTAGAAACCTCCTAAATATGAGAAATTGCTATCTCACTTCCTAATTCACCACAAAGATATCTAACAGTCCCAATCCCAGTGACTGTATTAAGAATAACTCAACAATAAGATCATACTTCCATTACAATACTTAGCCAAGACTCTTGACTAAGAACAATACTTAGATTTGCTTAAAAGCTTCATCCAAGAATAATACCCAACTCATTTCTTAAAGGCATCTAAGTTAGAACATAATATCGACCACAAGTATCAAAAGATACAAGGGTGACTTACACCACACAATACATAAGAGACTCTCAAAACCTAATAATGTTTTTCCTCCCCCTAATTTTACAATTGCTAAAAGTTCTAATTACATTAGGTTAGGTATTCTCTTTAAATACACCTCTCCAGTCCATGGGCTTCGAATTATCGGTCCAGAATTTTCTTGATCCATAAGCTGAGTGGCGCACTAATTGTGCAGTAAATTTGCTTCAATCTAGGAACAAACAATACAAAGTTTCCTAAATTGTGTCAAGGCCCAATATTAGTAACTTGTGTATAGATGGAGATATAAAAACTGTCCAAAACAAATCTTCTTGACCCTTGAAATTTAATGAGATATATCCAAAAGGAATATCACATAATCCAATTAAATCTGTCAAGATTTAAAACAGCACCGCCTATTGTACCAGACCAAGATGTCATGACATCTACTTCGACATCTGGCTGAAAAATTGATATCAACAAAACTGTTAAGACAATTGATAAAAATGTTGCACCATCTTGATCAACATCAGTTTAGAACCATGTTTTAGCAAAATTATGCCAACCTCAAAACCATGGAACTAACAATCTCTCTCTTTGGCAAATTTTGGTTAAAACAACTAAAAGTCCAAATACACTTGGAAAGAGGAATAACAACACAAAGGAATAAGACTACAGAGGAATAATACCACAAGCCAAACTGCACAAAACATGTATCAAGGATCCAAGATATAGCAGTTACACAAACACAAGCTACATGCTAAACATGTAAACTTTGTATATGAGGAAGAAGTTGGATATGACTCCCCCTCAAACACAAATAGTTCTTGTCACATAGAGACAAATCTCCCTCTCAAGAACACAACACATTATAAGCACATGCAGTAGAAGAAGCACGCATAACTCAGAGCATAAGGGACAACAATACTCACAACTCTGAACACAAGACACAACAGACAAGATGTTATAATATCCTATATGACATCCTACAAAATACTCCAACAGAAGTAGCAGAAACAAAAACAAGACATACCAAGACTCACATGACAGACATGTAAACTTTGTACATGAGGAAGAAGTTGGATATTACTCCCCCTCAAACACAAAAACAGTTCTTATCACAGAGAGACAAATATCTCTCTCAAGAACACAACACATTAGAAGTACATGCAGCAGAAACATCACACATAACTCAGAGCAAAAGACATAATAATGCTCATAACTCATAATACAAAACACAACAAATAGGATGTTAGAATATCCTATAGGACATCCTGCAAACAACTCCAACAGAAGTCGTAGAAAAATAAACAATAAAAACTCAAGACACACATGACAGACAGTCATGCTCATGGATATTAAAACAACACTTGACTAGACTCAATGTCACTTTTCTCCCCCTTTTTAGCCAAAAATTGACAATTGAGTGAAAAGAAACTGACATAAAAAGAATCAATAGAAGCAAGAATTGATTCAAGATAAACAAAGGAAGACTTAGAACTGACTCAAAAAAAACAAACCAAGTACATAAAATAAACAGACTCTATGCTTGATACAAGACTAATTATATCAAACTGACTCAAAAGAAACAACAAAGAAAGACAAACATACACCCCAAAGAGAAACAAGCTAACGGTAAAAATAAAGAAAAAAACTCAATAAGAAGAAGAAACAAACACACCCTTTAAAAAAATATATATAACAACTATCCTACACAATCTCCTTAGTCAATGAAATTGACCCAACATTTATCAACTTCTGAGTTTGAATCATGTATATGCACACGGTTCTTCTTAAAGGAATTCATCTTGATTCTATGTGTTTTCCCTGTCCTGGATGTTCTAGTAAATGCTCCAACATTTGTTATTATGTTGAACTCTACTTTCTTTGAATCAGAACCCACTTCCTTATTAGTTTCCCGCAGAAGAGTCTTCTTTGCATTAGCAATTTTGAAAGATTTTTCTCATGTTGAAATGCAGCTTGTGAGGATGGTGAGGTAGTAAGGCCTTTAAATACAAGGAAAGTTACCTAGTTTGTAACGACACCTTTCTTGTAACAACACTTCAATTAATGAAAGAGTTTCTGAAATAAGATAAGATCACCCTTAATAACAGTAAACCACTCACCATAGGAGAGATACACATTATTGTTCAGCTTTCTCTCTTTCCAAGCTTTGACTACTTGAAAAACGTTACAACATTTGAAATGACATTTCCATGCCATTGAAAATGATTCTTCTGAAATTGCACACTCCACCAGGTGAAAGAATATAGTTGGCAGACCATGAAAAATAACTACTACTATAGTTCTTCAGTAATGTAATTCCAAAGTTACCCCTCATATTCTCAATGTAACTTGCACCTCAAGTTATGAGGAAAAAAACTTCCTAACACTTCTTAGCCATACCAAGTTTTGGAGTGTCAATATAAGCTTGTAGCAAGATCCATGGCATAAAAATGATAGAATCAATGACCTTATTCTATAAGCAGAATAAAATCCTTGCACCTTGATTAGAGTAGCATGTCACACTACAATGTCATGACATTGCACTCTTTTTACTAATAAACCAAAAAACATCTTCCTTTAGCAACAAACCTAATATTGAGGATATACAAGGACTTAATTAATTCTAATCCAAGAGACTTGAATATCCTCCAGTAATATCTTCTTCAGACTTGGCCAAAATCTTTTACTCCAAGATCACATATTTCACCTCTAAAACAATTGATGATCACATACTAAAATAAACTCTAAATAATCAACTCCTACTTAAACACTTTGTTTTCTTGAGAGCCTTCTTATTCAGTGCCTCCTAGCCTTTTATAATCTTATAAAATCTTTAGAGTATCAAACTACTAAAATTATAATCCAAGATCTTACTGAACATCACTTCATTTCTCAATGAACATATCACTGATTATGGTCCTGATAACATCACTAAAAGCACTTCTCTCAATAGAGTAACTCAGAAACATACCTTGTTATCATTCAAAAACTATATAATAACCTTTAAAGACTTTATAGATAATATATTATTCTTTTGTATAGATCACAAAAAAGAATAACATATATCCCTCTATCCACTAGGACACTCATCATGCATTGAACAAATTAGATCCATATAACATGTTCTAGAGCTTTTACAACTGTCTGATGTTGCATCTTCTGGTGTGACATATTGATTTCATCTTCCTTGATTACCAAGTAAAAGTATAAGAAATTAAATACTTGTGGATTCCATAAATAGCAATTGTTTTTAAATCCTTAAAGAACTCCATACATGTCATTAGAGACACAATATTCTTCCTTGTTGACATATACCTTAAGACCTTGATCACACAATAGTCATTAGTCCTTTAGTTAGAAGACCACTTAAAAAAACCTAGATCCTTCATCATGCATTCTTTAGATACCTAATGTCCTTAAACTTCCCTTTTAGCATCAACAATAAAGTAATAGTTGATTAGAATGAGACTTAAACAAACCACCAGGAACACTTTTACTACAGTCAAGTGTTTGGAATAGTTTGTGCCAAAATATCAATCATATTAGTTGAGGTTCTAAGAAAGGTATGAGTGATAAGGAAAATATCACCTTCCTTGAGCATTAACCACTGCTTGATTAACCCATGATGAACTTGACCTTTGAGAAAGTAACCAAAATTGTTAAGATCAACTTTTCACAGAAGAAACATCTTTAGTGCAAGTATATGTTTTTAGCTTGAGCATTATGATGTCTACCACAATGTTGAGACATTAATATTAGCATCATTGAACCAACTTTCCTTTTGACGAAAACAATATGTTTTCACTTGAGTTTTCTCTTTGCTAATAATAACTTGAAAACTGAATCCCTTCTAGCCTTCCAATCATCTTTCCTCTAAAAAAATTATTACTATTCTGAACATATCCTTATGTACTTGATCAAGATATCAAGTTTTAGGAATCATAAAGTCACCTCACCTTGTAAATCATAGATGGTAGACAATCCTTCATTCTCTTAAGACATAAGATCATAAATAAACCACTTCATATATTCTTCATGGTTGACAACAATTTTTATTCTAGATACACATATCTTTGAATAAAAATATCCAGAATATCACAAGATAATTCTTCAATACATAAATCTTCATTAGAAGTCCATCTTTCAGTCAAAACAGAAATAGAAAAACCCATACAGTTGTTCTAGAGATAAATTCTACTCCATAAAGACCCAGGTCTCCATTGTAATGCCCCGAACTCTAGATTAATTATTTACTTAATTAATTTAGCGTGAATATATGAGTCATTGTGAAGTATTTGATATATATGATGTTTTGGATTTTTTGTGTGAGTCTTTATGATGATTTATGATGTTTAGATGAATATGAAGTATATTATGATGTTGAGATGAATATGGTGTTTAATATGATGATTTGTGTGGTGTATGAAGGGATAAAGGTGAATGATGGAATTATAAGAGATGTTTAGAATTTAAATAATTAGTTGTAATTATTTAGATTTAATAGTAATTATTTAGAATTATTTGGATTAAATAAATAGAATAGTGGTGTAGAAAAAATAAGGGCAAGATAGTCATTTGGAAAGAGTTAAGTGAGGGCATGATGGAAAGTTCTTTATTAGGGGTCCTAAGGTTAAAACAAGGAATAAGGAGAATATTTCTTTTTGGATTGGTCGTAACATTGGGAGAATGTTGTGGAGAAAGAAAGCTAGGGTACAAAGAGCCAAAGAGGAATTGTAAAACACAGAGAGAAATTAGAACCTAACAATTATCTTAAGGTAAGGGGCATTTATCTTGATTATTATAATTGATTTAAGGCTTATATAGTTGTAGGTTTTTGGTGGGTTTGGGTTGTGATGAATATGAGATGATTTAATGAAATAGATGATGTTTTGTGACCTTGGATTATTAACAAATTGTACTCATAATGTAGAATACATTTGACTGTTGATGTTTGATGAAAACCATACGATTAGATGATATTTTAGGACCTATAATGTGTGAAATCGCAAGAATTTGGACTGGTTTTATGCAAGAAATCACAACAGGAAATCCCTGTTTGTGGAAGATCGTCGAGAGATGGAGTATTGTCTTCGGGCGACAGTGATGCACTTGGTCGTCGCTACGCGAACCAAGATGTGATGAATAGCAGAGAAAAAAGGATTTTACTGGATTGCTTATCTCCAAGCATAGTTGGGCGACGCAAGGCACGAAGAGTGTGTCGCCAGGAGACGAAGTGGTGTCGCCAGGTGATGGTGTCCAGAATTGAAGGGTTGTGAAGGATTTTTTATAAGGTTATAACTTTAGTTTAAGACTTTGGTTTAAGGTATCATTCTAAGCGTTGGATATCTAACGCAATCAACTTTAATTAGAGGGAATAAAATGAGTAATAAGAAGTATATTCCCAGTCCCTAAGTTAGGACAAAGTTAGTATTCCCATGTTAGATTACAATGATGCTTTGTTTATTATGATGATACGATGATGTTATGATGATGTTTTTTTTATTATGATGATATGATGATGTTGTAATCAATTCATGGATGATGATGTGTGTTGACTAGTCGTGGTCGTGTTTAAATGTTATTGTGTATCATGTATTTATGGAATATTGTAGGACTTCGGTCCAGTGACGTTTTTGTAGGATATTGATCAAGTGATGTATATAGGACAATATGGTCCAATGATGTCCTCAATCCCATAGTGTGTATTGAGTGAAATTTTGTGAAGTTCTCTGGTTCTAAGTGGGAACCGATCCTATTGGTGGGGATCTTTGGAGATAACAATGACTGAGTCATCGGTGAAGTTATGGTACCACATGCATGAGTCAAATGAAGTGCATTTGCATTATATGTGACATTGCATAATGATTGATTACACGATAATGATGATGTGATGCTAATTATGGTGTTTGATGACATGCGTTAACATGACGATATAATGATGTGTTTAATATGAGTATATGATGGTGTGAGTATAACATGAGGATGTAACGATATGTGGTTTCTTGCTGTTGTGCCATAACTACTATACTTATTCCTTATGTCTTTTATAATGATTATGATTTACTCACCCTTTTTGTTTGAATGTTGCCTCATTGTCGGTAACGCACGGGTGATCGTGAATAACTCGTAGAAGCTTAGAGGATAGCTTCAGAGTGTGCTTATTTGCTTTTCATTGAATAAAGGGAGTCTTGCCCTGATATGTAACACCGGGGTTGGTATTGATTGGTTGTGAACCATGCATGATTTTGTTATCTTGAGATTTTTTTATTACTTCCATGCCTATTGCCATTTTTTAGATCATGATGTTGCAAACATGAAGTGTGACGATTTTGTTAACATTTGAACTACCTTCCATGGTATTGAGATTATTTTATGAAGAAGTTTAAGACTCATTAATTTTGTTGTGAAGTTCGAAATAAAATAGTTGTGATACTAAAGATTATATTTAAGTGTTTGTTACAAGCCGTGTTACGAAGCATGATTATATGTGAAATGATGCTTATGTGGAGATGTGACATCCTTGCTGTTGTTTTACACTTATTTATTTATTAAAAATATTCATGAAAATCATGGGATTTTAGAAGGGTGTTACATTAGTGGTATCAAAGAAGGTTGGTCCGTCCGTCCAGAGTTGGTGAACAACTGTAAAATTTACAAAGAGGACATCAAAGCTCATTCAGCTCACTACAAGAGTCTGAATGAGAAAAGAGGAAAACCATATCAAGATCATAAGAAGCCTTTTGATGTACCAACTGAAAAAGGGAAACAAAAGACTTATGATGGGAAAAGGACAAGTGGGGGAGGAGCTCCCACTCCTATCAAGTGTTATAGGTGTGGTGAACAAGGTCACCATTCCAATGAATGCGATAATAAGTTATTGAGATGTTACAAATGTGGTAAGGTGAGTCATCATGCTCCTGAGTGCAAGAACGATGGCCTGACATGTTTCAATTATGGAGAAAAGTGTCATATCACTACCCAGTGTCAAAGGCCGAAGAAGGATGTTACTGCCCAGACCAATGGTAGAGTGTTTGCTTTAAGCGGATCGAAGGATTCCAAGAAGGACAACTTGATTAGAGGTACTTGCTTTATTAAAAATATTGAATTGATTGCTATTATTAATATTGGTGCTACCCATTCATTTATTTCGCTTGAATGTGCTACTAAGTTGGAATTTAAATTATCTGAGATGAATGGTAGTATAGTTATAGATACTAAAATTCTGGTGTCATATATGTCATGTCGAAAGAGATGTCACGACACAAATATCTGTTTGCAAGTAAGGTGCAGTCAAATCAAAAGCAGTAAAAACACAAGAGATTGCTCACCCAGTTCAGTGTACAACAACACCTACTCTGAGGGCTACCAAGCCAGGGAAAAGTTCACTAAATAGTATTAATTCATAGACCCTCAGTAAACAACCAGTTTACCATCTAATCAATTAATCACTACCCAAGCTAAACTTCTACCTAAGACTCACCTATGTATGAGGCCATCCTCAAATCCCTTCAATTACTTACAGTGAAGAACTTAATAGAATTAATAAGTTTCAAACACTTCAATCATTCAATGCTTAAAAGCTTATGAATGATACGCAATTAACAACCCAAATAACAACTCAAGTATTTAAACTAATACTTAGAGTGTATTACAAATAAAAAGCCTAGACTTCTAATCAGAAAGAAAGTATTCTTCTTCAAAAGTTGCTTGCTTTGAATAAGGAAGCAAGTCCTTATATATGCACAGTTGTGGGCTTGGGCTTAAAATCAAATATTCAAATCTTTTGAATATTTCCATAAAAATAGACTAAGATTAAATTAATTCAGTTTGAAAAATATTCCTCCATATTTTTCGCTGCTTGTAGGTCACAAATCCTGAATTATGGCACACATGGAAATAGGAAACAAAAACACTTAATTGATGTTGGGCTGAGATTAATTTAGTAGGCAGATGTCAAGACATATGCTTTGACATCATTCAAAACATTTCTGCTCCAAATGTTAAGACATTTAGAAAAACATTAACTAGTAATTGTTTTACATAAATTGCTGCCAACAAACACTTACAGATACTCCTGCTAGTGGTTCTATTACTACTATGTATGTTTGTTTGAAATGTCCCTTGAATATATATGGTAAGAGTTTCGTGATGGATTTGGTGTGTCTACCCTTACACCAAATCGATGTTATTCTTAGAATTAATTGGTTGAAGTTCAACTATATTCATATGAATTCTTATAGCAAGACTTTGAGGTTTCTTAAGTTTGGTGATAATGGAGAATTGATGTTGTTGTCTGCTAAGCAAGTGAATGAATTGTTAGAAGACAAAGCATTGATGTTTGTGATGGTTGTGTTGTTGCAAGTTGATGTAAGGATGTGTCATACCCAAAATTTGTCTCATGATCATATTATTTCTATGTTTTAAATTGTAAACCATATTGTGAAAATTTGCAAGTTTTTAAGTCTTTTTCTAATAGGGGTTTAAAATCATAAGAGGGGTGTACTATGGAGCATCAAAATCAGATGGTCGATCAAGCTTTTGGTTCCATTTATAAGATTAAAAGGGTCTTTTATTATAATAATTAGAAATGTGTGTGATTTAATTAAGGGGTTTGTAGGCTTTCTAAATCAGAAAGGCCCATTTAAAACTTTTATAGTACATTCAAATAGTTAAGAACATAAGGCGCATTTGTGTTGCTTCAAGTAGGCCATCAAAAAAACTGATGGCCCATTAAAGGTTTTTTGATTTGTTTTAATAAAATAAAAAGAGAATTTTTTTGGGGTTTATTATAAAATGGGCCAACAAGCCTTACGACCCATGGAACTACTGGATAGAGGGGTGTATGAACATCAAAATTGGATGGCCCACTCTTTTAGAGGCATGTGTTCAATTTTTAGAAGACTGTACAAAGGGAGTATCTTTGTTTTTGTCTTCTGGCCCATTAGAAATTTGGGAAGCCCAATTAGTGGAAATATCGACCCACTAAAGCTTTTAGGTCCGTTTAAGATGAGGGGGGGTAGGGGCTATTGATTCATTTATGCAGATGGGCCCATTAATGTTGGCCCATTTCGTTTACCTTTAGTTGACTTGAGTTAACTCCCTTTTTTATTATTATTTTTTATTATCATATATTATTATTACTTAATAATTTTTTTTATTTTTTATAAAGAAGAGCCAAATAATTTTTTTCCATCATTGACCAAAGTCAAAATCAAGGGTTTGAAACCCTAATCGCCAACATTCATCCAAAGCGGCTATGTCCTTGCTCATCTTCGTCCCAACAATACCCAGTCCCAGAATCAAAGAATGCCCAGAATTGCAAAACAAAACCAAATCCATAAGTCAAAATCAAAATGAATCAAGCATTACAATCTTCATATAATCAAATCAAAATTTCACATTTCTAAATCAAATCTTATTAATTCAGTGTCAAACAAAATCAATTACAATCAATTTCTAACACAAATCAAATCCCTAATTTCTAAAAATCTCTAAAAATAACAATAATCTAACAATTTTCCTAAAATATTCTAAATCTAAAACCTAAAAATAGAGAATAGAAATTGTTACAAATAAAAAAAGGAGATTTGGAGAGGAGAAATAATGAGAAGAAGATATGAAGGAGCATTCCCTGGAGCCTCCCCCTCTTCCAACTGATCTAGGGCTTTTGAAAAGAAACCCTAAGATCTCCATTATGGTGACGTCACATTAAAGCTCTTTAAAATGCCACAGCTTCCATCATCATCCTCCAAGTACCTACAAAAAAGACGAAGAGGTTGAGGATCCGAGGAAGATCGAACAAAAACACAAAGGTTCAAGGCATCAGAGGTACCCATCGTGACACTTAACATTTTTCTGTGTTTTGGGGATTGTTGTTTGTTTGAGCAATTGATGAAGTAAGGGTTTGGGGGAGAGATCATCGTCGTTGCTGAAAAGGAGAGGCTTTTAAGGTTAGGAGGTTGTTGGCGTTGTACCCCAATTTTCCCCCCTAAGATCCCTTCATTGTACCATATTGATTCAATCACAACAAGATCATATTAGGGCTTTTGGTTCTCTTCCCTATCTTTAGCTTTGCTCTTTGAGGAATCACCAAGCACCTTGATTTTTTGTTTTTTCTTTAGTGATCATGCATGTTTTGTTTTGACTTTCCTTTTAATTAATAAAATACAGTGTTGGTTTGTCTTGTTAATGATGTAGGCATAGGCAATGTGGCTTAGCAAGTTGATCCATAGGTTCATGAGTTTATTTCCATGCCCTAGACAATAAAGCTTGAGAAATTCAAACCTCACCATTGAATTTATTTTGGAAGAAATGGCATGGCAAGGTTTATTTTGGTTCACCATATTTCAAAGTTATCAAGAATGATTCAAAAGTACAAGGGGTTGATTGAAGAAGTTGTCATGGTTAGACAAGGCCTTGTTCTCATTGGTCACAAGTGCATATTTCTCTCAATTCTCTAGATATGGAAGTGGTTTTGGTTGCTACTAGTTCTCATTATTATCCTCAATAACTTCTATATATAAAGCAAGAGTGTTGGTACAAGAAGGTTATTTAAAATTGTCAAAGTTTCTCAAAGTATTTTCTTGATCTAGGAGCTAGGGTTTTGAACTTCAAAGAAGTATATCTTGCTCATCTTTTGGTATTTTTGAGTGATTCAAAAAACATCCTTCTCTTCAAAGGGTTATTAACAAATCACTTCAAAATTTTCAAGGAGTTTTCATGTGGAAGAAACTTGATGATGAAGAAAGATTACAAGTCCTCCAGATGAACCCCAAACTTCCCATGTGTGACCTCAAATGATCATAACTTGGTCGATTTTTATTACCTTGAGCCCACTCTTTTTCCATAATGATCTTGATGATGTGAACTTTATTCCTCCTTTTATATGCAAAGTGAGAAAATGGATGGAGAATGCCTTAAGGATACAAAAGATTATAGGTCATTTCATTATTTTTTTCAACTTCAACAATTCATAACTCTCTTAATTTTTGGATATTTTGAATATGTGATCGGTGGATCTGGAACTGACTGTTTAACGCTGGTTCGCGAAATGTCGCGGAAGCAAGAGTCGCCACCGTCTTTTATTTTCTCCAACATGGAAAGGACAAAAGCACAGAAAAATTCCTTATGAGATATGTTTCTCGGTTCGGGAGGTAGATTTATAGAAAGGGAAGGTGTTAGCACCCTTTCTATCCATGGTTATCCATGGGCTCTTAGATACTTGCTCATTTGTGTTTTCAAAATGTTTGTTTGCTTTTCAAAGTGTGAGTGGGTTTGAAAAAAAAGTTTCGTTTGAAAGATTTCAGTTCGACTCTTGTATCAGTCCTCAAGAGTGTTTGAAAAATTATTTTGAAAGCTTTTTGAAAGTGTCGGTGTGAAAAGAAGTTTTAATTTGTTTTGAATTAGAGCAAGTATCTACGAGTCATCTACCTACCCTAAGGAATTAGGCTGTGTAAACGTCCTTAAGGTAGTGCCATCCCACCATTGAGAGGTAGGTAGCACCACCGTTGGAGGTGTTCGGGTCAATTCGTTTGTAGGGACAGTGCGGTCACCAGAGCAGCAGTAGGACACCTTAGAAGCTACCCTTATGCCATTGATCTTTTTATTCCGAGGCAACCGTTTCGAGGCAACTATTCTGAGGCAACTTGATCAATGGACATAAGGACTTACTAAAACGTCCTGTACTCGACGACCACAATTCGAGTTTGTAGGGACAGTGTGGTCACCAGAGAAACAGTAGGACACCTTAGAAGCTACCCTTATGCCATGGGTCATGGACATAAGGACTTACTAAAATGTCCTATACTCGGCGACCACGTTTCGAGGGCAAGGCAACAGTGAGGCGTACCCTAAGAGTGGTGTGTGAATTTGTGTATTGTTTTCAATTATGTTTTATCTTGTCATGCATTTGGTGAGCTACGCTTTGATTTTATTTGGGCATGCATTCTTTCATATAAGTTAACAGTTAAAAGGGGTGCGGAAAGTAAATTGCGGAAAACGTAAATCCTACGCTATTACAAGGCGCGGGTCTATACATCGCCAAATCTTTACAGAGACCCGTTTTTTAGTAAATGAATACGGAAAGTAAAAAAAAACAGTAAAAGGTCCTATTTACTATTACATATCTGGAGCAATTACATAATAATCGAACAAATTAAATACGCGCGAATAAAGAAAGGGAATTAATTTTTTTGGTCTTTTTTGGTAATTAAATGAAATTGAAAACTAATTAAGAACTAATTAATTATTGTAATTAAAAGAAAATATTTTTGTTTTTTTTATATTTTTTATGAAATAAAATAGAAATAAAAAGAAATAAAGTTTAAAGATTAACCTAAATCTAAATCTATTTTAATTATTAAAATATTTAAATGGCCTAATTAAAAACTAGTTCAATTATGATTTATTTACAAAATAAAAATAATAATAAAAGTGTTAATTATATTTTTTTGTTTTTTTTTTAATGATAATGTTAGTTAAATTAATTTAATGATAGAGTAATTATTTTTGGTGTTTTTTGGATCAATTTTAATAACTAAAAGCAAATAAAAGTCAAATTAATGATTATTTAACAATTAATTAAAATATGCATGCAAAAATATTATTTTTAATGTCAAAAATTAAATAAACATTTTTTCTGATTAAAATGCAAAAGGAAAATATTTTTTGTGAATTTTTAAATGCATGAGAAAATTATTTGAATATAAATTAAATTAAGATTAAAAATATAAAACAAGGAAAAACAAAGAAAACAAGTTAATTATGGAAAAAGTGGAAAAAGGGCAGAACCAGGACTTTAACTCGTGCCCTTTGGAGGAATCCACTGATGCGTTGCCATCTGAGCTGCATGTTTTAATTGAAACAATAATAACACATATATATTATATTAGTAAATCAACTATTCCCCTGGAAAAAAAAAGAAAAAGACGCGCTTATTTCAAACGGACGAATGAGGAGGAGACGCGTCAGCGTCTTCTTCCTTGGACACTGGTTTTTATACCTGCGGATTTCTATCCGCAGGAAAGTTCACAGGCTGCTTCCAAAATGGTCCTCAGGCCACGAAAACACCACCTAAAGCCATGGATGATCTCGTCTATGTCCACTGATCTCACTTATGCCCTTGGATGGCCTTGATTAAACCTGAAACAAAAATGCCTAAAACGAAGATACACAAACCCTAGGCACGGATTTGGTCATACAAATCAAAAAAATTGAATTGAATAATGCTATTAGATCCAGAATCAAACAAGCAACATGATTATACCAAAAAATTTGAGAAAAGATGCAAGAATGGGGAGTATGGATTTCGTACACAGGGGCGAGTTTGAGGCAACTTACAACGTCGTATAGGTGATCTCAGGCTGCGTTTTTGGTCTCTTCAGCTTCAGGGCGTGGCAATGAAGAAGGCTATGTGCTTCTTTTGATCTCAAAGTTCCTGTAACCTAGCTTTCAATCCCTCACTTTTTTTGACAAATTTTTGTTTTGGTCCTGGCCGTTTTTTAGCTTTCTAGGTCGTGGAAAAACTTGTGTTAGCTTGCACATGTATTATGTAATGAGTTTTGATCAAAATTATGGCCAATAATGCAATGCATTCATGCTTGGGATTTTCCATAAACTCCATTGAAGCACTTTCCATACTTAAGCCAAAATTTGAATTCTTGCTTCATTTAGGCCCTTTCACAAATTTGGAATGATCATGATGATGTATCAAAGCAATTCAATACAAGAAATATCCCCTTAATTAACTTCTTTGATTTTATTTGATTTTAAATGATTTAAAATGAATTAAATCAAATAAAATTAAATAAAAATGAAAAAATTACTTTTAAATCTTGAAATAATTTGTGGGACACGTGGGAAGCATGGCCAAGCTGAAACAAGTGGAAAAAGTGGGCCCCTATTGTCAAAAATGAAATTTCAAGGATAGTTGACTTTGGCCATTTCACAAAAATTTCCCAACTTCTCCAATGCATATCTTGCTCAATTTTGAAGTTATGAACATGTTCTTGGACATTTTGGAAAGGTCCTGAAGTCCTCTAACCAATGTCTTTGGTCCCATGTCATTTTGATTTACCAATCTCAAGTTATGGTCTTTGACTTAAAGTCCCTTTTTGTTGACTTTTGAAAATGACCTATAATGTTGAAATTGATAACTTTTTGTGAGAGCATTTCTTGGACTTGGAGTGTGAAGATGAGTTGTAGGAAATGTCTTCCCCTTCAAGATGAGAATTGGATGGGATTTTTCTGATTAACCATGAAAAAGTTATGCCTTGGTCAAGTTACAGTTGACTTTTCAACTGTCCAAAAATAGAAACTTTTGCATCTTGAGACTTTTTGAGCCATGCTTTGAGAATCATGATCAAGAATTGATCAAATGATGTTTGTGGCTTCAAAATAAGATGTTGACCAAAATTTTTGACTTTTGACTGCCAAATGACCATTTTGCCCCTATAGTTGACTGTTGAGCAATTAGGGTTTTTGACTATGCAACTTGACCTTGTGAGCCTTGAAACTTGACATGTAGGTGCTTGACAATGTGTATGAGCATATGGGACTTGATTGGGCCCTTGAAAACCTCAACTTCCTTGCAGGAACCAAAACCCTAATTTGCATGGCTTAGGAGGATGGTTGACTGTATAGCCCTTGAGTAGACTTTGAACCATTTGAGGTGATGCTTGTCAAAACTTTGAAGAATATGGGAGGGCAAATTTTGGGGTACAACAGTTGCCCCTGTTCAATCTTCTTAGACCTGAGGATGTAGATTGGCTTGTGTGCCTTTCGTGATCCGAAGGTGGAAGATGATTGAACACTAGAGTGCCCAGAAATTTGCACTCACATAGTTGAGTATCAGCAGCGTGATAGCGGGAATGGGCTTACAGATGCCATTTGGAGAGATGGTGGATAGGAGGATGGGCTTATAGATGCCATCTGGAAGTGTGACAGAACCTTGTCGTGAATGGGCTTATAGATGCCATTTGGAGACTGTCGGATGACTGAATCTGAATAAGAAATAGAATAGCTTCCGTTCCTGGAGCATATCTAGCCTATATCTAGTTGTTGACGTCTGAATAAACAGTAGAATGACCGCCGTGTCTGGGGTATATCCATACTGTATCTGTATGAGCGACAGAATGTCATCCGAATCTGGATCGTATCTGGACTGAACAATAGAAGAGCATCCGGGATGGAGCATCTCTAAGTTGTTTTTTAGAAGTTTGAATCTGAATAAGAAATAGAACGGCATCCGGATCTGGAGCATCTCTAGGCTATATCTGAAAGGAAATCTGGAATGAGTGTCAGAACGTCGCCATGCCTGGGTCACATCTGAACCATATCTAGAAGGAGTCTTGAATAAACAAAAGAACAACATCCATATCTGGATCATTTCCAAGCTATATTAGAGAGGAAATCTGGAATAAGTATCAGAACGTCGCCATGCCTGGGTCACATCTGAACCATATCTAGAAGGAGTCTTGAATAAGCAAAAGAACAGCATCCATATCTGGAGCATTTCCAAGCTATCTCTGAGAGGAAATCTGAAATAAGTATCAGAACGTCGCCATGCCTAGGTCACATCTGAACCATATCTAGAAGGAGTCTTGAATAAGCAAAAGAACAGCATCCATATCTGGAGCATTTCCAAGCTATCTCTGAGAGGAAATCTGGAATAATTATCAGAACATCGCCATGCCTGGGTCACATCTGAACCATATCTAAAAAGGTGATCTCTGAATAAACAACAGAACAGCCTCCGTGCCCGGAGCATCTCTAAGTTATATCTGAGAAGAAATCTGGAATAAGTATCAGAACATCGCCATGCCTGGGTCACATCTGAACCATATCTAGAAAGGTGATCTCTGAATAAATAATAGAACAACCTCCATGCCCGGAGCATCTCTAAGTTATATCTGAGAAGAAATCTGGAATAAGTATCAGAACGTCGCCATGCCTGGGTTACATCTGAACCATATCTAGAAAGGTGATCTCTGAATAAACAACAGAACAGCCTCCGTGCCCGGAGCATCTCTAAGTTATATCTGAGAAGAAATCTGGAATAAGTATCAAAACGTCGCCATGCCTGGGTCACATCTGAACCATATCTAGAAAGGAATTTTGAATAAGCAAAAGAACAACATCCATATCTGGAGCATTTCCAAGCTATCTCTTTAATCTTTTTAACGTAGACATGCCCTGGCCGGATACAGGTATCGAATCCACAATCAATCGCTCATAGACATGCCCTGGCTAGATACAAGAATCGAATCTGGGATTGCGATAGTTGATAGTAATCATCTTTGTATCGACCTTTCCTGAAAAAAGGCAAAACATTAGTTATATGCAATGTCATGGTGCATGGAATGCGTGGTGTCATGACGTTTATAACCAATGGGATTGTAGAATGTGATGTTTATATTATGTACGAAAATGTGATGTTTGCGAATGTATTTTTGTCTAGGAAAATAAATGCTTGACGAATGCCGGGAGCTTATCCTGGGCTGATGTTGCAAGAATACCGGTAGGAGAAGATAACTCCGTTGGGGAATAAACTTGGCGAATAGATTACTCTGCGGGGAAAATTACTCTAGCGATCTTGCTGGGGAAAATACTCTGTGGGAAGAGAGGTACTTCGCTGAGATGTTGTATGAGAACTCCGCTGGGGATACCATTGTTGGGTTACGTTTGGGAGGTTTGAGGAACTCCGCTGGGGATAGGAATACTTCGCCGAGGACGATCTTTCCGTGGCAATTAGCTGAGGATAACCCAGTTATAAGTTCTGGCGAGGAATAACCTTCTGAATAAAGACGGGGAGAGATATGCTCTGCAAAGGATAAGCTTCCAGAATCTACTGGGGATAGGCTTCCTACTGGGGAGATGATTTAACTCTCCTGGGGAGACTTTGGACTGTACTGGGAAGGGCTCCGCTGGATGTCTAGATTCCGCCGAGGAACAATCTTAGATCAAGACTGTCGGGGATGCTTGTTGAGGGTGTTTGTAGACTCCGTTGAGGAATGTTGAGATCTGCTGGGGATACTCAACTTCCTTAAGGCTGGCAGTATGTTAACTCTGCTTGGGGAGAGTGTTGCCGACTCGCTGGAGGTATTGTGCCTTGTCAGGGCTGCTGGGAGATCAACTTTGCTCGGGGGAGAGTATTGCTGAAACCTTTCTTACTCTGTGGGGGGAGTGGAGGTAACTTGGTCATGTTCTTCAGCTGAACTTACCTTGGTACCTCGGTGGACAGAGCAGCTTGTACCGTTCAGACAATTCCCATTGCCCCAGTTTCTGCGGGAGAAGAAGGTACCTGTAGAGGTGCTTTATGACTATCGACTTGACAAATCTTCTTCTGGCAGGCAAGTGATAAGATGCCGGGACATAGTCGTACGCTGTGATCCCTAACTTTTGCCTGGACCGCCCTTTCGGGTTTTCAGTCCACCGGGATAACCTTTTTTTGCCCAAGCCTCCTTTTCAGGTTTTCGACTTGTCGGGTGTACAGATTTTTTCATTTCATCCCTTACTTTTGCCCGAACCCTTTTGGTTCGTAGGGAAGCCCTTATTTTTGCCTAGGTGTGTCAACCTAGCGGGTCTTTGATTAGGCGTAGTATTTTTTCTACTATGTCCGCGTTTTCAGAGAGCAGGGAGTTGTCACTGTCAATAGCATTGTGTTGCCGTACTACCAGAAGATCTTCGTTTGATCATCCAATGCCCCAAGTGATCCAGGTGGAGATTTGCCCCAGGCTGTTTAGCATCTTGAGAGATTCTCCGAATCTTGACTGGACTGCCCCAGATGATGGACAATGATCATGCCCTTCCCCTTGATTGGAGGTGCTTTTGTTCATTAGACGTTCGTCGCGTGAACTTCTATGTTGTTCAAACAAATAGTCATATGCAAACAATGTTATATCAAAAACGCAAAGCTTATGTCTGTCTTGAATTTTGAAAAATGCATTTTTTGTAAAACAAGTGAATTTTGTGATGTCAACTCGTTATTTTACCGCAAGCCTTAAGGAGTCAGGATACCTTTCGTAACAGTATGCTTTCGAACTAACCCATGCTTCAGCTAGGACTTTTAAGGGTTGTAACGTGGCCTGGTTCACGGTTTAAGAAACAAAGGAAAAAGGCTCAAATTATATTTGTACCCACCCGCTCTTCGTGATGTTCTTCAAACCTAAACTCAGCTGATCGTGCGTTTAGATCTCGTTTGAGTCTTTGCTCTGACATTTCGGTGATGGTTCGGATACTGATAGTTTATTTTGAATAGGCAGTCATTTCTTTTTTTTGTTGAGGGTTTGTAGGACCTCTTTCTTTTTGATTTTGTTATCCCTAAATTTTTTGCCTGTACTGTTTCTTTTGTGGAATTACAGTCAGCGGGATGCCCCAGTTTTGCAAGTCTCCTTCATAGGTTTTGACTTAATGGGCGTTTATTTTGAGGGGTAATGACTGCCTGTCTTTATGATTATTCGGAACCATCACTGTCTTTTGTTTTGTGAGGACCTCTTTGGTGCTATTCGTTGTGCACTTGGATCAACTGAGAGAACTACCCTGCCCCAGGTTATGATTAAGGGTTTTATTTTTCGAAAAGAAAAACTCCTACTTCTTTGGCTCGAAGGGGTTGACGAGGGATTATCTTCCTTATAACTCCAGTGTTTAGGAATTGAAACAATGCCTGTACCTCATCAGCGGGGTTTGTTCAAAAGCATACTGTAAATCGTGGTATCGTTTTTGTCATCCTCCCTCAAGAGGCTTAGAATTATTAACCGAGAGTTGAACATCACAAAAAAAATATGAAGGCAATGTGAATATAGTGAAAATGATTGGATTAATTCAAAAACAGACATATGCCGTGCATTAATGAAATAAAAGAGTTCACTATGACATCTAATTGTTCGTATAAGCAAAAAATTACAACTCGGAAATTCAAATAAACAAAAGTCTTCAATGATTGGGAAAAGGAGCATGGGTTATGTTTGGAGTCTCTAACGCTTCAAACTGAATCTCTCCGGCGTCGATCATGTCTTGAATCTTGTTCTTCAAAGGCCAGCAGTTGTCCGTAGTATGACTCGGGCTATCGGAGTGGTATGCGCACCTCTCATTAGGATGGTAGTTGGGAGTAGAGGTGTTTGGATTCCAGAGAGGAGCCCTCAAGGTAATCAACCCTTACTTCAACATTTGATGTAGCGCTTGATCCAGTGACATGTTGATTTTAGTGAATTTTCTCTTGGGTGCGACCTCCTTACATTGATGCCCCTGTCCTTGTTGAGCAGGCCTAAGATTAGAGATCTGGACTGCCCCTACATGTTGATCGTGGCGACCCTTTTGGCTGTACGCAGCATTGGCCTCTTTCTTCCCAGTGTAAGGCTTTTTGTGAGTATCAGAAGGTGCAGCTTCTTGGATCTTTCCAGCCTTGATGCCAGCTTCGATCCTCTCCCTGGTCAAGATCAAATCGGTAAACCCAGCAGAAGAATTCCCAATCAGATGGTTGAAGAAGGGACCAGACAGGATCCCCAAGAACATGTCAACGAGCTCACGGTCAGTCAAAGGCGGCTGCACCCTTCCAGCCAGATCTCTCCACCTTTGTGCATATTCCTTAAAACCTTCACCCGTCCCAAGTGACATACCCTGGAGTTGGATACGCGTAGGAGCGAGGTCGGCATTATACTGATACTGCTTATAAAAAGCAGTTGCCAAGTCCTCCCAGTTACGAATAGTGGTTCCATCCAGCTGATAGAACCATTCGAGTTGAGTCCCTGAAAGACTCTCCTGGAAGAAATGGATCCATAGATTCTTGTCTGCCGTGTAGGGCTGGATCTTCCTTGCGTAGGAACGGAGGTGCAGCTTAGGACATGAAACCCCATCGTATTTTACAAAGGCAAGTGCCTTGAACTTGTGAGGGATCACCACCCCAGACGATAAACCTAGGTCCCCAAAGTCCAACCCAGGCACACGTTGGATATCCATAGCATTTAACTGGTCCTCCAGCTGTTTGTACCTATCTTCAGCAGGAGGGTATTGCTCATCATTGAAGTCCGTCTCAGTGTCAGAGACCACGGGACTAGGAACCCTTCCCTCTTGGTGACTGCCTTCCCCAACAGATAGAGTAGTCCCCTCAGCCTCATTCTGCAGTGTATTCCCAGATCTGCGTCTAGGGTTGAACAAAACAATCCTCTTCTTCTTCTTCTTCAAGAGAAGAGTCTTCAATTCCTGTTGTCCTTGTGCTAAGCTCATGACCAGCTCCTGGAACTGGGCGTTCTGGGCCTGGAGGGCCTTGATAGCTTGTGCATTGGATGACTCAGGATTCATGATGACTGCTGAAATAAACAGCGACGAAGGTAAGCAACCTGTAGAGAAAGGGTACCTGTTATGCAATGATATGTATGATATGCATGCGATGTTTTCAAGGATCCCGCGGGGTAAACAGATAAATTGGTTAGAATTTTGTAGCTTGATTGAAGGAATTTCATTTTGTTGAGAGTCCTTCTTCAAGAGTCAAGGCTCACCATATCCAGTGGGTCATAGCCCCTGACAATCTTGGCTCGGGGAACCTTCTTCAAGTGTCAAAGCTCACCATATCAAGTGGGTCATAGCCCCTGACCACCTTGGCTAAAGGAAAATAAATCCCCTTTGCCTCTTGCTAGACATTGGATTCATCATGACCTGCATCACAAGCCCTTGAGATCCTTGAAATGGATTAGTCTTCATGCAGGATGCATGCAATGGTATGATGTTATGCTATGCATGGGGTAATGTAGGTAAACCCTGTTATGAGTCCCAATTAAGGACTATAAACAAAACCTGCAAGAAACTCAAGTGTCAGATAACAAGCATGCAAGTAGTCAAGTATGAAGGCACACAAGTCACACCACAGCCCTTAGAGTTTAGGCCAGCATGGGGTCTAGGTATTACCCTTTTTCAGTTTGTTGGTTCAGACCTGTCCTATCAGAAGTAACCGGGTTCTAGAGGATCCCAATATCACTGACTACCCTCAATCGGTCATAACTCCAGCATCGCAACCTTTTCTTGTGGCCAGAACCATCACGAGAGTTTAGCCTCAATGGGCGTAGCATACTGCTACTGTTCTATTGGCCAAGTTGGGTAATTTAAGGTTCTAAGGTCGGTTGGTGCTTAATGACTCCTCAGAAGACCCATATTCTCCTCGTTGCGACACAAGGGATATCGGTACAGACCAAGGCGCCACACCAACGTAGCCACTGCTTCACCCATGTCGGTCTATGTCGGACAGGTCCCTCACAGCTTATGCTACCTAACAGGGTATCCCCAGATCCGGGTTAGGATCTATGTAAATCCGATGCCACCCACAATAATAAAGCAAACAAAGCACAACAATTGAAAACACAGTTATGAACTATCCTAAGGTACACCTCACTTTATAAAAATCCCCAGCAGAGTCGCCAGTTCTGTGATCGGTGGATCTGGAATTGACTGTTTAACGCTGGTTCGCGAAATGTCGCGGAAGCAAGAGTCACCACTGTCTTTTATTTTCTCCAACATGGAAAGGACAAAAGCACAGAAAAATTCCTTATGAGATATGTTTCTCGGTTCGGGAGGTAGATTTATAGAAAGGGAAGGTGTGAGCACCCTTTCTATCCATGGTTATCCATGGGCTCTTAGATACTTGCTCATTTGTGTTTTCAAAATGTTTGTTTGCTTTTCAAAGTGTGAGTGGGTTTGAAAAAAAAGTTTCGTTTGAAAGATTTCAGATCGACTCTTGTATCAGTCCTCAAGAGTTATTGAAAAATTGTTTTGAAAGCTTTTTGAAAGTGTCGGTGTGAAAAGAAGTTTTGATTTGTTTTGAATAAGAGCAAGTATCTACGAGTCATCTACCTACCCTAAGGAATTAGGCTGTGTAAATGTCCTTAAGGTAGTGCCATCCCACCATTGAGAGGTTGGTAGCACCACCGTTGGAGGTGTTCGGGTCAATTCGTTTGTAGGGACAGTGCGGTCACCAGAGCAGCAGTAGGACACCTTAGAAGCTACCCTTATGCCATTGATCTTTTTATTCCGAGGCAACCGTTTCGAGGCAACTATTCTGAGGCAACTTGATCAATGGACATAAGGACTTACTAAAACGTCCTGTACTCGACGACCACAATTCGAGTTTGTAGGGACAGTGTGGTCACCAGAGCAACAGTAGGACACCTTAGAAGCTACCCTTATGCCATGGGTCATGGACATAAGGACTTACTAAAACGTCCTATACTCTGCGACCACGTTTCGAGGGCAAGGCAACAGTGAGGCGTACCCTAAGAGTGGTGTGTGAATTTGTGTATTGTTTTCAATTATGTTTTATCTTGTCATGCATTTGGTGAGCTACGCTTTGATTTTATTTGGGCATGCATTCTTTCATACAAGTTAACAGTTAAAAGGGGTGCGGAAAGTAAATTGCGGAAAACGTAAATCCTACGCTATTACAAGGCGCGGGTCTATACATCGCCAAATCTTTACAAAGACCCGTTTTTTAGTAAATGAATACGGAAAGTAAAAAAAAATAGTAAAAGGTCCTATTTACTATTACATATCCGGAGCAATTACATAATAATCGAACAAATTAAATACGCGCGAATAAAGAAAGGGAATTAATTTTTTTGGTCTTTTTTGGTAATTAAATGAAATTGAAAACTAATTAAGAACTAATTAATTATTGTAATTAAAAGAAAATATTTTTGTTTTTTTATATTTTTTATGAAATAAAATAGAAATAAAAAGAAATAAAGTTTAAAGATTAACCTAAATCTAAATCTATTTTAATTATTAAAATATTTAAATGGCCTAATTAAAAACTAGTTCAATTATGATTTATTTACAAAATAAAAATAATAATAAAAGTGTTAATTATATTTTTTTGTTTTTTATATGAAAATGTTAGTTAAATTAATTTAATGATAGAGTAATTATTTTTGGTGTTTTTTGGATCAATTTTAATAACTAAAAGCAAATAAAAGTCAAATTAATGATTATTTAACAATTAATTAAAATATGCATGCAAAAATATTATTTTTAATGTCAAAAATTAAATAAACATTTTTTATGATTAAAATGCAAAAGGAAAATATTTTTTGTGAATTTTTAAATGCATGAGAAAATTATTTGAATATAAATTAAATTAAGATTAAAAATATAAAACAAGGAAAAACAAAGAAAACAAGTTAATTATGGAAAAGGTGGAAAAAGGGCAGAACCAGGACTTGAACTCGTGCCCTTTGGAGGAATCCACTGATGCGTATCCATCTGAGCTGCATGTTTTAATTGAAACAATAATAACACATATATATTATATTAGTAAATCAACTATTCCCCTGGAAAAAAAAAAAGAAAAAGGCGCGCTTATTTCAAACGGACGAATGAGGAGGAGACGCGTCAGCGTCTTCTTCCTTGGACACTTGTTTTTATACCTTCGGATTTCTATCCGCAGGAAAGTTCGCAGGATGCTTCCAAAATGGTCCTCAGGCCACGAAAACACCACCTAAAGCCATGGATGATCTCGTCTATGTCCACTGATCTCACTTATGCCCTTGGATGGCCTTGATTCAACCTGAAACAAAAATGCCTAAAACGAAGATACACAAACCCTAGGCACGGATTTGGTCATACAAAGCATAAAAATGGAATTGAATAATGCTATTAGATCCAGAATCAAACAAGCAACATGATTATACCAAAAAATTTGAGAAAAGATGCAAGAATGGGGAGTATGGATTTCGTGCACAGGGGCGAGTTTGAGGCAACTTACAGCGTCGTATAGGTGATCTCAGGCTGCGTTTTTGGTCTCTTCAGCTTCAGGGCGTGGCAATGAAGAAGGCTATGTGCTTCTTTTGATCTCAAAGTGCCTGTAACCTAGCTTTCAATCCCTCACTTTTTTGACAAATTTTTGTTTTGGTCCTGGCCGTTTTTTAGCTTTCTAGGTCGTGGAAAAACTTGTGTTAGCTTGCACATGTATTATGTAATGAGTTTTGATCAAAATTATGGCCAATAATGCAATGCATTCATGCTTGGGATTTTCCATAAACTCCATTGAAGCACTTTCCATACTTAAGCCAAAATTTGAATTCTTGCTTCATTTAGGCCCTTGCACGAATTTGGAATGATCATGATGATGTATCAAAGCAATTCAATACAAGAAATATCCCCTTAATTAACTTCTTTGATTTTATTTGATTTTAAATGATTTAAAATGAATTAAATCAAATAAAATTAAATAAAAATGAAAAAATTAATTTTAAATCTTGAAATAATTTGTGGGACACGTGGGAAGCATGGCCAAGCTGAAACAAGTGGAAAAAGTGGGCCCCTTTTGTCAAAAATGAAATTTCAAGGATAGTTGACTTTGGCCATTTCACAAAAATTTCCTAACTTCTGCAATGCATAACTTGCTCAATTTTGAAGTTATGAACATGTTCTTGGACATTTTGGAAAGGTCTTGAAGTCCTATAACCAATGTCTTTGGTCCCATGTCATTTTGATTTACCAATCTCAAGTTATGGTCTTTGACTTAAAGTCCCTTTTTGTTGACTTTTGAAAATGACCTATAATATTGAAATTGATAACTTTTTGTGAGAGCATTTCTTGGACTTGGAGTGTGAAGATGAGTTGTAGGAATTGTATTCCCCTTCAAGATGAGCATTGGATGGGATTTTTCTAATTAACCATGAAAAAGTTATGCCTTGGTCAAGTTACAGTTGACTTTTCAGCTGTCCAAAAATTGAAACTTTTGCATCTTGAGACTTTTTGAGCCATGCTTTGAGAATCATGATCAAGAATTGATCAAATGATGTTTGTGGATTCAAAATAAGATGTTGACAAAAAATTTTGACTTTTGACTTCCAAATGACCATTTTGCCCCTACAGTTGACTGTTGAGCAATTAGGGTTTTTGACTGTGCAACTTGACCTTGTGAGCCTTGAAACTTGACATGTAGGTGCTTGACAATGTGTATGAGCATATGGGACTTGATTGGGCCCTTGAAAACCTCAACTTCCTTGCAGGAACCAAAACCCTAATTTGCATGGCTTAGGAGGATGGTTGACTGTGTAGCCCTTGAGTAGACTTTGAACCATTTGAGGTGATGCTTGTCAAAACTTTGAAGAATATGGGAGGGAAAATTTTGGGGTACAACAGAATGGTTCAAGTTTCAAAATGTCATTCAAGAGGTCTATTTCATGCCATCTTTTTTTATCAAAAGAAAATTCCAAGAAGAAGGCCATGTTTGGATGCAAAACATTATAGATCACTTTTGAAGAAAAACTTGAAACATTTCTAAGTATGAAAAGTCAACTTCTTTTTCCCAACTTTGACTCATTGCAACTTTCATCTCAAACATCCATTTTACCCCATTCCTTTCCCATTGCAAAGCTTGTAATCCCATCTTTCTAAAGCATCAAGAACCATGCCTCCAGACCCCTTGAGTTGAGAATGCCATTGATTTGAATTTGGCAACTTGAAACTGAAGTTTCATCACAAGTCAGATTTTGAAATCTTTGTTTTGGCTTCTAATCACAAGTTTTCCACGCGTTTTTGCTTCTAATCATGTTTAACAACTTCCCAAATGCGTTTAGCATCATGAAACGCACGATTTGGCTGAGTTTTGATGCTAAACAAGTCACATGTTGTTCATGATGCAGACCAACATGAATTTCCTCCAAATTGCATAATTCACCCTTCCTTTTGATCCCATTTGCTTCTCCTATAAATACATGAGCTATCCCATTCGTTTTCTCAAGCTTGAACAACCAAAATCACCCTGCCAAACTCACTCCATAACTCATTTTTCTGCAACTTTGAAATCATTGTTCAAGCCTTTTTCAATCCATTTTTTCTATCAATTAACCTTCCTTGATCTTCCCTGAAGCTAACCATACAAATACCTTAAAGAATCGTGACCTATATTGATCCATAGAAGTCCAGTTTCAGAGCTCTACAACTTAACTTCAATAGGTAGATTCCTTCACTAATTCTCTCAAACTTTGATACTATTGTGAAGTTCTCATTGCCCTGATTCTAGTCGCAACACTTGCTTTTAACTGGAAGCACGTTTTGACCATGAAATTTCAAATCCCTTTTCAAAACTTTCCTTCCAAATTGCTTGAGCTACAATTTATATAAATTTTTCGCGAACGTGTGGTTGTCTTCGTCTTGATGAGATGAAGAGAATGGAATAGGTTTGAGCTTCTGATTTTACAGTTTGAGCGATCTGTATTTCACGTTGGCTGGAGGTTGAAGATGACCAACATGTCATCTTCCAACCAATGATGACGTGCCATTTATATTTTTTTAAAAATCTGATTTATATTTGATTCAGTGTTTTATTCAGTAATGGCCATGATATGCACAACGTTCCAGATCTCTTGGATTTAATTACCAACGCATTTTGACTCTCATCCATTGGTCCATATTTTTTTGACTTTATTTATTTTCTGATTTTTATATTTAAATTGTTTTAAACTTCAAGAAAACATAGAAAATTCATTTTAAGTCCAAAAAAATTATGAAAAATATTTTTGATTTTTCTCTTTCCGATTTTTATCTTTTTACAGTTTTATTTTGTGTTTTGATATTTTTTGTAAATTTTCACTTTATTTGAATTGTTTTAAATGTTTAAAAATACTTTTATGCATTTTTAAATCCAGAAAAAATATGGAATGATCCAATGATATTGTGACAAATATTGGTGACCTCATTTATTTTTTATTTCTGACTTTGTTTTTTTAAATCATTTTTTGGTTTATTTTTATCATTTCTTTTAATTTTAAAAATAGTTTCTGATTTTAAAAAATTACCAAAATTTTTATAAAAATATTTGAGTTCATTCCTGATTTTTCTATGGTTTTACTTAATATTTCTTGATTAATTTAAATACAGTTGATATTTTTCTCTCTTATTTCTATTTTAAAATATTTTTAAACCCTTTTTTAATATATATATTAAATGTAATATTATTTAGTGATTATTTTCTGGCTGATCTTGCGTTGAATTTTAATCATGAACTTTGTTAACATCATTGGATCCATGGTGTTGAGTCTAACTCCATAAAAATGGATGAATGATTTTAATAATAGTTTGATTAAACTTTAATTCAAATGTGATTTATATTCTTTCCCACCCTTCTTCATCTCATCCCTTTCTTATTGCACTAAGTATTATTGGAGCATGATCTTTATATCATGTCTCAAAACAAATGGTGCATAGATTGCTATTGACCGACCTCATAATAGGTTCGACTTCTATATAAGTCCACTTACGATTGCTTAACATAGCGCTAAACTTTGTCCCGATTCGAATAAATGATTATTCATGGCCCAAACCTATGTTTGCAAGCCCAAGTATGTTAATTTGATCGCTTTGATCCAATAACCTTGAGATTCATTGTGTGGAGGCTTTGGTTCTACCAATCCTATAATGGATCTATATCACTTTTGGTTAATGCTGATCACTTAAACATCGTTGATCATTAAATGTTACTTTTGAGGATTCCAAAATGGATGGTACACTTGACAAAAAGAAAATGCAACTTATTGTATGGAGGCTTTGGTTCTACTATTCCTCTAATGAGTTCCAAATGCAAGTTTCAAGATGGTCATCCAACTAACCACTAATTACTAATAATTGACTTTATTTTGTGTTTTGTTTTATGCTCTTTTATTTTATGCACCATTTACTTTAGCATTTACATTTCATGCTATTTTTCATCTTTTCTCACTTGAGCATTTACTTTCTTGTCATTTTTATTTTGTTCACTTGAGCTTTTCTTTTTTTAAGATACCTAATAATCAACATGAACCATACAAAACTTTAATGATACTTGGACTATTTGGTTACTATCCTTGGCATTATGGAGTATTGGACTTCTTGGACTTAGGATTAGAAACCTTGACCTATGTTGGAGACCTTGTGATCTTAATTGATTATTTTGTCTGGAGTTCTTGAGGTTTACCTCAAGACATTGGATTGTTTGTTTGTTTTGTGTGTAGGTTATTGTGATTACATACTTTGTTTGTAATATGAAATTCACCCGTATACAGCCGTTACTCTGCCCAATTTTTGTGAAGACTTAATACACTTGAAGTTTGATTCTCTAAAGAGGTCTAGTATTTTTGCTTGTTTGGTTTCAATCCAAATAATGGGAATTCTATCTTGACTCATAATGTCAAGTATTGGCTTCTTGTTTGTTATATGGTTCTTATCCCTATCTTTTACCTTATGCTTTAGGATAGTCTCTTCTTCTCCTCCCATCTTCTTTAATTTCCAAAATCTTCTTCCTCTTTTTGAAAACTCTTCTTGTTTTCAAACTTGAACCATATTCATAATAAACTTGGGCCTAGGTCCATGCATTTTCAAAACATTTTTCATAAATAAACTCCAATCAACTTAATAATACCTTGACATTTTTGTGAGAAGACTAAAAGTCAATCAATCTCCTTTCAAATCATTTTGCCACTTTGGATTTTTATTTTAAAACTTTTTCAAAAGATTGGACTCTTGTTAATCCTTGTAGTGATGCAAACAACTATACTTCTACAATATATAGTGAAGAGAGATATTTTCCACTTGGGTGTTGAGTGAAGCATTGTTGATTTTAAAATCCAAGCCATATTCTTAACTTTGAGATGATGCAAATTCTCCTTTCTCATAATTGTGGGTAGTAAGTATGTTTTCCACAAGACAATGATGATAATGTCTTATCTCATAAAATTAACCAACACACTTTTTTTTAAAATTTTAAAGGTGAACTACGTGTACCCTGATCCCCTATTGCACAAAAGGTGGTTAATAAGAACTAAAGGTTCGCAACCGCGACGGGTGCAAAAATCATAAAAAATATATATTTCTTTCCTCACCTTCACCATCTATTTTACACACAGTATTTTATAGCCAAAATATACAGATTTTTCAAAGAGGTTCTTGCAGAGTATCGTAGATGTTTAGGGTGGTAATACATTCCCTTTGCATAACAAACCCCCTTACCTATAACTTTCCCCCTCTTTTTAGGTTACTCTCTCTTTTCCCATTCCTTTGGAAACAATAAAGCATTGTGGCGATTTTTATTTTGATCTGTATAAGTCAAGTCAATTCAATGGCTTAGTCTTAAACATTTCTACCGCTATAGAATAATGGCGACTTCACTGGGGAAAGATTGACCTCTTGCTGGGCTATCCCTAAGTGGGTTAAAGATATCTTTGTTTATATCTGTATATGTGCCATTGTTGTTGATATGTTATATTATTTGTTGTATATGTGTTTGCCTGGATTTTCCTGATTTTCAGGGTGCTTGGTGATTTCACATAAGTCCTATACCCGGACTTGGGAAAACTATAAGATAGGATGGGCGGTATAGTCATGTTAAATTTGAGGGAGTAAACCCAAAAAAGGAGGCATGAGATCCCCCACTCAGTGGAGGCCCCTTTGACTGTAGTGTTGTTTACCGAGTAATCGAGAAGACGTATTTCTTTCGACTTGGGAGCCTGCTGAATTTGAGGACCATAAAATACCTAACCCATCTTGGCCTTTTAGGTGTAATACGGAAGCTATGACGGAGTAATCCAGAAATAGTTATCACGCGATACTACGCTCGGACGATTTTTTCTTGAGAATATTACTAATTACCAAGTCAATCGAGAAGTTGGTAATATCCAAAGGAAGGATGTAGACTCTGGGAACCTCTAGAACCTTGTTCGGCCGGTGATAACTTTTAGACCATACCTTATGGGTAGTACCTTCGACCTCATACTCGTGACGTTGAACCTATGAACCCTATGTTTATGATCTTGTGTGTGATTGTTGCATCATGCATCCATGCACTCATAAGCATCTTTTGAAGAAACTTTATTTCAAGGGACTTGAAAGTTGACCATTTATGAATATCTCAGGTACCTTTTTTACCATGGATTCTTGAAAAAGAAATACCGGAAAATATAGTTTCAAAGATCCCAAGATAGATGAGTTGATCAGTCTAATTCCCGAGATTGAGTGTTCTGCAGATTTTTGGAAGAAGTATGGATCCATCATTCCTCTCATGAAGCTTAAGATGAAGGAGGGAATTCCCTCTACTTTTGTCCAGCTCTATGATCCGATGTATCATTACTTTACTTTCCCTGACTATCAGTTGATGCTTACACTAGAGGAGTATTCTTATCTGTTGGATTTACCTATTATAGATCATGCTCCTCTCACTGGTTTTGAGGGTGATCCAAAATCACATGAGATTGCTGCTTTGATCCATATGGGGAGGTCTGAGGTTGAAGCCCATAGGAATACTAAAGGAGGGATTAGAGGATTACCAGCTCAATTCTTATTGGACAAAGCTCGTTGCTTTTCTAGGATGAAGAGTACAGTCGCTTTCGAGGCCATCTTTGCTCTACTTGCTTACGGGTTGTTTTTATTTCCTAATGTGGACAAGTTTGTTGACATTAATGCTATCAAGATCTTCATGATTGGAAACCCAGTTCCTACATTGTTGGGTGATGCTTATTACTCTATTCATCTTCGGAATTCTTATCATGAGGGTATGATTATCTGTTGCATGCCTCTGTTGTACCAGTGGTTTATTTCTCATATGCCTCAGTCTAACACTTTCTGGGATGTCAGGAAGGAACCCCGTTGGGATCCTAAGATCATGGCACTTACTCACTCAGATATTGATTGGTATCATCAGGATTATCATGATGTAGATATTGTCGAGAGTTGTGGAAGTTTTCCCAATGTACCTCTTCTTGGTACAAAGGGAGGAATTAACTACAACCATGTTCTTGCACGACGACATCTTGGTTATCCAATGAGGGATAAACCAAATAGTATTCATTTGATTAGTTTCTTCCTGAAGGAGGGAGACGACCATAAGGAAGCTAGGGAGAATATTGTGAAAGCCTGGCGTCACATTCATAGGAAGAGTGGGAAAGATTTGGGACCTAGGGAGGCTATTTCTTTGGAGTCTTATCTTCAGTGGGTCCAAACAAGAGCTATTCAGTTGAAGATGCCATATTCTCGGGAAGCACCTATGCCTGCTTTGTTTGTGAAGACTACTCCTCCCCTATTGGATGATGTGGAAGAGCTACAACTCGCTTTGGTCAGGATGCAGCGGGAAAAGGATGCTTGGAAGATTAAATGCCAAAATTTAGATTTCTTATAGAGCATACTTGAAGGAGAAAGACGACTTGATTGAGATTCTTGAGAGTCGGGCTGTAGAGATGATGGAGAGGAAAGGGGATTTATTTTATCTTAAGCCTCAATCAGATGCTAGTTGCTCACTTCCTGATTCAAGTGATTGGAAGGAGGTTGCCACCAGATAAGCGGAAGAAAACCAGAGGTTGAAGGCTCAAATTTCCAGGCTTACAGGGAAGCACCAGCGTATAGAGTGATCTCCATCAGCTTTTCTTTTTAGTGTTTTAGACTTTATTTTCATCTTGTACTTGGGACTATTGAAACTTGTAATCCATTTTGAAGTTATTATAATGGAATTTTTCAGTATTTCAAATGTGTTATTATAATGCATCATATTGTACATATTTCTTGCATTTATTATGCATATCCAGGTGTCTTACTAAGCTTCTTTACATTGTTCAGTAAGCTGTCTCACCACTACAATACTCAAGCTAATTTCAGAAGGAAGATAGATAACTTAGAACAAGAGAATCGCGAGATGCGCGAGGAAGTTTCTGTTCTAAAGGCCGACATGTCCAATCTGACTGCCCTGATGGAATCTTCGGTGGCTGCTCATAATCAGCCACCGAGTGTTAAACCTTAACAGACAAGGGTTACTACTGAAGCTCCGACCGTTCCTGTGTCTGTTATTCCAACTAATGTTCAGAATCGCATGCCCTAAGGTTGTCCATGGAGAATGCCAGAGAATTTGTGCCTGAAGGTTTCAATCTTGGTCCTCAAGTTACTCCAGTTGTTCAGACTATTGTTACTCCTGCACCTCCTGTGCTGCATGCTACTCTTGCTGCACCACCTTCGGTGAATATGGTCCCCTTTTCTAATGATGATATGTATCGTCCTTTTCCTCCACCAAGTGAAGGCTTAAGTCTCTATGATAGAATGGACGATTTTCAAGATCAGTTTGACAAGATGTAGAGGGAGATGAAGGCCCTCAGAGGGAAGGAATTGTTCAGGAAGAATGTGAATGATTTATGCTTGGTCCCGAATGTCAAGATACCTGCGAAGTTTAAAGTCTCAGAATTCGATAAGTACAAGGGAAACACTTGTCCTCGTGCTCATCTTGTGATGTATGTAAGAAGAATGTCTACCCATACTGATGATCAACGTTTGTTGATTCACTTTTTTCAGGATAGTTTGACTGGTGTTGCATTAAAGTGGTATTTGAGTTTGGACAGTGTCAATATTCATACTTTCAACAAATTGGGAGAAGCATTTATCAGTCAATACAAATACAACATGGATATGGCACCTGACCATGATCAACTTAGGGCCATGGTCCAGAAGGATAGGGAATCATTCAAAGAATATACACAAAGATGGCATGAGGTAGCCGCCCATTTGATTCCTCCCATGGAAGAGAAGGAGATGAATAAGATTTTCCTGAAGACTCTGGGTGCTTTCTACTACGAGAGGACAGTAGCAAGTGCGCCAAGTGACTTTACTGAAATGGTAGGCATGGGTATCCGTTTGGAAGAGGCTTTAAGAGAGGGCCGTTTAACAAAAAGTGAAAGTTCCGGAAGTATGAAAAGGTCATCCCATGGTTTTGCCAAAAATAAGGAAGGAGATACAAATACTGTTATGCAAGAGAGGAAGGTTAATCCTCCTAGAAGAAATTATCAGCGTCATCAACAAGTCGCATCAGTAACTCCAGTTGTTGGTGTAGCTCCAACCACCGATGCTTATCAGAGACCATCTCATCAGGGGAATCAAGGGTATAATCAGAGAAGGGAGAGTTATGACCTTATCCCTATGAGCTATACATAATTACTCCCGTCATTAATTCAAAAGAAGTTGGTTCAGACCAGAACACCTCCCGCTATACCATCATCGTTGCCTTGGTATTACAAGGCAGACCAAACATGTGCTTTTCATCAGGGAGCACCAGGGCACAATGTTGAGAACTGCTATCCTTTGAAAACTGAAGTACAAAAATTGGTGAAGTCTGGTATCTTGTCCTTCAAAGATGTTGGCCCTAATGTGAAAGATAATCCTTTGCCCAAGCATGAAGGAGTAAATGCTGTGAACATGGTGGCCGGTTGTCCAGGCGACTTCCGGATTTTTGATATTAAATTGATTAGAGGAGATTTGGTAAAAATTCATGCAGACCTATAAATTTATCTATTATACGTATGACCATGCCGGTTGTGCTATTTGCAGTACGGATATACAGGCTTGTGACAAGATAAAGGCTGATTTGCAGGAGATGATAGATGAGGGCCTCATCCATATAATCAAGCCTAGGGCAGAGTATGAAGAGGAAGTAAACATGGTTTTTGGATGTCCTAGAGAGTTCAGAATCTTTGATGTGGAATATATGAATGAGGATCTTGTACAATTGCATGCTACTTTCTGCCACATGGCTGGTCAGGTAGAACATCAATATGGATCTTGCCGAATTTGCTATCGAGACTCCCGAGGATGTTCAATTGTAAGTAAAGGTGTTCAGTTTTTGTTGGATAATGGAACTATCAAGGTTACAGGCCAAAGGGATGATTACCATGAGGTTAATGAGATTGAGGTTTGTTTGGATGAAGAAGAGTCAGATGATGAGTATGCCTCTGCGGATGAGTTCTTCTCCTCAGATGAAGATATGTTTTCCAGAGATGACTCTGTAATGACTGAGTGTGTTGAAGAGGGAGTAAATGTTATTGTGCCTTGTTTTGGTTCACCCACCCTTTTAAAGTTGAATATCATATCAAGCCAGCTATTGCTCCATTGGTGATTAGTTTGCCGGGTCCTATCCCCTACAAGTCAGACAAGGTTGTACCCTACAAATATAATGCTACAATTTTAGAGGATGGTGTGGAAGTCGCCATCCAGCCAATGCCTAATGTTGGAAATATTGTTGAGACTAGCCGAGTGACCCGTAGTGGTTGTGTATTTGCATCAGTCGCTCGTGGGGATGTTAGTACTGGAAAGAAAGTTGTGGAAGATGTTGAACCCAAGAAGGTTGTAGATGAATCTAGTGGAGCTACGCTAGAAAAAGAGGTGGATGTTATTTTGAAGATAATCAAGATGAGCGACTATAGAATTGTAGATCAGCTACTGCATACTCCTTCAAAAATATCTATCTTGGCTTTATTAATGAACTCCTCTACTCATAGAGAATCTTTGATGAGGGTGTTGTACCCCAAAATTTTCTCTCCCATATTTCTCAAAACATTGCAAGAAAAATCTCCAAGTTGCTCAAAATAGTCCAAGAGTTGGTCATACAAGCTCTCTCCTAAGGCAGTCTACCCCAAATTAGGGTTTTTTGTTGCATCAAGATCCTTGAGTCCAAATGACCTCAAATGCTCACCATTGTCCTAATATGTTCTCAAGATCATCCATGTCATGTTTCAAGCCTTGCAGAGGAATTTTGCTCAGTCAATTGCTCAAAGGTCCAAAAATCGACTGTGCTAGGGCAAAAGTCAACTGTGACCCACATACAGTCAAAACTCAAGATTTTTGGTCAACATCCTCATTTTGAAGTATATTTCATCATTTTATCAAGGGTTGATCATGATTCATCAAGGATTTCTCAAAATTCATCAAGATTAAAAAGTTGCTAAATTAGGGTTTTGTAGGAAAAGTCAACCCAACTTTGACCAAGCATAACTTTCTCATAATTTATTATAAATGACCCATACAAAGCTCATTTTTAAGAGGATTCAATTCCCTACAATCCATATTCATATCCCAAGATCAAAAAATGCACTCACAAGAAGTTATGAATTTGGACATTATAGGTCATTTTGAAAAGTCAACAAAAATACCTTTTTTATCAAAGCTTCTAACATGAGCCTGGAATATCAAAATGAGATGAGACCAAAAGGGTTGATTAGAGGACATCTCAAGCTTTCTAAAAAGTCAAATAACACCTCCAACAGTTCAAAATTGAAAAGGTTATGCATTGTTGAAGTTGGACTTTTTTGCAAAATTGCCAAAAGTCAACTATGCCCAAAACTCCAAATTTTGCCAAATGGGACCATTCTTTTTCACTTGTTTTGAGTTGCAATTGTATCCCACGTGCTCCAGCCTTGGCCATGTGTCCATATCATGTTTGTATTAATTATTTTGATTTTATTTGAATTAATTTGATTTAAATCAAAATAAATCAAATAAAAATCCAAAAGCATTGATAACAAACATTTTGTGGTGATTTCAGGTTCCATTATACAGCTTGCCATCATCAAACTCGTATCAAGGCATAAGTGTACAAAAAGATGTGATTTGGATCAAATTTGGAAGGTTGTAAATGGAAATCAAATCAAATATTCAAGCATTGATAGAGGAAGATTTGGACAACAAATTCAAACCTAATGCATTGAGCAATACATAAGGGTCATGTGCAGACCAAAATAGAGGTTGGAGATTAGTTGAAGAGCAAGAACAAAGTTTGCAAAAACAACAAAAAAGTGTGAGATCGAAATCAAGTCTAGAGGCATTTTCAAGACTTGAGACTTGTCTCAATCTCTTCCTTGCAATCTCCACAAGCGAAAGCAAGCAAAACCAGGCATTTTCAGACTCTCACACGCGCTGTAAGTCCCTCATGAACCCGCCCTGTTCTTGATTTCATACTTTGGAAATTAGGCATTGTTAACATGAAATAATTGCATATTCTTAATCTACACATCATTTGCAAGCTTTTTGTAATAACCAATTTCATTTATCTGACCTATATCGAGATCCACCATTGCTAGGGTTTCGTTCTTGTTTTTAGGGCTTTTTGTTTCAGGAAACATTAGCCTCGGTAATGGATATGGTTATGATCAGAAGAAGATGACGAACTCAACCATGGTATTGGAATTCATTTCCATGGCCTGTACAAGATTTTAGAGATGCCTGGTTTGTAGTGACGGACATCTGTCTGTAGGTATAGGTCGTTTGATTTTTAGCAACGGTTCAAGGAAGGGGATGATGAGTTGTCGCTTCCCTATTTGTCCATTCAAACCAGCATTCCAAAAAATAGTCAGTTCTTCCCACCGTATCACAGAACTGGCGACTCTGCTGGGGATGTAATAAGTGGGGTGTATCTTAGGATTAGTTCATCATAATGTTTTCAATTGCATGATTTGTATGATTTATCTTTGTGGGTTTGAATCGGAGTTACTATAGATCCTAACCCGGATCTGGGGATACCTTTTAGGTAAGTAGCAATAGACTATGAGGGAACTGTACGGCGTAAACCGATACGGTTAAAGTAGTAGCTACATTGGTGTGGCACTTTATTTTGTACCGATATCCCTTGTGGTGGAACAAGGAGAATATGGGTCTTCTAAGGGGTCATTAAGCACCAACTGACCTTAGAACCTATAATTGACCAACTTGGCCATAGAACAGTAGCAGTATGCTACACTCATTGAGACCAAACTCTCACGATGATTCCGGCCACAAGAAAAGGTTGCCAAATTGGAATTATGACCGATCGAGGGTGGTCAGTGATATTGAGATCCTCTAGAACCCGGTTACTATTACTAGGACAAGTTTGAACCAACTAAACTGAAAGAGGGTAATACCTAAACTCCATGCTGGCCTGAAATCTAAGGGTTACTGTGTGACTTGTTTGCCCTTACCATGTTTGCTATCTGTGAATACTTGTGGTGTGTTTCTATCATAGCATCATGCATCATGACATTGCATGCATCTTGCATCAGACTAACCTATTTCAAAGACAGAGGGGATTCATATTTGTTCTGTTTTGTAGGTCATGGCCTCTATGCATAGAAACACTATTCGGATCAGCTTTGTACAAATTCCTACTCAGCTTAGAGATTTGGTTGCAAAAGTCCCAGATACTTCCTCCTTTATCAGAAGACATGGTCACCTCCTGGGTTTGGTCACTTCTAAGATGGATGAGCAGATGTTGAGTGTCTTGTTCCAGTTCTTTGATCCATTATACCACTGCTTCACTTTCCTGGAATATTAGTTGGTCCCTACTCTGGAAGAGTTCTCTGATCTACTTGGTATTTCTATTCTAGAGCATACACCATTTACAGGTTGAGAGAAAGCTCTTAGGCCAGAGGATGTTGCTACAGTCTTACATCTGACAAAGGCTAAGGTAATGTCTAACTGGGAGATTCGGAGTGGGACAAAAGGCTTCCTCGCTAAGTTCTTGGTTGATCGGGATAATCAGTTCTGGGACAGTTTGGACTTTCAGGCATTCGAGGACATCCTGGCTCTTCTCATATATGGTTTGGTTCTTTTTACAAATTCAGATTCCTTTGTTGACGTGAATGCAGTGAGGATTTTCATGTCCCGTAATCTGGTGCCCACTCTCTTAGGTGACATTCTTCATGCTCTTTATGCCCGTACTGATCAGAAACGGGGAACCCTTATGTGTTGTGCACCATTGCTGGTGAGGTGGTTTATTTCTCACCTCCCCAAATCTGTTTTGAAGAACAAGGAAGGCATGGGTTGGGCCTACAGAATTATGTCTCTTGCTCACACTGACATTATCTAGAGCACTAAAGACATGGAAGAAGTAACTATTATTGATCGTTGTGGGGAATACCCAAATGTTCCACTACTTGGAATTCGAGGAGGGATTACCTATAATCCTTGTTTAGCCTTACGTTAGTTTGGGCGAGCTAGGAGGGACGGACCTCATGAGTTGCTAATGTCGAGCATTGTCTTTGACTTCCAAGGGGATAGTGAGGAGCATCGCCACAGGTTCATATGAGCTTGGAACAGGGTACACAGGTCTGATCCACATGAGTTAGGGATGAAGACCTCTCTTCCGGTGGAACCATATCTCCGATGGGTTCGAACCCATGCCCAAAAGCTGGGAAAACTGTACGAAGCTGTCTTACCGGTAATTGTTGAGAGTGCTGATGAAGAAGGGGTTCCTCCTACCATCCTCCATCCATACATTCCTACCGACATTGGGGCATTAAAGAGGTCCTGGATGTAGCTGAGAGAAGAGCGGGATACTTACAGAGAAAAGTATCACGAGCAGGAGCGAAAGATTCTAAAGCTTACAAGACAGTTGGACAACGAGAAGGTCCTCAACGACTATGTCAGCACCACAAGAAAACGACCATGGGAGCGCTGATGGTCTTTTGTTATTTCTAGTTTTGATTTACTTTTCAGTATTTCTTTTTTGTAACGCCTTAAAGGCATCTGTTGAACATTGAATTCAAGTTTTATCTAATAAAAGTGTGTTTCATTTTGGTTTACGAATTTGAATCTCTAAAGTCTTTGAAATCATATCATATGCATTTAATTCCCATGCATCTCATCACAGGTACCCTTATAGGTTTCTCATCTTCTTGGCTGTTTATTTCAGCACATCATGTCTTCTGAAACATCAACTGATCAAGCTATCAAGGCTCTGCAAGCTCAAAACGCTCAGTTCCAGGAAATGTTCATGAACTTGGCCAAGGGTCAGCAAGATCTGAAAACTCTTATCTTGAAGGATAAGAAGAAGAAGAAGAAGAAGATTGTCCTCCTGAATATGGGTCGCAGATTCGGAAACAATTTGCGGGAAGATGTTGATTTATCTCACTCACCTGGAGGGGGAGAGAATCAGGAAGAAAGGAGGGCTCCTAGCCCTGTGGTTTCTGACAACGAGACCGACTTTGATGAAGACCAGTATCCTCCAGCTGAGGATAGGTATAAGCAACTCGAAGGCCGGTTGAACGCAATGGAGGTCTAGAAAGTCCCTGGTCTGGACTTCAGAGATTTGGGTTTGTCATCTGGGGTGGTGATTCCCCACAAGTTTAAAGCACCAATCTTTTCTAAATACGACGGGGTCTCCTTCCCAAAGCTACACCTCCGTTCGTATGTTAGAAAGATTCAACCATATACCACTGACAGGAACCTCTGGATCCACTTCTTTCAACATAGTCTTTCAGGGACTCAACTTTAACGGTTTTACCAGCTGGAAGGAGCTAGTATCCGTAATTGGGAAGACCTTGCTGCTGCTTTTTATAAGCAGTACCAATACAATGCCGACCTCGCTCCCACGCGTACCCAACTTCAGGGTATGTCTATGGGTGCAGGCGAAGGTTTCAAAGACTACGCTCAGAAATGGAAGGACCTTGCTGGAAGAGTACAACCCCCTTTGGATGATAGGGAGTTAGTGGATATGTTTCTGGGGACCTTGTCTGGTCCATATTTTAATCATCTGATTAGAAGTTCATCGTCCGGGTTTACTGAGCTGATTATGACCGGGGAAAGAGTTGAAGCCGGTATCAAGAGCGGTAAAATACATAAACGTGCTTCATCAAGTACCGAGAAGAAGCCTTTTAAGAAGGAATCCAGTTCTGTTAACAACTCAAAGAGACATAATAGACCTGAGCGCCGTCAAGCAGTCAATGTGGTTGTTATATCAAGACCTGATGTTGCTCCACAACGCAACAATCAGCCAAGAGCCGAGAGGCCGCGAAGACAATTTACTCAGCTCCATATGACCCTGTCTCAGATTCTGCCGCAGTTGTTAAAGACCAACTTGGTGATTCTGAAGGAAGCCTCGAAGAATCCCAATACAACATCACCGCTGTACAATCCGAACGCCCGTTGTGCGTTTCACTCTGATAGCCCAGGGCATGATACAAATGACTGCTGGGACTTGAAGAATAAAGTACAAGATCTGATTGATGCTAAGGAGATTGAGTTCGAAGAGCATGAAAAGCATAATGTTATGATTGCTCCTATGCCCAAACATGGAGTGAATGCTGTAGATGAAGACTCGTTTGTGACTTCCGTAAAAGACATTGCTACTCCATTGATGACTGTGAAGAAGAACCTTCTGTTAGCCGGTTTATTTTTGGGTTGTGGCGAAGGTTGTCGTCCGTGTTCCGTTCTACCTACTGGTTGCCATCTATTGAAGTCAGGTGTCCAACGCCTGATGGATAATAAGTAAATTTTGTTCGAGAAAACTTTTGTTCCATTGGTTCCTTTTGAATACTTTCTATAATCACCATTTTCGACAGTTCTTCCAAGGCTTCCTCGAGAAAGCCTGTTAGAATTACATCTGTTCCGAGAATTTCTCCTTTGATTATTACTATTCCTGGACCTATCCCCTATACGTCAGATAAAGTTGTCCTGTGGCATTATGGGGATGATGTATATTATCATGGGATTAAGCAAGACATGAGTGCTGAAGAGGCTGATACTGATGTCAGCAATATCATTGGTTCTAGCAAAGTCACCCGAAGCGGAAGACTTTTCTCCCCTGAGATCTCTCCACCAGTTGTTCAGAAGCCTATTTTTATTACACCTGCTAGTACATCTGCTACTACCCCTGTTCATGTTCCAATCCTTACCCCTGTTGCCGAGTCATCTGATACTCGGGGAAAAGGGATCACCGATGAGCCTGCCCGGACGGAGGTACCAAGGAAGATTACTATTGAAGCCTCTAGACAGGAGATAGATGAAATTCTAAAGATCATCAACAAAAGCGACTATAATATAGTCGAACAGCTGGGGTAAACCTCGTCGAAGATCTCTATGTTGTCTTTATTGTTGTGTTTAGAGGCCTATGCTAAGGCTCTGATTGCTTTCCTGAAGATTGCGCACGTGCCGCAAGAGACATCAGTTGACCAGTTCAAAGATTATGTGGCTAGTCTGACAACAGATAATGGGTTGGGTTTCTCTAACGCAGATTTGACCGCCAAGGGGAAGAATCACAATGACGCCTTGCATGTCTCCATTGAATGCAGGGGCACTACCTTAGCTCATGTGTTGGTGGATACTGGGTCCTCGTTGAATTTTCTACCCAAGAAGGCATTAGACCGGTTAGACTGTGAAGGGTTGGTGCTGAAGCCGAGCAACATTATGGTTAGGGCCTTTGACGGGTCCAAGAGAATGGTACATGGAGAGGTGGATATTCCAGTTAAGGTTGGTTCTCAGATTTTCGCGTCTACATTCTATGTGATGGACATTCGGCCATCTTATTCTTGTTTGTTGGGTCGCCCGTGGATCCACAAAGCTATGGCAGTAACTTCTACGCTCCACCAGATGCTGAAATACCCGGTGAAGGGGAAAATTTTTACGGTACGAGGAGAAGAGGAGTACATGATGAGCCACCTCAACTCTTTTCGGTATGTTGAGATGGACGGGGAGTTCATTGAGACCCCGTGTCAACATTTTGAAGAAGTCCCCTAGACGCTGGCATCAACTGAAACTGTTACTGAAGACCCTCCAATGAAGATGGCCTCCCTCAAGGATGCCCGGGCTGTTGTTGAGAAAGGTGGGTGTGCGAATTGGGGCCAACTCCCTGATTTTGCACATAAGACTAACAAGTTTGGTTTGGGTTTCACTGCAGAATCTCAAAGGGCTGTTAGACGTGCGCGGATCGGAGCCCCCCCCCCCCCCTGTTTATCAGCAATTCAGGAGTGAATGCCATTGAAGACGATGATGAAGAGTATGATATTGACCGTTGGATTTACCCAACTACCGATGGCGGATTAGGCAACTGGACAGCAAAGGACTTCGTCCCAATTTCTTTTATTACCCAGTAATGAGACTTTTGTTTTGAATTTGTAACAAACAATCTTTAAAACTTTATGGCCCGGTGCCTTACCCGAGACACCGTGGTTTCGTTTGTGAGGGCTTTATGTGTTTCATTTTCATATATCATTAATAAAAGCATTGGACGTTTCTTGCATTACGAATTTTGCGCCCCTTGTTTTTATTTTTTATCTTGCAAAACAGTTATTTTACACACACTCACATATACATGTTTACATCCACTCTGGATCCCATTGATAACGACTCTGCTACTGCCAGTTATGACTTCGAAAGTCCGATCAAACAAGTCGAGGACGAAGGTGAAGATGATTGTGAGGTTCCTAGTGAACTTTCTAGATTGTTGCTTCAGGAATAGAGGGCCATACAGCCGCATGAAGAGCCAGTGGAAACAGTAAATCTGGGTACAGAAGTAGACAAGAAAGAGGTCAAGATCAGTGCAAATCTGGAGTCTAGTGTTAAGCAACGGCTAATTCAGATTGTGCGTGACTATGTTGAGATCTTTGCCTGGTCTTATGAAGATATGCTTGGGTTGGATACTGATATTATGGTTCACCGCCTGCCTACCAAGGAAGATTGTCCTCCAGTGAAACAGAAGGTTCGCCGAATGCGCCCGGAGATGTCTGAGAAAATCAAGGCTGAAGTTATGAAACGGTTTGATGCCGGTTTTCTAGCATTTACTTCTTACCCACAGTGGGTTGCCAATGTGGTTCCGGTGCCGAAGAAGGATGGTAAAGTTTGAATGTGTGTTGACTATAGGGATCTGAACAGGGCGAGTCCCAAGGATGATTTCCCTCTGCCTCATATCGACGTTTTGGTTGATAACACCGCTCAGCATAAGGTTTTCTCCTTCTTGGATGGCTTCTCCGGTTATAATCAGATTGAGATGGCTCCCGAAGACATGGAGAAGACAACCTTTGTTAATCAATGGGGTACCTTTTACTACAAAGTCATGCCTTTTGGATTGAAGAATGCTGGGGCAACGTATCAGCGTGCCATGGTCGCATTGTTCCATGACATGATACATCATGAGATTGAGGTATACGTCGACGACATGATTGCAAGATCCCAGACTGAAGAAGAGCATCTTGACCACCTTCAGAAGTTATTTGACAGGTTGAAGTTGTACAAGCTGAGGTTAAACCCGAACAAGTGCACCTTCGGGGTGAGATCTAGTAAGCTGCTGGGTTTCGTCGTAAGTGATAAAGGTATTCAAGTGGACCCTGTAAAGGTGAAGGCTATACAGAAAATGCCAGCTCCCCGAACAGAAAAAGAAGTCAGAGGCTTTCTGGGACGTCTGAACTACATTGCCCGATTCATCTTACACCTGACTGCTACTTGTGAGCCAATCTTCAAGCTGCTTAAGAAAGATCAAGTGGTAAGATGGAACGATGAATGTCAGGCCGCTTTCGAAAGGATTAAAGAATATATCCAAAAGCCACCTATTCTGATGCCTCCAGTTGAAGGGAGACCTTTGATCTTATACTTGACGGTACTCAAAAATTCAATGGGGTGTGTGCTGGGGCAGTATGACGAGTCTGGCCGAAAAGAGCATGCTATTTACTACCTTAGAAAATTTTTTACCGACTGCGAGACCCGATACTCGTTGCTTGAGAAAACTTGGTGAGCTTTGGCATGGGCTGCTTGCCGGCTGAGACAATATATGTTGACTCACACTACTCTATTGATATCAAAGATGGATCCAATTAAGTATATCTTCGAGAAGCCTGCCTTGTCCGGAAGAATAGCGAGATGGAAGATGATCTTGACTGGGTATGACATCCAATATACAACCCAAAAAGAAATTAAGGGAAGTGTGTTAGCAGATCATCTGGCACATCAGGCGGTGGATGATTACCAGTCTATAAACTTCGAATTCCCGAATGAGAATATCATGTTGGTAACTGATTGTGAGACACCTGGACCGGATGAAGGACCTGAGGAAGGATCCCGATGGTCTATGTACTTTGATGAAGCTTCAAACACTTTGGGTAACGACATTAGCGCCGTGATCATATCTCCTGAAGGCTCTCATACTCCGTTCACCGCCCGACTATGTTTCAACTGCACCAACAACATGGCGGAGTATGAAGCGTGCATTATGGGTCTTCGAGAAGCTATTGACCTAAGGATTAAGTTCTTAAGTGTTTTCGGAGATTCCGCTCTCGTGATCAGTCAGATCAAGGGCGAGTGGGATACGAAACACCCTAATCTTATTCCTTACAAAGAGTATGTATTGACGTTGTTTCCACACTTCGAGGAGATAACCTTTGAACACTTCCCTAGAGAGGAGAATCAGTTGGCGGACGCGCTAGCTACAATGTCTTCTATGTTCAAGGTCAGATGGGACAATGAGGCTCCCCAGATTACCATTGAGAGTTTGGACGAACCTGCACATTGCTGTGATATTGAGAATGAAGAGGTAGCAGATAAACCCTGGTTTCATGAGGTGAAGAGGTATCTTGAAGCTCAGGAATACCCCGAGGGTGCATCTGTTAATGATAAGAAATTTTTGAGGACGTTCGCAGCGAAGTTCTTCATCAGCAATGCCATTCTTTACAAGCGTAACCATGACTCAACCTTGCTGCGATGTATGGATAAGAACGAAGCAGAAAGGATTATGGTAGAGTTACATGAGGGTACTTTCGGGACTCATTCTAGTGGACACACCATGGAAAAGAATATCCTTCGGGAAGGATACTATTGGTCTACTATGGAAGCCGACTTTTATCAGCATTCTCGGACCTGTCACAAGTTCCAAGTTTATGCTGATAAGGTGCACATACCTCCAGTACCTCTAAACGTCTTGACAACTCCTTGGCCTTTTGCAATGTGGGGCATCGACATGATTGGTGAGATCAGACCTACTGCATCCAACGGAAATCGTTTCATCCTGGTAGCTATTGATTACTTTACAAAGTGGGTTGAAGCAGCTTCCTTTGCTACTGTAACCAAGAACGTCGTAGCACGGTTCATTCGGCACAATCTGATTTATCGATACGGTGTACCAGAAAGGATCATTACGGACAATGGTATAAATCTCAACAATAAGATGATCACCGAGCTCTGCAAGCAGTTCAAGATACAGCATCACAACTCTTCTCCTTACCGGCCGAAGATGAATGGGATTGTAGAAGCGGCTAATAAGAACATTAAGAAGATTGTGCAGAAGACGATGACATACAAAGATTGGCACGAGATGTTACCTTTTGCTTTTCATGGGTACCGTACCTCAGCGCGGACATGAACAGGGGCAACACCTTATTCCTTGGTATATGGCATGGAAGCAGTCTTGCCCATTGAAGTTCAGATACCCTCTCTTCAGATTATGAAGGATGCAGGTTTGAGAGAAGATGACTGGATTCAGACCCGACTTGATCAACTGAACTTAATCGACGAAAAAAGACTTACTGCTATTTGTCATGGTCAGACGTATCAAAAACGGATGATCAAGGCATTTAACAAGAAAGTTAGACAACAAGAGTATCAAGTTGGGGACCTGGTTATCAAGCGCATCATACTGCCACAAGGTGATCCCAGGGGCAAATGGACCCCTACTTACGAAGGGCCATTTATTGTTAAGAACATTTTCTCAAGAGGAGCTATGATTCTAACCACCATGGATGGTGACGACCTTCCTCACCCTGTCAATGCAGACATAGTGAAAAGATACTACGCATAATCAAGGACTCGCTAGGTTGACTGGCCTAGGCAAAAATAAGGGCTTCCTGACGAACCAAAAGGGTTCGGGCAAAAATAAGGGATGAAAATGGAAAAAAACTGTACACCCGGCAAGTCAAAAACCTGAAAAGGAGGCTTGGGAAAAAAAGGGTATCCCAGTGGACTGAAAACCCGAAAGGGCGGTCCAGGAAAAAATTAGGGATCAAAGCATAACATTATGTCTTATTGGATCACCTACAACCAGACTTCGGTATCGACTATCAAGCTCGGACGACACTAATCAATCTGATATACCTTCAACCAAGTAGCAAAGTGATGAGATGCTCGAAGACATAAGGACAATAACAGATTTAGAACCCAGTGGGACTATTCACATAGCTGTTTTTCTTTGTTTTTCACAAATTGTATAAATTCTATTTGATCGGCGGCGTTCTCTTACTAGGACGACGACCTCTTGTACAAAAACTCATATTTACAGGCTAACTTCAAAATCAATACAAGTTATTTTCACAAATAAATTTTGCCTTTTTCTGTTTTGTTTTGCAAAGAACGTCCAATGTTCATTTTTGATATATGCATTTGACATTAATTGCTGCTCATGAAAATTTATATACGAAACAAAAAAAATGATTACTTGTAATATCAGAAACAGTGGCAATAAGATTTTTCCAAGCTTTACAGTTGCTCTATCCACCAGGTACAAAGGTAGATTCAGCTGAAGAATATGACCGAGGTACTTTCACTCCCCGCAGAGTAAGAAAAGGACAGTAATGTCAACTCTCCTCGGCGGAGACTCGCAACTGTGAATGAATCGGTAATATTCTACCCAAGAAGATTTTATCTACCATCAGCACTGAAAAGTCTTATTATCCCCGGCGGAGTTTAAAATATCCCCAATGGAGTTTGAAATTTTCCCCCAGCACAGTCTGAAAAATCTTCCCCAATGGAGTTCGGAAGATCATCCCCAGTAGACTTTGGAAGATTGTCCCCAATAGAGCCTAAAAGGTTATCCCCAGTGAAGTTTCAACTGAAAGATCATCCCCAACGGAGTTCTTTCCTTTCACAAAATAGGAATTCAATTCCCAACAAGGTTCACTATCACCAGCAGCGGTAATTCATCCCCAGCTGAATTAATCAACGAAATCCTCCAACAGAGTATCTCCTCCCCACAATCATTTCCTCATCAGTATATTCCCCAACGGAGTTATCCTCTCCTGCAGGTCTATTCTCACAATCATCTTCATCCACTATCTCCAACAGAAGCGAAGAATTCAACTCGTTTCTCCAACAGCTATCCGGGATTTATTTTCCCCAGCTAAAAACATTACATTTCCATACATCATGACACATGCATATATGCATCATACAACACAATCTCATTTATTTTGAGAACATCATTGCTTAATACACATCATGTATTACATATAACTAACCTTTACCTTTCAGGAAAGATACGATTAAATTCTCACAAAATTCAAAGCTATGAAGCTTTTTCCTCCGTTGAATTACAGACAGGTTCCTAAATCTCAGCAGAGAAGTTATCTCAGTTGAATTACAAGTGAGTTCTTAAATCTCGACGAAGATGTTACCTTAGTTGAATTACGGACGAGTTCTTAAATCTCAGCAGAGATGTTTTCTCAGTTGAAATACAGGCGAGTTCCTAAATCTCGACAAAGATGTTCCTCCGTTGAATTACAGACAAGTTCCTAAATCTCAGCAGAGAAGTTTTCTCAGTTGAATTACGGGAGAGTTCTTAAATCTCGACGAAGATGTTTTCCCAGTTGAATTATGGACGAGTTCTTAAATCTCAACAGAGTTGTTTTTTCAATTGAAGTACAAGCGAGTTCCTAAATCTCGACATAAATGTTCCTCCGTTGAAGTACGGGCAAGTTCCTAAATCTACGTAGAGAAATTTTCTCAGTTGAACTATAGGCGAGTTCTTAAATCTTGAGGAAGATGTTTCCCCAGTTGAATTACGAACAAGTTCTTAAATCTCAGCAAAGATGTTTTCTCAGTTGAAGTACATGCGAGTTCCTAAATCTCGACAAAAGTGTTCCTCCGTTGAATTATAGACAGGTTCCTAAATCTCAGCAGAGACGTTTTCTCAGTTGAATTACGGGCGAGTTCTTAAATCTCGATGAAGATGTTTCCCCAATCGAATTACGGACAAGTTCTTAAATCTCAGCAGAGATATTTTCTTAGTTGAAGTACAGGAGAGTTCCTAAATCTCGACATAGATGTTCCTCCGTTGAATTACAGACAAGTTCCTAAATCTCAGCAGAGACGTTTTCTCAGTTGAATTATGGGCGAGTTCTTAAATCTCGATGAAGATGTTTCCCCAGTCGAATTACAGACAAGTTCTTAAATCTCAGCAGAGATGTTTTCTCAGTTGACGTACAGGCGAGTTCCTAAATCTCGACATAGATGTTCCTCCGTTGAATTACAGACAAGTTCCTAAATCTCAGCAGAGACGTTTTCCCAGTTGAATTACGGGTGAGTTCTTAAATCTCGATGAAGATGTTTCCCCAGTCGAATTACAGACAAGTTCTTAAATCTCAGCAGATATGTTTTCTCAGTTGAAGTACAGGCGAGTTCCTAAATCTCGACATAGATGTTCCTCCGTTGAATTACAGACAAGTTCCTAAATCTCAGCAGAGAAGTTTTCTCAGTTGAATTACGGGCGAGTTCTTAAATCTCGACGAAGATGTTTCCCCAGTTGAATTACGGACAAGTTCTTAAGTCTCAGCAGAGATGTTTTCTCAGTTGAAGTACATGCGATTTCCTAAATCTCGACAAAAGTGTTCCTCCGTTGAATTACAGACAGGTTCCTAAATCTCAGTAGAGATGTTTTCTCAGTTGAATTACAGGCGAGTTCTTAAATCTCGATGAAGATGTTTCCCCAGTTGAATTACGGGCAAGTTTCTAAATCTCGACACCTCAGTTGAATTACGGGCAAGTTCCTAAATCTCGACACCTCAGTTGAATTACGGACGAGTTCCTTTCCCTCAACAAAGATCAGACTTCCCCAGCAGAATCTTCCTCAACGGCAGGTATCCAAGCTCTCGCTAAGGAATCTCTTATGCGATCGACACTCCTCCAAATGGCATCTGTAATCCCATTCCCGACATTACAAGATAATTACCACTTCATGCGAGTGCAAATTTCTGGGCACTCTAGTGTTCAATCATCTTCTACCTTCGGATCACGAAAGGCATGAAAGCCAATCTACATCCTCAGGTTTAAGAAGATTGAACAGGGGAAGCTGTTGTACCCCAAAATTTGCCCTCCCATATTTCTTAAAACATTGCAAGAAAAATCTCCAAGTTGCTCAAAATAGTCCAAGAGTTGGTCAGACAAGCTCTCTCCTAAGGCAGTCTACCCCAAATTAGGGTTTTGTGTTGCATCAAGATCCTTGAGTCCAAATGACCTCAAATGATCACCATTGTCCTAATATGTTCTCAAGATCGTCCATGTCAAGTTTCAAGCCTTGCGGAGGAATTTTGCTCAGTCAATTGCTCAAAGGTCCAAAAATCGACTATGCTAGGGAAAAAGTCAACTGTGGCCCATATACAGTCAAAACTCAAGATTTCTGGTCAACATCCTAATTTTGAAGTATATTTCATCATTTTATCAAGGGTTGATCATGACTCATCAAGGATTGCTCAAAATTCATCAAGATTCAAAAGTTGCTAAATTAGGGTTTTGCAGGAAAAGTAAACCCAACTTTGACCAAGCATAACATTCTCATACTTTATGAGAAATGACCCATCCAAATCTCATTTTGAAGAGGATGAAATTACCTACAATCCATCTTCATATCCCAAGATCAAAAAATGCACTCACAAGAAGTTATGAATTTGGACATTATAGGTCATTTTGAAAAGTCAACAAAAACACCTTTTTGTCAAAGCTTCTAACATGAGCCTGGAAAATAAAAATGAGATGAGACCAAAAGGGTTGATTAGAGGACATCTCAAGCTTTCTAAAAAGTCCCAGAACACCTCCAAAAGTTCAAAATTGAAGAATTTATGCATTGTTGAAGTTGGACTTTTTTGCAAAATTGCCAAAAGTCAACTATGCCCAAAACTCCAAATTTTGCCAAATGGGCCCATTCTTTTTCACTTGTTTTGAGTTGGCATTGTAGCCCACGTGCTCCATCCTTGGCCATGTGTCCATATCATATTTTTATTAATTATTTTTATTTTATTTGAATTAATTTGATTTAAATCAAAATAAATCAAATAAAAATCCAAAAGCATTGATAACAAAGATTTTGTGGTGGTTTCAGGTTCCATTATACAACTTGCCATCATCAAACTCGTATCAAGGCATAAGTGTACAAAAGGATTTGATTTGGATCAAATTTGGAAGGTTGTAAAAGGAAATCAAATCAAACATTCAAGCATTGATAGAGGAAGATTTGGACAGCAAATTCAAACCTAATACACTGAGCAATACATAAGGGTCGTGTGCAGACCAAAATAGAGGTTGGAGATCAGTTGGAGAGCAAGAACAAAGTTTTCAAAAAGACCAAAAAAGTGTGAGATCGAAATCAAGTCTAGAGGCATTTTCAAGACTTGAGACTTGTCTCAATCTCTTCCTTGCAATCTCCACAAGCGAAAGCAAGCAAAACCAGGCATTTCCAGACCCTCACACACGCTGTAAGTCCCTCACGAACCCGCCCTGTTCTTGATTTTGTTCTTTGGAAATTAGGCATTGTTAACATGAAATAATTGCATATTCTTAATCTACACATCATTTGCAAGCTTTTTGTAATAACCAATTTCATTTATCTGACCTATATCGAGATCCACCATTGTTAGGGTTTCGTTCTTGTTTTTAGGGCTTTTTGTTTCAGGAAAAATTAGCCTCACTAATGGCTATGGTTATGATCAGAAAAGGATGAAGAACTCAACCATGGTACTGGAATGCATTTCCATGGCCTGTACAAGATTTTAGAGATGACTGGTTTGTAGTGACGGACGTCTGTCCGTAGGTATAGGTCATTTGATTTTTAGCAACGGTTCAAGGAAGAGGACGATGAGTTGTCGCTTCCCCATTTGTCCATTCAAACCAGCATTCCAAAAAACAGTCAGTTCTTCCCACCGTATCACAGAGGGTATTGGACCAAGCTTTCTTGGAAACTGATATGCTTGTAGACCAATTCAGCAGTGTGGTAGGGAACATTACATCATGTAATAACCTGAGTTTCTGCAAGATGAACTGCCTGATGAAGGAAGGAATCACAACCTGGCCCTCTATATCTCTATGAGTTGCAAGAATGATTCATTATCCAATATGCTGATTCATAATGGATCCGCTTTGAACGTTATACCGAGGAGCACGCTTATGAAGTTGAAATATCAAGGGACACCTATGCACCCAAGTGGCATTATTGTGAAAGAGTTTGATGGATCAAGGAAATATGTTATTAGTGAAGTGGACTTGCCTATTCATATAGGCCCACATTTGTTTCAGATTACTTTCCAGGTCATGGACATTATACCCGCTTACAGCTGTTTGCTGGGACGGCCGTGGATACATGAGGCATGGGCTATCACTTCGAATTTACACCAGAAATTAAAGTTTGTGCATGAAGGAAAAGTGGTAATTATAAATGGAGAACAATCATTATTGATATCTCATTTGTCCTCTTTTAGCATTGTGGAAGCGGATGAAGCTGTTGTTGGAACCCAGTTCCAAGCTTTATCCATTGATAATATAATATGAAATGAGAATTATATGGATTTGTTTAAGGATGCTTAGTAGGTTGTGCATAATGGCCATAGTGAAGTATGGGGACAAATTGTTGATCCACCTGTAAACAAGAATAGAGTTGGCTTGGGGTTCTCTGTGAAGAATGATAAAGGTAAGAGCATGAAGGCGAAGTCTGTTGCAGGCAGGTATCAAGACTTTTTTCGTAACAGGGGTTATCTTCATCCAACTGTTTACAGGATTAATGCCATTATAGAAGATAAAGCAGAGCCAGAAATGCCAAATCATGTGACGTACGAAGTTAGGGTTCAGAACTGGATCACCATTAATGTTCCCTCTTGCATACATGTTTCAAAGTAATTTGTTTTTGTTAATCTTTTTGAAAAGCTTTCACTCTTCTCAAGGTGAAAGTATTGATATTGTATGGGCTTATCGGTTCGCTTTGATTTTTAAAATCAATAATAAAAGTTGTCTTTGTTTCCCAAATTGTGTTTTTATTTTTTGATTTTTTCTTGGAAAATGGTAATCAGAAAAAACCTTTCAAAATAAATAATAACTAAAACTCAATCTGCATGATCACTTGTTATACGTGTCAGTTTCTAAAAGCAATCATAAATCATATGTGCATATTAATTAAAAAAACCCGTTGAATACAATGACCCTGCATCCTCTCCCAACTTTAAATTTCCTGTGTATGGGGCCGAAGAAGAAGAAGACTATGATGAGATTCCAGAAGAGGCCTCACGGTTTCTTGAGCGCGATGAGAATTCCATTCAGCCATATAAAGAGCCATTGGAAGTATTCAATTTGGGTTCAGAAGAAGCTTCGAAGGAAATCAAGATTGGAGCATTGTTGTATCCTGATATAAAGAGCAGGTTGATTGAGATGTTGAAAGAGTATGTGGATATTTTTGCTTGGTCTTACCAATATATTCCTGGTCTAGATACATATATTGTAGAGCATTGTTTGCCGCTGAAGCCAGAGTGCCCGCCAATCAAACAGAAGTTGCGAAGAACTCACCCAGATATGGCAGTGAAGATCAAAGAATAAATTCTAAAGAAGATTAATGCCGGTTTTCTTATGACATCAGTGTACCCTCAGTGGATTGCCAATATTTCCCCAGTACCGAATAAAAATGGAAAAGTTCGCATGTGCGTAAATTACAGACATCTAAATAAAGCTAGTCCAAAAGATGATTTTCATGGCCACACATTGATATGTTAGTGGATAACACAACAAAATTAAAAGTTTTCCCATTCATGGACAGATTTTCCAAGTATAATCAAATAAGGATGGATCCTGAGGACATGGAAAAAAACAACATTTATCACACCCTGGGGAATATTCTGTTACAGAGTGATGCCCTTCAGGTTGAAGAACGCTGGTGCAACATACCAGAGGGCTATGACAACCCTATTCCATGATCTTATGCACAAGGAAATTAAGGTATATGTTGATGATATGATTGCTAAATCCCAGACTGAAGAAGGGCGTGTAGAAGATTTGTTGAAGTCGTTTCAGCGTTTGAGGAATTATCGTCTCCGCTTGAATCCAAATAAATGTACCTTCGGTGTTCGGTCAGGGAAATTGTTGGGTTTCATTATAATCCAGAGAGGGATTGAAGTTGACCCTGATAAAGTCAAAGCAATTCAAGAAATGCCAGCGGCGAGATATGAAAAGCAAGTCAGAGGGTTCCTCGGGCGTTTGAATTATATTTTCATATTCATTTCCCACATGACTGCAACGTGTGAACCGGTCTTTAAGTTGTTAAAGAAAGATCAAGGTTGTGTGTAGACAGATGACTGGCAAAGGGAATTTGAAAGTATTAAATAATATCTTCTTGAACTTCCTATCTTGCTCCCTCCTATTGAAGGAAGACCATTGATTATGTATCTGACAGTGTTAGATAATTCCATGGGTTGTATTCTGGGACAAAAAGATGAAATGGGGAAAAAAGAGTATGCCATTTATTATCTCAGTAAAAAAGTTTACTGATTGTGAGTCACGGTATTCCATGCTGGAAAAGACATGTTGTGCTTTGGCCTGGGCGGCAAAATGTTTGTGGTAGTATATGTTGAATCATACTACTTGGTTGATCTCCAAAATGGATAAAATCAAGTACATTTTTGAAAAGCCTGCTCTTACTGGGAGGATTGCCTGCTGGCAGATGCTGTTATCTGAATATGACAACGAATACCGCACTCAAAAAGCTATTAAAAGCAACGTGTTGGCAGATTATCTTGCTCACCAACCAGTTGATGATTATCAGTCTGTGATGTATGATTTCCCCGATGAGGATGTGGTGTTTTTAAAAGTGAAAGATTATGATGAACCATTGCCTGAGGAAGGTCCGATCCTGAATCTCATTGGAGTATGATATTTGATGGATTTGTGAATGCTTATGGTAAAGGAATTGGTGATGTGATTGTCACTCCACATGGATCACACATTACTTTTACTGTAAAGTTGACATTTGATTGTACTAATAATATGGAAGAATATGAGGCTTGCATCATGGGTCTCGAGGAAGCTATTGATCTCAGAATTAAAATTCTAGATTTGTATTGCGATTCAGCTTTGGTAATAAATCAGGTTAAAGGAGAGTGGGATACTCGTCACCCCGGCTTGATCCCTTACAAAGATTATGCTAGAAGATTGTTACCCTTCTTTAATAAAGTTGAATTCCATCATATCTCTAGAGACGAAAATCAAATGGCGGATGCTCTGGAAACTCTGGCTTCTATGTATCAAGTGAATACTTGGAATGATATACCTTGAATTATAGTTCGGCGACTGGATAGGCCCGCTCACGCGTTTACAACAGAAGAGGTAGAAGATGAGAAACCTTGGTATTACGATATCAAGCATTTCCTCCAGACTCAGGAATACCCGATTGGTTCTTCGAATAAAGATAGAAATACATTGAGAAGATTGGTCGGCAGTTTCTTCCTCAGTGAAAATGTGTTGTACAAGAGAAATTATGACATGGTCTAGCTCAGATGCGTGGATAGATACGAAGCAGACATGTTGATGCATGGGATTCATGAAGGTTCATTTGGCACTCATGCCAATGGGCATTCGAAGGCTAAAAAGATGCTAAGGGAAGGTTACTATTGGCTAACAATGGAATCTGTCTGTTACAGATTTGCAAAGAAGTGCCATAAATGCCAGATTTATGCGGACAAAATTCATGTGCCTCCGACACTTCTCAATGTTATTTCTTCCACGTGGCCTTTCTCTATGTGGGGTATTGACATGATTGGAATGATAGAACCCAAAGCTTCGAATGAACACTGTTTTATCGTGGTAGTAATTGATTACTTCACCAAATGGGTGGAAGCTGCTTCATATGCTAATGTTACAAAGCAGGTGGTAGTGCATTTCATTAAGAATAATCTCATATGTCGGTATGGTGTGCCCAGTAGAATTATCACCGACAACGGCTCGAATCTGAACAAAAAGATGATGACAGAACTTTGTGAAGAATTCAAGATTGTCTATCACAATTCATCTCCGTACAGGCCGAAGATGAATGGGGTTGTTGAAGCTGCTAATAAGATTATCAAGAAGATCATCAAGAAGAGAGTTGTTACCTATAAAGATTGGCATGAAATGCTCCCTTTTGCTTTACATGGATATCAAACATATGTACGCACTTCAACGGGAGCAACCCTGTTCTCTCTTGTGTATGGAATGGAAGCGGGCTCTCAATCGAGGTTGAGATTCCCTTTTTGCGTGTGATAATGGAAACCAAGTTGTCAGAGGTTGAATGTGTCCATAACAGTTTTGACCATTTGAATTTGATCAAAGAGAAGAGAATGACGACTTTGTGTCATGGGCAGTTATATCAGAAGAGAATGAAGAAAGCTTTTGATAAGAAGGTCAAACCTCGTGAATTCAGAGAAGGCGACCTCGTGCTCAGGAAGATCATGTCTTTTAATGCTGATTCTAAGGGCAAGTGGACTCCCAATTTTGAAGGCCCATATGTTGTCAAGAAAGCCTTCTCTAGCGGTGCATTAATTCTTGAAACTATGGATGGCGAGGAGTTCCCACGTCCCATGAATGCTGATGCAGTCAAGAAATACTTCGCCTAAAGACATAAAAGAATAGCTCGCTAAGTTGAAAACCCGAAAGGGCGGCTTAGGCAAAAAGGAGCGTCTCGGTAGACCAAAAACCCGAAAGGGCGGTCTAGGGAAAAATTAGAGACATAAAGAAAATAAAATTCCATGCTAAGTTGAAAACTCGCAAGAGCAGCTTAGGAAAAAGTTAGGGACTTTCTTGGCAAGTAACTGCATCAGACAAGACTTGATCATTGAAGAAACAATCTTCTTGGATCCTCACTATACTTCAACGGAAGCTGCTACTCAGAATTTCAAAGTTATTAGAGGGAATAGTAGTCATTGTATCTCAATGTATCTTTTCCATTATATATTACCATTTTTTGAACTTTGTAATCATCCATGGAGTCTCGCCATTCGCAGACTACCATTCTATCAATAAAATTTGAGCTTTTACCCAATTCTTTGTAATTCTTATTTTATTCAGCTTATGAAGACTCCATTTATTATTGATAATAATTTTCAAAGCAAAAATATTAAATAAAGAAATTATTTTTCAAAAAGAATTTACAACTTACTTTTACTTTAGAATTTGTGATTCAAGAGGAAAACAAAAGTGGTGATCCTAGGAATGGATAAACTCCAGTAATTTTGGGAAGTTTTGTTTCCCCCAGGAAGTTTTTCTCAGGTCGTTTTCGCTAGTATGCACATGGTTTTTTGTATATTGAAGACGATACCAATTGGCGTAAGGTGCAATATTGGGTTTGTGATCCCAGTGTCCCCAGTCAAGTCTTGGTTCTTTTTTTATTTTTAGGTTTGCATGGTCTGAGGCCTCTTTCCCAGATTCTCCAACAAAGTCTTCCCTCATATGACGAAAGGTCTTTTTCCGTTGGTGTGCTGAGATGGAACTATTTGCAAAATGTTGCTCTTTCTACAGTATTGACATTATTATTGGTATTTATTTCCCAGGCAACTAGACCAAGGCAATATATTTTCTAAGAAGTTTTGAGAGAGTTGTCAACCCTTTGGGTTTTCACCCGCCAAGTGTTCGGTTTGATTTAAAATCCCCATGAGTTTGCCCTTTTTCTATAATGCTGACTTCTTGATTCCCCAGGAAGGCTATCCCAGGACCTCTTTTGTTGGAATAAGTTTGCATGATATGAAGACTCAATCCAAGATTCCCCAGTGAAGGCTTCGCTATTTGATAGAAGTCTTTTCTCCCTGTGCATGCTGAGATTTGACTCATTTACGAAGCATCTCCCTTTCGGTAGTACTTGAATTTTGTTTGATTGCCCGATAATCAGGCAAGGGCGATGTTTTATTTAAGAAGTGTTGAGGCATTTGTCAGTTTTTTGGGTTTTCACCGCCAAGTGCTGGGTTTGATTTAAAATCCCCATAAGATTGATTTCTTGCTGTAATGTTTGACTTCTTAACTTTCCAAGTTGTTATCCCCATGAGGTTTCATACTTTTTTCCCCAAAGAAGTTGGTGCAATACTCATGCTTAACATTGAAGAATGTATCTGGTTTCCCCTCGACAATGTGGTGTTGTCCTCCCCAATAAAGTCAGTACGAGGTCCCCATTGATGTCTCGATGATGAGGCGTTATCCCCTCTAGTGAAGTCTGTATGATATTTCCCCAATGAAGTCAGCTCGGAATCCTCAGTTGATGTTTTGCCGATTTGGTTTCCATATGCCTTATTTGAAATAAGTATTGCAATCCCCAGTAGAAGTGTGGACCGTGAAAACATTTTTCCCCATTGAAGTCTGTGTGTTATTCCCCGGTGAAGCCTGGAGAAGGATGTTATATCCTTGTATCTGTACAGTTTTTTTGCTATGGTTTGATTATTTCCGGATTGTGTTCTCTCCCGATGAAGTTAAGTCGTGAAATAGGATTCTTTTTCCTCAGTTGGTGCTTATTTTTTCTTATGGAATGTTCATCTTGGATGTGATTTAGCCAAGTGTTGATTGTGCTCGAGTTGGTTTATCCTGGTTACTCCCAGTGTTATATGTCTGTTTTGTCAACATATACATGATAACACTCATACATTCATACATACATCATGTATAGTTAAATTTAGCAATTCATTGCTCATTCACATTCGTTAATATTTTGTTTACATATTAACCTATTTTGCAGAGTTGTGTTGTCCTCTCTCCAATAGAGTGTCGGCCTTAAGTAGAAAGTGAATATTCTTTCAATTTCCCCACTGAGTTATCCCTCGTGGAAGATTTTTGCTTTAGCCTTCCTGTACAGCTCTTTGTCTGGATAAATTAGATTTCCCTCTTGAGTTTATTTCTCAAAGGATGTATTTTGATTGACTGTCTCACTCCAGTTCATTTCTGGTTTGAATCTATGATCCTCAGCAATATTATTACTTTGGATTTCCACAAGCTTCGAGCATTGGTTTGAGAATGTGCATTTATTTTGGCACGAGAAAACCTTTATCTCCTCAGTAGGAATATGTTGACATTTCCCCAGGAAGCTGTATTTCATTCCTCAGGAAGCTGTATTTCATTCCCCAAGAAGTCATGATTCATTCCCCAGGAAATCATATCACTTTCCCCAGGAAGCCATATTACTTTCCCCAGAAAGTCATTTTTTCAATCCTTCCTATAACAACAAATAACAGGTCTCTTTATTTGATACAACTTATATACTACCCTTTCCAGGCAGAATGCCTTGGTTAAAGAAGAAGTTGAGACCCGTTCTAGGTAAAACGCCGGAATTTTGGGGAAACTTGTTATCTTTTTGCTACCTTCAGTAAATGTTGGTAGTTCACCGTCAGTGAGTGTCAGTGCTATGATTTTTCTTTCCTCTCTACCTTCAGTGAAAGTTGGTAGTTCACCATCAGTGAACGTTAGTGATTGTTATCTTTTTGCTACCCTCAATGAACGTTGGTAGTTCACCGTCAGTGAACATCGGTGCTATGATTTTTCTTTCCTCTCTACCTTCAGTGAAAGTTGGTATTTCACCATCAGTGAATGTTGGTGGTTGTTATATTTTTTCTACCCTCAGTGAATGTTGGTAGTTCACCGTCAGTGAACATCGCTGCTATGATATTTATTTTCTCTCTACCTTCAGTGAAAGTTGGTAGTTCAGCATCAGTGAACGTTGGTGATTGTTATCTTTTTGCTACCTTCGGTGAATGTTGGCAATTCACCATTAGTGAACATCGATGCTATGATATTTCTTTTCTCTCTACCTTCAGTGAAAGTTGATAGTTCACCATCAGTGAACGTTGGTGATTGTTATCTTTTTGCTACCTTCAGTGAATGTTGGCAGTTCACTGTCAATGAACGTCGATGCTATGATATTTCTTTTCTCTCTACCTTTAGTGAAAGATGGTAGTTCACCATCAGTGAACATTGGTGATTGTTATCTTTTTGCTACCTTCAGTGAACGTTGGTAGTTCACCATCAATGAATGTCAGTGCTATGATATTTCTTTTCTCTTTACCTTTAATGAAAGTTGGTAGTTCACCATTAGTGAACGTTGGTGATTGTTATCTTTTTGCTACCTTCAGTGAACGTTGGTAGTTCACCGTCAGTGAACATCGGTGCTATGATATTTCTTTTCTCTCTACCTTCAGTGAAAGTTGGTAGTTCACCATCAGTGAATGTTGGTGATTGTTATCTTTTTACTACCTTCAGTGAACGTTGGTAGTTCACCGTCAATGAACGTCGGTGCTATGATATTTCTTTTATCTCTACCTCCAGTGAAAGTTGGTAGTTCATCGTCAGTAAACGTCGATGTGTGTCTCTCTACCTTCAGTGAATGTTGGTAGCTCACTGTCAGTGAATGTTAGTGTTATTATTATTTTCTCTTTCTATCTTCAATGAGTGTTGGTGTATTCTTTGATCTTTTACCCTCCTCTATGAGTCGGGTCTTTTTTATCCACCAGTGATTTATTTTCCTGGTCTGGTTTCACTTTTGATCATTATTTTCCTTTGCTACATCCCCAGTGGTGTTTTTATGTCCCTTTGAAGTTGTTCATATGCATTCATACTCATAAGCATTGCATGTAATCTTAGGGCCAAAAATAGGGTTTGTTTTATATTTAAGTATCTTTGATCACATCGACACGAAGATTTTTAACCTTCGTATCTCCAGATAGAAGAAACTTAAATAAGAGCAGCTGTTGTACCCCAATTTTCCCCCCTAAGATCACTTCATCATACCATATTGATTCAATCACAACAAGATCACATTAGGGCTTTTGGTTCTCTTCCCTATCTTTAGATTTGCTCTTTGTGGAATCACCAAGCACCTTGACTTGTTTTTTTCTTTTGTGATCATGCATGTTTTGTTTTGACTTTCCTTTTAATTAATAAAATACAATGTTTGTTTGTCTTACTTGTTAATTATGTAGGCATAGGCAATGTGGCCTAGCAAGTTGATCCATGCGTTCATGAGTTTATTTCCATGCCCTAGTCAATAAACTTGAGAAATTCAAACCTCACCATTGAAGTTGTTTTGGAAGAAATGGCATGGCAAGGTTTATTTTGGTTCACCACATTTCAAAGTTATCAAGATTGATTCAAAAGTACAAGGGGTTGATTGAAGAAGTTGTCATGGTTGGACAAGGCCTTGTTCTCATTGGTCACAAGTGCATATTTCTCTCAATTCTCAAGATATGAAAGTGGTTTAGGTTGCTACGAGTTCTCATTATTATCCTCAATAGCTTCTATCTACAAAGCAAGAGTGTTGGTACAAGAAGGTTGTTTAAAATTGTCAAAGTTCCTCAAACATCCATTTGATCCCATTCTTTTCCCATTGCAAAGCTTCTAATCTCATCTTTCTAAAGCATCAAGAACCATGCCTTAAGACCCCTTGAGTTGAGAATGCCATTGATTTGAATTTAGTAACTTGAAACTGAAGTTTCATCACAAGTCAGATTTTGAAATCTTTGTTCTGGCTTCTAATCATAAGTTTTCCATGCGTTTTTGCTTCTAATCATATTTAGCAACTTTCCAAAGGCGTTTAGCATCATGAAACACACAATTTGGATGAGTTTTGATGTTAAACAAGTCACACGTTGTTCATGATGTAGACCCACACGAATTCCCTCCAAATTGCATCATTCACCCTTCCTTTTGATCCCATTTGCTTCTCCTATAAATACATGAGCTATCTCATTCGTTTTCTCAAGCTTGAACAACCAAAATCACCCTACCAAACTCACTCCATAACTCATTTTTCTGCAACTTTGAAATCATTGTTCAAGCCTTTTCAATCCATTTTTCTATCTTCCCTGAAGCTAACCATACAATTACCTCAAGAATCGTGACCTATATTGATCCATAGAAGTCCAGTTTCAGAGCTCTGCAACTTAACTTCAATAGGTGATTCCTTCACCAATTCTCTCAAACTTTGATACTATTGTGAAGTTATCATTGCCCTGGTTCTAGTCGCAACACTTGCTTTTAACTGGAAGCACGTTTTGACCATGAAATTTCAAATCCCTTTTCAAAACATTCCATCCAAATTGCTTGAGCTACAGTTTATATAAAATTTTCGCGAAGGTGTGGTTGTCTTCATCTTGATGAGACAAAGTGAATGGCATAGGTCTGAGCTTCTGATTTTACAGTTTGAGAGACCTTTATTTCCCGTTGGATGGAGGTTGAAGATGACCAACATGTCATCTTCCAACCAATGATGGCGTGCCATTTGTATTTTTTTTTAAATCTTATTTATATTTGATTATGTGTTTTATTCAGTAATGACCATGACATCTCTTGGATTTGATTATAACGAGTTTTGACTCTCATCCATTGGTCCACATTTTTTTGACTTTATTTTATTTTCTGATTTTTATATTTAAATTATTTTAAACTTCAAAAAATTATAGAAAATTCATTTTAAGCCCAAAAAATCTGAAAAAATTATGAAAAATATTTTTGATATTTCTCTTTCTGATTTTTATTTTTTTACAATTTTATTTTGTGTTTTGATATTTTTTATAAATTTTCACTTTATTTGAATTGTTTTAAATGTTTAAAAATACTTTTATGCATTTTTAAATTCCATAAAAAAATATGGAATGGTCCAATGATATTGTGACAAATATTGGTGACCTCATTTATTTTTTTATTTATGACTTTTTTATTTTTTTAATCATTTTTTGGTTTTATTTGACTCATTTATTTTAATTTTAAAAATAGTTTCTGACTTTAAAAAATTACTAAAAATTTTCTAAAAATATTTGAGTTCATTCTGATTTTTCTATGGTATTACTTAATATTTCTTGATTAATTTAAACAGAGTTGATATGTTTCTCTCTTATTTCTATTTTAAAAAAATTTTAAACCCTTTTTTAATATATATATATATATATATATATATATATATATATATATATATATATATATATATATATATATATATATATATATATATATATATATATATATATATATATATTAAATGTAATATTATTTTGTGATTATTTTCTGACTGATCTGGATTGAATTTTGGTCATGAACTTTGTTAACATCATTGGATCCATAGTGTTGAGTCTAACTCCATAAAAATGGATGAATAATTTTAATAATAGTTTTATTAAACTTTAGTTCAAATGTGGTTTATATTTTTTCCCACCTTTCTTCATTTCATCTCTTTCTTATTGCACTAAGTGTTATTGGAGCATGATCTCTATATCATGTCTCAAAATAAATGGTGCATAGATTGCTATTGACCGGCCTCAAAATCGATGCAACTTCTATATAAGTCCACTTGTGATTGCTTAACATAGCGCTAAATTTTGCCCCGATTCAAATAAATGATCATTCGTGGCCCAAACCTATGTTTACAAGTCCAAATATGTTAATTTGATCTCTTTGATCCAATAACCTTGAGATTCATTGTGTGGAGGCTTTGGTTCTACCAATCCTTTAAAGGATCTACATCACTTTTGATCAACGTGGATCACTTAAACATCATTGCTTTTTATTTCTGACTTTGTTATTTTTTATCACTTTTTGGTTTATTTTACCCATTTCTTTTAATTTTAAACATAGTTTCTGACTTTAAAAAATTACTAAAAATTTTATAAAAATATTTGAGTTCATTCCTGATTTTTCTATGGTTTTACTTAATATTTCTTGATTAATTTAAACATAGTTGATATTTTTCTCACTTGTTTCTACTTTAAAAAAATTTTAAACCCTTTTTTAATATATATATATATATATATATATATATATATATATATATATATATATATATATATATATATATATATATATTAAATGTAATATTATTTTGTGATTATTTTCTAACTGATCTTGGGTTGAATTTTGATCATGAACTTTGTTAACATCATTGGATCCATGGTGTTGAGTCTAACTCCATAAAAATTGATGAATAAGTCCACTTACGATTGCTTAACATAACACTAAATTTTGTCCCGATTCAAATAAATGATCATTAAATGTTATTTTTGAGGATTCCAAAATGGATGATATACTTGACAAAAAGCAAATGCAACTTGTTGTGTGGAGGTTTTGGTTCTACTAATCTTCTAATGAGTTCCAAATGCAAGTTTCAAGATGGTCATCCAACTAACCACTAATTACTAATAATTGACTTTATTTTGTATTTCATTTTATGCTCTTTTATTTTATGCACCATTTACTTTAGTATCTTTGCTTGTTTGATTTCAATCCAAAGAATGAAAATTCTATCTTGACTCATAATGTCAAGTATTGGCTTCTTGTTGGTTAGATGGTTCTTATCTCTATCTTTTACCTTATGATTTAGGATAGTCTCTCCTTCTCCTCCCATCTTCTTTAATTTCAAAAATCTTCTTCCTCTTTTTGAAAATTCTTCTTGTTTTGAAACATGAACTATTTTCATAACAAACTTGGACCCAGGTCCATGCATTTTCAAAACATTTTTCATAAATAAACTCCAATCAACTTAATAATACTTTGAAATTTTTTGTGAGAAGACTAAAAGTCAATCAATCTCATTTCAAATTATTTTTCCACTTTGGCTTTTTATTTTATAACTTTTCTCAAAAGATTGGACTCTTGCCAATCCTTGTAGTGATGCAAACAACTATACTTCTACAATATATAGTGAAGAGAGATATTTTCCACTTGGGTGTTGAGTGAGGAATTGTTGATTTTAAAATCCAAGCCATATACTCCACTTTGAGATGATGCAAATTCTCCTTTCTCATAATTGTGGGTAGTAAGTATGTTTTCCACACGGACAATAACGATGATGTCTTATCTCATAAAATTAACCAACACACTTGTTTTTTTAGAAAAATTTAAAGGTGAACTACGTGTACCCTGATCCCCTATTGCACGAAAGGTGGTACATAGGCACTAAAGGTTCGCAACTGCGGCGGGTGGAAAAATCATAAAAAATATATATTTCTTTCCTCGCCTCCACCATTTATTTTACACACAACATTTTATAGTCAAAATATACAGATTTTTCAAAGAGGTTCCTGCGGAGTACCGTAGATGTTTAGGTTGATAATACCTTCCCTTTACATAACCAACCCCCTTACCTAGAATATTTCCCCCTATTTTTGGGTTACTCGCTCTTTTCCCATTCCTTTGGAAATAATAAAGCACGGTGGCGATTTTTATTTTGATCTGTATAAGTCAAGTCAATCCAATGGCTTAGTCTTAAACATTTTTACTGCTACAGTTGGGTTGTTCGGTGAGAGGAGAGAAGAACAGAAAGAGAAATAAAGATGAAATGGGAAATGTGAGGAAATATAAAGGAGAACAAAAAATATAACATGTTGTGATCCTATACGATTCTCATTGCCATGCGCCTTCAATCACAACCCTCTGATCTCGATCAAACGCCCCAAATCCGAGAGACTATGATATCCCCATGTGCCTCACCGCATACGGTCCAAATGGACTTCACCCTATCTCGTTCGGGATTGGGCCCAATTCTTTTACCATCCTCTATTTTTTATTTTGTGCTAAACGAAAGCAAAATACACCCATTTCCTTATGGACCCAAATCCAAGTGTTGGGCTTCAGCCCTTAGGTCCTGCACCCCCCAGACTTAAGTTTCACGAGCCCTTAGCTTAAATAAATTAATTTTCTATAATTCATTTAATTTCTTTCAATTTACTTATTTTCCATTTTCTATTTTTATTCTACGTATCATATTTTGCATTAAATTATTTTTGCATACTTAATAAATAATTACAAGATTTTTCCATTAAAAATATATTTTTTATATTATAATGGTAGTTATTAGTTCAAACCTTTTTTAATAAAATAAATAAATACTAACTTCTTTTTATATATTTTCATTAAATATATTTTCTCACATTTCATAATATATTCGAAAACATCTAACCAATCACACACTAACTTATTTTTTTACTAACATAATTCAAACATATTTATTTTCAAAAAAGGATTATGGAAATTTCTTTTATCGACTGCGAACTTTGTCTACAATTATGTTATTCACATATCGAAACTTGGTTCAAGGGGAATTTGAGTTATTTCCATAATCTATAAAAATACTAACCAAACAAACAACTACGAACTACGAATTGAGACTCTGATTCCTCATAAGTGGATACATAGGCATACGACTTAAAAATCGTGGTGAGTTCCCCTAACTAAAAATTAAAACCCTATTCCTAAAACCATAAACATAAACCCTAGTATCATTGTGAATAAGATGGATGAGGGGTTCCTAACACCTTTCCTTCATCTAAAGCAAGTCAACAACTTATAATATTTGACCCAAATTAGGGTTATCCGTTATATCCCCTTCCTTAAGATAAAATTTAATGGTGGCGACTCTATATTTTCATCCGGTTATTACAGTTGGCGACTCTGTTGGGGACTCAATCCTAGGGTTTAGAAGCCTCTCTCTTTTAGGTTTAGGGTTTTGACTAGGGTTTTGCTACTTGTTTATTTCCATCTTTATTTATTTATATGATTTATTTTGTCCATTTATTTGTGTTAAATTATTATCACTATCTTGTTATTTATTTGTTGGCGGGTTTTTACTTAAATTTTGTTTTCAAAAATCTTAGAAAGAAGGTTCGTCTATTGGCCAAGGGGATATATCATCCCTATGAGGTTTTGTGACGACTTCTCCTATAGTCGGTGGAATTCCAAAAAATAAATATGGCTCAAGAGGTATCCTCTTGGGGGTATGACTTTGGGATGAAGCTTATGACTTTTTGTATAACCCTAAAACAAAAACTCATGGTGAGACCTTTTACGACCTTAGAGACAAAAGTTTCGGTCTACAAAGAGGCTCCACTTAAGGGAAGCCCTTGTTCCTTTCCTTCTAGCATAATCTATGATACCCTTAATGAAGCCACCTTATGGGGAGGGTAGAATATACATATACCTTTTATAAAATATGTTACTATCGTCATGCATTCATATATGTTGTGTCTCACATATTCATTATTCTCCATTCTTTTTTTTGTTTTATTCACAGGATTAGAAAAAATAATCAAAGATTTTGGTGAGTATCTCAAAAATAAATGCCAGAGGGAAACAATTTGTCTGTGTTAGTGTTGTCAAGCCAGATATGACAAAGATAATAATCATCAAGGAGAAACTGCCTGAAAGATCCATGAAGATGTTAGTGCTTCCAATAGTTTCTTTTTGGTTCGATTATTTTTCAATATATGAATTGTATTCCCTTTTGAGGATGACTATTACTAATGAAAGTACTTTTGTTTCCATATTCGAACTGCGTATTCATTTCAAGATGCTCACCAATAAAAAGTAAAACCTAGAAAATATATAAGATAATCCAAGTGAATAAGACATTCAAAAACGAAACTCTTAGCATATTCATACGCATCCATACATTCGCAAACATTGCATTTCATAAATTCATACAAAAACTTATCATTTTACGGAAAAAAAACATTCTCTAGTTAAATCATTGGTATGAAAGCATCTCCTCTCCAATCGCCATATCAAACAAGATCCCATCAAAAGAAAGTGATGGAACAGATCGAAGAGAATCAAGCTACGTTCAAGGAAGATTTGGAGGAAGTAAAGGGAAATACTGACTCAATTAAAGGAGACATGAGTCAAGTTCTATAATCTTTGAAGAACATCATTCAAAGGCAAGAACAGATTCCTAGGGCATCCTTTGAAGAAGTAGCCCAAATTATTGGTGCATTGAGAGGCCACCAACCAAGAAGAGAACCAGGGTCATGACCTCTAAAGTCGATAGTAGCACAATAAGAGGTCATACAAGCTGATACTGAAGGGTTTGTCCAACCTCCACTGAAGATAGGGGCACCCCATACTTTACAAATTAGGGTTGAAAATGCAGACAACTACGTAGATTTACAATCTAGAGACCTTGATTTGGAAGGTGTCACTCAGTCACACCAACCTAATATTGTTGAGAATCTGTTGGAGCTCAATTAGTATAAAGCTCTTGAATAAAGGTTGAAGGTTATGGAGGGTTACGACGCTTTCGAATTCGATGCTCTCAAAATGGGTCTAGTTCCTAATGTGGTGATCCCTCGAAAACTCAAAGTACCTGACTTTGGAAAATATAAGGGGTTCACATTTCCGAGGAACCATCTACGCATGTATTGAAGAAAAATGCATGCCTATGCTCAAGATTAAAAGCTGGTGATCTATTGTTTCCAAGACAGTTTGAGTGGGGAATTTCTAGATTGGTACATGCAATTGGAGTGGGTTCATATCCAAACATTGGAAGATCTTGCCAACGTTTTCCTAAGACAATACAAGTATAATTTGGACATAGCGCCTAACTGCATGCAGCTCCAAAACTTATCTCAGAAGAAGGATGAGTCCTTCAAAGAATATGCTCAGAGGTGGAGAGAAATGGCAGCCCGTGTACAACCACCACTCTTGGAGAAAGAATTGGTCAATATGTTCATGGGTACTTTACCAGGGTTGTACTATGATAAGATGGTAGGAAGTGTCTCTTTCGGATTTTTTGATTTGGTAACTATTGGTGAAAGGATTGAAGCAGGTATAAAGAGTGGCAAGATACAAGAAGCATCATCTAGTACCCCTTTTTAATTCAAAGAGACGTGTCACTAACTTCTCAAAAAAGAAGGAAGGAGAAATTAATGTTGTCGCATCGTATTCGAGGGCACAACAACCATTGGTAATTCCACGTGAACAACAACAAAACAGGTTTGAAAGGCCTCCGAGAAAATTTGATCCCTTCCCCATGCCTCACAGTTAATTGCTACAACACTTACTCAAAGCATCTTTGGTAGAGCTGAAACCTCTAGCTCCTCCAATTGGGGAACTCCCACCAAAGTATGATGCAAATACTAGGTGCGAATATCATGCCAATTCTTCGGGGCATACCATAGAAAAACGTTAAGCCTTCAGACATAAGGTTTAAGATTTATTGGATTCCCATGATATCACTTTTGACAAGCCAAACATCAAGACGAACCCCATGCCTCCACATTGTGGGCCAACTGTGAATGCAATTGAAGTGATGATTGACTTTAGGGAAGCCAGACAAGTAAAAGCTCTAATGGATCTCCTGAAAGAATATTTGTTTGAATATGGGTTCCTCCTGGAACACAATGAAGCTTTTTAGAATATGTTACAGAAATTAGTGGATCAATGGATAGTCCAATTCGGACAATACCCTGAGGAAGAATACATAGCTGCAATCAATGGAAACACAAAGAAGCCATTGGTAATTCCTTACCAAGGTCCAAGTCATAATGATAAAACTCTTGTGATTCCATGGTGATAGTCAACAGAAGCACCAGTGGTGATACCACTCTAGACTATGAGAATTCCAATAATTCCAAAAACTACAGTGGTGATTAGGGTTCCATCTCTCACTCCTTACAAAAGTAACAAAGCATTATTCTGGAGATATCATTCTACTGTATATGTCAATGGTTTAAAGAAAGAATGTGAACCATCGATAAGTCAAGGACCCACTATCACAAATATAGCTGGAATAGGGGGCATGACTCGTAGTGGTCGAACCTATGGTCCCGAACCACAAAAGAAGAAGGATGACATGGTTAAGGATGAGGGGAACACTATGGTGGAGGAAGGCCAAGAATAAGAACCTCCAAGCAATAATTTTACTGACCAAGAGGCGGAAGAATTCTTGAAAATAATCAAGAAAAGTGATTATAGGGTGGTGGATCAACTACATCAAACCCCAGCCAAGATTTCAATACTCTCATTGCTCCTCAATTCAGAAGCGCATCGAGACTCTCTAATGAAGGTTGTAAGAATTGCCCATGTTGTAAAGGATATTACAGTGAATTAGTTTGAGAACGTGGTAGCAAACCTAACATCTGGATCATATCTAGGTTTTAATGACAATGAGCTGTCTCCACAAGGTAGAGCTCACAACAAGGCATTGCACATTTCCATTCAATTAGGCACAACTAACTTTTCCAGGGTACTAACTAATTGGTTCTGCCCTCAATGTATTACCAAATTCTAGCTTGATGAAATTAACACTAGACAGTGTTATTATAAGGCCAAGTTCCACGATAGTCAAAGCTTTTAATGGTTCTCAGAGCACGGTGTTTGGGGAGGTGGATCTCCCTATCAAGATCAGTCTGCATATGTTTTATATTACCTTTCAAGTAATGTATATAGAGCCAACATATACATGTCTGCTCGAACGATGTTGGATTCATACAACGGGGGTTGTTACTTCAACTCTACATCAGAAGTTGAAGCTTCTCATTGAAGGAAGATTGATTATAATTGACAGTGAAGAAGACATCTTTGTAAGTCACATAGATTTCTACAGATATATCAGTGTTGATAAGGACTGCATAGCAACACCATTTCAAGTCTTAGAGGTTGCTTCAATGGTAACCCTACCGGTGGAGAAAATCAAGAAACCTATTGTGACTTCATGGAGAGATTTACAAGCAGCTGTGAAAGATGGTGCCTCAAAAAGTTGGGGTAAACTCGTGAAGATACCTGAAAAGAAAGATTGTTTTAGTTTGGACTATTAATCATCAAAGGTTACTCTAAAAAGAAAGGGGTGATTTCCTCCCATCCAGGAAACCTTCATCAATAAAGGAATAGAGCATGGTGGACAAGTGGCGATGATATCTAATAAGAGAAGCACCAAGAGATCATCTGATTTCATTCGTGAATGTGCTCCAGGCGAAGAACTCAAGAATTGGACACCCATGGAGATTCCAGCAATATTTTTCTTTCCAAAGTAATTTTTTGTTTTTAAGGAACTTATGCCATGCCCGAGGCATAGAGGTAGCTGGTAAGGGTCCCCCAGTTGGTTTCAAACAGTATTCTCAATTAATAAGAGTTATATTTTCACACTCAATTAAGATCCATATCTTTCTCTTGCATTTATCTCTTATGTTTTAAAATGGAAATACATTTCTTCATATGAATTTTCAAATTCACATACTAAAACTGCACCAAAACATGATAAATGTGCAGATCCATGCCTAAAATCACCGATAATGTTACTACTGCTATCCGATATAATTTTGATGCACCCATCAACCAAGCTGAAGAGGAAGATGAAGAAGATCTTGAACTCTCTGAAGAAATATCAAGGGAATTAGAGCAAAAAGCTGACAGTATACAACCATACCAAGAATCTATTGAGGCTATAAACCTTGGAGCGGAGGAAGATCCGAAAGAGATCAATATAGGAGCAACATTGGAGGAAAGCCTTAAAGAAAAACTGATCAAACTTTTACATGAATATGTGGATATATATTTTCCTAGTCCTACAAAGATATGCCAAGATTGGATACAAATATTGTGGTGCATAGACTACCTCTCAAGGAAGGTTGTTCTCAAGTTAGACAGAAACTCAGAAGAACCCGTCCAGACATGTCTATCAAGATTCAAGAAGAAGCCCTTAAATAATTTGATGCTGGATTCTTAGCGGTGATAGATTATCCACCTTGGATACCTAACATTGTGCCAGTACCCAAAAAGTACGGCAAAGTATGCATGTGTATAGATTATCGGAATCTAACCAAAGCAAGTCCCAAAGACGATTTCACGTTACCTCACATAGATGTTTTAGTGGATAGTACAGCTCAAGCTTCAGTATTCTCATTCATGGATGGTTTTACAAGTTATAATCAAATCAAAATGGCACCCGATGATATGGAAAATACTACTTTCATGACTCCTTAGGGAACTTTCTGTTACCAGGTGATGTCTTTCGGTCTAAAGAATGCAGGGGCAACTTATCAACGAGCTATGGTTACACCATTTCACGATATGATCCACAAAGAAGTTGAGGTATACGTGGATGATATGATTTCCAAATCTCATACAGAGGAGGATCACGTCATACAAATACAAAAGTTATTCGAGCATCTGTGAAAGTTCAAACTGAGGTTGAATCCGAACAAATGTACATTTGGCGTCAGGTTGGGAAATTTACTGGGCTTTATCGTAATTCAACATGGTATTAAGGTAGATCCCGATAAGGTGAAGGCCATACAAGAAATGCCAGCTCCAAAAATAGAAAAAGAGGTTCGTGGTTTCTTAGGACGATTGAATTACATTTCAAGGTTCATATCACACGTAACTACTACATGCGAGCCTATATTAAAATTACTTCGAAAGGATCAAACAGTGGTGTGGAACAATGATTGTCAGACATCCTTCAAGACAGTAAAGCAATATTTATAAGAGCCACCAATCTTGATGCCACCAGTTCCCTAAAGCCCGTTCATCATGTACTTAACAATGCTTGAAGGGTCTATGGGATGTGTATTAAGACAACATGATGAAATGGGTAGAAAAGAGTATGCAATTTACTACCTCAGCAAGAAATTCACCGACTGCAAAACCATGTACTCACTTCTCTAGAAGACTTGTTGTGCTTTGGCTTGGGCTACTAAATAATTAAGGCAGTACATGTTAACTCACACCACTTGGTTAATAGAAAAAATGGATCCTTTGAAGTATGTGTTTGAAAAACCAAGTTTTGAAGCTAGCTATGAAATTTACTGAGATTACATTCAGTCATATTCCGCGAGAAGAAAATTAGATGGCAGATGCCTTGGCAACTTTATCAGCCATATTCAAAATGACCTGGCCAAATCATGAACCTCGCGTTACAATTAGAAAATTTGAAGAACCTGCACATTGCCTTGCCATTAAAGAAGGACCATATAATAAGCCTTGGTTCTATGACATCAAAAGGTACATCGAGAAGCAAGAATATCCAGAAAATTCCTATACGATTAACAAGTAAACTCTGTAGAAGTTATCTTCAAAGTTCTTTCTAAATGGTGATGTGTTGTATAAAAGAAACTACGATATGGTCTTACTCAGGTACATGGAGAAACATGAAGCAAGTATACTTATTAGAGAAATATATGAAGGAACTTTTGGAACTCATACAAATGGACATGCCATGGCTATAAAGATATTATGATTAGATTATTATTGGTTGACAATGGAAGCTGATTGCTACCATTATATAAAGACATGTCACAAATGTCAAATCTACACCGACAAAATGCATGTGCCACCTAATCCTTTGAATGTCCTAAGTTCTCCTTGGCCATTTTCAATGTGGGGAATTGATACGACGAGAATGATTGAATTAAAAGCCTCTAACGAACATCAGTTCATACTAGTTGCCATTGATTACTTCACCAAGTGGGTGGAAGTTGCATCCTACGCAAATGTGACAAGACAAGTGGTTACTCGGTTCATCAAGCAGAATCTTATATGCAGATATGGGGTTCCTAGCATAGTCATTATAGATAACAAGTCCAATTTGAACAACAAAATGATGAGGGAGTCATGCGATGATTTCAAGATTGAGCATCATAATTCCTCACCATATCGACCCAAGATGAACGGGGTCGTTGAAGCTACCAATAAGAATATCAAGAAAATCATTCTGAAAATGGTAAAGACATATAAAGATTGGCACGAAATGCTCCCCTTCGCTCTACATGGCTATCTTACTTCAATATGTACATCAACAGGTGCAACTCCTTTCTCTCTCGTATATGGAATGGAGGTGGTACTCCCTATTGAAGTAGAGATTTCATTTCTAAGAGTTCTAATGGAAACCAAACTTGAATAAGAGGAGTGGTTTCAGACGCGAATTGATCAACATAACCTCATTGAATAAAAATGCTTGACAGCTTTGTGCCATAATCAATTGTACCAAAAGTGGATCAAGAAAGCATACGACAAAAAGGTTTGTCCTCGAGTGTTCAAAGAATGATATTTGGTGCTCAAGAAAATTCTACTACCTCGCCTCTATTCACGTGGTAAATGGACACCCAACTACGAAGGTCCATGTACGTGGTAAAAAAAACATTCCCGGGTGGTGGTCTTATCCTCACAACAAAGAATGGGGAAAAACCGTCACATCTGACAAACTCTGACGCTGTCAAAAATACTGTATAAAAGAGCTCCCTAAGTTCGAACCCTAAACGGGCGACTTAGGCAAAAAGGGTCGTCCAGGTGGACTGAAAACCCGAAAGGGAAGTCCAGGCAGAAATTAGGGATATAAACGAAAAAATTATCCCGGTGGATTGAAAACCCGAAATGGTGGTCCAGGAAAAAGTTAAGGGTCTTAATCGAAATAAAGAACAAATATATTACAATCTGAGAACCACGACTACAACCACGAAGGAGAGGGATTAATCCAAATCATTTGACCTAGAAGCAAAGGATATTGGAGCTATCAAAAGGACATTGGAGAAACAACATTAGAAATTATCATTTTCATTGCCATTTTCAGTTTTATTAAAACTTTATGTGATTACTTCTTTCTAGGAATTTCATCTTGTACTCTCGCCTATTCAAAGGCATCTTTATCAATAAAACATTTACTTTTTCAATCTTCTCAATTTGTGTTTTTTCTTTTCGGACTTGTTTGCAAAAAATACTACTATTATTTCTTGTAAGTACTGCGTTGAAATCATTTTGGGTATTTGAAAAACAAATAGAAGCATTTAATAAAACATCAAAAAGAATTTTAGTTAGAAAAACATCGAAAGAAAATCCACTACTACGTCCACGCCTACATCCACGCCTACGCCTATGCTTGCGATACAAATATCAAAATCTTGTCGACACTTATTTACCTTATAAACTCAAAAAAACACCACAACAATATAACATACAATGTTGGGGAGTCGGCGACACAAAACCAATGGTTTAAAAGGAGAGAATATTAAAACCTTTACAAAAAAAATTTGGGGCATATACAAACACTTGGTGCATATACATTTGGGGAATATACAGAAAAAATTAAGTGCATACATATTTGGGTTCCATATCAAACTAGAGAATTATGCATACATATCATACATGACACTTTCTCGATTCCATTTTGGTTAAAACTACGAACTTTTCTTGGGGCCCATTGTTAAATTATCTTAACGAACGAATACCTTGGTTGAGAACAGACACATCTGGTAAACTCTGATCTTATCTTTGGTCTAGTTATCTAAGATTTGATTACCAAAGCTTTTCAAATATCTATCCTCTAGGTTGTGGTAGATATGTGAATTATCTGGATTACGTTATTTATCCTCTAGGTCGTGATAAATACATAAGCTTACCCCCTTGTCATTTATCCTCTAGGTCGTGATAAATTCACAAGTTCATCCTCGTATTATATATCCTCTAGGTTGTGGTAGGTATGTGAATTATCAAGATTATGTTATTCATCATCTAGGTTTTGATGATTACATAAGTCTATTCTCATGTGATTTATCCTCCAGGTCGTGATAAATGCACAAGTTCTTCCTTGTTTTATCTATCCTCAAGGTTGTGGTAGGTATAGGAGTTATCAGGATTGTGTTGTTCATCCTCTAGGTTATGATGAATACATAAGCCTATTCTCGTGTCATTTATCCTCTAGGTCATGATAAATGCACAGGTTCATCCTCGTACCGTTTACTCTCTAGGTTGTAGTAAATATACAAAATCTGTGATATAATTCATTGTGTTAGTCATCACGCGGAAATGTATTATCAAGCTATGTTTTATTCATCCCCTAGGTTGTGATGAATAGACAAAATATATGTCTTAATCTTACTATGTTAGTCTATAAGCATTATTAAGTCATTTTCAAACTTGTGTTATTTACCTCCTAGGTTATGGTAAATACACGAAAAAAATCTGCGATCACTTTTTTAGGTATTGACAAGTTATTTGCATCGTCGTATCTAAGTCGAATCGAAACTCTCTTTTTTTTAAACTCTAATAAGAGGATACATCATCATCTGTGCCTATTTTTTCAAACTCTTGGAAATGCTGTACAGTGTATCCTTATAATCTTTTTGTCAAATTTGGGGTCTTCCATTATTTAATAAACCTATGATTCGAATATGCGAGACCTGCGTACTCTCGCACTATTCAATTGAAGGGTAATTAAATAGGGGCTGTTTTCATACCCAAATTTTCCCCATGGTCACACTTTTACTATGTTTTAAATTATAAACCATGTTGTGAAAATTTGCCCGTTTCTAAGTCTTTTTCTAATAGGGGTTTAAAATCATAAGAGGGGTGTACTATGGACCATCAAAATCTGATGGTCCATCAAGCTTTTGGTTTCATTTATAATATTAAAAGGTTTTTTTATTATAATAATTAGAAAGGTGTCTTGTTTAATTAAGGGGTTTGTGGGCTTTCTAAATCAGAAAGGCCCATTTAAAACTTTTACAGTCCATTCAAATAGTTAAGAACAAAAGGCGCATTTGTGTTACTTCAATTAGGCCATCAAAAAACTAATGGCCCATTAAAGGTTTTTTGATTCATTTTAACAAAAGAAAAAGATCATTTTTTTGGGGTTTGTTACATACTGGGCCAACAAGCCCTACGACCTATGGAACTACTGGATAGAAGGCATGTATGAATATCAAAATCGGACGACCCACTCCTTTAGAGGTCCTTGTTCAATTTTTAGAAGATTGTACAAAGGGAGTATCTTTGTTTTTGTCTTCTAGCCCATTAGAAATTTGGGAAGCCCAATTAGTGGAAATATTGACCCACTACATCTTTTAGGTTCGTTTAAGATGATAGATGGGGGCTATTGATTCATTTCTCCATATAGACCCATTAAGGATGTCCCATTTCATTTAGCTTCAGTAGACTAGATTCAAATCCATTTTTTTTTTATTATTATTGTTTATTATCATATATTATTATTATTATTATTGCTCAATAATTTTTTTTATTTTTTATAAAGAACCAAATATTTTTTATTTTCCCATCGTTGACAGAAGTCAAAATCAAGGGTTTGAAACCCTAATCCTCAACATTCATCTGAAGCGGCGATGTACTTGCTCATCTTCGTCCCAATGTTACCCAGACCCAGAATCAATGAATGCCACGAATTGCAAAACAAAACCAAATCCAGAAGTCAAAATCAAAACAAATCAAGCATTACAATCTTCACATAATCAAATCAAAATTACACATTTTAAAATCAAATCTTATTAATTAAGTGCCAAAGGAAATCAATTATAATCAATTTCTAACACAAATCAAATCCCTGATTTCAAACAATCTCTAAAAATAACAACAATCTAACAATTTTCCTAAAATATTCTAAATCTAAAACCTATAAGTAGAGAATAGAAATTATTAGAAAGAAAAAAAGGATATTTGGAGAGGAGAAAGAAAGAGAAGAAGATATGAAGGAGCATTCCCCGGAGCCTCCCCCTCTTCCAAATGACAGAAACCCTAAGATATCCACTATTGTGTCGTCACCTTAGAGCTCTTTAAAACTCCGCCGCTTCCATAATCATCCTCCAAGTACCTGCAAAAAAGACGAAGAGGTTGAGGATCAGAGGAAGATCGAACAAAAACACAAAGATTCAAGGCATTGGAGGTAATCATCGAGACACTTAGCATTTTTATTTGTTTTTTGGATCTTTGTTTGTTTGAGCAATTGATGAATTAAGGGTTTGGGGGAGAGATTGTCCCCGTCGTTGCATAAGAGAGGCTTTTAGGGTTAAAAGGTTGTTGGGTTTATCGGTGATAGGAGAGAAGAACAAAAAGACAGAGAAAGATGAAATGAGAAATGAGAGGAAATGTAAACGAGAACGAAAAAATATAACGCATTATGATCCTATACGGTTCTCCTTGCCATGCGCCTTTAATCACAACCCTCTGATCTCGATCAAATGCCCCAAAGTCGCGAGACCACGATAGCCCCATGCGCCTCACCGCACACGGTCCAAGTGGACTTCACCCAATCTCGTTCGGGCTTGGGCCCAATTATTTTAATACCCTCTATTTGTTATTTTGTGCTAAACGAAAGCATAATACACCTCCTTCCTTATGGACAAAAAACCAAGTGTTGGGCTTCAGCCTTTAGGTCCTACACCCCCCAGACTTAAGTTTCACACCCACATGGCTTAAATTAATTAATTTACTATAATTCAATTAATTTCTTTCAATTTACTTATTTTCTATTTTCTGTTTTTATTCTATTAAAAATAACGATAGTTATTAGTTCAAATATTTTGTAATAAAAAAATAAATACTAACTCCCTTTTATATATTTGAATTAAAATATATTTTCTCATATTGCATAATACATTCGAAAACATCTAACCAATCAAACACCAACTTATTTTTTTACTAACATAATTCAAACATATTTATTTTTAAAAAAGGATTATGGAAATTTCTTTTATCGACTGAGAACTTTGTCTACAATTCTGCTATTCACACGCATAGACTTAGTTCAAGGAGAATTTGAGATATTTCTATTATCTATAAAAAAAACTAACCAAACAACTACGAACTACGAATTGGGACTCTGATTCCTCATAAGAGGATACGTAGGCATACGACTTAAAAATTGTGGCGAGTTCCCCTAACTAAAATTTAAAACCCTATTCCTAAAACAATAAACATAAACCCTAGTATCCTTGTGAACAAGGTAGATGAGGGGTTCCTAACACCTTCCTTTCGTCTAAAGCGAGTCAACAACTTAGAATCTCTGATCCAAATTAGGGTTATCCATTAAGTTCCCTTCCTTAGGATAAAAATTAATGGTGGCGACTATATATTTTCAATTGGTTATTACAGGATGTGAATGTGGAATTATCGATTGTCTGTGAATTTCCCGAAGTGTTTCCAGATGACATCAGTAATTTACCTCCTAAACGTGAATTGGAGTTTATATTGATTTCCTTCTAGGAACAAGTCTAGTAACAATTGCTCCTTATAGAATGTCGGCTGCAGAGCTAAGTGAGTTAAAGAAAAAACTGGAAGAGATGCAAGAGAAGAAGTTTGTTAGTCAAGAAGAAATACGGAAGTATGAGGTTGTGTGTAGATTACAGGCAGTTGAATAAAGTGAAGAGTAATAATAAGTATCCACTTTAAAGGATTGATGATTTAATGGATCAGTTAGTGGACACCTGTGTTTTCAGCAAGATTGGTTTAAGGTCGGGTTATCATCAAATTCGAATTAAACAAGATGATATTCTAAAGAAGGCTATCTGAACGAGGTATGGTCATTATGAATACAATGTGATTCCGTTTGGTGTATCTAATGTGGCAGGTGTTTTCATGTAGTATATGAATACAACTTTTCATTCCTACTCGGATAAATTTGTAGTAGTCTTTATTGATGATATTCTGATTTATCCTAAGTTAGAAGAATTGCACATTTAGTATTTGCGAATGGTGTTGCAAGTGTTGAAGGAAAAGAAGTTATATGCAAAGTTGTTAAAGTGTGAATTTTGACTAAAAGGAAGTTAGTTTCCTTGGACATGTAATTTCTAGAGGTGGGATTTCTGTGGATCCTTCTAAAGTTGATGCAGTGTTGCAATGAGAGGCTCCAAAGTCTGCAACTGAGGTTTGAAGTTTTCTTGGTTTAGCAGGTTACTATCAAAGGTTCATTGAAGGATTTTATAGGTTGACTTTTGTTAAGGACCAAAATGTTGATATATTTGTATATAATTTTGTGGTCCTTTGCACTCTATTTTGATAATTAGTAGTGTTTAAGTTTTTAAATTGATGTAAATAAGCAATTATATAGTTTATGTGGTAAATTACTTTATTTACTTAGTTTTATGCTCATTTTGTACGTTTTGATGTTGGCCATTGGAGCATTGGAGCTTTAGGCAAGCTAGAGCCAAGAGTGAGGTGCAACAAGTCAAAAATTGGAGATTTGTACAGGCTAGAACGCTAAGTGCAATTTGTAGCACGCTATGAAGATTTACGCGTCTGGCAGAATGTCATTTTTGGCCCGCTAGGCGGCCTTATCCCTCTTAGCACTGTCCACTGAATCTGGAAAATATATTTTTGTTGAGCCCGCTTAGCGTGCTTATGCCGCTTAGCGGGACTCACTTTTTGGGCACTTGTATAAGTAGCCTTTTTTTATACTTTAGAGACCAACTCTTATCAAACACACTAAAAATAAAAATTTTAGGTCCAAGAACTACTTTTCATCATTTGTAACTCAAGATCAAATATTTTTATCTTAAATATTTGATACTTTCTACTTTATGTTCATTAAACTTTGTAGTTTACTTGTCCATCAAGCTACCATGATAATGGGTAGATAAACCCCTCTTATTTGTCAAGGTTAGTGGTATATAATCTAATATTTGTATGTATTTGGCTTGATATTTTGTATGTGAACAACTTGATGATAAATATATGGTGAAATACTCCTGTTTTATGGTTTATCTTTGAGTTGATCATTATTGAGAAGTAAGTTCATCTCTTGAACTAGGTTTTCACTTGTCAACAAACAATTTCTAGACATAGTTTTGTCGGTTGATATTCACTAATAATGAGCTTTTAAAGTTATCAAATTGATAGTAAGGTAGAGAGATCATCTAAGGATCAATTTGATAAACCTCACAATTTGTTTTAGAGATGAAACATCTTGAGAGGATATGTAATTATGTTTATTGTTAATGAGTTCACATACTTTATTGAGAAAATATATCCAAAAGAGATTATCGAGCCCTAATCTTAACACGCTTTTACCAAACGTTTAAAACCAAAACTTTATTTTCACCGATACTTGATACTTTGCATGAAATCGACATTTTCCGTTACTAAAACCAAAACCAAACCCTTTTATGAAACTTAAGCTTAAAACAATTATAATTGTATAACGGAGGTGATATCACACCAATCTATGTGGAAAACAATAATTTAAATACTTTACCTGTAAAGTGTTTAACAAAATGGCGTTGTCGCCAGGGATTGGCATTTCATATTGCAAGCATTGCAATAGTTCTATTGTTTTAAGTTAAAATTGTAAGCTTATAATATCTCTTGTTTTTCACTTGTTTGGCTAGTGTTTTCAGCCTTTTGTTTATTCGAGGAAGTGTTTCTAAAGATTAACTACTTTTTGACCCTGAAATCGAAAGGACTTGCAGAATACTTAATAGAAGGACACGAAGGAGGAGAAACCTAGCTAAAGAAAGGAAAGAAAGAAAAGAAGCATCTACTTCTTCAACAATCCAAAATCTAGAAGAAGTTATGGTGTATCCACCACCTCCACCTAAAGGTCCATGCACAAATAGTCCTAGAGAGAATGCTCAATTTGCTCGCCAAGCCAATACGATGAAATATGAGATGAAAACTAGCATATTAAAGCTTTTGTATGCGAATCCTTTCACCGGTCTTGATCATGAAGACCTGTACTACCATCACACAAAATTCTATGAGATTTCTGATTCCATGGGAGCTCCAGAAGTTGAAGAAGAGAAAGTATTCAAGAGACTATTCCCTTATTCTTTGGTGGGGAAGGCCAGATATTGGTATCTTGACCAACCCACTCAAATCATGACAAAGTGGAACGTTTTAGAAGAGAAATTTCTAGAAAGATTCTTTCCTTAATCTAGGTTTATGGAGGCCAAAAATGCAATATCTATGTTTTCTCAAGGAGGTTATGAATCTCTCAATCAAGCTTAGGAGAGGTACAAGTCAATGTTGAGAAAGTGTCCTAGCCATGTGAAACAATCGACTGAACAATCATCTGATAATGAAATCAATGAAGTCACCATAAAACATTTTTTATCCCACAGGAAGGGAAAGGTAGACATCGAGAAAACATGAGAAGGGTAAAATCAAGGTCGAACGATCGAAAGATCGGGTAAGGGAGTCTGTTATGCGAGAGGAAGGTATTAGCACCCCACACGCCCGTAGTACTCTACGGTATCCATTCTTGTTATCTATATCTAAGATGTACAGGGAATGCATGCAAAAGAAAGGAGAAAAGAATGTAGGGAAAATTAAAGTTGTGCTCGCTTGGGCCCTACCCCAATGCATACGTGTCCCTTTTAAGGAATCAGAGTAGTCGTAGTTCGGCTCACATGTTTCGGTTTATTTTTATATTTTTTAATTGAGAAATGTTAGGTTCGAATCAATCCACTGAGGCTTGACCTTTGGAGACTCACGACCTGTAGAGGAAGGGAACTAACAAGTTATTAGAAAAGAAATTCCGATTGGAAAAAAGGAATATGTTGGTTTGCCTTTTTTACCTTGAGAAAGGATTTGAAAGTTTTAAGTGTTTTATGTTTTGCAAAGAAAAAGAAAAGAAAGGTTTTTGTTTTATTATGCAAGGGATGCAAAAGAAAAGAGGGAGACTAACCTAAATCTATCCCTAATGTTATCACACAAATGATTGACCCTAAAATTGAGTTTTGAAGGGGAAACTCTAACCTATGTTGACATACATGGATAATAATCCTAATGTCTATCTCAAATCATCATCTATAGATGAATCAAGAAGTCCTAAAGGAGCATAGCAAGGGTCTATCACCTAAAACTATGTCTATACCAAATCATTATCTATAGTTAAAATGAGAGCTCCTAAGGGAACATATCGAGGGTATATCATCTCAAAACATGCACACAAAGACGAAACCAAGCAAGCAAGCCAACAAGCTCAAGAGAGCACAAACAATATGTCATGAGCAGCACATGTTAACTCAAGTCAAATGCCTAACCATGATATAGACGACCAAGGTAGGTATAAAATCAAGTAGGGATGCTTTAGCCAAGGGGTCATATCAACCGAGGAAAACAAGCAGAGAGAGGATAGAAGAAAATAGCACAGAGCATCAACGTCGACTAACGCGAGCTCAAGACAAAATGTGGGGATTGATTACAGATCCCTTTTCCACTTGACGACTCGATAATCATGATCTGCACAACTCTGAAGCATCGACGTACAATGTGAGCTAAGGGTGACATGGACTAGAATATGCGGGGGTCATTTTGTGGACTCTCCCCGCTTGCCCGCTTTTGAGGACTTATTATTTGTAATATAAGGAGGGCACAAATGTAAACATACGTGCAGAATACCTACTTGAAAGGTAGGGTTTTAAATAATCACAATTAGCATACAGAAAGCGGTGCCTGCTACAGGTCTTTAAACAAATACTTCGAGCGCATGCTCTTTATTTCTTGCTTCCTACTTCTCATGATCTCTATAAAGCAATAAATAATTTTATAATGAATTCGGTAAAAAGTTATGAGAGAAATACCAAATGGATATCAATCTGTAAATACCGAGTAATATCAAAGAAACCCGAAAAACTTCATAAGCTGCTGGCATCAACAAAAAAATCCAGTGAGAATATGTGTCGAAGCATCAATAAGCAAGATCAGAATGTGTAGCGGACACATCCCTATCACAAAGTGCCTACACAAAATATAATTATGCAGAATACGAGGTACAAAAATAGAAACATGCGTGTCGAACGCAAAATTGGACCATAAATTGAAAGTCCAAACAAGTTTTACAATCACATAATAAGCGATAATTACATGATCGGAAACTATCCCAATCTACCTTCCATAATTAACACACATGTTAAAAATAACAAGGAAAATTAAAGTATCAAAGAGTAGGAATAAATTTGGAGCATACAATAGCCAAAGAACAGCCAAAGAAGCAAAAAACAACAATTTGGAAAAGATGCATCGACCGTAACAGGATATGCGTCGACTCATGCCTAGGAATCTTCTCAATTTACATCGACCGCTCGGTCGGTGCAACAATTCCCGCAGGTGACCAGAATGTTTGCATCGACCGCAACAGGATATGCATCGACTCATGCTCAGGATTCTTCTCAGTTTCCGTTGACAGCTGGGTCGACGCAACAATTCCCGCAGGTGACCAGAATGTTTGTGTCGACTGCAACAGGCTATGCGTCTAATCATGCCCAGTATTTTTCTCAGTTTTCATCGACCGGAGGGTCGGCACAACACTTCCTGTGGGTGGAAAAATGATTTTTGTTCATTTTTGCGTCGGTCAGAACTAAGTTTGAGTTGACTCAAACTACCTGATAGTGAAATTTAGTGCAATTTAGTGCAATTTTGAAGCAACATAACTTTTGCATCAAGTATTTGTTTCGTACATGGTTCAAATTATTGGAAAGCTTGAAAATTATAAAATATCCACGGAACAAAACGGAAACAAAATCGACGAATGCACACACGAAAAAAATCTCCTTGATTATTGCATAATCGAAGTATGAATTCATAATCCGTTTTTATGAGTTTCGACATTTTTCGACATGTTTTTACCAGATTAGAAAACCAAATTCACACCAATTATGCAATCATCATAGCAAAGAGGATTTATGTGCATTCAAAAATTGGTGATCTCATGCTTCAAGGCCAAGATGTCATGACTCGAGCAATGTGTCGAGCACATAATCTACACAAGATTGCACATGGATTTTGATTCACAAAATAAGACACTAGTCTATGTCAAATCACATGCAAATTCAGACTTCTCATCAATTCTCAAAGGCAACAATGTTAAACAACATGAATAAGCACTTTTCTTGATAATCAATTAATTGTAAAAGTGATTATTAATCATCTAATTCCTAATCTAAGCATTTTGACCAATCAGTTTACAAATCAACCACTAGATCCACAATCACAATTCAATTCTCTATTCAAAACTCACTACAATTATCAATTCTAGAAAAGTGCTTATTTCAAGAATCAATTAAGCAAAAGTGCTTAAATCAAGAAAACTAACCGTGGAATTGAAGATGAGGTTTAGGTATAGAGATTGCAACAATTAGTCTCGAGATTGGAGAAGAATTGAGCTTCTTTGACTTTTGGATCTTGTAGAAGTTATTGGTGTTCTTGATGAAAATGAGATAAAGTTGCTCTTTGATCCTTGAGTAAGATGAGAGAAATTTTTTGAGTGTTTTTTAGAATTGATCAATTATCATAGTCTCCTTGAAAATTGACGTGAATAAGAATATATAGTGTGCCTTTTTTTGAATGAATGAGCCTCTAATAAACACAAGCAAATGTGCAAATATTCAGTTCATCAGAGTCCGACACCTTAAGGTCAAATTCGCAGGTCCCTCAGCGTGACTTTCGAAGTTGAAATGTGAAAATAAAATGTAGCCAAAATTAATAAAAACATCGTATCCGAAGACAGGCTCAATCGGATAAATAATAATTTAGTTATGATTTCTTGAAGTTTTGTCTCAGATGAAAATATTTCTCGGTACAGGATTTTCAAATGTGTTGTGCGCGTTTTGGACTAAAAACGAAGGCCTTCGGGATACCGTTCAATTTGGAAAGCTGGAAGAAATATTTATCCAACTAAACTTATGAAACAATGCCATAGGAACCAGCTCAATACGATAAAAATCGACCGAGTTATGATTTTTTGAAGATGAAGCAGGTGAACATTTGTCACAATTTTCTTGTGCGAACATATTGGATAAATTCATATATTCGAATACTCTCCGAGTAGAACTGGCTTCCGACCATGAGATATGAAATGCATATGACATTAAGACGAAATTTTGGCCACCAAAACGGGCTTAAAACAATGAACAGTATTTGAGTTATGAATTTTCTAGTGCACCGAAACTGCACTTTCAGCACATTTTTCTTTGTATTTTCACCCTATAACTTCCAAAAGAACCGCGTATTCAGAGACTTTCCTTTGAGAATTAGCTTTTGGTCCAAACACGAAAATTGAAGAGAACATCGAGACGGTTTCAAAACCTCAAGAATCAACCCAAAACACCATTCCAAGCTGGACATGCGAATTTTCAAACTCAGATCAGTCAAAACACTGTTTCCAATTTGCACTGTTTTAAATTCACCGAAAACACCAAATCTTCCACAACTCAAACATGCGTTGAAAAATTATGAGAGATTTGTTGTGTTGATCAAATACCTTGACCCTATGAATATATAAATAATCATATGCATGCATGTGTATATGCAAAAAGAGTATAAGCCAATCAAAGTTAAAACAAAGAGGGCAAATTTTAGGGTGCAACAGCTGCCCCTATTTAATCGTCTTAAACCTGAAGGTGAGATTGGAGGATGCCTTTCAAAATTTCAAGGTGGAAGAAGATTAAACACTTAAAAGAACCCTAAAATTTTCACTTCGAAGCCAGTCAGACATTATTATATTTTTTGGTTTTCTGTATTTCTATTTTTTTCTTTTTTTGATTGCAGTAGTTAGCTGAGTAAGTCTCTTGGATGTCAGGTCAAGGTTAGACATACATAAGAAAGAGACCGACCGAAGAAGGCCCTAACGAAGGAATTCCAATCGAAGGCGAACTTACTGTGAACACAAACATACATTGACTCTGAATAGAACGCCGATCAAAGGCGAACTTACAAAGAAAAGAGACCATCCGAATGGGACTCCTAACAAATGATACCATCCGAAAATGGATTTAAAGGGGAAAGAGGACCGATCAAGGGCGAACTTAGAATGAAAAGAGACCAGCCGAAGGGGACTCTTAACAAATGATACCAGCCGAAGGTGGATTTAAAGGGGGAAAGAACGCCGATCAAGGGTGAACTTACAATGAAAAGAGACTAGTCGAAGGGGACTTTTAACAAATGATACCAGCCAAAGGTGGATTTAAAGGGGAAAGAGAACCGATCAAGGACGAACTTACAATGAAAAGAGACCATCTGAAGGGGACTCTTAACAAAAACGTACCAGTCGAAGGTGGATTAAAAGGTAAAGAAACCATCCAAAGTGGAATCTTTAACAAGGAATAATATGCCGAAGGTAGATTCCTAAGGAAAGAACACTAATCAAAGGAGAACTTTCAACTAAAAACAGACCAGCCAAAGGTGGATTTAAAGGGTAAAGAAACCATTCGAAGGGGAATCTTTAACAAGGAATACTATACCGAAGGTAGATTCTTAAGGAAAGAATGCCAATCAAAGGCGAACTTGCAAATGAAAAGAGACCAGGCGAAGGGGACTCCTAACAAAAGGTACAAGCCGAAGGTGGATTTAAGAAAAGAACGCCAATCAAAGGAAAACTCACAGGGGATAAAGATATGCACATCTGGTCAGAGTTAGACACACAAGAGAGAAATCGAGCATCAAGAAACAAATGTATGGAGTTGATAGCAAACACAAGAACGCGACTAACCAAAGAAAGCCCCCAACAAGAAAGGACGCTTTCGCCTAAACAAGGACGCCAGAAAACTGGACTTTGAAGAGACACTGAAGGACTCTTCAAAGTGGATAAACCAAAACAAGGAATCGAATAAGTAGGACCTTCAAAGAGCACCAATCGAAGGTGAACTCTACAAGAGAAAGAGACTAGTCAAAATAGACTCTAACAAGGATTGCCAAAACACGTTGGGCGTTCGATAGGTTGCAATTACGCAAGAACTACAAAATTCCTCAGGCCAAAGGCGGTGTGTAATTCTTCAAGAGTGGTAATCATCTGAATTACCACACACCAAGCATGGATACTCAAATACTTGAGAAATAAGAAAGGTTATCCACCAACTCTTACTCGCACTCTAATGGCAAAGCAAACACGGGTAAAATAACCAAAGGCTTGCAAGGGCAAGCGTAAACCACAAACTTACTGTGGATTTCCATATGTATTGAACCCAAACAGAACGCCGGTCAAAGGCGAACTTGTGATTAGAAAAAGAGACAAATTATAGGGACTCTAAACAAGGATTGCAAACACGCATTGGGCTTTAAAAGTTTGCAAATATGCAAGAACTACCAAATCCCTCAGGCCAAAGGCGGGGTATAATTCTTCAAGAGTGGCAATTATTTGAATTACCACACACCAAGTATGGATACTCAAATACTTGCAAAGAAAGAAAGGCTATACACCGACTATTACTTGCACTCTAACGACAAAGCAAACACGGGTAAAATAACCAAGGGCTTGCAAGGGCAAGAGAAAACCGCGACTTGCTGGGGAAATGGAGAGATACCAAAGACCCGACTGGTGGTGAATCAAAACAAACTCCACTGGGGAAACATAACAGTATCACCCTAGGCTTGTTGTGGAGATAATTCAAATCTGAGTGCATAATAATACGGTTACCAAAGGTGAACACTATTGGCTTATACTTATGCATGTTTGAATTTTTTATAGCGTAATGCTCCATACAATGGAAATGCTATGCGTTTTGGTAGATGTAGTGTAATGATGAATGTTTATCAATGCACTGGGGGAAACACGTCAATAATCGACTGCTGACAAGACAATGAACTTCCAAACGATTATTCTTGCACATCTGATCTTCTGTAGAGAAAAGGCAATCTGAACTTCAATGGGGCACCGAGATTCGAAACCACCAACCTCTAAAGATCGATATCACTGGGGAAGTAACTTCCTGGAGAGGATACTACAAAAATAAATTGTAGTTCAAAGGAAACCTTGAATTCTGGTCAAACTCCCAACTTTCTGGGGAACGAATTCTTTATCTTCTGTTAAAATGAGGAGAGCTTCATTGGGGATGGAAACTTTCTCGCATAGAATTTATTGACGAAGACAGCTTCTACTAGGGAGTATGGAAATTCTTAAATAAAAATAATTCTACTCAGACCACACTGGGGATAACATCACCGGGGGGTAAAAAGTCTTCACTTGGGGAGGAAGCAAATATATTAGGACAAAAACTCCACTGGTGATATCTCAACAAAAATTTCTATCAACAAGGACGAAAGAGTTATGACTGGCACTCCTATGCACACCACACTGGGGAGACAGGACACTTGATCCACTAGGGAAGGAATAAGTCGCTCCACTGGGAAATGATAGATAAGTTACTCTGGCAGGTCCTCGAAATTCGGCTTCGACTGGGGACAAAGACTACCTCATATACTGAGGGGCCAAACTCTTTAGATGATAACATCAACAATATCCGGTTGAACTGAGTGTAACCATCTCTTCAAGATTCAAGCCGGCAAAAAGTTTTGTACTGGGGAGCAAAAATCATTTCATTGCGGATGATGGTCGTCCCCATGAGGATAACAAACTAGAATCTCCCGTAGGCAAACATGAGTCTCTTTAAGAACTATGATATAGGCAAGCCACATTGAAGAGAGAGGGAGTACATACCTCACTGAGTAGGAGAATACATACTTCATGGGGAGGATGAGTGCAAACCTCATTGGGGAAGCTATAGAATATCGACTTCAAAGGAAGTATATCAAGAATCTCCAATTGGTGAATAAAATGATTCTTCCGAAAAAACCTAGAAAGAAATAGGTTGCACTGAGAAATATTGATATTCGGGCGAAAGTACCCCTTTTCTGGGGACAATACTGTAAAAATATGGTTCAGAGGAAATTTTGAACTCCGATCCAACTCCCAACCTCCTGGGAAAAGATCCAACATTTCTTTCCAATGATAAAGAGAATCTTGCTGGGAAATGGGATCTTCTGATGTAAATCCTCAATAAAAGTGACTTCGGCTGGGGAGTCATAGAAATTCTTGAATAAAAGAATTCTTCCCATGCCATATAGGGGATACTACCATTGAGAGTAACAAACTTCACTTGAAGAAGAGAAGGGAGCCTTTGAACCATAAGCTTGAGGTTCAGAACTCCACCGAGGAAATATTTAAGAAATACTCCATAATTGGGGATAAAAAAATTCAAAACGGAATTCGTCCATGCATACTGCCTCAGAAAAATAGGAGACCTAGTCCACTGGGCATAAAAAACATGTTAATCAAACATCTCTTCAATAAAACCAAACTTGGGAAAACTTCCCTAGGGAGAAAAGATATAAACTTCATGGAGATGATGAACGACAACCTCACTAGGGAGATAAATACCAATCAAAGATTTGCAGAGTATCGACTTCAAAGGGATATAACAAAGGTATACAATCCAGTGAAATGATCTTTCCCATATTTGTCGAAGAAAAGTATACTACGCTGAAGAATAAGATTATATAAGACCTGTTGAAATATGCTTCTTCAGAGATAATCCCTCTAGGAGGGACAAACTCTTAAACAAACTCTCATCAAGAGTGTTGGCTTCAGTGGGGATTACGCATGGGTATGCTTCCACTGGGGATTAGGAATTCTGTCCGGGCGAGAGTACACCTTTACCGGGGATACATGATTCTGTCTTGGGTAGAAGTGAGAACCCATTGGGGAGATTGGATCCCATTCTACAGAAATCATCATGTTGGTCGCATACAGACCCTTTTTGATTGATTTTCTCGTATGCTTCTTGTCATAAAAGACCAACAACACTTGCAAAAATAGAAATTGTGGCAATATACCCCTATTTGGAATGGAAAACTTCATTGAAGAATAAATAATTTGAACTACCAACCAATGGGTAAAAACTGCGATGCAAGATTACCATTTCACCATGTATACTCCGAGAAGGAATGCTACTAAAAAGTGGACTTTGGAGAAGACGCTGCAAAAATAAATTGCAGTCCACTGAAAAGAAATCATCTTGACTTCAAACATCTTCTAAATTTCCAGGGAGAAGAACCATTCTCCTCTTGCAGAGAAATGAGGATGCTTTGTTGGGGAATAAAGATCTCAAAAGAGAAATCCCTTAGCAGACAGACTTTTGTCAAGTAGCAGTAGATCTTTTACCGGGGAGAGGCGTCCTCCTAGGAAACAACATTTCCACCACGAACCTCGTATGGGTAACAACCTCACATGATCTTTGCATTCTCGTATCCTACTGAGGATAACGATCCAACTTCGAATGGAGATAATGATCCTGACTTCTAATGAAGGAACATCAATAAATGGACTTAAGTATCTGATGAGTCAAGGATAATAATATCGACTTCTCAACATGATTCTTCAAATTCACTAATCATTTAGCCTGTGCCTAGACTTGATCTGATAAACCCTTATGGAGGACAAAATGCCCCCGCATAATGCCTTTCCCTAATCTGTAGGGCCTTTTGAAGAAAATTTCCACGAGAGGACTTCATGAGATATGTACCATAAAGATAAACAACCCCAATATTAAGAACTTTGGAATACTTCCTTGAATGCGCATGCATCTTCAGATTCTGGAAAGATTCTTCTTTAATCGATGAATTCTCATAGAGATTTGTCAAATCTCGACATAATTTCCCCAGTTTGACTGCACTTTGAGGGATAAAATCCAGATTTGAATGCCTTAGATTGGCCAAATACCTACTCGATGGAGTATTCAACATGCTGGCCTCTGCTCAACAGATTCTCGACACACCATTTACTTCATCTCATGCTCATGGAGAAAAGCGAAGCTCGCGGAGTTTCAAAGACAACACAACCTTAGGGTGGCAGGCTTACAACTTGAAAGTAGGTTGCAACAATACTTCTTGACTTGAATTGTCTCATTCTCCAATTATATACTTGAAGAAATCGGCCCCTCAAGATCAACTGAAAGTAATGCGCCGCTGCTCAACAGAGACTCTTGGCAATCAAATTTTGCAATCTACTTCAGATCATTTCTCAAGCTGGTATTCTTTTACTCAATGGAGTCAATAGAAGGTCTTACCCAGATTAAGATCATTTTTCAAAAATGATTTGCGCCTCGACACATCCCTGAAGTAATTTTCCCCTTAAGATAATCAAACTTTCATCTGATGCTCATTATGCAAGCTTACTTGATGTTTAAGCACTTGTTCATATGCAAAGAATGTTTATTCTAAGAATTATAATCCTAATGCAAAGCTCATGTTTGTCTTGAAGGTTAAAAACTTTTATTGAAAAGAATAAACATCAAAAACATTTGTGCGAAAGAAAATAAAAAGATGGTGTGATACCAACTCAAAAGTTTTAGCAAGCCTCAAAGGAGTCAAATTACCCTATTCTCGTTACAGTGCGCTTTTGAATTAACCCTTGCCTCAGTTAGGATTTTTAAGGGTTGTAATGTGGCCTGGTTCACGGTTTTAGAAAAAAGGATTTAAGGCTCAAAATATTTGGTGCTCACCCCCTTCATGATGTTCTCCAGTCCTAAATTCAATTAACTTGACATGGAAATTCATCTCTCAAGAGGAGTTTTGGAATGATTGAGGAGTCACCGAGGTTTTTTGGACATGGAAGTCACTCACCTCTTTCTATCTTGGTGTTTTATCACACGACTTTGTTCTTTTCTGAGGATTTTCAGTTCGTAATCTTTTTTTTCTTTTCGCAATTTTTGTTTTCCTGAAATTTTTCCTGGACGAATTCTTTTTGAATTTGACTTTGAAGTCCAGCGGGATGCCTTGAATTTTTCCGAAGTGACTTGTTTTCCAAGTTTTCACTTAGTGGGACTTTTTGTCTCTTTTCTATTTTCAATCATTCTTATTTTTTTAACACGTCGTGTGACTTTGAGTCATTTTCGACTTTATTGGACCTGATTATGACTGCCTGAGTCTTTGGTAGATGAGGGATAACCATTATTGTATCATCATCTGTTGACTTCCTGATGTACGAGAGATACCCATTCGGATATCGTTTTCTTTGATGCACGCTACTGACAAATGAGGGTTGACCATTATGGTTTTGACTTTCCTCAGCCTTTTGATGGATAACCATTGTTGTATCCTTAGATGCACACTCTTGATGAGTTTTAAACGCCCAATAGGGTTAACTGAAATCTACCCTGCCCCGGGTTAAATGTGAGGGTTTTTTCTGACACGAAAAGAAACTCCTACTTCAAGGCTCAAAGGGATTAACAAGGGTCTATCTCCCTTATATCTCCAGTGTTTGGAAATTTGAAGCAAGGCTTGTACATCGTCAGCAAGGTTTTTATTCAAAAGCACACCGTTTAAAATTTTTGTTATATTACTCATCATCCTCCCTCCAGAGGATTTTTGCTTTATTTAACAAGAGTCAAGTATCAAAAAGCAAAGAAAAACATTAATGAATGAGTACGAATGGATTAATTCAAGACAAACATATTCAGTGCATTATGATTAATATTCACGAATAAGCAAATTTTTCATACAAGAAAGTACTTAACCAAAACAAGGAAGATTACAAATGAGAATGCAAGTGTAATTTGAAACTGGCATATTGAGGAGACTAGTCTCTGTACGGACTTGTTGCTTCAGACGATGATCTGGAAATCTTGACATTCAATTAGTCAAAGGAGACTTCAAATTTGACCAACTGGCGTAAGAATGATGCTTTTTTCATCAAGCAGGTCTTGCATCTCATATTTAAATGGTTTACAACCTTCAGCTGAATGGCCAAGTGCCCCAGCATGGTAATCACATTGGATTCCCTCAACAGATGTGATGAATGCTTCATCAAGCAAATTTGCATAAACTGCATCATAAATTATATTCTACCACAAAGAAGAAATGCCAACCATCTTCTACTACACAGAAGAGAAATCCAGCCACTGAATTCCAGAGTGTCTCCTATTACACAAAAGAAGCATCGTCTTCTATTACATAGAAGCAACATCCAGCAACCATACCAAAGGATCTTCTACTACACAAGAAAGTAAACTTCATCTCCTACTTCACAAGAGAGAAGTTTTAGCAATCGAATTACGGAGAATCTCCTACTTCACAAAAGAATCTCCGTCTTCTACTACATAAAAGTAAAATTCAGAAACTGTAACAAGGAATCTTCTACTACACAGAAGAAACTAAACTCTGAATGTAGAATTCGACCTTTGAGGTATTTTTCTTCTACACACCAGAAGATGTCCAAGATCTCGATATCTTATACTTCTTCATTGCAGAAGCATCACCTTACCTTATACTACATAGAAGAGGCACTCAACTGAGGAGAAATAGTCTAGAACGGTTTTCCAAACATGGACTGAACCTTGGAAAAGAAGCCAAACAAGTACCAAACTTCATACTTCAACCCCTTTGGGTCTTCAATATCATAACTAGGTGCCCCCAGAATGGGAGAAACATCTAGCATTTGTATTGAAATCAGGAGGGAAATTTGTGGGGAGGATGACCCAAAGCACGAAGGTTAATCAACTGAGCTTCCAACACGCGAGGAAGCAACTGAATACAAGGTATAGAGATTGTATCAAACTGCTTCTCAAGCTTTTTCTTCTATCTTTGCTGAGAAGCTTTGCCCCATGGGTTCACTTGGAGACCATAAACTGGCTGCTGATGAGAAAAATCCGGGAACACAAAGTTCCGGGTGAGACCGACAAATTATCTATCGATTTGAGAAATGTACCATAGGCTGGGGATGAATGACAACTTTTGTTGCAACAACATATCCAGGACCACTTTCCTCTGCTGACACTATCTTCGAAACTTTCATATCCGACTCAACTGAGTCTATAACTGGTTATATTTCCCCCTTAAGGATTTCTAACCATGGGCCAAGACCTGCATGTCCATGATAAACAACCCCATCTGATTTTTCTCATCTCATCATCTCATCTAATTCCCCACGAAGTCCTTCCACATCTTTTTCGGATAACAAAGCAATGAGAAGTCGAAGTTCACAATTCTGAAGAGAAAATATCGGGCCTGAATAAGAATTCCCCATCCTGAGTACCTGTTTTGAATGCACGAAGATGCATGAGGTGAATGAATGGATGCAATGCCATGTTCAAACATCTTTTTTATGCATACAATCTTTCACATTTCTTATTTTTTATGTAAAATAAACATGCTATGATGCAAGGTGTAATAACATAGGTTCTAAAGTTCAGCATAACAATTGTACAATCCTCTCGATAACTGATGTATAAATCTGTTGAATAATCTGAATATCATAGGGTCAGAGGTTCGACACTAATTTCAGAACACAACGGAACCAAGTACCATGAATAACCGTTGTATAACCTCTGGACAAGATGAATATATCAGGATCAAAGGTCTAGAACATAACCAAAGAACCATCCTGAATACCAAATCCAGAAACTCAGAAAATAAATTTGAGACCCACATAGTCACCAACAGAGTAACGGTCACCATCAGAACATTCTCACCATCTTACCTGTAAAGATCATATTCCCTCCCCACTCACGGGTCAAGACTAGGTTAGGGTAAGGTCGGGTAACCGAGAATCGAGGGTACTCCTGAAAAACTATCGCCATATCACCTACGTGAAAATGATAGCCCCTCATTTGTACCTCATCTTAGCATGTACGACATGGCCGAAATAGTGAAACCTAAGTCAACTAGCCGTCCATGTTCCACTCTATTCCTAGGCTTCTTATGGTTGTCACTTGTCCTGGGTATTGGGCCTTTTTCCTCTTGTAACACCCACCCAATCATGAAAACAAATCCAACACAACAGTATCACCAATATATGGAAATCGATAAAATACAATGCAAACATATGCTCAAATAAACATGTACAAAATGATCAAGCTATAAAGCATAAAAATAAACACCCAAGGAAAAGAATACAAGAGCTAGGATCGACTCTGGGATGGACCATTAATAGGTCAATCTATCCCCAGTGAAGTCGCCAGCTGAAACAACCGACTGAATAGTCATCTGATAATGAAATCAATGAAGTCGCCGTTGAACATTTTTTATCCCACAGGAAGGGAAAGGTAGACATCGAGAAAACCTGAGAATGGTAAAATCAAGGTCAAACAACCAAGAGATCGGGTAAGGGAGTCTGTTACGCAAGGAGAAGGTATTAGCATCCCACACGCCCGTAGTACTCTATGGTATCCACTCTTGTTGTCTATCTTATAGGTGTGTAAGAATCTATATCTAAGATGTACATGGAATACATGCAAAATAAGGGAGAAAATATTTTAGGAAAAATAAAAGTTATGCTCGCTTAGGCCCTACCCCAATGCCTATGTATCCCTTTTAAGGAATCAGAGCAGCCGTAGTTCGGCTCACATGTTTTAGTTTGTTTTGTGTTTTTTAATTGAGCAATGTTAGGTTCAAATCAATCTACCTCGGATCGACCTTTAGAGACTCACGACCTGTAGAAAAAGGGAACTAACATGTTATTAGAAAAGAAATGCCGATTGGAAAAAAGAAATGTGTTGGTTTGTCTTTTTTACCTTGAGAAAGGATTTGAAAGTTTTAAGTGTTTTATGATTTGAAAAGAAAAAGAAAAGAAAAGAAAGGTTTTTATTTTACTATGAAAGGGATAAAAAAGAAAAGAAACTATCTAAGGGAGATTAACCTAAATCTATCCTGAATGTTATCACACAAATGATTGACCCTAAAGTTAAGTTTTGAAGGGGAAACTCTAACCTATGTTGACATGCATGGATAACAATCCTAATGTCTATCTCAAATCATCATCTATAGATGAATCAAGAAGTCCTAAAGGAGTATAGCAAGGGTCTATCACCTAAAACTATGTCTATCTCGAATCATCATCCATAGTTGAGACGAGATCTCCTAAGGGAACATGCCGAAGGTATATCATCTCAAAACATGCACACAAAGACGAAACCAAGAAAGCAAGCCAACAAGCTCAAGAGAGCACAAACAATATGTCATGAGCAGCACATGCTAACTCAAGTCAAATTACTACCCATGATATAGACGATCAAGGTAGGTGTAAAATCAGGTAGGAATGCTTTAGCCAAGGGGTCATATCAACCGAGGAAAACAAACGGGGAGAGGATAGAAGAAAATAGCAGAAAGCATCAACATCGACCAATGCGAGCTAAAGACAAAATGTGGGGGATTGATTATAGATCTCTTTTCCATTTAACGACTCGATAACCATGATCTTAAAAACTCTGAAGCATCAACGTACAACGTGAGCTAAGGATGACATGGACTAGAATGTGCGGGGGTCGATTGTGGACCCTTCCCGCTTGCATGCTTTTGAGGACTTATTATTTGTAATACAAGTCGAACACCAATGTAAACACACGTGCGGAATACCTACTTCAAAGGTAGGATATTAAACAATCACAATTAGCATACAGAAAGCGGTGCCTGCTACAGGACTTTAAACAGATACTTTGAGCGTACGCTCTTTATTTCCTTCTTCCTACTACTCATGATCTCTAGAAAGCAATAAAGAATTCAATAACGAATGCAGTAAAAAGGTATGAGAGAAATACCAAATGGATATTAATCCGTAAATATCGAGTAATTGCAAAGATACCGGGAAAACTTCATAAGCTGCTAGCACCAACAAAGAAATCCAGTGAGAATATGCGTCGAAGCATCAATAAGCAAGATCGTAATGTGTAGCGGACACATCTGTATCACAAAGTGCCTACACAAAATACAATTATGCGAAATACAGGGCACAAAAATAGAAAAATGTGTGTCGAACGCAAAATTGGACCATAAATCGAAAGTCCAAACAAGTTTTCTGATCACATAATCAAGCGATAATTACATGATCAGAAACTATTCCAATGTACCTTGCACAATCAACACACATGTTAAAAATGATAAGGAAAATTAAAGTATAAAAGAGTAGGAAGAAATTTGGAGCATACAATAGCCAAAGCAAATCCAAAGAAGCAAAAAACAACAATTTGGAAAAGATACATCGACCGCAACAGGCTATGCGTCGACTCATGCCCAGGATTCTTCTCAGTTTGCATCGACCACCGGGTTGATGCAATACTTCTCGCAGGTGACCAGAATGTTTGCATTGACCGCAATGGGTTATGCGTCGACTCTTGCCCAGGATTTTTCTCAGTTTGTATCGACAAGAGGGTCGGCGTAATACTTCTCGTGGGTGGAAAAATGATTTTTGATCATTTCTGCATTGACCGGAGCTAAGTTTGAGTCGACTCAAACTGCCCGATAGTGCAATTTGGTGCAATTTTGAAGTAACATAAATTTTTCATCAAGTATATGTTTCGTGTGTGGTTCGAATCGTTGGAAAGCTTCAAAATCATAGAATATCCACGGCACGAAACGAAAACCAAATCGACGAGTGCACGCACGAAAAAATCTCCTTGATCATTGCATAATTGATATGTTTTTACCAGATTAGAAAAACCAAATTCACACCAATTATGCAATCATCATAACAAAGAGGATTTATGTACATTCAAAAATTGGTGATCTCATGCCTCAAGACCAAGATGTCATGACTCGAACATTGTGTCAAGCACATAATCTACACAAGATTGCACATGGATTTTGATTCACAAAGCAAGACTCTAGTCTATGTCAAATCACATGCAAATTCAGATTTCTCATCAATTCTCAGAAGCAACAATGTTAAACAACATGACTAAGCACTTTTCTTGAGAATCAATTAATTGTAAAAGTGATTATTGATCATCCAATTCTAGATCTAAGAATTTTGACCAATCAGTTTACAATTCCACCACTAGATCCACAATCACAATTCAATTCTCTATTCGAATCTCACTTCAATTATCAATTCTAGAAAAGTGCTTATTTCAATAATAAATTATTCAAAAGTGCTTAAATTAAGAAAACCAAATGTGGAATTAAAGAGGAGGTTTAGGTATAGAGATCGCAACAATCGGATTTGATATTGGAGAAGAATTGAGCTTCTTTGACTTTTGGATCTTGAAGAAGTTCTTGGAAAAGTTGTTGGTGTTCTTGATGAAAATGAGAGAAAATTGCTCTTTGATTCTTGAGCAAGATGAGAGAAAGTTTTTAAGTGTTTTTGAGAATTGATCAATTATCAGAGTCTCCTTGAAAATTGGAGTGAATGAGAATATATAGTGTGCCTTTTTTTTAATGAATGAGCCTCCAATAAACACAAGCAAGTGTGTAAATTTTTAGTTCATCAGAGTCTGACACCTTAAGTTCAAATTTGCAGGTCCCTCGGTGCAACTTTCGAAGTTGAAATGTGAAAATAAAATATAGCCAACTTCGAGAACAACATCGTGTCTAAAGATTGGCTCAATCGGATAAATGGTGATTTAGTTATGATTTTTTGAACTTTCATCTCAGATGAAAATATTTCTCGGTTCAAGATTTTCAAAAGCATTGTGCGCGTTTTGGACCAAAAACAAAGGCCTTCGGGATAACTTTCTGTAATACAGTGGAAGAACTGACTTGGGTGTTTTATGTTTTATCGGAATTGTTGTGGATTGTAAGAGTCGTCACCGACTTTTCTTTTATCCAATAAGGAAATGGTGAAAAGAATAGGAAAGACCTTTGAGATATTTTCTTGAGTTCGGGGGATAGGTTATGAAAAGTGAAGTTGTTAGCACCCTTTTCATCTGTAGTTATGTACGGGCTCTTAGTTGTTTGCTAGATCATTTTGAAAGTGCTTTATTTGAAAATATGTTTGTGATGGTTGCAAGTTTGAAAATATTTTGAAAACGCCTTTGTTTCAGCAAACTTTGTAATGAATCTCGTCTTTATAAAAATGTATACAAAGTGTTGGTTTTGAAAAATAGTTCAAAGAGATGTTTGTTTTTGAAGATGTTTTAAAAGTGTAAGTATGGAAATGGTTTTAGTTTGTGAGAAACAACTACGAGCGTCCTACCTACTCAAAAGGTCTTTGTTCTTTTCCTCCTCCTTTAGATGTTGCTATCTTACCATTGATTTGGTAAGAAGCCCTATCATTGGATGTGAAGGGACAGGCACAGGTCAATCGTACAATTATAGAAGGCAACTTATGAGACGCTTTAGCAATTTTCGTAAGGGACTAGATCATTTTACCGAAGGCAACATCGAGGGACATCGAGGGACTACGATCTTTTTTTTATCGAAGGGTCTTTGCTAAAGTGTCCCACATTCGAGGGACATGACTGCTTTTCCGAGGCAACATGTGAGGTTATCCTAGAGGTGTGCGTGTGAAAAGCGTGTTTGATTCAAGTTAATTTTGTTATTGATTAGGGTTTTCTAACGATTGATTTTATCTTGCCATACATGCCTAATTACTATACAGTATAAAGAAAAACATTAAATTGCGGAAATTAAAATTCTACGCTATTACATCGCTTTTTGGGAATGGGGAATACAAATTTACAAATGGGGATGGATCGAATCGACAATGCGATTAAAAATCTAAATAAACTAGCAATACAACTCAATTGAAATGAAAGTAAACAGTCAATTAAACTAAAACAAACTAAAAATTAATTAGCGAAATAATTAATAATATCAAAATAAATTTTTTTTATGTTTTGTTTGTGATTAATTTTGAAGAGAAAATAAAGAATATATTTTATTATTCTTATTTGAATTTTATTATGTATAAACTAAATATCTCAAAAGAAAGTTTGTTAAACTATAAAAAATATTGACAAAATTATTTACAAAGTCCTAAACTAATTAAGAAAATAACTTAATTTTGAAATTATATATTTTTATTTAGTTAAACTTAAAAACTAATACTAAAGATTAATAAAATTAAATCTAAACTAAGATTATTAAAATAATTCTAAACTAACCTAGAATTCTAAGTAATTAAATTAAACCTAAACTAAGTTAATACTAAATTAAGTATAACCTAAATTAGTTCTAATATCATCTAAACTATACAAACTAAATAAAAAGAAAAAATCATGAAACTGAAATGAAATGGGGGTATGAAAACACGTTGGGTTTGGGGTAAGGTCCAATTGTTTTTTCCAACAAAGAAAATGAAACTAAACAGAAAATAAAAAAAAAAGAAATAGTAAAACGTTCCCAGGGGTTCTCGAACCCGGGACCTGACCTCCAAACACCAACGTCTTAGCCACTGCACTATCTTGTTCATTCATTATCTTTACAGTTTTATAAATATAAAAATAAAAATTTAAGAAATGAGCTGGGCGGACTGGTTTGTGTGGCCTTAGGACCAACTAAGAAAACTTAAACTAAAAAAAAGAAAAGAAACCTAATAATCAAAGGAGACAGGATGACCCCTCAATGATTCCTCTTGTACACTAATCCTGTGTTCTTCTTTCACAGCCTATCACCATCATTGTTATCGATTGAACAATAACAGCATCTCCTCTCCCTCTTAGTCGTTCCGACAACCACAACAACGATCTCATATTTTAACCTCTTTCACCCTCATCATCATCACCAATCTTTCATTAACTTAACAACTTGATTTCTCCTCTTTTTCTCCAAATCTATGTATTTCGGATCATAAACAATAAAAAACCTAGAACTTCCGTGAACGGAAATAAGAGGATGCCATTCGAGATATTGATTCAAGGCTAAGTGTCCAGGGATGTTCAAACTATATTGAAGCATAAAAAATGGCGAAAAATTAGGAACGAACTAACCTGTGACACTGATTTAGGATTTGCTGCAATGCTTAAAGGTGAGAGTGAGAGTCCAGATACCTCAAGAATCCCAGGTAATAACAAGCATCCATAACTTCATACTTCTTCTTGTTGTTGTTATCTGTTTCAGGTCCGAGATCACTCGTTAGAGAAATCTTGTCTATGCGTGAGAAGAATTCCTATGCATTTAGTCCCTGTAGGTTTCCTTGTTAGACTGCTAAAGGTTTAGATCGTCATATACACATAATAGAAAGCCAGCTCTCATCACAGAAAATTCTAACTCAGTAAAAACTTGCTAACAGGGCCTCAAATTAGCTTCAATCCTATCCATATATTCCCTGAGTCAGATGCGCCTCACGATGCCATCATCAGAAGGTTTCGCGAGTTTTTGTGAGACTTGTGTAGCAAGGCTGACTTGAATAATGATGATTTAGAGGAAGCATTAGAATGGTTGTTGTATTTTTGTATGCAAGGTGAATTCTTTGTGATGCTTCCCTTAACACTTTTTCTGCAGGTTTTTGAATTGTAATTTTAATGTCATTTTAACTTCTTTTTTGACAGGTTTTGAAGCATTGTTGAAACTGGTTTTCAGAAGTAGCGTGAAGGGCTGCGGCTTTGGGAGTTTGAGCAGAATTATTAAAAAAGGTATGAAGGTTAAAGATGGAGATTCTTGCTTAACAAAATTTTTTTGGGGTTTTTTTATGTTCTTTTCTTCTTGGAATTTTTGTGTGTTTGTATGATGTGATCTCTCTCTTTCTTCATATCAGTAATCTCTCTTATATAGGCAAGTGAATGAGAATTGGGAGGGAAAATTTATTGAGTTTGAACAGATTTGTGTGTCCTGTTTCACTATTTTCTTCTGTAAATTTCTATCCTTCCCTTTTGAAGCAATGTTCAGCATGTTAGGCTTGTAGGGCTGCTGTTTGGACTAATATGTAGGCTGGTTTTACAGCTGGTTTTTGGCAGGTTTGTAGGAAAAATTTGCAGTAAGAAATTAGCAAGTTTGCGACTGTTATTGCAGTAAGAAAGAAGCAGAATTTTTGAAGCACACGGATGCTTTGAGAGCAGGTCTCTTAGACTGTTTTTGTAGCAGGATTTTGCAGCAATATCATCCTGTTTAGGCCTGGCTCTGGTTTGTTGTAGGGCTATTTTTCTTTAAATGTTTTGGGTTGTTTTATAGATGATGCAGGGCAATGTTTGGATAGCAACATGATTGTTTTTAAATTGTTGGTCATGAAGGTTTCTTGGCTAGTGATGAAGATGATGATGCTCATTCAGAAAGAAGCCGTGTCGAATGAAGTCTTGAAGAATTTGGAATGGAGATTTGAAGAAAAAATTGAAGAAAGTTGAAGTTTATTGATTCAAGAAGCCTCGGAGCTTTAGGAACCTTGAAAATTATTCTCTTGAATTGTTCTTGTTGAATGGTTTAGAACTTGACTTATAATTCCAATTAGTTCCCTTGTAACTTGTAAATCCTCTTGAATTTGTTTCTTGTAGTCTACAAAAATTGAATATTCCTTTTTGATGCAATTTAAATTATGAGCATAACTTGGATTCTTCTTTGTCGTCTATAAACATAAAATGCTTTTAGTTGTAGAAACTTTGGATCCTTGATAAAAGAATGGGACTTGAATCCTTGAAACATGCCTTGAATAATGCTTTGTATTTTCCTGTAGGATTGAATCACGAACTCTTGAAACATGAAATGGATGTCTTTTTGGAATTGGAATTGATGTTGCACTTGTAATTGATTTGAAGGAAAGATTGGAAATTGGAATGAAGATGAATGAAGTTGATGAATGCCTTGCCTTGAATTCGAAATAGTTCACATGAATGAATTTTTTCAAATATATCAAAATTGCGCCATAAGCATATTGATCCTTTTGAGTATCTTGAAACAAAAACAAATTCATGTGAATGAATTATGCCTCACGTGCTTGAATTAAGCCGAAGTCAAAAGAATTATTTGAATGGATCCTCAAATCTTCTTTATTAAAATCCATGTCTTCAATTCATAGTAACTTGAAATACGAGCTAATACTATGAATCTTGCCTTTAAGAATTTTGATCAAAATCCCACTTCGATCCAATAATCGTTATTATTCAAACGCAAACGATTTGAAGTACGAATAACAAACTATCCATGAACCTTCAAACTCAAACTCTTGTTTCAATGAATTATCTTAACACAACGATCAACATCTAGAAGTTAATAACATTCTAAAGTCAAGAAATTCCTATAGAATTTCAATAAATTTCATGGTCTTCCAAGCACATTTTGACTTCGATCGTTAAAGCAATCTCATAGATAATTCTATTTGTGATGCTCTGCAAAAAGAATCGCTTCAGAACATTGAAAATTGATGAATTTACGAACCTCGAAAATTGGACAAGAATTTCTCGTGATTAGGTCAAATTTGCAAAATGACCTCTAAAGTATTCGAATTTTCTGATGATCTTTCGTACGTAATCAACTCTTGACTTGTGAAGAGAAATTATGGGTGAAGACAAGGAGAGTCATACGCAAAAAGAAATGCTCAAAATAGAACTTACAATCATTTGAACTTGATCTTACAAAGGTCGATTTTTGGGTCAATGCAGTTTATTTTCAGTCATCTGAACCAATGACTGAGCAAACTTGCGATGCGAGGCTTGAAACTTGGAACGACCATCCTTGAGAATACATGAAGAACCGTGAAGACCATTTGAAACTTTGGAAACTTAATTTTTCTTGAGAAATACCAAACCCTAGTTGCTGACTCAATGCTTAGGAGGAGAATATGTCTGATCAAACCCTTAGCCATTTTGAGTATTTGAGAAACCCTAGGATAGCATCTTGAATGAAAAATGGAGGGAAAATTTTGGGGGTACAACACGTTCGATTTGGAAAGCTGAATAAATATTTATCCAGCTCAACTTTTGAAACAATGCCACCGGAACCAGCTCAATACGATAAGAATCGACCGAGTTATGATTTTCTGAAGATGAAGCAGGTGAACATTTGTCACAACTTTCTTGTGCAAACATATTTGATAAATTCATATATTCGAAGACTCTCTGAGTAGAACTTACTTCCGGTCATGAGATACAAAATGTAGATGACATCAAGACATGATTTTGGCCACTGAAACGGGCTCAAAACGATCAACGGTCTTCGAGTTATAAATTTTCTAGTGCGCCAAAACTGCACTTTCAACACCTTTTTCTTTGTATTTTCACCCTATAACTTCCAAAAGAACCGCGTATTCGGAGATTTTCCTTTGAGAATTAGCTTTTGATCCGAACATGAAAATTTAAGAGAACATCGAGACGGTTTCAAAACCTTAAGAATCAACCGAAAACAACATTCCAAGCTGGAGATGCAAATTTTCAAACTCAGACCAGTCAAAACATTGTTTCTAATTCGCACTGTTTTAAATTCACCGGAAACACCCAAATCTTCCACAACTCAAATATGCTTGAAACATTATGAGAGTTTTGTTATGTTGATCAAATACCTTGACCCCACGAACACGAAACTAATGATATGTATGCATGTGTATATGCAAACAGAGTATAAGCCAATCAAAGTTAAAACAAAGAGGCCAAATTTTGGGGTGCAACACCATGGTTTTGATGAGACTGCGCAATTACACATTTTCCGCAATGGTCTTCAACCTCAATCGAAACTATTATTGGATGAGAAGGAGTGGAAGAGAAGTTGGTGGAGAATAAAATGCAAAGAATGGTGATGAGGTTGTTGAGGTGGAAATTGTAGTAAAAGATGAGATAGTAGTAAAAAATAATGTTGAGGAGGACTTAGTTGAAAAGGAGAAATTGGAGAAGGAAGAAAAAGAAAAGAAAGATATAGAAGAAAAAATGAGAAAGAAGAAGGGGAAGGGGAAAGTGAATACTATTTCAGTTCAAAATTTTCTGTATCCTCATGCTCCTTCCAAGAAGGATAATGCTAGGCATTATGCTTGATTTATCAATATATTTAAGAATTTGCAAATGAATATTCCATTTTCCGAAGCTATAGAGCAAATGCTTATGTATGCAAAGTTCATGAAAGATATACTTACAAAAAAGAGAATATCAACGAATCAAGCAGCTATCATTGTTGATGCAAGTTGTAGTGCTATAATTCAACAAACTCTACCGAAGAAGGAAAGTGATCCGGGAAGAGTTACTTTTTCGGTTACCATTGGTGATGTTTATGTCAGTAAGGGTTTGACTGATTTGAGTTCTAGCATAAATTTGATTCCTTTATCTATTGTGAAAATATTGGGAATCATCGATATGAAGTTGAGAAAGATGACACTTCAACTAGCTGGCAAATCCATTACCCATTCTTACGGTGTAGCTCTAGATGTGTTAGTTAAGGTGGACAAATTTTTCTTCCCGGTGGATTTTGTTGTGATTGACATGGAGGAAGACCGTGATGCACCTTTGGTTGTTGGTCAATTATGCATGAAGACCGCAAGAATGATGATTGACATCGACAATGATTTGATGAAGGTTCAGGTTCAAGATGAAGAAGTGAGTTTTAATCTCTTTGAAGCTATGAAACATTCTAATGATAAATGAGCTTGATTTAGAGTTAATGCTATTGAAGAAGCTATTTGGGATGTCTCTAGTGAAGTTCATCTTACAAAACCTCTTGAGAAAACATTGATTAATGTGATTCATGTTCTTGATACCCATGAAGAAAAGGAATTCGAAGAATGTGTGAAGGAACTTGAGACTTTAGAAGAAGTTCAACCTTGGGAGGAAGAAGTTGAAATCTTGAAGAAGGATGCTAAAGAAGAAGAACCCAAACTTGAATTGAAGATGTCGCCATCTCACTTAAATTATGTGTTTCTTGATGATGGTGGTAAGAAATCAGTAATCATTAGTAATGCTTTATCGTAAAAGGAGAAACATTGTTTAGTTCAAGTTTTGAAACAAAATCAAAGAGAAATAGTTTGGGTTTTAGTGGATTTGAAAGGCATAAATACGGACTATTGTATGCACAAGATTTTTATGGAAAAGGATTTCAAGACGCTATCTCAACCACAACGCCGCTTGATTATTACAATGAGAAAGGTCATGAGAAAGGAAGTTGTGAAACTATTGGATGCTGGGATGATTTATCCTATTTCCGATAGTACGTGGGTGAGTCCGTGCATCTGGTTCCAAAGAAAGGTGGAACGACCGTGATAAGAAATGAGAAGAATGAATTGATGTATTTCATGTGTGTTTCATGTGTCTCAATTGAGAAAGTATATTCTAAATCCTTCGCATGTGATAAAATGGATGATGTACAGGTGAGGGAAACCTGACAATTGAAGCATTACCATTGTGAATATAAGATCGGAAAGTGAAGCAATTGTGAGGCAAGGGAATCGCCTTATTGAAGGTATTGTAGGGTGGACCAGCTGGTGAAAATTGGACTTGGGAACACGATGATCATGTGAAAGAGTCTTATCCGATGTTGCTTCTGTCAGGTAATTTTCGAGGGAGATTATTCTTTTAAGTGGAGGAGAGTTGTAACACCCCGAATTTTAGATTAATTATATATTTAATTAATTTAGCGTGAATATATGAGTCATTGTAAATTATTTAATATATATGATGTTTTGATGTTTTTATGTGAGTCCTTGTGATGTTTCGATGAATATGAGGTATACTATGATGTTGAAATGAATATGGTGTTTAATATGATGATTTGTGTGGTGTATGATGGGATATAGGTGAGTGATGGGATAGTAAGAGATGTTTAGAATTTAAATAATTAGTTTGAATTATTTAGATTTAATAGTAATTATTTAGAATTATTTAGATTAAACAAATAGAGTAGTGGTGTAAAGAAAATAAGGGCAAGATAGTCATTTGGGAAGATTTAAGTGAGGGCACGATGGGAATTTCATTATTAGGGGTCATAAGGTTGAAACAAGGAATAAGGAGAATATTTTTTTTTGGATGGATCGTAACATTGGGAGAACGTTGTGGAGAAAGAAAGCTAGGGCACAGAGAGGCAAAGAGGAATTATAGAATGCAAAGAGGAATCAAAAGCTAGCAATAATCTTAAAGTAAGAGGTGTTTATCTTGACTATTATTATTGATTTAAGACTTGGATAGTTGTAGATTTTTGGTGGCTTTTGTTAGTGATGAATATGAGATTATTTGATGAAATAGATGATGTTTTGTGAGCTTGGATTATGAACATATTTTACTCATAATGTAGAATACATTGGATTGATGAAGTTTGATGAAAACCATATGATTAGATGATATTTTAGGACCTTTAATATGTAGAAATCGCAAGAATTGGGACTAATTTTATGCAAGAAATCGCAAATGGAAAACCCTGTTTGTGCAGGATCGTCGGGTGATGGAGTATCATCATCGGGCGACGGTGATGCGCTTGGTCGTTGCTAGGCGAGCCAAGGGGAGATGAAGGATAGAAAAGATGGATGTTACTGGAGTGCGTCTCTGCAAGCGTAGCTGGGAGATGCGGGGCACGAAGGGTGTGTCTCCAGGAGACAAAGTGGTGTCATCGGGCGATGGTGTCTAGAATTGAAGGGTTGTTAAGGATTTTTTAGAAGGTCAGAACTTGAGTTTTAGAACACGGTTTGAGGTGTCGTTTGAAGTGTTGGATAGCTAATGCAATGAACTTTAATTAGATGGAATAAAATGAATAATAATAAGTATATTTTCAGTACCTAAGTTAGGATGAACTTAGGATTCTCATGTTGGATTACAATGATGCTTTGTTTATTATGATGCTATGATGTTGTTATGATGATGTTTTGTTTATTACGATGATATGATGATGTTTTGTTTATTACGATGATATGATGATGTTATGATGAATTCATGGATGATGATGCATGTTGACTAGTCGTGGTCGGGTTTATATGTTTTTGCACATCATGCATTCATGGCATATTGTAGGACTTCGGTTCAGTGACGTTTTACAGGATATTGATCCAGTAATGTATGTAGGAGATATGGTCCAATGGTGGCCTCAATACCATAGTGTGGATTGAGTTAAATTTTGTGAAGTGCTCTGGTTCCAAGTGGGAACCAATCCTATTGGTGGGGATCTGTAGAGATAACAATGATTGAGTCATCAGTGAAGTTTTGGTACCACATGCATGAGTCAAATGAAGTGCATTTGCATTATATGTGACATTGCATAATGATTGATTACATGATAATGATGATGTGATGCTAATTGTGATGTTTGATGATGTGTGTTGACATGATGATATAATGATGTGTTTAATATGAGTATATGACGGTGTGAGTATAACATGAGGATGTAATAATGTGTGGTTTGTTGCTATTTTTCCATAACTACTATATTTATTCATTATGTCTTTTAGAATGATTATGGTTTACTCACCCTTTCTGTTTGAATGTTTCCTCTACGTGGGTAACACACAGGTGATCGCGAATAGCTCGTAAAAGCTTAGAGGATAGCTTCAGAGTTTGTTTATTTTATTTTCATTGAATAAAGTGATTCTTGCTCTGATATGTAACATCAGGGTTGGGATCGATTGGTTGTGAACCATGCATGATTTTGTTATCTTGAGATTTTGTATTACTTTCATGACTATTGCCATGTTTTAGATCATGATGTTGCGAACATGAAGTGTGACAATTTTTTTAACATTTGAACTACCTTCCATGGTATTGAGATTATTTTATAAATAAGTTTAAGACTCATTAATTCCGCTACGAAGTTCGAAATGAAATAGTTTTGTTACTAAAGATTATATTTAATTGTTTGTTGTAACTTGTGTTACGGAGCATGTTTATATGTGAAATGATAATTATGTGAAGATGTGACATCCTTGCTGTTGGTTTATGTTTATTTATTTAATAAAAACATTCGTGAAAATTGTGGAGTTTTAGAAGGGTGTTACATCCATACTCATATGAATGCTTAGACTTTGATCTATACACTAATTTCATGCTTTCCTTTAGCAATACAGACTTGTTGAAGTCACCACAGATATTATGACATGTGCTCACAACATATTGTCTAATTTATTCAACACTTGATTGGATTACCTTCTAAGGAACACAATAGCAATAATAAACCCTTCATTAGAGACCAAGGCACAATTTCTGAAAGATTAAAAAAGAATTCTCTTGTTGTTCTTCAATAGCTTGTAACTTTCATGTCAAACCTCATGATTAAGAACCTGAGAAAAACTTCTTCTTGATTATATTCACATTTGAATTCTTTTCTTCCAAATACACTTAGATGTTCCTTTAAGTGTGGACTTGAGAAATTCCCAAGTATCTTTGGCTACAATACAAGTGATGCCAAAAACTTACCAATTCCATAGAACGTGAAGTTGATAATTTTATAGTGACAAATAGCCAACTCAACCTCTTCCCTTTTATCTCTTCAGAACCGGGAATATCATATCCTGATGATTCTTAAAGCTCTACTATCTATTGATAACTAGAAACAATCATTACAGCCTTCCAATAAGAACTATAGTACCAAAAAATATTCCCTGAAGCTCACCCAATAGACTGGGGTGCCTGCTCTGATACCAATTGAAATTTCTTTAGTACATGCAAGACATGTTAATACTGATGTCCCAACAACAAAAAAAGTCACTGCATATGTTACAACATCTATTAACAGACTGAATTGATTTATCAAGTTATAACAGATACTGAAACTTAAAATACTGAATGATAAATAACACATAATGTTGTTAACCCATTTCGGTGCAACATCACCTACTTTGGGGGCTACCAAGCCAGAAAGGAAGTCCACTATTAGTAGTATTAGTTAAAAGCTAAACAGTCTCAGTTTACAACTTCTCTCATAATCCATACCCAATGCTACTTCTACCTAGGAACCTCCTAAATATAAAATCGCCATCTCACTTCCTAAGTCACCGCAATGATATCTGACAGTCCCAATTCAAGTGATTGTATCAAGAATAACTCAACAATATGATCATACTTCCATTATAATACTTAGCCAAGACTCTTGAATAAGTACAATACTTATATTTTCTTAAAAGCTTCATCCAAGAGCAATACTCAACTCATTGTCAAAAGACTTCTGAGTGAGAACATAATGTCGACCACAAGTATCAAAAGATATAAAGGTGACTTACACCATACAATACACAAGAGACTCTCAAAACCTAAGCCTATTTTTCCTTCCCCTAATTTTACAATTTTTGAAAGTTCTAATTACATTAGGTAGGTCTTCTCTTTAAATACACCTTTATAGTCCATGGGCTTCAAATTCTAGGTCCAGAAGTTTCTTGATCCATAAGCTCAGTGATGCACCATTTGTGTAATAAATCTCCCTCAATCTTGGAATACACAATACAAAGTCTCCTAAATCGTCTCAAGGCCCAATATTAGTAACTTGTATACAAATGGAGATATAAAAGTTATTCCAAAACAAATCTTCTTAACTTGCAAAATTTAATGAGATATATCCAAAAGTAATATCATAGAATCCAATTAAATCCGTCAATATTTAAAGCAGCAACACCTGCTGTATCATACTAAGATGTCATGACATCTGGTTGAAAAACTCATAACAGCAAAACTAGTATGATAGTTGATACAAATTCTGCACCATCTTGATCAACATCAGTTTAGAACCATGTTTTAGAAAATTATTCCAACCTCAAAACCATGGAACTAACAAGAGGTATATCTCCCTCTAACTTTGAATACACCATATTCTCGCGCAATAACAACTACAAGCTTCTCACACTTTCAACATTCTAAGAAGTTTTTCACAAGGTTGAATCATGGATATAGTGTTTTTTTAATGAAGAAAACTTGTCATGGTTTCTCTTAAGGTTATTGACAAAGAAATATTAGATTATTGATGAATTTTCTAGGTTCAAAAAATAGAAATATTAAACACCTTATCAAAGTAACTTCTCTTATCTTAAGATCACTTGATGTTGCTTGACATCAATTTTCTTATTATTTTTCATCACCAGAAAAGAGACATACAAAATGGTTTAAATAGTATATAGAGATAAGACATAAGAAAATGGGAAAAGAACAATGTGATTTGAGTCAAATCATGAGTTTGTGATTTGAATCAAAGAGAGAATGGGTTAAATCACAGGTAGTAAAGTGGAAAGTTTATTATTTGGGATTTGAATCGTGTCTGGTAGTGTGATTTGAGTCAAATAAAGTATGATTCTAATCACACTTAATTTTAAAGAAATTTTGATGACCATGATTTGAATCAACATCCGTGTGATTTGAGTTAACAAGTATTGTGATTCGAATTACTTACTTCTGATTCCAATCAGACTGGAAGGACAAATTTTTCACTTTCAATCACGTGTTTCATTCAAAAAATAACTTATATGATTCAAATCTAGCCTTACAAAAACCTTGATTTAAGACTTTTAACTTGTGATTCAAGTAACACCCAATAGTTTAACTTATATAAAATAGTAAAAGGCTAAAAACACATTTTTATGGGTCCAATTCTAATAGATCAAATGGACAGGTGTCTCAAAGGTATATGTCTAACAAATTAAGGATAAGATTACAAACAAATTACAGACAAATTATACAAATGCAGTAAATCAAATTGCGTACATGCATCGATCAAAAATTGACAGAACATCAAAATAAACAATAACAACTACAATGCAATTTCAATTCCAAAATACTCCATAATTTCTTCTGAATCACTTATTTCTCACTTTATATTTTTTCACTGAAGTTTCCTTAGTTCCTTGCGAGTGAAAAATACTTGTGTGAGTTTTGGTTATACTGGTGTTTGTGCTTAAGTGTTCTTCATTAAGAGAGTGAGTCTCTTGTTTGATTTATCTGTTTAGTTCTCGAGATTATCCTTGTAAAATTTATGTTTGGTCTTGAGATTATCATGCTAAAATCTCTATTCGATTCTTGAAATTAGTCGATCAAAATATCTATTTAGTTTGTGAGCTCATCCATCAAAAAAAGCTATGTTTGGTTTATGAGATCACCTTGTTTGTATAAAATCTCTCATCTGTTGTAACAAGGTTTATGGGCATATCCCTAAAAGATTAAAATGTTTCATTAGGATAATTCTCAAGAAGAAATTTTTGGGGACAGGAATATGTTAAGTGGTTAGGCCGAACTTGTATAAATCCTAGTGCAATCTCTTTATTCATATCTCTTTAATTTTTGCACTTTAATATTCCTTCTTCTCTAAATCCTTCTTTCTATTTTATACTTAGAATACATAGTGTATCAAATATAAGTTTTAATGAATACAAAAGGTTTCAAAGAAGAAAAAAGACAAATATTGACATACGCAACATGACTAAAGATGATCAACTTTGAATGAACATTATAATACAAGTGAAGAATGAGACTAGAAAGCATATATTGAGGTACATGTTATGATTTATACTATAATACTTCAAATGATCATAAATCTCATCTCCTAATTCATCTAAACATTCTTGCATCTCCATCATAAACATATTTGAAATAACGCATTTAAAACTCATTTTTTAGCAAAATTGAATGTGGTATCGACTACTAAGATATGACATTTGACTACCAAGTGAAAAAATGCATCAAATTCACTTCTCAAAAAAGTTATAGTCGACTACCACATATTTATATTCGACTATCAATGTTTAAATTTGAATTTTTTTTAAACGTTAGGGAAGTGGTATTCGACTATCACATATTGGTATTCCACTACCAAGGTGAAGCAATGCCTTATTTTACGTTGAGGGTGTTTCTAAAACATTGCAATGATTCATACTTTAATTCCAAACGTGTGCATCATTTGATAAGGGTGTTTTATGATGTATATAAGTATGTATGCATCAGAAACACATTTTACCTCTTTTAAAAAAAAATATTCATATCAATTCAAACAAATCATCAAAGTGTTCATCATTTTTATAATTGAAACTTTGTGATTCATTTTCAAATTATCCAAAGTTTCAAATTTAATTATGAGCATTTTAATTACTATAGTTTGAATTATAACAAAGTGAAAGAGAAGATCAAAATATTAAAGTTTCTATTCAAGCAAAAAATAATTTACTCACGGTTATTCTAAGTGTTTATTATATCCTAATCACTAAATTTATAGTGATAAAATATTGAAAAATAAAATAGGATTCTTTCTTGTGTTTGTGTGATTGAAGGTTGTCACTTTTTCTTAGAGAAGACTTGTACACGTATTATATCATAATGGAAAATTTCTCTAAGGTACAAGGAACTAGATGTACCATTAAGTTAGAAAAAGATAATTAGTATAAATCATTGTATCATATATTTACCATACTTTATTTTTCTTCACTTTCATTATCCTAAGAATCAATACATTTATCATATATAACTTAATAAAAATTAAGAATATTTCAAGAAAAGAAGAAAAATAAGCAACACTAATTCACCCCCACCCTGAAGTAATCACCAAAAAACACAGAGTCGCCACCGAATTTTATTTTTTCTAAAGGAAAGGAAAATATTGAGAAAATCTCAAAAGGAAGGATAAGATGGTCTTGCGACCAAGAGAAAGAGTGTGAAAGTTGATTATACAAGGGGAAGGTATTAACACCCCTCACATCCGTTGTACTCAACGGGATCCACTTTGATTGTTTGTTTCTAAGGGTGTGTCTATCTAAATCTATACTTGCTAAAGGAAATGCATGAATGAGTTAAAAGGAAAAATAAAAGAGAGTTTTTATTATTGAGTTCGTGAGGGTCTCACAACCATATACCTACGTATCCCAAGGGGAATCATAATTTCATAGTTCTTCTCAAAAATGTTAGTTTGTTAGTATTTTTTAGTGGCCGATGTTAATGTTTGCGTTCTACCAATAGGTATGGTCTGTATCGCAGTAGAATGGAAATAACATGCCCTTTTTGAAAAGGTTAAATAGAAAAAAGCCAAGTGAAAAAAGGTTTTTGATTTGGTTTGTGTTTTAGTTTGGAGAAATATTTGTGATTTGAGTTGCACTAAAGTCTATGAATAGAAAAGAAGTGCAATGTAAGAATACACCGCATCATGCTCTTCCATTGCTTAAGGCTCGATGGTGTACAACTCGCATCTCAATTATTAATTGATTTTTTTTTAGTTTTTTGATTAAGGAAAGAAATTTTATTTTTAATTAAAAAGGATGCAATACAAAAAAAAAATTCTAAGGGAAGCTAAAACCCTAATGTTGTCGTGCAATTAGTGGACTTAATGTTCAGTTTTTAAAAGGTGAAAATCTAAACTAAATATTTATCATGTATGGTTTCGATCCTAAGATCTAATTCAACACGAAGCGATCAAAAGGAAATTAATCTCTTCATGGAATCACTTAAGGGAACATGACAATCAATCAAACAATCAAATAAAAAGCAAAGAAAATACTACCAATATTTTTTATGACATTTTCAAGTAAAGAAATATTAAGATCAAAGGAAATTTAAATTTAAATTCTAAATTACTTATGATTGTCAACTAGAGAAATTCCAATATCAAAATGAAATTAAAATTCTAATACTAATCTATTCTTTTTTGTCTTTTCATATTAAGAAATATTGAAACAAAGAAATAAAATTCTAACCTAATATTTTTGTAGTATTTTAAATTTGAAAGAAAGAAAATTATAATATTTTTTGGTAATTTTATTAAAGAAAATTTAAACTAAATAATTAAATAAACTAATTAATATTTGTATATATTATTTTTGAAATAAAATTGTGTTTTTGGAAATTTTTGGACTGTAATAAAAATAAACAAAGAGAAATCAAGAACACGTCAATGGGCTTGTGGGGGTTTGTGAACCAGAATGGGTAGTACATAGGCCCATTATAACCAAACTCGGATCGGACCGGGTCAAGGTCCAGACCCTATTTTCCTTATCTAAAACAAACGAGTTAATTAACCCTAATAGGTACTCCACGTCTCTTCTTAACAAAATGCACACTTTCCTCAAAATTTCCTTTATTTTCTATGTGTTTGCTTCATATCTCAATAGTCAAACTAAACTCCATGAAATCAATAACCAGGACAAAATAATTGAAACAAAAAAGCATACCTCAATCAATATGAGGTGACGTTGTGTGGTTTCGTCGGAGGGCCGTCATAGTGGATTTCTGGGCGCGGTTTCTGATTGTTTGAAGGGTATGCGAGGAAGGGTGTTCACTAGGGGTGTGCATGGTTAGCAAATTTTAAGAACCAGTCCATTTTAATGGTTCTAGTTTTAAAATTAAACCATTTTTTATAATAACCAATTTAAAATTGCAAAATGGTTTCAATTCGGTTCAAAACCAGTTTAAACCGGTTTTCAATCAAAATTGATTTATAAGGAAATTGTATCTTTCTTAATTTGAAGAGACGAAAAAAATCCAGGTTAATGAAGGAAACAAGATGCAAAGGCATGTGTCATTTTTATATATTATATTCATACACCAGCACAAATCATTTTTCATAATTTTTTTTAAAAGCAAAAAAGTAAAATTCAATTTAAGAGTAAAAACATTACACTTTAATCTATGATAAAGTTGCACCAGAACACTAAAACTAGAATCCAAAAAAACTAAAACTAAACATCCTAAAACCAAGACAAAATCTGTTTCAAAACAATTGCTACACTATAACATTTAAACAAAAAAATACAGATTAATAATCGTTCATTACAATTACCTTAATAAGTTCCTCTTCCCTTAACTAATCACCACTCTAATTAACTAATTAATAATAAATAAAATAAAATATATAAACTAGTTTTCCATTTTCAATTTGAATATTATATAAATTGGTTCACACGAATTTGAATTTACTCTGCCTTAATAATATCTTATTCATTAATAATAATATCATATACATTTGGTTTTATGTATGACAACTGGTTATAAAAAATGGAAACCAGATTTTTGTTTTGATATCAAAATGGATCTGGAGCGGTTCACATCCAACACAAATTGGATTATAAAAATTGGTGCACTGAATTTTTAAAATTGGTTCGTGTAAATCATTTTTTTTGCACACCCCTAGTGTTCATGGAGGCGAGGCTTTGCAAGTTAGATTTCACGTTGGAGTTTGCTCGGAATATCTTCACGGCCCCTTTTAATAGACCAAGTATGTGTTCCTCTACTACTTTCCCCTTTTATATGTTCCTCTTCCTCTATTTCTACTGAGTCATTGTGTTGTGTTATTATATTGCTCTTGTGTTTTTTTAGTTGTGATTGTTGCAATGTTATCACAATGCTGCTTCGTTGATAATCATGCGTGGAGAAGTTGTTACGTGTGAGAGAGTGATGACTATGTTGCTGAGAAGATTGATGGATGGTGAAGGAATTATGGAAGTGGTTTGGTGGATGAGTTTTGAGGGTGATTGAGAGCCATGACAAAATTTTTTGGGAGAGTTTTGAGAGAAGATTGGTGATGTTTTTTAATGGTTTTTATCTCATTTTATTCTGATTCTAGATTGCTTTTATAGTGAATGAGAAAGTTTTAGGGGGAAGATTTAATGAATTTAAAATTTGTTTTAGTGCATTATTTCTTGCTTTTTTTATGCAGTTTGGTGTTTTTCCATTTTTATATAATGTTTAGACTGATTTGATAGGTTTTTGGTTTCTGTTGCAGGTTTTTTTGTATTGGACTTTATGTAGATTTGTATAATGCAAGGCAATAAGTTTTATTGTGTTTGTACGAGTTTTTGGCATGTTATGGATGCAAGTTTATGGCAGCAGGTTGGCTTAGCAAGGTCTTTTGTCATGTTGTAGCAGGTTTTACTACAAATTTGGACAGGTTTTGATGCAAGGTTTATGGACTGATTTTGACATGTCTTGGTTTATGTTACTTTGTGGACTGAATTTTGTATATGGTGCAGGTTTTGAATCGTGAATTGGTTTGGTTAGTGCAAGATATGGATTGCGGCATGGTTTAAGGCTTGGAGCAAATGAGGTTATTGAAGCTTGAATTTGCTAGACTTATACTTAGGATAAGTGTGAACAAAAATCTTTGTGTAGTTCTCTTTGTAGCTCTTAGTGTAATGGTAAACATGGTTCAAATGTTGTAATTTTAATGTTGTAACATTCCTCTCTTTTATTCAAAACTTTTCAAATGATAAAGTATCTTGCAGAATGTTGAATGAACTTGAAATAATGATGATTTTATGAACACAAAGATGTATGAACCAATAAATGCTTGTGTAACCATGTAATGAATCATGATGGAATAATGAATGATGTTTGAATGGAACTCGTGAAGTTGAATGAATTTTGGAGATGAATTTGAATGAACTTGATTTTCTTTTGTAATGAATGATGAATAATATGATCTTGAATTGTGAATGGAGCACTTGAATGATGCTTGAATAAAGTCTTGAATTGTTTTGATGAATGTAACTTGCTCCTTGAATCCAAAATGAACCACGAATGAATTACTTTCATTTTAAGAAACCTTGATTCACTTGATAATTCTTCACCTCTAAACTACAATGAAAAACCTTGAATCCCTAACTTTAATTCTCAAAATCCAAGTTAACTTGAAATTGAAGTAACAAGTATTTGATGAGAACTAATAGTTGTATTGATCAAAACAAAACCACAAGTCAATCTCTTACGCCTTTGCACTTGTACTTTAATCCACCACAACAACAACGCCTTGAAGGATATTTGAGTATGTATATGGTACTTGGATCATAGAAAACGAACAACCATGAAAACCCTAAGTTCCATGAACCTCAGTTGATGCTCATGAAGAAAGTGATTTGAGAGGATGAAATGAAACAAACCCTAGCTCCCAGTATTCATATGAGACCTTAGCACATGATCTTGAGGTGATTTTGTATCTTGTTGAAAGAAGAAATTCCCAATGATCGTGAACTAAACCCTAATTCAAACCATGATTGATGAAGAAACAACTTGAATCAACCTTGAATGTATATGAGATCCCCAAACAAAAAGAGAACCCTAACTCCTAAAGATCCTATTTGGAAATATTTAAATAAGCCCTTGTAGCTTGATGGATCACTTCAATTCTTGGAGAATAAATAGAAGAATCGGGTTTGCTTATGAAGAAAACCTCAAACCAATAGAAAACCTAATCCATGCTACTTAAAGCATAAAACCCTGCAATGGTGTTGATGAGAAATCCATAGTTACCACAAGATTAAAACCCTAATCCTTGCTCAATGATTCCTCAAGAAGAACCTCAGTTGAAACACAATGGCTAAAAACCTTATCTTTGGTCTTGATGAAAATTTGATAAATAAAGAAGTCCACAATAACTCTAAACCAAAACCCTAATTCCATAGTTCAACCCACAAAGAAGAATTAGATGAACCAAGCCTTATTTGATATGTAAACCTAAAATTATTGTGAAACCCTGACTTGTTTGACTACTAACCCTTTGAACACATGCGCCTTATTCAATGAATGAATGCATGATATGTAAATGACATAATGGATGATACAAGTAAAATGGGAAGCCTGAGCCAGATAAAAGTAAAAGGGTAAGAAAAATTTGGAGTATGACATATGCCCGTATTTAATCATCTTAAACTTGAAGGTGAGATTGGTGCCAGCCTTTCAAATATTCAAGGTAGAAGAAGATTAAATACCAAGACCTGAAATTTGTCCTGGAGAGATAGTGTAAGTGTTATTATTTGGGGTTAATTTTTATTTATTCTCCTTCAATATAGGCGGGTTTTTATTTATCCCCCTTTAAAAATATTTTTTTATTACCCCCTGTAATTTTTGGGTACCCCCCTAAGTGTGTAAAAACTAGGGTGATAAATCAAATATATATATTTTACAGGGGGTAATTTTTCCACCTAGGGGGCAAAAGACTTAGAATTTTAACATTTCAAGGGGGTGATCAAACATTTTTTAAAGGGGGCTAAATAAAAACTCTCCTACATTGCAGGGGGTAAATAGCTATTAACTCTATTATTTGTGATATCTACTAGGGAAAGAAAAAATGTTTTATGGTGAAAGGGTTCGTAATGGATAAGTGTGGTTGAATGGCGATAACTTGTAACGGGGTAATGGTGCCAATACAAGGTTCTCAAGGATAGTGGTTATTATTTGAAAAAGTAGGATCGATGACAGTGCGGTGATCTATCATGTAGGGTTTACGACCCAAAAGAGAGGAATGACAAAGGGTAAGATCAACGACATTGGAGGATCTATCGTGTAGGATTTATGACCCAAAAGAGAGAAATGACAAAGGGTAAAATCAACGACAGTGAAGGATCTATCGTGTCGGATTTGCGACCTAAAAGAAAATGTATAGGGTGGAATCAATGAAAACGTAATATCTATCGTGTAGGATTTGCAACCCAAAAGAAAAGACAAAGGGTAAGATCAACGACAGTGAGGTAATCTATCGCGTAAGATTTCCGACCCAACGAAGAAATACAAAGGAAGTAATTGATGACAGTGAGGTAACCTATCGTGTAGGACTTGTAAAACAAAGAGGAAAGAGGGTAAAATTGACGACATTCGAGGATTTGTCGTGTAGGATTTCCGACCTAAAAGTGAAAGTTAAAGGATGAAATCGACGAAAGCGGAGGATCTATCATGTAGGAATTACGATCCAAGGAGGATGGAGGGTAAAATCAAATACAGCGGAGGATCTATCGTGTAGGATTTATGAACTAAAAGAAAAGATAAATGGTAAAATCGAAGATAGCAGAGGATCTAGCGTGTAGGATTCGTGACTCACAAGGAAAGGTAAAGGGTAAAATTGAAGATAATGAATGATCTATCATGTAGTATTTCCGACCCGAGGAGAATGTAAAAAGGGTAAAAAAATGGTGTATGATCTATGAACCAAGAGAAGAAGGAGGAGGGTAAGATAAGTCTATGATCTGCGACTCAAGAAAAAATAACATGAGGGTAAGATCGACATATGATCTGCGACTCAAGAAAAGATAATAAGAGGGTAAGATCGACGTATGATCTGTGACTAAAGAAAATATTACAAGAGGTTAAGATCGGCATAACATTTGCGACCCAAGCACAAATAAAATGAGGATAAGATTGGCGTATGACCTACGACCCAAGCAAAAATAATAGGAGGGTAAGATTGGCGTATGATTTGCGACTCAAGAAAAGATAACAATAGGGTAAGATCGACGTATGATCTGTGACCCAAGAAAAAATAACAAGAGGGTAAAATCGGTGTATGATCTATGACCGAAGAAAAGATTGAATGAGGGTATTGATTTCATTGGGAGTTGGGAACACAATGTACTGGAACCATGGTTATTTTGGTTTGTAGTGTAGTAAGGAATATCAGTTGAGGATTATGGGGGATGACATTCTCTATGGGAATGTATTACAGTCTTGATTGAGGAATTGATTGGGGCTTTCAGGTAAGGTTTCAAATTTAGCTTATGCTTCGCATGCATGTTTGAATTGTATGGTGTAATCATCCATTTAAATGGATATGCTACGCGTTTGAGGATGCAATGTAATATACAGTGATGATTATTGTTGTACCCCAAAATTTGTCCTCATATTTCTCAATAATTTTCTCACAAAATCTCTATTGATTCAAGACTGCATAAGGTTTGATCAGCTCAAGATACCTCCTCAATCACTGATGACTCAAAACTAGGGTTTGAGTTTGCACAAGTACAATTGGACTTTTAATTCCCCATATAGTTTCCATGGATCATATTGGGCTCTCAAGCATCAGGTCAAAGATGGAATTTCTAAATCCTCGAAAGGAGGAAGAGGAAACTGCCAAAAGGGCAAAGCAGATAAAAAAGGTGTGTCGAATTCAAAAGTTAGTTTAGGCTGTTCGAACCACGTGACTGATCAAAAGGAGTGGTTGGAAGATTTTGAAAAATTAAAGAAGATCAAACTTGCTTCGATCCCCAAGCTTCGACTGGGAAATGGCTTCTTCGAGCAGCTTGCTTCGATCCCCAAGCTTCGACTGGCCAATGGCTTCTTTGAGCAACTTGCTTCAATCTACAATCTTTGATTAGGCAATGGCTTCCTTCAAGAAAACTTGCTTCAATCTAGAAGCTTCGACTGGGAAATGGCTTCCTTTGAGCAACCTACTTTGATCCACCTCTATACCCTTTGACACACATAGGTTTGGCACTATGAATTACAAGTTTATCTTCATACTTGCTTCGATCCACAAGGATAGTTGGTTGTGGCATTTGAAGTTTGGATATTTAAAATTTCGACCACTTAATCAACTGATTACTAAAGATATGTGTTGTACCCCAAAATTTTCCCTCTCATTTCTCAAGAAATCTCTCACAAGATCTCCATTGGTTAAAGACTACACATGGTTTGATCAGCTCAAGACACTTCCTCAACACTGATGACTCAAATTAGAGTTTAAGTTTGCACAAGGACAAATGGACTTTTAATGCACCATATGACTTTCATGGATCATTTTGGACCCTCAAGATTTCTCATGTCAAATTTCAAGTCTTGGGTCATATTTTTGATCAGTCAATTGATTAGTAGACCTAAAATTAGTTGAATTGGGGAAAAAGTCAATTGTGGTCAATTTACAACCAAACTTCATAATTTTTTGTCCATATCAACATTATGAACTCATATATGTGAATTGATCAAGTTTAGATCACAATTCCTCAAGAAATTTGATCAGATCATCAAAAGGGCAAAATGGTCAAAATTAGGGTTTTGACTAAGAAGGTGTAATTTTGATTTTTGACCTAGCAAATGACTTATTGGTTCAAGGAATGATATCAAGGATTCAAATGCATCGTTTTGACCTAATGGCATGGCTCAAAACATTTCTCAAGATCAATTGATTGATAGTTGAATTTCAGTCAACTGATGAAAAGTCAATTGTACACTAAAAAGTCAAACATTGACTTTTTGATCAAAATCAAGTTTCAAAGATTACAATTCATCAATGCATGTCAAAATATGAAACTTATTCATCAAGAAATCAAAAATTAAAATTTCATTTTGAAAAGTCAAAATTTCTAAAACTTAGAATTTTTTCTAAGTGTTGAAAATTCATGTTTTTTTTCATAACTTTGTGCCAAATTTTCACCATGATGCAAGATGATTCAAAGGAAACTTCCAACATGAAAGTTGTAGATATAAATGAGATATAAAACATTGCAGGGCATAAATTTTCCTAGAAATGCTTGGATTTCAAGTCATGAATTTGTGAAGACATGCTCATGAAACTTGAAGACTTAGTGAAAATATTCCCTAGTTTAGGCAGGATTTTGACATAACTTCATGACAATTTTTCACATAGTTCTAAGATGAATCTTCAAAAATGTCCAACATAGAGGTTGTAGGGGATGCTACAAGATTTCCAAAATTTATAATAACTCCTTGAGATCAAATTTGAGCTAAGAGAATCGAAGCCATGAAGTTAAGGTTTCATTCTTGTATTACAAGTCAATTTTGTGATGAACACTTGATCCAATCTTCAAGCATGTTGTACAAATCCCACTTTGCAGGCTTCTAACTTGCCTTTCACTCTATAATTAAATGTCTACATATCTTTTAGAATCTTTAATTCAATCATTCAATACATTGCCCATGCTTAATACCATTTTAGGAAGAAAGACATCATTGCCATTTTGGAAAAGTGGCTTTATGCATAAAGTCCATTCTTCTTGAGCCTCTAACTTGTTGTTATGAACACACATAACAAGTATGTTCAGAAGTAACACATTTAAATCTTCTAAGCCACCCTATGAGCCAAGTACTTGTGCATTGGAACCACATTTTTCAAGCTTTCTTCAAAATCAAGCAAAAAGCCATACACATGTGGTTCTTGATTTCTGACTTCTCCAAGCGTCCAAACTTGTTGCTTATAAATAGAGGCCCTATTTGAGAGCTAACACACGAGCAAAAACACCCTGAAACTCTCCCAAACTCCCTTAAATCAGAACTTGCATCAAAACTCCATTTATGTGCACATTCTGACTTTGAAACAAAAAATCACATTTTCCTCGTGCGTTTTCATTCCTAATCAATCAAAAAGCTTCTATACATCAAACATAGTCCATCTTCATCCCTGTTTCATAACTGTAACTCCATATTCATCATCTTCTAAACTCAAAAACAGAGCTCTGCAACTGGACTTCTCCAGGCCATTCAAGCCATCCATTGCTCAAGCTAATCATTAAATTAGCTTCCTGGGAACTTGAGGAAGCTAACCTGATCATTGCAACACTTTGAATCAAGCTCATTTGCATTTCAAGATTTCCAATTTTTAGGTATCTTTTCTGAACTTCTATCTTTTCATTTAGGCATTGTTAAGCTTGCATTTGTGAAGATAAAATGTAGATATCATTGCCCTGAAATTGTACATGTCCATAGATTTCATTTATATTGATTGAGCTTAGAGAATTTCAGGTTTGAATCTCTGAAAAAAGTTAGGTCAAAATTTTGTACTTATAGAAATTCTCATTCATCTTTGATTTATAGCTTATGATATTTATATGGTTGAATTCATATGGAAAAATGGAGCAACTTTCATGTTTGCATCTTTCATTTTTGTTGAGAAATGAGCAAGTTACAAGAACCATGGCAGGAGGTTGAAGTTGAAGTCATTTTCAGGACTTGTTTTATGTTATGTATTTATCATTTCATTTAAGTTAACGGGTGTACAGCCACCCCAGTGGCAAAGGTAGCGTGCATGCATTGTAAGGGTCATGGGTTCAAGTCCCAGCGCTACCTTTTGTTTTGATTTTCAGCATTTTCCTTCTTTTTTTTTCCACAACCAGCGCCTGGGCTTCCTCACAGTGGGCCTTCCATTTTCACTTTTCTTGACCCCCTTGCCTGCTTTCACACACCTGGCCCAAACATTTTTTTATCATTTTAATTTATTTCCTTTTCTTTTCTTATTTTATTTTTCTTTATCATTTTTATTATTATTAATGATATTATTATTATTTTTATTAATCAAAAATGCAAAAAATATTTTATTTGTTTATTGACATATTTAAAACACTTTTTTTTTATTTTCTTTATAAAGACAAAAGAACAAAAATATTTTCTTAACAAATTTAATTCTTTTCTTAATAAATTAATAATTAGATTTAGGTTTAATTATTTATTTTTTTACTTAAAATTAATTTAGAATTTAGGTTTCTTTTAATTAATTAATTTTTATATTATTTTTATTAACTTAAAACCTTTTATAAAAAACCCTAAAAATGCTTTAAATTTAATTTCTTTTCTTAATTAGTTTAGGTTTAATTTTATTTAATTTTAATTAATCGTTTTTCTTAATTAGGTCAAAACTAAACCCTTTCATTAAAACTAAACAAAAATCATTTCCTTTCCATTTATTTTCTTGCACATTTATTCAATTCTTGTACATTATTAAATATGGTTGTAATAGATAATTAGGTTTAATTTTCTTGCAATCCCCATTTGTAAATTTGTATACCCTTTCCCCTAATGATGTAATAGCGTGGTAATTTTACTTTCCGCAATTTATCGCTTTCATATAAATGTTAGTAATTAGAGTTTGTATGGCAAGACTAAAATCAACAATTAATAAACCCTAATTCAAGATAAACAATGCATGTAAATCAAACACACTTGCACACTTGCACCCCTAGGGTTAACTCCACTTTGTTGCCTTATAAAAATTGTCATGTTATGCATGTGGGATATCTTAGCAAAAGCAATCAAAAATACAAGATCATAGTCCCTCGATGACGCTACGATGTTGATTTTCAAATGATCTTAGTCCCTTAAAAATAAATGCTAAGATATCTCACAACATTACTATCATGACTATACGATGACCCACGTCCGTCCCTTTACATCCAAGGATAAGGCTTCTTACCAAATCATTGGTAAGATAGCAATATCAAAGGAAGGAAGAAATTAACAAAGACTTTTGAGTAGGTAGATTGTTCCTAGTTGCTTGCTCACTTCCAAATCAAACATTCTTGCTCATTTTGAAAATAAACACCAAACACTTTCAAAAAATCAAACTTTCAAAACATGAAATATTTTCAAAAAGTCCAACACTTTGTATACGTTTTTACGAACGAGAACTATTACAAAGTTTGCCTAAAAGAAGGCTCCTTTTTCAAAATAATTTCAAAACCACCACAAAGTACATTTTCAAACAAAAGTAAGTGATCTAGAAAGCAACTAAGAGCCCATAGATAATTATGGATGAAAAGGGTGCTAATACCTTCCCTTTTCATAATCTACCCCCCCGAACTCAAGAAATAATCTCAAAGGTCTTTCCTGTTCTTTTCAGCCTTTCCTTTTGGATAAAAGAAAAGTCAGTGGCGACTCTTGCTAACCGCAACATTTGCGATCAAACGCAAAACATCCCAAGTCCGTTCTCCCACCGTATTACAGAACTGGCGACTCTGCTGGGGAAAAACTTAAAAGTGGGGTTACCTTAATGCTAGATCACCTTTACTTTCTTTCATTGTTTGATTTGTTTGCTTTATAATTTGGTTCCTTGTTTGGGCTTGTTCTAATCCTCTACCCGGATTTGGGATACCTTATAGGTAAGTAGCAATACATTGTGGAAACTGTGTCAGGTATACTGACATGGTCTAAACAATAACTATGTTAGTGTGACACATTTGTGAGTACCGGTAGCCCTTGAATAGTCAAGGAGAATACGGGGCCGTTGTGTGGTGTCATGAAGCACTAACTGACTTTAGAACCTTTACTTGACCAACTTGGCCATTAGGAAGTAGTGAGATAGCCGACTTTGGTGCAGTCCGAAGTTAGTTGATACTCGATACTACACTCATTGAGATCATACTTATCGGGGTATTTCAGTCGTTGTGAAAGAGGCTTGCGCTGAAACAATGCCTGACAAGAAAGATCAGTGATATTGAGATCCCTTAGAACCCAATTACTATTTCTAGGACAGGTTTGAGCCAACTAAACTTCAAGAGGATACTTACCTGTAAGACTCCATGCAAGCCTAAACCTAAGTACTTTTTTTGCCTTGTTTGTATATGCTTATTTGTACATAACATCATAAACATCATGACATCATACTCATTCTCACTAACCATTTCAAGGATTATTGGGATTTATCTTTGTTCTGTTTTGTAGGACATGGCTTCTATCCGAAGGAATACTATCCAAGTCAACATCGTAAGAATTCCTTCTCAACTCAAAGAGTTAGCATTAAGGGTCCCTGAGAAATCTTCATTCACCGAAAGACATGGTCGCCTCCTAAACTTGGTTACCTCAAGCACTAATGAGAATATGATGAAGGTGATTTTCTAGTTCTTTGATCCTCTACACCATTACTCCACTTTTCCCGATTATCAGCTTGTACCTACTATGGAAGAATTCTCCCAACTCTTGAGGATCCCCATTCTTAATCAACTACCCTTCAACGGTACAAAAAGATATCCAAAACCTGAAGAATTTTCCGAGCACTACACTTGCAACAATCTGATGTCACGACTAATTGGGAAACAAGGAGTGGTGTCAAAGGGTTCTTAGCCAAATTCTTGTTTGAGAAAGCTCAAGATTGTTTGAATTATTTGGACTTACAAGCGTTTGAAGAAATCTTGGACCTTCTCATCTATGGGATGGTTTTGTTTCCAAACCCTGACCAACTTATAGATGTAAATGTTGTCAGAATCTTCATGTCTCACAATCCAGTGCCTACTTTGTTGGGAGATATCCTACATTCTTTTCACTCTCGCACTATGAGGAAGAGAGGGATCCTCATGTGTTGCACTCCTCTCTTGGATAGATGGTTTATTTCCCATCTTCCCCTGTCTGTATTGAAGAACGAGCAAGGTTTGAGGTGGTCCCATAGGTTGATGACGCTTAAACATTCGGATATTCATTGGTGTTCTCGATCTTTGGAGAACGCTACTATCATCGACCGTTGTGGGGAATTCCCTAATGTCCCTTTGCTTGGAATTATAAGAGGTATCACTTATAACCCTTGCTTAGCCTTGCGACAGTTTGGTTACGCACGAAGGGATGGTCCTCATGAGATGCTAATCCAAGGAGTGGTATTCGACTACGAGAGCAACGATCAGGGTTGTCGTCAGAGGTTTATATGAGCTTGGAGAATGCTAAGAAAAGTGGATAGTAAAACGTTGGGACACAAGAATTCCATTCCCCCTGAGTCTTACCTTAGGTGGGTACGAGCTCGTGCTCAGAAACTTGTGATGCCTTATCCCTCCATCTTACCAGTCATCATGGAACCTGTTGTTGAAAGAGATGCCTTGTACACTGTCTTCCATCCCGACATGCCTACTTCTCTTGAAGACTTTCAAAAAGGTTAGATTTAGCTAAAGGAAGAACAATATACCTTAGAAGCTCAATTCTACGCTAGTGAGAAGAGAGTCTTGGAGCTTACAAAGCAGCTACATGAAGAACAAAGCGTGAACACCTACCTTGCACCGAAGAGGATGCGTTCAGTCTTTTTATCTTAGGGATTTATTTTGTAAGCCCAAGAGGCATGTTGTAGTCATTTTGAACTACTTAATGAAATTTTAAGTTTGTTCATGCTTTGTCTATACAAATTTAAATTTCATAAATCCTTGAATCATTTGCATACACATCTTTCATGCATCATAACATAACAGGTTTTCCATGCCAGATTTCCTTCTCTTTCTGCTGTTTATTTCAACAAGATGGATCTAGAGAAAATAGTGAAGAACCTTCAAGCATAAAACTCTCAGTTCCAAGATACTCTACTGGCCCTAGCCAAGCGGCAAAAAGACTTTATGGTGTTTCAACCAGCCAAAAAGAAACCCAAGAGGAAAGCTCTAGTCAACATGGGTAGAAGGTTCAAAGAGTCGGTCTGTCAGATCCTGGTAGTGGAAGACTCATCTGAGGAAGACGAGAATCAGATTGGAGAAGCTAGGAGTACCCAGGCTAGGTGTGTTAATGATCAAGCGTCTGATGATGATGATTATTTTGACGAGCAGTATCCTCCTGCCGATGTCAAGTACAAGCAGCTAGAAGACGGATTGAAGGTCGTTGAGATTCAAGCCGTCCTCAGTTTAGATTTTGATGATTTAGGTTTGATATATGGGGTTTTCATTCCCCACAAATTCAAGATACCAGTGTTCGCTAAGTACGATGGAGTTTCCTATCTAAAACTTCACCTGAAATTTTATGTACGCAAGATACAGCTGCACACCACTGATAAGAAACTATGGGTTCACTTTTTTCAAGAAATCTTTTCTGGAATGCAACTAGAGTGGTTTTACCAGTTGGATGGTTCCTGTATCAATACATGGGAATACTTAGCCACCGCTTTCTACCATCAATACCAGTATAATGCCAACTTGGTGCCGACAAGAGTTCAGTTGCAAGATATGACAACGGGGAAGAATGAAGGATTTAAAGAATACGCACAAAAGTGGAGAGACCTTGCCAGTAGGGTTCAACCACCTTTAACTAATAGGGAGCACATTGACATGTATATAGGAACTTTATCTGGTCCATTCTTTAACTTGTTGGTTGGCTGTTCTTCTCCAGGTTTCACCGAGCTGATCTTAACTGGTGAAAGGGTTAAAAGCAACATCAAAAGCGAGAAGATTCTCATGGGATCTGCCTCCACTTCCAATCCGGTAAAGAAACCTTTGTCGCAAAGAAATAAATCAATGTTGTGTATGGGGAAAGGGCCCTTACCAAGAAGGATGAACGCCAATCCGTTAATGTTGTCCGAATTTCCAATCTAACTCCTGCTCAAAGACCATCTGTCAATCATCAACAGTTTGAGACTCTGAGAAGACAATTCACGAGGATAGGCATGTCACTATCCCTAGCCTTAAAATACTTGCTAAAGGATAATTTAGTTACATTACGTGATCCTCCATCCAATCCAGATACCTCTTCACCAAAGTACAATCTGAGTGCTTAATGTGCATATCACTCAAGTAGTTTTGGGCATGAGACTGACCAATGGTGGGCACTGAAGAATAAAATTCAGGACTTAATCGATAACAAGACCATTGAATTTGATCCTCCTCCAACTCCGAATGTAATCACCGCGCCTATGCCAAATCATGGCAAGGAAGTCAACGCTGTAGGTGATTCTGATGATGAATGTGTATTTGAAGATTGGGTGTATCCTACTACAATGGAACTTGTAACGCCCGTAATTTAATTAATTATTTAATTAAATTATTTTTGGAATATTTGTGAGGTTGTGTTATAATTAAATCGGATTTATTATATTAAGTGGAGAAATAATATTAGAGATATAATATTATGTAGTGAAATAATATTAGAAGGGTAATATTATTTAAGGTGGGCCTATTTTGAGAGAGTAGAAGTAATAAGGGGGTGTATATTTTGAGCCCAATAAGAAATAAGGAATAATAGAATATTAGGTTATTTTATTATTTGTGAGAAGGTAGAGAAGAAAGAAGCAGTAGAAGAAAATAAGGATTTGGAAGAGAATGTGAAGTTGCTGGAAAAAGTGGAAAACGCCAAGAACAAAGATTCAACCCGGAAATTGTAGAGCGACCTTCAATCCAAGGTAAGGGTGGGGTTCTGACTTTATAACTGGGTTCATGATGTTTGATATGTAAGGTTAGAGGATTGCTGTTTTGTTCTTGAATTGGATGTATTATGAATGATGTATGATGAAGATTGATGAATTCCTGATGAATAATGATGTTATTATATCGTTTGATCGATGTGGTAAAAGAGGATAATGTTAGGAGATGAAATATCATGTTTATAATGAGGTTTGTAGGACTGTAACATAATTCCCATAGTGAAATTACAGAAGAAAACGCAGAAATTATGCAGACTGTAGCAGGATGTGTCGACCCCAAACTGAATGTGTCGATACATGAAGGCTGTAAGACTCAGGATGAGTCGACACGAAGAGGGGATGCGTCGATGCATGGTAGTTGCGAGAATCAGGATGAGTCGACCGGTAAGGTGCATGTGTCGATACATGCTGTGATTTAAAGCCAGGATGAGTCGATCCATAAGGAGGATGTGTCGACTCATAGTGTACAAATGAAGCAGGATGAGTCGATCCATAAGGTTTTGTGTCGATACATAATGTCTGGTTTTTGACAGAATTGGCTTTTAATTACTGTAACTTCGGTTTTAGGATGTTGTTTGATATGCCGTTCGAAGCGTTGATTAGCTAACGCGATGAGCTTTATTCTAGGTGATTAAATGATGGATAAGAAGTGTAATCCTAGCAGATAATGCATGATTTAGAATTAATTCCCGTAGATGACCATTGTGCTGATTTTTGGATAGAACGATGAATACTAGATGTTTAGAGGCTAGTGTTAGAATTATGACAGTAGGATTAGTGACAGTAACAATATAAATTAGCAGAATAACAGGATGGGTTACTGTACTATTAATATACAATTGAGTATTGGTGAGATGTTATTGATGAAGTTGTGTTCGATGATTTTGTGATGATAAATGATGTTTAATAAATTATGAGATGTTGTTAATTGAGATGTTTTGAGATGATTGAGATGTTGTTGTTTTGAGATAATTAAGATGTTTTGAGATGATTGAGATGTTGTTGTTTTGAGATGATTTGAAATGTTTTTAACTTGGGTGTTGTTATTACATTCATGATGAGTCACATACATTGCATTTTTGAGATGGAGCTTATGCTCGTTGAGATGGCCTGGATTGGCAAATTTTGAGATGAAGGCTATGCCTTGTTGATGCCTCTAATAATTGGCAGATTTTTGAGATGGGAGTTCTGCTCCAATGGTACCACATGCATTTGCATAGTTTTGAGTTGCATTATATGATTGAATAATGAAGTGTATTTGATGTTGATGAATGAGCATATATGCTGTAATTATTGTTGATTATGAGATGAGAAGTGGTGATATTAGTGATCTAATTTAATATATTAATTATCATGCGCTTTATTATATTGTTAGATATCTCACCCCTTCTGTTTTAATGTTGCCCTTATGTTGGTAACGTGCGGGTAATCGTGAGTGAAGGTTGTATACCTTCAATAGTTCGAGCCAGTGTCATTGCTCTGATATATAACACTCGGGGGGGATGAACGCTTGCTGATTTTTTATTGTTGATTTTCAGTTGTTGAGTTTTGAATTGATTATTATTAAATATGAGATGTTTTCGAAGTTGCTGTTTTATTTAGAGATGTTATTGAAGAATTCCGCTGCGTAGTTGTTGATTTTTTTTTATGAAAGATGTCATGTTGATGGTTCATCTGATGTTTGGAAAAGTGTTATATATCCATGATGAATACAATGAATTTGTTAGAAGAATTTGTGATGTCCCGATTCATCTGTATGATTGAAATTTTATAACTTAAATTTATTTTGCATAATTTTCTTGGGGTAGAATTGGGGTGTTACAAAACTCAACAATTGGCAAGCAAAGGACTTCGTTCCCATCTCATTCATTAAGGAGTAATCACTTGTTTATTGATTTTTATTTATTTAAGAATATTTTGAATGTAATATTAAACAATGACTTTTAAGCTATGTGCCTGGCACGGGGCACTTTGGTCCATTTGTCAAGGGTTTTATTTATGTTCATCTTATCATATGATCATTCAATACAAATCATTGGAATCTTTTGCATTCAAATCTTTGTTCTCATTGTCTTTCTTTTTCTTCAAATACATTTTTCAAAATAGCCATGTGTCTTACATGCACACACACACTCTTGCAGGTCCTCATCCACTCTGGATCTCATTGCCAATGACTCTACTATTGCCGACTATGACTTCGAATGTCCAATTAACCAAGCCAAAGACGAAAGTGAGGAAGATTATGAAATGCCGGGAGATCTAGCCAGACTTATATTACAAGAGGAAAAATCTATTCAACCGTATGAAGAGTCAGTTGAAGTCATCAATATGGGTACCGAGACAGACAAGAAAGAGGTTAAGATTGGCACTAACCTGGAAAGCAGTGTCAAGAGCATGTTAGTTCAAATGGTGCACGACTATGTGGAAGTGTTTATTTGGTCATATGAATATATGCCAGGGTTGGATACCGACATTGTAGTTCATCGTCTACTGACGAAGGAAGATTGTCCTCCTATCAAACAAAAGGTTCGTCGCATGAGGCCTGATATGTCTGAAAAGATAAAAGCTGAAGTGATGAAACAATTTGATGCAGGATTCCTATCTGTGACATCTTATCCTCAATGGGTTGCAAATTTGGTGCCAGTACCGAAGAAAGACGGAAAAGTTCGTATGTGCGTAGATTATAGGGATCTGAATAGGGCAAGCCCCAAGGATGACTTCCCTCAACCTCATATTGATGTCTTGGTCGATAACACTGCTCAACATAAAGTCTTCTCTTTCATGGATGGCTTCTCCGGCTATAATCAAATTAGGATGGCTCCCGAAGACATGGAGAATACCACTTTTGTTACGCAATGGGGCACCTTTTGTTACAAGGTCATGCCGTCCGGGTTGAAGAATGCAGGGGCAACATATCAAAGGGCTATGGTAGCTTTGTTTCATGATATGATCCATCATGAAATAGAGGTATATGTGGATGATATGATTGCCATATCACAAACTGAAGAGGAACATCTCGATAACCTGTACAAGCTATTCGAGAGGTTGAAAAAGTATAAGTTGGGGTTAAACCCTAACAAGTGCACATTTATACTATGATCTGGAAAGCTTCTAGGTTTTGTTTTCAGTAATAAAGGCATTGAAGTTAATCCTGCCAAGGTGAAGGCCATCCAAGAAATGCTAGTCCCCCCACTCTGAAAAGGAAGATAGAGGATTCTTGGGTCATCTTAATTACATCGCCCGCTTCATATCTCACTTGACTGCTACTTGTGAGCCTATCTTCAAACTCTTGAAGAAAGATCAAGTAGTCAGATGGAATGATGAATGCCAAGCTTCCTTCGACAAAATCAAAGAATATTTGCAATGACCTCTTATTCTCATGCCTCCAGTTGACGGAAGACCCTTGATCATGTACTTGACAGTGCTAGAGAACTCTATGGGGTGTGTTTTGGGCCAACATGACGAGTCTGGCGGAAAAGAGCATGCTATTTACTACATAAGCAAAACGTTTACTGACTGTGAAACCAGATATTCACTGCTCGAGAAAACTTGTTGCGCTCTGGCATGGGCTGCTCACCAGCTAAGACAGTATATGTTGACTCATACCACTCTGTTGATTTCTAAGATGTACCCAATCAAGTACATCTTCGAGAAACCTGATCTTTCCGGACGGATAGCCAGATGGAAAATGATCTTGACTGAGTACGATATTCAATACAAAATATAAAAGGCCATCAAAGGAAGTGTGTTAGCAGATCATTTGGCTCATCAAGTTTTTGATGATTATTAGTCTATGAACTTTGACTTCCCGGATGAGAACATCATGCTAGTGACCGACTGCACAAATCCTGGACCGTATGACGGACCTGAACAAGGATCCCGATGGACAATGGTCTTCGATAGGCCTTCCAACGCCTTGGGTAACAAAATTGGTGCATGATCATATGCCCTGAAGGTTGCCACACTCCTTTCACTGCCATATTATGCTTTGATTGCACGAGCAATATGGCTGAGTACGAAGCATGCATTTTGGGTCTAAAAGCTTCCATTAATTTGAGGATCAAGCATTTTGGGTCTGATTCCGCTCTAGTGATTAGCCAAGTAAAAGGAGATTGGGACACTAAGAACCCTAATCTCATCCTATACAAGGAACTTGTGTTATCTCTGATTCCTTACTTCGAAGAGATCACCTTTGAAAACTTCCCTAGGGAAGAAAATCAGTTGGCTGACGCCTTGGCAACCATGTCTTCTATGTTCAAGGTCAGATGGGACAACGAAACTCCTATGATTATAATTGAGAGATTCGACGAACCTGCACACTGTTATGAGCTTGACACTGATACAGAAAAGCCATGGTACCATAAGGTGAAAAGATACCTTGAAGCATAATAGTACCCTGAAGGGGAATCCATCAATGATAGAAAGTTCTTACGAAGATTTTCAGCCAAATTCTTCCTAAGTAACATAATATTACACAAGCGCAACCATGATTCTACTGTACTCTGATGTGTGGATAAGAATGAGGCAGAGGAAATTATGGAAGACATGCACGATGGTCTATTTTGCACTCACTCTAGTGGACATACCATGGCCAAGAAGGTCCTGAGGGCTAGTTACTATTGGTCAACGATGGAGACTGATTGCCATCAACATTCAAGAACGTCATGACCGCTCCGTGGCCATTTGCAATGTGGGGCATTGACGTGATTGGAGAGATCAAGCCCACTGCTTCCAATGGAAACCGCTTCATTCTTATCGCTATCTATTATTTCACCAAATGGGTCAAAGCCGCCTCATTTGCCTCAGTCACCAAGAATGTGGTATCCAGATTCATCAAACATAACCTCATATGCCGCATGGTATCCTCGAAAGGATCATCACCGAAAATGGGACTAACCTCCACAATGCTATGATTACCGAACTTTGCACTCAGTTCAAAATCAAGCATCACAATATTCTCCTTATAGACCTAAAATGAATGGCGCAGTCGAAGCAGCCAACAAAAACATTAAGAAGATTATGCAGAAGATGGTAGTAACCTACAAAGACTGGCATGAGATGGTACCGTTTTCTCTTCATGGCTACTGCACTTCATCTAGAACATCAACTGGGGCAACTCCCTTTTCTTTAGTCTATGGCATGGTAGCTGTTTTTCCAGTGGAAGTTCTTATTCCCTCACTAAGGATTATGAATGAGGCAGTTTTAGGTGAAGACGAGTGGATTCAGACAAGATTGGATTAGTTGAACTTGATCGATGAAAAGCGACTGGCTGTTGTTTGTCACGGTCAGATGTACCAAAAACGTATGATTAAGGCTTTCAACAAAAAGATCAAGCCACGAGTATATCAATCTGTTGATTTGGTGATAAAACACATCATTCTGCCACAAGGCGACCCCAGGGGAAAATGGACTCCCACCTACGAAGGGACATTTGTTGTCAAGAGAGTTTTCTCTGGTGGTGCCATGATGCTGACTACCATGGACGGTGAAGACTTCCCGCATCCTGTAAACGCGGACATAGTTAAAAAACACTACACATAAGGGACCCGCTAGGTTGACACACCTATGAAAAATGAGGGCATCCCGACAAACCAAAAGGTTTGGGAAAAAATTAGGGATATATGCAAAAGATTGTACACCCGGAAAGTTGAAAACCCGAAAGGGCGACTTGAGCAAAAATGGGTATCCTGGTGGGATGAATACCCGAAAGGGTGGTCCAAGAAAAAGTTAAGGATTAAAAGCATATGACTATGTCTCGTGGAATCACCACAGTCAAATTTATTACCAAGGTCCGAGTTCAAACGGTCCAAGATCAATCCAATCAACTTCTGTCAACGGCAAGGGGCATTCGAAGTCATTGGGGCAATAGTAAAGTTGGAATGCAATGAGATCATTTCCACATGGCTATTATTTTTGTTTTCAATTTTTTTCCTTTCGACGATTTCCTCTTACTAGGATCTCCGTCTCTTTGTACAAAAGACTCCTATTCACAGGAAAAATATCAATACAAATATACTTTGAAGTGCAAACTTTCTATTTTTGTTTTGAGTGCAGTTGTCCAATGACTAAAATTGAACGAACATATGTATGTGAACATAATTAAAACTATTCGGCACATGTGTCCTGCTAAGAAGCAACAAGCATCTCTTTAATGTATATGGAATATCCCCACAGAGTTATTTCATTAGCATTATCCCCACAAGTATGGTTACAATAAACCACTTCTCAAAAGAGTTACCCACAAATTCTCTCTGCATAGGTTGATCTCCAACCAGAGTCTCAATCTCTTGACAGCTCTCTCCCCAACTAAGTTGATCCTACAAGAAGAAGCCTTATGGATCTCTTTCTAAAAGAACTTAACTCGTCAACAGTATTCATCAACAAGGTTTATTTCCCCAACAAACAACGAACAACAAAATTCCTCCGGCATAGTCTATCTTCCCCAGCTGAGTTTGTCTTCCCCAGTTGAGTATATACTCTCCAGTTTAGGTTTGCCTTTCAGACTATTACAAATAAGAGGGCCACAACCCCTAATCCTCAGTAAAGTCGTCAACAAAACCTTTACTATCTCCAAAAGATACTATGAAGTCTGGACCCGACCTAATATTTGTACAATTTTCAAGCTACTATGAAGCCTGGACCCAACCAGATAGTAGTCAACTTCTCAAGTCACTATAGAGCCTGGACCTGACCAGATAATAGTGTAACCTTTCAAGTACTATGAAGCCTGGACCCGACCAGATATTAGTACAATTCTCAAGATACTATGAAACCTGGACCCGACCAGATAATAGTTTAACTCTTCGAGATATTGAAGAACCTGGACTCAACCAGACCAGGGTTTAACTGCTTTTCCCCAGTAGAGTTTGCCCTACCTCAGCAAGTTACTATGAAGCCTGGATCCGACCAAATAACAACTAAGTTCCTAGCAAGTTACTGTAAAGCCTGGACCCGACTAGATATCAGTTCAACTTTATCTCTTCAGACAAGTTTATTATGGAGCCTGGACCCGACCAGAAAGAAATTAACTTCATCCACCTCAAAATCTATGAAGCCTGGATCCGACCAGATATCAGTTCAACTTTGTCTATTCAAGCAAGTGATTGTGAAGCCTGGAGCCCGACCAGATAATAACTAGCTACAATCCCCAACAAGACACTATGAAGCCTGGACCCGACTAGGTAATAGCATAACTTTTCAAAAAAAACCACGAAGCCTGGAATCGACCAGATAGTAGTTACCACTTCAAGAAATCAGTGAAGCCTGGATCCGACCAGATAACAGTTCAATTTCAAGAAATCTTCTGCGAAGCCTGGATCCGACCAGATAACAGTTCAATTTCAAGAAATTTTCTATGAAGCCTGGAATTCGACCAGATAACAATTAATTTATTCTTCCCCAGTAAGTTACCGTGAAGCCTGGATCTGACCAGATAGCAGTTGACTTCCTCATCATCAACAAGTTGTTTTGAAGCCTGGACCCGACCAGATAACAATTAACATTCAAGAGATAATCCCCGATAGAAGCATTTTGTCAACAAAGTTTGAAGATGTGTATGTTCTTCATCCCCAACAGTAATCCGGGATTCAGAACTCCTCAGCAGTAGTCAGAGATTTATTTTCCCGGACAAATATGCATCCCACATTCATACATCATAGCATATACATACAAAATGCATTTAGCATAATACCACATCTTGTGAACATCATGCATACATCTACATTTTACTAACCCTTTTTCCCACAGGTAAAACATCAAGTTTTAGTATAAATTGACCAAAGATTTGTCCTAATACTTCATCCAGTGTTTACCATCATTCCTCCAAATGGCATCTATAATCCCATTCAAAATCCATCTTCGAGTGCAAATTTTTGGGCACTCTAGTGTTCAATCATCTTCCACCTTCAAGTCACGAATGGCGGATCCGCCAATCTAACTCTTCAGGTTTAGGAAAATTGAACATGGGAAGTTGTTGTACCCAAAAATTTTCCCTCTCATTTCTCAAGAAATCTCTCACAATATCTCTATTGGTTCAAGACTACACAAGGTTTGATCAGCTCAAGACACTTCCTTAGCATTGATGACTCAAATTAGGATTTAAGTTTGCACAAGGACAAATGGACTTTTAATTCCACATATGACTTTCATGGATCATTTTGGATCCTTAAGATTTCTCATGTCAAGTTTAAAGTCTTGGATCACATTTTTGCTCAGTCAATTAATCAGTTGACCTAAAATCAACTATATTGGGGAAAAGTCAATTATGGTCAATTTACAGTCAAACTTCATAATTTTTGGTCCATATCGATATTATGAACTCATATATGTTAATTGATCAAGTTTGTATCACAATTCCTCAAGAAATTTGATCAAATCATCAAAAGGGCAAAATGGTCAAAATTAGGATTTTGACTAAGAAGGTGCAATTTTAATTTTTGACCTAGCAAATGACTTATTGTTTCAAGGCATGATCTCAAGGATTCAAATGCATCATTTTGACTGAATTTCATGGCTCAAAACATTTCTCAAGATCAATTTATTGATAGTTGAATTTCAGTCAACTGATGAAAAGTCAACTGTACACTGGAAAGTCAAACTTTGACTTTTTCATAAAAATCAAGTTTCAAAGATTATAATTCATCAAGACATGTCAAAATATGAAACTTGTTCATCAAGAAATCAAAAAGTAAAATTTCATTTTGAAAAGTCAAAATTTCTAAAACTTAGAATTTTTTCTAAGTGTTGAAAATTTATGTTTTTTTACATAACTTTGTGCCAAATTTTCACCATGATGCAAGATGATTCAAAGGAAACTTCCAACATGAAATTTGTAGATCTCAATGAGATAAAAAAATTGTAGGGCATAAATTTTCCTATAAATGATTAGATTTCTAATTATGAATTTGTGAAGACATGCTCATGAAACTTGAAGACTTAGTGAAATTTTGCCCTAGTTTAGGCAGGATTTTGACCTAACTTCATGACAATTTTTCATATAGTTCCAAGATGAATCTTCAAAAATTTCCAACATATAGGTTGTGGGGATGCTACAAGATTTCCAAAATGTCCAAGAACTCATTGAGATCACATTTGAGCAAAGAGAATCGAAGCCATGAAGTTAAGGTTTCATTCTTGTATTACAAGTCAATTTTGTGATGAACACTTGATCCAATCTTCAAGCATGCTGGAAAAATCACACTTTGCAGGCTTCTAACTTGCCTTTCACTCCATAATTAAATGTCTACACAACTGTTAGAAGCTTTAATCCAAGCATTTAATGCATTACCTATGCTTAATACCATTTTAGGAAGAAAGGCAACATTGCCATTTTGGAAAAGAGGCTTTATGCAAAAAGTCCACTCTTCTTGAGCATCTAACTTATTATTCTGAACACACACAACATGTATGCTCAGAAGCAACATGTTTAAAGCTTCTAAGCCACTTTATGAGCCAGGTACTTGTGCATTGGAACCAATTTTTTCAAGCTTTCTTCAAAATCAAGCAAAAAGCCACAAACATGTGGTTCTTGATTTCTGACTTCTCCAAGCGTACAAACTTGTTGCTTATAAATAGAGGCCCTATTTGAGAGCTAACACAAGAGAAAAAAAACACCCTGAAACTCTCCCAAACCCCCTTAAATCAAAACTTGCATCAAAACTCCATTTATGTGCACATTCCGACTATGAAACCAAAATTCACATTTCCATCGTGCGTTTTCATTCCTAATCAATCACAAAGCTTCTATACATCAAATATAGCCCATCTCCATCCCTGTTTCATAATTGTAACTCCATCTTCATCATCTTCAAAACTCAAAAGCAGAGCTCTTCAACTGGACTTCTCTAGGCCATTCCAGCCATCCATTGTTCAAGCTAATCATTGCATTAGCTTTCTGGGAACTTGAGAAAGCTAACCTGATCATTGCAGCACTTTGAATCAAGCTCATTTGCATTTCACGATTTCCAGTTTTGAGGTATCTTTTCTGAACTTCTATCTTTTCATTTAGACATTGTTAAGCTTGCATTTGTGAAGATAAAAGGTAGATATCATTGCCCTGAAACTTTACATGTCCATAAATTTCATTTATATTGATTGAGCTTAGAGAATTTTAGGTTTGAATCTCTGAAAAAATTTAGGTCAGAATTTGGTACTTTTAGAAATTCTCATTCATCTTTGATTTATAGCTTATGGTATTTATATGGTTGGATTTGTATTGAAAAATGGAGCAACTTTCATGTTTGCATCTTTCATTTTTGTTGAGAAATGAGCAAGTTAAAGGAACCATGGCTGGAGGTTGAAGGTGAAGTCATTTTCAGGACTTGTTTTATGTTATGTATTTATCATTTCATTTAAGTTAACGGATGTACAGTCACTCCAGTGGCAAAGGTAGCGCGCGTGTATGGTAAGGGTCATGGATTCAAGTCCCAGTGCTACCTTTTGTTTTGATTTTCAGCATTTTCCTTCTTTTTTTATCCACAACCAGTGCCCGGGCTTCCTTACAGAGGGCCTTCCATTTTCACTTTTCTTGACCCCCCTTCCTGCTTTCACACACCCGGTCCAAACTTTTTTTTTATCATTTTAATTTAATTTATTTTCATTTTTTATTTTATTTCATTTTATTTTTCTTTATCATTTTTATTATTATTAATAATATTATTTTTATTTTTATTAATCAAAAATCCAAAAAATATTTTATTTGTTTATTTACATATTTAAAACACTTGTTTTTTTATTTTCTTTATAAAGACAAAAGAACAAAAATATTTTCTTAACAAATTTAATTCTTTTCTTAATAAATTAATAATTATATTTAGGTTTAATTATTTCTTTTTTTTATTGAAAATTAATTTAGAATTTAGGTTTCTTTTAATTAATTAATTTTTATATTATTTTTATTAACTTAAAACCTTTTATAAAAAATCCTAAAAATGCTTCAAATTTAATTTATTTTCTTAATTAGTTTAGGTTTAATTTTATCTAATTTTAATCAATCATTTTTCTTAATTAGGTCAAAACTGAACCCTTTCATTAAAACCAAACAAAAATCATTTCCTTTCCATTTATTTTCTTGCACATTTATTTAATTCTTGTACATTATTCAATATGGTTATAATAGATAATTAGGTTTAATTTTCTTTCAATCACCATTTGTAAATTTGTATACTGTTGTACCCCAATATTTGCCATCTCATTTATTAAATATTTTCTCACAAGATCTCCTTGGGTTCAAGACTGCACAAGGATTGACCAGCTCAAGACACCTCTTTAAGCATTGATGACTGAAATTAGGGTTTGAGATTGCATAGGGATAATTAAACTTTCAATTCCTCATATGACTTTCATGGATCATTATGGACCCCCAATATTACTCATGTCAAGTTTCAAGCCTTGGATCACATTTTTGCTCAGTCAATTGAGCAGTTGACCTAAAAATCAGTTGTATTGGAGAAAAGTAAATTGTGGCCAATTTACAGACAAACTTCATAATTTTTGATCCACATCAACATTATAAACTCATGTGTATCATTTGATCAAGTTTGGACCGCAATTCCTCAAGAAATTTGATCAAATCATCAAAAGAGCAAAATGGTCAAAATTAGGGTTTTGACTAAGAAAGGGCAATTTCTGATTTTTGACCTAGCAAATGGTTATTTGGTTTGAAGCATGATCTCAATAGTTCAATTACATCATTTTGACCTAATGGCATGACTCAAAACATTGCTCAAGATCAGTTGATTGATAGTTGATTTTCAGTCAACTGATCAAAAGTCAACTGCATACTAAAAAGTCAAACTTTGACTTTTTGGTCAAAATCAAGTGTCAAAGATCAGAATTCATCAAAACATGTCAAAACATGAAACTTGTTCATCAAGAAATCAAAAAGTCAAGATTTCATTTTGAAAAGTCAAAGTTTTCAAACTTAGGAATTTTTCTAAGTGTTGAAAACTTCATGTATTTTCACAACTTTGAGCCACCTTTTCACCATGATGCAAGATGATTCAAAAGAAACTTTCAACATGAAAGTTGTAGATCTCCATTATATCTACAACATTTCTTTACACAACTTCTCCTAGAAATGCTTTCATCTCAAGTTATTAATTCATGAAGTTATGGTCTTGAAACTAAACACTAAGTAAAAAAACTTTCCTAGTTTAGGGAGAATTTTAACCTAATTTCATGGCAATTTTTCATATAGTTCCAAGGGGAATTTTCAAAAGTGATTCAAAGAGGGGTTGTAGATTAAATTACAAGCTTTCTAAAATGTCTAAGAACTCCTTGAGATCATTCTTGAGCAAGGAGAATTGAAGAGAGGAAGTTAGGGTTTCAAACAAAAATTATAGGTCATTTTGTGATGAACAAGAATTCAAATCTCAAACCTATGATGCATAATCTTTGCTTTACAGGCCTCAAACTTTTTAGACACTCCATAATTAAATGCTTGCACAGCTGTTAGAGGCTTCAAATCAAGCATTCAATGCAATGCCCATGCTTTATGTCCATTTTAGGAAGAAAGTGCACAATGCCATTTTGAAAAAGTAGCTTTATACATAAAACTTATTCTTGAGCCTTGCAATGGTTTTCTTTTGATCATACACAACCTATAACTCAAAAGAAGTTTATCTCAAGCCTCACAATCACTCATCCCATGCTTGTACTTCATCTTGGAACCATACTTTCACTTTTCTTTAAAATCAAGTAACATAGCAATCAGTCTAGAGCTTGTACTTCTGACCCTCTCAAGAACTCAAACCTTCTCATTACTTATGTACAAGTCCTTGGAAACAAAACACACGGATGCTTAAGCCCCAAAACTCTCAAGAACTCAGAATTGTATCACATACCTCCATTCTTGCATAACCTAACCAAAAGTTTAAAACTCACATCTCTCTCGTGTGTTTTCAAGCCTTTTGTTCCTAAAGCTTCTAAACAACATTTAGAACTCATCCCACACCCTGTTACAAGATTGTAACACCATTAACACCATCCTCCATTTTCAAAAACAGAGCTTTGCACTTGGACTTCTCCATCACGATTCATCCATCTCCAGTACAAACTAAACATTGCATTAGCTTCCTAGGACCTCAGTGGAGCTATTCTGATCATTACAACACCTTGAGGAGTGCTCAAACTCAGAACACGATTTCCAGTTTTGAGGTAAGTTTCCTTAACTTAGAACTCTTCATACAAGCATCATTAATGTTTAATTTTTGAATGAAAAATGTAGATATCATTGCCCTGAAGCTAGCCATGTCCATAGTTTTCATTTATGTTGCTTGAGCTTAGAGAATTTTAAGATTGAAATTTCTGGAAAAGTTAGGGTTCAGATTAGGGCCATTAAAATTCATGTTTGTCTTTGATCTATAGTTTTAATGCTTTACATTTCTGAAATCGTGAGGAAATTTGCCATAAGATTCATGTTTACACTTTTGCAAATGGATGAGAAATGAGTAAGATGCAGGTGGTCTAGCCAGGCACGAGGTTGAAGATGAAGTTTGTCTTCAGGAAGCAGTTTCTAATATATATTTATGGTTTGACATAAGTTGACAGATGTATAGCCACCCAAGTGGTAAGGTAGCACGCTAGTAATTAAGAGGTCATGGGTTCGAACCTCAGCGCGCTGCCTTTTGCATTTTCACCATATTTTTTTGACAATTTTCGGTTTTTTACAGTGCCTGGGCCACCAGTTTGGGCCTGACCTTTTTTTTTCTTCTTACAATACTCCCTGTTTCACTTATCAACCTCCCTGAGTTAATATTTTATTTTATTTTATTTTTACCTTTTTTATCTTTTATTATTATTATTATTATTATTAATATTATTATTATTAAAATTATTATTATTTTCATTAATAAAAAATCTAAAAAAAATATTTATATTTTATTATTTATTTATATTTAGTTTATTTTTCTTCACAAAATAAAAGAACAAAAAGCATTTTCTTTAATAAATTAATTTAATTTTTTTAATACTTAGATAATTAATCTTAATTATATTATTATATTTTTCTTATAAAAATCAATTTAGAATTTAGGACTTCTTATTTAATTATTTTTATTTATTATTTTAATTAAATTCACAAAAAAACCTTAAAGAACTTGTTTTCCTTAAATTAATTATTTTACTAACTTAACTTTTATTTTATTTTTTAGTTAATTATTTTATTTTAGTTAATTAGGTTTAAAAAACCCTTTTAATGAAAAACCAAACAAAAATCATATTTCTTTTTACATTTACATTCTTGTATTTTATTTGTTCATTTTGTACATTTATTCAAAATTCAATATGATTGTAATAATCATTTAGATTTAATTTCTTGCAATATTCCCCATTCGTGATTTGTATACCCCCTCCCCTAAATGATGTAATAGCGTAGTAATTTTAATTTCCGCAATTTATCGCTTTATATACAAATGCTAGTAATTAGGGTTTTATATGGAAAGATTAAAACCAACAAATAGAAAACCCTAATCAAAGAAAAATTAAGCATGTAAATCAATACACTTGCACACAAACACCCTTAGGGTAAACCCACTTTGTTGCCTTACGAAATAGCCATATTATGCATGTGAGGTATCTTAGCAAAAATAAGCAAAAATACAAGACCATAGTCCCTCGATGACGCTATCCATGTTGCCTTTCAAAATGATCTTAGTCCCTAAAGAAAGTGCTAACGTATCTTGCAACATTGCTGATCATGGTTATACAATGACTCACGCCCGTCCCTTTTACATCCAAAGATAGGGTTAATTACCAAACCAATGGTAAGATAACAATGTCAAAGGAAAGAGGAAATGAACATGAAATACTTTTGAGTAGGTAGATTGTTCTTAGTTGCTTGATCATTTTCGAAACCAAAACATCCTTGCTATTTTCAAAACAAACACCAAAACATCTTACAAACTTGAAAACATTTTCAAAAGATCGACACTTTGTATACATTCTTACGAACGAGAATCATTACAAAGTTTGCCCAAACGATGGCACCTTTTCAAAATACTTTCAAAAACCATACAAAGCACATTTTCAAACAAAAGCAAGTGATCTAGCAAGTAACTAAGAGCCCGTGGAAAACAATGGATGAAAAGGGTGCTAATACCTTCCATTTTCATAATCTACCCCCCGAACTCAAGAAAAATTCTCAAAGGTCTTTCCTACTCTTTTCAGCCTTTCCTTTTGGATAAAAGAATAGTCGGTGGAAACTCTTGCTAACCGCAACATTTACGATCAAATGCAAAGCATCCAAGTCATTTCTCCCACCGTATCATAGAACTGGCGACTCTACTGGGGAAAATTTTAAAAGTGGGGTTACCTTAGGGTTAGATCACATTTACTTGCTTTCATTGTTTGACTTGTATGCTTTACATTATGGTTCTTTGTTTGGGTTTGAATCCTCTACCCGGATTTGGGATACCTTATAGGTAAGTAGCAATACATTGTTGAAACTGTGTGGGGTATACCGACATGGTCTAAGCAATAGCTATGTTAGTGTGACATATTTGTGGGTATCGGTAGCCCTTGAGTAGTCAAGAAGAATACGGGGCCACTGAGTGATGTTATGAAGCACTAACTAACTTCTAGAACCTTTACTTGACCAACTTGGCCATTAGGACGTAGTGAGATGACCGGCTTTGGTGCAGTCCAAAGTTGGTAGATACTCGATACTACACTCATTGAGGTCTGGTTTTTTGGGATATTCGGTCACCATTAAAGAGGCTTGCATGAAACAATGCCCAAGGAAACAAGCCGGTGATATTGAGCTCCTTAGAACCCGATTACTATTACTAGGACAGGTTTGAGCCAACTAAACATCAAGAGGGTACTTACCTATGAGACTACATGCAAGAATAAACCTAAGGATTTGTTTGCTTTGTTTGTATATGTATACTTGTACATAACATCATAAAAATCATAACATCATACTCATATTCACTAACCATTTCAAGGATCTTGGGATTTATCTTTGCTCTGTTTTATAGGACATGAATTATATTCGCAGGAAAACCATCCAAGTCAATATTGTAAGGATCCCTCCTCAACTTAAAGAGCTAACATCAAGGATTCCTGAAAATTCTCCATTTACTGAGAGACATGGTCGCCTCCTAAACTTGGTCACCTCCAACACTGATGAGGACATGATGAAGGTGCTCTTCCAGTTCTTTGATCCTTTACACCATTGCTTCACATTTCTCGATTATCAACTTGTGCCAACTTTGGAAGAATTGTCCCAACTCTTGAGGATTCCCATTCTCAATCAACTACCCTACAACGGTACGGAAAGATATCCAAAGCCAGAAGAGATTTCCCAAGCCCTACACTTGCAATCATCTAATATCGAAACTAATTTGGAAACAAGGAGTGGTGTCAAAGGTTTCTTAGCAAAGTTCTTGTTTGAGAAAGCCCAAAATTGTTGGAACTTTTTGGATTTGCAAGCTTTTGAGTAAATTTTGGCTATCCTCATCTATGGGATGGTTTTGTTTCCAAATCCTTAACAACTAATAGATATGAACACCGTCAAAATCTTCATGTCTCGTAACCCGATGCCTACTTTACTAGGAGACATCCTACATTCTTTTCACACTCGCACTATGAGGAAAAGAGGTATCCTTATGTGTTGTACTCCTCTCTTGGAAAGATGGTTTATGTTGTACCCAAAATTTTCCCTCCCATTTTACTCAACATATGTTCATTGAGATCCTCAATTTGCTCAAGGATGCTCAAGAGTTGACCAGCTAAACTCTCTCCTAAAGCAATGAATCTCTAATTAGGGTTTCCTTTTTCATCAAGGTGGGTGAGCTCAAAAGGCCTCATATGCTCTTCATAGTCCTAATATGTTCTGAAGACCATCCATGTTAATTTTCCTTCCTTGCACAAGAAGTTTGCCCAGTCAACTGCTCAAATGCTTGAAAATCAATTGTATCAGGTCAAAAGTCAATCGGGGCCCACATACAGTCAAACTCCAACATTTTTGGTCAACATCAACATTTTGAAGTGATATCCATCATTTGATCAAGGGTTGATCATGATTCCCCAAGGAATACTCCTAATTCATCAAAACTCAAAATTGCTAAATTAGGGTTTCTTAGGAAAAAGTCAACCAAACTTTGACCAAGCATAACTTTCTCATACTTTATCAGAAATTTCTCATCCAAGGCTCATTTTGAATATAATTCAATTCCATACAACTCATCTTCAGTCCTCAAGTTCAAGAAATGCACTCATGAAAATATATAAATTCAGACATTATAGGTCATTCCAAAAAGTCAACAAAAACACCTTTTGGGTCAAAGCTTCTTACATGAACATGGAAGATTCAATTGAGATGAAACCAAATAGGCTGTTTAAGGGACATCCTAAGCTTTCTAAAAAGTCTAAGAACACCCTATTAGGGTAAAAAATGAAGGAGATATGCATTGTCAAAGTTTGCCATTTTTGGAGAATTGTCAAAAGTCAACAATGCCCAAAATTGCATTTTTTGGCAAATGGGCCTAACTTTTTATGCTTGCATCTTAGTTCTAACAATGTCCACTATCCAAACACTCTTCCATATTTTATTGAATTTATTTATTTAATTTATTTTTATTTTAATCATTGAAAATTCAAATTAAATCAAATAAATGATATAAAATATGGAAGATTTGTTTTTGATCTGATTTTGAATGAAATGCAATCCATTTATGCTGCCAAAACAGAATCAAATCGTGCCAAGGTTGATTGGAGTGAGAATGGAATGATTGAGCTTAATTTGGAAAGAAATAATTCAAGGTTGGAATGAAATCAAATCTTAATAATTAGCAAGGATTTGAAGCCTTTTTGTTAACCTAATACAATATAGTACATATACACAACAAATCCCAAGCACAAGAAGAAGGAAAAATTGTGTGAAACGGCCAAGAACACAGTGCACTTTTGTCAAAAAATCTCAGATAAAATTCCATACTACAACCATCCTCAAGGAGATTTAAGGGTTGCAACACGTTCCTGGCAATCTCCTGAAGCTAACTGCACCTTTTGCACGCCCCAAAACATCTTGAATCGTAAAATTCGTAACCTTGTTATCCAACTATTTTTGATTTTTGATTACGTGCATACATGCTTTTTTGATGAAATTCAATCATACATTCTTGTTTATTACAAGGTCTTGATGCTTGCTGAATCGTTTAATTGAGTTTTAAGTGCAGGAATCATGGTTTGCCATTCTTAGGGTTCCTGAGCTCGTTTTAGGGCTTCCTTCTACAGGAAAAATTAGGGAAAGGCGTGGACACCATGATGTTCAGGGCTTCAAGCCCATTTAATTAATGGTCTTCAATGAAATTTATATTGCTTGTGCTAGATTTTTGAATAACACAGGGTTGTAGTTACAGGCATGAGACCGTAGGTAAACGTTTAAACCTAAAACGATGGTGCTGAGGAAGAAGAAGGTTAGGTGGCAAGCTCCCATTGGGCCATTTGAATATTGGCGCATTTGTAGGGCATCACGTGATTATTTTTCATATTATTTTTATTTGGTTATATTAACAATTGAACATCCAGTGCAGTTGGTCAGAGGAAGGAAGTATGAAGCTCATGTCCTGGGTTCGATCCCAGGCGTGAGCTTTTGGAATTTTCTCCATTATTTTCACCAGATCCAGCACATCTCATCTTCTGAGGATCATCACGCGCCCTCTGATCTCATCTTTTGGATCCATCTCCATCCATATCCAACGCCCAGCATATGCAGGTCCACCATGAATCCTCAGAAGATGGTCTCGTTGGATCAGGCGCCAGACTCTGGGCCATCCTTCTGGGTTTCAGAAGTTCAAGATACACCCCCCTTGAATGCTAACTGCATCAGGCCCATTTCTTTTTCTTTCTATTCTTTTTTTAATTGGTTATTTTTAATTATTTTCACAATAAAAATCATTTTTTTATTAAATCATAAAATCAAAAAATTATTAAAAAATTAGATTTCGTTTTTTTTCCTAAAATATTTAATTGTTATTAATTAATTAGTTTAATTAGATTATTTCAAATTCCTTTTTTTTATTATTAAAATTCAATAGAAAAATTAGGTTAATTTAAAAACTTTTTTTATAATGAAAAAAACTAATAGAAATTAGGTTAATTTGCAAGATTAATTTCTTTCCTCAAAAATCCAAAAAATATCTTTTCCTCATTCTCGTCTTAATTCTTCGCGCGCGTTTTTTTATTTATTTTTGAATTATTGTATCTGCTTTGGGTTTGTAATAGATTAATTAGGGTGTTATTTTCCGCACTTTACGTTCAGTAAAATATTTATGTATATGCCCAAAAGCCTTGTAATAGCGTAGGACTCTTTTATTTTCTCGCTTTTATTTTATATGTTTGTATATAATTGTTAGCAACCTAGGCTTGTATGCTTAATCAATTAAATATATCATTTAATTACAAGATAAATATCTGAAAACAAACACTGCTGCACATGCGCACTCCTAGGGTTTCCCCCACTTGGTTTCCTTGGAAATAATGGTCGTGTCCCTCGAACGTAGGGATACCTTAGCAATGACCCGCGATTCAAAATCATCCCTATTTGTCTCTCGAGTTGCCTACGAATTAATCTTATGATGATAGTCCCTTGGAAATGCTAAGGTATCCTTACTTGTTGCCTTCAGAGACCATTTCGTCCCTTCGAACGTCCCTTTAAAATTCCAACGACGGAGCTACCTACTCCTTAATAGTAGGATAGCGCTGTCTAAAGGAAATGAAAATGAACCGATTTTCTTTCGAGTAGGTAGAAAACTCTTAAGTACTTGCTCAAAACAAATCTTTTCAAACAAACACTTTTTAAAGACAGTTTTCAAAACAACTTCGTCACACTCTTGAAGACAGATACAAGGGTTATCACGAAGTAAACAAAACTTTTCAAAACAAGCACGCACAAGCAATTTAAAAAATGAGCAATTACCTAAGAGCCCGTGGAAAACCACGGTTAGAAAGTGTGCTAACACCTTCCCTTTCTATAATCTACCCCCCGTACTCAAATATCTCGAAAAAGGTTTTTTCTGTTCTTTTTCCTTTTCCTTTGTTGGATGAAATAAAATTCGGTGGCGACTCTTGCTTACCGCGACATTTGCAAACACAAAATGCAAACAAGTATAACAGTCGGTTTTGCCACCGTATTACATAACTGGTTCTATTTGCATATTTTCACAATAAAAATCATTTTTTTAAAAATCAAAAAATCATTAAAAAATTAGATTTGGTTAATTTGCAAGATTAATTTCTTTCCTCAAAAATCCAAAAAATATCTTTTCCTCATTCTCGTTTTAATTCTTCGCGCGCGTATTTTTATTTATTTTTGAATGATTGTATCTGCTTTGGGTTTGTAATAGATTAATTAGGGTGTTATTTTCCGCACTTTACGTTCAGTCAAATATTTATGTATATGCCCAAAAGCCTTGTAATAGCGTAGGACTCTTTTATTTTCTCGCTTTTATTTTATATGTTTGTATATAATTGTTAGCAACCTAGGTGACCGAGTTATGAATTTTCGAAGTTTCGACCCAGATGAAATAATATTTAGCATTCAGGATTTTCAATGCGTCATGCACACTCTGGGCAAAAAACGAAGGCCTTTTGGATACCATTCGAACTCGATATATCCTGTGAAAACGTAGCCAACTCAATTTTTGAAATTTTGGCGCAGGAACCAGCTCAATAGGATGAAAATCGACCAAGTTATGATTTTCTGAACATGACGCAAATAAACTTCTGTCACAAATTTTCTGTACTAAAATACTTGATAAATCCGCATTTTTGAAGACCTTCTGATTGAAATTGGCTTTCAGCCATGAGAGATGAAAATGTAGATGACGTTAAGACAAAATTTTGGCCACCAGAATGAGTTCAAAACGAGCCACGATCTTCAAGTTATGAATTTTTAGTGTGTAAAAACTACACTTTCAGCACACTTTTTCACCATATTTCTTCGAGAAAAATCGCACATTCGGAGACCTTATTTAAAGAATTGGCTTTCGAGCCGAACCTGAATTAGAGAATATGTTATCAGGGGTATCTTGGTGAAAGAACACTTGAGTATGACGCTCCGAGTTGGACTTGTGAATCTTTGAACCCCGAATCACTACAAAATGGCAAACCGATCTTCAGCATGAAAAATACTTTGAGAACATTCATTGGCGAAATAAACGTCACTTGTAACCTAAAGAAGCTTGCTAAATATACCTTGATCCCATAACCATAGAACTAATGATATGCGTGTATGTAATAGTGAAATGTAAGCCAAATAGGTCAAAATAAAGAGGGTAAATTTTGGGGTACAACAGCTGCCCCTGTTCAATCTTCTTAAACCTGAAGAATTACATTGGCTTGTCTTCCTTTTGTGATCTAAAGATGAAAGATGATTGAATACTACAGTGCCCATAAATTTGCAATCGTCTGTAATGATGCTTGACTATGTAGATAATATCGGGAATGGACTTATAGATTCCATTTGGAGAAGGTGAAGGAAGATCGTCAGAGATGGGCTTATAGATGCCATCCAGAGAATATGACGGAAAGTCATCGGAGATGGGCTTAAAGATGCCATATAGAACAATGTTGACTTCATGAGATACTCATTTGTGGGAATCCCTATTTATGTTGTTAAGGAGGACTCCGTTGAGGAATGTTGGTCTTTGTCTTAGGAAATAGAGCTTAGGAACTTCAATTGTCCATTACTCTATTTGGGAGTCATCTATTGATTGAAGAGACGAAAGTGAATTGCTATTTGGCCGTATTCCAGGCTTCACAGCGACTTACTGGGGAAATGTGAAATCGACCGTATCTGGTCAGGTCCAGGTTTTACAGTGTCGTAAAATGTTGTCTAGAGATAAAAGAGAAGGAACCTGTATAGGGCTTTCTCAGGATAAGTCCATGCAAAACTGAGTCAAGTGATTCATGAAAAGGAGCCCGGATAGTAGGGCTATGAGAAGGAACCTGGATAGTAGGGTTACTTCAGAATGAAAGCCTGGATAGTAGGGCTATAAGAAGGAACTTGGATAGTAGGGCTACTTCGGAATGAAAGCCTGGATAGTAGGGCTACCTGGATAATAGGCTTACTTCGAAATGAAAGCCTCCTTTTCCGGTTTTCGGCTTGCCGGGTGTACACATTTTTTGTTTTTATCCCTAATTTTTTCCCGACCCTTTTGGTTCACCGGGATGCCCTTATTTATGCCTAGGCCAGTCAACCTAGCGAGTATTTGTTCATGCGTAGTATTTTCTGACTATTTCCACGTTCACCAGGTGCTGAGACTTGTCATTTTCCTTAGTAGTAAGTGTTGTCACACTTCCAGAAGATGTTTGTTTGATCGTACATGATTCATTGTTGGAATTCATGTCGAATGCCCCAAGTGATTCGGATGGGGATCTGTCCCTGGCTATCTGGCATCTTTGGGAGATTCCTTGAATCTTGACTTGACTTCCCTAGATGATGAACAATGATCACGCTGTGACCCTTGGTTGGAAGTGTTTTTCCACTTGAGGTGATTCTGTCCACCGAGAAGATTTTTGTTCATCGAATATCCGTCGTGTGAGTTTCTCTGCTGTTGAACAAATAGTCATATGCAAACAATGGTATTTTAAGAATGCAAAGCTTATGTCTGTCTTAGGCTTGTATGCTTAATCAATTAAATAGATCATTTAATTACAAAATAAATATCTGAAAACAAACACTGCTGCACATGTGCACTCCTAGGGTTTCCCCCACTTGGTTGCCTCGGAAATAATGGTCGTGTCCCTCGAACGTAGGGATACTTTATCAATGACCCGAGATTCAAAATCGTCATAAATATCATAGTCCATATTTGTCCCTCGAGTTTCCTACGAATTGATCTTATGACGATAGTCCCTTCGAAATGCTAAGGTATCCTTACTTGTTTCCTTTAGAGACCATTTCGTCCCTTCGAACGTCCCTTTAAAATTCCAATGATGGAGCTACCTACTCCTTAATAGTATGATAACGTTGTCTAAAGGAAACGAAAATGAACAAATTTTATTTCGAGTAGGTAGAAAACTCTTAAGTACTTGCTCAAAACAAAACTTTTCACACAAACACTTTTCAAAGATAGTTTTCAAAACAACTTCGTGACACTCTTGAAGACAGATACAAGGGTTATCACGAAGTAAACAAAACTTTTCAAAACAAGCACGCACAAGCAATTTAATAAATGGGCAAGTACCTAAGAGCCCGTGGAAAACCACGGATATAAAGGGTGCTAACACCTTCCCTTTCTATAATCTACCCCCCGTACTCAGAAATATCTCGAAAAAGGTTTTTTCTGTTCTTTTTCCTTTTCCTTTGTTGGATGAAATAAAAGTCGATGGCGACTCTTACTTACCGCGACATTTGCAAACACAAAATGCAAACCAATATAACAGTCGGTTTTGCCACCGTATTACAGAACTGGCGACTCTGCTGGGGAAATTTAATAAAGTGGGGTTTACCTTAGGATCTAGGTCATTTTTAATTACTTTCTTGTTTGTTTTGCCTGCTTTATCTTTAAGGGTTTTTGCTTGGGTATTGTTGAAGATCCTACACCCGGATCTGGGGACACTTTTTAGGTAAACAACAATAGATCGTGGAGAATGTATGGCGTAGACCGATATGGTTTAAGTGATGGTTGTGTTGGTGTGACACTTTGGTTGGTACCGATATCCTTCATGTGGAAATGAGGAGAATACGGGGCCACCGCATGGTTTCGTGAAGCACTAACGTACTTTAGAACCTTAGTTGAACAAACTTGGCCATTAGAAATTAGCGAGATAGCCGGCCTCGATATAAAGCTGAGGATTGGTTGATACTCGATGTTACACTCATTAAGGTCATACTTTCAGGATATTTCGGCTGCAAGAAAAGATTTCCTGAGCTGAAACAATGCCCGATAAAGGATGATCAGTGATATTGAGAATCTTTAGAATACGGTTACTTTTCTAAGACAGGTTTGAAACCAATTAAACTTCAAGAGGGTACCTACCTTTAACCTCATGCACGCCTTTGAACCTAAGGTCTATTGTGTGCTTTGCTTGTGTGTGATTTACTCTATTTCGAATATAACATCATGCATCATAACATAGTATTGATTGTCATTACACTAACCATTTCAAGGACCAAGGGAATTTATCTCTGTTCTGTTTTGCAGATCATGGCTTTTGCTCGTAGAAACACTATCCGAATCAGCTTTATGAGAATACCTCCCTAACTCAAGGAGCTAGTATCAATGGTTCCTGAAACTTCTTTATTCATTAAGTGACATTGTCGACTTCTCAACCTGGTTACTTCAAGATTTGATGAAAAGATGATGGGTGTACTCTTTTAGTTCTTTGATCCCAAGCACCACTGCTTTACCTTACCAAACTATCAGTTGGTGCCCACCATGGAAGTGTTCTCTCAGTTATTGAGTCTACCTATTCTGGACCAGGTTCCTTTCACAGGTTTAAAAAAGGTTCCTAAGCCAGAATTCATTGCCTCAGCTTTGCATCTGAAACTGGACAACGTGGTATCCAATTGGGAAACAAGAAGCGGAGTCAAGGGTTTTCTAGCTAAATTCCTAATAGACAAGGCCCAATTGTTTTGGGATGATTTGGACTTTCGGGATTTTGAGGAGGTCTTGGCCCTTCTCATCTATGGTTTAGTACTATTACCTAATCCAGACTTACTCATATATGTGAATGCTATCAAGATCTTCCTCTCTCGCAACCTTGTGATTACCTTGCTCGGAGATATCTTGCACGCTCTCCATACTCGTACCATGAAGAGAAGAGGGGTTCTTATGTGTTGCATGCCATTGCTGTCGAGGTGGTTTATTTCTCACCTCCCTAAGTCAGTACTGAAGAATGAAGAAGGTTTGGGTTGGTCGCAAAGGATAATGTCACTTTCTCACGCGTATATTCTCTGGTATTCCCGAATTATGGGAGATATTGCTATTATTGACCGCTGTGGGGAGTTCCCTAATGTCCCACTACTTGGCATTATGGGAGGCATAACTTACAATCCTTGTTTGGCTCTACGATAATTTGGTTACGCTCGGAGGGATGGTCTTCATGAGATACTTATCCAGGGCATCATGTTTAACTATGAGGATGATGTTTAAGGGTATCGCCAGAAGTTCATACGAGCTTGGGGCATGGTAAATAGATCTGACGCCAAGACTTTGGGGCCGAAGAATTCCATTCCTATGGAACCTCATCTCCAATGGGTACGAGCTCGCGCTCAGAAACTTATGATGCCCTACATAGCCATCTTAATAGTGATTGTGGAGCCCATTACTGAAGGGGATATTCCCTACACGGTTCTTTATCTTGATATGCCCACCGATCTTGAAAAACTACAGAGGTCCTGGATTCAGTTGAAGAAGGAGCGGGATACTTATAGGGACCAGTTATATACCCAGGAGAAGAAAGTTTTAGAGCTCACAAAGTAGCTTCATGAGGAACGAATCCTCATTGTCTATCTCGGCACGAAGAGGAAGCATCCATGGGAAACTTTAGTTTTTTAGTTTTTAGAATTTTTAATTGTAACGCCTAAAAGGAAACTGTATTTTTAATTCTACTAATAAAATCTTTATTTAATTTTGGTTCGCAAATTTAAATTTCCAAAAGTCCTTGAAATCATTGCATATGCATCCCATCCATATCATTGCATAAACATGTACCATTACAGGTTTCTCATCTTCTTCGCTGTTTATTTCATCAAAAATGTCTTCTGAACAAAGCATCAAAGATCTTCAGGCACAAAATGCCCAATTTCAATAGATGTTCATAACTTTGGAAAAAGGGCAGGAGGATCTGAAAGCCCTCATCCTGAAAGAGAAGAAGAAAAAGAAGAAGGTCTCTGGTGTCTGAATCTGGGCAGAAGGTTCAGGGGGGCGTTAAAACAACCAGTCGATCTGACCTCTTCGTCCAAGGAAGGGGAGAAACAAGAAAGGGAGACAAGGGAGAAGGACCCTAGCCCTGAAGTCTCTTACAATGATACAAACTACAATGATGAGAAGTATCCTCCCACTGAGGATAGATACATGCAGTTGGAAGATCGATTGAGTGCTATGGAAGTCCAGAGAATACCTGGGTTAGATTTTGAAGAACTGGGATTTTTGTCGGGAGTGGCCATCCCTTAGAAATTTAAGGCTCTAGTTTTCCCATAGTACGACGGAGTGTCTTGCTCAAAACTCCATCTTCGTTCCTATGTAAGGAAGATCCAGCCCCACACCGCTGATAGAAACTTGTGGGTTCACTTCTTTCAAGACAGTCTGTCAGGGACTCAGCTTGAATGGTTCTACCAACTGGAGGGAACCAATGCCCAAAACTGGGAGGATTTGGTTGCTACTTTTTATAAGCAGTATCAATATAACGCCGACCTTTCTCGTACTCATACTCAACTCTAGATTATGTCCATGGGTGCAGGTGAAGGTTTAAGGACTATGCGCAGAAGTGGAGAGACTTGGCTGGGAGAGTCCAACCCCCTTTATCTGACAGGGAGTTGGTTGACATGTTTCTTGGGATGTTGTCTGGTCCATTCTTTAATCATTTGATTGACAGCTCGTCAGCTAGTTTCACTGAGCTGATATTAACTGGAGAGAGGGTAGAAGCTGGGATCCAGAGCAGTAAAATACAGAAAGACACCTCTTCGAGTTCAGTAAAGAAGCCCTTCACTGGTAAGAAGGAAGCCAGTGCTATCTATAGCCCAAGAGGTCAATGCAGAGCTGAACATCGTCTGGCAATAAGTGTTGTAATGATACCTAGACATGCGGCTGCTCCACAATGCAATAATCAACAAATGTTAGAAATACCACAAAGGCAGTTTACCCGGATTAACATGACATTGACAGAGGTTCTACCCCATCTGCTGAGATCCAACACGGCAACCTTGAAAGAGGCTCCCAAGAATCTTAATACCACGTTTCCTCGGTACAATCCAAATGATCGGTGTGCCTACCTGTGATCGGTGGATCTGGAACTGACTGTTTTTTAGCTGGTTTCGCGAAATGTCGCGGAAGCAAGAGTCGCCACCGTCTTTTATTTTCTCCAACATGGACAGGAAAAAAGCACAACAAAATTCCTTATGAGATAGTTTCTCGGTTCGGGAGGTAGATTTATAGAAAGGGAAGGTGTTAACACCCTTTCTATCCATGGTTATCCATGGGCTCTTAGATACTTGCTCATTTGTGTTTTCAAAAGTGTTTGCTTTTCAAAGTGTGAGTGGGTTTGAAAAAGTTTCGTTTAATGATTTCAGATCGACTCTTGTATCAGTCCTCAAGAGTGTTTGAAAAATTGTTTTGGAAAGCTTTTTGAAAAGTGTCGGTGTGAAAATAGTTTTTGATTTGTTTTGAATTAAAGCAAGTATCTATGAGTCATCCACCTACCCTAAGGAATGAGGCTGTGTAAATGTCCTTAAGGTAGTGCCATCCCACCATTGAGAGGTAGGTAGCACCACCGTTGGAGGTGTTCGGGTCAATTCATTTGTAGGGACAGTGTGGTCACCAGAGCAACAGTAGGATACCTTAGAAGCTACCCTTATGCCATTGATCCTTTTTAATTCGAGGCAACTTTTCCGAGGCAACTTGTTTTGAGGCATATGGATCAACGGACATAAGGACTTACTAAAACGTCCTATACTCGACGACCACGTTTCGAAGGCAAGGCAACAGTGAGGCGTACCCTAAGAGTGGTGTGTGAATTTGTGTGTTATTTTCAGTTTAGCATTTATCTTTGATCATGCATTCAGTGAGCTACGCATTATTTTTAATTTAGGTCATATATTCTTTCATGCAATTATAATTTAAAAGTGCGGAAATTTAAATGCGGAAAGATAAAATCCTACGCTATTACAAGGCGCGGGTCTATACATCGCCAAACTTCAAAGACCCGTTTTAATAAAAGTGCGGAAAATAAATAAATTCCTAATTACTATTACAAGGCTTGAGCAATTACATGATATTTGAAAGAAACATAAGAATAAACGTGCGAAATGAAATTAGAATCGAATGTTCGAGGGCGTTGGACCCTTTAAAGAAATTAAATGAAATTAAAAAGTTAATTAATTATTTAATAAAGAAAAGAAGTTGTTTTTTTATGTTTTTTGTATTTAATGAAAATAAAGAAAATTAATTAAAATTAGAAGTTAAATAAAACCCTAGTTCTAAGTTGTTTTTAATTATTTAAGAAAAATATTTAAGTTTTAACCTAATTTACACTAATTAATTAATTACATGGGTATTTACAAAATAATTAATAATTAATAATAATAATAAGAAGAAATTATTTATTAAGAAAAAGAATAAAAATGCTAAAAACCTAATTTCTACATATTTTAGTTATTTAAGAAAAACATTAAAATTTTAACCTAATTTTACTAAGTTGATTATTAAAAATTTATTTACAAAAATATTAATGCATTAAATATTAAATAAACATATTTTATTTTTTTGATTTCTGATTTTTGTGTTATGAAAATTATTTTTGTGAATTAAATAAAACAATAAAACAAATAAAAGAATAAAAAGGAAAATTAAAATAAAAAATAAAAATATGCAAACCATGGGGGGTGTCTGGCCCTTTTTGGAGGTGTGTTTGAAGCATTTTTGGCCCAAGAATAAAGCCTTTTTTTGACTTTCAGGAATTATGTCTGGAAGGGTTGACTAGCGTGCATGATGATCTTCCCATTCTGGCCATCAGATTGAAGCCCCTGGACACTTGGCAGGCACAATCATACGCGCACATGGTGGACCAATGGAGAGAAATTTCACCTGAACATATTACAACCAAAATTATTGAGAAATATGGGGGACCTGGGAATCGAACCCAGGTCCCAATACCTGCAAGCCAACTCACCAACCAATTGAGCTAGTGCGCGCATCTGTTATTATTATGGAGCATAATTAATATAAGAGAAAGCAAGCGCTATTGGTAGAAAACAAAAATCATGCGGGAATATTCGAACTATCCAGTCATGCTTTGACACGCCAGCTTCATCTTCTCCATCTGCCTGTAAATAAAAACGAATAGCGGGGGTTTTAAACCCCCACTAACTGCAAAACCTGAAAATAGCGATTAGCACATAGGTCAATATAAATTGGGCGCGAGGTGTGGATTGGCTTCGTCTGGATGTCCTGATTCCATTAGCATATGTTTTAAGGGCTAATTTTTCCTTATGAAGGAACCCCTAATTCAAAGCTCCTGAAACCCTAGAAGATGTTAATGGCGTATTTTGATATAGGCGCCATTAGTTCAATTAAATGGTGCTATTAGTTTCAGAACATCATTGTGAGTAAGAATCAATCAACGAAATGCATGAACAATGCTTAAAAATCAAAACACGATAATGGATAATTTCATGAAAAGTAAGACATCGTTCTACCACTTCTTTGGGTATGGAGGCCTGGATTTGATTGCAAATGCTTCCTAGTAGTATCAGGAGTGTATTGGAATACTTTTCAAGCCTTGAATCGTCCTCTAGGTGTGAAAACAGTTTCAAGGTTTTTAGGTGAAAGTTGCAAGTTTGTTATTGATTCTCTGCGCAGCTTCTTGTGTCTAATGCTTTAGGTTTCAATTTTGCATATGTATGTGAGTGAATTAGGTTAAGAAAACCAGCCCATAATCCATGCATTGATGATTTTGAATATTTGATTTTCCATATCCTTTTTTCAATCTTTTCTATGCCAATCATGTAGAATCTTTCCCTTTTGAGTGATGCACGAAATATTTGATTCATAATGGAAGAATTTGCTGCATAAAAGATTTAAAACACATGATTTAGTATTTTTCTCATAATTAATTTTAATTAAATGAATTAATAAGATTAAAAATTCAATTAATTAATTAAAAATAAGAAAATAACTCCCTTTTAGCCTAATGGGTCGTGCATAGCCTTTGGGTGATGATTCATGGAAGAAATTGAGGCCCATTAGCATTTTTGAAGCCTTTTGTGCAAAGTTGACTTTTCAAAATTTCCAAAAACCCCCCAACTTCTACAAGGCATATCTTGCTCCATTTTTAAGATTTGATCATGTTCTTGGACATTTTGGAAAGTTATTGAAGTCCTCTAACCAATGTCTTTGGTCCCATGTCATTTTGATTTACCAATCTCAAGTTATGGGCTTTGACTTAAAGTGCCTTTTTGTTGACTTTTGAAAATGACCTATAATGTTGAGATTGATAACTTTTTGTGAGAGCATTTCTTGGACTTGAAGTGCGAAGATGAGTTGTAGGAAATGTCATTATCTTAAAAATGAGTTTTGGATGGAATTTTTCTGATAAACCATGTGGAAGTTATGCCCTGGTCAATTTGCAGTTGACTTTTTCAACTGTCCAAAAATGGAAACTTTTGCATCTTGAGAATTTTTGAGCCATGCTTTGAGAATCATGATCAAGAATTGATCAAATGATGTTTGTGGCTTCAAAATAAGATGTTGACCAAAATTTTTGACTTTTGACTGTCAAATGACCATTTTGCCCCTGCAGTTGACTGTGAAGCATTTAGGGTTTTTGACTATGCAATTTGATGTTGTGAGTCTTGAAACTTGACATAAGGATGCTTGACAATGTTTATAGGCATGTGGGACTTTATTGGACCCTTGGAAACCTCAACTTCTTTGCCAGAACCAAAACCCTAATTTTTTACTGTTAGGAGGCAATTGGACTGTGCAACTCTTGGGAGATTTTAAAGCATAATCTTAGCAAACCTTGAAGTATATGGGAGGGCAAATTTTGGGGTACAACACTACCATTCTGAGAGTCCTGGCCACGATATAAATGACTGTCGGGCTCTGAGAAATAAGGTACAAGATCTGATTGAAGCCAAGGAGATTGAGTTCGATGCTCCGGAGAAACCCAATGTCATAACTGGTCCCATGCCTAAGCACAACGGTGGAGTTAATATCGTTGATACCGATCTATTTGTGACCTCAATTGGTGAAGTTTCTACTCCTCTTATGACTATTAAGAAGAATTTGTTGTTGGCCGGTTTATTTTCGGGTTATGGTGAAGGTTGCAACATGTGTTCATTTCTGCCTTCTGGTTGCTATTTATTGAGAGCAGGTGTCCAGCGCCTGATAGACAGCAGAGAAATCTTGTTCGAGAAAACTTTGATTCCAACTATTCTGTGTGAAGATGTTGCTATTATAACCATTTGCGCCAATCCTTCCAAGGCCTCCTCAAGAAGACCTGTTAGGGTTACACCCGCTCCGAGAGTCGCTCCGTTAATAATCACTTTCCCTGGTCCTGTCCCATACGCCTCGGACAAAGCTGTCCCTTGGCATTATGGCGTCAATGTTTACTATCATGGCGTTAAACAAAATCTGAAGAATGAAGAGGCTGATCTTGATGTCAGTAACATTGTCGGGACCAGTAAGATTACCAGAAGTGGAAGGGTTTTCTCTCCCGAGATTTCCCCGAAGACTGTCAATAAGCCTGTTGTTATTTCACCTACTATTCCTACCCGTACTTCAACTATTACTCATGTTCTTACTCCAATTATTACTCCTATCGTCGAGTCATCTGGGACTCGAGGCAAAGAAGTTATAGGTGAGCCTGCCCAGACGGAGGCACCTAGAAAGATTGTTGTAGAAGCCTCTAAGCAAGAGATGGAGGAAATATTAAAAATAATTAAAAAGAGCGACTACAATGTGGTCGAGCAGGTGGGGCAGACCCCCTCGAAGATATCCATGTTGTCTCTGTTATTGTGTTCTGAGGCCCATGTGAAGGCTTTGACCGTATTCCTCAAGACTGCGTATGTGCCGCAAGAGACCTCGGCAGATCAATTCAAAGACTGTGTAGCCAGCTTGACTGCTGGCAATGGGCTGGGTTTTTTAGATGTCGACTTGACACCAAAAGGGAGGAAGCATAATGATGCTCTGCATGTCTCGATCGAATACAGGGGCACCACTATGGCTCATGTTCTGGTGGATATTGCGTCTTCGCTGAATGTTCTGCCTAAGAAGGCTCTCGACCGTTTGGATTGTGAAGGCTTGACCTTAAAGCCTAGTAACATTGTTGTAAGGGCTTTTGACGGGTCGAAGAGAATGGTGCATGGAGAGGTGGACATCCCTGTCAAGGTAGGCTCTCAGACCATTGAGTCCACCTTCTATGTGATGGACATCAGGCCGTCATACTCTTGTTTGTTGGGTCGTCCTTGGATCCATGAAGTTAGGGATGTTACTTCGACACTACACCAAATGCTGAAGTATCCGGTGAAGGGGAAGATTGTCATTGTGCGTGGCAAAGAGGAGTATATGGTGAGCCCCCTGAACTCCTTCAGGTATGTGGAGATGGACGGGAAATTCATAGAGACTCCTTGTCAAAACTTTGAAGAGGTTCCCCAGGTTTTGGCATCAACTGAGACTACCATCGGCACCAAACCTCCTCTGAAGAAGGCTTCTCTCAAAGACGCCAGAGCAGTGGTTGAAGAAGGTGGGTGTACCAACTGGGTACAACTCCCTAATTTTACTCACAAAACTGACAAGTTTGGTTTGGGCTTTACTTCAGGAGCTCAAAGGGCTGTTTGACGCGCTCGAGCTGGAGGACCTCCCCTACGCATCAGCAATCGTGGGGTCAACATTATTGAAGACAGTGAGGAAGTGTGATACGGTGGGAGAACTGACTTGAGGTTTTGCGTTTGTGTTCGCAATTGTGCGGTTTAGCAAGTGTCGCCACCGACTTTTTATTTTATCCAAAGGAAAGGTCAAAAAGCACAGGAAAGACCTTTGAGATGTTTTCTTGGGTTCGGGGGTAGATTATGAAAAGGGAAGGTGCAAGCACCCTTTTCATCCATGGTTATCCATGGGCTCTTAGTTACTTGTTTAGATCACTTGCTTTTGCTTTTCAATTGTTTGAAATGGTGCTTCGTGTGTGTGGTTTTGAAAATGCTTTGAAAAAGAGGCCATCGTTGTGGCAACCTTTGTAATGATTCTTGTTTGAATATATACAAGGGTGTTTGTCTTTTGAAAAGATATTTCAATGTTTGAAAGTTTGTTTTAGGAAATTGTGTTGTGATGTGTGTTTGAAAATGGCAAGGATGTTTTGCAAGCTTTTGATCAAGTAACTAAGAGTTGTCTACCCTATTTTACTCAAAGATATTTCCTATGTTTTTAACCATTTTGACAGTGTTATTTCACCATTGCATTTGGTGAACAACCTTGTGTTAGGATGTTAAACGGGACAGGCGCGGGTCATCGCATACAATCATTGAAAGCAACTTGTGAGACGCTCTAGCAATTTTGTAAGGGACGAGATCGTTTTATCGAAGGCAACATCGAGGGTCATCGAGGGACTACGATCTTTGTTTATCGAAGGGGCATTTGCTAGAGTGTCTCATATTCGAGAGACATGATCGCATTTCCGAGGCAACAAGCGAGGTTACCCCAGAGGTGCCAGTGTGAATTGTTTTTGTCATTTTCATGCATTTCAATCTTGTATTAGGTCATCTAGCGATTGATTTTAGATTTTCGCATACAAACCCTAATCTCTAATCATGGTATATTTGAAAGTATAAAGTGCGAGAATTAAAATCTAAACTATTATAAAAGTATACGGGGATGGGGGTACAATTATTTACAAATGAGGATGAATCTCACAAAGATAACAATGTCCAAATATCAAGTGTTACAACCAAATCGAATTGTCGCCATCAAATATAAAATTATAACAAATTAAGAAATAAATAAAATCAATAAATTATGAGATGCATGTAAAAATAAATAAAAATCTATTCTAAAAAAAGAAAGATTAAATATTATTATTATTCTTATTTGTGTATTTTATTAATGAAAAGGGTTTAAAGAAACAAGACTAATTAAATTAATGCTCATTATTTATTTTTTTTGGTGTTTTCTTGTTAAATGTAAGGAAAATAATAAAAGGGGAAATGATTAAAACTAATTAAGAAAAAATCAATTTTTTTAAATATCATTAATGTCATTATTAACAAAAGAAGTAGAAAAATAATTTTAACTAAGTTAGTTTCTAAATAAACCAAAAAAGTATTGAATTTTTCTTTATGACTTTTATTTTAAAGAACAAAACAAGGGTGAATTAAAACAAAATGGAAATGGGCCTAAGGGTTTTGAAAAGGGATGGCCCATAATAAAAATGTAATAGAGGAGAAGCAAAAGTCATATGGGAGGTGGTGTCTGCTAGCAATTTCGTGTGGGCTTTGGGATGGGGCGGACAGGCCCAATGCCAACTTTGTGTACAATTTTTTAGGGTCTCAGCATTTTTAGGGTTTGTGCTTAGGGTTCACAGGGCCTCCATTTCTCTCGTTCTTCCTCTCTTCATCTTTCTCAGCACTATTCTGATTCTCCTCCTAAACCTAAGCCGCCGGAGCGCCACCCCCTCACTCTCCCATCTTCTCACAGTGATCCATGGCTTTGGTTCTAAATGGTACGGTTTGTTTTTGGATTTGAGTTTTTACAGTTTGTTGTTTATGTGATTTTTACAGTTTCATGTTTGTTTAAGCTTTGTTCATGTTACTTTGTCTAACCTATAGTGCTTATGCCTGAGATGCAGTAAGGGTTTGAGAAAAAAAACGTACCTTGGAGGTTTTTTCGGGAAAATGGAGGGGAAAGAGTGAGATGGGGAGATGGAGGCGCACCTTGGTGGCTTAGAGGCGGAGGAGGGACAAAATGATGGTCGTGCTTGCTTTTGGTAACTTTTTCCTTTTCTCTTTGAATGTTGATGATGAGTTCTTTCGGAGACCTTTTTTATTGATGGATTTGTTGATGATTTGAACTGAGTTTGTTGTTTTGCTATTGATGATGGATATGATTCTGAAACTTTGTTGTTGGTTGCTTCTGAAAACTCTCTTCCTCTTTGTTGATGATGATGTTCTAAAACTGATTTTGTTAGTATTTTTCGTTGATGATGATGTATTGTTGAAACTTGTTGCCTTTTACTTCTGAAAACCCTTTTCCTCTCTCTTTGCTTTGAAGGTTAATGATGATTGATAATCTGAAACTTTTTGTTACTTGGATTGTTTTTGATAATTCTGAGTTGGTAGGCTTGCAGGTTTTTGGTTTATTATTGTGTAGTTTTTGGCTTGGCAGTTGTTGTTAGGCTTGTTACAGTAGGTGAGTAGTTTGGTTAGCTTGTTACAGCTTGGTTGTTTGTTGTTTACAGTTTTGCTGTAGTTTGGGCAAGCTTTTGCAGGTTTGTTGGTTTGATAGCAGGCTTGTGGTCTTGAAACTGTTAACAGTTTTGGGCTATGCAGTTTGGCTAACTGGTTTTTGTTAGTGCAGTTTGGCTTGTTTGCTAACCTTGCAGGGTTTTGGAAGTGTTTGTTGCAGTTTTGTTGTTGTTGTTTGTAACTTGGTGATTTGTTGTTAGCTTGGTTGAGCTTTGTTATGCAGGTTGGAAGCTTTGTTATGTTTTCTGTTTGATAACAGGTTGGAGAGTTTTTTGTGAACTGATGAGTTTTTTGGCTTAGCTCATATGCTCTCTCTTTCTTTCAAACTGTCATTTGATAGTCTTATATCTTTTTCTTGTTTGTCACTTGTGACAACCCTCTTTCCAAACTGTACACTTCAAAAGGTGATATCCTTCTCTCTTTCTCTCTCCATGAAACAAGCATTTTTGCTTTTTTTATTATATTCTGAAAAGTTTGCTTTTATCTGGAAAATGATGATGGCTGTGACAAGTCTTTTACTTGTCAATTGGTTTATCTTCTGCTATTTACTTTTTCCTGCTGCATTGTTCTACTTTCATGCTGCTTGCCTTATTTTTACAGTTTGCATCCAATTTGTTTTATAACTCAATTTGGGCAATTTGTTTTGTAGCTCAGTTTGGGACCTTGCTTGCTGTTTGTTACAACAGGTTCTTTGCTTGTGCTGCTTGTACAATTTGTCCTATGCTTTGACAGTTTGGCGCCTTGCCTTTGTAACTTTGTAACTCAGTTTGGTTCAATGTTTGCCTTAGTTTTCTGCCATGTTTTGGTTGAGTTGCAATGGTATAGTATGCTGCAAGTTTACTTTGTATGCCATGTTTTGCAGTTTTGGAGCCTTGCTATGTTTGCATAACAGTTTGCCGTAGTTGCTGCAATATTTGCCTTTGTATGCTTGCTTTTGTACAACATGTTTCTGTTTGGCCCATGTTTGCATTTGAACCAATTGCTTTTGTATGCTTGCATTTGCACTTTTATTTTTCTCTTTGTGAACCAAGAAGAGCAATCTTCTTGTGATTTGCAAAGAGAAAAATAAAAACATGATGAACAATAGCATTCTGATTTCGGAAGGCAAACTTTAATGATGATTTTTTTCCTTTCTTTTTCATTTGAAAATTCTTTTCAATTAACTGTACAAATCTTCTTTTCCTTTTTTTTCTTCATGTGAGCATCAATTGGATGATAGAGGAAGCAGAGGAAGCAAGAGACCTTGAGCATGGGAGCAATGGCAGCTTAGGAGGCTTAGGCTTAGATTAGATAGACTTTTTTCCATTAATTGTAACATTTATTTTTTAAATACTATAAGTTGTAAAACTTACAATATTCAAATAATAAATTAATTTTGTAACAACATTTGGAATGAATGAAGAAAACTTTTGTGAGATCATCTGATAATCCAATAAAACCTTCTACTGTCAAATAATCTTGCCATTCTTTCTTCAAGTCTTCACTGATTATTTAAGATTCTCAAATCAAATTAATTGAAACTGCATTTCAATAATTCTAATCCAGATAACTTAAATTCTAAGTAATCCAAAAACTTTGCAGTCTCGTAACCTTGCATCAGTATTCCAATCACAATACGCATTGTATAATAAACAAGCAAGCATTCCATTAACCGGCAAACCTTTCATTCCATTAACAAATAGATGTCTTGATATTCCAAATAACAGTCTCAGCTCCTATTTCTTATCCCAGATAATCAGACCTTGAGAACAATCAGTTAACCTTTCAGCAAACTTGAAAAGTGTGAAAACAATGTAACAGTGAACTGAATTTCTGTGGATTCAATTTCTTCTGAGAAATGCGAGAGAAACAATGATTCTTGATTTACTGCCAAAGAAAAGTCTGTTTGATCGATTCCTGAGCCAATCTTAAAAATCAGAGAAAACCCTAGGGTTGTGATTTCTTGTGAAAAAGGGATGGAAAATTTTGGGGTACAACAGCTGCCCCTGTTCAATCTTCTTGAACCTGAGGAGTTAGATTGGCAATTTTTCCGTTCGCGACTCGAAGGTAAAAGATGATTGGACACTAGAGTGCCCATAAATTTGCACTCGTCAAAGCATAGTTGAGGGAATGGGTTTAAAGATGCCATTTGGAGATGTGATAGAACCTTGTCGGAGATGGGCTTAAAGATGCCATCCAAGAATGTTTATTGAACTGTATGTTGTAGGTGAAAGAATGAGTATCAGAAAGGTATCCATGTCTGGAACGTCTCTGAGCTGGGGGTTTGAATAAGCAATATATTAGCATCCGTGTTTGGAGCCTCTGTAAACTATTTTCAATGAGCTGAATCTGAACAAGCAATGGATTAACATCCGTGTTAGGAAGCATCTGTAAACTGTTTTCAAAAGTTGAGTCTGAACAAGCGATAGATTGACATCCATGTTGGGAAGCATCCATAAACTGTTTTCAGAAATCTTTGAAGTTGAATAAGCAATAGATTAACATTTGTGTTTGGAGTATCCGTAAACTGTTTTCAATGAGTTGAATATGAACAAGCGATAGATTAACATCCATGTTGGGAAGCATCCGTAAACTGTTTTCAAAAGTTGAGTCTGAACAAGCGATAAATTGACATCCATGTTGGGAAGCATCCATAAACTGTTTTCAGAAATCTTTGAAGTTGAATAAGCAATAGATTAACATCCGTGTTTGGAGTATCCGTAAACAGTTTTCAAAAGTTGAGTCTGAACAAGCGATAGATTGACATCCATGTTGGGAAGCATCCATAAACTGTTTTCAGAAATCTTTGAAGTTGAATAAGCAATAGATTAACATCCGTGTTTGGAGTATCCATAAACTGTTTTCAAAAGTTGAATCTGAACAAGCGATAGATTGACATCCATGTTGGGAAGCATCTGTAAAATGTTTTCAGAAATCCTTGAATTCGAAGCTTGCTAACCTTATCCTGAAAAGGGTAAAATATTAGCTGAAACACAAAGTTATGTTGCATGAAATGTATGATGCAATATATGTGTTTTATCAATGTTTATGATATATAAATGTAATGTATGCGCATGTAAGCTGATAAGCTGTCTTGATGAGAAAGATAAATCCTGGATAGTTGGAGATAATAAAATCTTTGACTGCTGTTGGGGAAAATAAATCCTGGACCGTTGTTGAAGAGTATGTGCGTCTTCAAGTTTTTTTTGACAACCTCTGTGGGGAGAAGCTATACTATTGGGGAAATCAGGAGTTTGGGTTGTATGCCAATCTACTGGGGATTTCTATTTCGTTGTTTGAAGAGAACTCCGCTATGGAATATCTGAAAGCTCTGTGGGGAAATGAGAATGAGCATCTTCATTCTGTTAGGGGAATTTGTGCTGAGGAGTCAAGAACGATAATCTTCGATCTGCAGGGGATTAAAAATTATGACAAATTTATGCTGAGGGTAAAGAAGGCTCTGGCAACTTCACTGGAGAATCAAAGATGAGAATCTTGATTTTGTTGGGGAGTAAGAACTCTGTGGGAAATAGCTTATACTGCTGGAGAGTAAAATCAGGACTCTGGGAAAATCTTATTCCTGCTTAGAAGAAATTCAAGAGCCTAGGTTGTATGCCACTTTGAGAATGAGAATCCTCATTCCGTCGGGAATATCAGGAGCTTGGGTGTATGCCAATCTACTGGGGAAGCAAGAATGAGAACCTTCGTTCTATTGAGGATATCAGGGGAAAACTGAATGGCTTCCGCTGGGGATTGGTAGCTCAAAGTTTCCTCTCCGCTGGGGGTCTTAGTGACGTGCTGATTTGATTGGCGACTTCACTGGGAAAAAGTTTAAAAATAACTTTCTGATGAATTATCTGGTTTAAAAGCAACTCTCCGGGAGAAGGGAGGAAACTGGATGGTCTTCACTGGTGTTCACAGGTTGAAGGTTTGACTCTTCTTGGGGAAGAAAGTTTCATTCTTACTGAGGGTTTGTAGTTCAAATTTTTGCTCCACTGTTGGTTGGGAATTTGAATACTCAACTCTGATGGGGATCCTTGAAACTTAACTCCGCTGGGGATATGCATTTCAAAGCTTTAGTTCTGCCTAGGATCTGGATGATGTATTGCATGGGATTTCTCCTGGAATAGCCTAAAGACACTTTCCTACACTTCCATCCTATCAGTAATTATTCTTTCTCATTTCTTTTTATTTGTAAGCAATGATTATATTCAAATGCATACGCTCATTTAATAAATCATTGGACGTTTTCAAATAAAGCACAAGTGTAAAAAAGAAAAGGCAAACAGTTTTCTGTTCTTTGAAGTAATTTTGTTTTAACTTTGTGTAAGTATTTTGTACAAAGGAGACAGACATCCTAGTATGAGAATGTTGTCATAAAGTTGAGAACAAATTTTATACAAAGAAAGATGGCTATGTGTAACAATTCCATGGGGTTCCCATTCTGCTATAGCCTTCACAACTCTGAGTATCTTGTCCATTTGTTGCTTCGTCCTTAGATGATTGGATAGATAAGAAGCTTGGAGCATGTCCGTGAAGAGATTGTCCTTAAAGTGATCCGACGAGAAATAGTCATACGCTTTAATTCCCTAACTTTTTCCTGGATCGGCCTTTCAGGTTTTCGATCCACCGGGAAACCCTTTTTTGCCCAAGTCGCCCTTTCGGGTTTTCAACTTGCCGGGTGTACATATTTTTTTGTTTATCCCTAATTTTTTCCCAAACTGCCCTTTTGGGTTTTTGATTCGCCGGGATACCCATTTTTGCCCAAGTCGCCCTTTCGGGTTTTCAACTTGTTGGGTCGTTTATGCGTAGTATCTTTTGACTATGTCTGTGTTTGCAGGGTGCGACAGGTCATCACCGTCCATGGTGGTTAAGATCATTTCCCCGCCGGAAAAGATGCTTTTGATCATGAATGGTCCTTCTTAAGTAGGAGTCCATTTGCCCATGGGATCACTTTGCGACAAGATGATCCGCTTGATTACCAAATCTCCGACTTGATATACTTGACGTCTGACTTTCTTGTTGAAAGCCTTGATCATTCGTTTTTGATACGTCTGGCCATGACAAACAGCAGTAAGTCGCTTCTCGTCAATCAGGTTAAGTTGATCAAGCCGGGTCTGAATCCAATCATCTTCACTCAAACCAGCGTCCTTCATGATTCTCAGGGAAGGAATCTGAACTTCTATAGGTAAAACATCTTCCATGCCGTATACCAAAGAAAAGGGTGTTGCCCCAGTTGATATTCGCGCCGTGGTACGGTACCCGTGTAGAGCAAACGGTAACATCTCATGCCAGTCCTTGTAGGTGACTGTCATCTTTTGAATGATCTTCTTGATATTTTTGTTCGTAGCTTCGACAACACCGTTCATATTTGGCCGATAGGGAGATGAATTGTGATGTTGAATCTTGAACTGCTCGCACAGAGCGGTGATCATAGTGTTGTTCAGGTTTGTACTGTTGTTCGTAATGATTCGGTCAGGAATACCGTACCGACAAATGAGGTTCTGCTTGATGAAGCGGGAAACCACATTCTTTGTAACAGAGGTGAAGGAAGCTGCTTCAACCCACTTGGTAAAGTAATCAATGGCCACCAGGATGAAGTGGTGTCCATTGGACGTCGTAGGCTTGATTTACCCAATCATGTCGATTCCCCACATTGCGAACGGCCAAGGAGCTGTTAGAACATTGGGAGAAACTGTAGGAATATGTACCTTGTCAGCATAAACTTGGCATTTGTGATAAGTACGAGCGTATTGATGAAAGTCAGCTTCCATGGTAGACCAGTAGTAGCATGCCCTTAGAATCTTCTTAGCCATCGCATGTCCACTCAAATGGGTACCGAATATGCCACTATGTATAGTCATGATTTGTTCAGCTTCAACCTTGTCCACACAACGAAGCAGAACACAATCATGGTTGCGCTTGTATAGGATACCATTGCTCAGGAAGAACTTGGCAGCAAATCTCCTTAAGAACTTTCTGTCATTGATTGAAGCTCCTTCAGGGTATTCTTGAGTCTTGAGATACCTTTAGATTTCGTGAAACCAGGGTTGTTCCATTACTCCTTCGGTATTAATCTCATGACAATGTGCAGGTTCATCCATTCGCTCGATGGTGATTTGGAGAGCCTCATTATCCCAGTTAAGTTTAAACATGGAAGACATTGTAGCTAGAGCATCTGCTAGCTGATTTTCTTCTCGCGGGAAGTGCTCGAAGGTAATCTTCTCAAAATGAGGTAACAATGTCAGGACATGTTCTTTGTATGGGATGAGGTTAGAATGTTTAGTGTCCCACTCTCCTTTGATTTGACTGATAACCAAAGCTGAGTCTCCAAACACAACCAAAGATTTGATTCCTAAGTCAATCGCAGCCTTGAGACCAAAGATACAAGCTTCATACTCGGCCATGTTGTTGGTGCAACTGAAGCAGAGTCTAGCAGTGAATGGTGTATGGCAACCATCTGGAGAGATAAGTATCGCGCCGATACCGTTGCCAAGTGCATTTGAAGCACCATCGAAGTACAGGGTCCATCGGGATCCTTGTTCAGGTCCGTCATTCGGTCTGTTACCTTCAATGTTGTCCAATGTCATAATGTCCTCATCGGGAAAGTCGAATTTCATGGATTGATAATCTTCGACAGCTTGATGAGCTAGATGGTCAGCTAGTACACTCTCCTTTATAGCTTTTTGGGTTGTGTACTAGATATCATACTCAGTCAGGATCATTTGCCATCTAGCGATTCTTCCAGATAAAGCAGGCTTTTCGAAGATATACTTGATCGGATCCATTTTAGAAATCAACAGAGTGGTATGTGTCAACATATACTGCCTTAGTCGGCGAGCAGCCCATACCAAAGCGCAACAAGTTTTCTCGAGCAGTGAATAGCGAGTCTCACAGTCAGTAAACTTTTTTCTAAGGTAATAAATGGCATGCTCTTTTTGACCAGACTCGTCATGTTGGCCCAGCACGCACCCTGTTGAATTATCCAAAACAATCAGATACATGATTAACGGTCTTCCTTCGACGGGTGGCATCAAGATAGGAGGCTCTAGCAAATACTCCTTGATTTTATCGAAAGCAACTTGAAAATCATCATTCCATTCAACCACCTGATCTTTCTTCAACAGCTTGAAGATTGGTTCACAGGTAGATGTTAGGTGAGAAATGAACCTGGCAATGTAGTTTAGGCGTCCTAAGAAACCTCTGACCTCTTTTTCAGTGCGGGGGACATGCATTTCTCGTATAACTTCGACTTTAGCAGGATCAACCTCAATGCCTTTGTTGCTGATGATGAATCCCAAGAGTTTACCAGACCTGACTCCGAAAGTGCACTTGCTAGGATTCAATCTGAGCTTATACTCCTTCAATCTGACAAACAGCTTTTGCAGATGGTCGAGGTGTTCTTCTTCTGTTTGTGAACGGGCTATCATATCGTCTACGTAGACTTCGATCTCATGATGTATCGTGTCATGAAATAAAGCTACCATGGCGCGCTGATAAGTTTCCCCGACATTCTTCAGTCTGAATGGCATTACTTTATAGCAGAAGGTACCCCACTGTGTAACAAAAGTAGTCTTCTCCATGTCTTAGGGGGCCATTTTGATCTGGTTGTACCCTGAAAATCCATCCATGAAAGAAAATACCTTATGTTGAGCTGTGTTGTCGACCAAAATGTCAATGTGCGGTAGTGGAAAGTCATCTTTAGGGCTAGCCCTGTTTAAGTCTCGGTAATCTACACACATTCGTACTTTGTCATCCTTCTTAGGCACGGGCACAATGTTAGCAACCCATTATGGATAGGAAGTAACAGCAAGAAACCCAGCATTGAATTGTTTCATCACTTCGACTTTGATCTTTTCAGACATATTGGGCCTCATTCGATGGACTTTTTGTTTTATTGGTGGACAGTCTTCTCTTGTAGGGAGACGGTGAACCACAATATCTATGTCGAGTCCTAGTATGTCTTCATAGGACCTGGAAAAGATCTCAACATATTCATTCAACAGCTGAACTAAGCGCTCCTTGACACTTGGCTCTAGGTTGGCACCCATTTTAACCTCTCTCCTGTCTTCGGCAGTACCCAAGTTGATAGTCTCTAACAGCTCTTCATGGGGCAGAATAGCCCTCTCTTCCTGTTGTAGAAGTCTAGTCAATTCTCCAGGCACTTCACAATCTTCATCACCTTCGTATTCGGCATGATTGACCAGATATTCATAATCACTGAAGGCCATAGCATAATTGTTACCCATGGAATCCGGAGTGGATGGGTACCTTCATTTTGTGAGTGTGGGTGTGTGTAAGGGATAGCCACCTTTAAACAAAATAAAATGTAAAAAGAAGGAAAATGAACACAAAAGTTTATAGATGAAAACATCCATGATTCATTAAAAATGGCATATGAAAATGAAGAAATCAAGCCCTTACAAATGGACCTATATGCCCCGGGTAAGGCATAAGGAAAAAAGAGTGTACGAATTATTTAATAGTTATTACATACCAACTGAAAAATGTTCAAAAGATAAATTACTGATTGATGAAAGTAATGGGAACGAAGTCTTTCGCCTCCCAGTTGTTCATTCCTCCTTCAATGGTTGGAAAGATCCAGTCTTCAAAATTGCTCCCCTCTTCATCATCCTTTAAAGCATGAACTCCATGATGAGTGATTTTCAGTGGCGGTCCTCCAGCCCGGGAACGACGCACAGCTTTCTGGCTAGCAGCAGTGAAACCCAATCCGAACTTGTCTGTCTTGTGAGGAAAATCTGGCAGTTGACCCCACATTGTACTTCCTCCTTCCTTGATTACAGCCTCCGCATCCTTAAGGGATGACATCTGGGACACAGGCTTGGTAATGATAGGCACATCAGTCATTGTCTTTGTTACTGCGACCTCAGGAGAAACCTCTTCAAAGTGTTGGAAAGGTGTTTCTATGAATTTGCCGTCTAACTCCATATAGCGGAAAGAGTTAAGGTGACTTATCATATACTCCTCCTCACCATGAACTGTTATGATTTTACCCTGGACTGGGTATTTTAGCATTTGGTGTAGAGAAGAAGTGACTGCCCCAGCGTTGTGGATCCATGGTCTTCCCAACAAGCATGAATATGAAAGACGAATGTCCATCACATAAAATGTAGAGTTGAAAATTTTTGTTCCCACCTTAATTGGGATGTCCACTTCTCCGTGAACCATCCGCTTAGAACCGTCAAAGGCTCTAACAATGATATTAATGGGCTTAAAGGTCAAACCCTCACAGTCCAATCTGTCCAATGCTTTCTTTGGTAGAACATTTAAAGATGAACCGGTATCAACCAGAACGTGAGCAAGTGTGGTCCCTTTGCACTCTACCGAGACATGCAACACATCATTATGCTTTCTTCCCTTAGATGTTAGGTCGGCATCAGAGAAGCCAAGACCATTGTCAGCGGTTAGGCTGGATACACACTCTTGAAACTGATCCGCAGAAGTTTCTTGAGGCACGTGTGCCGTCTTTAGTAATTTGATCAAGGCTTTGGCACGAGCCTTGGAACAGAGCAATAGAGTCAGCATAGATATTTTTGAAGGGGTTTTCCCCAGTTGTTCTACGACATCATAGTCGCTCTTCTTGATTATCTTTAAGATTTCCTCCATTTCCTTTTGGGTGGTCTCGGGGATAACCAAATTCTGAACCCTCATCCTGACGGGCGCTTCTTGGATCCCCTTAACTTTATCAGCGGTAACAGTAGAGGGTACAACTTCAGGAGTAACAATTTCTTCAATCACTGGACCTCGCATATATATCTTGACTAGAACACGAGCACTTGAGGGTCCGAAGACTGCCCTTGGAGGAGCAATCTCCGGAGAGAAGATTCTTCCACTACGAGTTATCTTACTCGTCCCTACAATATTTCCCACATCAGGAGTTTCTTCATTGGAATTCTCTTTGACGGATTCGATCTGCTTGACACCATGGTAGAAGGCCTCTCCTCCATAATTCCATGGTATCGTCTTGTTGGACTTATATGGGATAGGCCCCGGCATGGTAATCTTCAGCGGTACAAACTTTGGATCAAGCGTAATCTTAATAGGCCTTTTGTAGGTCTTGGAAAGATTTTCGGAAATGGTGATTATAGCAATGTCATTTATTGGAGTAATGAAGGTAACAGGAGTAACATGAGTGATAGTAGCAACATGAGTTTTCTGAAAGAGGATCTCTTGAGTATCCATCAGGCGTTGGATGCCTGATTTCAACAGTGGGCAGTCAGTTTGCATGGTTGAACAAAAGTAACAATCTTTTTCACATCCCGGGAAAATCCCGGCTTTCAACAGATTCAATTTAATCATTGGCAACAGAGTCATTAATTCGTCAACGGCGGTAACATGAAGATCTTCCACAATTGCATGGACATTATGACCATGCTTGGGCATTGGGGCAGAAATCACATTCGACTTTTTGGGCGCATCGAATTCTACCTCCTTGGCATCTGTTAAATCTTGGATCTTGTTTTTGAGGGCCCAACAATTGTTGGTGTCGTGCCCTATGCTATCTGAATGATAAGCACATTTTGCATTGGGATGATAATGTGGAGAAGTGGTATTTGTATTCTTCGGTGCCTCTCTCAAATTAGCAAGGTTTAATTTCAGGAGATGTGGAAGGATCTGAGTGGGTGTCATCTTTACCGGGGTATATTGCCGTTGTGGCCTTTCTACCCTTTGCTGATAGGTTATGGGCTGATCATTCCTCGATTGACTATTTCTAGGCTGATCTTATGCGGACTTCTGAATTAACACGGCCCCCACTGTTGTTCGGCGTTCCTCTCTTTCCCGATTTCTCTGGGTGTAAACAGTATAACTTTCCTTCTTGGCTGGGAAGGTCTTTTTGATAGCGGCTGAAGTAGATGCATCCTTCTCGATTTTACCACTCTTAATACCAGCTTTGACCCTTTCTCCTGTCAGAATTAATTCAGTGAACCCTACAGATGAGCTCCCTATTAGGTGATTGAATAATGGACCAGACAGGGTCCCCAAAAACATATCAACAAGTTCCCTTTCAGACAAAGGTGGCTGCACCCTTCCAGCCAAATCCTGCCAACTTCTGGGCATACTCTTTAAAGCCCTCGTTAGAAACCATACTCATGCTCTGTAGTTGAGTACGAGTAGGCACTAAATCTGCATTGTATTGATATTTTCGGTAGAAAGTAGCAGCCAAGTCCTCCCAGTTATGTACATCGGCCCTCTCAAGCTGGTAGACCCAGTCCAATTGTGTACCCGACAAACTATCTTGAAAAAAGTGGACCCACAGATGCTTATCAGAAGAGTGAGGTTAGATCTTTCTGACATAAGAATGCAGATGCATCTTTGGAGAATACAAACCGTCATATTTAGTGAATGTAGGCACTTTGAATTTAGGGGGAATGACGATCCCAACAACCAATCCCAGCTCTTCGAAATGTAGTCCAGGTACCCTTTGTACCTCCATGGCTGCCAACCGTTCTTCCAGATTTTTATACCTGTCGTCCGCAGGAGGGTACTGCTGCTCGGAGTAATCTTCATCCACTCCAACTTCTTCCTCTTCAGCCTCGGACTCGGAAGGTACTGCAGCTCCTTTTACTTTTCCGGTCCCTTCATCAGACGTCGAGGGGAACTCCAGGACTCTCCTAGCTTCGTTCTCAAATCTTCTTCCCAGAGTAGCTACTCCGACTCTTTTCTTTTTCTTGTTTCCTTTTTCCTTTTCTTTCTTCTCTAACAGTGCTTTAAGGTCCTCTTGACCCTTTACCAAGGTCATGAGGAATTGTTGGAATTGCGAATTATGTGCTTGCAGATCTTTGACCGTCTGCTCTATATCCATCTTGCTGAAATAAACAGCAGAAAGATAAGGAAACCGGGTGTGAAGACCTGTTTATGCATATGATGAATGATATGATTATTCATGTAATGCAACCTAGGATTCAGAAATTCAAAGTTGTTACAGACAAAAAGAACACACGTCATATTAATAAGAAGAAATTTGTCAGTACATAAATTCCCCATGGGCAAAATATTACAAAGCTTCTTAATGTAAAAAGACGTTTTGCATCCTTTTTGGTGCGATGCAAGTGTTAAGAGTCTCCTCTTCGTGAAGTCGGCGGGTAAGTTCCAAAACCTTCTTCTCACTGGCGTAGAAGCAGGCTTCAAAAGTGTTCCGCTCTTCCTTGAGCTGTATCCAACTCTTTTGCAATTCTTCCAATGATGTCGGCATGTCTGGATGTAGGAGGGTGTATGGAACCTCTCCTTCCATAACAGGCTCTTTGATCACGGGGAGAATGTGAGAGTAAGGCATCATAAGACTCTGGGCGCGGGTTCGTACCCACTTGAGGTAAGGCTCAAGGGGGATGGAATTCTTGTGCCCTAGTGTCTTACTATCCACTTTTTTGGGCATCCTCTAAGCTCGGATAAACGTTTGTCGAAGTCCTTGAGCGTCGTTGTCGAAGTCAAAAACCAAGTCAGGAATCAGCATATCATGAGGGCCATCCCTTTGGGCGTACCTAAATTGTCTCAGTGCTAAACAGGGGTTGTAGGTAATGCCTCCCCTAATGCCAAGTAGTGGGACATTAGGGAATTCCCCATAACGATCAATGATGATGACATTTTCTTTGGACCGAGAACACCAATGAACATCAGAATGTGTAAGAGTCATCAACCGTTGTGACCACCTCAAGCCTTGTTCATTCTTCAAGACTGACTGGGGAAGGTGAGAAATAAACCACCTTGCTATAAGAGGAGTACAACACATGAGAACACCTCTTTTCCTCATTGTTCGTGTGTAAAATGAGTGTAGGATGTCCCCAAGCAATGTGTGCACAGGATTTCGAGATATGAAAATCTTGACAGCATTCACATCTATAAGCTGATCAGGGTTTGGGAACAAGACCAACCCATAGATGAGAAGTGCTACAATCTCCTCAAAAGCTTGTAGATCTAGAGAATTCCAGCAGTCTTGTACTTTCTCAAACAGAAACTTTGCCAAGAAACCCTTGACGCCACTTCTGGTTTCCCAATGACCTTTGATATCAGATGGTTGCAAGTGTAAGGCTTGAGCAACATCTTCAGGATTTGGCTCTCTTTCCGTACCGTTGTAGGGTAGTTGATGGAGAATAGGAATCCTCAGAAGTTGAGAAAATTCCTCCAAAGTAGGTACTAGTTGGTAATCAGGGAATGTGAAACAGTGGTGAAGGGGGTCAAAGAACTGGTAGAGGACTTTCACCATGTCTTCTTCAATGTTGGAGTTGACCAAGTTGAGAAGTCTACCATGTCTTTCACTAAAGGGAGAATTATCTGGAATCTTGGAAGTAAGCTCCTTGAGTAGAGGAGGGATTCTCACAAGGTTGACTTGAATTGTTTTCCTGCGAAGAGATTCCATGACCTACAAAACAGAAACAAAGATGAAGATACAAACCCTTGAAATGGTTAGTGGATGAAAATGATGCTTTATGGTGTTCATGTTGTATGCACAAGCATATGTACAATAAAATCACACAAGATCCTAGTTTCAGGCTTGCATGGGGTTTCATAGGTAAGTACCCTCTTGAAGTTTGTTGGCTCAACCTGTCCTATAAATAGTAATCGGGTTCTAAGGAGCTCAATATCACCGGATTATTTTCTGTGTTCATTGTTTCAGTTTAGCCACTTTACTGGCGACCGAAATATTCCAAGAAAACAACCCTCAATGAGTGTAGTATCGAGTATCTACCAACTTCGGACTGCACCAAAGCCGGTCATCTCACTACCCCTAAAAAGGCCAAGTTGGTCAAGTAAAGGTTCTAAAAGTTCATTAGTGCTTCATGACATCACTCAGCGGCCCCGTATTCTCTTTGATTAACTCAAAGGCTATCGGTACCCACAAATATGTCCCACTAATATATCTATTTCTTCAACCATGTCGGTATACCCCGCACAGTTTCCACAACGTATTGCTATTTACCTATGAATGTTTCCCAAATCCGGGTAGAGGATTTCAAACCCAAACAATAGAACCAAACGTAAAGCAATCAAGGCAAACAAGATAAGCATGCAAAGGTGATCTAAAACCATAAGGTAACCCCACTTTTAGAATTATCCCCAGCAGAGTCGCCAGTTCGGTGATACAGTGGGAGAACTGACTTGAGGTTTTACGTTTGTGTTCGCAATTGTGCGGTTTAGCAAGAGTCACCACCGACTTTTTATTTTATCCAAAGGAAAGGTCAAAAAGCACAGGAAAGACCTTTGAGATATTTTCTTGGGTTCGGGGGGTAGATTATGAAAAGGGAAGGTGCAAGCACCCTTTTTATCCATGGGCTCTTAGTTACTTGTTTAGATCACTTACTTTTGCTTTTCAATTGTTTGAAATGGTGCTTCGTGTGTGTGGTTTTGAAAATGCTTTGAAAAAGAGGCCATCATTGTGGCAACCTTTGTAATGATTCTTGTTTGAATATATACAAGGGTGTTTGTCTTTTTAAAAGATATTTCAATGTTTGAGAGTTTGTTTTAGGAAATTGTGTTGTGAAGTGTGTTTGAAAATGGCAAGGATGTTTTGCAAGCTTTTGATCAAGTAACTAAGAGTTGTCTACCCTATTTTACTCAAAGATCTTTCCTATGTTTTTAACCCTTTTGATAGTGTTATTTCACCATTGCATTTGGTGAACAACCTTGTGTTAGGATGTTAAACGGGACAGGCGCGGGTCATCGCATACAATCATTGAAAGCAACTTGTGAGACGCTCTAGCAATTTTGTAAGGGACGAGATCGTTTTATCGAAGGCAACATCGAGGTTCATCGAGGAACTACGATCTTTGTTTATCGAAGGGGAATTTTCTAGAGTGTCTCATATTCGAGAGACATGATCGCATTTCCGAGGCAACAAGCGAGGTTACTCCAGAGGTGCAAGTGTGAATTGTTTTTGTCATTTTCATGCATTTCAATCTTGTATTAGGTCATCTAGCGATTGATTTTAGATTTTCGCATACAAACCCTAATCTCTAATCATGCCATATTTGAAAGTATAAAGTACGAGAATTAAAATCTAAACTATTACAAAAGTATTCGGGGATGGGGGTACAATTATTTACAAATGGGGATGAATCTCACAAAGATAACAATGTCCAAATATCAAGTGTTACAACCAAATCGAATTGTCGCGATCAAATATAAAATTATAACAAATTAAGAAATAAAGAAAATCAATAAATTATGAGATGCATGTAAAAATAAATAAAAATCTATTCTAAAAAAAGAAAGATTAAATATTATTATTATTCTTATTTGTGTATTTTATTAATGAAAAGGGTTTAAAGAAACAAGACTAATTAAATTAATGTTCATTATTATTTTTTTTGGTGTTTTCTAGTTAAATGTAAGGAAAATAATAAAAGGAGAAATGATTAAAACTAATTAAGAAAAAATCAATTTTTTAAAATATCATTAATGTCATTATTAACAAAAGAAGTAGAAAAATAATTTTAACTAAGTTAATTTTTAAATAAACCAAAAAAGTATTGAATTTTTCTTTATGGGTTTTATTTTAAAGAACAAAACAAGGGTGAATTAAAACAAAATGGAAATGGGCCTAAGGGTTTTGAAAATGGATGGCCCATAATAAAAATGTAAGAGAGGAGAAGCAAAAGTCAGATGGGAGGTGGTGTCTGCTAGTAATTTCGTGTGGGCTTTGGGATAGGGCGGACATGCCCAATTCCAAGTTTGTGTAGAATTTATTAGGGTCTCAGCATTTTTAGGGTTTGTGCTTAGGGTTCACAGCGGCGCCATTTCCCTCGTTCTTCCTCTCTTCATCTTTCTTAGCGCTATTCTGATTCTCCTCCTAAACCTAAGCCGCCGGAGCGCCACCCCCTCACTCTCTCATCTTCTCACAGTGATCCATGGCTTTGGTTCTAAATGGTACGGTTTGTTTCTGGATTTGAGTTTTTACAGTTTGTTGTTTATGTGATTTTTACAGTTTCATGTTTGTTTAAGCTTTGTTCATGTTACTTTGTCTAACCTATAGTGCTTATGCCTGAGATGCAATAAGGGTTTGAGAAAAAAAACGTACCTTGGAGGTTTTTTCTTGAAAATGGAGGGGAAAGAGTGAGACGGGGAGATGGAGGCGCCCCTTGGTGGCTTAGAGGCGGAGGAGGGACGAAATGATGGTCGTGCTTGCTTTTGGTAACTTTTTCCTTTTCTCTTTGAATGTTGATGATGAATTCTTTCTGAGACCTTTTTTGTTGATGGATTTGTTGATGATTTGGACTGAGTTTGTTGTTTTTCTGTTGATGATGAGTTCTTTCTGAAACCTTCTTGTTAATGTTTTGTTGTTGATGATGGATATGATTCTGAAACTTTGTTGTTGGTTGCTTCTGAAAACTCTCTTCCTCTTTGTTGATGATGATGTTCTGAAACTGATTTTGTTGGTATTTTTCATTGATGATGATGTATTGCTGAAACTTGTTTCCTTTTACTTCTGAAAACCCTTTTCCTCTCTCTTGGCTTTGAAGGTTAATGATGATTGATAATCTGAAACTTTTTGTTACTTGGATTGTTTTTGATAATTCTGAGTTGGTAGGCTTGGAGGTTTTTGGTTTATTGTTGTGTAGTTTTTGGCTTGGCAGTTGTTGTTAGGCTTGTTACAGTTGGTGAGAAGTTTGGTTAGCTTGTTACAGCTTGGCTGTTTGTTGTTTACAGTTTTGTTGTAGTTTGGGCAAGCTTTTGCAGGTTTGTTGGTTTGATAGCAGGCATGTGGTCTTGAAACTGTTAACAGTTTTGGGCTATGCAGTTTGGCTAACTGGTTTTTGTTAGTGCAGTTTGGCTTGTTTGCTAACTTTGTAGGGTTTTGGAAGTGTTTGTTACAGTTTTGTTGTTGTTGTTTTTAACTTGGTGATTTGTTGTTAGCTTGGTTGAGCTTTTTTATGCAGGTTGGAAGCTTTGTTATGTTTTCTGTTTGATAACAGGTTGGAGAGTTTTTTGTGAACTGCTGAGTTTTTTGGCTTAGCTCATATGCTCTCTCTTTCTTTCAAACTGTCATTTGATAGTCTTATATCTTTTTCTTGTTTGTCACTTGTGACATCCCTCTTGCCAAACTGTACACTTCAAAAGGTGATATCCTTCTCTCTTTCTCTCTCCATGAAACAAGCATTTTTGCTTTTTTTATTATATTCTGAAAAGTTTGCTTTTGTCTGGAAAATGATGATGGCTGTGATAAGTCTTTTACTTGTCAATTGGTTTATCTCCTGCTGTTTACTTTTGCCTGCTGCATTGTTCTGCTTTCATGCTGCTTGCCATATTTGTACAGTTTGCATCCAATTTGTCTTATAACTCAGTTTGGGCAATTTGTTTTGTAGCTCAGTTTGGGACTTTGCTTGCTGTTTGTTACATTAGGTTCTTTGCTTGTGCTGCTTGTACAGTTTGGCCTATGCTTTGATAGTTTGGCGTCTGTTTGCCTTTGTAACTTTGTAACTCAGTTTGGTTCAATGTGTGCCTTAGTTTGCTGCCATGTTTTGGTTGAGTTGCAATGGTATAGTTTGCTGCAAGTTTACTTTGTATGCCATGTTTTGCAGTTTTGGCGCCTTGCTATGTTTACATAACAGTTTGCCTTAGCTGCTGCAATATTTGCCTTTGTATGCTTGCTTTTGTACAGCATGTTTCAGTTTGGCCCATGTTTGCATTTGAACCAATTGCTTTTGTATGCTTGCATTTGCACTTTTATTTTTCTCTTTGTGAACCAAGAAGAGCAATCTTCTTGTGATTTGCAAAGAGAAAAATAAAAACATGATGAACAATAGTATTCTGATTTTGGACGGCAAACTTTAATGATGACTTTTTTCCTTTCTTTTTCATTCAAAAATTCTTTTCAATTAACTGTACTAATCTTCTTTTCCTTTTTTTTCATGTGAGCATCAATTGGATGATAGAGGAAGCAGAGGAAGCAAGAGACCTTGAGCATGGGAGCAATGGCAGCTTAGGAGGCTTAGGCTTATATTAGATAGACTTTTTTCCATTAATTGTAACATTTATTTTTAAATACTATAAGTTGTAAAACTTACAATATTCAAATAATAAATTAATTTTGTAACAACATTTGGAATGAATGAAGAAAACTTTTGTGAGATCATCTGATAATCCAATAAAACCTTCTACTGTCAAATAATCTTGCCATTCTTTCTTCAAGTCTTCACTGATTATTTAAGATTCTCAAATCAAAATAATTGAAACTGCATTTCAATAATTCTAATCCAGATAACTTAAATTCTAAGTAATCCAAAAACTTTGCAGTCTCGTAATCTTGCATCAGTATTCCAATCACAATACGCATTGTATAATAAACAAGCAATCATTCCATTAACCGGCAAACCTTTCATTCCATTAACAAACAAATGTCTTGATATTCCAAATAACAGTCTCAGCTCCTATTTCTTATCCCAGATAATCAGGCCTTGAGAACAATCAGTTAACCTTTCAGCAAACTTGAAAAGTGTGAAAACAATGTAACAGTAAACTGAATTTCTGTGGATTCAATTTCTTCTGAGAAATGAGAGAGAAACCCTGATTCTTGATTTACTCCCAAAGAAAAGTCTGTTTGATCGATTCCTGAGCCAATCTTAAAAATCAGAGAAAACCCTAGGGTTATGATTTCTTGTGAAAAAGGGAGGGCAAATTTTGGGGTACAACAGGAAGACTCTGACATTGACAACTGGATATACCCGACTACCAACGGTGGACCAAGTAACTGGATGGCTAGGGATTTTATACCAATTTCTTTTATTCTGCAGTAATTGTCTTATTTATTTTCTGAGTTTGTAATAAACAATTTAAACTTTATGGCCTTTTGTCTTACCCGAGGCACAATGGTTCCATCTGTGAGGGATATTGTGTCATTTCATATATCATCAATAAAACATTGGACGTTCTTTGCATACATATTTTATGCTCTTTATTTTTCTTTCCTTCTTTTACTTTATTAATACAGCTATGCTCTTACACACACTCACGTATCAAACTGCAGATCCATATCCACTCTGGATCCCATTCATAGCGATCCTGCTATTTCCAGTTATGACTTTGAAAATTAGATCAACCAAGACGAGGACGAAGGTGAGGATGATTGTGAGGTTCCTGGAGAATTGGCTAGACGGTTACAACAAGAAGAAAGGGCTATACAACCTCATGAGGAGCCAGTTGAGACGATAAACTTGGGAACGGAGGTGGACAGAAAAGAAGTTAAGATCGGCACAAATCTGGAGACTAAGATCAAACAGCGGTTGATACAGATGTTTCACGACTACATTGAGATCTTCTCTTGGTCATATGAAGACATGCCTGGTTTAGACCCTGATATCGTGGTACATCCTCTGCCGACTAAAGAAGATTGTCCTTCGGTTAAATAGAAGGTCTACCGTATGCGCCCTAAAATGTCAGAGAAGATCAAGGCAGAGGTCATGAAGCAGTTCGACGCAGGGTTCTTAGTTGTCACCTCCTATCCGCAGTGGGTTGCCAATGTTGTTCTGGTACCTAAAAAGACGGAAAGATATAGATGTGTGTGGATTACAGGGACCTGAACAGGGCAAACCCCAAGGATGACTTCCTGCTTCCCCACATTGATGTTCTGGTTGAAAACACCGCGCAACACAAAATCTTCTCCTTCATGGATGATTTCTCTGGTTACAACCAAATCAAGATGGCTCCTGAAGACATAGAGAAGACAACCTTTGCCATATAGTGGGGCACCTTCTGTTACAAGGATATGCCTTTTTGGTTGAAGAATGCTGGGGCAACCTATCAGCGAGCCATGGTGGCTTTGTTCCATGATATGATTCACCATGAGATCGAGGTTTATGTTGATGACAAGATATCCAGGTCTCAAACTAAAGAAGAACACATTGATCATCTACAAAAGTTATTCGACAGGTTGAAGACATACAAGCTGAGGTTGAATCCGAACAAGTGCACCTTCAGGGTAAGGTCTAGTAAGCTTCTGGGTTTCGTCATCAGTGACAAAGGTATTCAGGTAGACCCCGTAAACATAAAGGCCATACAAGAGATGCCGGCTCCCCGTACAGAGAAAGAAGTTAGAGGTTTCTTAGGACGCCTAAATTACATTTCCAGGTTCATTTCACATCTGACTGCTACTTGTGAGCCCATCTTCAAGCTTCTGAAGAAAGATCAAGTGGTAAAGTGGAATGACGAATGCCAGACCGCTTTCGAAAGGATCAAGGAATATCTCCAATAACATCCAATTCTGATGCCTTCGATCGAAGGAAGACATTTGATATTATACTTAACAGTAGTGGACAATTCAATGGGGTGTGTGTGGGGGCAGCATGACGAGTCTGGTCGAAAATAGCATGCAATATACTACCTTAGCAAAAAGTTTACCGACTCTGAGACACGATACTCACTGCTCAAGAAAATTTTCTGCGCTTTGGCATGGGTTGCTCGCCGACTAAGACAGTACATGTTGACCCACACTATTTGTTAATATCTAAGATGGATCCAATCAAGTACATCTTCGAAAAGCCCGCTCTCTCCGGAAGAATAGTGAGATGGCAGATGATCTTAACTGAATATGATATACAATATACAACCCAAAAAGCAATCAAGGGAAGTATATTGGCTGATCATTTGGCTCATCAGGCCGTGGATGACTACCAGTCCATGAACTTTGTGTTCCCGGACGAGAATATTATGTTGGTGACTGACTACGAAGAACCTGGATCGGATGAAGGACCTGAGGAAGGATCCCAATGGACTATGGTTTTTGATGGAGCTTCGAACATACTTGGTAATGGCATTAACACCGTAATCATATCTCCTGAGGGCTGTCACACTTCTTTCACTGCCCGACTATGTTTCAACTACACTAACAACATGGCAGAGTATGAAGCATGCATTATGGGTCTCAAAGCCTCTATTGACCTCAGGATCAAGTTCTTAAATGTCTTCGAGGATTCAGCCTTGGTGATAAGTCAGATCAAAGGCGAATGGGATACAAAGCATCTGAATCTCATCCCATACAAAGAGCATGTATTGACATTGCTCCCACACTTTGAGGAGGTAACCTTTGAACATTTCCCACGAGAGGAGAATCAGTTAGCGGATGCGCTAGCTACCATGTCTTCTATGTTCAAAGTTAGGTGGGATAACGAAGCTCTCCGAATCACCATTGAAAGGTTGGATGAGCCAGCGCACTGCTATGAAATTGATATCGAAGATGTGGCAGACAAACCCTGGTTTCATGAAATGAAGAAGTACCTCGAGACTCAAGAATATCCCGAAGGGGCATCTGTCAACAATAAGAAGTTCCTGAGAAGGTTCTCTGCGAAATTCTTCCTCAGTAATGGAATCCTCTACAAGCGTAACCACGACTCTACCTTACTGTGGTGTGTAGACAAGACTGAAGCAAAGAGGATTATGACGGATCTACATGAAGGTACCTTCAGAACCCATTCTAGTGGGCATACCATGGCTAAGAAGATCCTCTGGGCAGGATACTATTGGTCCACTATGGAAGCAGATTACTATCAGCACTCTCGAACTTGTCATAAGTGCCAAATCTACACTGATAAAGTGCATGTGCCTCCGGTTCCTTTGAACGTCTTGACAGCTCCGTGGCCCTTTGCAATGTGGGAATTGACATGATCGAAGAAATCAAGCCTATCGCTTCCAACGGACATCGCTTCATCCTAGTGGCCATTGATTACTTCATAAAATGGGTTGAGGCAGCATCTTTTGCTACTGTGACCAACAACATCGTGGCGTGGTTTATCCGACATAATCTGATCTGTTGGTATGATGTGCCAAAGAGAAATATTACTAACAATGGTGCAAATCTCAACAACACGATGATCACCGAACTCTGTAAGCAGTTCAAGATACAACATTATAACTCTTCTCTCTACCGGCCGAAGATGAATGGCGTTGTTGAAGCGGCTAACAAAAACATTAAAAAGATCATATAGAAGATGACAGTGACATACAAAGACTGGCATGAGATGTTACCATTCGCTCTTCATGGGTACCGTACCTCAGTACGGACGTCAACAAGGGAAACACCCTACTCTCTAGCATATGGCATGGAGGCAGTTCTACCCATTGAGGTCCATATTCCTTCTTTAAGGATTATGAAAGATGTGGGTTTAAACAAAGACGACTGGATCCAGACTCGACTTGATCAACTAAATCTGATCGACAAAAAGAGACTTACTGCTGTCTGTCATGGTCAGACGTATCAAAAGCAAATGATCAAGGCTTTCAACAAAAAAGTCAGACGTCAAGAGTATTTAGTTGGGGATCTAGTAATCAAGCGCATCATACTGCCATAAGGTTATCCCATGGGCAAATGGACTCCCACATACGAAGGGCCATTTATGGTTAAAAACATTTTTTCGGGTGGAGCCATGATTCTAACCACCATGGACGGTGATGACCTTCCTCACCCTGTCAATGCAGACATAGTGAAAAGATACTATGCATGATAAAAGACCTGCTAGGTTGACTGGCCTAAGAAAAAATAAGGGCTTCCCGACGAACCAAAAGGGTTCGAGCAAAAATAAGGGATGAAAATGAAAAAATCTGTAAACCCGGCAAGCCGAAAACCTGAAAAGGAGGCTTGGGTAAAAAAGGGTATCCCGATGGACTGAAAACCCGAAAGGGAAGTCCAGGAAAAAGTTAGGGATGTAAAGCATATCATTATGTCTCATTAGATCACCCTGCGATCAGACCTCAGTATCAACTGTCAAGCTCGAACGGTATCAATCAACCTAATCAACTTTGGACAAGCAACAAAGTGATGAGACGCTCGAAGACATAGGAGAAATAGCAGAGTTGGACCCCAATTGGATTTTTGCACATAACTGTTTTCTTTTTACACAATATTGTATAACTTCTATTTTTATGGCAGCTTTCTCTTACTAGAGCGTCAGTCTCCTTGTACAAAAACGCCTATTACAGGCCAACTTCGAAAAGTCAATACAAATCATTTTTACAAAAAACTATGAGTTTTTTCCTTTTCTTTTTTGTTTTGCAAGAACGTCCAATGATTTATTCTTGACATATGCATTTGACTATGATGGCTGCTCATAAATATTTACATAAGAAACTAAAAGACGATTGCTCGTAACTTAAGAAACAGGGGCAAAAACAAGAAATGTCAAACCCGATAGTTACTCTTCCCAGCAGGTACCGAGGCATAGACAACTTTGAAACATAATCATCAGTGCATACGACCTCGTAGCATATGTACTCCCCACAGGGTAAAAGCAATCAAGGCATTTGATGTCAGCTTTCCTAAAACAGGAAGTAATCTCCCCAGCCGGGGTCTTTCAAAAACATGACATCTATATCCCCCAGCCGAATTTCATAATCGCGAGCGGATCATCATAAATTATATCTCCTAAGTAGAGTTTATTTCTCTGAGTACAAAAGCTCAATCCCCAACAAAGCTTATTACTTCAGCCACGGAAGTTCACCTTCCAACAGAGTTTTCCCCCCATAGAGCTATTCTCAAACAGAGTCTTTCCGTGGCAGAATATTCACAAACAACAAAGAGTAAATCCCCAGAACAGTCATTCTCGTTCATCATCCCCAACGGAAGTAGAAGAACCACAGTCCTGTACAACAGCCAAGAATGCTATACTCTCCAGTAGCAGTCAGGGATTTATTTTCCCAGACTCGGACATGTCCCAATAGCATTTCATGTTCATACATCATGACATGCGCATATATATCACATACAACATAATCTCATTTATTTTGAGAACATCATCTCACAATGCATTGCATGCATCGCATATAATTAACCCTGGTATCTTTTCAGGAAAGACAATTATCTTCAACGATTCCAGCAGTTATACATGTTATATCTGCAGACAGTTAATCTACATGACTAAACAAAGAAACCATACTATCCAGGTTCCTTCTCATAGCCCTACTATCCAGGATTTCATCTCGAAGTAACCCTACTATCTAGGTTCCTTCTCATAGCCCTACTATCCAGGCTTTCATCTCGAAGTAACCCTACTATCCAGGTTCCTTCTCATAGCCCTACTATCCAGGCTTTCATCTCGAAGTAACCCTACTATCCAGGTTCCTTCTCATATCCCTACTATCCAGGATTTCATCTCGAAGTAACCCTACTATCCAGGTTCCTTCTCATAGCCTTACTATCCAGGCTTTCATCTCGAAGTAACCCTACTATCCAGGTTCCTTCTCATAGCCCTACTATCCAGGCTTTCCTCTCAAAGTAACCTTACTATCCATGTTCCTTCTCATAGCCCTACTATCCAGGCTTTCATCTCGAAGTAACCTTACTATCCACGTTCCTTCTTATAGCCCTACTATCCAGGCTTTCATCTCGAAGTAACCCTACTATCCAGGTTCCTTCTTATAGCCCTACTATCCAGGTTCCTTCTCATAGCCCTGCTATCAAGGTTTTCATCTCAAAGTAACCCTACTATCCAGGTTTCTTCTCATGGCCCTACTATCCAAGATTTCATCTCGAAGTAACCCTACTATCCAGGTTCCTTCTCATAGCCCTACTATCCAGGCTTCATCTCGAAGTAACCCTACTATCCAGGTTCCTTCTCATATCCCTACTCTCCAGGCTTTCATATCGAAGTAACCCTACTATCCAGGTTCCTTCTCATAGCCCTACTATCCAGACTTTCATCTCGAAGTAACCCTACTATCCAGGTTCCTTCTCATAGCCCTACTATCCAGGTTTTCATCTCGAAGTAACCCTACTATCCAGGTTCCTTCTCATAGCCCTACTATCCATGCTTTCATTTCGAAGTAACCCTACTATCCAGGTTCCTTCTCATAGCCCTACTATCCAGGATTTCATCTCGAAGTAACCCTACTATCCAAGTTCCTTCTCATGGCCCTACTATCCAGGCTTTCATCTCGAAGTAACCCTACTACCCAGGCTCCTTTTCCCTTATCTCCAGACAACAGTTCACAACACTGTAATACCTAGACCCGACCAGATGCCGTCGATTTCACATTTCCCCAGTAAGTCATTGTGCAGCCTAGATCCTAACCATGATAAGCAGTGTACTCTCACCTCCTCAATTATGAGTCAATTCCAAAGTAGAGTAATGGACAACTGAAGCTCCTATACCCTATTCCCCAGACATAAATCAACATTCTCCAATGAAGTCCTCCTAAATGGCAGGTACAAGAATTTTCACAAAGAAATCTCTTATGCAACTGATATCTTTTCTAGAAGGAATCTTTAAGCCCATCTCCGACGATTCTCGGTCGAATTCCAAATGGAATCTGTAAGCCCATTCCCGATATCATCGATCAGTATTACTTCATGCGAGTGCAAATTTCTGGGGACTCTAGTGTTCAATCATCTTCTACCTTTAAATCACGAAAGGAAGACCAGCCAATCTACATCCTCATGTTTAAGAAGATTGAACAGGGGCAGCTGTTGTACCCCAAAATTTTCCCTACCATTTTACTCAACATATGTTAATTTAGATCCTCAATTTGTTCAAGGATGCCCAAGAGTTGACCAGACAAACTCTCTCCTAAAGCAATGAATCTCCAATTAGGGTTTCAATTTTCATCAAGATGGGTGAGCTCCAAAGGCCTCATATGCTCTCCATAGTCCTAATATGTTCTCAAGACCATCCATGTCAAGTTTCATGCCTTTCACAAGAAGCTTTCCTAGTCGATTGCTCAGATGCTTGAAAATCAACTATATTAGGTCAAAAGTAAACTGGGGCCCACATACAGTCAAACTCAAAGGTTTTTGGTCAATATCAACATTTTGAAGTGATATCCATCATTTGATCAAGGGTTGATCATGATTCCCCAGGGAATACTCCTAATTCATTAAAACTCAAAATTGTTAAATTAGGGTTTCTCAAGAAAAAGTCAACCAAACTTTGACCAAGCATAACTTTCTCATAATTTATCATAAATTTCTCATCCAAGGCTCATTTTGAATATAATTCAATTCCATACAACTCATCTTCAGTCCTCAAGTTCAAGAAATGCATTCATGAAAAGATATAAATTCAGACATTATAGGTCATTCCAAAAAGTCAACAAAAACACCTTTTGGGTCAAAGCTTCTTACATGAACATGGAAGACCCAATTGAGATGAAACCAAAGAGGTTGTTTAGGGGACATCCTAAGCTTTCTAAAAAGTCCAAGAACACCCTCTTAGGGTCAAAACTGAAGGAGATATGCATTGTCAAAGTTGGCCATTTTTGGAGAATTGTCAAAAGTCAAGAATGCCCAAAATTGCATTTTTTGGCAAATGGGCCTAACTTTTTATGCTTGCATCTTACTTCTAACAATGTCCACGATCCAAACACTCTTCCATATTTTATTGAATTTATTTATTTAATTTATTTTGATTTTAATCATTTAATAATCAAATTAAATCAAATAAATGATATAAAATATGGAAGATTTGTTTTATATCTCATTTTGAATGAAATGCAATCCATTTATGCTGCCAAAACAGAATCAAATCGTGCCAAGGTTGATTGGAGTGAGAATGGAATGATTGAGCTTGATTTGGAAAGAAATAATGCAAGGTTGGAATGAAATCAAATCTTAATAATTGGCAAGGATTTGAAGCCTTTTTGTTAACCTTACATAGTCTAGTACATATACACAACAAATCCCAAGAACAAGAAAAAGGAAAAATCGTGTGAAATGGACAAGAACATAATGCACTTTTGTCAAAAAATCTCAGATAAAATTCCATACTACAGCCATCCTCAAGGAGATTTAAGGGTTGCAACACATTCCTGGCAATCTCCTGAAGCTAACTGCACCTTTTGCACGCCCCAAAACATCTTGAATTGTAAAATCCGTAACCTTGTTATCCAACTATTTTTTTTATTTTTGATTACGTGCATACATGCTTTTTTGATGAAATTCAATCATACATTCTTGTTTATTACAAGGTCTCGATGCTTGTTGAATCGTTTAATTGAGTTTTAAGTGCAGGAATCATGGTTTTCCATTCTTAGGGTTCCTGAGCTCGTTTCAGGGCTTCCTTCTACAGGAAAAATTAGGGCAAGGCGTGGACACCATGCTGTTCAGGGCTTCAAGCCCAGTTGATTAATGGTCTTCAATGAAATTTATATTGCTTGTGCTAGATTTTTGAATAACACAGGGTTGTAGTTACAGGCATGAGACCGTAGGTAAATGTTTAAACCTAAAACGACGGTGTTGAGGAAGAAGAAGGTTAGGTTGCAAGATCCCATTGGGCCATTTGAATAGTGGTGCGTTTGCAGGCATGAAGCTCATGTCCTGGCTTTGATCCCAAGCATGAGCTTTTGGCATTTTCTCCATTATTTTCACCAGATCCAGCATATCTCATCTTCTGAGGATCATCACGCGCCCTCTGATCTCATCCTCTAGATCCATCTCCATCCAAATCCAACGCCCAGCATACACAGGTCCACCATGAGTCCTCGGAAGATGGTCTCATTGGATCAGGCGCCAGACTCTGGGCCATCCTTCTGGGTTTCAGAAGTTCAACATACACCCCCCAGGAATGCTAACTTCATCAGGCCCATTTCTTTTTCTTTTTATTCTTTTTTATTTGTTTTTTTAATTGGTTATTTTTAATTATTTTCACAATAAAAATCATTTTTTTATTAAATCATAAAATCAAAAAATCATTAAAAAATTAGATTTAGTTTTTTTACTAAAATATTTAATTTCTATTAATTAATTAGTTTAATTATATTAGTTCAAATTCCTTTTTTTTATTATTAAAATTCAATAGAAAAATTAGGTTAATTTAAAAACTTTTTTTATAATGAAAAAAACAAATAGAAATTAGGTTAATTTGCAAGATTAATTGCTTTCCTCAAAAATCCAAAAAATATCTTTTCCTCATTCTCGTCTTAATTCTTCGCGCGCGTTTTTTTATTTATTTTTTAATTATTGTATCTGCTTTGGGTTTGTAATAGATTAATTACGGTGTTATTTTCCGCACTTTACGTTCAGTCAAATATTTATGTATATGCCCAAAAGCCTTGTAATAGCGTAGGACTCTTTTATTTTCTTGCTTTTATTTTATATGTTTGTATATAATTGTTAGCAACCTAGGCTTGTATGCTTAATCAATTAAATAGATCATTTAATTACAAGATAAATATCTGAAAACAAACACTGTTGCACATGCGCACTCCTAGGGTTTCTGCCACTTGGTTGCCTCGGAAATAATGGTCGTGCCCCTCGAACGTAGGGATACCTTAGCAATGACCAGCTATTCAAAATCGTCATAAAGATCATAGTCCCTATTTTTCCCTCGAGTTTCCTATGAATTGATCTTATGACGATAGTCCCTTCGAAATGTTAAGGTATCCTTACATGTTGTGTTGCCTTCAGAGACCATTTCGTCCCTTTGAACATCCCTTTAAAATTCCAACGACGGGGCTACCTACTCTTTAATAGTAGGATAGCGCTATCTAAAGGAAATGAAAATGAACAAATTTTCTTTCGAGTAGGTAGAAAACTCTTAAGTACTTGCTCAAAACAAATCTTTTCACACAAACACTTTTCAAAGACAGTTTTCAAAACAACTTCGTCACACTCTTGAAGACAGATACAAGGGTTATCACGAAGTAAACAAAACTTTTCAAAACAAGCATGCACAAGCAATTTAAAAAATGAGCAAGTAACTAAGAGCCCGTGGAAAACCACGGATAGAAAGGGTGCTAACACCTTCCCTTTCTATAATCTACCCCCATACTCAGAAATATCTCGAAAAAGGTTTTTTCTATTCTTTTTCCTTTTCCTTTGTTGGATGAAATAAAAGTCGGTGGTGACTCTTGCTTACCGAGACATTTGTGAATACAAAATGCAAACCAGTGTAATAGTCGGTTCTGCCACCGTATTACAGTTTATTTTGCATCTTCCCCAATCTGTATTGAAGAATGAGCAAGGTTCAAGGTGGTCACATAGGTTGATGACACTCAAACATTCAGACATTCATTGGTGTTCCCGATCTATAGAGAATATTACTATTGTCGACCGTTGTGGAGAATTCCCTAATGTCTCTTTAATTGGCATTAGAGGAGGTATCACCTACAACCCCTGCTTAGCCTTAAGACAGTTTGGTTATGCCCGAAGGGATGGCCCACATGAGATGCTCATTCAAGGTTTGGTATTTGAATACGAGAACGACGATCAAGGTCACCACAAGAGATTTATCCGAGCTTGGAGGATGTTGAACAAGGTAGATAGCAAGACATTGGGGCATAAGAATCCCATCCCTCTTGAGCCTTACCTCAAATGGGTACGAGCTCGTGCTCAAAGTCTTATAATGCCTTACCCCTCCATTCTCCCGGTTATCATAGAGCCTATTGTGGAAGGAGATATTCCATACACTATCCTGCATCCTGACATGCCCACCTCTCTTGAAGACTTACAAAGGGATTGGATACAGCTTAAGGGGGGGAGACACTTTCTAGGCCCAATTGTACGCCAGCGAGAAGAATGTTTTGGAACTCACTAAGCAACTTCATGAGGAGCGGAGCCTGAACGCCTACATTGCACCAAAGAGGATGCGTACAACTTTTTTATCTTAGAGTTTTTGTATTTCTTTGTAAGCCCAAAAGAGGAATGATGTACTCAAGCTTTGATTTATTAATATAACTTGTGTTTCTTTTTGGTCTAAAGCAAATTTAAATCTCTAATTTCCTTGAAATCATTGCATATGCATCTACCATTCATCATAACATAAGCAGGTTTATTACAACAAGTCTCCTCATATTTCTACTATTTATTTTAGTAAGATGGATCTCGAGCAGACAGTAAAAGACCTTCAGGCGCATAATGCTCAGTTTCAACAGATATTCTTAACTCTAGCCAAAGTACAAGAGGATTTGAAAACTTTGCTAATTGAAGAAAAAAAAGAAGAAAGCAATGAAAGCAACCAATGTTATGAATCTAGGAAGAAGATTCCCAGGGGCAGCCAAAAAGATCTTAGACTTTGCAATATCATCTGGTGAAAAAGACAATCAAGAGGGGAAAGGAAAGGAAGCAACTGCCCAGCCAGAATCTGAAGAGGAATACTCTAAAGCACAATATCCCCCGGCCGACGACAAATACAAACATCTGGAAGAGCGTCTAAGTGCAATGGAAATTCTAAAAGTGCCCGGGCTGGACTTTGAATAGCTGGGTTTGGTATCTGGGATTGTTATTCCACCAAAATTCAAGGCACCAGTGTTCGCTAAGTACGATAGAGTTTCGTGTCCCAAGATGCATCTCCGATCTTATGTGAGGAAGATACAACCTCACACTATTGACAGAGATTTTTGGGTCCACTTCTTTCAAGACAGTCTATCTGGGACTCAACTAGATTGGTTCTATCAACTAGAGAGGATCAATATCCATAATTGGGAAGACCTTGCCGCTTCTTTCTATAAACAGTGTCAATACAACGCGGACCTTGCTCCCACCCGTACTCAACTCCAGAGTATGGCTATGGTTTCAAGTGAAGGTTTCAAAGACTACGCTCAGAAATGGAGGGACTTAGCAGAAAGAGTCTAGCCTCCCCTGTCCGAAAGAGAGTTAGTAGACATGTTTCTGGATACCCTTTCCGGTCCTTTCTTTAATCATCTAATTGGAAGCTCTTCAGCAAGCTTCACTGAATTAATCTTGACTGGATAAAGAGTGGGAAGGTTCAAAAGGACGCATCCTCCAGTACCGTGAGAAAACCATTTATTGGGAAGAAAGAAGTTGGTGTTGTGTATCCTTAAAGGAATTAAGAAAGAACTAAACACCGTCCAATGGTGGGGGATGTCATGATCCCTAAGCCTGCACCTACTCAACAAAGGAGCAATCAGCCTAGAACTGAAAGACCAGTAAGACAATTTACCCGAATTAATATGACACTATCTCAAGTCCAGCCACATTTGTTGAGATTTAATCTGGTAACTTTTAAAGAAGCTCCGGAGAATCCCAATACAACCTCTCCTCATTACCATCCTAATGCTCGATGTGCTTACCATTCAGAAAGTCTAGGCCATGATACCAACAACTGTTAGGCTTTGAAAAACAAGGTGCAAGACCTTCTTGAAGAAAAAGAAATTAAATTTGATGCTCTTGAGATCCCAAATGTTATCACCGCTCTCATGCCCAAGCATGGTCGTGATGTTAACGCTGTTGAAGAAGATATATTTGTTACTGTTGTTGATGAACTTGTTACTCCTCTCTTGACTATCAAGAGGAACCTATTGAGGGCCGGTTTATTTTTGGGTTGTGATGAAAGCTGCCACCTCTATTTATCCCTGCCAACTGGCTGTCATTTATTGAAAGCAGGTGTTCAATGCCTAATGGATGACAAAGAGATTTTGTTTGAAAAAACTCCCGTTCCAACCATTTCTTACAATGATGTTTCAATAGTAACCATTTCCTCCAATCCTTCCAGTGTCTCCACCAAAAGACCCGTTAGGATTACATCAGTTCATAAAGTGGCTCCACTGATAATTACTATGCCTGGACCAATCCTGCACTCATCAGATAAAACTGTCCCATGGAACTATGGAGGCGACATCTACTATCACGACATCAAACATGATTGGATGGCTAATGAAGACTCAATTTTTGAGAAGGCTGACCCCGACATCAGCAACATTGCAGGAACCAGCAAGATAACCTGAAGTGGCATATTATTATCTCCCGAGATTGCTCCTCCAAAAACCGTTACCGGTCCTGTGATCATCCTTGCTTCTGTTCCTATTGACACTACTACTACAATCCCTATGGTTACCCCTACCGACACTCCTACCACCGAGTCGACCGAGACTCGGGCAAAGGCATTATGGTTGAGCCTGTATGGATGAAGGCACAATTAATATCTATCCTTGAGGCCTCCCAAAAGGAGATGGAAGAAATTTTGAAAATTATAAAGAGAAGCGACTAAAACATAGTCGAACAGCTAGGGCAGACTCCATTAAATATTTCCATGTTGGCTTTATTGTTATGCTCTAAGGCTCATGCGAAGGCCTTAGAGAAATTTCTTAAAACTGCCCATGTACCACAAGAAACCTCTGTTGATCAGTTCCAAGACTGCGTGGCCAGTTTAACCGCTGACAATGGTTTAGGCTTTTCTGATGATGACTTGACACCTAGAGGGAGGAAGCACAACGAGGCATTGCATGTCTCTGTTGAATGCAGAGGCACAACTTTGGCTCATGTTTTGGTTGATACTGGTTCGTCTTTGAATGTGCTGCCTAAGAAGGCTCTTGATAGACGACTGTGAAGGTTCGACCTTAAGACCCAGCAACATAGTGGTAAGGGCCTTCAATGGTTCAAAGAGAATAGTGCATGGGGAGGTGGACATCCCCATAAAAGTTAGAACTCAAACCTTTGATTCAACTTTTTACGTGATGGACATTCGCCCTTCCTATTCCTACTTATTGGACCGACCATGGATTCACAATGCTGGTGTCATCACCTCTACATTACATCAAATTCTAAAATACCCGACCAAGGGGAAAATTATTACTGTCCATGGAGAATAGGAATATATGGTCAGTCACTTAAACTCCTTCAAATACATGGAATTGGATGGTGAATACATTGAAACTCCATTTCAGCATTTCGAGGAAGTCCCACAAACCGTTGCAGTAACCAAGGCTGTTCTCCAAGTCCCAAAGATTACAAGACCTCCGCTAAAGATGTCTTCTCTGAAAGATGCCAAGGCAGTGATTGAAGAAGGTGAGTGTACTATTTGGTGCCAAATCCAAAATATCCCTTACAAATCTGACCAATTTGGTCTGGGTTTCACTTCAGGAGCCCAGAAAGCTGTATGCCATGCTCGTGCCAGGGGACCACTCTTGAAGATCAGCAACTGTGGGATCAATGCAGTGGAGGATGATAAGGACAGCTACGACTTAGAGGAATGGATTTTCCCAACTGTCAACGGAGGACTCAGCAACTGGGAAGCTAAAGACTTTGTTCCAATTACTTTTATCCAACAGTAATTGTCTTTAAATTTTTGTTGGACCTGTAATAATTAAACAATTTAGACTTTTAAAACCCTGTGTCTTACCCGAGGCACAACAGTCCATTTGTAAGGGTTGTTACCTCATTTTCATATGTCATCAATGAATCATAGACGTTTTTGCATACAAACTTTGTGCTCTTTGTCTTTCTTTTTTTACATTTTTATTTCTTTCAAAGATAGCTATACTCTTACACACACACTCACATTCAAAATGCAGATATACATCCATTCTGGATCCCATGGGTGACAATTCTGCTATGGCCTTTTCTGACTCTGAAAATCTAATCTACCAAGCCGAAGACGAAGGTGAGGAAGATTGTGAAGTGCCAAGGGAACTAGCCAGGTTACTACAACAAGAAGAAAAGACCATACTACCCCACGAAGAACCAGTGGACACAGTTAACCTAGGTACCGAAGAGGACAAGAAAGAAATCAAGGTGGTGCCAATCTGGAACCCAGTGTCCAGAAGCGTCTAATTCAGTTGCTACATGATTATGTTGAGGTCTTTGCCTGGTCGTACGAAGACATGCCAGGACTTGATGCTGATATTATGGTCCATCGTCTACCAATAAAAGAAGACTGCCCTCCGGTAAAACAGAAAGTCTGTCGCATGCGGCTAGACATGTCAGAAAAGATAAAGGCCGAAGTCATGAAACAATTCAATGTCGGATTCTTAGCCGTTACCTCCTATCCATAATGTATCGCCAATGTTGTTCCAGTGCCTAAAAAGGACGGCAAGGTACAGATGTGTGTGGATTACCGAGATTTGAATAGGGCAAGCCCTAAGGATGATTTCCCACTTCCCCACATTGACATTCTGGTTGACAATACGGCACAACATAAATTGTTCTCATTTATGGATGGTTTCTCAGGCTACAACCAGATCAAAATGGCACATGAGGACATGGAGAAAACGACCTTTGTCACACAGTGGGGCACATTCTGTTACGAGGTTATGCCATTCGGGTTGAAGAATGTTGGGGCAACCTATCAACATGCCATGGTAGCTTTATTTCATGACATGATACATCACGAAATAAAGGTCTATGTGGACGACATGATAGTCAGATCTCAAACTAAAGAGGAACATCTTGACCATTTGTAGAAACTGTTTGAGAGACTAAAGAAATACAAGCTGAGGTTGAACCCGAATAAATGCACATTTGGGGTGAAGTCTAGTAAACTCCTAGGCTTCGTCCTCAGTGGTAAAGGTATCGAAGTGGACCCTGCCAAGGTGAAAGCAATACAAGAAATGTTTGATCCTCGCATTGAGAAGGAAGTCATAGGATTCTTAGGACGGCTAAACTACATTGCTAGATTCATTTCTCACCTGACCGCTACTTGTAAACCAATATTCAAATTACTGAAGAAAGATCAAGTAGTCAAATGGAATGATGAGTGCCAAGCTTCCTTCGACAAGATCAAAGAGTACCTACAAGATCCTCCTGTTTTGATGCTGCCAGTCAAGGGAAGACCCTTGATCATGTATCTAACTGTTTTGGAAAATTCAATGGGGTGTGTGCTGGGGCAGCATGATGAGTCTGGCCGAAAAGAGCATGCTATTTACTACCTGAGCAAAAAGTTTACCGACTGTGAAACAAGCTATTCACTGCTTGAGAAAACTTGTTGCGCTCTGGCATGGGCTGCTCTCCGGCTAAGACAATATATGCTGACCCATACTAACTTATTGATATCCAAGATGGATCCAATAAAATACATATTCGAGAAGCCTGCCCTCTCTTGGAGAATAGCAAGATGGCAGATGATCCTGACTGAATACGACATTCAGTACACTACACAAAAAGTAATAAAGGGGAGTGTGTTAGCCAATCACCTTTCTCATCAAGTTGTGGATGACTACCAGTCCATAAAATTCGAATTCCCAGATGAAGACATCATGATGGTAAACAATTGTGAAGAACTCATACCATATGACGGACCTGAACAAGGATCCCGATTGACCCTGGTTTTTGATGGGGCGTCCAACGCACTCGGCAATGGCATAGGTGATGTAATTATTTCCCCTGAAGGATGTCATACCCCCTTCACTGCAAGACTTTGCTTCAATTGTACAAATAACATGGCAGAATATGAAGCGTGTATTTTTTGTCTCGAAGCTGCCATAGATTTGGGGATCAAGTCCTTAAGTGTATTTGGAGATCCAGCCTTGGTCATCATTCAAATCAAAGGAGATTGGGATACGAAACACCCTAACCTCATCCCCTACAAAGAACATGTGTTGACATTAATCCCACATTTCAAGGAAATTACCTTTGAGCATTTTCCACGAGAGGAAAATCAACTAGCGGACGCGCTAGCCACAATGTCATCCATGTTTAAACTCAAATGGGATAATGAGGCTCCCCAGATCACCATTGAACAAATGGATGAACCAGCTTACTGTCATGAGATCAATACCAAAAAAGTAGTGGACCAACCTTGGTTCCATGAAGTCAAGAGGTATCTCGAGGCTCAAGAGTATCCAGAAGGAGCTTCAGTCAATTATAAGAAGTTCTTAAGGAGATTCTCTGCTAAGTTCTTCATCAGTAATAGAATCCTCTACAAACGCAACCACGACTATGTATTGCTTCGTTGTGTAGACAAGGTTGAGGCATAAAAGGTCATGGTTGATCTACATGAAGGCACTTTTGGCACCCATTCCAGTGGACATACGATGGCTAAGAAAATCCTACGGGTGGGTTATTACTGGTCTACCATGGAAGCAGATTGCTATCAACATTCACGAACCTGTCATAAATGTTAGATCTATGCTGACAAAGTGCATGTACCTCCAGTTCCTCTGAATGTTCTGACTGCTCCCTAGCCATTCGCGATGTGGGGCATCAATATGATTGGAGAAATCAAACCTACAGCTTCTAATGGACACCGCTTCATCTTGGTGGCCATTGATTATTTCACGAAGTGGGTTGAGGAAGTTGCTTTCGCTTCCGTTACCAAGAATGTTGTGGCCCGTTTCATCAAACATAATCTCATTTGTCAGTACGGCATCCCAGAGAGAATCATCACAAACAATGGTACGAATCTCAACAATACTATGATCATTGCACTGTGTGCATATTTCAAGATCCAGCACCATAATTCTTCTCCTTACCGGCCAAAGATGAATGGCATTGTCGAAGCTGCAAATAAGAACATCAAAAAGATCATACAAAAAATGACAGTAACCTATAGGGACTGGCATGAGATTCTACCATTCGCTCTCCACGGTTACCGTACCACGGCGTGCACATCAACCAGGGCAACACCTTACTCTCTGGTATACGGCATGGAAGTTGTCTTGCCTATTGAGGTCCAGATCCATTCACTGAGAATCATGAAGGACATAGGGTTGAATGAAGAGGATTAGATCCAAACTCGACATGGCCAGTTGAACCTAATTGATGAGAAAAGGCTCACCGCTGTCTGTCATGGCCAGATGTACCAAAAACGCATGATCAAAGCCTTTAACAAAAAGGTCAGACGTTAGGTATATCACGTTGGTGACTTAGCAATCAAGTGTATCATATTACCACAAGGTGATCCCGGGGGAAAATGGACTCCTACATACGAAGGACCATTTGTGATCAAAAGCATATTCTCTGGTGGAGCAATGATCTTGACCATTATGGATGGCAACGACTTTCCGCACTTCGTAAACGCGGATATAGTCAAAAGATACTATGCATAAGAGACCCGCTATGTTGACATACCTAGGAAAAACAAGGGCATCCCGGCGAACCAAAAAGGTTCTAGCAAAAATTAGGGATAAAACAAAAAAATTTATACACCCGGCAAGTTGAAAACCCGAAAGGGCGACTTGGGCAAAAAAGGGTATCCCGGTGGGCTGAAAACCCGAAAGGGAGGTCCAGGTAAAAGTTAGGGAATTAAAGCATATGAATATGTCACGTTGGATCACCTTACAGACAATCTTTAGCTTCGACTTACAAACGCGACAGTCCTAATCAATCCAATCAACATCGGACAAGGAAGCAAGTGGACAAGACGCTCAGAGACACGAAGGCTATAGCAGAATAGGAACCCCATGGGATTATTTCATATAGCTATCTCTTCATTGTATCAAATTTTTTTTAAGAAGACATTCTCTTACTAGAATGATCGTCTCATTATACAAAAATACTTATTCAAAGTTAATACAAAAATATTCCTTTGAAAGTGAAAAACTATTTGTTTTTCCTTAGTTTTGTGTTTAGTTTACAAAAACGTCCAATGATTTATTTTTGAACATATGCATTTGAACGTAACTACTATTTACAAATTAACAAAAAAAAGGGGAACAGAAAAATAGAAATACAATCACTAATGGCTTTAAGAAATAGGATAATATCTTTAGACTATTCCATAAAATCCTCCACAATGTGAAGCTTAATGATATCAAGATCTCTCACATTCCCGGCGGAACAAAACATCCAGTTTATTACTCCCCAGTAAAAGTCGCCCAATTTCTCAAGATTCCCCAACATAATTTCACAAGCAATACACGGCGTTTCCCTTACAACATAGTTTATTTCTCTAACAAATAGAATTTCATCAACTCATTAACACTTAAAAACATGAAGACTTACACTCCACATCCCCAACAACAGTCAGGGATTTATTTTCCCTAATCCAACAGTATTACAGCAGAATAGCTTACATACCCATACATCACATCCATACGTCATAAAAATCTATGACACAAATGCATACAACATAATTTCATTCATTTGTTAGAACATCATTGTACAATGCATTCCATACATCATGACATTGCATACAACTAATCTTTCATCTCCTCAGGAAAGATCAATCAAAAGATGGTTGTCATCAACAATTTGCAAAAGGTCAAAGATTAATACCTAAAACAAGCCAGGACAATCATCTACACGACCAGCTGAAGCAATCCTACACGGGTTTCTTCTCATTCATCTTTCAGATACAGTTCATATACGCTCTAGATACGGATGCCATTCTGATACTCATTCAGATTCAGCTTTCAGATACAGTTCAGATACGCTACAGATACGGATGCCATTATGATACTCATTCATATTCAACTTTCAGATTCAGTTCATATACGCTCCAGATACGGACTCCATTCTGATACTCATTCAGATTCAACTTTCATATATAGTTCAGATATGCTCCAGATACGGATGCCATTCTGATACTCATTCAAATTCAGCTTTCAGATACAGTTCAGATATGCTCCAGATACGGGCGACATTCTGATACTCATTCAGTTTCATCTTTTAGATATGAGTCAAATACAATCCATTTAAGGATATTATTCTAGTACTCAACCCAACACATCCACTATTTCAGTATAAATTAACCAGAGATTTATTCTGACACTTCTTCCATTCCTGCCAACAATCATTTCTTGATGGAATCTATAAGCCCATCTCCAATAACTTTCCATCATCTTTCCAAATGGCATCTTTAAGTCCATTCCCTACACCATCAACCATCACATCATCGAGTGCAAATTTCTGGGCACTCTAGTGTCCAATCATCTTTCACCTTCAAGTCACGAATGGCGGATCCGCCAATATAACTCTTCAGGTTTAAGAAGATTGAACAGGGGAATTTGTTGTACCCCAAAATTTCCCTCTTATTTATTAAAAAATTTCTCACAAAATCTCCTTGGGTTCAAGACTGCACAAGGATTGATCAGCTCAAGACACCTCCTTAAGCACTAATGACTGAAATTAGGGTTTGATATTGCACAAGGATAATTGAACCTTAAATGCCTCATATGACTTTCATGGATCATTATGGACCCCCAATATTACTCATGTCAAGTTTCAAGCCTTGGATCACATTTTTGCTCAGTCAATTGAGCAGTTGACCTAAAAATCAACTGTATTAGGGAAAAGTCAATTGTGGCCAATTTACAGTGAAACTTCATAATTTTTGATCCACATCAACATTATAAACTCATGTGTATAATTTGATCAAGTTTGGACCATAATTCCTCAAGAAAATTGATCAAATCATCAAAAGGGCAAAATGGTCAAAATTAGGGTTTTGACTAAGAAAGGACAATTTCTGATTTTTGACCTAGAAAATGGTTATTTGGTTTGAAGAATGATCTCAATATTTTAATTGCATCATTTTTACCAAATGGAATTACTCAAAACATTGCTCAAGATCAATTGATTGATAGTTCAGTCAACTGATCAAAAGTCAACTACACACTGAAAAGTCAAACTTTGACTTTTTGGGCAAAATCAAGTGTCAAAGATCACAATTCATCAAAACATGTAAAAACATGAAACTTGTTCATCAATAAATCAAAAAGTCAAGATTTCATTTTGAAAAGTCAAAGTTTTCAAACTTAGAAATTTTTCCAAGTGTTGAAAACATCATGTTTTTTCACAACTTTGAGCCAACTTTTCACCATGATGCAAGATGATTCAAAAGAAACTTTCAACATGAAAGTTGTAGATCTCCATGATATCTACAACATTTATTTACACAAATTCTCTTAGAAATTCTTGGATATCAAGTTATTAATTCATGAAGTCATGGGCTTGAAACTAAACACTTAGTGAAAAGTTTGCCTTAGTTTAGGCAGGATTTTGACCTAACTTCATGGAAATTTTTCATATAGTTCCAAGGGGAATTTTCAAAAGTGATTCAAAGAGGGATTTCATAGAACATTACAAGCTTTCTAAAATGTCCAAGAAATCCTTGAGATCATTCTTGAGCAAGGAGAATCGAATAGAGGAAGTTAGGGTTTCAAACTAAAATTATAGGTCATTTTGTGATGAACAAGAATTCAAATCTCAAACCCATGGTGCATAATCTTTGCTTTACAGGCCTCAAACTTGTTAGGAACTCCAAAATTAAATGCTTGTACAGCTGTTAGAGGCTTCAACTCAAGCATTCAATGCAATGCCCATGCTTTATGTCCATTTTAGGAAGAAAGTGCACAATGCCATTTTGAAAAAGTAGCTTTATACAGAAAACTTATTCTTGAGCCTTGCAATGATTTTCTTCTGATCATACACGACCTATAACTCAAAATAAGTTTGTCTCAAGCCTCACAATCACTCATCCCATGCTTGTACTTCATCTTGGAACCATACTTTCACTTTTCTTCAAAATCAAGTAACATAGTAATCAGTCTAGAGCTTGTACTTCTGACCCTCTCAAGCACTCAAACCTTATCATTACTTATGTACAAGTCCTTGGCAACAAAACACACGGATGCTTCATCCCCAAAACTCTCAAGAACTCAGAACTGTATCACATACCTCCATTCTTGCATAACCTGACCACAAGTTTCAAACTCACATCTCCCTCGTGCGCTTTGAAGCCTTTTTGTTCCTAAAGCTTCTAAACTTCATTTAGAACTCATCCCACACCCTGTTATAAGACTGTAACACCATTAACACCATCCTCCATTTTCAAAAATAGAGCTTTGCACTTGGACTTCTCCAGCACGATTCAGCCATCTCCAGTACAAACTAAACATTGCATTAGCTTCCTGGGACCCCAGTGGAGCTATTCTGATCATCATAACACCTTGAGGAGTGCTCAAACTCAGAACATGATTTCCAGTTTTGAGGTAAGTTTCCTTAACTTGAAACTCTTCATACAAGCATCATTAATGTTTAATTTTTGAATGAAAAATGTTGATATCATTGCCCTGAAGCTAGCCATGTCCATAGTTTTCATTTATGTTGCTTGAGCTTAGAGAATTTTAAGATTGAAATTTTTGGAAAAGTTGGGATTCAGATTAGGGCCATTAAAATTCATGTTTGTCTTTGATCTATAGTTTTAATGCTTTACATTTCTGAAATCGTGAGGAAATTTTCCACAAGATTCATGTTTACACTTTTGCAAATGGATGAGAAATGCGCAAGATGCAGGTGGTCTGGCCAGGCGCGAGGTTGAAGATGAAGTTTTCTTCAGGAAGCAGTTTCTAATATATATTTATGGTTTGACATAAGTTAACGAATGTATAGCCACCCTAGTGGTAAGACAGTGCGCTGGTAATCAAGAGGTCATGGGTTCGAACCTCAGCGTGCTGCCTTTTGCATTTTTTCCATATTTTTTTGACATTTTTCTGTGTTTTGCAGCGCCAGGGCCAGAAGTTTGGGCCAGACCTTTTTTTTCTTACAATACTCCCTATTTCACATATCAACCTCCCTGACTTTATTTTTTATTTTATTTTATTTTAACCTTTTTTTTATCTTTTATTATTATTATTATTAATATTATTATTAATATTATTATTAATATTATTATTATTATTATTATTATTATTATTATTATTTTCATTAATAAAAAATCTAAAAAAAATATTTATATTTTATAATTTATTTTGATTTAGATTATTTTTCTTCACAAAAATAAAAGAACAAAAAGCATTTTCTTTAATAAATTAATTTACTTTTTTTAATACTTAGATAATTAATCTTAATTATATTATTATATTTTTCTTATAAAAATTAATTTAGAATTTAGGACTTTTTATTTAATTATTTTTATTTACTAGTTTAACTAAATTCACAAAAAAACCTAAAAGAACTTGTTTACCTTAAATTAATTATTTTACTAACTTAACCTTAATTTTCTTTTTTAGTTAATTATTTTATTTTAGTTAATTAGATTAAAAAAACCATTTTAATGAAAAATCAAACAAAAATCATATTTCTTTTTACATTTACATTCTTGTATTTTATTTGTTCATTTTGACATTTATTCAAAATTCAATATGGTTGTAATAATCATTTAGATTTAATTTCTTGCAATATTCCCCATTTGTAATTTGTATACCCCCTCCCCTAAATGATGTAATAGCGTAGTAATTTTAATTTCCACAATTTATCACTTTACATACAAATGCTAGTAATTAGGGTTTTGTATGGAAAGATTAAAACCAACAAATAAAAAATCCTAATCAAAGACAAATCAAGCATGTAAATCAATACACTTGCACACAAACACCCTTAGGGTAAATCCACTGTGTTGCCTTACAAAATGGCCATATTATGCATGTGAGGTATCTTAGCAAAAACAAGCAAAAATACAAGATCATAGTCCCTCGACGACGCTATCCATGTTGCCTTTCAAAATGATCATAGTCCCTAAAGAAAATGCTAAGGTATCTTGCAACATTGCTAATCATGGTTATACGATGACCCCGAACTCAAGAAAACATCTCAAAGGTCTTTCCTATTTTTTTCAGCCTTTCCTTTTGGATAAAAGAAAAGTCGGTGGCAACTCTTGCTAACCGCAACATTTGCAATCAAACGCAAAGCACCCAAGTCAGTTCTCCCACCGTATCACATATACCCCATCTCCTAATGATGTAATAGTGTAGTAATTTTACTTTCTGCAATTTATCGCTTTCATATAAATGTTAGTAATTAGGGTTTGTATGGAAAGACTAAAATCAACAATTAGAAAACCCTAATTCAAGATAAACAATGCATGTAAATCAAACACACTTGCACACTTTCACCCCTAGGGTTAACTCCACTTTGTTTCCTTACAAAAATGGTCATGTTATGCATGTGGGATATCTTAGCAAAAGCAATCAAAAATACAAGATCATAGTCCCTCGATGACGCTACAAATGTTGCCTTTCAAATGATCTTAGTCCCTCAAAAAGAAATGCTAAGATATCTCAAAACATTGCTATCATGACAATACGATGACCCACGCTCGTCCCTTTACATCCAAGGATAAGGCTTCTTACCAAATCAATGGTAATATAGCAATATCAAAGGAAGGAAGAAATGAACAAAGACTTTTGAGTAGGTAGATTGTTCCTAGTTGCTTGCTCACTTCCAAATCAAACATCCTTGCTCATTTTCAAAACAAACACCAAACACTTTCAAAAAACAAACTTTCAAAACATGAAATATTTTCAAAAAGTCCAACACTTTGTATACGTTCTTACGAACGAGAACTATTACAAAGTTTTCCTAAACAAAGGCACCTTTTCAAAATACCTTCAAACCCACCACAAAGAACATTTTTAAACAAAAGAAAGTAATCTAGCAAGAAACTAAGATCCCATAGATAATTATGGATGAAAAAGGTGCTAATACCTTCCCTTTTCATAATCTATCCCCCGAAATCAAGAAATAATATCAAAGGTCTTTCCGGTTCTTTTCAGCCTTTTCTTTTGGATAAAAGAAAATTCGGTGGCGACTCTTGCTAATCGCAACATTTGCAATCAAAAGCAAAACATCCCAAGTTATTTCTCCCACCGTATTACAATATGGTTACTGGTATTCCAAGTCTTGAGATGCCTGAAAAAACTTTGTGAAGTTTGTTTAATAGAAAAGTAATCCAGAAATTCTTTCGCTTCGACTATACCAATGAGATCATCTTGCATGCTCAAAGTGGTACATTCAGATGAATGTGATCCCTTCGAAGAACACACAATTGGTGGAAACAAGTTTTGTTTTGTCTGTTGATGAGTTTGGTCGAAGGTTGGATCTATGTGATCAAAACGAAAGGACGAAGTAAGTGGTACAATCAGATGAATATGGTCTATTCAAAGAACACATAATTGGTGGAAACAAATATTGTTTTGTTTGTTGATGAGTTTGATCAAAGGTTGTGGATCTATGTGATCAAAATGAAAGGGAGAAATAAGTGGTACACTCAGATGAATGTGGTCCATTCGAAGAACATACAATTGGTGGAAACAAATATTGTTTTGTCTGTTAATGAGTTTGGTCGAAAGTTATGGATCCATGTGATCAAAACGAAAGGATGGAGTATTCGACATCTTTAAGAGATTTAAGATGCTGGTCAAAAACCAGAGTAAGAAAAAGATCAAAGTTCTACAAAGATTCAAGATCTTTGTAGAAGGAATCAAGTTGAAGATAGAATTTTGAAGAACATAACAAAATCCTTATGATATGCTGAATAATCTTGTGTTGCAGGCCTCCTTGCTTGCAAATCCCATCATAATTTAATGCTTACAACCACTTTTGAGCTATTACCCAAGTGTTTAAGCCTTTGTCCAAAAGATCTTTACATTTATGGCATAAAGTTATCATTGTTATTCTAGGAAAGCAAAATTTTTGGTACAAATTTGTATTGAGCCCATACTTTGTTTGCTTTTGATTTTTGCCCCACGATAAATCATAGAAAGCAACCCCTCTAAACTAGTAACTTTGGTACTTCATCTTGGGATCATAGAAAACTTGACATAACTTGATATTTGCATTCCAACCAAACCATAATTTGTTATCTTACAAATCTGATTACTTCAACTTCTCAAACCTCTTCCCTATAAATAGAGACATTATTTTCAACATAAAAGTGGAATTACCAGCCTTAGAACACTCTCAAAACTCATTGAACTCAGAATCTGCATCCAAAGCCACATTGCTTGCCATTTCTGACTTTGAAGAGCCAACTCCAAAATCCTTCGTTCATTTTCCATTTTTTTCATTCGAATATCATCTATACACCACATAGACATTATACCAGCCCTTAAACCACCTCTTTAATTCCTTCTTCCTCATCCACAATTTTCAAAAAAATCCACCTTTCCAACATGACTTGTCCAGAACAGTTGGGCAAGCTACAAGATATTCCAACAATTGGAATAGTTTCATGGAGGTCCAGGCAAGCTTAATCCATCATCAAACCATTTCTGGAAGTCGTATAGAAGTCCTTCGAGTTTCACTCCAAGAGGTGTGTTTTTCAAACTTGGAACTCTTCATTCAAGCATCATTTGTATATACATTGTGAAGAAAATATGTAGATATCATGTTTAGGAAGCTGACCATGTCCATAGTTTTGATTATCTTTGTTTGTACATTGAGAATTTCTTCTCTGATTAGTTAGGTTTTAGTTTTAGTACTGAACAAAATTCATGCTAACCTTCGACCCATAACTTTTGAAAATTATGTGGTTAGATTCGTATTCAAATTTTAGGTAGGTTTAATATTTACTTCTTTCGATTTGGCTGAGAAATGAAGCTTTAGAAGCTTAAAAATGTTGATATACATCCATGCGCGGGCGAAGGAAGAAGATGAAGCCATGTTCAAATTTTCAGAAATAAGTTCATTTTATATTTAGTGCAAGTTAGATAACTAACGGGTGAAACAGCCCACCCTAGTGGTACAAACAACACGCGCGTAAGGCATTTATATATAAGATCCTGGATTTGAGCCCTAGCGAGACCTTTTGTATTTATTTTGTCATTTTTTCCAAACTAACATGCAGGTTTATAATATTTTGAGTGTTGGCTATTTTCTTTCAATGAAAGGCGTGGAGAACCTGGGTTCAAACCTTGATAGGACCAAAACAAATTTTTATCACTTGTTTGTTTTAATTTTTTTTAACAAACTTCAACATTTTTTTCAACAAATCAAAATAACTCATTTTGAGTTGATTTTTTTTGCACACTATTTATTTACAACGTCTACTTTATGAATATATAAAAATATCACAAAAAATATTTTATTTTCATATTTATTTTAATTAACCAAAAGCCTTCCATAAAAAATCCTAAAAAATGATTTCTTGATTAATTTGATTTCTTTCTAACTTAGGATTAATGTTCCTGTTTTTATTTAATCATACCCCTTTAGGTTAATTAGGTCAAAACAACTCTCCTAATAAAAATTCAAAGTAAAATCCATTTATTTTTATATTCCTTGTGCATTATATTCATGTCATTTCTTGTACAAATTCAATATGGTTGTAATAGATAATTAGGTTTAATTTCTTGCAACCCCCATTTGTAAATTTGTACACCTCATCCCCCAAAATGTTTGTAATAGCATAGTAAATTTAATTTCCGTAATTTATCGCTTTCATATCCATGCTGGTAAATTAGGGTTTGTATGGAAAGATAAAATCAATACTTAGAAAACACTAATTCAAGATAAATCAAGCATTAAATACAAAAACTTTGCACACTTACACCTCTAGGGTTAACTCCACTTGTTGCCTTGAGAAAATGATCATAATATACATGTGAGACATCTTAGAAAAAACAATAAAAAATACAAGATCATAGTCCCTCGATGACACTTCAAATGTTGTCTTATAAATGATTTTAGTCCCTCAAGAGAAGTGCTAAGATATCTCACAACATTGTTATTCATGACTATACGATGACTCACGCCCGTCTCTTTACATCCAAAGATATGGATTCTTACCAATCAATGGTAAGATAGAAATATCAAAGGAATGGCGAAATGAACGCAAGACTTTTGAGTAGGTAGAATGTTCTTAGTTGCTTGCTCACAATCCATCTTCAAAAAAACAAACATCTTTTCAAACACACAAAACACTTTCAAAACATGAAATATTTTCAAAAAGTCCAACACTTTGTATGCATTTTTATAGAGACGAGAATCATTACAAAGTTTGGCTAAACGAAACCACTTTTCAAAAATACTTTCAAAATCCACCACAAACATATTTCAAACAAAGTAATTTCAAAAGTGATCTAGCAAGCAACTAAGAGCTCATAGATAATTATGGATGAAAAGGGTGCTAACACCTTTCCTTTTCATAATCTACCCCCCAGACTCAAGAAAATATCTCAAAGGTCTTTCCTGTTCTTTTCACCCTTTCCTTATTGGATAAAAGAAAAGTCGGTGGCGACTCTTGCTATCCTTAACAATTGCGATAAAACGCAAAACAACTTAGAGTTAGATCATCTTTAAATTTCTTTCATTGTTTGACTTGCTTGCTTTACATTATGGGTCCTTGTTTGGGTTTGTATTGATCCTCTTCCTGGATCGGGGAACACCATTAGGTAAGTAGCAATACATTATGGAAACTGTACGGCGTAGACCGATATGCTTGAAGCAATGGCTACGTTAGTGTGATGCATTTGTTGGTACCGGTATCTCTTATTTTGAATCGAGGAGAATAAGGGGCCGCTGAGCAGTCTCATGGATCACTAACTGACCTTAGAACCTTTAATTGAATAACTTGGCCATTAAGAAGTAGTGAGATAGATGATTTCAGTGGAAAGCTAAAAATTGGTTGACACTTTATACTATGCTCATTGAGATCGTACTTTTGGGATATTTTGGCCGCAAGAAAAGATTAATTGTGCCAAAAGAATACCCAATGAAGAAAGATCAGTGATATTAAGATTCCCTAGAACCCGTTTACTTTGTAGGACAGGTCTAACCAACTAAAGTTCAAAAGGATATTGTTGTACCCCAAAATTTGCCCTCTTTATTTCGACCTTTTTGGCTTTCATTTCATTATTACATACATGCATATCATTGGTTTTATGGTTATAAAATCAAGGTATATTTACAAAGCTTCATCAGGATACAAGTGATGTTTATTTCGCTAATGGATGTTCTCGGAGTATTTTTCGTGCTGAAGATCGGTTCGCCATTTCGCAACGATTCAAGGTTCAAAGATTCAAAAGTTCAACATGGCGCGTCATATTCAGGCGTTCTTTTCCCAAGATATCCTTAATAACATATTCTCAAATTCAGGTTCGGCTCGAGATTCAATTCTTTAAAGAAGTTCTTCGAATGTGCAATTTTTTCTCGAATAAATATGGTAAAAAGTGTGCTGAAAGTGCAGTTTTTACGCACTAAAAAATTCATAACATGAAGATCGTGGCTTGTTTTGAACCTGTTCCTGTCGCAAAATTTCCTTCTTGACGTCATCTACATTTTCATCTCTCACGGCTGGAAGCCAATTTTGACCAGAAGGTCTTCAAAAATGCGGATTTATCAAGTGTTTTTGTACATAAAATTTGTGACAGAAGTTTATTTGTGTCATGTTCCGAAAATCATAACTTGGTCGATTTTCATCGTATTGAGCTTGTTCTGGTGCCAAAATTTCACAAATTGAGTTGGCTACATTTTCGCATGAGGTATCAAGTTCGAACGGTATCCAAAAGGCCTTCGTTTTTTTCCTACAGTGCGTGTGACGTGCTGAAAATACTGAATGCTAAATATTATTTCATCTGGGTCGAAACTTCAAAAATTCATAACTCGGTCAATTTTTATCGAATCGAGCCCATCTTTTTATACAAAGTCACTGACTCAGAGATTTACAACTTTTATTCCAAAGTCGAGACTGAGTTCTGCTTCGATCAATACCATTTATTTATTGAAGAACGTGTCAAAGTTGACACTGGAGCCCAAAATAAGTTTGTCTAAGGCGAAACTTCAAAAATTCCTAACTAATTCACTGTTTATCCGATTGAGCCCATTTTCGGACAGGGGTTTATTCTCGATGTCGGTTACATTTTAGTTTCACAATTCAACTTCAAAGGTTGCACTTAAGTCCCTGTGATTTAGCCTAGAACGTGACAAACTCAAGTGAATAAAAATCTGCACTATTGGTTGTGGTTATTGGAGGCCCAATTGCACATTCAAAGCTCATATCTTTGCTCTAATTTTCATTATATAATCTCATTCTTTTCACCTCAACAGGACACGAAAAAAACTTTTGCCACAACCCAGTCAAAATATCAAATTCTTTCAAGAACCCTAAAAATCTTGAAATTCTTGTTACAAACCCACATCTCACTACAAACAAGTCATCCTCGTTACAAACCCCCGTCTCAATACAAACAAGTCATCCTCTTTACAAACCTCCATCTTACTAATTCACCAGTAATGGTAAGGCTGGTTTGATATCCATGATCAAAACGGTGTAGAAGCATTCATACATGCCATATCGATTTTAACATTACAAAATTTCATATATTTGCTTTCTTTGTATTTCATGATATAGTAATTTATTTATTGTGTTCATGAAAGTCAATGCTACAGATTTAGAAATGGTCCCATGCAAGATTATTACAAAACACTGAGAATAAAACAGAACAATAATGCATGGCTCATGGCAAGGCAGACATTCGGAGGAGGCTAAAGGCGTGGGTTCAACACCCACCCCTATTGATTTTGGTTTTTTTTCCATTCTATTTATTCTTTTACCTATTTTTCTTATTTTTGTTTAAAACATTTTTCACAAACCTTTGATTTTTCATAATAAACTCGAATAATTAATTTTAAGTTTTTTTAATTTAATATTAGGTTTTAAATTAATTTTTGGTTCAACACCCACCCGTGACATTTGCATTGCTTGTATTTTCTAACCCTATTTTCCAACCCTATTTTCCATTTATGTGTCTTCCTCTAAATAAGCTTCTTTTTTAAACCTTTTTTATAAATTAAAATTAATTAGGTTTTAGGTTTTTTTTAATTAACCTTTTTTTATTAAAATAAACTTTTTTTTAATTAAAATTAATTAGGTTTTAGGTTTTTTTAATTAACCTTTTTTCAAAATTAACCTTTTTTTATTTAAAATTAATTAGGTTTTAGGTTTTTTTTTATTAATCTTTTACTCTTTCAAAATTAACATTTTTTATTAATTAAAATTAATTAGGTTTTTTAGGTTTATTTAATTAATTATCATAAATTATTTTTTTCATAAAAACTCATCAAAACATTTTCTTTGCTATTTTCATCTTATTTTTATTTTCTTAGATAAAGTATATAGGGCACGTTCAACCGTAATAGCATAGCTTTATTTGAGCAGCAAGTGGTAGCCTCTTTATTTGAGCAGCTTGTATGTTATCGGTATTTTCTTTGGACGACAGCAAGCGGCAGCTTCTTTATTTGAGCAGCTTGTATGTTATTGGTATTTTCTTGGAAAACAGCAAGTGGCGGCTTCTTTATTTGAGCAACTTGCATGTTATTGACATCCCTGGACGACCGCAAGTGGCAGCTTCTTTATTTGAGCAGCTTGTATGTCATAATATTTTTGGGAAGACAGCAAGTGACAGCTTCTTTATTTGAGCAGCTTGTGTACCTACAATCTTATTATTTCAGCATTAATGAGTATCTTTCGGGAAATCTCGCAGAGAAGTTTGTTATGGATCTTTACCTTCAGAAGTCGGTAATCCATCATCAGCAAGATTAATATTTTTTGTCTATCGCTGGCCTTGGGTCGTGAACTCACTGTTCTTTTTGGGGTCAATAATCTGTTTTATGGCCTATGCAAGATGCCTTCTTTGTTAGGGTCAGAGGTCGTATTCCCTCAATTTCATTCGCCGTCAAGCGTCTGTCATTTGAAGTCGATAGCTTGTTTCCCCAGTAATGTATAATTCATGTCTCTGTGTTTTGTTGGTGTTCGATTCCTCCGACATTGTCTTGTTTCATACAATATATTTCTCTGTGAATTCAATCACTGCAGTCATATCAAACATAAGGGTGGCATCTTAGGACAAAATTTGCGTAATTATGTATTTAAGTACCTTCAATCTCGTCGACACGAAGATTTTAATCTTCATATCTCCGGATAGAAGAAACTTAAATAGGGGCAGCTGTTGTACCCCAAATTTTGACCTAAGATACCATCTCCCATCTGCATCATTGCATTGCAAGGGTTTTGACATATTTTTATCAGTTTTCAAAGCAGATTTCAAAATTCTTAACTTCTTCAAATTGTGATATTTTTTTTGAGCGGTTGTTTTTGCACATGATTTTTCCCTGACATCATCTACAACTTTTCTTTACAAGTCAAGGGCAAATTATGCATTGAGAAGCCACGAAAATTGTTAACGTTAGAAGTCGTTTCAGGAATTTGATTCTTAATTTGGACTATGTTTTGTCCGACCATACATTTTACATCATCTTTCTGTTATTCTTATTTCCATAAAAAAAGAAAATCCTAAAAAATATTTAGTTCATGCTATTTTCATTTTATTTATGTTTTTATTCAAAATATTCAAAATAAAAAAAATTAGTTTCCTTAAGTTTCATTTAGTTTTTGTTCTTGTATCATTTAAGCCAAAATTATAATCTTTTAGATTTAATTTAGTAAAAAAATCTCAAAAATATGTGTTATCATTATTTTATTTTTAGCATTTCACTTTAATTCAAAAATCATAAAATATATAGTTAATATCTTTTCCTTTTATTCTTTTAGTTATTATAATTTTTGCTTCTTTCTTTCAATATTAGTCTTGATTTGATTCTAATTTTTAATTCAATTTTTAAGTTGGGTTATTGTTAAAATTAAAATTAATTATAATTTCTTTTTTATTGTTCTTTGCAAATTTTAGTTTAATCCTTTTCCTTTTATTATTATTATTATTATTATTATTATTATTATTATTATTATTATTATTATTATTATTATTATTATTATTATTATTATTATTATTATTATTACTATTATTATTATTATTATTATTATTATTAATATTATTGTGTTTCAATAGTTTTTGTTGTTTTGTCATAATAAGAAATCAGTTTGGGACCATTCTCTTCATGCTACAATATATCCATGTTATGCTGCTGTCAACTAGTCATGATGCTGCCCTGTACTAAAACATGCTACCAACCTGTCATAACAGTCCAAAAAAACGGTAATGTAATATAATGTTTATTCAAAAAAAACAACTTGTTCCTCCCAAAAAACCAGTTTGTCCCATTATAAAGGAGAATACATTGCATCAGAAAAACAACACAGGAAAATTATCCAAACATTTAGCAACAGACCATAAAACCCCCAAAAAAAGGTTCCATTGACCTACAATCACAATATACAGAAACCACTCTATAAACTCACAAATGCGTGATATTTCCAAAAGAGGGCAACACTACTGTAAAAATCCTCAGAACTTCCTCAAAGCCACAAACCCATCATCGGATACAATAAAAGTCACCAAGAAAAGACCCCTCTAAAACACCACTGCTTCCTCAAACACAATCTCTAAACTTTAATCCATATTCATACTCCCCACAGCCCTTAAGAAGTTACTTTTCACCACCACAAATCTTCCTCATTTGCACAACAATCACCATCTCCAGTTATCTCAAACCTTAGCAAAAAAAAAAACCGACATCAATGGGAAATATTGACTTTGAATCCAACAACAACCGTTCACATAGAATCAAAATCAATTGCAGCAATCTACAACTCACTTGCAACTATTCAATATTCCAACCAGTTTTTTAGATGAAGAAGAAGAGAAGAATTAGTAGCAGAAAGCAAAGAGCGATAAATCTTCGGAGCTTACCTGACTTCGCCGGAATTGTACCGTCGGACTAGCTCCGACCATGTGAGTTTCCTCAGTTTTTCGCATAAATCTTTATACCGTTGTGTTGCCTTTGTCTCACTGGATAATAATCCTCTCTTAATTTCTTGAAATCATGTAAAATGGCCATTTAAAATCATTGTGGGTCCTGCTGAAAAGCCAATGATTGTTGTTAACTACAAGGATGAAGATAAGCAATTTGCTGCTGAAGAGATCTTTTCAACGGTTCAGATGAAGATGCGTGAGATTACTGGAGCTTACCTTGACTCTGGAATTAAGAATGTTGTTGTAACTGTCCCTGCTTACTTTAGTGATTCTTAACGTCAAGCTCCCAAGGATGCTGGAGTGATTGATGGTCTTAATGTCGTTGCGAATCATCAATGAGCCCACACCAACACATCAAATCCCTATTTAACACCGGCAATAACTCGATCGATAAATTTCAAAATTCAATAAATGTTGCAAGACCGATACACAATCATATAAGCACGCCGTTAATTTAAAATCAGCTTGTAAATAATATAGAAAATTCACAAACCTTTTTCAATTACCCATTCGGACTTCACGGTTCATCACTATCATCTTCATTCAATTCTTCTGCCACTCTCAAATCCGCAACGCCAAACCAAAGCAGCTTCTCAATTTCTTCACCAACGCCACCATCCCTAACTCCCATAGTTATCTCCATGGTACAACATCCTTATCTCCCTCATATCTATGCCGAATCACCATCATTATCTCCTTCTGTAATCACACCCTTTAACCTTCAACATCATTACAGATTTAAATCCAAAACAAAAAACCATTATTTCACACAAAAACATACCATTCATATCTGAAAATTTGAAGAAGAAAAGAAGCAAAGTACCTTCAACCTTCATCACCGAAACATCACCTTCACTGTACGCTAACAGTAAACCCGTTCCGATTCTGCAAGCACCCTGTTTGCACAGCATCAATCTCCCTTCATCCACCAATCGCCCCTCATAACCTTCATCCGCTCTCCATCTACTTTATCTCCATCAATTTCCACCTTCTCCGCTAACCTTCTGTTCTCCTCCATCGTAACATGCAGCTTCCTCTTCTCACCCCAACAACCTCGTCTCAATTCCGCGACAAACACCCTTAACCACTATCATCACCGTCCCGAGTCTCCTCATCATTTCGCTCTTCATCTCCATCAATCTGCCGCTGTTATCTCAACCCACGCTCACCGTAACACCGTCACGAAATCCCTCCCTTCCCAACACATCATTGCAGCGCCGCTTTCCTCTTTTCCTTTTTGGTCTTTTCTTTCCCAACCCATTTTGAGTGCTACAAGGCAACGGGTCTGGGCCTGACCCGGTTCGGCCCGGTTCCAATCTTGCATGTTTGTTTTAGTTTTTCTTATTTACTTATGTTTATTACTCATGCCTTGGGCCTTATCCCAATCTTTTAGCCCATATTGACTTATTTATTCACCTCCTTTTAATACATTTCTCTCTATTTGATTACCCCCCTTAGAATCTTATTAGTTTAAGTTTTAATTTAGTTAATAAAAAATATGAGATGTAATTTAAAACAATTTTTAATAATTGACTAATTTTATTAATTTAAACTCTTAGGATTTAATTTAGTAATCTTAGTATCTTTTTTAAAATTAGACTTAAGTTAGTAGCATTAAGTTTTAATTTAATTTAATCATTAAAGAATTCTTAAAAGTAATACTTTTTATTTATATTAAAAAAGACATAAAAAATAGAAACTTAAAAACTCAAAAAACATTTCTATTAATTCTCATTACTTTTTATCTATGTTAAAATGCGTAACCAATTAAAACACTTTTCTTTTCATATATTAAACAAAAATCTAAAAAATGCATGTTCACACCCTCAGTCTATTATTTAATTTGTCGTATATCATTATCTGCATAATATTCTGCCAATTATTTTGCACTTACTTGTTTATTCTGTTTGCGCCAATCCAAGGGAAAAACCGTAAATTTGTTGACTTCATGTCTTCAAGTCTAATTGTGCGAATACCCTCATTCATTAAAACTTAGGATAATTTGCCTTCAAAATTTCAACCTTTTCAAGACTTATACCTTTTAAGCAAAAACTTCGACATTAGGTCGTCGTATCTTCAAAAACCCGTCCGTATCCCTTTTCGGCCAAAACGATTTATTTTCAATCAAGCGATCAATTTTAAATAAAACAGATATTTCAAAAGGTTCCTATAGAGTACTATAGATGCATTAGGTGCTAATACCTTCCCATTGTATAACCAACCCCCGAACCATAAGATCTCTTTTCAAAAACGCTTTGTATTTTTATTAGTATTTACATTGCATATCTAGGGTTTTATTTCGCTCTTTTCCCTTTTCCTTTGGAAACAATAAAGCGCGGTGGCGACTCTTGCTTTTGTGAGACGAATTAATCAATAATTCGATCTCCGATTTACCCCGCTACATTTTTTTATCGCTACAGAATTGACGACTCTGCTGGGGAAAGATTGACCTCTTGCTGGTCCATCCCTAAGTGGGTTAAGCCTAATTTGTTTTATCTGTTTACTATTATTTGATTTGCTTGATTATGTGTTTAAATTTGGGGTGTTTGGGTTTTTTGCAAAGGACGAATCCTATACCCGGATTAAGAAACACTTAAGGAATAGGACGGGCGGTATAGTCATGTTAACTTTGAGGGAGTAATCCTGAAGAAGGAGGCATGAGATCCCCCACTCAATGGAAGGCCCTCTTGAACTTAATATTTGTTTACCGAGTAATCGGGAAGACGTTATTATTTTCGACCTAGGAGCCAGAGAAGTTGAGGACCGTAGAACCCTAACCCATCTTGGCCTTTTTAGGTGTAGCGCGGAGACTATCACGAAGTAATTCGGAAGTAGTTGTCACGCGATGCTACACTCAGATGAGTTTCTCTTGAGAATATTGCTAATTATTGAGTAATCAAGACGTTGGTAATATCCGAAGGAGGAATGTAGACTCTGGGAACTCCTAGAACCTTGTCTTACAGGTGTGATTGAACCATTAGTACATACCTTGGGGTGGGCTTTACCCTCGACTCCATGCAGAACGTTGAACCTTTTAACCCCATGTTTGTGACCTTGCTTGTGGTTGTTGCATAGCCATGCATTCATGCATCCATAAAACCCTTTTCCCTTGACTTTCAAGGAATTTGGAGGTCTTTCTTTGTAAACATCACAAGTTTCGTCAAGCTCGATGGATCTTGGGTGTTGATAGGGTGAAAACCCTAATCCACCAAAATGGATGATTGATCTTGATGATAACTTGATCGACGCTTTGATCCAATTCAAAATTCATCTTCTATCTTCACACTTTGATGTCTACAACTTAATATCTTGAGTTCCGCAAAAGTCAAATAAAAACTTTCTTTTGCATATCATGCATCATCCAACACTTCACATGTCTTCTAAAACTGGATTTCGTGACGCATGGAGTGGCTTGCCAGAACTGGATTGCTGTTGATGTTCCTGTTGTGATGCACATTTCCGAGTAATGTTTTGTTTATTTTCCTTTGAAAAAAATTCGCTCTGCCCAAGGCGAAACGTATTTTGTGTCGGGCTATGAAAAATAATTCCTTTTGCTTTGCCCAAGGCAAAAGAGAAATGTATGGGCTCTTTGTTTCAAGTATTTCCCTTTAATGAATAAAAATGTTATTTTGTCCATTACTGTTTTATTTTTCACTTTTTCGGGGAAATAGTAATGAAAATTAATTAATAACCTTTTGTTTTATTTGCACAAATCGATTTCTAAAATAAAGCATAATCATGTGTGCAGATTACTTCATGACTTAACCATCGAAAACAATGATCCTATGCCCTCTCCCAACTTTGAATTCCCTGTGTTCAGAGCCGAAGAAGAGGATGATGAAGAGATTCCTGTTGAGATTTCCCGTTTGCTTGAGCATGATGAGGAGATTATTCAATCATTCGAAGAACCTGTAGAGTTGGTCAATTTGGGTGATGAAGAAGATAGAAAGGAAGTCAAAGTCGGAGCATTACTTATCCCTGAAGTTAAAGAGAAAATGTGGGAGCTTCTCAAAGAGTATGTTGATGTGTTTGCTTGGTCCTACCAAGATATGCCGGGTTTGGACAATGATATTGTGGAGCATCGTTTACCGTTGAGACCTGAATGTCCGCCGTTTAAGCAGAAGTGGAGAAGGACCTGATCCTGAATCGCATTGGGGTTTGATATTTGACGGAGCTGTGAATTCCTATGGCAATGGAATTGGGGCAATCATCATCACTCCCCGAGGTACTCATATCCCATTCACGGCGAGATTGAAGTTTGACTGCACGAACAACATGGCGGAATATGAGGCATGTATTATGGGTCTCGAAGAAGCAGTGGACCTAAGGATTAAAATTCTTGATATTTATGGAGATTCGGCATTGGTGATTAATCAAATCAAAGGAGAATGGGAGACTCGTCATCCTGGTCTGATCCCTTACAGAGACTACGCTAGAAGGCTGTTAACTTTCTTCAACAAGGTGGAATTACATCACATCCCTAGAGATGAGAATCAAATGGATGATGTTTTAGCTACTTTGTCTTCAATGTTTCAAGTGAATGGTTGGAACGACGTGCCTACAATCCGGGTTATGCGCCTTGACAGACCTGCTCATGTGTTCGCAGTAGAAGAGGTCACAGACGACAAACCTTGGTTCTATGATATTAAACGTGTTCTTCAAACTCAAGAGTACCCGCCTGGGGCATCCAACAAAGATAGGAAGACGTTGAGAAGATTAACAAGCAGTTTCTTTCTCAATGAAGAAGTTTTGTATAAGAGGAATTACGACATGGTCTTGCTCAGATGTGTAGACAGACGTGAAACAGACATGCTGATGCAAGAAGTACACGAAGGATCCTTTGGCACTCATGCCAATGGACATGCAATGGCTAGAAAGATGTTGAGAGCTGGTTACTATTGGATGACAATGGAATCCGACTGTTGCAAGTATGTGAAGAAATGTCATAAATGCCAGATTTATGCGGACAAGATGCACGTGCCGCCGACTCTCCTCAATGTTATATCTTCACCTTGGCCTTTCTCTATGTGGGGCATTGACATGATTGGAATGATTGAACCCAAAGCTTCAAATGGTCATCGTTTCATCTTGGTAGCGATTGATTATTTTACTAAGTGGGTGGAAGCCGCATCTTATGCTAATGTAACCAGACAGGTGGTAGTCAAATTTATCAAGAATCAGATCATTTGTCGATACGGTATCCCGAGCAAGATCATCACTGATAATGGTTCGAATTTGAATAACAAGATGATGAAGGAGCTTTGTGAAGAGTTCAAGATCGAACATCATAATTCCTCTCCTTACAGACCGAAGATGAATGGGGCTGTTGAAGCTGCTAACAAGAACATCAAGAAGATTGTCCAGAAGATGGTGGTAACTTATAAAGATTGGCATGAAATGCTTCCGATTGCTTTACACGGGTACCGTACTTCAGTTCGGACTTCGACAGGCGCAACCCCATTTTCCCTAGTTTATGGTATGGAAGCAGTACTCCCCGTGGAGGTTGAGATTCTGTCTCTGAGAGTGTTGATGGAAGCTAAACTTTCTGAAGCTGAATGGTGTCAAAGTAGATATGATCAGTTGAATTTAATTGAAGAAAAGAGATTGACAGCTTTGTGTCATGGTCAGTTGTACCAGCAGAGGATGAAGAAGGCTTTTGATAAGAAGGTTCGACCGCGCGAGTTCAGAGAAGGTGACCTTGTACTAAAGAAAATATTATCTTTCCAACCTGATTCTAGGGGCAAGTGGGCTCCGAATTATGAAGGACCATATGTTGTTAAGAAAGTTTTCTCTGGAGGTGCCATGATTCTCACCAGTATGGACGGTGAAGAACTCCCACGTCCCTTGAACGCCGATGCAGTCAAGAAGTATTTCGCTTAGGCAAATTTCTGGTCAAATCAGTCTCGGCATTTGAACACATTCTGGAATTCAAAGTTATTAGGGAGAATAGAGATCATTGTTTTGTATGACCTTTTATTTCATGTATTATGTCCCCAAGCTTTTGTAAACCGTTGGAGTCGAATTGTTAGTGAACTACCTCTTATCAATGGAACTTGAGCACTTACCTTTTGTGGGCAAAATTTTAATTTTTATGAAAAATACTTGAAACAAATTTAAAGTATTCTTATTTTTAATGTGTCGCGAATCATGAAAGGAATATTGACAGTCGTTCCGAGGATGGTCAAGCCATGAAATGCGAAGCAGTACAGTAATTTATCCTCGCATGATGAACATGTTTTATTTCAAAATCGCCATGAGGTGTTGGTTGTGTAAACTTGTGTTTCTAGTGGTACTAAGTTTGGTGACTCCCCAGCTTTTCCAGTTGAGCATTGTTTTGGCTATTTCTAGTTGGGCGATTTCCGAAGTTTGGTACATTTTGTCTCATACCGTGATCTATTGGTGTTAGAAGATTGGATTTGGATGCTTTTCTCCTCAGAAGACTTGGACCTTGTAGCGTGATACCCTTCGACGTTGCTGTGTGTTTCCAGTTCCGTTTATCTTCCGTCTTTTCAAGATTGGCCGAGTATCTATTTTGCTGTGACATCTTATTATCTCCAAGATATTCCATCTGTCTGTTTTGTCAGCATAACATTCATTTATTCATTTACACTCATATCAGCATGCATATCCACATTTGTCGTTGATTTTGGGTCGTACTTTGTTTATTCGAACAACGTACATTGTTCTTTCCAGGTAGAAAGTCAGCTTAGGTAGAAAATGTGTTTCTTTTCCTAAATTCCCAAACTGAGCTAATCCTCATGGATGATTTTGGTTTAGCCTATCTTGCCCATTTCTGAATACGATGAATTCCCCAATTGAGTTACTTTCTCATCGGGTGGAGTCTTGTTTGACTGTTTTCTTTCTAGGTTATTCCTGGATGAAGTTGCTGCCTCTTGCATAGGCTATCTCTTTGATTTTCTCCAATGAAATCGCGACCCAGACAATTGGTGCATTTATTTTGCATGTTAAAGTATATGATCTCCTCGGGAAGGATTGATTCAGGGTTCTCTTTGACAAGGATTTTATTCTCTGCCAGTATCATCGCAATTTCCTCCTGTTTGTTTTTGGAAGACGACAAGCGGCAGCTCTTCATGAGCAACTTGTGCGTTATAGACACCGTTGGAAAACGACAAGCGGCAGCTCTTCACGAGCAACTTGTACGTATATTATTCGTTGGAAAACGACAAGTGGCAGCTCTTCACGAGCAACTTGTATGTTCTAGACATCGTCAGCAAACGACAAGCGGCAGCTCTTCACGAGCAACTTGTGCGTTATCTTTATTCTTCGGAAAACGACAAGCGGCAGCTCTTCATGAGCAACTTGTACGTTATCATTATTTTTGGAAAACGACAAGCGGCAGCTCTTCATGAGCAACTTGTACGTTATAGACACCGTTGGAAAACGACAAGCGGTAGCTCTTCATGAGCAACTTGTACGTTACTTCTTGAAAGCGCCGAGCAGCAGTTCTTCACGAGCTACTAGTGCGTCATTTTATTTTTCTGAAAGCACCGAGCAGCAGTTCTTCACGAGCTACTAGTGCGTCATTTTATTTTTCTGAAAGCGACAGGCAGCAGCCCCTCACGAGTTACCAGTACGTTATTATTCTTCGGAAAACGGCAAGCGGCGGTCTCTTTACTTGAGCAACTTGTACGTTATTACTTTTCTGGAATACAACAAGCGGTAGCCTCTTTATTTGAGCAGCTTGTGTGTTATCGGTATTTTCTTTGGACGACAGCAAGTGGTAGCCTCTTTATTTGAGCAGCTTGTATGTTATCGGTATTTTCTTTGGACGACAGCAAGCGGCAGCTTCTTTATTTGAGCAGCTTGTATGTTATTGGTATTTTCTTGGAAAACAGCAAGTGGCAGCTTCTTTATTTGAGCAACTTGCATGTTATTGACATCCCTGGACGACCGCAAGTGGCAGCTTCTTTATTTGAGCAGCTTGTATGTCATAATATTTTTGGGAAGACAGCAAGTGACAGCTTCTTTATTTGAGCAGCTTGTGTACCTACAATCTTATTATTTCAGCATTAATGAGTATCTTTCGGGAAATCTCGCAGAGAAGTTTGTTATGGATCTTTACCTTCAGAAGTCGGTAATCCATCATCAGCAAGATTAATATTTTTTGTCTATCGCTGGCCTTGGGTCGTGAACTCACTGTTATTTTTGGGGTCAATAATCTGTTTTATGGCCTATGCAAGATGCCTTCTTTGTTAGGGTCAGAGGTCGTATTCCCTCAATTTCATTCGCCGTCAAGCGTCTGTCATTTGAAGTCGATAGCTTGTTTCCCCAGTAATGTATAATTCATGTCTCTGTGTTTTGTTGGTGTTCGATTCCTCCGACATTGTCTTGTTTCATACAATATATTTCTCTGTGAATTCAATCACTGCAGTCATATCAAACATAAGGGTGGCATCTTAGGACAAAATTTGCGTAATTATGTATTTAAGTACCTTCAATCTCGTCGACACGAAGATTTTAATCTTCATATCTCCGGATAGAAGAAACTTAAATAGGGGCAGCTGTTGTACCCCAAATTTTGACCTAAGATACCATCTCCCATCTGCATCATTGCATTGCAAGGGTTTTGACATATTTTTATCAGTTTTCAAAGCAGATTTCAAAATTCTTAACTTCTTCAAATTGTGATATTTTTTTTGAGCGGTTGTTTTTGCACATGATTTTTCCCTGACATCATCTACAACTTTTCTTTACAAGTCAAGGGCAAATTATGCATTGAGAAGCCACGAAAATTGTTAACGTTAGAAGTCGTTTCAGGAATTTGATTCTTAATTTGGACTATGTTTTGTCCGACCATACATTTACATCATCTTTCTGTTATTCTTATTTCCATAAAAAAAGAAAATCCTAAAAAATATTTAGTTCATGCTATTTTCATTTTATTTATGTTTTTATTCAAAATATTCAAAATAAAAAAAATTAGTTTCCTTAAGTTTCATTTAGTTTTTGTTCTTGTATCATTTAAGCCAAAATTATAATCTTTTAGATTTAATTTAGTAAAAAAATCTCAAAAATATGTGTTATCATTATTTTATTTTTAGCATTTCACTTTAATTCAAAAATCATAAAATATATAGTTAATATCTTTTCCTTTTATTCTTTTAGTTATTATAATTTTTGCTTCTTTCTTTCAATATTAGTCTTGATTTGATTCTAATTTTTAATTCAATTTTTAAGTTGGGTTATTGTTAAAATTAAAATTAATTATAATTTCTTTTTTATTGTTCTTTGCAAATTTTAGTTTAATCCTTTTCCTTTTATTATTATTATTATTATTATTATTATTATTATTATTATTATTATTATTATTATTATTATTATTATTATTATTATTATTATTATTATTATTATTATTACTATTGTTATTATTATTATTATTATTATTAATATTGTGTTTCAATAGTTTTTGTTGTTTTGTCATAATAAGAAATCAGTTTGGGACCATTCTCTTCATGCTACAATATATCCATGTTATGCTGCTGTCAACTAGTCATGCTGCTGCCCTGTACTAAAACATGCTACCAACCTGTCATAACAGTCCAAAAAAACGGTAATGTAATATAATGTTTATTCAAAAAAACAACTTGTTCCTCCCAAAAAACCAGTTTGTCCCATTATAAAGGAGAATACATTGCATCAGAAAAACAACACAGGAAAATTATCCAAACATTTAGCAACAGACCATAAAACCCCCAAAAAAAGGTTCCATTGACCTACAATCACAATATACAGAAACCACTCTATAAACTCACAAATGCGTGATATTTCCAAAAGAGGGCAACACTACTGTAAAAATCCTCAGAACTTCCTCAAAGCCACAAACCCATCATCTGATACAATAAAAGTCACCAAGAAAAGACCCCTCTAAAACACCACTGCTTCCTCAAACACAATCTCTAAACTTTAATCCATATTCATACTCCCCACAGCCCTTAAGAAGTTACTTTTCACCACCACAAATCTTCCTCATTTGCACAACAATCACCATCTCCAGTTATCTCCAACCTTAGCAAAAAAAAAACCGACATCAATGGGAAATATTGACTTTGAATCCAACAACAACCGTTCACATAGAATCAAAATCAATTGCAGCAATCTACAACTCACTTGCAACTATTCAATATTCCAACCAGTTTTTTAGACGAAGAAGAAGAGAAGAATTAGTAGCAGAAAGCAAAGAGCGAGAAATCTTCGGAGCTTACCTGACTTCGCCGGAATTGTACCGTCGGACTAGCTCCGACCATGTGAGTTTCCTCAGTTTTTCGCATAAATCTTTATACCGTTGTGTTGCCTTTGTCTCACTGGATAATAATCCTCTCTTAATTTCTTGAAATCATGTAAAATGGCCATTTAAAATCATTGTGGGTCCTGCTGAAAAGCCAATGATTGTTGTTAACTACAAGGATGAAGATAAGCAATTTGCTGCTGAAGAGATCTTTTCAACGGTTCAGATGAAGATGCGTGAGATTACTGGAGCTTACCTTGACTCTGCAATTAAGAATGCTGTTGTTATTGTCCCTGCTTACTTTAGTGATTCTTAACGTCAAGCTCCCAAGGATGCTGGAGTGATTGCTGGTCTTAATGTCGTTGCGAATCATCAATGAGCCCACAGTAACACATCAAATCCCTATTTAACACCGGCAATAACTCGATCGATAAATTTCAAAATTCAATAAATGTTGCAAGACTGATACACAATCATATAAGCACGCCGTTAATTTAAAATCAGCTTGTAAATAATATAGAAAATTCACAAACCTTTTTCAATTACCCATTCGGACTTCACGGTTCATCACTATCATCTTCATTCAATTCTTCTGCCACTCTCAAATCTGCAACGCCAAACCAAAGCAGCTTCTCAATTTCTTCACCAACGCCACCATCCCTAACTCCCATAGTTATCTCCATGGTACAACATCCTTATCTCCCTCATATCTATGCCGAATCACCATCATTATCTCCTTCTGTAATCACACCCTTTAACCTTCAACATCATTACAGATTTAAATCCAAAACAAAAAACCATTATTTCACACAAAAACATACCATTCAAATCTGAAAATTTGAAGAAGAAAAGAAGCAAAGTACCTTCAACCTTCATCACCGAAACATCACCTTCACTGTACGCTAACAGTAAACCCGTTCCGATTCTGCAAGCACCCTATTTGCACAGCACCAATCTCCCTTCATCCACCAATCGCCCCTCATAACCTTCATCCGCTCTCCATCTACTTTATCTCCATTAATTTCCACCTTCTCCGCTAACCTTCTGTTCTCCTCCATCGTAACATGCAGCTTCCTCTTCTCACCCCAACAACCTCGTCTCAATTCCGCGACAAACACCCTTAACCACTATCATCACCGTCCCGAGTCTCCTCATCATTCCGCTCTTCATCTCCATCAATCTGCCGCTGTTATCTCAACCCACGCTCACCGTAACACCGTCACGAAATCCCTCCCTTCCCAACACATCATTGCAGCGCCGCTTTCCTCTTTTCCTTTTTGGTCTTTTCTTTCCCAACCCATTTTGAGTGCTATAAGGCAACGGGTCTGGGCCTGACCCGGTTCGGCCCGGTTCCAATCTTGCATGTTTGTTTTAGTTTTTCTTATTTACTTATGTTTATTACTCATGCCTTGGGCCTTATCCCAATCTTTTAGCCCATATTGACTTATTTATTCACCTCCTTTTAATACATTTCTCTCTATTTTATTACCCCCCTTAGAATCTTATTAGTTTAAGTTTTAATTTAGTTAATCAAAAATACGAGATGTAATTTAAAACAATTTTTAATAATTGACTAATTTTATTAATTTAAACTCTTAGGATTTAATTTAGTAATCTTAGTATCTTTTTTAAAATTAGACTTAAGTTAGTAGCATTAAGTTTTAATTTAATTTAATCATTAAAGAATTCTTAAAAGTAATACTTTTTATTTATATTAAAAAAGACATAAAAAATAGAAACTTAAAAACTCAAAAAACATTTCTATTAATTCTCATTACTTTTTATCTATGTTAAAATGCGTAACCAATTAAAACACTTTTCTTTTCATATATTAAACAAAAATCTAAAAAATGCATGTTCACACCCTCAGTCTATTATTTAATTTGTCGTATATCATTATCTACATAATATTCTGCCAATTATTTTGCACTTACTTGTTTATTCTGTTTGCGCCAATCCAAGGGAAAAACCGTAAATTTGTTGACTTCATGTCTTCAAGTCTAATTGTGCGAATACCCTCATTCATTAAAACTTAGGATAATTTGCCTTCAAAATTTCAACCTTTTCAAGACTTATACCTTTTAAGCAAAAACTTCGACATTAGGTCGTCGTATCTTCAAAAACCCGTCTGTATCCCTTTTCGGCCAAAACGATTTATTTTCAATCAAGCGATCAATTTTAAATAAAACAGATATTTCAAAAGGTTCCTATAGAGTACTATAGTTGCATTGGGTGCTAATACCTTCCCATTGTATAACCAACCCCCGAACCATAAGATCTCTTTTCAAAAACGCTTTGTATTTTTATTAGTATTTACATTAAATATCTAGGGTTTTATTTCGCTCTTTTTCCTTTTCCTTTGGAAACAATAAAGCGCGGTGGCGACTCTTGCTTTTGTGAGACGAATTAATCAATAATTCGATCTCCGATTTACCCCGCTACATTTTTTTATCGCTACACAAAGCACAAGCAATTTTTAAAACATGAGCTAATGTTGTATTTTAGTTTATTTGGTTTCTCTTGTTTCAATGTAAGCCCACAAGAGGCATGTTATAATCAATTTGAACTTATTAATGCAATTGATGTTTGTTCCATTTGTCTAAACAAATTTGAATTTTCTAAATCCTTGAAATCATTTGCATACGCATTTGCGTGCATCATAACATAAATAGGTTTTCCATAACAGGTTTCCTTATCTTTCTACTATTTATTTCAGTAAGATGGATATTAAACAAATAGTAAAGGACTTGCAAGCGCAAAATTCCCAGTTCCAAGAGACCTTGTTGACCTTGGCCAAGGGGCAGCAAGAGCTGATGACTATGCTAGTAGGCAAGAAGAAAACCAAAAAGAAGGCCTTCATCAATATGGGTAAGAGATTCAAAGGTCCGGTTCATCATGTATAGATAGTCGAAGAGTCGTCTGAGGAGGACAAAGATCAAGACGAGGAGGAAAAAAGAACCCGTGTTTGGGGTGCCAATAATCAAGCTTCCGAAGATGAAGACTACTTTGATGAACAATACCCACCTACCGAGGATAAATACAAGCAGTTAGAGGATAGACTGAAAGTTGTTGAAATTCAAGTCGTACCTAGTTTGGATTTTGGTGAGTTGGGTTTAGTACCTGGGGTCGTCATCCCCCATAAGTTCAAAATACTGGTCTTCGTCAAGTATGATAGGGCCTCTTATCCAAACTTCATCTAAGATCCTATGTCTGTAAGATTCATCCGCACACTATCAACAAAAAGCTTTGGGTCTATTTCTTCCAAGAGAGTATGGTTGGGACTCAACTAGAATGGTTCTATCAATTGGAAGGTTCTCGCGTCCACACATGTGAAGATCTAGCCACTACCTTTTATCATCAGTATCAATACAATGTCGATCTGGCACCTACCAGAGTCCAACTTCAAGGTATGACAATGTGTACCTGTTGTACCCCAAAATTTTCCCTCTCATTTTACTCAATACATGTCAATTGAGATCCCCAAGTTGCTCAAGGAAGTCCAAGAGTTGACCAGACCAACTCTCTCCTAAGGCAGTATACCTCAAATTAGGGTTTCCCTTTTCATCAATATGAGAGGACCAAAAAGGTCTTATATTCTCTCCATGGTATTAATATGTTCTCAAGGCCCTACATGTCAATTTTCATGCCTTGCACAAGAAGTTTGCCCAGCCAACTGCTCAGATGCTTGAGAATCGACTGTACTAGGTCTAAAGTCAACTGTGGCCCACATACAGTCAAACTTCAATATTTTTGGTCAACATCATCATTTTGAAGTGTTATCCATCATTTGATCACGGGTTGATCATGATTCCCCAAGGAATGCTCCAAATTCATCAAAATCCAAAAGTTACTAAATTAGGGTTTTGTAGGAAAAGTCAACCCAACTTTGACCAAGCATAACTTCTTCATGCTTTATCAGAAATTTTCCATCCAAAGCTCATTTTTAATAGGATGAAATTCCCTACAATTCATCTTCAACTCACAAGTTCAAAATATGCACTCACAAAAAGATAGGATTTTTGACATTATAGGTCATTTTGAAAAGTCAACAAAAACACCTTTTGGGTCAAAGCTTCATAAATGAACATGGAAGACTCAATTGAGATGATACCACAAGGGTTTCTTAGGGGACATCCCAAGCTTTCTAAAAAGTATGAGAACACCTCTCTAGGGTTAAAATTGAAGGAGATATGCCTTGTCAAAGTTGACCTTTTTTGTAAAATTGCCAAAAGTCAAATGGCCTCAAAATTGCATTTTTTTGCCAAATGGGCCTAACTTTTTATGCTTGCACTTCACTTATAATATAATCCACGACCCAAATATCCAACTTCATGTTATTTGCTTCACTTTTCAATTTATTTTGATTTTTTGTTAATTAAAATTTCAATTAAAGCAAATAATTGAGGAATAATTAAAAGATATGTTGTGATCTGATTTTTGGACAGGATTTCAATCAAATAATGCAAGGATATCATGATCAATTTGAATAAGGGATGATTGATACAAGAAAGGCATAATTTGGCTCAATATAGCAAGTTTACATATGCCATGAAAATCAAATCAAATCTTCAAAACTTTCAAAGATGTGATTTGTTTTTGCAACCCTAATTCACTCTATGATATATAGGGAACACATCCAAGGCAAGAACAAGGGTTATAATCGTGGGAGGAGGCAGAACAAAACTGCAAAAATTCAAAGAAAAGTGTGAGACCTATCTTCTTCCACAGGCCAATTTGAACCATTCGAAGGATTCTAAACCATTCCTGGACATCTCAGAAAGCTAATAGCATTGTTTTCCAGCCTTGAATCATCCAGAATCATCACGTTACAACATCACAGTTTGCACAAAAAACTCAAACTCGATTTCAATTTTTTACGCATCCTAAACGCATGTTATCCATATATTCTTCTTCATAATCATGATTACAAGCTTTCTGTATAGTTTAATTGTACTAATACAATTAAATAGGGAAAATTGGACCATGTATGGGGTACCATGACACTCGTGAGACAAAGACAAGTTGATTGGTACCAATACAATTGATTTATATTGCATGTACAGGATTTTAGAGATGGACAGGGTTGTAGCTACGAACAAACGTCCATAGGTAAAAGTGTGTTACCTAAAGCAACAGTCCAAGGAAGAAGATGATGCGTGGAAACCCATGAATGGCTGATTTAAATTTTGCATGCATTTTCTGAATCCATTGTTTGTTTTTCATATTATGCTTTGTTTCTATTATATGAACAAAATAACATGGTAAAGCAGCTGGCAAAGCATCACTGGAGGCGAGCATAAGGACCTGGGTTCGATCCCAGGTCCCAACATTTGCTTTCTATTAGTTTTTTCTCATATGATCAGGTGTACCACAGATCCAGCACACCTCACCTTCTGACGATCATCACGCGCCCTCTGATCTCATCCTCTGGATCCATCTCCAGCCAGATCCAGCACACCTCACCTTCTGAGGATCATCACGCGCCCTCTGATCTTATCCTCTGGATCCATCTCCAGTCAGATCTAGCACACCTCACCTTCTGAGGATCATCACGTGCCCTCTGATCTCATCCTCTGGATCCATCTCCAGCAAGATCCAACACGAGCATACACAGGTCCACCATGAGCCCCCAGAAGATGGTCTCATTGAATCAGGCGCCAGACTCTGGGCCATCCTTCTGGGTTTCAGAAGTTCAACATACACCCTCAGTTTACTTCATCACTCCAGGCCCATTATTTTTATCTTCTTTATTTATTTCTTTTGTTTTAATTATTTTTGTTTATTTATTTTTCACCAAAAAATTAATTGTTTTTTTAATTAATCATAAAACCAACAAATCACAAAAATACAAAAAGCATTTTTTTTAATAATAAATTATTTAATTTAATTGGGAAATTAGGTTAATTTAATTTCTTTCATAATTTAAAAACAATTAGAAATTAGGTTTAATTAATTTGCAATTAAATGTTTTCTCAAATAAAAATCCACAAGAACAAAAATTTCTTTCTCTCAATTAGGGTTTTAAGTTATTAATTACCGTCCTCGTATTTAATTTGCCGCACGCTTGTTAATTATTTTTTCCATTATTTTGTAACTGTTCAGGGTTTGTAATAGTTAAATTAGAGTTTTATTTTTTTGATTTAAATCCCCGATTCTTTGGTTATGTAATTAATCCCCCTCCACGTAGCCTTGTAGTAGCTAGGTTTTACTTCCTCGCACTTTTAATTTCTACAATCTTTAACTGTCTAGATGCATGGCTAATAGGATTGTATGGCAAGAATGTTTGGAAAATTAAAATGGTAGATAACCTAATATGCAAATATTAAATAACTGAAACAAATCATATGCACATATTCACTCCTAGGGTTTACCTCACTTTGGTTGCCTTCGTTAAACAATCATTAAGCATAGAAGATTTTAGTGGTTTCCCTCCAGTCTAAAGAGATCAAATGTTGCCTCAGAAATGTTGCCTCCGAAGTGTTGCCTCGAAAATGTTGCCTCAGAAACGATCTTAAGACTCTAGGGTTACTACTAAGGTTTTCTAACTATTGCTTTAGTGATTGTACTCGTCCCTTTTGAACGTCCCTTACAAACTCCAACGACAGTGCTACCTACTCCTTAATAGTGGGATAGCGCTGTCTAAAGGAAATAGAACAGAAGCGATCTTCTTTCGAGTAGGTAGATGCTAGTAGGTACTTGCTCAATAAAAACTCTTCACACAAACACCTTTCAAAATAATTTTTCAAAACAAATTCGTCACACCCTTGAGGACTGACACAAGGGTTATCACGAAGTAAAACATTTTCAAGACAAACACACACAAGCAATTTTAAAAAATGAGCAAGTACCTAAGAGCCCATAGATAACTACGGATAGAAAGGGTGCTAACACCTTCCCTTTCTATAATCTACCCCCCGTACTCAGAAATATCTCGAAAAAGGTTTTATCTCTTCTTTTTCCTTTTCCTGATTGGATAAAATAAAAGTCGCTGGCGACTCTTGCTTACCACGACATTTTGAGAACAAAAAACACAAAACACAAACCAGTATAACAGTCGGTTCTGCCACCGTATCACGGTACCAATGAGGGGTTCAAGGAGTACACGCAAAAATGGAGGGATCTTGCTGGTAGGGTCCAACCACCACTAACTGATAGAGAGTTACTTAACATGTTCATGGATACATTAACTGGCCAATTTTATACCTATTGATTGGCAGTTCCTCGTCTGGTTTCACCGAGTTCATCCTAACTGGTGAAAGGGTCGAAAGCGGCAGTAAGAGCGGAAAAATTCCCATGACATATGCTTCCACATCTAAGGCTGTAAAGAAGCCTTTCATTGGAAAGAAGGAAGCAAATGTTGTGTATGGGGCAAGGGCTCATACCAAGAAGAATCACCGACCCTCCGTTAATACAGTGTTAATATCCAACCCTCCATCTGCTCAAAGGCAATCATCCAACAATCAACAATCCGAAGCACCTCGAAGACAGTTCACAAGGATTAGCATGTCACATTCCCAAGCCTTACAACATCTGTTAAAGGCCAACTTAGTGACATTGTATGATCCACCACCCAATCCAAACATTTCATCACCAAAATACAATCCTAATGCCAAGTGCGCATATCATTTAAGCAGTCCTGGGCATGAGACCGATCAATGCTGGGCGCTGAAGACCAAGATTCAAGATGTAATAGACAATAAAAGAATTGAATTTGATCCACCTTCTACTCCAAATGTGATAACCGCACCAACACAGAACCATGGCAAAGGTGTTAATGTAATTGATGATGCTACTTTTGTTTCCTCCATTGAAGATTTAACAACTTCATTAACTACCATGAAGGATAATTTGTTGGGAGTCGGAGTGTTCCCTGGCTGTTATAAAAATTGTCTTTGTTGTGGTCAACAAATAAATGGATGCAAGCGGCTGAACGAAGGTGTGCAATGCCTGATAAATAGCTGCGAGATTTTGTTTGAGAAGATTCCTACCATCAAAAGTTCAACCAAAAAAGTTGAAGACCTGTCTATAATAACCATTTCCAACAAGCCGTTTAGGATCCCCTCAAAGGGTCATATCAAAATTTCAAATGAGCAAACCATTGCTCCTTTAATAATCATTGTCATTGAGCCTATCCCCTACTCCTCTGAAAAAGCTGTTCCATGGAACTATGGTGCCGAGGTTTATTATCATGGGATAAAACAAGGTTCTTGGATCAACAAAGATGAAGTTGATGTCATTAATATTGCAGGTTCTAGTAAAGTGACAAGAACAGGGAGGATCTTTTCCCCTGATATCTCACCACCCACTACTACAACGACTCTCATCCGCATAACCAATGATAAGTCTAGTGCCAACACTAGAGGCAAATAAAAAGAAGGTGAGCCTGTTGGGATAGCGGTACCTACCAAAAATGCTGACGTTGAAGAACCCTCCATTCGAAAGATGGAGGAAATCCTGAAAATCATAAAAAGTCACTTTAAAATAGTTAAGCAACTGGGACAAACCCCCTAAAAAATATCCATGTTGTCATTATTACTCTGTTTCGATGTTCATCCCAGGCTCTAATCAAGTTCTTGAAGAAAGCCCACGTGCCCCCAAGACACCACCGCTGACCAGTTCAAGAACGGTGTAGCAAGTTTAACGGATGACAATAGATTAGGGTTCTCTGACATTGATTTGACTCCTATGGGAAGGAACCACAAAAAAGCCTTGCATATCTATATTGAGTGCAAGGGGACCACCCTTGCACATCTCCTAATTGATACGGGCTCATCTTTAAACGTGTTACCCAAGGGTGCTTTGGATCGTCTAGATTATGAAGGACTGGTATTAAAGCCAAGCGATATTATCCTAAGGACTTTCGATGGGTCTAAGAGAATGGTTCATGGAGAAGTGGATCTCCCAATTAAAGTTGGCTCATAGATCTTTAATTCTACCTTTTACATAATGGACATATGTCCTGCCTATTCTTGTTTGCTTGGACGCCCTTGGACCCATGGGGTAGGGGCAGTACATCCACCTTTCATCAAAAATTAAAGTATCTAGTCAAAGGGCAGATTGTTTTTGTTAGCAGTGAAGAAGAATTTATGGTGAGCCATCTGAATTCCTTCAAGTATGTGGAAATGGATGTCGAATTCATAGAGACTTCGTGCCAGGCCTTCAAAATTGTTCCTCCTATGGTTTTCACCACAAAAATGTCATCCAACATATCAAAAGTTGATGAAGTTGTACCAAGAATGGTTTCGCTTAAGGATTCCCGTGTCGTGGTCGAAGATGGAAACTGTACTATATGGGGCCAACTTCCTGATATTCTATTTAAATCAGACAAATACGAATTGGGTTTCACCATCAAAGCTCAGATAGAAGTCAGACGTGCTCGCATGGGAAAGCCACCTCTCCGTATCGGGAATCATGAAGTGAACGTTGTGGAATACTTCGATGATGAAAATACTTTTGAATATTGGATCTATCCTACTATCGAAGGAAAGCTCAACAACTAGCATGAAAAGGATTTCACTCCCATCTCCTTCATTGAGGAGTAATTACTGTTTACTATTTTTTGTCAATTCAAGAACTTCTGTCTGTAATCTTAATTTCCAAAACAATGACTTTTATGCCATGTGCCTTGCCAGGGGCACTATGGTCCATTTGTTAAGGGATTTGTTCATGCTCATTTATCATACGATCATTTAATATAAACCATTGGACATTTTTCATTCAAATTTTTGTGTTCATTGTCTTTGTTTTTCTTTATTATATTTTTTCAATAGCCATGTATCTTACATGCACACACACACTTGCAGATATTCATCCACTCCAGATCTCATTGCCAACAACTCCACTATTACCATCTATGACTTCGAACATCCAGTTAACCAAGCCGAAGACGAAGGTGGGGAAGATGGTGAAATACCAGGAGAATTAGCCAGACTTCTAATGCAAGAAGAGAAAGATATTCAACCTCATGAAGAGCCAGTCGAAGTTATCAACTTAGGTACTGAGACAGATAAGAGATAGGTCAAGATCGGTGCAAACCTAAAAGATGGTATCAAGAGCATATTGGTTCAGATGTTGCATGACTACGTTGAAGTTTTTGCTTGGTTATATGAAGATATGCTCGGATTGGATACTGACATTGTGGTTCATCGTCTGCCAATGAAGGAAGATTGTCCTCCTGTTAAGAAAAAGGTTTAGCGCATGCGGCTTGACATGTCTGAAAAGATAAAATCTGAGGTAATGAGGCAATTTGATGCAGGTTTTCTGGTTGTCACATCTTATCCTCAATGGGATGCGAACATGGTCCCCGTGCCAAAGAAAGATGGAAAGGTTCGCATGTGTGTAGATTATAGAGATCTGAATAGGGCAAGCCCCAAAGGTGATTTCCCTCTACCACAGATTGACGTCTTGGTTGAAAACACCGATCAACATAAAGTCTTCTCTTTCATGGATGGGTTTTCTGGCTACAACCAAATTAAGATGGCTCCCGAAGACATGGAAAATACCACCTTTGTTACACAATGGAGCACCTTTTGCTACAAAGTTATGTCGTTTGGATTAAAAAATACAGGGGCAACATATCAAGGAGTTATGGTAGATTTATTTCATGATATGATTCATCATGAAATAGAAGTCTATGTGGATGATATGATTGCAAGGTCGCAAACCGAAGAAGAGCATATCGATCACCTACACAAGCTATTTGATAGGATGAAGAAGTATAAGTTGAGGTTGAACCCTAATAAGTGCACATTCGGAGTAAGGTATGGAAAGCTTCTAGGTTTTGTCGTCAGTGGTAAAGGCATCGAAGTTGATCCTGCAAAGGTAAAAGCAATTCAAGAAATTCCAGTCCCCCGTTCTGAAAAGGAGGTCAGAGGTATCTTGGGTCGACTTAACTATATTTCTCGCTTCATCTCCCACTTAACTGCTACTTGTGAGCCAATATTCAAACTTATTAAAAAAGATCAACTAGTCAAATGGAACGATGACTGTCAAGCCGCCTTTGACAAAATCAAGGAATATTTGCAAGAGACTCATATCCTTATGCCTCCAGTTGAAGGAAGACCTTTGATAATGTACTTGGTCGTGCTAGAGAATTCTATGGGGTGTGTGTTGGGCCAACATGACGAGTCTGGCCGAAAAGAGCATGCAATATACTACCTGAGCAAAAAGTTTACCGACTGTGAAACCAGATATTCACTGCTCGATAAAATTTGATGGGCTCTGGCATGGGCTGCTCGTCGGCTAAGACAGTATATGTTGACTCATACCACTTTATTAATTTCTAATATGGACCCTATCAAGTATATCTTCGAGAAGTCCGCTCTCTCCAGACGGATAGCTAGATGGCAAATGATTCTGACTGAATATGATATCCAGTATATAACACAAAATACCATCAAAGGAAGTGTATTGGCAGATCATTTGGCCCATCAAGATGTTGATGACTATTGATCTATGAACTTTGACTTCCCGGATGAGAATATCATGTTAGTGACTGACTGTGCAAAACTTGGACCGTATGACGGACCTGAACAAGGATCCCGATGGACTATGGTTTTTGGCAGAGCTTTCAATGCTCTGGATAATGGAATTGGTGTTGTGATAATTTATCCTGAAGGTTGCCACACTCCTTTCACTGCTAAATTATGCTTCGATTGTACGAACAACATGGCGGAGTATGAAGCATGCATCTTGGGTCTGAAGGCTGCCATTGACTTGAGAATCAAACATTTGGATGTATTCAAAGACTCTTATCTAGTTATTATCCAAGTGAAGGGGGAATGGGACACTAAGCATCCTAACCTGATTCCTTACAAAGAACTTGTGTTAACTCCGATTCCATGCTTCGAGGAGATCACCTTTGAGCATTTCCCTAGGGAGGAAAATCAGTTAGCCGACGCTTTGTCCACAATGTCTTCCATGTTCAAAGTCAAATGGGACAAAGAAACTCCTATGATTACAATTGAGAGATTTGACGACCTTGCGCACTACTATGAGCTTGACACTGACGAAGAGAAACCATGGTACCATGAGGTGAGGAGATATCTTGAGGTACAAGAATATCCTAAAGGGGCTTCCATCAATGATAAGAAATTCTTGCGAAGATTTTCAGCCAAATACTTTCTAAGCAACGGAATCCTATACAAGCGTAACCATGATTCTACTCTACTCCGATGTGTGGATAAGAAGGAGGTAGAGAAAATTATGGAAGACATGCATGATGGCCTCTTAGGGACCCACTCTAGTGGACACACTTTGGCCAAGAAAATCCTAAGGGCTGGTTACTATTGGTCCATAATGGAAATTGATTATCATCATCACTCAAGGACTTGCCACAAGTGTCAAATCTATGCTGACAAGGTCCATGTACCACCTATTCCTATAAATGTCATGACTGCTCCGTGGCTGTTTGCAATGTGGGGCATTGACATGATTGGAGAGATCAAACCTACTGCCTCAAATGGACATTGTTTCAGCCTTGTGGCCATTTATTACTTTACCAAGTGGGTTGAAGCTGCTTCATATGCCTCAGTCACCAAGAACATTGTAGCCAGGTTTATCAAGCATAACCTTATCTGCCGCTACGCTATCCCCTAAAGGATCATCACTGACAATGGAACCAACCTCAACAACGCTATGATTACTGTTGTACCCCAAAATTTGCCCCCTCATTTTTCAAGAAAAATCACCCTGGATTTTCAAAGTTTTCTCTTATATAAATCCAAGCCTTAAGTTATCATTCCTTTCCAAGCAAGCCATTTACAAGGGCAAAATGGTCATTTGCAAGCTAAAAAGTCAAACTTTGGTTTTTGGATCAAAATCAAAACACAAAAATCATATTTCATCAAGACATGTTGGAATATGAAGTTTGTTTCATCAAGAAGCTCAAAAGTCAAAATTTACCTTAAAAAAGTTAAATTCTAAATACTTAGAATTTTTCTAAAGTATTTAAGAAAATGACACTTCAGAACTTTTGAACCAACCTCCAGGCAGGAGCAGTCAGAAGTTGCAAACTTGGCTCAGAACATAACATTCAGTCAGAATGTGGCTCTTCAGCAGCTACGCCAATTCAGTCAGAATGTGGCTCTTCAGCAGCTACGCCAATTCAGCCAAAATGTGGCTCTTCAGCAGCTACGCCAACTTAGTCAGAAGTTGCAAACTTGGCTCAGCACATAACATTCAGTCAGAATGTAGCTCTTCAGCAGCTACTCAAGTTCAGTCAGAATCTGCCAAGGTAAGAACAGAAGATTATAAAACATGTTGGAAAGCCTGGAGAACCCTCAGAATTTACTGAGGCAGCAGGATACGAGGATCAGAACTTGGGTGTGTTGTCCTGGACTATGCTGAATTAGGAATTGCTGGCTCAGATTTAGGTAATGACGCAAATCTCATATTACAAGATTTTTTATTCTTGACCAATCTTATCACCATTTAATGCTCATTAATGCTCACAACCACTTTTGAGTATTTGTCCAAAGGGTCTCTCCACGTGCAGCATAGCAACGCTCGTGTGCAGATTTAGGTATGGGTTCATGCGCTACTTTTCGCTCATGGGTGTCACTTTTCCTTAATCTTCGCTTACTAACCCAGCCTAGGCTAAAAGCTGTCAATCATCACAACTTTTTATGAACTTTTCTTCAAGAGTAAGTCAGCATCTAGTGCATGATATTGGCGCCACTTAACGTTTTAAAAATCCACAAAGCTTTGCCTATAAATAGAACACCATTGTCCATTGAAAAACCCCGGTCCAAGTTCAGAAAAATTGCTGAAAAGAAACAGAAAGTTTTAGCAAGAAAACACCTTGAATCTCTGCCCAAAATTCCCAGAACTTTCAAAAACTGTAAACACATCATACCAACCATTAAGTTTGAATCTCCTACTTTCAAACTCCATTTTCTCTCAAAATATTTCTTGACTAAGAAACACCCATACAGTTTTCTAACTCATATATATACCCTTCATTCATCCATTCAAAGAACCTGTCCAGAACATCATCAGAGTTAAGGGTAACTCCAGTCCATAGAACTTTTTCTAGCTACAAGGTAAGCACTTGTTGACCCTCACCACATTGCTTAAACATCACCAGATTTGCATGCTCAAAAACACAATGTAGATATCATGCTTCTGATGTTGTTCATGTTCTGAGGTTTTCACGCATCTGTACGCTTAAGTAGGGAATGATTCAGTTCAGAACTTGCCTCTGATTTTTGGTTCTGACTTCTGAAATTCTATGACACCTGCTGAAACTGTCCTAGGCATGCCTTCTATTTTATGGAAAAATAACCAAGTTGCAGATGTTCTGACTAGCCCGGAGGGAGACCAAGTTCTGAATTTGGCGCCATAACTTATGGGGCCTGTTTTGTCATCAGTAATATCAGAACTTTTGAAAATTATTGTGTGCCCAGCAGGGTCAGAACTTCTGACCCCGTACATTTTCACTAACAAGTTTCTGTTTTGCAGCGTACTAGGGTCAGAACTTCTGACCTATACATTTTCACTAACAGGTTATTGTCCTGCAGTAGACCAGGGTCAGAACTTCTGACTTCCTCTCAGCAGCACGCTGACTCTTTTCCTTTTTCTTTCTTTCTTCCCCTTGTTATTTTCTTTATTTTTCTCGCTGGTACTCCCCATTCATAAATTTTTACCCCCACCCCCTAAATATTGTAATAGCGTAGGACTTTACATTCCTGCATTTTTATCGCTTTCAAGTGTAAATGTTAGTGATTAGGATATGTATGGCAAGATAAAATCAATGAAATAGAAAATCCTAATTCAAGATAAAATCATGCATGCAATCAAACACACTTGCACACAAACACCCTTAGGGTTTCTCCACTTGGTTGCTTTATACAAAAATATCCATGTTATGCATGCAAAGTATCTTGGTAAAACAAACAAAATCAAAAGATCATAGTCCCTCAATGGCGTTATTCAAAGTTGCCTTATAAAATGATCTTAGTCCCTCGAAAATACTAAGATACTTTTCAACATTGCTAATCATGGTTATACGATGACCCACGCCCATCCCGTTAAACATCCAAAGATAGGGTTGCTTACCAAATCAATGGTAATACAACAATGTCGAAGGAATAAAAAATGAACAAGAAAGACATTAGAGTAGGTAGATTACTCCTAGTTACTTGCTCTATTTTTCAAGCAAACATCCTTGCTATTTTTCAAAACAAACACACACACACACACTTCCAAACAACTTACAAACATTGAAAACATTTTCAAAAAGATAAACATCTTTGTATACATTCTTACGAACGAGAATCATTACAAAGATTTCCTAAACGAATGGCCTCTTTTACAAAATACTTTCAAAACCACACCAAACACATTTTCAAGAAACAAAAGCAAGTGATCTAGCAAGTAACTAAGAGCCCGTAGAAAACCATGGATGAAAAGGGTGCTAATACCTTCCCTTTTCATAATCTACCCCCCGAACTCAAGAAATAATCTCAAAGGTCTTTCCTGTGCTTTTTCACCTTTCCTTTTGGATAAAAGAAAAGTCGGTGGCGACTCTTGCTAACCGCAACATTTGCAAACACGAACATAAACCCTCAAGTCAGTTCTCCTACCTTATCACAATTACAGAACTCTGCACTCAGTTTAAAATCAAGCATCACAATTCTTCTCCGTAAAGAGCCAAGATGAATGGCGCAGTGGAAGCTTCCAATAAAAATATCAAGAAGATTGTGCAAAAGATGGTGGTAACCTACAAATACTGGCATGAGATGTTACCGTTTTCTCTCCATGGCTATCGTACTTCGGCTCGTACGTCAACTGCGGAAACTCCTTTCTCATTGGTCTATGGCATGGAATCCGTCTTGCCCGTAGAAGTTCAAATTCCCTCTCTAAGGATAATTAAAGAAGCAGGTCTAGGCGAAGATGAATGGATTCAGACTAGGTTGGATCAGCTGAACTTGATTGACGAGAAGCGGCTGACTGCTGTTTGCCATGGTCAGATGTATCAAAAGCGTATGATCAAGGCATTCAACAAAAAGATCAAGCCTCAAGTGTATCAAGATGGAGACTTGGTAATAAAGTGCATCATTCTTTCACAAGGCGACACCAGGGGAAAATGGACTCTCACTTATGAAGGACCATTTGTTGTAAAGAAATTTTTCTCTGGTGGTGCCATGATGTTGACCATTATGGATGGTGAAGACTTCCTACATCCTGTAAACGCGGACATAGTTAAAAAATACTACGCATAAAATGACCCGCTAGGTTGACACACCTAGGAAAAAATATGGGCATCCCGGTGAACCAAAGAGGTTCGGGCAAAAGTTAGGGATATATGCAAAAGATTGTACACCTGGAGAGTCGAAAACGTGAAAGGGCGACTTGGGCAAAAATGGGTATCTTGGTGGGTTGAAAACCCAAAAGGGCGGTCCTGGCAAAAGTTAAGGATTAAAGCATATGACTATGTCCCGTGGGATCTCTACAGCCATCTTTATTACCAAAATCCGAAGTTCAAATGGTCCAAAATTAATCCAATCAACTTCGTTCAACGTTAAAGGTTTGCTCGAAGACATAGAGGCAATAGTAGAGTTGGGACAATAAGATCACTTCCACATGGATATTATTTTTGTTTTCACTTTGTAAACTTTTCATTTCTTTTAACGATTTCCTCTTACTAGGATCTCTGTCTCTTTGTACAAAAACGCCTATTCATGGCAAAACATCAATACAAATATACTTTGAAGTACAATTTTTTTTCCAGTTTTGAGTGCAAAGGTGTCTAATGACTAAAATTGAATGAACATATGCATATGAACATGATTAAACTTTTAGAAAATGTATACCTCAAAATAGTGACGAGCATCTCCCTAAACGCATTTGAGATATCTCCAGAGTTGTTTCAATGACATTATCTCCATATATTGGGATTCATAAACTTCACAGCCAGAGTTTCAATCTCCGGAAGGTCCTCTCCCCAGCCGAGTTGGTCTTAAAAGGGAGCCTTGTGGAGTTATTCTTAAAGAGTATCCTCCCCAACAATTCATTCAATTTTCTTTTCAACAGGGTTTATTTCCCCATCAAACAGCGAAATTCCCCAGCTTGAGTTTGCCTCTCCGACTATTACAAATCAAGTGAATAAACCCTTAATCCCAAGTGAAGTCACCAACGGAGTCGCTACTATCCTCGAAGTTACTATGAAGCCTGGACCCAACCAGATACCAGTTAACCTCAAGTTCAAAATTGCTGAAGCCTGGACCCGACCAGATAGCAGTTTAATTCCTACAAAATCACTAGTAAAACTCCTCTTCCCTAGTAGAATTTTCTACAATCCCCAGTAAGTTACTGTAAATCCTGGAACCCGACCATATAACAATTAACTTCATTATCCCCAGAAAGTTGGTGTGAAACCTGGAATCTGACCAGATAACAGCTAACCTTCAAGAGATAATTCCCCACCAGAGCAATGGACGACTAAAATTCCTGAATTTTGGTTCCCAAGCAGAAATCAACACTCTCCAGAGTATTCTCAAACAATTCAATATTCCCCAGCGGAGTTTCTTCTCAACAAAGCAGGAATCCCCAACAAAAATTCTTTAAACAAGGTTTGAAGATGCACATACTCCCCGTCCTCAACAGTGATCCAGGATTTAACTTCCCAAAACTCCCCAGCAGCGGTCAGGGATTTATTTTCCCAGACAAAGATGCATTACAGTAACATTTCACATTCATACATCATATAACATACACATACAACATAATCTCATTTACTTTGAGAACATCATCACGCCATGCATACTTTTGCATGCTACTAACCCTTTTCCTTGCAGGAAAAGTCAATAAAACCAAAGACCTCTTCTGGTTAGATTTATTTCTTCCAGTTAAAGACAGGCGAACAAAGCCTCTTCTGGTTAGATTTATCTCTTCCAGATTAAAGACAAATGAATCAAAGACCTCTTCTGGTTAGATTTATTTCTTCCAGTTAAAAATAGGAAAAACAAATACCTCTTCTGGTTAGATTTATGTCTTCCAGATTAAAGACAGGTGAACAAAGACCTCTTCTGGTTAGATTTATTTCTTCCAGTTAAAGACAGGCGAATCAAAGACCTCTTCTGGTTAGATTTATTTCTTCCAGTTAAATACAGGTGAACAAAGACCTCTTCTGGTTAGATTTATCTCTTCCAGATTAAAGACAGTCGAATCAAAGACCTCTTCTGGTTAGATTTATTTCTTCCAGTTAAAAACAGGCGAAACAAAGACCTCTTCTGGTTATATTTATCTCTTCTAAATTAAAGACAAGAGAACAAAGACCTCTTCTAGTTAGATTTATTTCTTCTAGTTAAAGGCAGGCGAATCAAAGACCTCTTCTGGTTAGATTTATTTCTTTCAGTTAAAGACAGGCGAGTCAAAGACCTCTTCCAGTTAGATTTATTTCTTCCAGTTAAAAACAGGCGAATCAAAGACCTCTTCTGGTTAGATTTATTTCTTCCAGTTAAAAACAGGCTAAACAAATACCTCTTCTGGTTAGATTTATCTCTTCCAGATTAAAGACATGCGAACAAAGACCTCTTCTGGTTAGATTTATTTCTTCCAGTTAAAGACAGGAGAATCAAAGACCTCTTCTGGTAAGATTTATTTCTTCTAGTTAAAGACAGGTGAATCAAAGACCTCTTCTGGTTAGATTTATTTCTTCTAGTTAAAGACAAGTGAATCAAAGACCTCTTTTAGTTAGATTTATCTCTTCCAGTTAAAAACAGGCGAAACAAAGACCTCTTCTGTCACTATAGATGGCATCTCTAAGCCCATCTCTGACAAAAGCTTCATCATTTCTCCAAATGGTATCTCTAAGCCAATTCCCGATAATCAACAAACAATTCACCTCATACACGATCAACTAACACATCAGTGAGTGCAAATTTCTAGGCACTCTAGTGTCCAATCATCTTTCACCTTTAAGTCACAAATGGCTGATTCGCCAATCAAACTCTTCAGGTTTAAGAAGATTGAACAGGGGCAGCTGTTGTACCCCAAAATTTTCCCTCATATTTCTCAAGAATTTTCTCACAAAATCTCTATTGATTCAAGAGTGCATAAGGTTCAATTAGCTCAATATACCTCCTCAAACACTGATGACTCAAAACTATGGTTTGAGTTTTCACAAGTACAATTAGACTTTTAATGCCTCATATAGTTTCAATGGATCATATTGGGCTCTCAAGCATCAGGTCGAAGATGGAATTTCAGAAACCTCGAAAGGAGGAAGAGGAAACTGTTGAAAGGGCAAAGCAGATAAAAAAGGTGTGAAATTCAAAATATGGTTCAGGCTGTTTGAACTACATAACTGATCACAAGGAGTGGTTTGCAGATTTTGAAAAATTGAAGAAGAGCAAACTTGCTTCGATCCCTAAGCTTCGACTGGGCAATGGCTTCTTCGAGCAGCTTGCTTCGATCCCCAAGCTTCGATTGGGCAATGGCTTCCTTCGAGCAAGCTTGCTTCAATCCACAAGCTTCGATTGGGCAATGGCTTCCTTTGAGAAAGCTTGCTTCAATCAATAAGCTTTGACTGGGAAATGGCTTCCTTCGAGCAACCTGCTTCGATTCACCTCTAAACCCTTCGACATACGTAGTTTTGACACTATAAATTACAAGTCTAACTTCATACTTGCTTCGAACCTCAAGGATATTTCGTTGTGGCATTTGAAGTTTGGATATTTAAACTTTAGACCACTTAATCAACTGATTGATCAAGATATGGTTAATGGTATTCCAAGTCTTGAGATGCCTGAAAAAACTTTGTGAAGTTTGTTTAATAGGAAAGAAATCCAGAAATTCTTTCATTTCAACTATGCCAATGAGACCATCTTGCATGCTCAAAGTGGTACATTCAGATGAATATGGTCCATTCGAATAACACACAATTGGTGGAAACAAATTTTGGTTTGTCTATTGATGAGTTTGGTTGAAGGTTGGATCTATGTGATCAAAACGAAAGGACGAAGTAAGTGGTACATTCAGATGAATGTGGTCCATTCGAAGAACACACAATTGGTGGAAACAAATATTGTTTTGTCTGTTGATGAGTTTGGTCGAAGGTTATGGATCTATGTGATCAAAATGAAAGGACGAAATAAGTGGTACATTCAGATGAATATGGTCTATTCGAAGAACATACAATTGGTGGAAACAAATATTGTTTTGTCTATTGATGAGTTTTGTCGAAAGTGGTGGATCCATGGGATCAAAATGAAAGGATGGAGTATTCGACATCTTTAAGAGATTCAAGATGCTGGTCAAAAACCAGAGTAAGAAAAAGATCAAAGTTTTACAGATATTCAAGATCTTTGTAGAAGGAATCAAGTTGAAGATAGAATTTTGAAGAACATAACAAAATCCTTATGTTATGCTGCATAATCTTGTGTTGCAGGCCTCCTTGCTTGCAAATCCCATCATAATTTAATGCTTACACCCACTTTTGAGCTATTACCCAAGTGTTTAAGCCTTTGTCCAAAAGATCTTTACATTTATGGCATAAAGTTATCATTGTTATTCTTTGAAAGCAAACTTTTTGGTACAAATTTGTCTTGAGCCCATACTTTGTTTGGTTCTGATTTTTCCCACCATAAATCATAGAAAGCAACCCCTCTAAACCAGTAACTTTGGTACTTCATCTTGGGATCATGGAAAACTTGACATAACTTGATATTTGCATTCCAACCAAACCATAATTTATTATCTTGAAAATCTGATTACTTCAACTTCTTAAACCTCTTCCCTATAAATAGAGACATTATTTTCAACATAAAATAGAAATTACCAGCCTTAGAACACTCTCAAAACTCCTTGAACTTAGAATCCGCATCCAAAGCCACATTGCTTTCCATTTCTGACTCTGAAGAGCCAACTCCAAAATCCTTCGTGCATTTTCCATTTTTCCATTCGAACGTCATCTATACACCACATAGACGTTATCCCAGCCCTTAAACCACCTCTATAATTCCTTCTTCCTCATCCACCATTTTCAAAAAAATCCACCTTTGCAACTTGACTTGTCCAGAACACTTGGGCAAGCTACAAGACATTCTAACAATTGGAATAGCTTCAAGGAGGTCCAGGTAAGCTTAATCCATCATCAAACCATTTCTAGAAGTCGTGTAGAAGTCCCTCGAATTTCACTCCAAGAGGTAAGTTTTTCAAACTTGGAACTCTTAATTCAAGCATCATTTGTATATACATTGTGAAGAAAAGATGTAGATATCATGTCTAGGAAGCTGACCATGTCCATAGTTTTGATTATCTTTGCTTGTACATTGAGAATTTATTCTCTGATCAGTTAGGTTTTAGTTTTAGTACTGAATAAAATTCATGCTAACCTTCGACCCATAACTTTTGAAAATTATGTGGTTAGATTCGTATTCAAATTTTAGGCAGGTTTGATATTTGCATCTTTCGATTTGGCTGACAAATGAAGCTTTTAGAAGCTTAACAATGGTGATATACATCCCTGCGCGCGCGAAGGAAGAAGATGAATCCATGTTCAAATTTTCAGAAATGAGTTCATTTTATACTTAGTGCAAGTTGGATAACTAACAAATGAAACAGACCACCCCAGTGGTACAAATAGCGCGCGCGTAAGGCATTTATGTATAAGGTCATGGATTTGAGCCCCAGTGAGACCTTTTGTATTTATTTTGTCATTTTTTTCAAAATAACATGGATGTTTATAATATTTTGAGTGTTGGATGTTTTCTTTCGATGAAAGGCATGGAGAACCTGGGTTCAAACCTTGGCAGGACCAAAACAAATTTTTATCACTTGTTTGTTTTCATTTTTTAACAAACTTCAACATTTTTTCCAACCAATCAAAACAACTCCTTTTGAGTTGATTTTTTTTGCACACTATTTATTTACAATGTCTACTTTATGAATATATATAAAAATATCACAAAAAATATTTTATTTTCATATTTATTTTAATTAACCAAAAGCCTTCCATAAAAAACCCTAAAAAATAATTTCTTGATTAATTTGATTTCTTTCTAACTTAGGATTAATTTTCCTTTTTTTATTTAACCATATCCCTTTAGGTTAATTAGGTCAAAACAACTCTCCTAACAAAAATCCAAAGCAAAATTCATTTCTTTTTATATTCCTTGTACATTATATTCATGTCATTTCTTGTACAAATTGAACATGGTTGTAATAGATAATTAGGTTTAATTTCTTGCAATCCCCATTTGTAAACTTGTACACCTGATCCCCAAAATGTTTGTAATAGCGTAGTAAATTTACTTTCCGCAATTTATCGCTTTTATATCAATGCTAGTAAATTAGGGTTTGTATGAAAGGCTTGTTACTGGAAATGTCTTTCCATCTGAAGTGATTTTGTCCATTGAGAGGATTTTTGTTTATTGAATATTCGTCGTGCGAATTTATTTGTTGTTGAACAATTAGTTATATGAAAACAGTGGTATTAAAAATGCAAAGCTTATGTCTGTCTTGAAATTTTTGAAAATGAATTTTTTTAGTAAAACAAAATTTGCAAGAATATGATATCAACTCAGGATTTATAGCCAACCTTACAGGAGTCAGGATACCTTTGTAAAAGTATGCTTTCGAACTAACCCATGCTTCAGTTAGGACTTTTAAGGGTTGTAACGTGGCATGGTTCATGGTTTAAGAAACAAAGGATAAAGGCTCGAAATTTATTTGTACTCAACTCGTTCTTTGTGATGTTCTTCAGTCCTATACTCAGTTAACTGTGCGTTTAGATCCCAATTGAGTTCTGGAATCTTGGCCCTGATATTCGGGTGATGGTTCGGATAGGGAAAATGAAGGCATTCATTTTTTGTAATATTTTCTTTTGTTGAGGACTTGTAGCGATCTCTTTTTTGATTTTATTATTCCTACCTTTTACATGAACTGTTTCTTTTGTGATTACAATCAGTGGGATGCCCCAGTTTTATTAAGTCTCCTTCATAGGTTTTAACTCAACGGGATTTTCTTTTGAGAGATAATGACTGCCTATTTTGATGATTATGCGGAACCATCACCATCTTTCTTTTTGGAAGGGCATCTTCAACACCACTCGTCGTGTATGAAGAGAAAGCTTGTGATTGAATACACCTTTGAATTAACTGAGAAACTACCCTGCCCTAGGTTATGATTAAGGGTTTCAATTTGCATGAAAAAGAGATCTCCTACTTCTTAGGCTCAAAGGGGTTGACTAGCTTCCTTATAACTCCGCTGTTTAGGATTTGAAACAACGCCTGTACATCGTCAGCAAGGTCTGTTCAAAAGCATACTGTAGAGATTATGGTATTTTTTCGCCAACCTCCATCTAAAGGCTTATAGCTTTTAATCGAGAGTGGAATATTATTAAAAGTAAGTAAAATCACAATTTGAATATAATGAATACGAATGAATTAATTCAAGACAAACATATGAAATGCATTAATGAGAATAACCAATGTCTGACATAAAGATAAGTGTTTAAACAAACAAAAAAATTACAACTGATAATTCAAATGAAATAAACACTCTCAATCTTAGCCATGATTTGGCATAAGAGCAGTGATCACATTGGGAGCCTCAGAAGGGTCAAATTCAATATCCTTATTCTCAATCAAATCTTGAATCTTGTTTTTCAAAGACCAACAGTTGTTGGTCTCATGCCCAAGACTATTAGAATGGTAGGCACATTTCGCATTCGGATTGTACTTAGGAGAGGAGGTATCGGGTTTTTGAGGAGGATCCCTTAGTGTAATTAGTTTCGTCTTTTGCAAATGTTGTAACGCTTGAGACAATGGCATATTAATCTTAGTGTACTGCCTCTGTTGAAACTTTATCCAAAGCCTATTCCCCTGTTGTTGTTGAATAGGTGTAGGATCGGAAATTAACACCGCTCCCACGGGCTGATGGTGGTTATTTTTATTATGGCTCCTTTAACCATAGACATCATTAGTTTCTTTTTTACCAACATAGGGCTTTTTCACGTCATTAAAGGAAGAATCATCTCCCCACTTTTGATGCCGCTTTCAATCCTTTCCCCAGTCAGAATCATCTCTGTAAAACTAGATGAAGAACTCCCAATCAGCAAATTAAAGAGTTGGCCTGTCAGAGTACCCATGAACATGTCTACCATTTCTCTATTAGTCAGAGGAGGTTGCACACTGCCAGCTAAATCCCTCCATTTCTGTGCATATTCCTTGAATCATTACCTTGAGCCCATGGACATATTCTATAATTGCACTCGAGTTGGTGCCAGGTCAGCATTGTATTGGTACTGCTTGTAGAAAGCAGCAGCCAAGTATTCCCAGGTATGAATGTTGGTTCCTTACAACTGATAGAACCACTCCAGTTGAGTGTCAGTCAAACTTTCTTAGAAGAAATGGACCCATAACTTCCGGTCTGCAGTGTGAGGCTGGATCTTTCTGACGTATGATCTCAAGTGAAGTTTAGGACAAGAGTCCCCGTCATATTTGGCAAAGATGGGGACCTTGAACTTAGGTGGGATGACCTCCCCTAGAACCAGCCCTATTTCACCGAAATCCAATCCTGGTATCTTCTGGATTTCCATGGCTTTGAGACGATCCTCTATCTAATTGTATTTGTCATCAGCAGGAGGATACTGTTAGAACAAAGTTTGGTTCTAATCATATCTTAGAGTTTTGATGATAACATTGAAATAAATTTTGTGATATATATTTTATACTTTGACTTGTATGTTCTCTAAGATCATATGAAGTTATGTCTTACGCATCTTAGAAAGAAACAACATTCTACACAAGTATAAAGCAAACTCATAAGGAAGCACTCCAAAGCAAACTCTAATGAAGAGCAATCCTAAGAAACTTCTGATAAAGCTAGTTAAAGCAAAGATCTGATAGAAGCCCGCTGAAAGCAACATTTGATAAATGCAAGATTAAAGCAAACTCTGATGATCACATATTGAAGAATACTCTGATAGAAGAATAGATCTAGTAAACTCTGAATTAGCAACGCTGCAAGCAAACAATTCAACTTCCAGAGACAAGCTCTAACAGTACCGTTGGTTACTAAATGCTAAGACATCTAACACACTCAAGTATACTACGCGCACTAGCATTGGAAACATAAAGATAAAATCTACTCCCTACACGCATCATTGCAAACACGCTTCATTAAATACGTGCACCATCATCAAGGAATTAACGGTTAATTGGAAGCTATATATAGAAGACCTTTTGTATCAAAGAAAGGTTACTGACTTACGTGAAATATACTTACACTCACTGTTTTCATTCTTGTAAACTAATACTGTATAGTGGGTAGTTCTTAAGCATTGGGCAACAATCTTAGTGAAAAATCACAGTTATGATAAAGCTTTTTAGAAGCAAATCTTTTTCACTACTATTAAGATACAATTTTGTAAGTGTTCCTTGAGAGACCAGTTGGGTCAGATTTCTGAAGAGGGATAGGACTAGTTGAGTCTTAGAGGTTTTAGTCACTTGCAGTTAGCTTGTGCATTATATTGTTAGTCACACCAGTTTGGTTGTGCGCTTGTAATCAGTTTGATTATAGTGGATTAAGTCCTCGTTGAGAGAGCCGAAATCACCTTGGCGAGTGGACTGGAGTAGTTTGAGTTTCAAACGAACCAGGATAAAATTACCAGTGTCCTTCCATTATTATTGCGCTAGAAAAGAAGAAAAACCTATTCAACCCCCCCCCCCCCCCCCCCCTCTTCTAAGTGTTTTCTTAACTTTCAATTGGTATCAGAGCTCTAGTTCTGGGTGCAAACACCTAACAGTGTCAGAGAAAGATCCAGAAGGAAAACACTATGGCATCTGAACAAAACAACAACAACTGCACCAAACCTCCTGTGTTTGATGGAGAAGACTTTGAATACTGGAAGGATAGACTAGAAAGTTTTTTTCTAGGTCATGATGTTGATCTATGGGATTTGGTCCTTGACGGGTACACTCATCCAGAAGATAAAGACAAACAAAATTGACAGAAGGAACATGGATAAATAACAAAAGCTAGATTTCAAGAATCACCATAGAGCCAGAAACATCTTTCTGAATGCTATCTCGAAAAATGAATATGAGAAAATCACCAACAGAGATACGACACATGACATGTTTGAATCCCTCAAGATGACTCATGAAGGAAATGCTCAAGTAAAAGAGACAAAAGCTCTGGCTCTTGTTCATAAGTATGAAGCATTCAAAATGGAAGAAAATGAGTATATTGAAGTTATGTTCTCGAGATTCCAAAATCTGATTGTTGGCCTAAGAGTTCAGAACAAAGGATACACCAAGGTAGACCATGTTAAGAAAATAATCAGAAGTTTACCCAGAAGATGGGCACCTATGGTCACTGCATTCAAAGTATCAAAAGATCTTAATAACGTTTCCCTTGAAGAACTTATCAGTGCTTTAAGGATTCACGAGATAGAACTTGATGAACATGAGCCTCAAAAGAAAGGTAAGTCTGTAGCTCTTAAATCTATTAAAAAATTTGAAACTAACGCTTTTCAGGAAGAAGAAGGAAACTCTGAAGATTCTGTATCGGGAGAAGACGAGTTATCTGTGCTCTCCAGAAGGATCAATCACATGTGGAAGCATAGACAAAAGAAGTTCAGGAACTACAAGAGGTCATAAGATAAACCAGAATCTTCTGGACATAAGAAGTCAAGCAGAAGAGATGTAGTCTGCTATGAATACAAAGAACCTGGACACTATAGAAGTGAGTGTCCCAAGCTGCAAAGAGAAAGACCCAAGACAATTATTGGTAAAAAGAAAGGCATGATGGCCACCTGGGATGATCCAGAATCATCTGAAGCTGAATCTGACTCAGAAGATGAACACGCTAATCTAGCATTTATGGCTACCACAATAGATGACTCATACTCTGACTCAGAACCAAAAGAGTTATTCTCTGAATTCTCTAGAACTGAACTTGTTGAAAGCCTATCTGAACTACTTGAAAACTACAGTAAATTCAAAATCAAATTCAAGAAACTCAAAAAGAATCTTGCATCTGATCTTGAGAAACTTGAAACAGAAAACTATGAACTTAAAGAAAACATTTTTAAACTCAAAGAAGATGTTCAAAAATTTGAAAAGAACTTTGTGATACGGTGGCAGAACCGACTGTTTTGAAAATTGCTGGTTTGCATTTTGCGTTTGTGTTCGCAAAATGTCGCGGTAAGCAAGAGTCGCCATCGACTTTTATTTTATCCAACTGGAAAGGAAAAAGGCACAGAAAAATTCCTTTTTCAAGATTTTGAGTACGGGGGGTAGATTATAGAAAGGGAAGGTATTAGCACCCTTTTCTATCCGTGGTTTTCCATGGGCTCTTAGGTACTTGCTCATCTTTTAAAATTGCTTGTGTGTGTTTGTTTTGAAAAGTTTTGTTTTACTTCATTTTAACCCTTGTATCAGTCCTAAAGAGTGTTACGAAGTTGTTTTTGAAAACTTGGTCTGAAAAGTGTTTGGTGTGAAAAAGTTTGTTTTGAGCAAGTACCTACTAGCATCTACCTACTCGAAAAAGGATTGTTCCTATTCTTGTTTTCTTTAGACAATGCCATCCTACTATTGAGAAATAGGTAGCACCGTCGTTGGATTTGTAAGGGTCAATTCGAAAGGGATGTACGATCACTAAAGCAATGTTAGGACGTCTTAGTAATAATCCTAATGTCTTAAGATCATATTCGAGGCAACATTTCCGAAGCAACGTTTCCGAGGAAACATTTTCGAACGGGACATTTTATCTTTGTTTAGACAGGAGGGAAACCACTAAGACACCCTATACTTAATGATTGTTTACCGAAGGCAATCGAAGTGAGAGTATACCCTAAGAGTGCGCATGTGCGAGTGATTTTATTTCAAGTTATTATCTTTGCACATTAGGGTTTTCTAGCCATTTTAAATTAACATGCATTCTTGTCATACAATCCTATTATCATACATCTAACAGTTAATATTTGCGAGAATTAAAATGCGAGAAATAAAACTACGCTATTACAAGGCTTCGGGGTAGGGGATTAATTACATAGCCAAAAAAACCCGTAAAATGATAAATAAAAGAAAATCCTAATTAAACTATTACATACCATGAACAGTTACATTAATATTGAAAAAATAATAAATGCGCACGGTGAATTAAACGAAAAGGAATTAGGGTTTTGACCCTATCTAAACCTAATTAAAACTTTAAAAAGAAAGATCATTTTTTGTTGTTTTTGATTATTTTGAGAAAATAAGATTTTAATTGAATGAATAAAAACATAATTACTAATTAATTTAAAATTTAAGAAACATACTTAAACCAACCTATTTTTGTATTTTTTGTTTTATTGAGAAAAGAAATAAAAGTTAAATCAAGTTAACCCTAACTTTCTAATTTGATTTTACTTATTTACAAAAAGTTAAAATCACCCTAAATTAAATTAGCCATTTGTGAAATTGATTTTATGATTTTTCTTTTATGAAAAAAGAAATTAATTTGTTAGAAAATAAATTAAACAAATCAAATTAAATAAAAGAAAGAAAAAAAAAAGAAATAAAGAAACAAGAATGGGCCTGGTGTTTGAGTAGCAAAGGAGGGGTGTTGATTGCACTTTTGGGCCCAATAATTTCTGGCCTTCATTGACTTTTCCAACTCCTGTGTGTTAGCTTGACTCACGCCCATGGTAGACCTTCATTGGGAAGGCCTTGGATCTTCATGCTGAAGATCTGGATGATGGGATAATGATGGTGTATGGTGGGAACACTGGATGCTAGCGCGCCTGATTATACAAAGAAAAACAACATAAGGCAAATGTGGGGATCTGGAGATCGAACCCAGGCCCTTAGGCATCCTTCCACTGCGCGCTTGCCAGTTGAGCTGGTTGTGTTAATTGTATAAACAATAACAAGTAAATATAATATGATAAAATAAAATATTAAATTCTGAAGCGCGTAAAATTTGAATGGGCCATTCACGGCATGACACGCCATCATCTTCCTCGTGGCTTCTGTCGTTTTAGGAAGAAGACTTTTACCTACGGATGTTGGGCGTAGGTACAACCCTTGTCCATTCCGAAATCTTGTTCCTGCGTGATAAATCAATACCAGTGGTACCAATCAACTCGTTGCAACCTCACGAGCATCATGGTACCACTATCCATGGCCAATTGTCCCTGTACACAAAAACCCTAAAAACGAAGCAAGAACCCTAAGTATGGCATCTTGTTGTACAGTTAATGAAAATTCAATTAAGTACCACCATTAGCTTGCAAATAACTCATGGATTAAGGATATGTTAATAAAACATGCTAAATATGCCAGAATAATTGAATTCGATTTCAAGAAAATGTAAAAACTGTGGGGTACTTACAGTGCAATTCTGGATGTTAGGAAGCTTGCTGATGTTTGAAACACGTTCCTGGGATGTCCAACAAACGTTTGGGATGCTTAGAATAGCCTGAGATAGCCTGAATCCTTAAAATTAATTTACACTTTTCTTAAGTTTTTTTGCAATTTGTTCTCTCCCTTGCACGCCTCTAATCTCCTTGTTTATGGTCTACCAATGATCCTTATGTACCCTAGAACGAATTAGGGTTGCAAACTTGTATCAAATATTTTCCAATTAAGATCATTGATTTAAGATTTGATCCTTTGTGCAAATATTTCCAAATCAAGCAAAATGAAATCTTTTGTGTCCATGTGAACCTTGCACGATTTGATTCCATCTCCAGCTGTATAATAGACCTAAACATGCACAAAATCTCAAGCTTTGATTAGTTTTTGATATTTTCATGATTTTATTTTGATTTTATTTGATTTAATTGAAATAAAATCAAAATAAATGACAAAAATAAAATAATGACAAATGTAATGGATAATGGGTCGTGGGTCACATTACAATCTCAGTACAAGCATAAAAAGTTGGGCCCATTTAGCAAAAAATACAATTTTGGATATATTTGACTTTTGGCAATTTTGCAAAAAGGGTAAATTTTTCCAATGCATAACTCTCTCAATTTTGACCCTAGAGAGGTGTTCTTGGACTTTTTAGAAATCTTAATATGTCCTCTAATCAAACCTTTTGGTCTAATCTCAATTGAGTCTTCCATGTTCATGTATGAAGCTTTGACCCAAAAGGTGTTTTTGTTGACTTTTCAAAATGACCTATAATGTCCAAATTTATATCTTCTTGTGAGTGCATATTTTTAAATTAGGAGATGAAGATTAATTGTAGGGAATTGCATCCTCTTAAAAATGAGCTTTGGATGGTTCATTTTGGATAAAGTATGAGAAAGTTATGCTTGGTCAAACTTGAGTTGACTTTTCCTACAAAACTCTAATTTAGCAGCTTTTGGGTTTTGATGAATTGTGAGCAATCCTTGAGGAATCATGATCAAACCTTGATCAAATAATGAATAATACTTCAAAATGAAAATGTTGACCAAAAATATTGAAGTTTGAATGTATGTGGGCCACAGTTGACTTTTGCCCTAACACGGTCGATTTTCAGGCCTTTGGGCAATTGACTGAGCAAACTTCCTCTGCAAGGCTTGAAACTTGACATTGATGATTTTGAGAACATATTAGGACAATGGTGAGCATTTGGGATCCTTTGGACTCAAACATCTTGATGCAAACTGAAACCCTAATTTGAGGTAGACTGCCTTAGGAGAGAGTTTGTCTAGTCAACCCTTGGACTTCCTTGAGCAATTTGAGGACCTCACTTGAAATGTATTGAGAAATATGGGAGGGAAAATTTTGGGGTACAACAGCTGCCCCTGTTCAATCTTCTTACATCTGAGGATGTAAATTAGCTTGTCTGCCTTTCGTGATCCGAAGGTGGAATATGATTGAACACTAGAGTGCCCAGAAATCTACACTCGCATGAAGTGGTATTGGCCTTGAGATATCGGGAATAGGCTTATAGATTCCATTTGGAAGTTGATGTCGGAAGATGGGCTTAAAGATTCCATCAGAAGAAGTGTCGATCGCATAAGAGATTCCTTTGCGAGAGCCCGTACACCTGTTGTTGAGGAGGACTTTGCTGGGGAATGCTGGTCTCTGTCTTAAGGGGAATAGAGTTTTAGGAACTCCAGTTGTCCATTACTCTATTAGGGAACCATCTCTTAGTTGAGGAGGTGAAAATGAACTGCTATCTGGTCGTGCTACAGGCTTTATAGTGATTTGCTGAGGAAAATAAGATTGACTGCTATCTGGTCGTGCTCCAGGTTTCACAATGACTTATTGGGGAGAGGAGATTAAACTTGCTATCTGGTCGTTCTCCAGGCTTCACAATTTCTCACTTCTTATCTGGTCGTGCTCCAGGCTTCAGAAGGAATCAAGTTGTTATCCGGTCGCATCCGGGCTTCAACTTGAATTTAAGGCATACTAATATCCGGTCGATTTTCGGGCTTCATAGTAATTGGCCAAGTAAACTGCTATTTGGTCGAATTCCAAGCTTCACAGTACTTTATACTGTTATCTGGTCGTGTCCCAGGCTTCAGTGTATTTTCCGCTATCTGGTCGTGATCCAGGCTTCACGGTGTCTTATACCATTATCTGGTCGAGTCCAGGCTTCATGGTATATTGTATTACTATCTGGTTGATTTCCAGGCTTAACAATAACTTGCTGAGGGTTAAGCTGCATTCTGGTCGATCTCCAGGCTTCACAGCTTATGTTTAAGATACACCATTATCTGGTCGATTCCAGGCTTCGTGGTATTCCGGAGAGATCAAGATGCTATCCAGTCGAATCCGGGCTTCACCGCTTGAATTTAAGATATACCACTATCTGGTCGATTCCAAGCTTCGTAGTATTTTGGAGAAATCAAGATGCTATCCGGTCGAATCCGGGCTTCACAACTTGAATTTAAGATATACCACTATCTGGTCGATTCCAGGCTTCGTAGTATTTTGGAGAAATCAAGATATTATTTGGTCGAATCTGGGCTTCATAGCTTGAATTGGAACAGAAATCTTAGTATCGAATTGACTGAACCAGAGAATACTTGTGAGAATTTGATTGTATCTTTCCCTGAAAGGTAAAGAGTTAGTCGTATGTAATGTCATGATGTATGAAATGTATTGAGTAATGATGTTCTCAAAATAAATGAGATTGTGTTATATGATGCGTATGCGCATGCTACGATGTATGGATATGCAATTCTCTTGTGATATTCTCCGGCTGGGGAGAATAAATCATGGATTGTTGTTGGAGAGTACAAAGAGTTGAGTTCTTCGTTCTTGCTGGAGATAGTGACTGAAGGTGATTAACTGGAGACTTGCGTCCGTTCTGCTCGAGAACAAATCACCATAAGAAACTCTGTTCGAGAATAACCCTATCGAAGAATGACTTTGTGGGGAAGAGAAATACTCTGTTTGGATGATCTGCTGATTTGGAGAAACAACTCCGCTGGAGATGAATTATCGTTGCTGGTGATAATGAACTCTATCAGGGATTAAATTTCTGCCTGTGGCGATAGATAAACTCTGCTTGGGGAGAATTATCATCATTGTCTTCGGATACTTCCTACTCTGTGGGGAGTGTATGTATCTTTATTCATATTCTCAAGCTGGCTCTATCCCTGTACCTGGTGGGTAGGACAACTGTAAGGTTCAGACACTTCTTGTTTTCCCCTGTTCCTGGAATTACGAGTAATTGTCTTTTGTTTCGCATGTAAATATTTATGAGCAGTAATTATTTTCAAATGCATATATCAAAAATGAACCATTGGATGTTCTTTCAAAACAAAATAGAAAAAGGAAAGACAAGTTGAATATTTCTTGTGAACATAAATTGTATTGATTTTGAAATTGGCCTGTAATAGGCGTTTTGTACAGGAGGATGACGTCCTAGTAAGAGGACGCCGCCAAAAGACATGAATTATACAATTTGTGTAAAAGAGAGAAAAACAGCTATGTGAACAATCCCATTGGGTTCCAACTCTGCTATTGCCTTTATATCTTCAAGCGTCTCATCACTTTTCTACTTGATTGAAGGTAGATCAGATTGATTAGCGTCGTCCGAGCTTGATAGTCGATACCGAAGTGTGGTTGCAAGAGGATCCAATGAGACATAATGTTACGCTTCAATCCCTTATTTTTTCCTGAACCGCCCCATCGGGTTTTCAGTCCACCAGGATACCCTTTTTTGCCCAAGTCACCTTTTCAGGTTTTCGACTTGCCGGGTGTACAGTTTTCTTCATTTTCATCCCTTACTTTTGCCCGAACCCTTTTTGGTTCGTCGAGAAGCCCTTATTTTTGCCTAGGCCAATCGACCTAGCTGGTCTTTGTTTTGGCGTAGTATCTTTTCACTATGTCTGCATTGACGGGGTGAGGAAGGTCGTCACCATCCATGGTGGTTAGAATCATAGCTCCTCCCGAGAAAATGTTCTTAACCACAAATGGCCCTTCGTATGTGGGGGTCCATTTACCCCTGGGATCACCTTGCGGCAGTATGATGCGTTTGATCACCAGATCCCCGACTTGATATTCTTGACGTCTGACTTTCTTGTTAAAAGCCTTGATCATTCGCTTTTGATACGTCTGACCTTGACAAATAGCATTAAGTCTCTTTTCATCAATTAGGTTCAGCTGGTCAAGTCGGGTCTGGATCCAATCATCCTCGCTCAAACTTGCATCCTTCATAATCCGGAGAGAGGGTATCTGAACTTCAATGGGCAAGACTGCCTCCATGCCATACACCAAAGAATAGGGTGTTGCCCCTGTTGATGTTCGTGCTGAGGTACGGTACCCATGAAGAGCGAATGGTAACATCTCATGCCAGTCTTTGTATGTCACCGTCATCTTCTGCATAATCTTCTTGATGTTCTTATTAGCTGCTTCAACAGCCCCATTCATCTTCGGCCAGTAGGGAGAAGAGTTATGATGCTGTATCTTGAACTGCTTGCAGAGCTCGGTGATCATCGTATTATTGAGATTTGTGCCATTGTTCATGATGATCCTCTCCGGTACACCGTATCGACAGATCAAATTGTTTCGGATAAACCATGCCACAACGTTCTTGGTTACCGTAGCAAAGGAAGTTGTTTCAACCCACTTCGTAAAGTAATCAATGGCTACCAGAATGAAATGATGCCCGTTGGACGCAGTAGGTCTGATCTCGCCGATCATATCGATGCCCCACATTGCAAAAGGGAAAGGAGTTGTCAAAACATCAGAGGAACTGCGGGTACATGTACCTTATCAGCATAGACTTGGCACTTATGACAGGTTCGAGAATGCTGATAACAGTCGGCTTCCATAGTGGACCAATAATATCCTGCCCGTAGGATTTTCTTTTCCATGGTATGTCCACTGGAATGAGTTCCGAAGGTACCTTCATGCAACTATTCCATGATCCTCTCTGCCTCGCTTTTATCCACACATCGCAGTAAGGTTGAATCATGGTTACGCTTGTAGAGAATGCCATTGCTGATGAAGAACTTTTCAGCGAAGCTTCTCAAGAACTTATTATAATTAACAGATGCGCCCTCGGGGTACTCTTGAGCCTCAAGAAGATACCTCTTTACCTTGTGGAACCAGGGTTTATCTGTTACCTCTTCAGTCTCAATGTCACAGCAATGTCCCGGTTCGTCCAGCCTCTCAACGGTAATCTGGGGAGCTTCATTGTCCCACATGACTTTGAACATAGAAGACATGGTATCTAGCGCGTCCGCTAACTGGTTCTCTTCTCTAGGGAAGTGTTCAAAGGTTACCTCCTCAAAATGTGGGAGCAATGTCAGTACATACTCTTTGTAAGGAATGAGATTTGGGTGCTTCGTATCCCACTCACCTTTGATCTGACTGATCACTAGAGCAGAATCTCCGAATACACTCAAGAACTTAATCCTTAGGTCAATAGCAGCTCGAAGACCCAGGATACATGCTTCATACTCCGCCATATTGTTGGTGCAGTTGAAACATAGTCGGGCGGTGAACGGAGTATGACAGCCCTCAGGAGATATAATCACAGCACCAATACCATTACCCAACGCATTTGAGGCTCTATCAAAATACATAGACCATCGGGATCCTTCCTCAGGTCCTTCATCCGGTCCAGGTTTCTCACAGTCAGTCACCAACATGATGTTCTCATCTGGGAACTCGAAATTCATGGATTGGTAGTTATCCATGGCCTGATGCGCCAAATGATCTGCCAACACACTCCCCTTGATTGCTTTTTGGGTTGTGTACTAGATGTCATACTCAGTTAAGATCATCTGCCATCTTGCTATTCTTCCGGACAGGGTAGACTCTTTAAAGATATACTTGATTGGGTCCATCTTTGATATCAACAAGGTGGTGTGAGTCAGCATATACTATCTCAGCCGGCGAGCAGCCCATGCCAAAGCGCAACAAGTTTTCTCGAGTAGTGAGTATCGGGTCTCACAGTCGGTAAACTTTTTGCTAAGGTAGTAAATAGCATGCTCTTTTCGGCCAGACTCGTCATGCTGCCCCAGCACACACCCCATTGAATTATCCAGTACTATCAAGTATAGGATCAAAGGTTTTCCTTCTACTGGAGGCATCAGAATAGGTGGCTCTTGGAGGTAGTCCTTGATCCTTTCGAAAGAGGTATGGCATTCTCCATTCCATTTTACCACTTGATCTTTCTTCAGCAGCTTGAAGATTGGCTCACAAGTAGCATTCAAATGCGAAATGAATCTGGAGATATAGTTCAGACGTCCCAAAAAGCCTCTAACTTCCTTTTTTGTGCAGGGTGCCGGCATCTCCTGTATGGCCTTTACCTTGGCAGGATCCACTTGAATACCCTTATCACCAACGACGAAATCCAACAGCTTACCAGACCTTACCCTGAAGATGCACTTGTTCGGGTTTAACCTCAGCTTGTACATCTTTAACCTGTCAAACAATTTCTGGAGATGGTCAAGGTGCTCTTCCTCAGTCTGAGACCTTGCGATCATGTCATTAACATAAACCTCAATCTCATGGTGAATCATGTCGTGGAACAAATCAACCATGGCGCACTGATAAGTTTCCCCGACATTCTTCAACCCGAAAGGCATTACCTTGTAACAGAAGGTGCCCCACTGTGTAATGAAGGTTGTCTTCTCCATGTCCTAGGGAGCCATCTTGATCTGATTGTAACAAGAAAACCCATCCATAAAGGAGAATATCTTATGCTGGGCGGTGTTGTCGACCAGAACATCAATATGACGAAGTGGGAAATCATCCTTGGGGCTTGCCCTGTTCAGATCTCTATAGTCCACACACATCCATACCTTACCATCTTTCTTAGGCATCGGAACAACGTTGGCAACCCACTGTGGATAAGAAGTGACAGCTAAAAATCCCGCGTCGAACTGTTTCATGACTTCAACTTTGATTTTCTCAGACATCTCAGGGCGCATACGGCAAACCTTCTGCTTTACCGGAGGACAGTCTTCTTTGGTTGGCAGGCGGTGTACCACAATATCAGTGTCTAAACCAGGCATATCTTCATAAGACCAGGCGAAGATCTCAACATAGTCACGTAGCATTTGTATCAACCGTTGCTTGACGCTAGGCTCCAGATTCGCACCTATCTTAACTTCTTTACTGTCTTCTTCTGTACCCAAATTCACTGATTCAACTGGCTCTTCATGAGGTTGTATGACCCTTTCTTCTTGTAGTAACGGTCTAGCAACTTCTCCAGGTACCTCACAATCATCCTCACCTTCGTCCTCGGCTTGGTTGATCGGACTTTTGAAGTCATAACTGGCAGTAGCAGAGTTGTTATCAATCGCATCCAGAGTGGATAAGAATCTGCATTATGATATGTGAGTGTGTGTAAGAGAATAGCTGTTTTTTGATAAAGTGAGATACAGAAAAGAAAAACAAGGAGCACAAAATTTGTAATGCAAGAAACGTCTAATGTTTTATTGATGATATATGAAAATGACAAATAATAAGCCCTCACAATCAAAGCCAAGGTGCCTCGGGCAAGTCACTGGGCCATAAAGTTTTAAACTGTTTATTACAAACTTTAAAACAAAAGTCAATTACTGTGGAATAAAAGAAACAGGTATGAAGTCCTTCGCCTTCCAATTGTTCAATCCACCATTGGTTGTAGGGTAGATCTAGCTGTCAACATCCGGGTTCTCATCATCAGCATTTTCTGTGGTGGAGACAATCTCAATAGCATTGATTCCCGAGCCGTGCTTGGGCATGGGAGCAGTTATGACGTTGGACTTCTCCGGAGCGTCAAACTCAATCTCTTTGGCTTCGATCAAATCTTGCACTTTGTTCTTCAAAGCCCAAAAGTTGTTTGTATCATGACCTGGACTTTCGGAGTGATAGGCACAGCGGGATTCGGGTTATATTAAGGAGAAGTGGTGTTAGGATTCTTCGGGGCTTCCCTCAGAGTTACCAGATTGGTTTTCAATAATTGTGGTAGAATTTGAGACAAGGTCATATTGAGCCGAGTGTACTGCCTCTGTGGTCTTTCCACCCTTTGTTGATGGTTGCGTTGTGGAGCAACTGTGGATCTTGATATCACTACTGCATTTACCGCTTGATGGTGTTCAGGTCTGCTTTGGCTCCTCGAGCCATATACTGCACTAGCTTCTTTCTTACCGTTGAAAGGTTTCTTTATTGTACTTGATGAAGTATCCTTCTGTATCTTACCACTTCGGATGCCAGCTTCTACTCTCTCCACAGTCAAGATTAACTCAGTAAACCCATATGACGAATTGTCGATCAGATGATTGAAAAATGGACTAGATAGCGTCCCCAGAAACATGTCAACCAACTCCCTATCAGACAAAGGGGGTTGGACTCTTCCAGCTAAATCTCTCCACTTTTGAGCATAGTCCTTAAAACCTTCACTTGCACCCATAGCATACCCTGAAGCTGAGTACGAGTGGGAGCAAGGTCGGCGTTATACTAATATTGCCTGTAAAAGGCAGCAGCAAGGTCTTCCCAATTTCGGATGTTGGCTCCTTCCAACTGATAAAACCATTCAAGCTGAGTCCCTGACAGACTATCTTGAAAGAAATGTACCCACAAATTTTTATCAACGGTGTGGGGTTGGATTTTCCTGACGTACGAGCGAAGATGGAGTTTTGGACAGGACACTCCATTGTACTTGGCAAAAACCATGGCTTTGAACTTGTGAGGGATCACCACTCCCGATACCAATCCCAGTTCTCCAAAATCCAAACCAGGGATCTTTTGAATCTCCATAGCACTCAGAATGTCTTTAAGTTGCTTGTACCTATCCTCAACAGGAGGATACTGCTCCTCATCATAATTCGTATCATCATCAGAGATTGCAGGACTAGGGCCCTTTTCTTCTTCTTGGTTCTCCCCTTCCTTGGATAAAGAGGTCAGATCAGCTTGCTGTTTCAACCTATCCCCAAACCTTTTGCCCATATTTAGAAGAACAACCTTCTTCTTCTTCTTCTTCTTCTCTTTTTCTTTCAGAATCAGGGTCTTCAAATCCTCCTGCCCTTTAGCCAAACTTAAGAACATCTGTTGGAATTGGCCGTTTTGTGCCTGAAGATCTTTGATAGCTTGATCAAAAGACATAACTGCTGAAATAAACAGACAAGAAGATGAGAAACCTGTAATGGTACCTGTAATGGTGTGCATGATAATGGGATGCGTATTTAATGATTTCAAAGACTTTGGGAGATTTAAATTTGCAAACCAAAAATAAAACAAAACTTTATTAGATTAACTGGTAAAAATTTTCAACAATGCCTTTGAGGCGTTACAAAGAAATAAATGGAAAAAACAAATCTAAACTAGAAAAAGCAGAATCAGAAATCCCATGGACGCTTCCCTTTGGTGCTGACGTAGTCATTGATCGTTCTTTCATTCTCGAGTTTCCTGGTGAGCTTAAAGATCTTCCTTTCTTGCTCATGGTACTTTTCTCAGTAAGTATCCCTCTCCTCTTTCAGCTGAATCCAGGATCTCTGCAATGCCCCAAGATCCGTGGGCATGTAAGGATAAAGGACTGTATAAGGAATGCCCTCTTCATTGGTGGGCTCCACAATCACTGGCAATACAGCTTCATAAGGCATCCCAAGCTTCTAGGCTCGAGCTCGGACCCACTGGAGATAAGGCTGCATAGGGAGAGAAGTCATTGGTCCCAACTCTTTGGGATCAGATCTGTTCACCATGCCCCAAGCTCCTATAAACTTTCGGCGATGCTCGTCAACGTCCTCCTTGTAGTCAAAGGCAATATCTGTAAGAAGTAGCTCATGAGGACCATCTCTCCGAGCACGACCAAATTGTCGCCAAGCTAGGCAGGGATTGTAAGTTATACCCCCTCTGATTCCAAGCAATGAAACATTAGGTTATCCCCCACAACGATCAATGACTGCAGTGCTTTCCATAACCCGGGAGCTCCAAAGAATGTCTGTATGGACAAGTGACATTATCCTGTAAGACCATCCCAAACCTTCTTCATTCTTTAACACAGACTTAGGGAGGTGCGAAATAAACCACCTCGACAGCAATGGCATGTAACACATAAGAGTCCCTCTTCTTCGCACAGTACGAGTGTAGAGGGCATGCAAGATATCACCCAGTAGAGTAGGCACGGGATTGCGAGAAAGGAATATCTTAACCGTATTCACATCCATAAAGGTATCCGGATTCGGGAAGAGAACCAAACCGTAGATAAGGAGAGCCAAGATATCTTCGAAAGCCTGAAAATCCAAATTATCCCAGAATAGCTGAGCCTGATCCATCAGAAATTTGGCTAAGAAACCTTCGACCCCGCTTTGTCTCTCCCAATTGGATACTACATCAGCCCATTTCAGATGTAGAGCTGAAGCAATGTCTTCTGGTCTAGGAGTCTCTTCCATTCTAGTGAAAGGCACCTGCTCTAGGATGGGTATACCCAATAAGTGAGAGCTCCTCCAAAGTGGGAACCAACTGGTAATCCGGAAAAGTGAAACAATGATGCACAGGATCGAAGAACTGGAAAAGCACACTCATCATCTGCTCATTAACCTTGGAGGTAACCAGACTAAGAAGCTAACCATGTCTCTTAATAAACATAGAAGTCTCAAACACTCTTGAGGCTAACTCTTTGAGTTGAGCAGGTATTTGTACAAAGTTAACTTAGATGGTGTTTCTGCGCACGGAAGTCATAATTTGCAAAACAGAACAAAGATAAATCCCCTCGGTCTTTGAAATGGTTAGTATAATTAAGTATGCATGCTATGTTATGATGCATGATGTCATGATGAAAACAAACAACAGGTATATCAGATAACAAGCATGGCAAAGGCAAACAAGTCACACAATAGCCCTTAAGTTTAAGGCTTGCATGAGGTCTAGGTACTACCCTCTTGAAGTTCAGTTGGTTTCAACCTGTCCTAGCAAAAGTAATCGGGTTCTAGAGGTTCTCAATATCATTGACCATCCTCCATCGGTCATGGTTTCAGCTCACTCAATCTTTTCTTGCGGTCGGAACTATCTCCAGAGTATGGTCTCAATGAGTGTAGCATCGAGTATCAACCAGTTCTCAGCTTTACACCGAGGCCGGCTATCTCACTACTTCCTAATGGCCAAGTTGGTCGATTAAGGGTTCTAAGGTCAGTTGATGCTTAACGACACATATAGCGGCCCCGTATTCTCCTCGTTTCTCCACAAGGGATACCGATACCAACCAATATGCCACATCAACGTAGCTACTGCTTCAACCGTATCGGTCTACGCCGTATAGTTCCCTCACAGTTTATTGCTACTTACCTAAAAGTGTCCCCAGATCCGGGTTAGGATCTATAGTAACTCCCAATATAAAACCCTTAAAAGTAAAGCAACCAAAACAAACAAGAGAAACAAATATGAAGAACTAATCCTAAGGTGTACCCACTTATTAATTCCCCAACAGAGTCGCCAGTTCTGTGATACGGTGGCAGAACTGACTGTTTTGAAAAATGCTGGTTTGCATTTTGCGTTTGTGTTTGCAAAATTTCGCGGTAAGCAAGAGTCGCCACCGACTTTTATTTTATCCAATTGGAAAGGAAAAAAGCACAGAAAAATTCCTTTTTAGAGATTTTGAGTACGGGGGGTAGATTATAGAAAGGGAAGGTATTAGTACCCTTTCTATCCGTGGTTTTCCATGGGCTCTTAGGTACTTGCTCATCTTTTAAAATTTCTTGTGTATGTTTGTTTTGAAAATTTTTGTTTTACTTTGTTTTAACCCTTGTATCAGTCTTCAAGAGTGTTACGGAGTTGTTTTTGAAAAGTTTGTCTGAAAAGTGTTTGGTGTGAAAAAGTTTGTTTTGAGCAAGTACCTACTCGAAAAAGTATTGTTCCTATTCTTGTTTCCTTTAGACAATGCCATCCTACTATTGAGAAATAGGTAGCACCATCATTGTATTTTTAAGGGTCAATTCGAAAGGGAAGTATGATCACTAAAGCAATGTTAGGACGTCTTAGTAATAATCCTAATGTCTTAAGATCATATTCGAGGCAACATTTCCGAGGCGATGTTTCCGAGGCAACATTTCCAAACGGGACATTTTATCTTTGTTTAGACAGGAGGGAAACCACTAAGACACCTTATACTTAATGATCGTTTACCGAAGGCAACCTAAGTGAGAGTATACCCTAAGAGTGCGCATGTGCGAGTGATTTGATTTCAAGTTATTATCTTTGCACATTAGGGTTTGCTAGCCATTTTAAATTAACATGCAGTCTTGTCATACAATCCTATTATCATACATATAACAGTTAATATTTGCGAGAATTAAAATGCGAGAAATAAAAACTATGCTATTACAAGGCTTCGGGGTATGGGATTAATTACATAGCCAAAAAAACCCGTAAAACGATAAATAAAAGAAAATCCTAATTAAACTATTACATACCATGAGCAGTTACATTAATATTGCGAAAATAATAAACGCGCGCGGTGAATTAAACGAAAAGGAATTAGGGTTTTGACCCCATCTAAACCTAATTAAAACTTTAAAAAGAAAGATCATTTTTTGTTGTTTTTGATTATTTTGAGAAAATAAGATTTTAATTGAATGAATAAAAACCTAATTACTAATTAATTTAAAATTTAAGAAACATACTTAAACCAACCTATTTTTGTATTTTTTGTTTTATTGAGAAAAGAAATAAAAGTTAAATCAAGTTAACCCTAATTTTCTAATTTGATTTTACTTATTTACAAAAAGTTAAAATTACCCTAAATTAAATTAGACATTTGTGAAATTGATTTTATGATATTTTTTTTATGAAAAAGGAAATTAATTTGTTAGAAAATAAATTAAACAAATCAAATTAAATAAAAGAAAGAAAAAAAAGAAATAAAGAAAGAAACAAGAATGAGCCTGGTGTTTGAATAGCAAAGGAGGGGTGCTGATTGCACTTTTTGGCCCAATAATTTCTGGCCTTCATTGACTTTTCCAACTCCTGTGTGTTAGCTTGACTCACACCCATGGTAGACCTTCATTGGGAAGGCCTTGGATCTAGCATGTTGAAGATCTGGATGATGGGATAGTGATGGTGTATGGTGGGCACATTGGATGCTAGCGCGCCTGATTATACAAAGAAAAACATTATAAGGAAAATATGGGGACCTGGGGATCGAACCCAGGCCCTTAGGCATCCTTCCACTGCGCGCTTGCCAGTTGAGCTGGTTGTGTTAATTGTATAAACAATAACAAGTTAATATAATATGATAAAAAAAAATATTAAATTCTGAAGCACGCAAAATTTGAATGGGCCATTCACGGCACGATACGCCATCGTCTTCCTCGTGGCTTCTGTCGTTTTAGGCAGAAGACTTTTACCTACGGACGCTGGGCATAGGTACAGCCCTTGTCCATTCCAAAGTCTTGTTCCTGCATGATAAATCAATACTAGTGGTACCAATCAACTCGTTGCAACCTCACGAGCATCATGGTACCACTATCCATGGCCAATTGTCCCTGTACACAAAAACCCTAAAAACGAAGCAAGAACCCTAACTATGGCATCTTGTTGTACAGTTAATGAAAATGCAATTAAGTACCACCATTAGCTTGCAAATAACTCATGGATTAAGGATATTTCAATAAAACATGCTAACTATGCCAGAATTATTGAATTCGATTTCAAGAAAATGTGAAAACCGTGGGGTACTTACAGCGCAATTCTGGATGTTAGGAAGCTTGTTGATGTTTGAAACACGTTCCTGGGATGTCCAGCAAACTTTTGGGATGCTTAGAATGGCCTGAGATAGCCTGAATCCTGAAAATCAGTTTACACTTTTCTTGAGTTTTTTTGCAATTTGTTCTCTCCCTTGCACGCCTCTAATCTCCTTGTTTATGGTCTGCCAATGTTCCTTATGTACCCTAGAACGAATTAGGGTTGCAAACTTGTATCAAATCTTTTCCAATTAAGATCATTGATTCAAGATTTGATCCTTTGTGCAAATCTTTCCAAATCAAGCAAAATGCAATCTTTTGTGTCCATGTGAACCTTGCACGATTTGATTCTATCTCCAGCTGTATAATAGGCCTAAACATGCATAAAATCTCAAGCTTTGATTAGTTTTTGATATTTTCATGATTTTATTTTGATTTTATTTGATTTAATTGAAATAAAATCAAAATAAATGACAAAAATAAAATAATGACAAATGGAATGGATCATGGGTCGTGGGTCACATTACAAACTCATTACAAGCATAAAAAGTTGGGTACCATTTAGCAAAAAATGCAATTTTAGACATATTTGACTTTTGGCAATTTTGCAAAAAGGGTCTATTTTTCCAATGCATAACTCTCTCAATTTTTACCCTAGAGAGGTGTTCTTGGAATTTTTAGAAAGCTTAAGATTCCTCTAAGCAACCCTTTTGGTCTCATCTCAATTGAGTCTTCCATGTTCATGTATGAAGCTTTGACCCAAAAGGTGTTTTTGTTGACTTTTCAAAATGACCTATAATGTCCAAATGTATATCATCTTGTGAGTGCATATTTTGAAATTGGGAGATGAAGATGAATTGTATGGAATTGCATCCTCTTCAAAATGAGCTTTGGATGGGTCATTTTTGATAAAGTGTGAGAAAGTTATGCTTGGTCAAAGTTGAGTTGACTTTTCCTACAAAACCCTAATTTAGCAACTTTTGGGTTTTGATGAATTGTGAGAAATCCTTGAGGAATCATGATAAAACCTTTATCAAATGATTAATAATACTTAAAAATGAAAATGTTGACCAAAGATCTTGAAGTTTGACTGTATGTGGGCCACAGTTGACTTTTGCCCTACCACAATCGATTTTCAGGCCTTTGAGCAATTGACTGAGCAAATTTCCTCTGCAAGGCTTGAAACTTGACATGGATGATTTTGAGAACATATTAGGACAATGGTGAGCATTTGGGATCCTTTGGACTCAAACATCTTGATGCAAACTGAAACCCTAATTTGAGGTAGACTGCCTTAGGAGAGAGTTTGTCTCGTCAACCTTTGGACTTCCTTGAGTAATTTGAGGACCTCACTTGAAATGTATTGAGAAATATGGGAGGGAAAATTTTGGGGTACAACAAACTCTATTTCAGATTCTGCTTCAAGTTCAAAAGATATTCTAAGAGAATATGACTCCAGTTTTCAAACGTTTCTCGCTAAAAGCATAGATAGAAGCAAAATGGCTTCAATGATCTATGGTGTTAGTGGAAATGACAGAAGAGGTATTGGATATAAAGCTCCCAAAGGGAAATAAATATATAAACCTAAGCTCATTGAGGAAATGGTTATATCATATAAACCACTACACAAGCAATTTAATTTTGGGCACACACATGATATCAAATACATTTCTCACTCTGAAAATTCCTATGCAAAATCAAAGTTCAATCTGAACTATAGAAACTCTAACCAAAAAGGACCCAAAAATAAATGGGTACCTAAGGAGAAAATAATCTATGTTGCAGATGTCCTTAACAGCTCATTTGAAACACCAGTCATGGTACCTGGACTCTGGATGCTCGTGTCATATGACGGGAAGAAAGTCTATGTTCCAAAGTCTGGAACTTAAATCTGGAGGTGATGTCAAATTTGGAGGAAATCAAAAGGGAAAGATTATTGGTTCTGGAACCATCGAAAATGGTAACTTTACCTCTATAACTAATGTTCTTTTAGTAGAAGGATTAGCTCATAACTTGTTGTCCATAAGTCAATTAAGTGACAACGATTATGACATTATCTTTAATCAAAAATCCTGTAGAGCTGTTAGTCAAAAAGACAGAACAATCCTTTTTACTGGAAAGAGAAAGAACAACATCTATAAAAATTAATCTTTCTGGTCTTAAAACTCAAAATGTAAAATTCCTTATGTCTGTTAGTGACGAGTAATGGGTCTGGAACAGAAGATTGGGACATGTTAGCATGAGAAGAATATCTCAAATTAACAAACTCAATCTGGTCAGAGGACTCCCTAATCTGAAATTTAACTCAAGCTCTGTGCGAAGCTTGTCAGAAAGGAAAATTTTCAAAACATTCTTTTAAATCAAAAAAATGGTGTTTCTTCCTCTAGGCCATTGGAACTTATTCATATTGATCTGTTTGGACCAGTTAAAACTGCATCCATCAGAGGCAATAAGTATGGATTGGTCATTGTTGATGACTACAGCAGATGGACATGGGTTAAGTTTTTAAAACACAAGGATGAGTCACATTCTGTGTTCTTTGACTTCTGCATCCAAGTTCAAAATGAAAAGTATTTTAGAATCATAAAAGTTAGAAGTGATCATGGAGGAGAATTTTAAAATCATTATTTTGAAAAGTTTTTTTAAAGAAAATGGCATTTCTCATGATTTCTCTTGTCCTAGAACTCCCCAACAAAATGGAGTTGTAGAACGAAAGAATAGAACCTTGCAAGAAATGGCCAGAACCATGATCAATGAAACTAATATGGCTAAACACTTTTGGGAAGAAGCAGTGAACACAACGTATTACATTCAAAATAGAGTCTCTATAAGACCTATTCTTGAAAAGACTCCTTATGAATTATGGAAAAACAGAAAACCCAACATTTCATATTTCCATCCGTTTGGATGCACTTGCTATATTCTGAATATTAAAGATAATCTGAACAAGTTTGATTCTAAGGCATAAAAGTGCTTTCTGCTTGGATATTCTGAATGCTCAAAAGGCTATAGGGTATACAACACAGAAACTCTGATTGTTGAAGAATCAATCAAAGTCATATTTGATGATAAGCTTGGCCAGCAAAAGCCAAAGAAAATTGAAAATTCTGCAGGAACAAAAGACCACCTTACAAACTCTGATGAGTCAGAAGAAAAAGACATCTCAAAAGATCCTCCTATTGAAAATGCTCTGGAAAATCTAAGAATTTCTGAACAATCCTCACAAAATAAATTCCCTTTTCCTTAGTTTATAGCATGGAAATTGTTTTGCCAGTAGAAGTTCATATCCCCTCGCTAAGGATTATGAATGAGGCAGGCTTAGGAGAAGACGAGTGGATTCAAACGAGATTGGATCAGCTGAACTTGATCGATGAAAAACGATTAGCTGCTATTTTCCATTGTCAGACGTATCAAAAATGGATGATCAAGACTTTCAACAAAAAGGTCAAGCCTTGAGTATATCAAGTTGGTGACTTGGTGATAAAACGCATCATTTTACCACAAGGAGACCCCAGAGGCAAATGGACTCCCACCTATGAAGGACCATTTGTTTTCAAGAGAGTTTTCTCTGGTGGTTCCATGATATTAACTACCATGGATGGAGAGGATTTCCCGCATCCCATAAATGTGGACATAGTTAAAAAATACTACGCATAAGAGACCCGTTAGGTTGACACACCTAAGCAAAATAAGGGCGTCCCGGCAAGCCAAAAGGTTTGGGCAAAAATTAGGGATATATGGAAAAGATTGTACATCCGGCAAGTTGAAAACTCGAAAGGGCGACTTGGCCAAAAAAGGGTATCCTGGTGGGCTGAAAACCCGAAAGGGCGGTCCAGGCAAAAATTAAGGATTAAAAGCGTATAACTATGTCCCATGGAATCAATACAGTCAATTTTATCATCAAGGTCCAAGTCCAAACAGTCCAAGATCAATCCAATCAACTTCGATCAATGGCAAAGGACGTTCGAAGACATTGGGGCAATAGTAGAGTTGGAAGGCAATGAGATCATTTTCACATGGCTATTTTTTTTTTCATTCTCAATTTTGTTTTTATTTCGAAGATTTCCTCTTACTAGGATCACTATCTCTCTGTACAAAAACGCCTACTCATGGGCAAAATATCAATACAAATGTACTTTGAAGTGCAAAATTATTGTCTTTATTTTGAATGCAAATTTGTCCAATGACTAAAATTGAATGAACATATGCATATGAACATAATTAAAAACTATTTGGCACATATGTCCTGCTAAGCAGCAGTAAGCATCTCTTTAATGTATATGAAAATATCCCCTCAGAGTCATCTCATTATCATTATCCCCGCAAGGATGGCTGCAATAAACCTTTCCCCAACAACAGGTTTTATTTCCCTAACAATCATCAAGGAACCACATAACTCCCCAGTCGAGTTTAAATTTCCCCAACATACAACAATCAAGACACCACAAAGTTCCCCAGCTGAGCCTATCTTCCCCAACTGAGCCTATCTTCCCCAATTGAGTATATCTTCCCCAACCAAGGCTATTATCCCCAAGCGGAGTTTATCCTCCCCGGTTGAGTGTATCCTTCTCAAGTTGAGTCTGTCCTACCCAACTGAGTCTACACTCTCCAGTTTGAATTTTCTTTCAGATTGTTGCAAATCATAGGGCCACAACCCCTGATCCCCCGTAAAGCCATCAGCAAAGACTTTACTATTTCCAAAAAAAAAGATATTGTGAACCCTAGACCCGACCAGATATTAGCACAATTTTCAAGTAATTGCTGAAACCTGGACCCGACCAGATAACAGTTTGAATATCTGAAACCTGGACCCGAGTAGATAACAGTTGATCTTAATTTCAAGATACTATGAAACCTGGACCCGACCAGATAATAGTCTAACTCTTCAAAGATATAGAAGAACCTGGACTTAACCCGGCCAGATAATAGTCTAACTCTTTAAAGCCATCAGTTTTCAATTTCATCTTTTCAAGCAAGTTGTTGTGAATCCTGGATCCGACCAGATAGCAATTACCCTCAGAGATTCGTTGTGAAACCTGGAAACCGACCAGATAACAACTAAGTCCCAAATAAGTTTATTATAAAACCTGGACCCGGCCAGATAGCAATTGACCTCATCAACCTCAAGAAATCTGCAAGGCCTAGACCTAACCAAATGACAGTTTTTCAAACAGTTTATTGTGAAACCTGGAGCCTGACCAGATAACAGTTAACTATGATCCCCGGAGAGACACTATGAAGCCTGGACTCGACCAGATAATAGTACAACTTTCCAAAAACCATGAAACCTGGACCCGACCAGATAGTAGTTACCACCTCAAGTTACTGTGAAGCCTAGATCTGACCAGATAACAGTTAACCTCTGTATCCCCAGTAAGTTATGGTGAAGCCTGGATCCAACCAGATAACTATTCAATTTCAAGAAATTTTCTGCAAAGCCTGGAATCCGACCAGATAGCAGTTAATTCTTCTCTTCCCCAGTAAGTTACCGTGAAGCCTGGATCCGACCAGATAGCAGTTGACCACTTCATCCACATTAAATTGTGAAGCCTGGATCCGACCAGATAACTATTCAATTTTAAGAAATTTTCTACAAAGCCTGGAATCCGACCAGATAACAGTTAATTTGTCTCATCCTCAGCAAGTTGTGAAGCTTGGATCCGACCAGATAACAACCGATTTTCAAGAGATATTCCCAGAAGAAGCATCCTTTCAACAAAGTTTGAAGATATGTATATTCTCCATCCCCAACAGCAATCAGGGATTCAACCTCCCAGAATTTCCATAGCAGCAGTCAGGGATTTATTTTTCCGGACAGAAACATACATCTCACATTCATACATCATAGCATGCACATACCCTATGAATTTAGCATAATACCACATCTGGTGAACATCATGCATGCATCTGAATTTTACTAACTCTTTTTCTCACAGGTAAAACATCAAGTTTTAGTATAAATCAACAAGAGATTTGTGTTGATATTTCTTCTAATGTTTATCAACTTTCCTCTAAATGGAATCTATAAGCCCATTCACCATCCATCTTCGAGTGCAAATTTCTGGGCACTCTAGTGTTTAATCATCCTTCACCTTCAAGTCACGAATGGCGGACTCACCAATCTAACTCTTCGGGTTTAAATAAGATTGAACAGGGGCAGTTGTTGTACCCCAAAATTTTCCCTCTCATTTCTCAAGGATTCTCTCACAAGATCTTCTATGACGTCAAGTTTACAGCACTCATACATCAATTTAGGCTTGGAATTATCACAACGGCAAAATGGTCAATTGCATATTAGAAAGTCAAACTTTGACTTTTTGGTCAACATTACATTCCAAAGATCAAATTTCATCAAGACATGCAAGAATATCAAGCTTGATCATCAAGAAAGTCAAGAAAGTCAAAAGTCAACTTGAAAAGTCAAGATTTCCAAGACTTAGAAATTTTCAAAGTGTTTTTATACACGATAATTTCATCACTTCATGCCATTCTTTCATCATGATGCAAGATGATTCAAAATAAACTTTCAGCATGAAAGTTGTAGATCTCTATGATATCTACAACATTGTTTTACACAACTTCTCCTAGAAGTTCTTGGATTTTAAGTAATAAATTCATGAAGTCATGACATTTTCATTTAACACTTAGAGAAATTTTCAACAGATTTTGTTCAGGATTTTATCCTAATTTCTTGGCATTTTTTCACATAGTTCCAAGATAATTTTGTCAAAATGGCAAACATGAAAGTTATAGAAGATGTTGCAAGCTTTCCAAAACATCCAAGAGCATAAATTTATCATACTTGAGCTAGGAGATTCAAGGGCTTGAAGTTGGCCATCCATCTTTGAATTACAAGTCAATCTAAGTGAAGAACACATAACAAAACTCTAATGATTTGTTGCATAATCTTATGTTACAGGCTTCTTTGATTGCAAATCTCATCATAATTTAATGTTTACACCCACTCTTGAGCTACTACCCAAGTGTTTAAACCATTGTCAAAAAGATCTTTCCATTTATGGCATAAAGGCACCATTGTTATTCTTGAAAAGCAAGCTTTTTGTACAAAGTTTGTCTTAAGCCCATACCATATTGGTTGCTGATTATACTTCACCATAAATCATGGAAAGTAGCCCCTCAATACCAGCAACTTTGGTACTTCATCTTGGGACTTTGGAGTACTTGACTTAGTTTGATCTTTGTAATCCAACCAAACCATAACATGTTGTCTTATAAACCTAATCAGATCATATGCATAAACCCCTTGCCTATAAATAGAATAAGCATTTGCAAGAGAAAGAGGTTGGAAAAAGGTTGGAAAATGTTAGAAAAAATAGAGAGAAAAGCCAAAAGTTTTATTGGTAAACCCTCAAAATATCATATTCACAAGAGCCATAATAGTCCACAAAACTTCCACTCTTGAGTTTTAAAGTCCAAACCTTTGAACCTCTCATACCTTGCAAATCATGTCCAACCATCTAAACACCTTACATACATCACCTAGAAATTGTTCAAACTCAAGAACAAGCTTCTACAACACCTATGTTTTCTTTTCCAAGTTCAAGAGCAGTCAATACAACAACTTAAGCTCAGAGTATAAGATCAAGCTCCAAGGTGAGTTTCTTAACTTTCGTTCTTTATTTCAAGCATCACTAGTAATTCTTTTTTGAAGACAAAGTGTAGTAACTTTTTTCCTTGAAGCTAACCTTTTATTTATCTTCCATTATTTTCATTATGTGTTGAAAACTAACCCATGTATGCAACAAGAAAATGTTGAAGTAGAAAAAATGACAGTATGAGTCGACACATAGCCTTGTGAGTCGATACATACTGCTTTACAGGCCTGAAACATAAGGAAAAACAATGTATGAGTCGACACAAAGCACGTATGAGTCGACACATGCAGTGTATGAGTCGACACATACCATTATTTATCGACTCATACTGAGTTAATTTGGCAATACATGGGCAAGGAAAGTTATGTGTCGATGCATATGAGCTTGTGTCGACACATAATAGTTCAAAATGCATTTTTCCCTCCTTTTTACACTATTTTTACTTTTCCTTCATGGTTATTTGATATTGTTGTAATATTTAAGTTCCTACTTCATCCCCATTTGTAAATTGTACCCTCATCCCCTAAATGATGTAATAGCGTAGGACTTTACATTTCTGCCATTTATCGCTTTCAAATATAAATGCTAGTAACTTGGGTTTGTATGGCAAGACATAAAATCAACAAGTATATAACCCTAATCAAATATTAAATGCATTCAAATCAAACACACTATTCACACATGCACCCTTAAGGTTAACTCCACTTGTTGCCTAAAAAATGGTCATGTTATGCATGTGGGATGTCTTAGCAAAAACAATTGAAATACAAGATCATAGTCCCTCGATGAAGCTATGAATGTTGCCTTTCGAAATGATCTTAGTCCCTAAAAAATAAATGCTAAGATACCTCACAACATTGCTATCATGATTATACAATGACCCGCGCACGTCCTGTTTATATCCAAAGATAGGGTTGCTTACCAAAACAATGGTAAGACAACAATGTCAAAGGAAAAGAAAATGAACAAGAAAGACATTTGAGTAGGTAGATTGCTCCTAATTACTTGCTCCATTTCAAAACAAACGTCCTTTCTATTTTCAAAAATAATCACCTACACTTTCAAAAAACACCTTTCAAACTTGAAAACATTTTCAAAAGATCACCACTTTGTATACATTCTTACGAACGAGAATCATTACAATGCTTGCCTAAACGATGGCGCCTTTTCAAAATACTTTCAAAAAACCACACAAAGCACAATTTCAAACAAAAGCAAGTGATCTAGAAAGTAACTAAGAGCCCATTGAAAACCATGGATGAAAAGGGTGCTAATACCTTCCCTTTTCATAATCTACCCCCCGAACTCAAGAAACAATCTCAAAGGTATTTCCTGTGCTTTTTCACCTTTCCTTTTGGATAAAAGAAAAGTCGGTGGCGACTCTTGCTAACTGCAACATTTGCAATCAAACGCAAAACACCCAAGTCAGTTCTCCCACCGTGTCACAATATTATTTTTGGAACTTCTAATGTCTCTCTTGGAAGAGAATTTGCTGAATCTATGCAGGCTGAATTTGAGATGAGCATGATGGGAGAACTAAAATTCTTTCAGGGAATTCAAATAAATCAAACGCCCGAAGGTACCTACATACATCATCCAGAGGGGGAATCTATCAATGACAAAAAGTTCTTGCAGATATTTGCATCCAAATTCTTCCTAAGTAATGGGATATTGTACAAACGCAGCCATGATTCGACTCTACTCCGATGTGTGGACAAGAAAGAGGCATAGGAAATTATGGAAGGCATGCACAATGGTCTCTTAGGTACTCACTCAAGAGGGCATATGATGGCTAAGAAAATCTTAAGAGCGGGTTACTATTGGTCAACGATGAAGACTGATTGCCATCAACATTCAAGAACCTGTCACAAATGCCAAATCTACGCTGACAAAATCCATGTGTCTCCTATCCCTCTGAATGTCATGATCGCTCTGTGGCCATTTGCAATGTGGGGCATTGACATGATTGGAGAGATCTAGCCCACGGCTTCCAACGGACATCGCTTCATTCTTGTTGCTATCGACTATTTTACCAAATGGGTCGAAGCTACCTCGTTTGCCTTAGTCACCAAGAATGTGGTAGCCAGATTCATCAGACACAACCCCATCTGTCGTTATGGTATCCCCGAAAGGATCATCACCGACAATGGGACTAACCTCAATAATGTTATGATTACTGAGCTTTGCACTCAGTTTAAGATCAAGCATCACAATTCTTCTCCATATAGACTAAAAATGAATGGCGCAGTCGAAGCGGCCAACAAAAATATCAACAAGATTATGCAGAAGATGTTAGTAACCTATAAGGATTGGCATGATATGTTGCCTTTTGCTCTACATGGCTACCATACTTTAGCTAGAAGCTCAACTAGGGCAACTCCCTTTTCCTTTGTTTATGGCATGGAAGTTGTTTTGCCAGTAGAAGTTCAGATCCCCTCGCTAAGGATTATGAATGAGGCAGGCTTAGGCGAAGACGAGTGGATTCAAACGAGATTGGATCAGCTGAACTTGATCAATGAAAAACTATTAGCTACTATTTTCCATGGTCAGACGTATCAAAAACGGATGATCAAGACTTTTAACAAAAAGGTCAAGCCTCGAGTATATCAAGTTGGTGACTTGGTAATAAAAAGCATTATTTTACCATAAGGCGACCCCAGAGGCAAATGGACTCCCACCTATGAAGGACCATTTGTTGTCAAGAGAGTTTTCTCTGGAGATGCCATGATGTTGACTACCATGGATGGCGAGGATTTCCCACATCCCATAAATGCAGACATAGTTAAAAAATACTACGCATAAGAGACCCGTTAGGTTGACACACCTAAGAAAAATAAGGGCATCCCGGCAAGCCAAAAGGTTTGGGCAAAAATTAGGGATATATGGAAAATATTGTACACCCGGCAAGTTGAAAACCCGAAAGGGAGACTTGGGAAAAAAAGGGTATCCTGGTGGGCTGAAAACCTGAAAGGGCGTTCCAGGCAAAAATTAAGGATTAAAAGTGTATGACTATGTCTCGTGGAATCAATACAGTCAATTTTATCATCAAGGTCCAAGTAAGAACAGTCCAAGATCAATCCAATCAACTTCGATCAACGACAAAGGACATTCGAAGACAATGGGGAAATAGCAGAGTTGGAAGGCAATGAGATCATTTTCACATGGCTATTTTTTTTCATTCTCAATTTTGTTTTTCTTTCGAAGATTTCCTCTTACTAGGATCTCCGTCTCTCTATACAAAAATTCCTACTCATGGGAAAAATATTAATACAAATGTACTTTGAAGTGCAAAATTTATGTCTTTGTTTTGAATGCAAATTTGTCCAATGACTAAAATTGAATGAACATATGCATATGAACATAATTAAAAACTATTTGGCACATATGTCCTGCTAAGAAGCAGTAAGCATCTCTTTAATGTATATGAAAATATCCCCTCAGAGTTATCTCATTGTCATTATCCCCACAAGGACGGCTGCAATAAACCTTTCCCCAACAACAGGTTTTATTTCCCTAATAATCATCGAGGAACCACATAACTCCCTAGTCGAGTTCAAATTTCCCCAACATACAACAATCAAGACACCACAAGTTTCCCCGGCTGAGCCTATCTTCCCCAGATGATCCTATCTTCCCCAATTGAGCATATCTTCCCCAACCAAGGCTATTATCCCCAAGTGGAGTTTATCCTTTCCAGTTGAGTGTATCCTCCCCAAGTTGAGTCTGTCCTACCTAACTGAGTATACACTCTCCAGTTTGAATTTTCTTTCAGATTGTTGCAAATCATAGGGCCATAACCCCTGATGCCCCGTAAAGCCATCAGCAAAGCCTTTACTATTTCAAAAAAAAAAGATACTATGAAGCCTGGACCCGACCAGATATTAGCACAATTTTCAAGTAATTGCTGAAACCTGGACCCGACCAGATAACAGCTTGAATATCTGAAACCTGGACCCGACCAGATAACAGTTGATCTCAATTTCAAGATTCTACGAAACCTGGAACCGACCAGATAATAGTCTAACTCTTCAAAGATATAGAAGAACTTGGACTTAACCCGACCAAGGTTTAACTTCTTTTCCCCAGTAGAATTTGCCTATGCCCCAACAAATTACTGTGAAACCTGGATCCGACCAGATATCAGTTTTCAATTTCATCTTTTCAAGAAAGTTGTTGTGAAGCCTGGATCCGACCAAATAGCAATTACCCTCAGAGATTCGTTGTGAAACTTGGAAATCGACCAGATAACAACTAAGTCCCCAAACAGTTTTGTGAAACCTGGACCCGGCCAGATAGCAATTGACCTCATTAACCTCAAGAAATATACAAAGCCTGGACCCGACCAGATGACAGTTTTTCAAACAGTTTATTGTGAAACCTGGAACCCGTTCAGATAACAGTTAACTATGATCCCCAAAGAGACACTATGAAGCCTGGACTCGACCTGATAATAGTACAACTTTCCAAAAACCATGAAACCTGGACCCGACCAGATAGTAGTTACCACCTCAAGTTACTGCGAAGCCTGGGTCCGACCAGATAACAGTTAACCTCTGTATCCTCAGTAAGTTGTGGTGAAGCTTGGATCCGACCAGATAACTATTCAATTTCAAGAAATTTTCTACAAAGCATGGAATCCGACCAGATAACAGTTAATTCGTCTCTTCCCCCAGTAAGTTATCGTGAAGCCTGGATCCGACCAGATAACAGTTGACCACTTCATCCTCAGAAAATTGTGAAGCTTGGATCCGACCAGATAACTATTCAATTTCAAGAAATGTTCTGCAAAGCCTAGAATCCGACAAGATAACAGTTAATTCGTCTCGTCCTCAGCAAGTTGTGAAGCCTGGATCCGACCAGATAACAACTGATGTTCAAGAGATATTCCCCAGCGGAAGCATCCTTTCAACAAAGTTTAAATATATGTATATTCTTCATCCCCAACGAAAATCAGGGATTCAACCTCCCAGAATTTCCATAGCAGCAATCAGGGATTTATTTTCCCCGACAGAAACATACTTCTCACATTCATACATCATAGCATGTACATACCTTATGCATTTAGCATAATACCACATATGGTGAACACCATGCATGCATCTGCATTTTATTAACTATTTTTCTCACAGGTAAAACATCAAGTTTTAGTATAAATTAACAAGAGATTTGTGTTGATATTTCTTCTAATGTTTATTAACTTTCCTCCAGATGGCATCTATAAGCCCATTCACCATCCATCTTCTAGTGCAAATTTCGGGGCACTCTAGTGTTCAATCATCCTTCACCTTCAAGTCACGAATGTCAGACTCACCATTCTAACTCTTCAGGTTTAAGAAGTTTGAACAGGGGCAGCTGTTGTACCCCAAAATTTTCCCTATCATTTCTCAAGGATTCTCTCACAAGATCTTCTATGACGTCAAGTTTACAACACTCATACATCAATTTAGACTTGGAATTAGCACAAGGGCAAAATGGTCAATTGCATATTAGAAAGTCAAACTTTGACTTTTTGGTCAATATTACATTCCAAAGATCAAATTTCATCAAAACATGCAATAATATCAAGCTTGATCATCAAGAAAGTCAATAAAGTCAAATGTAAACTTGAAAAGTCAAGATTTCCAAGACTTAAAAATTTTCTAAGTGTTTTTATACATGATAATTTCATCACTTCATGCCATTCTCTCATCATGATGCAAGATGATTCAAAAGAAACTTTCAACATGAAAGTTGTAGATCTCCATGATATCTACAACATTACTTTACACAACTTCTCCTAGAAGTGCTTGGATTTTGAGTGATAAATTCATGAAGTCATGACATTTTCATTTAACACTTAGAGAATTTTTCAACAGATTTTGTTCAGGATTTTATCCCAACTTCTTGGCATTTTTTCACATAGTTCCTAGATGATTTTGTCAAAATGGCCAACATGAAAGTTATAGAAGATGTTTCAAGCTTTCCAAAACATCCAAGAGCATAAATTAATCCTACTTGAGCTAGGAGATTCAAGGGCTTGAAGTTAGCCATCCATCTTTGAATTGAAAGTCAATCTTAGTGAAGAACACATAACAAAACTCTCATGATTTATTGCATAATATTATGTTGCAGGCTTCTTTGATTGCAAATCTCATCATAATTTAATGCTTACACCCACTCTTGAGCTATTACCCAAGTGTTTAAACCATTGTCCAAAAGATCTTTCCATTTATGGCATAAAGGCACCATTGTTATTCTTGAAAAGCAAGCTTTTCGTACAAAGTTTGTCTTAAGGCCATACCATACTGGTTGTTGATTATACTTCACCATAAATCATGGGAAGTAGCCCCTCAATACCAGCAACTTTGGTACTTCATCTTTGGACTATAAAGTACTTAACTTAGTTTGATCTTTGTAATCCAACCAAACCATAACATGTTGTCTTATAAACCTAATCAGATCATATGCACAAACCCCTTGCCTATAAATAGAAGAAGCATTTGCAAGACAAAGAGGTTGGAAAAAGGTTGGAAAAGGTTAGAAAAAATATAGAGAAAAGCCAGAATTTTTATTGGTAAACCCTCAAAACCTCATATTCACAAGAGCCATAACAGTCCACAAAACTTCCACTCTTGAGTTTTAAAATCCAAACCTTTGAACCTCTCATACCTTGCAAATTCTGTCCAACCATCCAAACACCTCACATACATCACCTAGAAATTATTCAAACTCAAGAACAAGCTTCTACAACACCTCTGTTTTCTTTTCCAAGTTCAAGAGCAGTCAATACAACAACTTAAGCTCAGAGTATAAGATCCAGCTCCAAGATAAGTTTCTTAACTTTCATTCTTCATTTCAAGCATCACTAGTAATTCATTTATTGAAGACAAAGTGTAGTAATCGTTGTCCTTGAAGCGAACCTTTTGTTTATCTTCCATTATTTTCATTATGTGTTGAAAACTAACCCATGTATGCAGCAAGACAATGTTGAAGTAGAAAAAATGACGGTATGAGTCGACACATAGCCTTATGAGTCGATACATACTGCTTTACAGGCCCAAAACAGAAGGAAAAACAATGTATGAGTCGACACAAAGAACGTATGAGTCAACACATGCAGTTTATGAGTCGACACATACCATTATGTATCGACTCATACTAAGTTGATTTGGCAATAAAGGAGCAAGGAAAGTTATGTGTCGATGCATATGAGCTTGTGTCGACACATAATAGTTCCAAATGCACTTTTTCCTTCTTTTTACACTTTTTTACGTTTCCTTCATGGTTATTCGATATGGTTGTAATATTTAAGTTCCTACTTCATCACCATTTGTAAATTGTACACTCATCCCCTAAATGATGTAATAGCGTAGGACTTTACATTTCTTCCATTTATCGCTTTCAAATATAAATGCTAGTAACTAGGGTTTGTATGGAAAGACATAAAATTAACAAGTAGATAACCCTAATAAAAGATTAAATGCATACAAATCAAACACACTATTCACACATGCACCCTTAAGTTTAACTCCACTTATTGCCTAAAAAACAGTCATGTTATGCATGTAGGATGTCTTAGCAAAAACAATTGAAATATAAGATCATAGTCCCTCGATGATGCTATAAATGTTGCCTTTCAAAATGATCTTAGTCCCTCAAAAGTAAATGCTAAGATACCTCACAACATTTCTATCATGATTATACGATTACCCGCGCCGTCCCGTTTATATCCAAAGATAGGGTTGCTTACCAAATTAATGGTAAGACAACAATGTCAAAGGAAAAGAAAATGAACAAGAAAGACATTTGAGTAGGTAGATTGCTCCTAATTAATTGCTCCATTTCAAAACAAACATCCTTGTTATTTTCAAAAATAATCACCTACACTTTCAAAAAACACCTTTTAAACTTGAAAATATTTTCAAAAGATCAACACTTTGCATACATTCTTACGAACGAGAATCATTACAAAGTTTTCCTAAACGATGGCGCCTTTTCAAAATACTTTCAAAAAACAACACAAAGCACAATTTCAAACAAAAGCAAGTGATCTAGCAAGTAACTAAGAGCCCATGGAAAATCATGGATGAAAAGGGTGCTAATATCTTCCCTTTTCATAATCTACCCCCCGAACTCAAGAAACAATCTCAAAGGTATTTCCTGTGCTTTTTCACCTTTCCTTTTTTATAAAAGAAAAGTCGGTGGTGACTCTTGCTAACTACAACATTTGCAATCAAACGCAAAACACCCAAGTCAGTTCTCCCACCGTATCACAATATTATTTTTGAAACTTCTAATGTCTCTCTTGGAAGAGAATTTGCTGAATCTATGCATGCTGAATTTGAGATGAGCATGATGGGAGAACTAAAATTATTTATGGGAATTCAAATAAATTAAACGCCAGAAGGTACCTACATACATCAGACAAAGTAAGTCAAGGAACTTCTGAAGAAATTCCAGCTATCAGAAAGTAAAGAAGCAAAGACCCCAATGCATCCCACATGCACTCTGGGAAAAGACGAGGTAAGTAAGAAGGTAGATCAGAAACTCTACAGATGTATGATTGGATCTCTTCTCTATCTGACTGCATCTAGACCAGATATTTTATTCAGTGTATGTCTATGTGTTAGATTCCAATCAGATCCTAGAGAATCTCACTTAACTGATGTTAAGTGAATTCTGAGGTATCTGAAAGGTACTACTAACCTTGGACTGTGTTACAGAAGATCCAAAGATTTTAAACTAGTAGGTTACTTTGATGCTGACTTTGCCTGAGATAGAATAGAACGCAAAAGCACCTCTGGAAGCTGTCAGTTTTTGGGTGATAACGTCATCTCATGGTACAGCAAGAAGCAAGCTATTATTGAACTATCAACCACTGAAGCTAAATATATATCTGCTGCTGGATGTAGCACGCAGATAATCTGGATGAAGAGCCAGTTGGAAGATTATCATCTATATGAAAGTAAGATTCCTATCTTCTGTGATAATACCTCTGCTATTTGTCTCTCAAAAAATCCCATCTTACATTCTAAGGCAAAACATATAGAAATCAAACATCATTTCATAAAGGACTACATTCAGAAGGGAATTTTAAACTTAAATTTTGTAGACACAGACCATCAATGGGCTGACATTTTTACCAAACCCCTTGCTGAAGATAGATTCAAATTCATTCTGAAAAACATCAGCATGGAATTTTGTCCTGAATAAAAATATTTTTTTCCTCTATATGTGTTTCCAGAATGTTCTAAAATGAATGTTCTGATTGACTGCTCTTCAGAAGTTAGAAGAGGAGTTACATCAGAAGCCATTCATCATGTTCTGAAATGTGTCTAACATTTCATTACTAGAATGGTCAGAAGTTCATTATATTAAACTTGATGTCTCACGCTACCCTCAGAAGTTGAATGCGTGTTTTAACTCTGAAAGGTCACGCATACGTGCACTGCTATTGAGACGTCGTTCCTAGGTAACTGTTCAGATTTGATCAAAATCACGCACCCCCTTAAATGTCAAATCTCATTAATTGTCTATAATTATTATGTTTTTTAAATCGTTTCCAATTCTTAAACTATTCATTATTTTAAAGATTCTTTTTAGCTATAAATACCCTTGCAAAATCCTTGTTCTATTTTTTACTTTCTTTCTCAAACTTCAAACCACCTTTACGTTTTTGTGCAAACTCTCTCAACTCCCTTCTCAAATTCTAAAACCTAAACGTTCAAATGGCTTCATCTTCATCTCCTTCCTCAAGCATTCCTATGTCCTCAAATAGATCCTAACAAGCAGAAAGGTATGTTACTCCTGAGAGAACGACGCTGATTCCAGTGGACAGCTTGGAAGTGGTGGCTGAACTTATGGTAGATTTTGATAATCTAAAGGAAAATGGGTTTGACTTGCTCCCAGTTGTGGAGTTACAAGGTTGGAAAAACTTCTTTAATCGTCTTGTAGGACCAGTATTCCATCATCTAGTTAAAGAATTCTGGATTCATGTTATTGCTTCCCTAAAAGTCATCCTTTCGTTTGTCATGGGCAAAGAGATTTCTATAACTGAGAATCTCATCAGGAAGCTTCTAGGTTTTGAAGGACATGGGTTACTGGAATCTCTAGTGGAAGAATGGATATGTCCAAGGTCTATGCTGAAATCTTTATTTCTGGGCAAGCTTCAAACAAGGTCAGAGACTTGAAGAGCTACTATAAAATCTGGGCAAGAATCATCCATGGTTGCATACATCACCGGAAGGAAACTAGTTCTCCTGATTACATTAATGTTGATCAACAATACTTTCTGTTATGTCTTGGAACAAATATAAATATTGATCTGCCATACCTTCTGTTCAACCATATGTGGACGCATGTGATGGAAACTAGGGAAGCTGAGAGGGTCAGAAACCCTAAATCAAAGAGAAACTGGATCCCTCTGGGAAGACTAATTTCTGACATTCTGACTGAGAATGGTCTGATAGCCCACATAAAAGATGCAAACTTACTTGGAGAGTTGGAGCCTACATGTGGAAAAGATCTGACCGAAAAGAACCTACTGAAAAGGAAGTTGATTGAGAAACTTCTGGTAGAACCTACACCATATGTCTCAGCAACAGTCCCCAGTAGGAGAATCCCCATTAAAGATTTTCCCCTGTTCAACATCGGTGATCATCCGGAGATCATTCTGCACTTCATTGAAGCATGCAAAGAAAGTGGTATCCCCATTGACCCTGCTTAGCTTCAAGGAAGAAATCTCCCTCCACCAGATGTTGTCCTCTAGAAGAAGAAAAGGCAAGCTGAAGTTGGCCCCTCTGCTAGACCTTAGAAGAAGAAGAAGAAATCAGTAGGTACAACCTCTAAAACCATTTCTATTAATGTGTCTGTACGCATGGAAACATCTGTTGAACCTCAAACCCTCGAAAATATAGAAGTTGACATAGACCTAACACAATCATCTAAGCCCCTGGATAACAACCCTAAAATTGACCAAGTATTATCTGGCATAGATAATTTTACTGTTGCAATACCTCAACAAACTCAACCTCAAGCTCAAATACCTCCTTCTTCTCCTCACCATCAGAATCCAAATAATCCTACTCACAACCCTCTACCAACAATCTCCCCCTACAGATTACTGGTGCTCCATTACCACCTGCTGACCCCATGGAGATATCAGAGGATGAATCAGAAGATGACACTGAGTCTGAACCACATCCTTTGGCCATGACTCTGTATCACCAACCTTCTGCTAAAGCTAGCCATGAGAAAGTTCCTACTCTGGTGATTGATCCTGGTACCTTCTCTCAAATGTTTTGTACTCAGGCTCTGCTACTTCTTCTTCTAAGGTTGTCTCATTTGAAGCTGCTTCAACTTCTGTGGCACCCTCGCTATTGCTGGACACTCTGAATGAACTGAAGAAGGACAATAAGGCCATCCACGAACGTTTGGATAAACAAGGTGAAACCAACAAGGAAATAAGATCTTGGATGCAGAAACAAGAGGATTCCTCAAATGAAATCAAGAATCTTATGATTTCCCTTGTTTCTCGTTGCTCTTAGATTTTATTTCTAAATTTTTTTCTTGTTGTTTTTATTTTGTAAGTCTATTTTATTTTGACTCTTCAATATATGACATTTTTGGATTTCTTTACATTTTTTACTTTTTGATTATGACAAAAAGGGGGAGAAAATGAGATTTCGATCTGATCCATGAAACAGTTATGGGACTAAGTCTCAAACATTTCTAACGAAATACAAAGTTTTTTTCTTCTGTTTAACAGATATGCAGGAATTCAAGAAACTCTGAAAGACTAAGATCTAAACATCATCAGGAAAAGAATTGCTAAAGAAACTCTGAAAGAAAAAGTCTAAAAGCTCTGAAGAAAAAATCTCAGGAAGTTTCCCTTATGCTTTTTAATTATTATTTATTTCATAAGAAGAAATATGAATCTCAGGGGGAGATTATCTATCTCAGGGGGAGATCCTCATACTTGCACAAAATTTCTTTTTAATCAAAATCTGAATTGTTTTGTCATCATCAAAAAAGGGGAGATTGTTAGAACAAAATTCGGTTCTAATCATATCTTAGAGTTTTTATGATAATAATGAAATAAATTTTGTGATATATATTTTATACTCTGACTTGTATGTTCTCTAAGATCAGATGAAGTTCTGTCTTATGCATCTTAGAAAGAAACAGCATTCTACGCAGGTATAAAGCAAACTCAGAAGGAAGCACTCCAAAGAAAACTTTGATGAAGAGCAATCCTAAGAAACTTCTGATAAAGCTAGATGAAGCAAAGATATGATAGAAGCACGCCGAAAGCAACATCTGATAAATGCAAGATTAAAGCAAACTCTGATGATCACATATTGAAGAATACTCTGATAGAAGAATAGATCTAGTAATCTCTGAATTAGAAACGCTGCAAGCAAACACTTAAACTTCCAGAGACAAGCTCTGACAGTCCCGTTGGTTATTAAATGCTAAGACGTCTAACACACTCAAGTATACTACGCACAGTAGCATTGGAAACATAAAGACAAAATCTACTCGCTACACGCATCATTGCAAACACGCTTCATTAAATACATGCACCATCATCAAGGCATTAACGGTCAATTGGAAGCTATATATAGAAGACCTTTTTCATCAAAGAAAGGTTACTGACTTACGTGAAATATACTTACACTCACTGTTTTCATACTTGTAAACTAATACTTTATAGTGGGTAGTTCTTAAGCATTGGGCAACAATCTTAGTGAAAAATCACAGTTGTGATAAAACTTTTTAGAAGCAAATCTTTTTCACTACTATTAAGAGACAATTTTGTAAGTGTTCCTTAATAGACCAGTTGGGTCATATTTCTCAAGAGGGCTAGGACTAGTTAGTCTTAGAGGTTTTAGCCACTTGTAGTTATCTTGTGCATTGTATTGTTAGACACACCAGTTTGGTTGTGCACTTGTAATCAGTTTGATTATAGTGGATTAAGTCCTTGTTGAGAGAGGCGAAATCACCTTGGCGGGTGGACTGGAGTAGTTTGAGTTTCAAACGAACCAGGATAAAATTACCAATGTCCTTCCATTAGTATTGCACTAGAAAAGAAGAAAAACTTATTCAACCCCCCCCCCCCCTCCCCCTTCTAAGTGTTTTCTCAACCTTCAGATACTGTTCCTCAGAGTAGTCAGCTTCATCGTCCTCAGACCTATGACTGTTGTTTTCTTCCTTGGTCTTCTTATTATCTTCATCTTGAGTGTCTCCCTCCTTAGATGGAGTAGAAAAATCTAGAGCTCGCTTAGCAGGTTCTAAACCTTCTCCCCAAGTTCAAGACATCAGCCAGCTTCTTAGTCTTCTTCTTCTTGTCTTTCAAGATGAGAGCCTTCATATCTTCTTTCCCTTTAGCAAGAGCCAAGAACGTCTGCTGGAACTGAGCATTTTGTGCCTGAAGATCCTTGACGTTTTGTTCGAGTGCCATTTCTTCTTGATGAAATAAACAATAAAGGGATAAGAAACCTGCCTTGATACCTGTAATGATATGTATGCCATGTTTATGTGATGTTTTCAAGGATCTTGCGGGGTAAACACAAGATAATGTTAGAATTCAACTGCAGCTTTGATTGAAGAACTTTCGTATCATTGACCGTTCTTCTACGAGAATCAAGCTCGCCATGTCTAGTGGGTCATAGCCTCTGACTCAAGTTATCACGCTTTGGTCTTTTGACGACATTGGCTAGAGGAAAATAAATCCCCTTGCCTCTTGCTAGACGTATGGTTCGTCATATCCTGCATCACAGACCCTTGAGATCCTTGAAATGGTTAGTGAAATGAAAATTGATGTCATTATGTATGACGTTATGTTTGAATAATTTAATCACACACAAGCAGATCACACAAGACCTTAGGTTTAGGCTTGCATGGAGTTTATAGGTAAGTACCCTCTTGAAGTTTAGTTGGTTCAACCTGTCTTAGAAAAGTAACCGGGTTCGAAGGAGTCTCAATATCACCGATCTTTCTTTATTAGGCATTGTTTCAGCTCAAGCGATCTTTTATCGCGGCCGAAATATCCCGAAATTCCAATCTCAATGAGTGTAGCATCGAGTATCAACCAATCCTCAGCTTTATACTGAAGTCGGCTATGTCACTACTTTCTAATGGCCAAGTTTTTTCAACTAAGGTTCTAAGGTCCGTTAGTGCTTTATGACACCACACTGCGGCCCGGTATTCTCCTCAATTTAACATAAGGGATACTGGTACCAACAAATGTGTCACATTAACGCAGCTATCGCTTCAACCATATCGGTCTACACCATACAGTCTCCACGATCTATTGCTGCTTACCTAAAAGGTGCCCCTGATCTGGGTGTAGGATCTTTTAGTAACAACCCAAACAAGCCATCAAAGATAAAGCATACAAACACACAATGTAAAGTGTTGTACCCCAAAATTTTCCTTCTCATGTTTTCCAAGGACTTCCCTTACATGGTTGGTCACAAACACTTGCCTAAAGAAAATAAAGTTTTTTGAAGATGAACAAAGTGTCTTTCGATTGGCATCTGGGCAAAGTCTTCGATTGGGTATCCAAAATCCTTCAATATAAGCTTGACTCACCAGTCTTCGATTGGGCATTTTGAACTCTTCGATCGGGCTTTGATTAGTAAGCTTCGATTGGGTGTTTGGAACCCTTCGATCAAGATTTGGTCCGCAAGTCTTCGATTGAGCGTTGGACCCCCTTCGGTTAAGTCAATTTCACAATGCTTTAACTACACATTAACTACTTCAAGCTTGCCTTCGATTCACGAGGCAAGAATCTCCTACAAGTTTGTTTCGATTCAAAAGGCAAAGGCCCCTCAACTTGCTAGCACACCAGGCAAGAGGCCCATTCAAAGAACATGTAAATGACTCATTTGAAGAACATGTAAAGGTCCATTCGAAGAAGAATTCAAAGGGTCCATTCGAAGAACATGTAAAGGTCCATTCGAAGAAGCATTCAAAAGGTCCCTTCGAAGAAGCATTCAGAAGGCCCATTCAAAGGGTACATAAGAAGTCCATTCGAAGGAAGCAACTCAAGGCCAATCGAAGAGCATGGCCTGAAGGCATTCGAAAATCAAAGGTGTCCAGGTTCATTCAAGATTCCAAAGAGACATGAATATTTCAAAAAGGAAATCTTTTAATATGTCTGATTCTTGTCTCATGCCTTTAAAGGCCTGGTTAAATGGCTGTCCCTTGCCATTTTCATGCACCCTCACACTCCTATAAATATGAGGCCAAGGACACATTACAAAGGACGGGGATTAGAGATACGCCGCCCACAAACCCACCAAAGGTTGTCAAAATTTTCATAAGTAATCCAAGCCAAAGCAACCCTTCAACAAAAGTATCCATGCCCAGAAGTCCCAGATCGAAGGTACCCACATCCAGAAAGTGCCAAATCGAAGGTTCCAACTATTGGTAAGAAAGGGTAAAATTTCAAACTTTGTATTTAGATAACACATCCATATTTGTTGTTTCATTCGATTTGTCATTCTAGACAGAATCAAAGGGCTTGGGTTTGGCACCCAGGTCATGTTTTTCGTTTGATAGCATGTTTGCAGGTATAGCGTCCTCACAAGTGACCCATCAAACAGTTTCCAGCAAGGACTTTTGGGCAGCATCTCCCTGGATCGAAGGGTGGCACCCTTCAATCGAAAGGAAACCTCTCCCTGGATCGAAGGATGACACCCTTCAATCAAAAGACCACGTGCCTTGGATCGAAACCCCATTTTTCACTTCAACTGAAAGGCCCACTCCTCCCTGCAATCGAAGGAGGCCTTTTATGTTCCTATTCTTTGTTCTTTTTTTTACTTTATCATTTGAATCAATCTTAAAATCAAAAATCATAAAAAATATTAGGTTAGTGTTTTATTAATCAAATTAATTTACGAATAAATTAATTAATTATTTTAACATTTTTTTTCTTAAAATTAAAATAAAATAGACTTAGGATTTATTTTCTTTTATACTAAAAAAAAATTCTTTTTTACATTTTCAGACGTGTTTTCAACTTTGCGTGCATTTATTTAATTTCGTATTTTTACTACTATTGTATCTGTTTACTGGATGTAATAGATCAAAATTAGGACATTTACTGTATTATCCCCCTTATCCTTGTATAATGTAAATCCCCTCTTCAAAGCATTGTAATAGCGTAGATTTAAATTACTGCACTTTAATAGTATGCAATATATTAACTGCTAGTAATTAGGCTTGTATGACAAGACTGAAATCAAACGTTAGCAAAGTTAATAAAAAGACAAAAAATAACTGAATATAACACACTTTCACATATACACCTCTAAGGTATGCCCACTTTGGTTGCCTTTAATAAAACAATCATGAGGCAGGAACACTTTAGGAAAGACCTGTAAAATCAAAAGATCATAGTCCCTCGATGACCCAACAGTTGCCTTTTTGGTAAATGATCGCGTCCCTTAAAAAAAGTTGCTAAAGCGTCTCCATATATTTCCTTTATGACTGTAAAACGTCTCTTCGAATGTCCCTTAACATCCAACGATAAGGCTACCTACTCGCTAATAGTAGGATATCATTGTCTAAAGGAAAAGAAGAAAAGAACGACCCTTTTTGAGTAACAAAAGTAGATAGCTGTTAGAAGTTTGCTCAAACTATTTTTCACTTACACAGAAAACTACTTAACAAAAAAAATTTCAAAACACTTTGTATACTTTCTCCACTATCCCGAGAAACATTACAAAGTTCGCCGTACTAAGCCGTTTTCAAAACATTTTCAAGCACAAAGCACAAAGGTATTTTAAAAATGAGCAAACCTCTAAGAGCCCATGGTAAACCACAGATGTAAAGGGTGATAACACCTTCCCTTTCCATAATCTACCCCTCTTACCCAGAAAACTCTCAAAAAGGTCTTTTTTTGTTCTTTTCACCCTTTCCTTTGTTGGATAAAAGAAAAGTTGGTGACGACTCTTGCTTACCACAACATTTGCAAACACAAAACGCAAAACTAGTATTACACAGTCGGTTCTGCCATCGTATCACGGAACTGGCGACTTCACTGGGGATCAAATAAAAAGTGGGGTTACCTTAGAGTTAGTTCATTATTTAATTGCTTTGTTGTGCTTTGTTTGCTTTACCCTTGGAGGGTTGTTTGGGTTGTTTCTATAGATCCTACACTCGGATCTGGGGAACACCTTTAGGTAAACAACAATAGATCGTGGAGACTGTATGACATAGACCGATATGGTTGAAGCGATGGTTGTGTTGGTGTGACACTTTGGTTTGTACCGGTATCCCTTGTGTTGAATCATGGAGAATACAGGGCCTCCGCGTGGTGTCATGAAGCACTGACGAACCTTAGAACCTTAGTTAAACAAACTTGGCCATTAGAAAGTAGTGAGATAGCCGACCTCGGTGTACAGCTGGGAATTGGTTGATACTCGATACTACACTCATTGAGATTGGACTTTTGGGATGTTTCGGCCGCAAGAAAAGATTGCTAAGCTGAAATAATACCGATAAAGAAAGATCAGTGATATTGAGATCCCTTAGAACTCAGTTACTATTTATAGGACAGGTTGAGCCAACTAAATTTCAAGAGGGTACTTACCTACAAACCCCGTGCAATCCTAAACCTAAGGCTGCTTGTGTGATTTGTTTTATTTCAACTTGAGCTACTTGCAGGGTTTTTATCTAACAACATGATCTCCTTGAATAATTTGTTTATAGTCATTATCCAGTAACCTGGACTTCTTAGACTCACTTGTCTTCATCACCTTACACTTTTGCTTAACGCATAGCATACACATCATAACATAATGCCACAACATTTCCTTAACCATTTCAAGGATCTCAAGGGTTTGTGATGCAGTTTATGATAAATCAGACGTCTAGCAAGGGGTAAGGGGATTTATTTTTCCTCTAGCCAATGCCGTCAAAAGATCAAAACTCAACAACTTGAGTCAGGGGCTATGACCCACTTGATATGGTGAGCTTTATTATTGTAGAAGAACCTTCAATGATATGAAAGTTCTTCAATCAAAGCTGCAATTGGATTCTAACATTTTCTTGTTTACCCCACGAGATCCTTAAAAACATTGAACGCATGTCATTTGCATAACAGGTCTTCCAGTACATGTCTCATTTTCTCGCTGTTTATTTCAGCAAGGAAAATGGCACTCTAACAAGACAATAAATATCTTCAAACTCAAGAGGCTCAGTTCATGGAAATGTTCTTAAACCTATCCAAGGGGCAGGAAGAGTTGAAAGCACTCCTCGTTGGGGACTTGGCCAAGAAAAGTCCTGAAGACAATAAGGACGGACGGTTAGAACAACTGCAAGCTGAGGTAGAAGCAATGAGAACCCAGATGTTAGGGAAGATGGCTCTTATCCAAGGCCTAGACCGGGGACAAGAAGAGCTGAGAGCCATTATCAACAAACTTCATCAAGATGGATATGACCGTATAAGGCAAACAGTCGAGGTTGGGGATCAAGTCATTCATCAACCCCTGATGGGACAGAAAGTTGGAATTTTCCAAATTGTTGCTACGTTTTAAGACCAACCACAACTTAAACAACACCAACAAGGGAATCAGTATAAAGAGGTCACGCCTAAGAGACAGTTCACCAGAATCAACATGTCGCTAGTTCAAGCGTTACAACACATGTTGAAAGCGGGATTGATTATGTTAAAGGATCCTCTGCGAAATCCCAATACTTCTACTCCTAGTTACCACCCCAACGAAAGGTGTGCATACCATTCTGATAGTCCTGGATATGATACAAATGGATGCTGGGCTCTGAAGAACAAAATTCAGGATATGATTGACGCCAAATAGATTGAATTCGACCCTCCAGAGACTCACAAAGTGATCACTGCTCCTAGGCCAAATCATTGAGAATGTCCAGTTCATTTTTTTTCATTTGAAATTTCATTTGTTGTTCAAACAATTACTGTTATGCTTAACTCTGGTTTTCCCATTAATGCATCGCATATGTTTGTCTTGAATGATTTCATTGTCATTTTATTTAAACCGTTTTCTTGCTTTACGTGATATTCGACTCTCGATTAAAAATCTATAAGCCTTTAGAGGGAGGATGACGAAAACGATACCACAATCTCACACAGTGTGCTTTTGAACAGACCTTGCGGACGATGTACATGCGTTGTTTCAAATCCCAAATAGTGGAGTTATAAGGAAGATAATCCCTAGTCAACCCCTTTGAGCCAAAGAAGTAGGAGTTTTTCTTTTCACACAAGTTAAAACCCTTAATCATAACCCGGGGTAGGGTAGTTTTCTCAGTTAATTCAGATGCGCATTCAGTTGCAATATTCTACTTCATACATAATGAATGGCATCAAAGACGTCCTTCCAAATCAGAAGATGGTGATGGTTCCGCATAATCATTAAAATCGGCAGTCATTATCTCTCAAAATAAAAGCCCGCTAAGTCAAAACCTATGAGGGATACGGTTGTACCCCAAAATTTTCCCTCTCTTTTCATCAACATTTTCTTACCACAAGACTCTTGGAGCTCAAGATCAAGTTAGGGTTTGCTCTGCTCAGGACTCCTCCTTGCACTGTTGACCCAAATTAGGGTTTGAGTTTGCACAAGGATATTTTGACCTAAAATTCCCAAGGTGACTTTCATGCTTCATGTTGGACTCACAAGTTTATCCATACCAAGTTTCAAGCCTTGATTCCAATCTTTGCCCAGTCAATTGGACAGTTGACCTAGAAATCAACTGTATTGGGGAAAAAGTCAACTGTGGCCAATTGACATTCAAACCTCATGAAATTTGACCCACATCAACATAATGAACTCATATGGACCATTTGATCAATTTTTGATCACAATTCCACAAGAAATTTGATCAGATCACCAAAAGGGCAAAATGGTCATTTTTAGGGTTTTGACTGCACAAAGGCAATTTTTGACTGTTTGACCTAACCAATGGTAAAACAAGCTCACATATGGACTCAAGGACTCAATGGCATTGTCTTGACACATTCAACAAGTTCAAAAGATCCCAAATGCACAGGATTGACAACTGAATTTTCCAGTCAACTGATCAAAATTTGACTGTATACTGAAAAGTCAAACTCTGACTTTTTGGTCAAAATCAAGTGCCAAGATTCATCTTTTATCAAGACATGTCAAATTATGAAACTTGTTCATCAAGAAACCCAAAATTGCAAATTAGGGTTTAAGATGAGAAAATTTCATAACTTCGAATTTTTCTAAGTTATGAAACTTCCTTATTTTTCCCTAACTTTGTCCTATTTTTTCATCAAGATACAAACGGATTCAAATAAAACCCAAAACATGAAAGTTGTAGTCCATTGCAAAATCTACAACTTTGATTCACAAAGTTTTCTCAAAGGAAGCTTGTAGCTCAAGTTATGATTTTTGGAACAAGGGTGCAAAACATTCTTAACTTAGAGAAATTTTGACCTATTCTAGGCAGGATTTTTGTCCAATTTCATGGCCATTTTTCACATGCTTTCTCTTGTAGTTTCAATTTGCATTACAAATATGGATTGTAGTACACATTCCAAGCTTTCCAAATTGTCCAAGAACTTCTCAAACACCCTTGTGGTTAGAGAGAATCGAATTTGCAAAGTTGGGCAAAAGTCACTTTTGTTCATAACCAAATACATGTTCATACATTGGCATTTTTTAAATCAGCTTGTACAAGCTAGCTTGCATGCCTCAAAACCAGTCTCACACACCATAATTAAATGCCTAACCATTGTGCTAAGGTGTTATTTTGTTCATTTGGTCATTACATGCAAGATTAACCCTTAATTGGAAAAAGTAAATTTGCCATTTTGGAAAAGATGCATTTTATGTCAAATAACAAATCCAAGAGGCATGGGCCAGATCTTTGAGGCTAGCATTTGTACACAAATCCCTCTGATCAAGAAGAGGATATGCAACATGCTTTAGGGCATTGTACAGGCCTGTATTGAAACTTGCATTTTCTTGCTTCAAGTAGAAGAAACTTGACAAAACACATACCAACTCTCATTCCTGTAAAAAACAGCCAAAGCAAATTTTGCAAACATCTTTCACACTCCCTAACTGACCTAAAACACGAATCAACCACCCCTCAAACCTCCTCAAACACAAAAACATCCTCTTGCTGCAGAAACAGAGCAAGTTCTGCAACTTGACTTCCACAAACATTTCCACTCGTGCATTTTGGCTAAAAGATTTCAAACATGTTCCATATCATCCACTGAAGCTATCCCAAGCATTAAATCCAAGATGTAACATCCTTAACATCGTTTTCCATTTTTGCTTTCAAGCTGTGCAGGTCGACTTCCATAGCACGATACAGGCAGTTTCAGAGCAAGCCAAGCATAGGAGAAGCATCCTTGGACTTCAGGCAAGCTGTACCAAAGCTCAAACTCCATTGAAGATACCTCCATTGCTGCACACGACTCAAGCTGAAACAGGTAAAAACATGAACTTCTATCTCTCAATATAGGAAGAGTTAGGCTTAGGTTTGTGAATGAAACATGTTCTCCTCATAGCCCTGAAGCCATCCATATATTTACTTTTCATTTATATTGAGTATGCTGTGAGAATTTTGGCCATGAACATTGGAGAAAACTTAGGTCAGAAATTGGGGATGAAGAAATTCTCCCTCGTTTCCTAGAGTTAGGTCAAGTTTTGTATATGTATGAATTCGTCTCTTGATGCTCTACATTATTTGTGTTGTGAGTTTTTGCTAAAAGTCAAAGAATCAGGAGTTTGTGTTGGACATGGTGAAGCGCGCGTTTTCTGTTTGAAACAAGGCTGGAGGTTGAAGAAGGTTGACTTGGGCTGGGCCTGAGTTGTTTTTACTCTTTGCACACTCTTTTTTAACTTACACCCCCCTGGCCCATTGTGTGAAATATTCATTATTTTTGCATTTTTCTTTTTGTTTCTGATTCTATATTTTTATTCAAACATGAAAAAACACTAAAAATATTTTTTCTCACATTTTTGCATTTATTTGGTATTTATTTGTTTCATTTAGCATATGTATATAAATAAATGTAATACTTTTTATTTAAGATATTAAAAAAATAATACAAATATATATATATTTTCAGTCATTATTTTTTATTTACATTTTGAAAACATTTTCTAAAAATACACATTTTTGTAAATAATTAATATTTTATTTTTTGTACATATTTAGCTTATTAAATATATATAAATATACTTATACATATTTTATTAAATATTTAAGACAAAAATATGAAAATAATACATTTTTATTTTTATTAATATTTGACATCAAAAATACTTTTTTTTACAATATACTTCTCTTTTATTTTTTTTATATAAATTAATATATAAATATTGTATATAATTAATAAATAATTGCTATTTATTCAAAAATTAGGGTTTTGCCCTAAATAACAAAATATCCAAAATTTGACCTTTTTATTTTTGTTTATATTTTACATTGAAAAATACTTTTACATACATAAAAATCATTTTTGTGCATAATATATTTTGCATATTTATTGTATTTATTTAATCATTGTACAATTTGATATTTGTATATTCAATATGGATGTAATAGTTTTAGATTTAATTTCTTGCTAAATATCCCCCCATTCAAACATTTGCACCCCCATCCCCATAATTATGTTGTAATAATTTAGGACTTTAAATTTCCGCATTTAAAAGCTTTCAAATTATGCCATGATAGACTTAGGGTTTGTATGCAAATCAACCAACAAATAGCTTGACTAATACAAAGACAAAAAAGCATGAAAATGGACAACACCAATCACACTTGCACCCTTAGGGTTACTCCACTTGTTGCCTTCAAAAATGATCCATGTTGCATGTTGAGTGTCTTTGGCAAAACAAAACAAATCAAATGATCATAGTCCCTCGATGACGCTTTCTCAAGTTGCCTAAAAAATGATCAAGTCCCTTAAAGGAAAAATTACCAAAGACACTTGGCACTATTGCATTCATGGTCTAAACGATGACCCACGCCCGTCTCGTTAACATCCTAACACAAGATTGTCCACCAAATACAATGGTGGAACAATACTGTTAAAAGGGTTAAAACATAGGAAAGATCTTTGAGAAATTTAGGGGTAGACAACTCTTAGTTACTTGATCAAACTTGCAAAACAAATCCTTGCCATTTTTCAAAACACACATCACAACATAATTTCAAAACAAACTTTCAAAACATTGAAAACTTTTCAAAAGACAAATACACCTTTGTATACATTCAAACATGGATCATTACAAAGGTTGCCACAACAAATAGCCTCTTTTCAAAACCTCTTTCAAAATCACACACAAAGCACCATTTCAAACAATTGAAAGCACCATTTCAAACAATTCAAATCATCATTTCAAACAATTGAAAAGCAAAGGCAAGTGATCTAAGCAAGTAACTAAGAGCCCATGGATAACCATGGATAGAAAGGGTGCTAATACCTTCCCTTTCTATAATCTACTCCCCGAACCCAAGAAAACATCTCAAAGGTTTTTTCTGTGCTTTTTAACCTTTCCTTAGGATAAAATAAAAATTCGGTGGCGACTCTTGCTAAACTGAAACATTTGCGAAAACAAACGCAAAACCTCAAGTCAGTTCTCCCACCGTATCACAGAACTGGCGACTCTGCTGGGGATATAAATTAAAAGTGGAGTAACCTTAAGGCTTAGATCACCCTTTTGCATGACTAATTGTTTGCTTTGATTGCTTTATATTTTGGTTCTCTTGTTTGGGCTTGAAATCCTACACCCGGATTTGGGAAACATTCATAGATAGCAATATGTTGTGGAAACTGTGCGGGGTATATCGACACGGTTGAAGCAATAGCTATATTAGTGCGACATATTTGTGAGTACCGGTAACCCTTGAGTTCAATCAAGGAGAGTACGGGGCCGCTGAGTGATGTCACTAAGCACTAATGACCTAGAACCTTACTTGACCATCTTGGCCTTTTATTAGGGGTAGTGAGATGACCGGCTTTGGTGCAGTCCGAAGTTGGTAGATACTCGATACTACACTCATTGAGGGTTGTTTTCTTGGAATATTTTGGTCGCTAATTAAGTGGCTAAACCAAAACAATGAACATAGAAAACAATTCAATGATATTGAGCTCCTTAGAACCCGGTTACTATTTATAGGACAGGTTTTTAAGCCAACTACACTCAAGAGGGTACTTACCTATGAAACCTCATGCAAGCCTGAAACTAAGGTTTTTGTGTGACTTGCTTGTACATATGTTTGTGCATACATCATGAACATCATAAAGCATCATATGCATCCACTAACCATTTCAAGGGTTTGGATCTTCATCTTTGTTCTTGTTTTGTAGGTCATGGAAATTCTTCGCAGGAAAACTATCCAAGTCAACCTTGTGAGAATCCCTCCTCAACTCAAGGAGCTCACATCCAGAATTCTAGAAAGCTCTCTCTTCAGTGAAAGACATGGTAGACTGCTCAGCCTAGTCAACACCAACATTGAAGAAGACATGGTGAAAGTGTTGTTCTAATTCTTTGACCCCTTTCACCACTGTTTCACATTCCCCGACTATCAATTGGTGCCTACTTTGGAGGAATTTTCTCAACTCCTGAGAATTCCTATTCTTAATCAACTACCCTACAACGGTACGGAAAAAGAACCAAAGCCTGAAGATGTTGCTCAAGCACTATACTTGCAACCATCTGACATCAAGGGGCATTGGGAAACTAGAAGTGGTATCAAGGGCTTCTTGGTAAAATTCTTGTTTGAAAAGGCACAAGAGTGTTGGAATTCCTTGGATCTACAAGCCTTTGAAGAGATTGTGGCACTCCTCGTTTATGGGTTGGTCTTGTTCCCAAATCCTGACCAACTTATAGATATCAATGTTGTCAAGATTTTCCTATCCAGGAATCCCATACCTACATTGCTTGGGGACATCCTCCACTCATTTTACACACGAACAATGAGAAAGAGAGGTGTTCTCATGTGATGTACTCCTCTCCTTGCAAGGTGGTTTATTTCTCACCTTTCACAATCTGTTTTGAAGAATGACCAAGGCTTAACGTGGTCACAACGGTTGATGACCCTCACACACTCTGATGTACGTTGGTGTTCTCGGTCCAGAGAAAATGTCATCATCATCGATCGCTGTGGTGAGTTACCTAATGTTCCATTACTTGGCATTAGAGGGGGCATTACCTACAACCCTTGTCTAGCTTTGAGACAATTTGGATATGCACGGAGGGATGGCCCTCATGACATGCTGATTCCTGACCTAGTGTTTGACTTCGAAAACGATGCGCAAGGACTTCGCCAAAGATTCATCAGAGCTTGGAGGATTCCTAACAAGGTAGATAGCAAGACACTGGGGCACAAGAACTCCATCCCTCTTGAGCCTTACCTCAAGTGGGTACGAACCCGAGCCCAGAGTCTTATGATGCCTTACCCTTATATTCTCCCTTTGATTAAAGAGCCTGTTAAGGAAGGAGAGGTTCCCTACACCATCCTATATCCTGACATGCCAACATCATGGGAGGAGATGCAGAAGAGTTGGATCCAACTCAAGGAAGAGCGGAATACTTTTGAAGCCAGCTTCTACGCCAGTGAGAAGAAGGTTTTGGAGCTTACCCGCCGACTTCACGAGGAGGAGACCCTCAACACTTACATCGCACCAAAGAGGATGTGCAACATCTTTTTACCTTAAGAAGTTTTTGTAATATTTGGCCCATGGGGCATTTATGTACTGACAAAATTTCTTCTTATTAATATGACGTGTGTTCTTTTTGTCTGCAACAATTTTGAATTTCTAAATCCTTTAATGCATTACATGAATAAACATATCATTCATCATATGCATAAACAGGTCTTCACACCAGGTTTCCTTATCTTTCTACTGTTTATTTCAGTAAGATGGATCTTGAACAGACGGTCAAAGATCTGCAGGCACAAAACTCGCAGTTTCAACAGCTCCTAATGACCTTAGCAATGGGTCAGGAGGATCTTAAAGCATTGCTAGGGAATAAAGAGCAAGAAAAATGGAAAAAGAAGAAGAAAAGAGTCGGGGTAGCTACACTGGGAAGAAGATTTGAGAATGAAGCTAGGAGGGTTCTTGAATTCCCTTCCACATCTGATGAGGGGACCGGTAAAGGAAAAGGGGATGCATTACCTTCTGAGTCCGAGGCTGAAGAGGAAGAGGTCGAGGAAGATAAAGATTATTTAGAGCAGCAATACCCGCCAACAGACGACAAATACAAAAACCTGGAGGATAGACTGGCAGCTATGGAGCTGCAAAGGGTTCCCGGGTTAGATTTTGAAGAATTGGGATTGATTGCTGGGATTGTGATCCCTCCAAAGTTTAAGGTGCCGATTTTTGCAAAATATGACGGGTTGTCTTGCCCGAAGATGCACCTGAGGTCGTATGTCAGGAAAATTCAACCTCATTCATCCGATAGAAATCTTTGGGTACACTTCTTCCAGGATAGTCTGTCCGGTACACAGCTAGATTGGTTTTACCAACTTGAGAGGTCAGAGGTGCATAGCTAGGAGGACTTGGCAGCTGCCTTTTATCTCCAGTATCAATATAACGCTGACTTGGCGCCAACCCGTACTCAGCTACAGAGTATGGGAATGGCCTCAAATGAGGGATTCAAAGAATACGCCCAGAAATGGCGCGACTTGGCCGGAAGATTGCAGCCACCTCTTTCAGATAGGGAACTAGTTGATATGTTCTTGGGGACCCTATCTGGCCCGTTCTTCAACCATTTGATCGGGAGCTCTTCCGCAGGGTTTACTGAATTGATTCTGACTGGCGAGCGGGTGGAAGCTGGTATTAAGAGTGGGAAGATTCAAAGAGATGCCTCTACATCTACAACTGTTAAAAAACCATTTCCATCCAAGAAGGAGGCAGCTGTTGTGTACTCTCAAAAGGGATTGGGGAGAACTGAGCGCCGGCCAACTGTGGGGGCCGTGATGATTCAAAATTCGTCAAATGATCAGCCTCGTAACAATCAGTCCAGACCAAATCAGCAACGGGTAGAACGGCCACAACGGCAGTTCACCCGCATCAATATGACGCCTGCACAAGTTCTTCCCCACTTGTTGAAGTTGAATCTGACTGGTTTAAAGGAGGCACCGAAAAACCCTAACACCACATCTCCATACTATCATGCCAATGCCAAATGTGCCTACCATTCTGATAGAGCCGGACATGACACCAATAATTATTGGGCGCTAAAGAATAAAATTCAAGACTTGATAGACGCAAAAGAGGTTGAGTTCGACGCCCCCGAGAAGCCGAACGTAATATCCGCTCTGATGCCAAAGCATGGCCATCATGTTCATGCCGTTGAAGAAGATCTGTATGTTTCTGCTGTTGATGATCTGGTAACTCCATTACTGACAATCAAGTTGAATCTGTTGAAAGCTGGGATTTTCCCAGGATGTAAAGAAGACTGCTACTGTTGTTCCTCCCTACCAATTGACTGTCCATTGCTGAAGATAGGCATCCAAGGCCTAATGGACAACCAGCAAATTCTTTTCGAAAAGATTCCTACTACTCCAACTCCTATCGAAGATGTTTCAATAATCACCATTTCCACCAATCTTTCCAAGGTCTCTAAAAATCCTGTTAAGATTACATCCACTACGAAGATTGTTCCTCTGAAAATAACCATGCCTGGGCCTGTCCCCTACAAATCTGACAAATCGATACCGTGGAATTATGGTGGATAAATCTACTACCACGGTGTTAAACAAGTTGAGATAACTGAAGAGAGCTCTGACGAAGAAAATGCCGACATTGGAAACATTGCCGGTACGAGCAAGATTACCTGAAGTGGGAGAATTTTCTCTCCAGAGATTGCCCCTCCAAAGGCAATCTTTGGACCCTCAGCTGCTGCCAAAGTTACTCCTGCACCGATAAAACTTTCTGCAAGAACTCCGTTAATTGAAGAAGTTGTTACCCCTGTGGTTGTCCCTCCTACTTCTGCTGATAAGGGGAAAGGGATCCAAGATGAGCTCGTCGGGACGAGGGCTCAGCCATTGGTCATCCCCGAAACCTCTAAGAAAGAAATGGAGGAGATTCTGAAAATAATTAAGAAGAGTGATTATGATGTGGTAGAGCAACTGGGGCAAACCCCCTCGAAGATCTCCATGTTAGAATTGCTGCTTTGTTCGGAGGCTCATGCCAAAGCATTGATAAGATTTCTGAAGACATCCCATGTTCCCCAGGAAACCTCAGCCGACCAATTCCAGGTTTGTGTAGCCAGCCTTACCGCCGACAACGGTCTGGGTTTCTCTGATGCTGACCTGACTCCGAAGGGAAGAAAGCACAATGATGTGTTGCATGTGTCAGTTGGATTCCGAGGAACTACTCTTGCCCATGTTTTGGTCGACACTGGTTCTTCTCTGAACGTACTGCCTAAGAAAGCTCTGGATCGATTGGATTGTGAAGGCTTGGAGCTGAAACCAAGTAATATCATTGTCAGGGCCTTTGACGGGTCTAAAAGAATGGTGCATGGGGAGGTCGACATTCCCATCAAGGTGGGCACTGAAGTATTCCACTAAACTTTCTATGTGATGGACATCCGTCCGTCATACTCTTGCTTGCTAGGAAGACCATGGATACATAATGTTGGCGCAGTCACTTCCTCCCTACATCAGATGCTGAAATACCCTGTCAAAGGAAAGATCATAACTGTACATGGTGAAGAGGAATATATGATCAGTCACCTGAACTCCTTTCGATATGTAGAGGGGGGAGGGCGAATTCATCGAAACACCGTTCCAACACTTTGAGGAAATTGCTCCCGAGGTTGCAGTAGCAAAGGCCGTAGCTGAGGTACCCAAGAAGGTGGCCAGGATGGCATCTCTGAAAGACGCACATGCTGCAATGAAGGAATGAAAGAGCTCAACATGGGGTCAGTTGCCTGACTTTCCTCATAAAACAGACAAGTTTGGGTTGGGATTTACCGCTGCGGGGCAAAAAGCTATGCGTCGTTCAAAAATTGAAAGGACACCCATCAAGATTTCTCCCCATGGGATCAATGCTTTGGAAGACGAAGACGAAGAGGGTAACATTGAAGATTGGATCTTCCCAACCATCGGAGGGGGACTACACAACTGGGAGGCGAAATACTTCTTCCCCATTACTTTCATTAATCAGTAACTTATCTTTCGAACATTTCCTGTTGGTCTGTAATAATTACTTTTAAACAATATGCACACTACTTTTTCACCTCATGCCTTACCCGGGGCATGTAGGTCCATTTGTAAGGGTTTTGATTCTCTTCATATTCATATGCCATGTTTAACGAATCATTAGACGTTTTTCATTTATAAACTGCTGTGTTCGTTTTCTTTCCTTTTGCATTTTTATTTGTTTAAGGATGGATATCCCTTACACACACCCACACTCACAAATGCAGGTACCCATCCACTCTAGATTCTATGGGTGACTATTCTGCTATGTCCTTCAATAACTCTGAAGATTTGGTCAATCAGGCTGAGTATGAAGATGACGAAGATTGTGAAGTACCAGGAGAGCTAGCCAAACTTCTACAACAAGAAGAGAGAGCCATGTTGCCTCATGAAGAGTTGTTGGAAACAGTCAACTTAGGAATAGAGGAAGACCGGAAGGAAGTACAAGTGGGTGCCAATCTGGAACCAAGTGTCAAGGAGCGCTTAATATAGTTGTTGAGTGAATACATTGAAATCTTCGCCTGGTCTTATGAAGACATGCCGGGTTTAGACACAGATATCGTGGTTCACCGTCTCCCTACAAGAGAGGATTGTCCACCGATCAAGCAAAAAGTCCGTCGAATGAGGCCCGACATGTCTGAGAAGATTAAAGCGGAAGTAATGAAGCAATTCAACGCTGGCTTTTTGGCTGTTACATCCTATCCGCAGTGGGTTGCTAACATTGTGCCGGTTCCCAAGAAAGACGGCAAGGTCAGAATGTGTGTGGACTACCGGGATTTGAACAGGGCTAGCCCTAAAGATGATTTTCCGCTACCGCATATCGACATTTTGATTGACAACACAGCTCAGCACAAGGTGTTTTCCTTCATGGACGGATTCTCGGGCTACAACCAGATCAAAATGGCCCCCGAGGACATGGAGAAAACAACCTTTGTTACACAATGGGGTACCTTCTGCTACAAGGTGATGCCGTTCGGACTGAAGAACGCAGGGGCAACTTATCAGCGCGCCATGGTAGCTTTGTTTCATGATATGATACATCATGAGATCGAAGTTTACGTAGACGACATGATAGCTCGATCACAAACAGAGGGGGAGCACCTTGAACATTTGCAAAAGCTGTTTGCCAGGTTGAAGGAGTACAAACTCAGGATGAATCCAAGTAAGTGCACTTTTGGAGTTAGGTCTGGTAAACTTCTAGGATTTATTGTCAGCAACAAAGGCATTGAGGTCGATCCAGCAAAAGTAAGGGCTATACAAGAAATGCCTGCCCCCCGTACTGAAAAGGAGGTTAGAGGGTTCTTGGGACGCTTGAACTACATTGCCAGATTCATCTCTCATCTGACGTCTATCTGTGAGCCAATTTTCAAACTATTGACGAAAGATCAGGTAGTCGAATGGAACAACGATTGCCAAGCTGCTTTTGATAAGATCAAGGATTATTTTCTAGAACCCCCTATTCTGATGCCACCCGTCGAAGGAAGACCGTTGATCATGTATCTGACCGTGTTGGATAACTCAATGGGGTGCGTACTGAGCCAGCATGACGAGTCTGGTCGAAAAGAGCATGCCATTTATTACCTTAGCAAAAAGTTTACCGACTGTGAGACTCGCTACTCACTGCTCGAGAAAACTTGCTGCGCTTTGGTATGGGCTGCTCGCCGACTAAGGCAGTATATGTTGACTCATACCACTCTGTTGATTTCCAAAATGGATCCTATCAAGTATATCTTCGAGAAGCCTGCTTTATCTGGAAGAATCGCTAGATGGAAGATGATCCTGACTGAGTATGACATCCAGTATACTACCCAAAAAGCTATAAAGGGGAGTGTACTAGCTGACCATCTAGCTCATCAAGCTATCGAAGATTATCAATCCATGAGATTCGACTTCCCGGACGAGGACATCATGACTTTGGACAACATTGAAGGTAACGGACCGTATGACAGACCTAAAAATGGATCCCGATGGACCCTGTACTTTGATGGTGCTTCACATGCACTTGGAAACGGTATCGGTACGGTACTCATTTCCCCGGAAGGTTGCCACACACCTTTCACGGCCCGACTTTGCTTCAGTTGTACCAACAACATGGCTGAATATGAAGCTTGCATCTTTGGTCTCAAGGCTGCTATAGACTTGGGGATCAAATCTTTAATCGTATTTGGGGACTCGGCTTTGGTTATCAGTCAAATTAAAGGAGAGTGGGACACCAAACATCCTAATCTTATCCCATACAAAGAACATGTTTTGACATTACTGCCTCACTTCGAGCAAATCACCTTCAAGCATTTCCCGCGAGAAGAGAATCAGCTAGCAGATGCTCTGGCAACAATGTCCTCCATGTTTAAACTCAACTGGGATAACGAGGCTCCCCAAATCACCATCGAGCGAATGGATGAACCTGCGCATTGTCATGAGATTAATACCGAAGAAGTAGTGGAACAACCCTGGTTTCACGAAATCAAAAGGTATCTCCAGACTAGAGAATATCCCGAAGGATCTTCCGTAAATGACAAGAAGTTCCTAAGGAGATTTTCTGCCAAGTTCTTCCTGAGCAACGGCATCCTTTATAAGCGCAGCCACGATTGTGTTTTACTCCGATGTGTAGAAAAAGCTGAAGCAGAGTTAATCATGACTGAGATACACAGTGGTACATTTGGTACCCACTTGAGCGGGCATACGATGGCTAAGAAGATTCTAAGGGCAGGCTATTACTGGTCTACCATGGAAGCTGACTGCCATCAACATTCCCGTACTTGCCACAAATTTCAGGTCTACACTGACAAGATTCATATTCCTCCTGTTCCTCTCAACGTTCTGACAGCTCCTTGGCCATTCGCAATGTGGGGCATTGACATGATTGGAGAAATCAAGCCCACGGGATCCAATGGACATTGCTTCATCCTGGTCGCCATTGACTATTTCACCAAGTGGGTTGAAGCAGCTTCCTTCGCCTCTGTTACAAAGAATGTGGTTGCCCGCTTCATCAAGCAAAACCTCATATGCCGGTATGGTGTCCCCGACAGGATCATCATAGACAATGGTACAAATCTTAATAATACCATGATCTCCGCTCTATGCGAACAGTTCAAGATTTATCATCACAATTCATCTCCCTATCGTCCGAAGATGAACGGTGTTGTTGAAGCTGCGAACAAAAACATTAAGAAGATCATTCAGAAAATGACAGTCACCTACAAGGACTGGCATGAGATGTTACCATTTGCTCTGCATGGATACCGTACCACGGCACGCACTTCGACAGGGGCAACCCCGTTTTCTTTGGTATATGGCATGGAAGCTGTCCTACCCATGGAAGTTCATATTCCTTCTTTAAGGATTATGAAGGACTCTGGTTTGAGTGAAGACGATTGGATTCAGACCCGACTTGATCAACTCAATTTGATCGACGAGAAGCGACTCACTGTTGTTTGCCATGGTCAGACGTACCAAAAACGGATGATCAAGACTTTCAACAAAAAAGTCAAACGTCAAGTATATCAAGTCGGAGATCTCGTAATCAAGCGGATTATCTTGCCGCAAAGTGATCCCAGGGGCAAATGGACTCCTACTTACGAAGGATCATTTGTGATCAAGAGCATATTTTCTGGTGGTGCAATGATTCTGACCACCATGGACGGCGACGATTTGTCGCACCCTGCGAACGCAGACATAGTCAAAAGATACTACGCATAAAATCACCCGACAAGTCGAAAACCCGAAAGGGCGACTTGGGCAAAAATGGGTATCCCGGTGAACCGAAAACCCGAAAGGGCGGTTCAGGAAAAAATTAGGGATAAAACAAAAAAATCTGTACACCCGGCAAGTTGAAAACCCGAAAGGGCGGCTTGGGCAAAAAAGGGTTTCCCGGTGGATCGAAAACCCGAAAGGGCGATTCAGGCAAAAGTTAGGGAATTAAAGCGTATGCCTTTGTCTCGTCGGATCACTTTAAGGACGATCTCTTCATCAACCAGCTCCAAGCTTTTGATCAATCCAGTCATCGGCGGGCAAAGCATTGAATGGACATATATTCAGAGTTGTGAAGGCTATAGCAGAATGGGGATCCCATGGAATTGTTTCACATAGCCATCTTTCTTTTGTATAAATTTTTAATTTTTTACGACAACATCCTCTTACTAGGATGCATGTCTCCTTTGTACAAAGATACTCATAAAAAAGTTAATACAAATACTTTTCCAAATACAGAAATTAGCTTTGTCGTCCTTTTTCTCTTTTGTACTTATGTTTTATTTGAGAAACGTCCAGTGTTTTGTTAAATAGGCATATGCATTTGAACATAATCATTCTCTTACAAATCAAGAAAGATGATTGCAGATAGTTTAAGGGTACAGATAGATATCTTGATGCCCTTTCAGAAGGAATCCCTAGCTGAATTAAACTCCAAATTCCTCAACAAAGTCAAAATCCAGAACTTAATCCCCCAAACAGAATTAAACTTCAGGATCTCCAGCAGAACATAAGCTTTTTCCAAAACTGATTTCCCCTAGCCAGGGAGCCTTCTAGAACTCAATTCCCCTCAGAGTTAAGTTTCAGTATCCCCAGTGGAGCCTTAAAAATCTGAAAATCCTATCCCCAGCGGAGCTAAAACTTCCAACTATCAATCTCCAGCGGAACCAGACTAGTGAACCTTCTCCCCACAGAGATACTTCCCGCCAGACTGAAGATTCTCAGTCTTACTTCTCCAGCATAAGTCTACCAGATTCTGGACTCCCCAGTAGAGATCATCAGAATTCTCTTGCCCCGTAAGTCACTAAGGAGTTCCAATCCCCAGCAGTGGTCCTAAGATCCCCCAACAATTGAAGATCCTGTTCCCCGGACAGTCAGCAGTCAACAAGGATGTCTCATCTTCAACAAACAAAGATTCCTGCGATCCCCTGCAGCAGTCAATGATTCACTTTCCCCGGCAACGATCAAGATTCTTTCATCTCCGACTATCCAGGAGTCATCCATCCTCAGCAAGACAGTTCATCAGCTTACATGCGCATTCTTTACATTCATATATCATAAACATTGATATAACATATATATTGCATCATACATATCATGCGACATAACTTTGTGTTTTAGCTAACATTTCATCCTTTTCAGGATAAGATTAAAAGGCTATCATTAACAATTATTTAGATACAGTATGGATACACCCCAGACACGGCGGTCATTCTATTACTCATTCAGAATTTCAAGTTAGATACAGTACAGATACACCCCAGACGCGGCGGTCATTCTACTACTCATTCAGACTATAGCAATCAGATACAGACTAGATACGCTCCAGACACGGCAGCCATTCTATCTCTCATTCAGATTCACTTATCCACCTCAAGGTTCAATGCATTCCAAGCACGGATACCATTATGACCCTTACAATAGCAGTTTGATTCTCCCCAGTGCATTCGCCACGGAAGTCATTATGTCATTTATTTAGATCCCAGTTACAGTTTCAGATACACTTCAGACACGAAAGTCATTCTATTACTCACACGGATCTCAATCCCAGTTACAATTTCAGATACACTCCAGACACGGAAGTCATTCTGCTACTCATACAAATCTCAACTTCAGATACAGTCCAAATACGCTCCAGACACGGTTTCCATTCTGTCACTCATTCAGAATTTGTCCCCAGCACGCAATTGCTCCATGAACAGATGTTTCTCTGTTATCCAGATACAATACAGATACACTCCATACACGGTAGTCATTCTGATATTCATTCCATATTCAAACACAGTTACAGCTCAGATACGCCCCAGATGCGGAGGCCATTCTTTTTCTCATACAAACTCAGTCTCTAGATACAGCTCAAATGCATTCCAGGCACGGATACCATTTTGATCCTCATTCTTCTGACCAATCACATTGCAGTTCAACAAACATTCCAGATGGCATCTTTAAGCCCATCCCCGACAATATTCTGTCTCCCCTCTAGATGGCATCTTTAAGCCCATCTCTAAATGGCATCTCTAAACCCATTCCCGCATCCATTGTTTTGACGAGTGCAAATTTACGGGCACTCTAGTGTCCAATCTCCTTTTACCTTCGAGACGCGAAAGGCAAGCTTGCCAATCTAACTCTTCAGGTTCAAGAAGATTGAACAAGGGCAACTGTTGTACCCCAAAATTTTCCCTCTCTTTTCATCAACATTTTCTCACCACAAGACTCTTGGAGCTCAAGATCAAGTTAGGGTTTGCTCTGCTCAGGACTCCTCCTTGCACTGTTGACCCAAATTAGGGTTTGAGTTTGCACAAGGATATTTTGACCTAAAATTCCCAAGGTGACTTTCATGCTTCATGTTGGACTCAAAAGTTTATCCATACCAAGTTTCAAGCCTTGATTCCAATCTTTGCCCAGTCAATTGGACAGTTGACCTAGAAATCAACTGTATTGGGGAAAAAGTCAAATGTGGCCAATTGACAGTCAAACCTCATGAAATTTGACCCACATAAACATAATGAACTCATATGTACCATTTTATCAATTTTGGATCACAATTCCACAAGAAATTTGATCAGATCACCAAAAGGGCAAAATGGTCATTTTTAGGGTTTTGACTGCACAAAGGCAATTTTTGACTGTTTGACCTAACCAATGGCAAACCAAGCTCACATATGGACTCAAGGACTCAATGGCATTGTCTTGACACATTCAACAAGTTCAAAAGATCCCAAATGCACAGGATTGACAGCTGAATTTTCCAGTCAACTGATCAAAATTTGACTGTATACTGAAAAGTCAAACTTTGACTTTTTGGTCAAAATCAAGTGCCAAGATTCATTTTTTATCAAGACATGTCAAATTATGAAACTTGTTCATCAAGAAACCCAAAATTGCAAATTAGGGTTTAAGATGAGAAAATTTCATAACTTAGAAGTTTTCTAAGTTATGAAACTTCCTTATTTTTCCCTAACGTTGTCCTATTTTTTCATCAAGATACAAATGGATTCAAACAAAACACAAAACATGAAAGTTGTAGTCCATTGCAAAATCTATAACTTTGATTCACAAAGTTTTCTCAAAGGAAGCTTGTATATCAAGTTATGATTTTTGGAACAAGGGTGCAAAACATTCTTAACTTAGAGAAATTTTGACCTATTCTAGGCAGGATTTTTGTCCAACTTCATGGCCATTTTTCACATGCTTTCTCTTGGAGTTTAAATTTGCATTACAAAGATGGATTGTAGTACACATTCCAAGCTTTCCAAATTGTCCAAGAACTTCTCAAACACCCTTGTGGTTAGAGAGAATCGAATTTGCAAAGTTGGGCAAAAGTCACTTTTGTTCATAACCAAATACATGTTCATACATTGGCATTTTTTAAATCAGCTTGTACAAGCTAGCTTGTAGGCCTCAAAACCAGTCTCACACACCATAATTAAATGCCTAACCATTATGCTAAGGTGTTATTTTGTTCATTTGGTCATTACATGCAAGATTAACCCTTAATTGGAAAAAGTAAATTTGCCATTTTGGAAAAGATGCACTTTTTGTCAAATAACAAATCCAAGAGGCATGGGCCAGATCTTTGAGGCTAGCATTTGTACACAAATCCCTCTGATCAAGAAGAGGATATGCAGCATGCTTTAGGGCATTGTACATGCCTGTATTGAAACTTGCATTTTCTTGCTTCAAGTAGAAGAAACTTGGCAAAACACATACCAACTCTCATTCCTGTAAAAAACAGCCAAAGTAAACTTTGCAAACATCTTTCACACTCCCTAACTGACCTAAAACACGAATCAACCACCCCTCAAACCTCCTCAAACACAAAAACATCCTCTTTCTGCAGAAGCAGAGCAAGTTCTGCAACTTGACTTCCACAAACATTTCCACTCGTGCATTTTGGCTAAAAAGAGTTCAAACATGTTCCATATCATCCACTGAAGCTATCCCAAGCATTAAATCCAAGCTGTAACATCCTTAACATCGTTTGCCATTTTTGCTTTCAAGCTGTGCAGGTGGACTTCCATAGCACGATACAGGCAGTTTCAGAGCAAGCTAAGCATAGGAGAAGCATCCTTGGACTTCAGGCAAGTTGTACCAAAGCTCAAACTCCCATTGAAGATACCTCCATTGCTGCACACGACTCAAGCTGAAACAGGTAAAAACATGAACTTCTATCTCTCAATATAGGAAGAGTTAGGCTTAGGTTTGTGAATGAAACATGTCCTCCTCATAGCCCTGAAGCCATCCATATATTTACTTTTCATTTATATTGAGTATGCTATGAGAATTTTGGCCATGAACATTGGAGAAAACTTAGGTCAGAAATTGGGGATGAAGAAATTCTCCCTCGTTTCTTAGAGTTAGGTCAAGTTTTTTATATGTATGAATTCGTCTCTTGATGCTCTACATTATTTGTGTTGTGAGTTTTTGCTAAAAGTCAAAGAATCAGGAGTTTGTGTTGGACATAGTGAAGCGCGCGTTTTCTGTTTGAAACAAGGCTGAAGGTTGAAGAAGGTTGACTTGGGCTGGGCCTGAGTTGTTTTTACTCTTTGCACACTCTTTTTTAACTTACACCCCCATGGCCCATTGTGTGAAATATTCATTATTTTTGCATATTTCTTTTTGTTTCTGATTCTATATTTTTATTCAAACATGAAAAAACACTAAAAATATTTTTTCTCATATTTTTGCATTTATTTGGTATTTATTTGTTTCATTTAGCATATGTATATAAATAAATGTAATACTTTTTATTTAAGATATTAAAAAAACAATACAAATATATATATATATATTTTTTCAGTCATTATTTTTTATTTACATTTTGAAAACATTTTCTAAAAATACACATTTTTGTAAATAATTAATATTTTATTTTTTGTACATATTTAGCTTATTAAATATATATAAATATACTTATACATATTTTATTAAATATTTAAGACAAAAATATGAAAATAATACATTTTTATTTTTATTAATATTTGACATCAAAAATACTTATTTTTACAATATACTTCTCTTTTATTTTTTTAATATAAATTAATATATAAATATTGTATATAATTAATAAATAATTGCTATTTATTCAAAAATTAGGGTTTTGCCCTAAATAACAAAATATCCAAAATTTGACCTTTTTATTTTTGTTTATATTTTACATTGAAAAATACTTTTACATACATAAAAATCATTTTTGTGCATAATACATTTTTCATATTTATTGTATTTATTTAATCATTGTACAATTTGATATTTGTATATTCAATATGGATGTAATAGTTTTAGATTTAATTTCTTTCTAAATATCCCCCCATTCAAACATTTGTACCCCCATCCCCATAATTATGTTGTAATAATTTAGGACTTTAAATTTCCGCATTTAAAAGCTTTCAAATTATGCCATGATAGACTTAGGGTTTGTATGCAAATCAACCAACAAATAGCTTGACTAATACAAAGAAAAAAAGCATGAAAATGGACAACACCAATCACACTTGCACCCTTAGGGTTACTCCACTTGTTGCCTTCAAAAATGGGCCATGTTGCATGTTGAGTGTCTTTGGTAAAACACAACAAATCAAATGATCATAGTCCCTCGATGACGCTTTCTCAAGTTGCCTAAAAATGATTAAGTCCCTTAAAAGAAAAATTGCCAAAGACACTTGGCACTATTGCATTCATGGTCTAAACGATGACCCGCGCCCGTCTCGTTAACATCCTAACACAAGATTGTCCACCAAATACAATGGTGGAACAATACTATTAAAAGGGTTAAAACATAGGAAAGATCTTTGAGAAATTTAGGGGTAGACAACTCTTAGTTACTTGATCAAACTTGCAAAACAAATCCTTGCCATTTTTCAAAACACACATCACAACACAATTTCAAAACAAACTTTCAAAACATTGAAAACTTTTCAAAAGACAAATACACCTTTGTATACATTCAAACATGGATCATTACAAAGGTTGCCACAACATATGGCCTCTTTTCAAAACCTCTTTCAAAATCACACACAAAGCACCATTTCAAACAATTGAAAGCACCATTTCAAATAATTGAAAGCACCATTTCAAACAATTGAAATCACCATTTCAAACAATTGAAAAGAAAAGGCAAGTGATCTAAGCAAGTAAATAAGAGCCCATGGATAACCATGGATAGAAAGGGTGCTAATACCTTCCCTTTCTATAATCTACTCCCCGAACCCAAGAAAACATCTCAAAGGTTTTTTCTGTGCTTTTTAACCTTTCCTTAGGATAAAATAAAAAGTCGGTGGCGACTCTTGCTAAACCGAAACATTTGCGAAAACAAACGCAAAACCTCAAGTCAGTTCTCCCACCGTATCACAGAGACTTAAGAAGAAAAAACCGGGGCATCCCGCTGGCTGTAATCATAAAAGAAACAGTTCAGGAAAAAGAAGGGATAACAAATACTCGACAAAAAAAAAGATTACTAAATGAATGCCTCTTCCAAATAAACTTTCAGTATCCGAACCATCATCGGAACATCAAGGACAAGATGCCAGAGTCAATTGGGATCTGGACGCACAATTAGATGAGCATAGCATTGAAGAACATCACGAAGAACAGGTGGGTACAAATAAAAGTTAAGCCTTTATCCTTTGTTTCTTAAACCGTGAATCAGGCCACGTTATAACCCTTAAAAGTCCTATCTGAAGCATTGGTTAGTTCAAAAGCATATTGTTACAAAAGGTATCCTGACTCCTGTAGGGTTCGCTATAAATCCTGAGCTGACATCACACTTTTACAAAATTTGTTTGTTTTACTAAAAAATGAATTTTCAAACTTCAAGACAGACATAACCTTTGTATTCTTAAAATACCATTGTTTGCATATGACTATTTGTTCAACAGCAGAGAAATTTGCAGACAAATATTTAATGAACAGAAATCCTCTCAATGAGCAGAATCACCTCAGATGGAAAGATATTCCAGTGATAAGCCTTTCATAATCAAGGGGCGTGATCATTTTCCATCATCTGGGGCAGTCAAGTCAAGGTTCAAGGAATCTCTCAAAAATGACAAATAGCCAGGGACAGATCTCCATCTGAATCACTTGGGGCATTGGAGAGATTTGTCAAATCTCGACGTAACAGTCCCAAGTTAACTAATTTCAAGAGATTTATCGATGCGATTGCCCTAGATTGACCAACTTTGAATGAATGCCCCTTGATTAATGAAATTATGAAGACAACTTGTCCCTCTAGATGATAATCTTCATCTGATGTTCATTATGGAAGCTTCCTTGATGTCTGGCACTTTTTATATGAAAATAATGTTTATTATGAGAATGTAAATGCTAATGCAAAACTTATGTTTGTCTTGAAATTGAAATACTTTTTCTTGAAATGATGTCGTACATAAATTTTTGTATGAAAGGTGGTATGATACCAACTCAAATGTTTTAGCAAGTCTCCTAGGAGTCAGTTTACCGTATTCTCGTTACAACATGCTTTCGAAATAACCCAACAGGGTTGTAATATGGCATGGTTCATGGTTTAAGAAAAAAAGATTTAAGGCCCACAGTTTATTTGTACCCACCCATTCTCCTTGATGTTCTCTAGTCTTATATTGAGCTTAACTCATTATGAGCACTCATCTTTTAAGAGGAGTTTGAGATGGTTGAGGAATCAATGATGTTTCTTAGACATGGGAGTCACTCACCTTTTGTTTTTGGTGTCTGATCACACGACTTTGTTCTTTCTGAGGATTTTTATTTTGTAATCCTTTCTTTTCCCTAATTTTTTCCTGGACATATTTTTTTATTATTTTGAAGTCCAGCGGGATGCCCTAATTTTTGCCTAAGTCACTTTTTTTTAAGTTTTCAACTTAGAGGGGTTTTTTTTATTCGAACTAATCAAGTTACCTTGAGTCCTTTGACTTGATGGAAGTGTTGGGATTGTCTCGTCCCTTGATGGAAGAGAGATAACTAGTATGGTTTCACATCTCTCGACCTCCTGATGTGTGAAGGATAAGGTGTGGTGATCCTTTGATGTTCACTCCTTTTGAAATTTTAATGCTCGATCAAATTAGATAAAGACTACCCTACCCCAGGTTAAGATTAAGGGTTTTTCTACATATAAAAGAAATTTCTACTTCAAAGCTCGAAAGGGATTGACAAGGGTCTATCTCCCTTATATCTTCGGTGTTTAGGATTTGAAACAATGCCTTACATCTTTAGTAGGCTTTTATTCAAAAGCATGACATCTGAGATTCTAGGTATTACATTTTCATTATTCTCCCTCTAGAGTTTTTTTTGCTTTAAGAAAGAGTTAAGTATCCAAATGCAAAGAAAAACATTTAAGAGTGAAACGAATGGATTACTTCAAAACAAACATATTCAATGCATTGATTATCATTAAAAACAAAAAAAAGTTTTCCATACAATAAGTACTGAACAAAACAAGAAATATTACAAATGAACATGTAGAAAAGAAACTAAATACTGCCAATGTTGAGGAGGTATGAATCCGTATAGACTTATTACTTCAGACGATGTTCTTTGCAGTCTTGGCACTCACTTGGGGAAGGTATTTCAGTTTATACGCATGCCACCTAACGTGAATGTGATTGCCTCTAACTCAATTAGGTATTGCACATTTTTCTTCAAAGCTCGAAGTTTCTCAATTGAATGGCCAGGTGTCCTTGAGTAAAACTCACACCTTGTGTTTGCATCATATCCCGAAGAAAGAAGTGTTGGAGGAGGAAAAAAATCTCTTATCTCAACCAAATGGTGGTGGAGCAAGTAAGGAAGCAATTAGAAGTAAGGCATGGGGATTGTATCCCACTTTCTTTCTGGCTTCCTTTGCTTCTATTGTCCCTTCTGAGAGAAGTTTTGTTGATTCAGACACCAAATATGTTCATGTGCCTTCATCTTCTGATTTGGATGAGGAATAATCAAAGGTTGATAGTACTAAAACTCTAGAACCCAAGATTATGGAGTATGACCTGAGGCGGATCCTGGGTAGAAGACAAAATTAACCTTTTCACCTACAACAGTTGGAGTTGGATTTCTTTGCATGTATTTGGGCGTGAACGCAATTGCCTTTGAATCAATGAGATCCTGGACTTTTCCCTTTAATGCTATACAGTTCTCAATAATACGGCCTAGGGCTCCATAATGGAATTCGCAACGAGCATTAATAGCATACCCCCTTGAAAGAGGATTTGGTGGTGGACCAAGTTCACACAGTTAAATCAACTGATTGGCAAGCAACTGATGGAGAAGTTGAGCATTGGCCATGAGAACATGATCAAGCCTCTTTGCATGCCTTCTTAGTTTATGTTTCCCTTGCTGACCTCGTGGTTGCCGATGATGGTTCTGTTGTTAATGTTGATTTTGGAACCAATTCTACAAAGACACCTGGTTCCTCTAAGGTATAGGTAATGGCTGCAGGAAAGGAGGTTCTAGAATCCAAGGTTATGGACAATACTCGCGAGGTAGCTCCTGACCTGAAAAGAGGCCTGGTGGAGAGGAAGGATTGTACATTTCTACTGCAGTAGTTGATGCGAGATTCCTTTCATTCTTCTATAATGTTTATAGGATCTCCATCATCATCCATATCTGGACTTTCATTTGGTTGACCTCTTCCCTCAACAATTCATGATCATGGTGAAGTTCGTCCATGCTTTCAATTTCAAGCGGATGCTGGGAAGTCAACTAGTTTGTGGAAGATTGATTCTGAGAAAAAGACCCCAATGAGTTTCTGATTCCTGAATATGAAATGCATGATAGTATGAATGCATGTTCATTTTTTTATTTCCATGGAAACCCAAAGACTTGTCTATCCAAAAGTATCTTTTGACAAATTTTTATTTTTCGAAGATCTCAATAAAAGACTTGTCTTTGGAATTCCCTATATATGGAATGCATATACATAATGATGTCATGGGATCATACCCCCACATATTCTGGATAATCACTGTACAATCCTATGAATAGAATGAATGTAACAGGATCAAAGGTCTAGCGTACTACATCCTAAGAGGCCAAGATGAGTTAAGGGTTCTACGGTCCTCAGCTTCACATACTTTCGGGTGGAAATAATAAAGCTTTCACAATTAAATTGTTCAACACTATTACCCCAAGAAGGCCTCCACTGAGCGGGCAATCTCATGTCGTCTTAGTAAGGACTCACTCCAAGTAAGCGAACATAACTATATCGGATCAGGTTTCCCTGAATTCAGCATTTGACGCATTCACGTATTCGGTCCATTAACAGTCATTGGATGAAAATCAAATGGTTTATATTTAAAACTCAATATTTTACTTTAAAATAAATTAAAAAATACATTAGAATCTGGACCGCTTAATCTTGATCCAACGATTACAAACTCGTCGAATGTGTGTATGCGTCAAAATAATGATAGCAGGGGATTTGATTTCGACTATACCACCCTCCTAATCATAATTGTAAGTTAGTCTGGATTAGTACTTACCACAAAAAAATCATCCATCCCAACAACACAATAAATATAACATATATCCAGAACATGTGAATAGAAAAAGTAAAATGCAAAGGAATACAAATGAATATAGTAAATAAAGAAAGTAAAGTATATAAATAAACACCAAAAGAAATAAACAAACGAAGCTAGGATTGACTCACATAGGTTCCTCAGTAGAGTTGCCAGCTGAAGTAACCGATAAAAAACACAGAGCCGCCACCGAACTTTATTTTTCCCGAAGGAAGCAAAAATATCGAGAAAACTCCAAAGGGAAGGATAAGATGGTCTTGAGACCAAGATAAAGGGTACAGAAGTCGATTATGTAAGGGGAATATATTATCACCTCTCACATACTTTGTACTCAACGGGATTTATTTTGATTGTTTGTTTCTAAGGGTGTGTTAATCTAAAACTATACTTGCTAAAGGAAATGCATGAATGAGTTAAAAGGAAAAAGAAAATATAATTTTTATTATTGAGTTCGTGAGGGTATCGTAACCATGTGCCTACGTATGTCAAGGAAAATCAGAACTCTGTAGTTCTTCTCATAAATGTTGGTTTGTTGGTATTTTTTTAGTGGACGATGTTAACATCCACATTTTAGCAATGGGCATGGCATGGCCTGTATTATGGTAGAACAGAAATAACATGACCTTTTTGAAAAGGTTAAATAGAAAAAATCCAAGTGGCAAAAGTTTTTTGATTTGGTTTGTGTTTTTGTTAGGAGAAATGTTTGTGATTTAAGTTGCACTAAAGTCTATGAATAGAAAAGAAGTGCAATGTAAGAATACACTGCATCATGCTCTTCCACTGCTTAAGACTCGATGACGTACAACTCGCATCTCAATTATTAAGTGTTTTTTTTTATTAAGGAAAAAGAATTTTGTTTTAATTAGAAAGGATACAATACAAAATAAAAGTCTAAGGGAAACTAAAACCCTAATATTATCATGCAATTAATGGACTTAATGTTAAGTTTTTGAAAGGTGAAAATCTAATCTAAAATGTTAACATGTATGCTTTTGATCCTAAGATATAATTCAACACGAAATGATCAAAAGGAAATTAATCGCTTCATGGAATCACTTAAAGGAACATGACAATCAACCAAACAATCAAATAAAAAAGTAAAGAAAATACTCTCATATTTTTTATGACATTTGATATTGGAAATTAAAATTCTAATACTAATCTATTCTAATTTTTTTTTCATATTAGGAAATATTGAAACAACGAAATCAAATTATAACCTAATATTTTTGTAGAATTTTAAATTTGAAATAAAGAAAATTATAATATTTTTTTGATATTTTTATAAAAGAAAATTTAAACTAAATAATGACATAAACTAACTATTTTTTTTTTTGAAATAATTTTTTTTGAAGTTTTTGGACAGTAATAAAAATAAATTAAGAGAAATCAAGAACACACCAATGGGCCTGTGGGGGTTTTTGAACCAGAATGAGTGATACAAAGGCCAATTATAACCAAACGTGGGGAAGACCAGGCCAAGGTCCAGACCCGATTTTCCTTATCTAAAACAAACGGGTTAATTAACCCTAAGAGGTACTTCGCTCCTCTTCTTAACAAAACGTACACTTTCTTCAAAATTTCCTTTGTTTTCTCTGTGTTCGCTTCATCTCTCAATAGTAAAATTAAACTCCATGAAGTCAATAACCAGAAAAAAATAATTGAAACAAAAAAAGCATACCTCAATCAATTTGTGGTGATGCTGTGCGGTTTCGTTGGAGTGTGCATAAATGAGATGAGGCGTTTTTTACGGTGGTCCACGTGGAGATGCCTCCGTCTGGAGGACGCCGGAGGGCCGCCATAATGGGTTTTTGGGAGCGGTTTTCGATCATTTGGAGAGTCATCAAGACAGAGTGCGCATGTAGGTGAGGCTTTGCAAGTCGTATTTCACGTTGGAGTTTGCTAGGAATAGCTTCACGGCCCCTTTCAATAGATCAAATATGTGTTCCTCTACTGCTTGCCCTTCTTATATGTTCCCATTCCTCTATTTCTTCTTATTCATTATGCTTTTTTATCGTATTGTTCTTTTGTTTTCTAAGTTGTGATTATTGCAATGTTATCGTGATGTTGTTGCGTTGATAATAATGTGTGGAGAAGTTGATACATGTGAGAGAGTAATGAACATGTGGCTGAGAAGATTGATGTATGTTTAAGGAAGTATGGAAGTGGTTTGGTGGTTGTGTTTTGCGGGTGATAAAGAGTCTGGACAAAAAAATTGGCAGAGTTTTGAGGGAAGATTGGTGATGTTTTTCTATGATTTGTTTCTCTCTTTTTTTCTGATTCTAGGTTGTTTTTATAGTGAATGAGGGTGGATTATGGGGGAAAGATTTAATTAATTTGAAATCTATTTCGGTGCACTATTTCTTTCTTTTTGGTGCGGGTTGTTGTTTTGCCATTTTTATACAATGTTTGGACAGTTTAGACAGGTTTTTGGTTCATGTTGTAGGGTTGTTTTGTATTGGACTTTATGCAGGTTTGTACAACGCTAGGCAGTATGTTTTGTTGTGTTATGACAAGTTTTTGGCATGTTATGGATGCAAGGTTATGGAAGGAGGTTGGCTTAGCAAGGTCTTTTATCATGTTGTAGCAGGTTTTAATACAAATCTTGACAGGTTTTGATGCAAGGTTTATGGACTGATTTTGACATGTTTTTGTTTATGTTACTTTGTGGACTGAATTTTGTATATGGTGTAGGTTTTGAATCATGAATTGGTTTTGTTAGTGCAAGATATGGATTGTGACATGTTTCAAAGCTTGGAGCAAATGGGTTTATTGAAGCTTGAATTTTCTAGACTTAGACTTAGGATAAGTGTGAAGAAAAATCTTTGTGTAGTTCTCTTTATAGCTTTGAGTGTAATTGTAAACATGGTTCAAGTGTTGTAATCATAATGTTGTAGCGTTCTTCTCTTTTATTCAAATCTTTCCAAATTATAAAGTATCTTGCACAATGTTGAATCAACTTGAAATAATGATTATTTTATGAACACAAAGATGTATGAACCAATGATTGCTTGTGTAACCTTGTAATGAGTCATGGATGGAATAATGAATAATGTTTGGATGGAACTTGTGAACTTGAATGAATTTTGGAGATGAATTTGAATGAACTTGATTTTATTTTAAAATGGATGATGAATAATATGATCTTAAATTGTGAATGGAGCACTTGAATGATGCTTGAATAAAGCCTTGAATTATTTTGATGAAAGTAACTTGCTCCTTGAATATAAAATTAACCATGAATGAATTACTTGCATTTTAAGAAACCTTGATTCACTTGATGATTCTTAACTTCCAAACTACAGTTACAAACCTAGAATCTCTAACTTTAATTCTCAAAATCCAAGTTAAATTTCAATTAAAGTAACAAGTATTTGATGAGAACTAATAGTTATATTGATCAAAACAAAACCGCAAGTCAAGCTCTTATGACTTTGCAATTGTACTTCAATCCACCACAACAACAACGCCTTGAAGAATATTTGAAGATGCATATGGTACTTGGAGCATAGAAAAGGAACATGACCATGAAAACCCTAAGTTCCATGAACCTCAACTGATGCTCATGAAGAAAGTGATTTGAGATGATGAGAGGAAAGAAACATTAGCTCCCAGTATTCATATGAGACCTTAGCACGTGATCTTGAGGTGATTTTGTATCTTGATGAAAGAATAAATTACCAATGATCATGAACTAAACCTTAATTAAAACCATCATTTATGAATAAATAACTTGAATCAACCTTGAATGAAAATGAGATCCCCAAAGCAAAAGAGAACCCTAACTCCTCAAGATCATCCTTGGAAATATTGAAAGAAGCCCTTGTAACTTGATGGATCACTTCAATGCTTGGAGAATAAATAGAAGAATCAGGCTTTTTTATGAAGAAATCTCAAACCAATAGAAACCTTAATCCATGCTCCTTGAAGTATAAAACCCTACAATGGTGTTAATGAGAAATCCACAGTGGCAACAAGATAAAAACCATAATCCTTGCTTGATGATTCCTCAAGAAGAACCTCAGTTGAAGCACAATGGTTGAACACCTTATCTTTTGTCTTGATGAAAATTTGATAAAGAAAGGAGTCCACAATAACCTTGAACCAAAACCCTAATTCCATAGTTCAATGCAGAAAGAAGAACGAGATTAATCAAGCCTTATTTGATATGTAAACCTCAAATTTTTGTGAAACCTTGACTTGCATGACCACTAACCCTTTGAACATAGTTGCCTTATTCAATGAATACATGCATGATATATAAATGACCTGATGGATGATGCAAGTAAAATTGGAAGTCTAAGTCAGATAAAAGTAAAAGGGTGAGACAAATTTTGGGTATGACACCCCCCTTCTAGGTTGCGTCGCATAGTTACATCCACTGTTGTGTCTTTGTTTATCTATTAAACAAATAATTTTTTGATTTAAAATACAAATTTAAAATTAATCTCTATTTTTGAATATTATAACCCCTCATCCCACTCTTGTGTTTGGATTCACTAGTTCAACAATATTATATATTTCTATAACATGGGGATACGACTAACACATGAAGACATTTTCAGAAAAACTCTCAAAGAAATTAATAGATAAATAAATTAAAGATGCTCCTAATGTCAAAAAAAAATTCAAAGAGTTTCTAAAAAAGAGAAGGAAAATTGTTTTCCAAAAGAATAAAGGGAAAGACATCTTCTAATTATTTGAAAATTTGTAAAAAGATAAGTCACCTATTTGAAACTTAATCAATAAAGTCCTAGTTACTTTTCAAAAAAATTCTAGATTATCAATTTAATACGGTCAAGCATATTTTATCATTAACTGTGTGCTTAAGTGATTGGAAAGAAGAAAATGGGTCACTAAATTAAACGAGAAGTAGGTAGAAAATAAAGCCCAAAGATATTTCAGGCGAAAAAGATGCAAGAAGTGTAAAATCTTTACATCTAATCAATTAAATCATAGGGTTAATCGATTAAAACTTTTTGAAATTCAAACTCAGCTTCTTCTAATCAATTAGACTAAAGTTTTAATCTATTTGATCTTTAAAAGCTTCCAACCAATTGCATCAGCCAATCATAAATCAATTACTTTAATTCTCTAATTGATTAGAATAACTTTTAATCAATTAGATTCCGACTATAAATAGGTATCCTTCTTATTTTTTCTCCTTCATGTCACATATCTTCTTCTATCTTCTATATTTACTTATTTCCCTTTTCGTTGAGTGCTACATGTTTGTGGTATTACATCATCATCATCATCAAATGACACCAAAAAGGATATGAACTTCTACATGCACATCATTAGAAGTGTATGAGTCTGAAGACTTTTCATCTTAAATTCAAGAGAACTACTTCAAGCATTTACTCAATATATTAGGTCTCAAACCTCACTATATCGATGAGAGCTATTAGGGAATATTTTAATTCTTTGGTCCCATGTGTCAAGCCAACCTCAAAAAGTTTATCTACAAAAGTCCAGAAGAAGTATTTCCAATATTTATAAAAATGTTTCACGAAAATTTCGAATTCAAAGAAGGGTTGATCACTTTTTTGGTACGTAAAACCCAAATTTCTTTCATTGTTGAGGAATTTGGAAAACTCAGTGATTTACCCTATATTGGAAGTCTTTACTCCTATGATGCTCCAAATACTTTTGATGACTTTAACTTTCTCATTTCTACCTCAGAATTGTCCAAGAGAAACCATGTTGAACATCGTTCTTGCAAACACTCGAGATAATAATAGGATGCTTCAAGATAACACCAAGACACTTCATTAAATGTATTCCCAAGTAATGTTACTTGTTAATTACATGGCTAGCACCATAATACAAGTTCCTCTTAGGTTGTTTAATGATGATGATGATGATGATGATGATGGAAACAATCAATAATTATCTTGTTGTATTTGTTTGCTTGTTTTATCTATTTGCTTTATGTGTTTATTTCTAAGTTCATTAATGTAATCTTTTTTTTATAATATATGATATATGTTTCCTTTTTCACCTAATTATTCAAATGTGATATACTTGTTCTATGTGTTGTTTACTTGTTTCCATTTGTAACGCCTGTTAATTTAATTAATTATTTAATTAAATTAATTACAGATTAATGGTTGAAAATGTTGTTGAAATTGTTGAAGTTGTGAAATGTCGAGAAATGTTGGTTTAAGTTGTTAGGTTGTTATTTGATTGATATTTAATTGATTGGTTGATTAATATTAGCAATAATATTAATATAGGTATTAGAATAATATAAGGTTTATTAGTTGGGCTCATTATTTGGTTGTATGGAGTAATAGATGGAGTGTGAAAGTTAGGTCCAATAGGAATATTAATAATTATAAGGTTAAGCTAATTATGAGGATTAGGTTAATTAGAAGGAATAAAGGAAAAGTCTTGAGTATTTTGTGGAAACGTGGAACTTGCAAAGTTGCAGAGAAAAGGAAAAGCTAGGTGTTAAATCTGAATGTTATAGAGATGTCTCCAATCCAAGGTAAGAGTGGGGTTCTGACTCTATAATGGGAATTATGATGAAAAGTATGTGAGAATTGGATTGTGTAAAATCGTTGTTGTATGTGTATATTTGTTGTGGTTGGTTGTTTTTGAAATTTATTAGATTTCTATGAATATGTCGCTGAGAATTAATTTGTGTTGATTTAGTTGTCATGTTGATGTGGTTCCATCTTGTTGGTTTTGGAAAATTGTGTTTCTGTGAAAATTGATGTTGATGTAATGATATATATTATTTCTGATATGAGACTGTTAATTGAAGGCAGTTTGGGCAAGTAACAGAAAGGTACTGAAGAAATACATACCGATGAGGTGTGCCGAAGGGCACACAAATGGTGACGGACGGAACAAAATTGAGAGTGTAGAGTGGAACACACAACATGCTGCACGACATGTGTTGTTGATGGAGAGTGCCGACCGACACATGCTTAGGAGAGGGGGTGTGCCGAGTGGCACACCTTGGTGATGAGGGGCACGCTGCATTTTAGTGTTTTAATTGATTTGTTTAGTCATTAGGCGCTACTGTAGCGGATTCACACATATATACCCATTTGATAACATTAGTGGATAGTTAATAATCATTAATATATTAATCAAGTTAGTTGGGCAGAGTTAGTAAATTTAGCAAAAGACATTAGTAACTGCTGAATATAATTTAATAATAGTACTAGTGATGATTTAACAGAGACAATTGTTAGTTACAGAGGTATTATTAATTAATTAGCAGAATAGTAGAATGGAAATAAAATGACTGAAGGAGAATACACTGACAGGTAGTATATTTTGTAAGTGAATTACAGTAAGCAAATGGCACTAATTTGACAGGGAGACATTAGTAGCGGTATGAATGGAAAATCATAGTGCCGAATAAAATAATATTAGTAACTAGTAGTAAACTAATAAGTGAGTAGCAGAAGTGTATTATGGACTAGCAGGAATACATGTGCTAGTAGTATCAGTCTGGAATTAAGTGCATTTGTACATAGTATTAATAATAGAACTTTTAGCTGATAAGTAATTAGCAGGATTTAGTCGATTTGTTCGAATAACTATATGGAAAAATTGTTGTATATTTTAGTCGATACGGTGTGTTGAATATTTCTCTGAAAATTATGAGTTGTAGGTGGTATCGAATTGTTAGGCTTATGGTCAATGTTGTTTTCTTGTTCGTGTTGTTGTCGGATTACTACTGTTGATATGTTATTGTTGTTGTGACGTACTAAGTTCTAGGCTTATGCCAATGTTGTGCTAATTGTTGTTGTTGAAATATCAAGTTGTAGGCCTATGGCCAGTGTTAAATTATTGCTAGGCGTATGGCCAGTGTTGAATTGTTATTAAGTTGTTGTCGAATTGTTGTTGTTGCGTTGTTGTTGTGTTGTTGTTGAATGGTTGATGTTGTAGTTATTGTTGTGTTTCATATATTGTCGCATACATAGCATATCAAGTTGGGAGCTCATGCTCTGTAAGTTGGCCTGGATTGGCGAATATTAAGTTGAAGGCTTATGCCTTGTTGATGCCTCTATTAATTGGCATATTTTTAAGTTAGGAGTTATGCTCCAATGGTACCACATGCACGTGCATTGTAATTGAGTCACAGTTGATGTTGCATCTTGAGTTGTGGTGATGATATATTTGTTGTTGCTTTATGTTATTGACTTGTTGTGACAGGTATTATCTAAAAGCTGTGAATTAGTAGTTATGTCGTGTTGATGTTTTGATGTGATTAAAGTTATTTGTATATTGTGAAGTAGTGACTTTATATGATCTGATCTAATATATTATTTATCATATAACTTATTATATTGTCTGATATCTCACCCCTTCTGTTTGAATGTTGTCCTCTGTTGGTAACGTGCAAGTAATCAAGAAGGATAGTTGTTATCTTCGTTAGTTCGAGTCGGTGTCGTCGTTCTGATACGTAGCACTCAGGGGGATAAACGCTTGATGTTTAGTTGTTGATATTTATTTCAGTTGCTGAATTCTTAAGTTGATTACATGAAATAATTGTTGTCTTGAAATTATTTTAGTTGAATAAAAGATGTTAAGTGAATTGAAGTTGAGTATATAGATTCTGCTGCTTATCAATAAAAAGTTATTTGATTTTAAAGAATAAATCAGGTCGTTATCGATTCATCCGAGTTAAGTGTTATGTATCTGTTTTATATGCGATTAAATGAAGTTTGATTTTAAGTTGTAAATGTAGCATTCCATTTGTTTATTGGAAATTTTATAACTCTGATTTTTAATATTATTCGTCAGATAGAAATAGGGTGTTACACCATTCGCATTTTGATAATATCCAAGGAGAAAATTTATACTTCCTTAAGGGTAAAGTATAATCTCTTTATCTGTGAGGGGAAGTTAACAACTCCTACCCTTTCATCTTAATATTTATGGTTTACCATTTGCTAGAGATATGTGTTGTCATCATCTAAAATTGGAAGAATGTAATTTTATGTGTTGTGCAAGTTATAAAGTCTTACGTGGTTTTAACGATGACAAAAGAGTAAAGTTAAGTTAATTATAAACATCATCAATATATAAGATAGAGGTTATCGAAAATACAAAACTAATCAAGTTTCAATGTTGAAAACTAAATAAGCCAAATCAAATTCAAAGATAAGCATTGAAAGAAATTGAATGTGTGAAAGCTCGCATGGTTCCACACTTTATTGTTTTATTCTGTTTTGATCAATAATATGTAAAATAAGTAAGAGTAATTTTCGAAATACAAAGGAAATCAGCATGCACATTAAAAAACATTTTTCAAATCTCTATCTATTTCAAAATATTTGAAAAATCTATGGAATTATCTAAATGACAAATTCGTGAAGGTTCTCATATCCAAAGCGAGCAATACCTTGTAGCCGCAGTGGTGCAGACTTGAGATCGACCAAAACATTAGTGTTGTATGTGAGAATTCGAAATTCGTATTGTACCTCTTAATCTCAACTAGGGGTAATTATTTCGGGCTGACCAAAATAGTTCAATATTGCTTTAAAATTGAGATTAAGAATAATTTATATATAACATTCATAAATCTCAATTTAATAAATCGTCTTTCTAAAGAATAAATTTGTGAGGATTCTCACACCCAAAAAAGATAATACCTCATAGCTACAGTGACGTGAACTTGAAAAATTAACTATTTTTAATAACTCAAAGATTCTAAAGTCAAATCATTTGTAGTATTATTTTTCTTTCATTTTGCATTATGATAATCAAATAATTGTTAATTATCTTTTATTGAATTAAATAGCCAATAATTTAGTTATTATATATTATAGAAGGTTGAATATTTTTTTGGGTCACCCAATCCATGTGCAACATGGAAGCATTATGCACGCGCAGTACGTAGTACATGTATATATTCTGATGGGTCCATTATTCAATTTCAAAGAGTAAACAAGTACTTAAAATCTGTAATACGTGGAAAAGCCAAAACTATTTTTAGTCAAAAGAAAAATTCTCGATTCTTTCATTCTAAATGCTAATTAATCTTATAACCAATAATTGGACACGGCTTCTACGCGTTTATGATTTTATCTTAAATAAATCAGCAAGAAAATTATTACATATCCTAAAAGAAAACTATCATGTTTAATTGTTCATTGAAATTTGAAAATAAGATATAACTATAAATAATTTTTTACTTAAAAAACGACTCCTTTCATCTCATTTTAAATGTCATGCTTCTTAGGCTAATAATAAGTTTTTGTTGATTTAAACAAATAAAAATTAATTTTATTTATTACAATATTTGTATTAATAATGGTTAGTAAAATAGTTAGATGATTTAAATACAAATAAAAAAATATTTAAATAATTTTTTATCATTCTCCACTCATAAAAGAAAATCTCATTTACGTCATAAATACAATTAAATCGTTATTGATAGCGATTAAATCAATTGAGATATAAAAATACTAGTATTGTATTTTGGGTTTAAATTGTTTGGGTTATTCATTTTAAAAATTAACTTTAATTGAGAATATTATTGTTTTTTTTAATTTATATTAATTTTTTTTATTACAATTGAGCATATTATTGTTATAAGTTATTCATTCTTTTGTCGCATGAGGTGTTTTTTGGTCATTTTTTATTTGAAATCAATTGTCAATACCGTTTTTTTCTTTTTTGTGTTTTTAAGTTTTCGTCGTCTTGTATGGTGTTTGTTGGTTTTTCTGCCTTAGTACGGTATTCGTTGGTTCAAATTAATATATTCACTCCAACTCATTACAGATATGATGAAGATTTAGACGTCAATATTACAGATCTAAAAATATGAATATTTTAGTTATTTTTATTTTGTCATATTTGTAAGTGTTGCAAAATTGTTCGGAGATTAACTTTTTTTTTTAATTAATGACAATCTTAAATTTAGAATGATTTATGTAATATTCAATTTGATGAATGAATATCTTTTTTTAGTTTAAAAAATTATGATGAAAGAATAATAATAAATATAAATAATTTGCCATGGTAATCGTACTCATATTTATTTTCATTTGATAAAATTAATATAGCTTTAATTTGTATTTGTTGCGTGGTCTTATTTTATATACTAATTTGTCGGACACTCATATTGTAGAAAAGATTAAAAAAATAGAATGAAAATGAAAATTAAAGTTTATGTAATTTTTTGCGTAGTCTTATTTTATATATATTTTTTCAAGAATCACGCTACTAAGGCTTTGCTAGGGTTTCTTTTTGGGTGATTAGAACGTTGTCGGTGATGCCTCTGGTGCAACCGCCTGAACCACTATAGGATGAACGGATCAATGAGAATGTTGGCAATGTTTCGTATAAAAATATTGTTACTGGTGAGGATAATGCCACGATGCAAGATGGGGAAAACATAGTGCTTAATTCAGATCATGAAGAATCGTGGGATAATGAGTTGAGAGAATATTGGATGGGATCAAAGTCAAAGAATCCCAAATTGGTGGATATAAGTGTCCACGGATAATACTGTCCAAATATGAAGAGAAAAGGATTCACCGACCAAGGAGATGCGGAGTTATAGTGAAGCTTTTAAGGAAGAGAGTATAGTATAAAGCTTTGGAGACACGGCTAAAACAAATGTGGGTGAGGAAAGGCATCATCAATATAATAGACCTTAGTCATGACTATTATTTGGTAGCTTTTACTCATGAAGATGATAAGAGTACAGTGTTATCTGATGGGCCATGGTTTATATATGATCACTATTTGATGGTGAAAGAGTGATTTTCACCCAGAGAGTGAGTCCATTGTTAATGTTTTTGTTTGGATCAGAATATCAGGTCTCCCGATTGAGTATTATGATCCAAAAGTTTTGCATGTTATAAGTGATCAGGCTGGGCAGACAATTAAGGTGGATAAGAATACTCTTCAACTGAAAAGGGGAAAATACGCAAGAATCTGTGTTGAAGTAAACATTTCAAAACCATTACTTTCTATGTTCTCTATTAAAGAAAGTAACTACAAGATAGAGTATGAGGGACTGCCCATGCGATATCTTTGTTGTGGAAATTTTGGGCACTACAAAGTTGGCTGTCAGAGGAGAATTAAGGACACTAAGGTGGTAAATCAAGGAGTCATAGTAAAAACCATATGAGGTGTTGTTTATAACAATAATAAGAAGAATGAACAAGCAGACATGATTACTAATGATAGACCGTGGCAAGTTGTTCAAAAACAGCGGCGTGGATGGAAGCAACTGGAGGTGAGAAAGAAACAACCGATGAACAGCCCGAGGAATGTGAAATCGGGATCTCGTTTTGTAATGCTGAATGGTAACGTGGGAGAAACCAGTGGAACAAAAAAGGATATTGTTAATGATCAGGAAATAATCATGGAAACCAATAATAACATATTAATTGGGAGAGATATTTTGGTAGACAAGAGAAATGATGAGGATTTAATTGTAATAGAGGAAGTGGTTAACAAGAATAATAATGAGGAGTTAATTTGGTTGGAAAAAAGCTGGTAGGAAATGATGAGGCAAGGAATAGTAGTTATAGGAATGTTAGTGGGAATACATGTGACAATTATGGTGTGGTCAACAAAAAAAGTATTAATAATGGGAAACATAAACGGAGACAAGAAGACAATAAAGAAAGGGATGGAAAAACTAACAAAATGGCGACACATGGTAGAACATGATTAACAAGAAAAGTACTGAAGCAATGAAAAAAGTGTGCTATTAAAGGGATGTTTGAGAAGGATAAAGACATGCACTTTCTTGAAAAGGAACATGTCAACGTGAAATACTCAAAGGGGGTGTATAGGTTTGATCTTCAAACACACTTCAACCATGTTCAGGTGAATAACTTTGAGGGTGAGACTACTAATAATAATCAAGAAGAAGATGGAGTTGCTCATAGAAAAAAGTGTGATCACTTTCACATTTCCACAAGAGCCAAGACCTTCAGATGATAACAGGATTCAGAAAGAAATTGAAGGATCACAAAGCATCAAGATGCAGGTAGACACAACAAATGGCAAGAGCGTCAAGGGAAGTGATGAGTGCTGACGAAACCATAAAGTGATGGAAGAAGAATTTGTTCAGGAGACACCTGAAGGATGTTGAGTTCTATGGTAGGGAATGCAATATGCACCTTTGTTTATTGTTCAATAATTATTGGTCAGCTAAATATTATAATTTGTAATTGTAGAGGAGTTGCGGGTAAAGATTTCTTCAGGTTTAGTAAATACTATACTGATATTTACAAACCTGAGATATTTGTGTCAAAGGAAACTAGAAGTGACCCGGTGAAATTGCAAAGCCCCTTAAAGAAACTGGGTTTTCAACATTTTATATTTGTGGATAACATTGTTTATGCGGCGGGCATTTTGGTGGCTTGCAAAGAGGACAATCTGAAGGAGTGTCTGCTTAGTAGAGGTGATCGGTTTATTCACATGCAATTCGATAATAAGCAAGGCCATGAGTGGATGTTTATTGTGGTGTACGCAAGCCCTAATGAATGTAATAGAACAATTCTCTGGAAGAATATGAAGATAATAGCTAATAACATTAATAAACCATGGCTTGTAGCTGGAGATTTCAATGATATAGATTTTTCCAATGAAAAGAATCGCGGGGGATAAATTTGTGCTCATAAATGCAGCGTCTTTAGAGAGAATATGTAAGCTTGCAATTCATCTGATCTTGGAGCTAATGGTCCTCAGTTCACTTGGAGAGGGCCGATTTTTCAAGGTGTCCAGCAGATATACGAGAGGTTGGATAGATCAATTAGCAATGAGGAGTGGAGATTGTTGTTCATGGAAGCTCAAGTAAAAGTGTTAACTAGAGTTGAGTTCTCTGACCATCACCCAATTATGATTGCTTTAGCCTGTAGTAATCATGAGAGGGTTCCAAAACCGTTTCGATTTGAAAGTTCCTGGATGGTGGAGAGTAACTATATTGATAGATTCAGGGGATTTTGGAATAACAAGGATGAGCTCATGAAGAATCTCCAAAGAATAAAATATGATGCAAAAGAATGGAAGAATTGTTTTGTCCAACATAGACAAAGGGTGAAAGGAGGTTTAATGGCTCGTCTTCAAGGCATTCAAAGAAGCATTTAGGTTAGGCAAAACATCACAGATCTGTTGAGATTGGAGAAAAAGTTGTAGGGTGAGCTTAAAACAATCTTGAGACAAGAAGAACTCATGTGGTTTCAGAGATCTAGAGCCCATTGGTTAGTTGATGGGGATCGAAATACTAAATATTATCATTTGAAGACTGTCAACATGAGAAGAAGTAACAATATTCTCATGATTAAGGATGATAATGGAAGGTGGATAGAGGATAGAGATCAGATCAAAGTCTTGGTGAATGATTACTACAAAAAGTTGTTCTCTATTGGGGGCAACTGGAATCGAGGAAGCAAACTAATATATCCTATCCTAGCACTTTGGAGGAAGACATTCTTAAGTTAGATGCTAAAGTGAGTAATGAGGAGGTGAGGAAGGTTGTTTTTTATAAGAAACCTTGGAAGGCTCCTGGATCGGATGGGTTCCCTGCAGGTTTCTATCAAAAATCGTGGAGAGTGGCTGGTGCTAGTGTTTGTGATTTTGTGAGCAAGATGTGAGAGAAACCTAGTGAGATTGTGTATGTGAATAAAATTGGCATATGCCTTATACCAAAAATTGCAAACCCCGACTTGGTGTCTTAATTTAGACTAATATTGTTGTGCAACACAATCTGCAAAGTATTAAGAAATATTATGGTGGGGAGACTCAAGAAGCATATGGATAAACTAATATCTCAATTTCAAACTCATTTTGTCCCTGGAAGACTTATTCATGAAAACATCATTATTTCTAGGGAGGCTATGCATACGATGGAGACAATGAAAGGGAAAATAGGTGCTTTTTCTATTAAAGTAGACTTGTATAAAGCTTATGACAAGTTGAGATGGGAATTTATTTGGAGAACTTTGTGAGAAATTCAGATTGCGGACAATATGATGAACGTGATAATGCATTCAGTTACTAGTGTCAAAACGAATGTGAATTGGAATGGATCGAGAAATGAGTTATTTTGTCCTCAAAGAGGTATTCTTCAGGGTGATCCAGTATCACCTTACTTGTTCGTGATATGCATGGATAAACTTTACCATTTAATTGAAGAAGAAGTTGCGAGCAAAAGATGGAAATGAGTTAAATTATGGAGGTGGGTAGTCATGGTATCGCATCTTATGTTTGCGAACAATTTACTGATATTTAGAGAGGCTACTGAAGCTCAAATGAAATGTGTGGAGACTCTTGAAAACTTCTTCCAAATGTCTAGTCAGGAGGTTAGTCGGGATAAGACTAGTATCCTCTTCTCCAAAAATGTTAACATGAGCATACAAACAAAACTCCAACATCTATCTAAATTTAGAAGTACTAAGAGTTTTGGAAAATATCTAGGAGTTCCTTTAAGTGGGAAGATGCTCAAAAGCAATGACTTCCAGTACATTGTGGAGCAAGTGGTTGTGAAGTTAAACTATTGGGAGAAGAATAGTCAGGCACTTGCTGGGCGAATTACGTTGGCAAATAGCGCTATCGAGGCCATACCGTTGTATCCAATAATGACAAATAGATTGCCTAAGTATTGCATTGATGATATTCATTGTCTACAGAGGATATTTGTGTGAGGCGACACGAATCATAAACGAAAACTGCATGTTATTGCACGGTACACGATTATGTTACCAAAACAAATAGAAGGGATTGGGTTAAGAGACCTTAATGTTTTGAATCAGGTGTGTTTAATGAAGCTTGGCTGGAATATGTGTAATAACTCCAACAATTTCTAGTGCACGGTTTTAAGGAGTAAATACAAAATTCTTGACAGTAATGATTGTTTGAATACAAGGTCGACTAATTCGAGTCTTTGGAAGGATGTTTCCAAAACAATCCCAATCATGATGAAAGCAGACACGTGGCTTGTAGGAGATGGCAAGAATATTAGGGCTTGGGAAGATAATTGGATAAGGCAGGAGTTTCGGTTGAGTGACTATAACGTGACTGTGATACGGTGGGAGAAATGACTTGGTTGTTTTGCGTTTGATCAAATGTTGCGGTTAGTAAGAGTCGCCATAGACTTTTCTTTTATCCAAAAGGAAAGGCTGAAAAGAACAGGAAAGACCTTTGAGATGTTTTCTTGAGTTCGGGGGGTAGATTATGAAAAGGGAAGGTATTAGCACCCTTTTCATCCATGGTTTTCCATGGGCTCTTAGTTACTAGCTATATCACTTGCTTTTGTTTGAAAATATGCTTTGTGTGGTTTTTGAAAGTATTTTTTAAATATGTCATTGTTTAGGCAAACTTTATAATAATTCACGTTCGTAAGAATGTATACAAAGTGTTTGATCTTTTGAAAATGTTTTCAAGTTTGAAAGATGTTTTTGAAAGTGTCGGTGTTTGTTTTGAAAATAGCAAGGATGTTTTTGTTTTGAAATTGAGCAAGTAACTAGGAACATTCTACCTACTCAAAAGTCTTTCATATTCATTTCCTCTTTCCTTTGACATTGTTATCTTACCATTGATTTGGTAAGTAACCCTATCTTTGGATGTAAAAGGGATGGGTGTGGGTCATCGTATAACCATGATTAGCAATGTTGTAAGATATCTTAGAATTTTCTTTAGGGACTAAGATAATTTTGAAAGGCAACATGGATAGCGTCGTCGAGGGACTATGATCTTGTATTTTTTATTGCTTTTTGCTAAGACATCTTACATGCATAACATGGAAATTTTTGTGAGGCAACAAAGTGGAATCACCCTAAGGGTGAAAGTGTGCAAGTGTATTAATTTACATGAATTGTTTTGTATTGAATTAGGATTTGCTAACTTTTTGATTTTAGTCTTTCCATACAAACCCTAATTTACTAGCATTTATATAAAGTGATAAATTGCGGAAGGTAACATTACTACACTATTACATCATTAGGGGATGGGGGTATACAAATTTATAGATGGGGATGACAAGTAAACCCTAATTACTATTACAAGGCTTTGACAATTACATAATTTATAATGCAAAAATAGTAAAATATGCAAGAAGATGTAAAGTGAGAGAAATTGTTTTTTTAGGGTTTTTTTTATAGAAAAGGTTATGTAATTAATTTCATTGAAGAAAAACCAAAGTCTAAGTTAACCAAAAAAACTAATTGTTTAGAAAAATGTTTGAGGTTTCATTTGAAAACAAAGGTTTTATAATGTTAAGTCATTTCCAAGCAATACAATATGTCCAAAATAAGCTAAAAAATCTCCAAAATCAAGAAATTTGGTGCCCGAGCTGACACGGGCCGTGTCAGTGGACACGAACACCCATGTCAGGATCTGTCAATGACCTCTCTACACTATTTTTTGTTCCAGCCAATCTGACACGGCCGTGTCACGTGACATGGGCGCCCGTGTTAGCCTCAGTTCATCTTTTTTCTGCTCGTGTATGCACCAGTAACATTGACACGGGGCGTGTCATTTGACACGGGCACCCGTGTCAGCCTCTGTCCCTGCACATTATCATGTTTTTTCAACCCAAATAAGCTGACACGGGCCGTTTCGTATGACACGGGCAGCCGTGTCAGCCTCTGGTCTGCCTTTTTTATTAGTTTAGTTTTTTTTCTCTTTGATCTGTCTTGTTATATCTTTTGAGTGCAAAAGCAAATGATGTATGAACAAGGATATCACAGTTTGAGAAAGTTTACCTCTTGAAGTGGAAGCTTTAGAACATGTACGGATGTTTCCGAGTGTTAAATGGTGATTGATCGAGCTCCTTTGAACCTTCTTGAAGTAACTCCAATCTTCCTTTTGTACTGAAAATGGTTGAACCGCTCCAACCAAGTCAAGTTGCAATGTATGTTTTTGAATTTGGAAGATGGTGATAGTGATGTTACAGAAGTTATTATTATGTTTGAACAACTTCTATATGGTGTATTTGAATTGTTTGGATGGTTTGTTTGGAGAAAACTTGCAAGGTATGAGATTCAATGATTTGAACTTCAAAGCTAAAAAATAGAGGTTTTATGGACAAATATGGTTTTTTGACAACAAAAATGAGTTTGAGTGTTTGTTTCTCCTTCTATTTTTTATGGCCTTTCTCTCTATTTTTTCTAACCTCTTTCTCTTTCAAATTCGTCTTCTATTTATAGGCAAGGGGTTTGTGCATATGAGTTTATTAGGTTTGCAAAACAGCATGTTATGGTTTGGTTGGATTACAAAGATCAAACTATGTCAAGTACTCCATAGTCCCAAGATGAAGTACCAAAGTTGCTGGTATAGAGGAGCTACATACCATGATTTATGGTGGAGTATGATCAGCAACAAGCAAGGTATGGGCTTTAAGATAAACTTTGTACCAAAAGGCTTGCTTTTCAAGAGTAGCAATGGTGCCTTTATGCCATAAATGGAAAGATCTTTTGGACAAAGGCTCAAACACTTGGGTAAAAACCAAGCTCTTGTGTAAACATTAAGTTATGTAGAGATTTACAAGCAAATAATCCTACAACATAATATTACGCACCAAATCATGAGAGTTTTGTTATGTGTTCTTCAATAGAATGACTTGCAATTCAAGGATGGATGCCCAACTTCAAGCCCTTCAATCACCTAGCTCAAGTATGATAAATTCATGCTCTTGGATGTTTTGGAAAGCTTGAAACATCCTCTATAACTTTCATGTTGGCCATTTCGACAAAATCATCTTGTAACTATATGAAAAAATTCCTAGAAGTTGAGATAAAATCCTGAACAAAATCTGTTGAAAATTTCTCTAAGTGTTAAATGAAAATGTCATGACTTCATGAATTTATAACTCAAAATTCAAGAACATATAGGATTTGATCAACAAAGCAAAGTTATAGATCTCATCGGGATCTACAACTTTCATGTTGAAAGTTTTCCTTGAACCGTCTTGCATCTTGGTGAAAGAATGGCATGAAGTGATGAAATTATCATGTATAAAAACACTTAGAAAATTTCTCTGTCTTGGAAATTTTGACTTTTCAAGTTGACTTTTGACTTTCTTGACTTCTTGATAATCAAGCTTTATATTCTTGGGTGTCTTGATGAAATTTGATCTTTGGAATATAATGTTGACCAAAAAGTCAAAGTTTGACTTTCTAGTATGCAATTGACCATTTTGCCCTTGTGCCAATTCCAAGCCTAAATTGATGTATCAGTTCTGCAAACTTGACGTCATAGTAGATCTTATGAGAGAATCCTTTGAGAAATGAGAAGACAAATTTTGGGGTACAACAGTTGCCCCTGTTCAATCTTCTTAAACCTAAAGAGTTAGACTGGCGAATCCGCCATTCGTGACTTGAAGGTGAAAGATGATTGAACACTAGAGTGCCCAGAAATTTGCACCCGAAGATGGATGGTGATTGGGCTTATAGATTCCATTGGAGGAATGTTGGTAAACACTGGAAGAAGTATCAGCACAAATATCTTGTTGATTTATACTAAAACTTGATGTTTTACCTGTGAGAAAAAGTGTTAGTAAAATGCAGATGTATGCATGATGTTCACCAGATGTGGTATTTTGTAAAATGCATATGGTATGTACACACTATGATATATGAACGTGAGATGTACGTTTATGTCCAGGAAAATAAATCCCTGACTGCTACTGTGGAAATTCTGGGGGGTTGAATCCATGATTGTCGTTGGGGATGAAGAATATACATATCTTCAAACTTTGTTGAAAGGATCCTTTCGTTGGGGAATATATCTTGAATGTCATCTTTTATTTGGTTAGATCCAGGCTTCATAATTTGCTGAGGATGAAGTAGTCAACTGCTATCTGGTCGGATCCAGGCTTCACAGCAACTTACTGGGTGAAGAGATGGATTAACTGTTATCTGGTCGGATTCCAGGCTTTGCAACAACTTGTTGGGGATACGGAAGTTAACTGTTATCTGGTCGGATCTAGGCTTCGCGGTAACTTGAAGTGGTAACTACTATCTGGTCGGGTCCAGGTTTCATAGTTTTTAGAAAGTTGTCCTATTATTTGGTCGAGTCCAGGCTTCATAGTGTCTCTCTATGAATCATAGTTAATTGTTATCTGGTAGGGCTCCAGGTTTCACAATAAACTATTTGAAAAAATGTCATCTGGTCGGGTCCAGGCTTTGCAGATTTCTGAGGTTGATGAGGTCAATTGCTATCTGGTCGGGTCCAGGTTTCACAATAAACTGTTTGGGGATTTAATTGTTATATGGTTAGTTTCTAGGTTTCACAACGAACCTCTGAGGGTGATTTCTATCTGGTCGGATCCAGGCTTCATAACAACTTGCTTGAAAAGATGAAATTGAAAACTGATATATGGTCGGATCCAGGTTTCACAGTAATTTATTGGGGCAGAGGAAAACTCTACTGGGGAAAAGAAACCGATAAAAAACACAAAGCCGCCACCGAACATTATTTTTCTCGAAGGAAGCGCAAATATCGAGAAAACTCCAAAGGGGAGGATAAGATGGTCTTGAGACCAAGACAAAGGGTACAGAAGTCGATTATGTAAGGGGAATATATTATCACCTCTCACATACTTTGTACTCAACGGGATCTATTTTGATTGTTTGTTTCTAAGGGTGTGTTAATCTAAAACTATACTTGCTAAAGGAAATGCATGAATGAGTTAAAAGGAAAAAGAAAATATAGTTTTTATTATTGAGTTTGTGAGGGTATCGTAACCATGTGCCTACGTATGTCAAGGAAAATCAGAACTCTGTAGTTCTTCTCATAAATGTTGGTTTGTTGGTATTTTTTTAGTGGACGATGTTAACATCCACGTTTTAGCAATGGGCATGGCATGGCCTGTATTGTGGTAGAACGGAAATAACATTCCCTTTTTGAAAAGGTTAAATAGAAAAAATCCAAGTGGCAAAAGTTTTTTGATTTGGTTTGTGTTTTTGTTAGGAGAAATATTTGTGATTTAAGTTGCACTAAAGTCTATGAATAGAAAAGAAGTGCAATGTAAGAATACACTGCATCATGCTCTTCCACTGCTTAAGACTCGATGACGTACAACTCGCATCTCAATTATTAAGTGTTTTGTTTTATTAAGGAAAAAGAATTTAGTTTTAATTAGAAAGGATACAATACAAAATAAAAGTCTAAGGGAAGCTAAAACCCTAATATTGTCATGCAATTAATGGACTTAATGTTAAGTTTTTGAAAGGTGAAAATCTAATCTAAAATGTTAACATGTATGCTTTTGATCCTAAGATATAATTCAACACGAAATGATCAAAAGGAAATTAATCGCTTCATGGAATCACTTAAAGGAACATGACAATCAACCAAACAATCAAATAAAAAAGTAAAGAAAATACTACCATATTTTTTATGACATTTGATATTGGAAATTAAAATTCTAATACTAATCTATTCTAATATTTTTTTTCATATTAGGAAATATTGAAACAACGAAATCAAATTCTAACCTAATATTTTTGTAGAATTTTAAATTTGAAATAAAGAAAATTATAATATTTTTTTGATATTTTTATAAAAGAAAATTTAAACTAAATAATGACATAAACTAACTAAATTTTTTTTTTGAAATAAATTTTTTTTGAAGTTTTTGGACAGTAATAAAAATAAATTAAGAGAAATCAAGAACACACCAATGGGCCTGTGGGGGTTTGTGAACCAGAATGAGTGGTACATAGGCCAATTATAACCAAACTCAGGGCAGATCGGGCCAAGGTCCAGACCCGATTTTCCTTATCTAAAACAAACGGGTTAATTAACCCTAAGAGGTACTTCACTCCTCTTCTTAACAAAACGTACACTTTCTTCAAAATTTCCTTTGTTTTCTCTGTGTCCGCTTCATCTCTCAATAGTAAAATTAAACTCCATGAAGTCAATAACCAGAAAAAAATAATTGAAACAAAAAAAGCATACCTCAATCAATTTGTGGTGATGCTGTGCGGTTTCGTCGGAGTGTGCATAGATGAGATGAGGCATTTTTCACGGTGGTCCACGTGGAGATGCCTCCCTCTGGAGGACGCCGGAGGGCCGCCACAGTGGGTTTTTGGGAGCGGTTTTCGATCATTTGGAGACTCATCAAGACAAAGTGCGCATGGAGGCGAGGCTTTGCAAGTCGTATTTCACGTCGGAGTTTGCTTGTTATAGCTTCACGGCCCCTTTCAATAGATCAGATATGTGTTTCTCTACTACTTGCCCTTCTTATATGTTCCCATTCCTCTATTTCTTCTTATTCATAATGCTTTTTATTGTATTGTTCTTTTGTTTTCTAAGTTGTGATTATTGCAATGTTATCGTGATGTTGTTGCATTGATAATAATGTGTGGAGAAGTTGCTACATGTGAGAGAGTAATGAACATGTGGCTGAGAAGATTGATGTATGTTTAAGGAAGTATGGAAGTGGTTTGGTGGCTGTGTTTTGCGGGTGATAAAGAGTCTGGACAAAAAAATTGGGAGAGTTTTGAGGGAAGATTGGTGATGTTTTTCTATGATTTGTTTCTCTTTTTTTTTTTCTGATTCTAGGTTGTTTTTATAGTGAATGAGGGTGGATTATGGGGGAAAGATTTAATTAATTTGAAATCTATTCCGGTGCACTATTTCTTTCTTTTTGGTGCGGGTTGTTGTTTTGCCATTTTTATACAATGTTTGGACAATTTAGACAGGTTTTTGGTTCATGTTGTAGGGTTGTTTTGTATTGGACTTTATGCAGGTTTGTACAATGCTAGGCAGCATGTTTTATTGTGTTATGACAGGTTTTTGGCATGTTATGGATGCAAGGTTATGGAAGCAGGTTGGCTTAGCAAGGTATTTTATCATGTTGTAGCAGGTTTTAGTACAAATTTTGACAGGTTTTGATGCAAGGTTTATGGACTGATTTTGACATGTTTTTGTTTATGTTACTTTGTGGACTGAATTTTGTATATGGTGTAGGTTTTGAATCATGAATTGGTTTGGTTAGTGCAAGATATGGATTGTGACATGTTTCAAAGCTTGGAGCAAATGGGTTTATTGAAGCTTGAATTTTCTAGACTTAGACTTAGGATAAGTGTGAACAAAAATCTTTGTGTAGTTCTCTTTGTAGCTTTGAGTGTAATTGTAAACATGGTTCAAATGTTGTAATCATAATGTTGTAACATTCTTCTCTTTTATTCAAATCTTTCCAAATTATAAAGTATCTTGCACAATGTTGAATCAACTCGAAATAATGATTATTTTATGAACACAAAGATGTATGAACCAATGATTGCTTGTGTAACCTTGTAATGAGTCATGGATGGAATAATGAATAATGTTTGGATGGAACTTGTGAACTTGAATGAATTTTGGAGATGAATTTGAATGAACTTGATTTTATTTTGAAATGGATGATGAATAATATGATCTTGAATTGTGAATGGAGCACTTGAATGATGCTTGAATAAAGCCTTGAATTATTTTGATGAAAGTAACTTGCTCCTTGAATATAAAATTAACCATGAATGAATTACTTGCATTTTAAGAAACCTTGATTCACTTGATGATTCTTAACTTCCAAACTGCAGTGACAAACCTAGAATCTCTAACTTTAATTCTCAAAATCCAAGTTAACTTTCAATTGAAGTAACAAGTATTTGATGAGAACTAATAGTTATATTGATCAAAACAAAACCGCAAGTCAAGCTCTTATGACTTTGCAATTGTACTTCAATCCACCACAAAAATAATGCCTTGAAGAATATTTGAAGATGCATATGATACTTGGAGCATAGAAAAGGAACGTGACCATGAAAACCCTAAGTTCCATGAACCTCAGCTGATGCTCATGAAGAAAGTGATTTGAGATGATGAGAGGAAAGAAACATTAGCTCCCATTATTCATATGAGACCTTAGCACGTGATCTTGAGGTGATTTTGTATCTTGATGAAAGAATAAATTACCAATGATAATGAACTAAACCTTAATTAAAACCATCATTTATGAAGAAATAACTTGAATCAACCTTGAATGAAAATGAGATCCCCAAAGCAAAAGAGAACCCTAACTCCTCAAGATCATCCTTGGAAATATTGAAAGAAGCCCGTGTAACTTGATGGATCACTTCAATGCTTGGAGAATAAATAGAAGAATCGGGCTTTTTTATGAAGAAATCTCAAACCAATAGAAACCTTAATCCATGCTCCTTGAAGTATAAAACCCTACAATGGTGTTAATGAGAAATCCACAGTGGCCACAAGATAAAAACCATAATCCTTGCTTGATGATTCCTCAAGAAGAACCTCAGTTGAAGCACAATGGTTGAACACCTTATCTTTTGTCTTGATGAAAATTTGATAAAGAAAGGAGTCCACAATAACCTTGAACCAAAACCCTAATTCCATAGTTCAATGCAGAAAGAAGAACAAGATTAATCAAGCCTTATTTGATATGTAAACCTCAAATTTTTGTGAAACCTTGACTTGCATGACCACTAACCCTTTAAACATAGTTGCCTTATTCAATGAATACATGCATGATATGTAAATGACCTGATGGATGATGCAAGTAAAATTGGAAGTCTAAGTCAGATAAAAGTAAAAGGGTGAGACAAATTTGGGGTATGACACCCCCCTTCTAGGTTGCGTCGCATAGTTACATCCACTGTTGTGTCTTTGTTTATCTATTAAACAAATAATTTTTTGATTTAAAATACAAATTTAAAATTAATCTCTATTTTTGAATATTATAACCCCCCATCCCACTCTTGTGTTTGGATTCACTAGTTCAACAATATTATATATTTCTATAACATGGGGATACGACTAACACATGAAGAAATTTTCAGAAAAACTCTCAAAGAAATTAATAGAGAAAGAAATTAAAGATGCTCCTAATGTCAAAAAAAAATTCAAAGAGTTTCTAAAAAAGAGAAGGAAAATTGTTTTCCAAAAGAATAAAGGGAAAGACGTCTTCTAATTATTTGAAAATTTGTAAAAAGATAAGTCACCTATTTGAAACTTAATCAATAAAGTCCTAGTTACTTTTCAAAAAAATTCTAGATTATCAATTTAATACGGTCAAGCATATTTTATCATTAACTGTGTGCTTAAGTGATTGGAAAGAAGAAAATGGGTCACTAAATTAAACGAGAAGTAGGTAGAAAATAAAGCCCAAAGATATTTCAGGCGAAAAAGATGCAAGAAGCGTAAAATATTTACATCTAATCAATTAAATCATAGGGTTAATCGATTAAAACTTTTTGAAATTCAAACTCAGCTTCTTCTAATCAATTTGACTAGAGTTTTAATCTATTGGATCTTTAAAAGCTTCCAACCAATTGCATCAGCCAATCATAAATCAATTACTTTAATTCTCTAATTGATTAGAATAACTTCTAATCAATTAGATTCTGACTATAAATAGGTATCCTTCTTATTTTTTCTCCTTCATGTCACATATCTTCTTCTATCTTCTATATTTACTTATTTCCCTTTTCGTTGAGTGCTACATGTTTGTGGTATTACATCATCATCATCAAATGACACCAAAAAGGATATGAACTTCTACATGCTCATCATCAGAAGTGTATGAGTTTGAAGACTTTTCATCTTAAATTCAAGAGAACTACTTCAAGCATTTACTCAATATATTAGGTCTCAAACCTCACTATATCGATGAGAGCTATTAGGGAATATTTTAATTCTTTGGTCCCATGTGTCAAGCCAACCTCAAAAACTTTATCTACAAAAGTCCAGAAGAAGTATTTCCAATATTTATAAAAATGTTTCACGAAAATTTCGAATTCAAAGAAGGGTTGATCAATTTTTTGGTACGTAAAACCCAAATTTCATTCATTGTTGAGGAATTTGGAAAACTCGGTGATTTACCCTATATTGGAAGTCTTTACTCCTATGATGCTCCAAATACTTTTGATGACTTTAACTTTCTCATTTCTACCTCAGAATTGTCCAAGAGAAACCATGTTGAACATCGTTCTTGCAAACACTCGAGATAATAATAGGATGCTTCGAGATAACACCAAGACACTTCATTAAATGTATTCCCAAGTAATGTTACTTGTTAATTACATGGCTAGCACCACAATACAAGTTCCTCTTAGGTTGTTTAATGATGATGATGATGATGATGATGGCAACAATCAATAATTATCTTGTTGTATTTGTTTGCTTGTTTTATCTATTTGCTTTATGTGTTTATTTCTAAGTTCATTAATGTAATCTTTTTTTTATAATATATGATATATGTTTCCTTTTTCACCTAATTATTCAAATTTGATATACTTGTTCTATGTGTTGTTTACTTGTTTCAATTTGTAACGCCCGTTAATTTAATTAATTATTTAATTAAATTAATTACAGATTAATGGTTGAAAATGTTGTTGAAATTGTTGAAGTTGTGAAATATCGAGAAATGTTGGTTTAAGTTGTTAGGTTGTTATTTGATTGATATTTAATTGATTGGTTGATTAATATTAGCAATAATATTAATATAGGTATTAGAATAATATAAGGTTTATTAGTTGGGCTCATTATTTGGTTGTATGGAGTAATAGATGGAGTGTGAAAGTTAGGCCCAATAGGAATATTAATAATTATAAGGTTAAGCTAATTATGAGGATTAGGTTAATTAGAAGGAATAAAGAAAAAGTCTTGAGTATTTTGTGGAAACGTGGAAGTTGCAAAGTTACAGAGAAGAGGAAAAGGTAGGTGTTAAATCTGAATGTTATAGAGTGGTCTCCAATCCAAGGTAAGATTGGGGTTCTGACTCTATAATGGGAATTATGATGAAAAGTATGTGAGAATTGGGTTGTATAAAATCGTTGTTGTATGTGTACATTTGTTGTGGTTGGTTGTTTCTGAAATTTATCAGATTTCTATGAATATGTCGCTGATAATTAATTTGTGTTGATTTAGCTGTCATGTTGATGTGGTTCCATCTTGTTGGTTTTGGAAAATTGTGTTTCTGTGGAAATTGATGTTGATGTAATGATATATATTATTTCTGATATGAGACTGTTAATCGAAGGCAGTTTGGGCAAGTAACAGAAAGGTACTGAAGAAATACATACCAAGGAGGTGTGCCGAAGGGCACACAAATGGTGACGGACGGAACAAAATTGAGAGTGTAGAGTGGAACACACAACATGTTGCACGGCATGTGTTGTTGATGGAGAGTGCCGACCGACACATGCTTAGGAGAGGGGTGTGCCGAGTGGCACACCTTGGTGATGAGGGGCACGCTGCATTTTAGTGTTTTAATTGATTTGTTTAGTCATTAGGCGCTTCTGTAGAGGATTCACACATATATACCCATTTGATAACATTAGTGGATAGTTAATAATCATTAATATATTAATCAAGTTAGTTGGGAAGAGTTAGTAAATTTAGCAAAAGACATTAGTAACTGCTGAATATAATTTAATAGTAGTACTAGTGATGATTTAACAGAGACAATTTTTAGTTACATAGATAATATTAATTAATTAGCAGAATAGTAGAATGGAAATAAAATGACTGAAGGAGAATACAGTGACAGGTAGTATATTTTGTAAGTGAATTACAGGAAGCAAATGGCACTAATTTGACAGGGAGACATTAGTAGCGGTATGAATGGAAAATCATAGTGCCGAATAAAATAATATTAGTAACTAGTAGTAAACTAATAAGTGAGTAGCAGAAGTGTATTATGGACTAGCAGGAATACATGTGCTAGTAGTATCAGTCTGGAATTAAGAGCATTTGTACATAGTATTAATAATAGAACTTTTAGCCGATAAGTAATTAGCAGGATTTAGTCGATTTGTCTGAATAACTATATGGAACAATTATTGTATATTTTAGTCGATACGGTGTGTTGAATATTTTGCTGAAAATCATGAGTTGTATGTGGTATCGAATTGTTAGGCTTATGGTCAATGTTGTTTTCTTGTTCATGTTGTTGTCGGATTACTACTGTTGATATGTTATTGTTGTTGTGACGTACTAAGTTCTAGGCTTATGCCAATATTGTGCTAATTGTTGTTGTTGAAATATCCAGTTGTAGGCCTATGGCCAGTGTTAAATTATTGCTAAGTTGTAGGCGTATGGCCAGTGTTGAATTGTTATTAAGTTGTTGTCGAATTGTTGTTGTTGCGTTGTTGTTGTGTTGTTGTTGAATGGTTGATGTTGTAGTTGTTGTTGTGTTTCATATGTTGTCGCATACATAGCATATCAAGTTGGGAGCTCATGCTCTGTAAGTTGGCTTGGATTGGAGAATATTAAGTTGAAGGCTTATGCCTTGTTGATACCTCTATTAATTGGCATATTTTTAAGTTAGGAGTTATGCTCCAATGGTACCACATGCATGTGCATTGTAATTGAGTCACAGTTGATGTTGCATCTTGAGTTGTGTGATGATATATTTGTTGTTGCTTTATGTTATTGACTTGTTGTGACAGGTATTATCTAAAAGTTGTAAATTAGTAGTTATGTCGTATTGATGTTTTGTTGTGATTAAAGTTGTTTGTATGTTGTGAAGTAGTGACTTTATATGATCTGATCTAATATATTATTTATCATACAACTTATTATATTGTCTGATATCTCACCCCTTCTGTTTGAATGTTGTCCTCTGTTGGTAACGTGCAAGTAATCAAGAAGGATAGTTGTTACCTTCATTAGTTCGAGTCAGTGTCGTCGTTCTGATACGTAGCACTCAGGGGGATAAACGCTTGATGTTTAGTTGTTGATATTTATTTCAGTTGCTGAATTCTTAAGTTGATTACATGAAATAATTGTTGTCTTGAAATTATTTTAGTTGAATAAAAGATGTTAAGTGAATTGAAGTTGAGTATGTAGATTCTGCTGCTTATCAATAAAAAGTTATTTGATTTTAAAGAATAAATCAGGTTGTTATCGGTTCATCCGAGTTAAGTGTTATGTATCTGTTTTATATGCGATTAAATGAAGTTTGATTTTAAGTTGTAAATGTAGCATTCCATTTGTTTATTGGAAATTTTATAACTCTGATTTTTAATATTATTCGTCGGATAGAAATAGGGTGTTACACCATTCGAATTTTGATAATATCCAAGGAGAAAATTTATACTTCCTTAAGGGTAAAGTATAATCTCTTTATCTGTGAGGGGAAGTTAACAACTCCTACCCTTCCATCTTAATATTTATGGTTTACCATTTGCTAGAGATATGTGTTGTCATCATCTAAAATTGGAAGAATGTAATTTTATGTGTTGTGCAAGTTATAAAGTCTTACGTGATTTTAACGATGACAAAAGAGTAAAGTTAAGTTAATTATAAACATCATCAATATATAAGATAGAGGTTATCGAAAATACAAAACTAATCAAGTTTCAATGTTGAAAACTAAATAAGCCAAATCAAATTCAAAGATAAGCATTGAAAGAAATTGAATGTGTGAAAGCTCGCATGGTTCCACACTTTATTGTTTTATTATGTTTTGATCAATAATGTGTAAAATAAGTAAGAGTAATTTTCGAAATACAAAGGAAATCAGCATGCACATTAAAAAACATTTTTCAAATCTCTATCTATTTCAAAATATTTTAAAAATCTATGGAATTATCTAAATGACAAATTCATGAAGGTTCTCATATCCAAAGCGAGCAATACTTTGTAGCCGCAGTGGTGCAGACTTGAGATCGACCAAAACATTAGTGTTGTATGTGAGAATTCGAAATTCGTATTGTACCTCTTAATCTCAACTAGGGGTAATTGTTTCGGGCTGACCAAAATAGTTCAATATTGCTTTAAAATTGAGATTAAGAATAATTTATATATAACATTCATAATTCTCAATTTAATAAATCGTCTTTCTAAAGAATAAATTTGTGAGAATTCTCACATTCAAAAAAGATAATACCTCATAGCTACAGTGACGTGAACTTGAGACTGATTGAAAAATTAACTATTTTTTAATGACTCAAAGATTCTAAAGTCAAATCATTTGTAGTATTATTTTTCTTTCATTTTGCATTATGATAATCAAATAATTGTTAATTATCTTTTATTGAATTAAATAGCCAATAATATAGTTATTATATATTATAGAAGGTTGAATATTCTTTTTGGGTCACCCAATCCATGTGCAACATGGAAGCATTATGCACCGTACATGTATATATTCTGATGGGTCCATTATTCAATTCCAAAGAGTAAACGAGTACTTAAAATATGTAATATGTGGAAAAGCCAAAACTATTTTTAGTCAAAAGAAAAATTCTCAATTCTTTTATTCTAAATGCTAATTAATCTTATAACCAATAATTGGACACGGCTTCTACGCGTTTATGATTTTATCTTAAATAAATCAGCAAGAAAATTATTACATATCCTAAAAGAAAACTATCATGTTTAATTGTTCATTGAAATTTGAAAATAAGATATAACTATAAATAATTTTTTACTTAAAAAACGACTCCTTTCATCTCATTTTAAATGTCATGCTTCTTAGGCTAATAATAAGTTTTTGTTGATTTAAACAAATAAAAATTAATTTTATTTATTACAATATTTGTATTAATAATGGTTAGTAAAATAGTTAGATGATTTAAATACAAATAAAAAAATATTTAAATAATTTTTTATCATTCTCCACTCATAAAAGAAAATCTCATTTACGTCATAAATACAATTAAATCGTTATTGATAGCGATTAAATCAATTGAGATATAAAAATACTAGTATTGTATTTTGGGTTTAAATTGTTTGGGTTATTCATTTTAAAAATTAACTTTAATTGAGAATATTATTGTTTTTTTTAATTTATATTAATTTTTTTTATTACAATTGAGCATATTATTGTTATAAGTTATTCATTCTTTTGTCGCATGAGGTGTTTTTTGGTCATTTTTATTTGAAATCAATTGTCAATATCGTTTTTTTTTTTTTTGTGTGTTTTTAAGTTTTCGTCGTCTTGTATGGTGTTTGTTGGTTTTTCTGCCTTAGTACGGTATTCGTTGGTTCAAATTAATATATTCACTTCAACTCATTACAGATATGATGAAGATTTAGGCGTCAATATTACAGATCTAAAAATATGAATATTTTAGTTATTTTTATTTTGTCATATTTGTAAGTGTTGCAAAATTGTTCGGAGATTAACTTTTTTTTTAATTAATGACAATCTTAAATTTAGAATGATTTATGTAATTTTCAATTTGATGAATGAATATCTTTTTTTAGTTTAAAAAATTATGATGAAAGAAAAATAATAAATATAAATAATTTGCCATGGTAATCGTACTCATATTTATTTTCATTTGATAAAATTAATATAGCTTTAATTTGTATTTGTTTAGTGGTCTTATTTTATATACTAATTTGTCGGACACTCATATTGTAGAAAAGATTAAAAAAATAGAATGAAAATGAAAATTAAAGTTTATGTAATTTTTTGCGTAGTCTTATTTTATATATATTTTTTCAAGAATCACGTTACTAAGGCTTTGCTAGGGTTTCTTTTTGGGTGATTAGAACGTTGTCGGTGATGCATCTGGTGCAACCGCCTGAACCACTAAAGAATGAACGGATCAATGAGAATGTTGGCAATGTTTCGTATAAAAATATTGTTACTGGTGAGGATAATGCCACGATGCAAGATGGGGAAAACATAGTGCTTAATTCAGATCATGAAGAATCGTGGGATAATGAGTTGAGAGAATATTGGATGGGATCAAAGTCAAAGAATCCTAAATTGGTGGATATAAGTGTCCACGGATAATACTGTCCAAATATGAAGAGAAAAGGATTCACCGACCAAGGAGATGCGGAGTTATAGTGAAGCTTTTAAGGAAGAGAGTATAGTATAAAGCTTTGGAGACACGGCTAAAACAAATGTGGGTGAGGAAAGGCATCATCAATATAATAGAACATAGTCATGACTATTATTTGGTAGCTTTTACTCATGAAGATGATAAGAGTACGGTGTTATCTGATGGGCCATGGTTTATATATGATCACTATTTGATGGTGAAAGAGTGATTTTCACCCAGAGAGTGAGTCCATTGTTAATGTTTTTGTTTGGATCAGAATATCAGGTCTCCCGATTGAGTATTATGATCCAAAAGTTTTGCATGTTATAAGTGATCAGGCTGGGCAGACAATTAAGGTGGATAAGAATACTCTTCAACTGAAAAGGGGAAAATACGCAAGAATCTGTGTTGAAGTAAACATTTCAAAACCATTACTTTATATGTTCTCTATTAAAGAAAGTAACTACAAGATAGAGTATGAGGGACTGCCCATGTGATGTCTTTGTTGTGGAAATTTTCGGCACTACAAAGATGGCTGTCAGAGGAGAATTAAGGACACTAAGGTGGTAAATCAAGGAGTCATAGTAAAAACCATATGAGGTGTTGTTGATAACAATAATAAGAAGAATGAACAAGCATACATGATTACTAATGATAGACCGTGGCAAGTTGTTCAAAAACAGCAGCGTGGATGGAAGCAACTGGAGGCGAGAAAGAAACAACCGATGAACAGCCCGAGGAATGTGAAATCGGGATCTCGTTTTGTGATGCTGAATGGTAACGTGGGAGAAACCAGATGAACAAAAAAGGATATTGTTAATGATCAGGAAATAATCATGGAAACCAATAATAACATATTGATTGGGAGAGATATTTTGGCAGACAAGAGAAATGATGAGGATTTAATTGTAATAGAGGAAGTGGTTAACAAGAATAATAATGAGGAGTTAATTTGGTTGGAAAAAAGCTGGTAGGCAATGATGAGGCAAGGAATAGTAGTTATAGGAATGTTAGTGGGAATACATGTGACAATTATGGTGTGGTCAACAAAAAAAGTATTAATAATGGGAAACATAAACGGAGACAAGAAGACAATAAAGGAAGGTGGAGTTGCTCATAGAAAAAAGTGTGATCACTTTCACATTTCCACAAGAGCCAAGACCTTCAGATGATAACAGGATTCAGAAAGAAATTGAAGGATCACAAAGCATCAGGATGCAGGTAGACACAACATATGGCAAGAGCGTCAAGGGAAGTGCTGACGAAACCATAAAGTGATGGAAGAAGAATTTATTCAGGAGACACCTGAAGGATGTTGAGTTCTATGGTAGGGAATACAATATGCACCTTTGTTTATTGCTCAATAATTATTGGTCAGCTAAATATTATAATTTGTAATTGTAGAGGAGTTGCGGGTAAAGATTTCTCCAGGTTTAGTAAATACTATACTGATATTTACAAACCTGAGATATTTGTGTCAAAGGAAACTAGAAGTGACCCGGTGAAATTGCAAAGCCCCTTAAAGAAACTAGGTTTTCAACATTTTATATTTGTGGATAACATTGTTTATGCGGCGGGCATTTTGGTGGCTTGCAAAGAGGACAATCTGAAGGAGTGTCTGCTTAGTAGAGGTGATCGGTTTATTCACATGCAATTCGATAATAAGCAAGGCCATGAGTGGATGTTTATTGTGGTGTACGCAAGCCCTAATGAATGTAATAGAACAATTCTCTGGGAGAATATGAAGATAATAGCTAATAACATTAATAAACCATGGCTTGTAGCTGAAGATTTCAATGATATAGATTTTGCCAATGAAAAGAATCGCGGGGGACAAATTTGTGCTAAAAAATGCAGCGTCTTTAGAGAGAATATGTAAGCTTGCAATTCATCTGATCTTGGAGCTAATGGTCCTCAGTTCACTTGGAGAGGGCCGATTTTTCAAGGTGGCCAGCAGATATACGAGAGGTTGGATAGATCAATTAGCAATGAGGAGTGGAGATTGTTGTTCATGGAAGCTCAAGTAAAAGTGTTAACTAGAGTTGAGTTCTCTGACCATCACCCAATTATGGTTTCTTTAGCCTGTAGTAATCATGAGAGGGTTCCAAAACCGTTTCGATTTGAAAGTTCCTGGATGGTGGAGAGTAACTATATTGATAGATTGAGGGGATTTTGGAATAACAAGGATGAGATCATGAAGAATCTCCAAAGAATAAAATATGATGCAAAAGAATGGAAGAATTGTTCTGTCCAACATAGACAAAGGGTGAAAGGAGGTTTAATGGCTCGTCTTCAAGGCATTCAAAGAAGCATTTAGGTTAGGCAAAACATCACAGATCTGTTGAGATTGGAGAAAAAGTTGTAGGGTGAGCTTAAAACAATCTTGAGACAAGAAGAACTCATGTGGTTTCAGAGATCTAGAGCCCATTGGTTAGTTGACGGGGATCGAAATACTAAATATTATCATTTGAAGACTGTCAACATGAGAAGAAGTAACAATATTCTCATGATTAAGGATGATAGTGGAAGGTGGATAGACGATAGAGATCAGATCAAAGTCTTGGTGAATGATTACTACAAAAAGTTATTCTCTATTGGGGGCAACTGGAATCGAGGAAGCAAACTAATATATCCTATCCTAGCACTTTGGAGGAAGACATTCTTAAGTTAGATGCTAAAGTGAGAAATGAGGAGGTGAGGAAGGTTGTTTTTTATAAGAAACCTTGGAAGGCTCCTGGATTGGATAGGTTCCCTGCAGGTTTCTATCAAAAATCTTGGAGAGTGGTTGGTGCTAGTGTTTGTGATTTTGTGAGCAAGATGTGAGAGAAACCTAGTGAGATTGTGTATGTGAATAAAATTGGCATATGCCTTATACAAAAAATTGCAAACCCCGGCTTGGTGTCTTAATTTAGACTAATATTGTTGTGCAACACAATCTACAAAGTATTAAGAAATATTATGGTGGGGAGACTCAAGAAGCATATGGATAAACTAATATCTCAATTTCAAACTCATTTTGTCCCTGGAAGACTTATTCATGAAAACATCATTATTTCTAGGGAGGCTATGCATACGATGGAGACAATGAAAGGGAAAATAGGTGCTTTTTTTATTAAAGTAGACTTGTATAAAGCTTATGACAAGTTGAGATGGGAATTTATTTGGAGAACTTTGTGAGAAATTCAGATTGTGGACAATATGATGAACGTGATAATGCATTCAGTTACTAGTGTCAAAACGAATGTGAATTGGAATGGATCGAGAAATGAGTTATTTTGTCCTCAAAGAGATATTCTTCTGGGTGATCCAGTATCACCTTACTTGTTCGTGATATGCGTGGATAAACTTTCCCATTTAATTAAAGAAGAAGTTGCGAGCAAAAGATGGAAATGAGTTAAATTATGGAGGTGGGTAGTCATGGTATCACTTATTATGTTTGCGAACAATTTAATGATATTTAGAGAGGCTACTGAAGCTCAAATGAAGTGTGTGGAGACTCTTGAAAACTTCTTCCAAATGTCTAGTCAGGAGGTTAGTCAGGATAAAACTAGTATCCTCTTCTCCAGAAATGTTAACATGAGCATACAAACAAAACTCCAACATCTATCTAAATTTAGAAGTACTAAGAGTTTTGGAAAATATCTGGGAGTTCCTTTAAGTGGGAAGATGCTCAATAGCAGTGACTTCTAGTACATTGTGGAGCAAGTGGTTGTGAAGTTAAACTATTGGGAGAAGAATAGTCAGGAACTTGCTGGGAGAATTACGTTGGCAAATAGCGTTATCGAGGCCATACCGTTGTATCCAATAATGACAAATAGATTGCCTAAGTATTGCATTGATGATATTCATCGTCTACAGAGGATATTTGTGTGGGGCGACACGAATCATAAATGAAAACTGCATGTTATTGCACGGTACACGATTATGTTACCAAAACAAATAGAAGGGACTGGGTTAAGAGACCTTAATGTTTTGAATCAGGTGTGTTTAATGAAGCTTGGCTGGAATATTTGTAATAACTCAAACAATTTCTAGTGCACGGTTTTAAGGAGTAAATACAAAATTCTTGACAGTAATGATTGTTTGAAGACAAGGTCGACTAATTCGAGTCTTTGGAAGGATGTTTCCAAAACAATCCCAATCATGATGAAAGCAAACACGTGGCTTGTAGGATATGGCAAGAATATTATGGCTTGGGAAGATAATTGGATAGGGCAGGAGTTTCGGTTGAGTGACTATAACGTGACTGTGATACGGTGGGAGAAATGACTTGGTTATTTTGCGTTTGATCAAATGTTGCGGTTAGCAAGAGTCGCCATAGAATTTTATTTTATCCAAAAGGAAAGGCTGAAAAGAACAGGAAAGACCTTTGAGATGTTTTCTTTAGTTCGGGGGGTAGATTATGAAAAGGGAAGGTATTAGCATCCTTTTCATCCATGGTTTTCCATGGGCTCTTAGTTACTTGCTAGATCACTTGCTTTTGTTTGAAAATGTGCTTTGTGTGGTTTTTGAAAGTATTTTTTAAATATGTCATTGTTTAGGCAAACTTTATAATAATTACCGTTCGTAAGAATGTATACAAAGTGTTTGATCTTTTGAAAATGTTTTCAAGTTTGAAAGATGTTTTGTAAAGTGTCGGTGTTTGTTTTGAAAATAGCAAGGATGTTTTTGTTTTGAAATTGAGCAAGTAACTAGGAACATTCTACCTACTCAAAAGTATTTCATGTTCATTTCCTCTTTCCTTTGACATTGTTATCTTACCATTGATTTGGTAAGTAACCCTATCTTTAGATGTAAAAGGGATGGGCGTGGGTCATCGTATAACCATGATTAGCAATGTTGTAAGATATCTTAGAATTTTGTTTAGGGACTAAGATAATTTTTAAAGGCAACATAGATAGCGTCGCCGAGGGACTATGATCCTTTATTTTTTATTGCTTTTTGCTAAGACATCTTACATGCATAACATGGAAATTTTTGTAAGGCAACAAAGTGGAATCACCCTAAGGGTCAAAGTGTGCAAGTGTATTAATTTACATGCATTATTTTGTATTGAATTAGGATTTGCTAACTTTTTTATTTTAGTCTTGCCATACAAACCCTAATTTACTAGCATTTATATAAAGTGATAAATTGCGGAAGATAAAATTACTACACTATTACATCATTAGGGGATGGGGGTATACAAATTTACAGATGGGGATGACAAGTAAACCCTAATTACTATTACAAGGCTTTGACAATTACATAATTTATAATGCAAAAATAGTAAAATATGCAAGAAGATGTAAAGTGAGAGAAATTGTTTTTTAGGGTTTTTTTATAGAAAAGGTTATGTAATTAATTTCATTGAAGAAAAACCTAAGTCTAAGTTAACCAAAAAAACTAATTGTTTTGAAAAATGTTTGAGGTTTCATTTGAAAACAAAGGTTTTATAATGTTAAGTCATTTCCAAGTAATACAATATGTCCAAAATAAGCTAAAAAATCTCCAAAATCAAGAAATTTGGTGCCCGAGCTGACACGGGCCGTGTCAGTGGACACGGGCACCCATGTCAGGATCTGTCCATGACCTCTCTACACTATTTTTTGTTCCAGCCAATCTGACACGGCCGTGTAACGTGACACGTGAGCCCGTGTTAGCCTTTGTTCATCTTTTTTCTGCTCGTGTATGCACCAGTAACATTGACACGGGTCGTGTCATTTGACACGGGCACCCATGTCAGCCTCTGTTCCTGCACATTATCATGTTTTTCAACCCAAATAAGCTGACACGGGCCGTACCGTATGACACGGGCAGCCGTGTCAGCCTCTGGTCTGCCTTTTTTGTTAGTTTAGTTTTTTCTCTCTTTGATCTGTCTTGTTATATCTTTTGAGCGCAAAAGCAAATGATGTATGAACAATGATATCACAGTTTGAGAAAGTTTACCTCTTGAAGTGGAAGCTTTAGAACACGTATGGATGTTTTCGAGTGTTAAATGGTGATTGATCGAGCTCCTTTGAACCTTCTTGAAGTAACTCCAACCTTCATTTTGTACTGAAAATGGTTGAACCGCTCCAACCAAGTCAAGTTGCAATGTATGTTTTTGAATTTGGAAGATGGTGATAGTGATGTTATAGAAGTTATTCTTATGTTTGAAAAACTTCTATATGGTGGATTTGAATTGTTTGGATGGTTTGTTTGGAGAAAACTTGCAAGGTATGAGATTCAATAATTTGAACTTCAAAGCTCAAAAATGGAGGTTTTATGGACAAATATGGTTTTTTGACAACAAAAATGAGTTTGAGTGTTTGTTTCTCATTCTATTTTTTCTGGCCTTTCTCTCTATTTTTTCTAACCTCTTTCTCTTTCAAATTCGTCTTCTATTTATAGGCAAGGGGTTTGCGCATATGAGTTGATTAGGTTTGCAAAACAGCATGTTATGGTTTGGTTGGATTACAAAGATCAAACTATGTCAAGTACTCCATAGTCCCAAGATGAAGTACCAAAGTTGCTGGTATAGAGGAGCTACTTCCCATGATTTATGGTGGAGTATGATCAGCAACAAGCAAGGTATGGGCTTTAAGATAAACTTTGTACCAAAAGGCTTGCTTTTCAAGAGTAGCAGTGGTGCCTTTATGCCATAAATGGAAAGATCTTTTGGACAAAGGCTCAAACACTTGGGTAAAAACCAAGCTCTTGTGTAAACATAAAATTATGTAGAGATTTTCAAGCAAATAAGCCTACAACATAATATTACGCACCAAATCATGAGAGTTTTGTTATGTGTTCTTCAATAGAATGACTTGCAATTCAAGGATGGATGCCCAACTTCAAGCCCTTGAATCTCCTAGCTTAAGTATGATAAATTCATCCTCTTGGATGTTTTGGAAAGCTTGAAACATCCTCTATAACTTTCATGTTGGCCATTTCGACAAAGTCATCTTGTAACTATATGAAAAAATGCCTAGAATTTGAGATAAAATCCTGAACAAAATCTGTTGAAAATTTCTCTAAGTGTTAAATGAAAATGTCATGACTTCATGAATTTATAACTCAAAATTCAAGCACATATAGGATTTGATCAACAAAGCAAAGTTATAGATCTCATCGGGATCTAGAACTTTCATGTTGAAAGTTTTCCTTGAACCGTCTTGCATCTTGGTGAAAGAATGGCATGAAGTGATGAAATTATCATGTATAAAAACACTTAGAAAATTTCTCTGTCTTGGAAATTTTGACTTTTCAAGTTGACTTTTGACTTTCTTGACTTCTTGATGATCAAGCTTTATATTCTTGAGTGTCTTGATGAAATTTGATCTTTGGAATATAATGTTGACCAAAAAGTCAAAGTTTGACTTTCTAGTATGCAATTGACCATTTTGCCCTTGTGCCAATTCCAAGCCTAAATTTATGTATCAGTGCTGCAAACTTGACGTCATAGTAGATCTTGTGAGAGAATCCTTTGAGAAATGAGAAGACAAATTTTGGGGTACAACAGTTGCCCCTGTTCAATCTTCTTAAACCTAAAGAGTTAGACTGGCGAATCCGCCATTCGTGACTTGAAGGTGAAAGATGATTGAACACTAGAGTGCCCAGAAATTTGCACCCGAAGATGGATGGTGATTGGGCTTATAGATTCCATTGGAGGAATGTTGGTAAACACTGGAAGAAGTATCAACACAAATATCTTGTTGATTTATACTAAAACTTGATGTTTTACCTGTGAGAAAAAGTGTTAGTAAAATGCAGATGTATGCATGATGTTCACCAGATGTGGTATTTTGTAAAATGCATATGGTATGTACATACTATGATGTATGAACATGAGATGTACGTTTCTGTCTAGGAAAATAAATCCCTGACTGCTACTGTGGAAATTCTGGGGGGTTGAATTCATGATTGCCGTTGGGGATGAAGAATATACATATCTTCAAACTTTGTTGAAAGGATTCTTTTGTTGGGGAATATCTCTTGAATGTCAGCTGTTATCTGGTTAGATCTAGGCTTCATAATTTGATGAGGATGAAGTAGTCAACTGCTATCTGGTCGGATCCAGGTTTCACAGCAACTTACTGGGTGAAAAGATGGATTAACTGTTATCTGGTCGGATTCCAGGCTTTTCAACAACTTGCTGGGGATACGGAAGTTAACTGTTATTTGGTCGGATCCAGGCTTCGCGGTAACTTGAAGTGGTAACTACTATATGGTCGGGTCCAGGTTTCATGGTTTTTAGAAAGTTGTACTATTAATTGGTCGAGTCCAGGCTTCATAGTGTCTCTCTAGGAATCATAGTTAATTGTTATCTGGTAGGGCTCCAGGTTTCACAATAAACTATTTGAAAAAACGTCATCTTGTCGGGTCCAGGCTTTGCAGATTTCTGAGGTTGATGAGGTCAATTGCTATCTGGTCGGGTCCAGGTTTCACAATAAACTGTTTGGGGATTTAATTGTTATATGGTTAGTTTCCAGGTTTCACAACGAACCTCTGAGGGTGATTTCTATCTGGTCAGATCCAGGCTTCATAACAACTTGCTTGAAAAGATGAAATTGAAAACTGATATGTGGTCGAATCCAGGTTTCACAGTAATTTATTGGGGCAGAGGAAAACTCTATTGGGGAAAAGAAGTTAAACCTTGGTCGGGTTGAGTCCAGGTTCTTATATATCTTTGAAGAGTTAGAATATTATCTGGTCGGGTCCAGGTTTCATAGTATCTTGAAATAGAGATCAATTATTATCTGGTCGGTTCCAGGTTTCAGATACTCAAACTGTTATCTGGTTGGGTCCAGGTTTCAGTAATTTACTAGGGATAGTGGCAAGATCTACTAGAGAAAAGGAGTTTTGCTAATGATTTTTTAGGATTTAAGCTGCTATCTGTTCGGGCCTAGGCTTCAGCAATTGAAGAAGTCAAACTATTATCTGGTCGGGTCCAGACTTCAGTAATAACTTGAAAATTGTGCTAATATCCGATTGGGTCCAGGCTTCATAGTATCTTTTTGGAAATAGTAAAGGCTTTGCTGACGGCTTTACTGGGGATCAGGGGTTGTGGCCCTATGATTTGCAATAATCTGAAAGGAAAATTCAAACTGGAGAGTGTAGACTCAGTCGGGTAGGACTAACTCAGCTTGGGGAGGATACACTCAACTAGGGAGTATATGCACAGCTGGGGATAACGGGCTCAGTTGGGGAGGATGGACTATCTGGGGGAATACAGACTCGGTTGGGGAGGATGTACTCGGCTGGGGAATTTTGTGGTTCCTCGATTGTTGTTGGGGAAATAAAACCTATTGGGAAAATAAACCCTGTTGGGGAAATAAACCCAGTTGGGGAAATAAAAGTTGTTGGGGATGTAAACCCTGTTGGGGAAGTGAGTTTCTTTTAGGAAGAGATCCATGAGGATTCAACTTGTAAAAATCGACTTAGCTGGAGAGAGAGTTGCCAAGAGATTGAGACTCTGGTTGGGGATTATCATATGCAAAGAGACTTTGTGAGTAACTTTGTTGAGGAGGATGTTAATGGAATAACTCTGTGAGGGTATTCCCTATTTATTAAAGTGGTGCCTATTACTGCTTAGGTCATATGTGCCAAACAGTTTTAATTATGTTCTTATGCATATGTTTATTCAATTTTAGTCATTGGACAAATTTGCATTCAAAACAAAGACAAAAATTTTGCACTTCAAAGTATATCTGTATTGATATTTTGCCCATGAATAGGCATTTTTGTACAGAGAGACGGAGATCCTAGTAAGAGGAAATCATCGGAAGGAAAATAAAATTGAAAACAAAAACAAATAGACATGTGAAATGATCCCATTGCCTTCCAAATCTATTATTGCGCCAATGTCTTCGAATGTCCCTTATCGTTGATAGAAGTTGATTGGATTGATCTTGGACCATTTGAACTTGGACCTTGGTGATAAAATTGACTGTGTTGATTTCACGAGACATAGTCATATACTTTTAATCCTTAATTTTTGCCTGGACCGCCCTTTCGGGTTTTCAGCCCACCAGGATATCCTTTTTTGCTCAAGTCGCCCTTTCGGGTTTTCAACTTGCCGGGTGTACAATATTTTGCATATATCCTTAATTTTTTCCCAAACCTTTTGGTTTGCCGGGATTCCCTTATTTTGCCTAGGTGTGTCAACCTAGCGGGTCTCTTATGCATAGTATTTTCTAACTATGTCTGTGTTTATAGGATGCAGGAAATCTTCACCATCCATGGTAGTCAGCATCATGGCACCGCCAGAGAAAACTCTCTTGACAACAAATGGCCCTTCATAGGTGGGAGTCCATTTGCCTCTAGGGTCGCCTTGTGGTAGAATGATGTGTTTTATCACCAAGTCACCAACTTGATATACTCGAGGCTTGATCTTTTTGTTGAAAGCCTTGATCATCTGTTTTTGGTACGTCTGACCATGGAAAACAGCAGCTAACCGTTTTTCGTCAATCAAGTTCAGCTGATCCAATCTCGTTTGAATCCATTCGTCTTTGCCTAGGCCTTCCTCATTCATAATCCTCAGCGATGGAATCTGAACTTCCATTGGAAAAACAGCTTTCATGCCATAGACTAGAGAAAAAGGAGTTTCCCCAGTTGATGTTCTAGCCGAAGTACGGTAGCTATGTAGAGCAAACAGAAACATCTCATGCCAATCCTTATAGGTCACTACCATTTTCTGCACAATCTTCTTGATGTTTTTATTGTCCGCTTCGACTGCGCCATTCACTTTTGGTCTATACAGAGAAGAACTGTGATGCTTGATCTTAAACTGAGTGCAAAGCTCAGTGATTATAGCATTGTTGAGGTTTGTCCCATTGTCGGTGATGATTCTTTCGGGGATACCATAACAGCAGATGAGGTTGTGTCTGATGAATCTGGCTACCATATTCTTGGTGGCTGAGGCAAACGAGGCGGCTTTGACCTATTTGGTAAAATAGTCGATAGCAACAAGAATAAAGCAATGTCCGTTGGAAGCGGTGGGCTTGATCTCTCCAGTCATGTCAATGCCCTACATTGCAAATGGCCACAGAGCAGTCATGACATTCAAAGGGATAGGAGGCACATGGACCTTGTCAGCATAGATTTGGCATATGTGACAAGTTCTTGAATGTTGGTGACAATCAGTCTCCATTACTGACCAATAGTAACCGGCTCTTAAGATTTTATTAGCCATCATATATCCACTTGAGTGACTACCAAAGAGACCATCGTGCATGTCTTTCATGATTTCCTCTACCTCCTTCTTGTCCATACATAGGAGTAGAGTTGAATCATGGTTGCGCTTGTACAATATCCCGTTACTTAGGAAGAATTTGGATGCAAATCTTCGTAATAATTTTCTGTCATTGATGGATGCTCCCTCGGGATACTCTTGTGCTTCAAGGTATTTCATCACCTCACGGTACCTAGGCTTTTCCGCATTGGTGTCAAGCTCACAACAATGTGCAGGTTCGTTGAATCTCTCAATTGTAATCATAGGGGCTTCATTGTCCCATCTGACCTTGAACATTGAAGTCATGGTTTCCAAGGCGTCAGCCAACTGGTTTTCCTCCCTAGGGAAGTGCTCAAAGGTGATCTCTTCGAAGTAGGGAATCAGGGATAGCACAAGTTCCTTGTAAGGGATAAGATTAGGGTGTTTAGTGTCCCAATATCCTTTTACTTGGTTAATCACTAGGGCGGAATCCCCGAACACATCCAAATTCTTGATCCTTAAGTCAATAGCAGCTTTCAGACCTAAGATGCATGCTTTATACTCGGCCATATTATTCGTGCAATTGAAGCATAATATGGAAGTGAATGGAGTGTGGCAACCTTCATGAGAGATGATTACAACACCAATTTCGTTACCTAAGGCGTTGGAAGCCCCATCAAAGACCATAGTCCATCGAGATCCTTGTTCAGGTCCGTCATATGGTCCAGGTTTTGCACAGTCGGTTACTAGCATGGTGTTCTCATCAGGGAAGTCGAAGTTCATTGATTGATAATCATCCACAACTTGATGGGCCAAATGATCTGCTAGTACACTTCCTTTGATGGCCTTTTGAGTCGTTTATTGAATTTCATACTCAGTCGAGATCATTTGCCATCTGGCTATCCATCCAGAAAGGGCAGGTTTCTCGAAGATGTACTTGATTGGATCCATCTTTGAAATCAACAGAGTGGTATGAGTCAACATATACTGTCTTAGCTGACAAGCAGTCCATGCCAGAGCACAACAAGTTTTCTCGAGTAGTGAATATCTAGTTTCACAGTCGATAAACTTTTTGCTCAGGTAATAAATAGCATGCTCTTTTCGGCCAGACTCGTCATGTTGGCTCAAAACACACCCCATGGAGTTTTCTAATACTGTCAAGTACATGATCAAGGGTCTTCCTTCAACTGGAGGCATGAGAATAGGAGGTTCTTATAGGTATTCTTTGATTTTGTCAAAGGCAACCTGACACTCATCATTCCATCTGACTACTTGATCTTTCTTCAAGAGTTTGAAGATTGGCTCACAAGTAGCAGTCAAGTGTGATATGAAACAAGCAATGTAATTGAGACAACCCAAGAATCCTCTGAACTCTTTTTCAGAATGAGGGACTGGCATTTCTTGGATGGCCTTTACCTTGGTAGGATCAACTTCAATGCCTTTATTGCTGACAACAAAACCTAGAAGCTTTCCAGATCGTAATCCAAACATGCACTTGTTAGGGTTTAACCTTAGCTTGTACTTCTTCAGCCTCTCGAATAGTTTGTACAGGTGATCGAGATGTTCCTCTTCAGTTTGTGATCTGGAGATCATATCGTCCACGTAGATCACTAATTCATGATGTATCATGTCATGAAACAAAGCTACCATAGCCCTTTGATATGTTTCCCCTGCATTCTTTAATCCGAACGGCATGACCTTGTAGCAGAAGGTGCCCCATTGCATAATGAAAGTAGTCTTCTCCATGTCTTCGAGAGCCATACTTATTTGATTATACCCTGAGAAGCCATTCATGAAAGAGAAGACTTTATGTTGATAAGTATTATCAACTAAGACGTCAATGTGTGGTAGAGGGAAGTTATCCTTGGGGCTTACCCTATTCAGATCCCTATAGTCTACGCACATGCAAACTTTTCCGTCCTTTTTAGGCACGGGTACCACATTGGCAACCCATTGGGGATAGGATGTCACAACTAAGAATCCTGCATCAAATTATTTCATCATCTCAGCTTTGATCTTTTCAGACATATCAGGCCTCATGCGACGAACCTTTTGTTTGACAGGAGGGAAGTCTTCTTTTTCAGAAGACGATGGACTATGATGTCAATATCCAACCCAGGCATATCTTCATAAGATCAAGCAAATAATTCCACATAATCATGCAACATCTGAACCAACCTGCTCTTGACCCTACTTTCCAAGTTAGCGTCGATCTTGATTTCCTTCTTATTTGCCTCAGTACCCAGGTTGATAACTTCAACGGACTCTTTATACATTTGAATAGCTTTTTCCTCTTGTAATAGAAGTCTGGCTAGTTCTCCCGGTATGTCACAATCTTCCTCTCCTTCGTCTTCGGCTTGGTTTATAGGACATTCAGAGTCATAGTCGGCAATAGTACAATCATTGGCAATAGGATCCATAGTTGATGTGGACCTGCAAGTGTGTGTGTGTGTGTGTGTGTGTGCATGTAACATACATGGCTATTTTTTTTAAAAATGTATTTGAAAGAAAAGAAAGACAATAAACACAAATACTTGAATGCAAAAGAGTCCAATGTACTGAATGATGATATGATTAGATGAACATAAATAAAACCCTTGACAAATGGACCAAAGTGCCCCGGGCCAGGCATATGGCTGAAAAGTCATTGTTAAAATATTACAGACAACATGTTCTTGAATTGAAAGAAAAGAAATAACAAGTAGATTACTCCTCAATGAAGGAGATGGGCACAAAGTCCTTTGCATGCCCATTCTTCAGCTCCGTTGTTGTTGGATACACCCAATCTTCAAATGTAGCTTCTTCATCAGAATCACCCATGGTGTTGACTTCATGGCTTCCAATGTGGAGAGGTGGCTTTCCAGCACGAGCACGCCTCACTTCCTTCTGAGTTTTGACGGTGAAGCCCAAACCAAACTTGTCTTCTTTAAATGGGATATCGAGGAGTTTCCCCCAAGTATCGCAGTTTCCTTCTTCAACTGCCGCACGTGCGTCTTTGACTGAAGCCATCTTTGGTATGACTTTAACAACTTCTGATTCATCAGAAGAACATTTGGTAGCATCAACCATTGGTGGTATAACCTCAAAGGCTTGACACGGGGTCTCAATGAATTCTCCATCCATCTCTACGTACTTGAAAGAGTTAAGGTGGCTCACCATAAACTCTTATTCTTTATAGACGGTGACTATTCTACCCTTGACTGGATATTTGAGTTCCTGGTGGAAAGTTGAGGTTACTGCCCTAGCTTTATGGATCCACGGGCGACCTAACAGACAAGGATAGGTCGGACAAATATCCATAATCTAGAAGGCGGAGTTGAAGATTTGGGAGCCAACTTTGATCGGAAGATCTACTTCCCCATGAACAGTCCTCTTTGATCCGTCAAATGCCCTTACAATGATATCGCTTGGCTTCAAGACTAAACCTTCACAGTCTAGACACTCTAACGCCCCCTTGGGTAATACATTCAGAGAAGAACCAGTGTCGACTAGCACATGTGCTAAGGTAGTCCCTTTGCACTCGACAGAAACATGTAAAGCTTTATTGTGATTCTTCTCAAGAGGCGTTAAGTCAGCATCTGAAAATCCCAAGCCATTATCAACTGTCAGGCTAGCCACGCAATTCTCAAATTGGTCCATTATTGTCTCATGGGGGACATGAGCCTTTTTCAGGAACTTGATTAACGTCCGAGCATGGGCATCGGAACAAAGAAGTAATGACAACATTGAAATCTTAGAAGGGGTTTGCCCCAACTGTTCTACAATATTGAAGTTACTTCTTTTTATGATCTTCAAGATCTCGTCCATCTCGCGAGCCGAGGGCTCTCCATCCTTTGTGGGTCCTTCAATCACATCAGGCTCAACGATCTTCTCCTTCCCTCTTGTATCAGTACTTGGCTTGGCAGCAGTAATGCAGATAGGCGTCCTTGTAACAACTAGTGGTGAGATATTGGGTGAAAATATTCTCCCAATTCTAGTTACTTTGCTTGAGCCAACTATGTTATCAACATCGTCATCTTTTCCTACTTCGATCCAAGTGTCTTGTTTAATCCCATGATAGAACACTTCAACACCATAATTCCATGGTACCTCTTTGTTTGAAGAGTATGGAATCAGTCCGAGATTGGTAATTATTAAGGGAGAAACAGTGGGTTCATTTGAAATCCTAATAGGACCTTTGGAGGTGATCCTAAAAGGCTTGTTTGAGATGGTAATAATGGAGAGGTCTTCACATTTGTTAATCAAACTCTTGGCAAGTGTGGTCTTCTCGAATAGAATTTTGTGGCTATCCATCAGGTGTTGTATGCCTTTCTTCAGCCCTTCACATCCATTGAGTTGTCTTTTACAACATACATAGTCCTTTACACAGCCAGGGAAAATCCCGACTTTCAACATATTGTATTTGATTATATTCAGTGGAGTAGTCAATTCTTCAATAGAGGCAACAAAAATTGTATCTTCAACGACATTAACACCCTTGTCATGCTTCGACATTAAAGCGGTAATTACATTCGGCGATGGAGGAGGATCAAACTCAATAATTTTGTTATGAATTAAATCCTGGATTTTGTTCTTCAAGGCCCAACACTGGTCAGTCTCGTGCCCGGGGTTGTTGGAGTGGTAAGCACACTTAGTGTTCGAATTATACTTTGGTGACGAGGTATAAGGGTTGGCGGGAGAATCGCGCAATGTCACTAAATTAACCTTGAGCTAATGTTTTAAGGCTTGAGACAATGACATGCCTAACCTCATAAATTGTCTTCTTTGAGTTTCAAAATGTTGATGATTTGCATATGGTCTTCGAGTAGGAGTTGGATTTGAGATTCAGACAGCATTGACAGACGGACGATCATTCTTTTTGATACGGGCCCTTTCCCCGTACACAATATTGGCTTCCTTTTTTGCAGTAAAAGTTTTCTTGATAGGATTGGAAGTGGAGGTAGACACCACAGAGATCTTCCCACTTTTGATGCCACTTTCAACTCTTTCACCGGTTAAGATTAAATCAATGAAACCAGAAGAAGAGTAGCCCACCAACAGATTAAAGAAAGGACCAAATAAAGTGCCCATGAACATTTCGATGTGCTCCCTATCAGTCAAGGGCGGTTGGACCCTACTAGCAAGGTCTCTCCACTTTTGCGCATATTCCTTAAATCCTTCATTTTTTCTCATGGTCATATCTGGCAACTGAACCCTCGTTGGCGCCAAGTCGGCATTGTACTGATACTGATGGTAGAAGGAAGTAGATAAATCCTCCCAAGTATTGATATAAGAACCATCTTACTGATAAAACCATTCAAGTTGTGTTCCAGTTAAGCTTTCTTGGAAAAAGTGAACCCATAGCTTCTTATCAGAGGCACGCGGCTGTATTTTGCGCACATAAGACTTTAGGTGAAGTTTTGGAAAAGAAACTCCATCGTATTTTGCAAAGACTGGTATTTTGAATTTTTGGGGGATGACTACCTCAGAGATCAAACCCAAGTCATCAAAATCTAAACCGGGGACGGGTTGGATTTCAACAGCTTTCAATCTGTCTTCTAACTGCTTGTATTTGATATCAGTGGGTGGATATTGCTCTTCAAAATAATCATAATTAGATACCTGATCATTGACACAGTGAGCCTGAGTACTCTTGACCTCACCGATCTGGTTCTCTTCCTCTTCAGATGAGTCTCCTCCTACTGGGATTTGACGGACTGTCTCCTTGAATCTTCTACCCATGTTGAGTAGAGCTTTCTTCTTTGGCTTCTTCTTAATAGCCAGTAAAGCCATCATATCTTTCTGCCCCTTGGCTAGGTCTAGTAGAGTCTCCTGAAACTGAGAATTCTGGGCTTGGAGATCTTTCACAGTTTTCTCTAGATCCATCTTGCTGAAATAAACAGAAGAAAGATAAGGAAACCTGTTATGCGAAAACCTGTCATGTTATGATGCATGGAATATGTACATGCAAATGATTTCAAGGATTAATGAGATTTAAAAAAGAATGAACAAACTTTAATTTTCATTAAACAAAACAATAAAATTACATCATGCCTCTTGGGCTTACAAAATAACTTTCTAAGATAGAAAGACTGAACGCATCCTCTTTGGTGCGAGATAGGCGTTCACACTTTGCTCTTCTTGTAGCTGCTTCGTAAGCTCCAAGACCCTCTTTTCACTAGCATATAAATAAGCCTCTAAAGTATCTCGTTCTTCCTTCAGCTGGATCTAACCCTTTTGTAAGTCTTCTAGAGAAGTAGGCATGTCGAGATGGAGGATAGTGTAGGGAACATCTCCTTCGACTACAGGTTCCATGATGACTGGTAAGATATAGGGATAAGGCATCACAAGTTTCTGAGCATGAGTTCACACCCATTTAAGGTAAAGCTCGAGGGGAATGGAGTTCTTGTGTCCTAACATCTTGCCATCCACCTTGTTCAACATCCTCCAGGATCAGATAAACCTCTGACGGTAACCTTGATCGTCATTCTCGTAGTCAAATACCACTCCTTGGATAAGCATCTCATGGGGACCATCCCTCTAGGCGTAACCAAACTGTCATAGGGCTAAGCAGGGGTTGTAAGTGATACCTCCTCTAATTCCAAGCAAAGGGACATTAGGGAATTCTCTACAATGGTCGACGATAGTAACATTCTCCAAAGAACAGGAACACCAATGAATATCTGAATGTCTGAGCGTCATCAACCTATGGGACCATTTTGAACCTTGCTCATTCTTCAACACAGATTGGGGAAGATGTGAAATAAACCATCTTGCCAATAGAGGAGTAAAACATATAAGAATACCTCTTTTCCTCATAGTGCAAGTGTGAAAAGAATGTAGGATATCTCCTAACAAAGTAGGCACTGGGTTACGAGACATGAAGATTTTTAAGGTGTTTACATCTATGAGTTGGTCAGGATTTGGGAACAAAACCATCCCATAGCTGAGAAGGGCCACAATTTCTTCAAAAGCTTGCAAGTCCAAGGAGTTCCAACAATCTTGAGCTTTCTCAAACAGGAATTTGGCCAAGAAACCTTTGACACCACTCCTTATTTCCCAATTAGTTGTGACATCAGATTGTTACAAGTGTAGGGCTTGAGCAATCTCTTCAGGTTTTGGGTCTCTTTCCGTACCGTTGAAGGGTAGTTGATTGAGAATGGGGGTCCTCAAGAGTTGGGAGAATTATTCTACAGTTGGCACAAGTTGATAGTCGGGAAAAGTGAAGCAATAGTGTAGAGGATCAAAGAACTTGAAGAGCACCTTCATCATGTCTTCATTAGTGTTGGAGGTAACCAAGTTTAGTAGGCGACCATGTCTTTCGGTAAATGGAGAATTTTCAGGAATCCTTGATGCTAGCTCTTTAAGTTGAGGAGGGATCCTTACGAGATTGACTTGAATGGTTTTCCTGTGAATAAAATCCATGTCCTACAAAACAGGACAACGATAAATCCCAAAAATCCTTGAAATAGTTAGTGAGTATGAGTATGATGTCATGATGTTTATGATGTTATGTACAAGTATACATATACAAATAAAGCAAAACAAGTCCTTAGGTTTATGCTTTCATGGAGTCTCATAGGTAAATACCCTCTTAAAGTTTAGTTGGCTCAAACCTGTCCCAGTAATAGTAACCGAGTTCTAAGGAGCTCAATATCACTAGTTTTTTTTCTCGGGCATTGTTTCAGCACAAGCCTCTTTAATAGCGACCGAAATATCCAAAAAAACCAAACCTCAATGAGTGTAGTATCAAGGATCTACAAACTTTGGATTGCACCAAAGCTGGTCATCTCACTACGTCCTAATGGCCAATTTGGTCAAGTAAAGGTTCTAAAGTCAGTTAGTGCTTTATGACATCACTCAGCGGCCCCGTATTCTCCTTGACTACTCAAGGGCTACCGGTATCCACAAATATGTCACACTAATGTAGCTATTTCTTAGACCATGTCGATATACCCCACACAGTTTCCACAATGTATTGCTACTTACCTATAAGGTATCCCAAATCCGGGTAGAGGATTTAAGCCCAAACAAGGAACCAAAATGTAAAGCAAGCAAGTCAAACAATGAAAGCAAATAAATGTGATCTAGCCCTAAGGTAACCCAACTTTTAAGTTTCCCCTAACAAAGTCGCAAGTTCTGTGATACGGTGGGAGAACTGACTTGGTTGTTTTGTGTTTGATTGCAAATGTTGCGGTTAGCAAGAGTCGCCACCAACCTTTCTTTTATCCAAAAGGAAAGGCTGAAAAGAACAGGAAAGACCTTTGAGATGTTTTCTTGAGTTTGGGGGGTAGATTATGAAAAGGGAAGGTATTAGCACCCTTTTCATCCATGGTTTTCCATGGGCTCTTAGTTACTTGCTAGATCACTTGCTTTTGTTTGAAAATATGCTTTTTGTGGTTTTTGAAAGTATTTTATAAATATGCCATTGTTTAGGAAAACTTTGTAATGATTCTCGTTTGTAAGAATGTATAGAAAGTGTTTGTTCTTTTGAAAATGTTTTCAAGTTTGAAAGATGTTTTTGAAAGTGTCGGTGTTTGTTTTGAAAATAGCAAGGATGTTTTTGTTTTGAAATTGAGCAAGTAACTAGGAATATTCTACCTACTCAAAAGTATTTCATATTCATTTCCTCTTTTCTTTGACATTGTTATCTTACCATTGATTTGGTAAGTAACCCTATCTTTGAATGTAAAAGGGATGGGTGTGGGTCATTGTATAACCATGATTAACAATGTTGTAAGATATCTTAGCATTTTCTTTAGGGACTAAGATCATTTTGAAAGGCAACATGGATAGCATCATCGAGGGACTATGATCTTGTATTTTTGATTGCTTTTTTCTAAGACATCTCACATGTATAACATGGCCATTTTTGTAAGGCAACAAAGTGGAATCACCCTAAGGGTGCAAGTGTGCAAGTGTATTGATTTACATGCATTATTTTATATTGAATTAGGGTTTTCTAACTTGTTGATTTTAGTCTTGCCATACAAACCCTAATTTACTAGCATTTATATAAAGCGATAAATTGCGGAAGGTAAAATTACTACGCTATTAAATCATTAGGGGATGGGGGTATACAAATTTATAAATGGGGATGATAAGTAAAGTAAACCCTAATTACTATTACAAGGCTTTGACAATTACACAATTTATAATGCAAAAATAATAAAATATGCAAGAAGATGTAAAGTGAGAGAAAGTGTTTTTTAGGGTTTTTTTATAGAAAAGGTTATGTAATTAATTTCATTGAAGAAAAACCTAAGTCTAAGTTAACAAAAAAAATTAATTGTTTAGAAAAATGTTTTTTTTAGGTTTCATTTGAAAACAAAGGTTTTATAATGTTAGGTCATTTCCAAGCAATGCAATATGTCCAAAATAAGCTAAAAAATCTCCAAAATCAAGAAATTTGGTGCTCGAACTGACACGGGCCGTGTCAGTGGACACGGGCACCCATGTCAGGATCTGTCCATGACTTCTCTACACTATTTTTTGTTCCATCCAATCTGACATGGTCGTGTCACATGACACGGGCGCCCGTGTCAGCCGCTGTTCATCTTTTTTCTGCTCGTGTATGCACAAGTAACATTGACACGGGCCGTGTCATTTGACACGGGCACCCGTGTCAGCCTCTGTCCCTGCATATTATCATGTTTTTCAACCTAAATAAGTTGAAACGGGTTGTGTCGTATGACACGGGCACCCGTGTCAGCCTCTGGTCTGGCTTTTTTGTTAGTTTAGTTTTTTTTTCTCTTTGATCTGTCTTGTTATATCTTTTGAGCGCAAAAGCAAATGATGTATGAACAATGATATCACAGTTTGAGAAAGTTTACCTCTCGAAGCGGAAGCTTTAAAACATGTACGGATGTTTTCAAGTGTAAAGTGGTGATTGATCGAGCTCCTTTGAACCTTCTTGAAGTAACTCCAACCTTCCTTTTGTACTGAAAATGGTTGAACCGCTCAAACCAAGTCAAGTTGCAATGTATGTTTTTGAATTTGGAAGATGGTGATAGTGATGTTACAAAAGTTATTCTTATGTTTGAACAACTTCTATATGGTGTATGTGAAGTGTTTGGATGGTTTGTTTGGAGAAAACTTGCAAGGTATGAGATTCAAAGATTTGAACTTCAAAGCTCAAAAATGGAGGTTTTATGGACAAATCTGGTTTTTTGACAGCAAAAATGAGTTTGAGTGTTTGTTTCTCCTTCTATTTTTTTTGGCCTTTCTCTCTATTTTTTCCAACCTCTTTCTCTTGCAAATGCTTCTTCTATTTATAGGCAAGGGGTTTGTGCATATGAGCTGATTAGGTTTGTAAGACAACATGTTATGGTTTGATTAGATTACAAAGATCAAACTATGTCAAGTACTCCATAGTCCCAAGATGAAGTACCAAAGTTGCTGGTATAGAGGAGCTACTTCCCAGGATTTATGGTAAAGTATGATCAACAACAAGGAAGGTGTGGGCTTTAAGATAAACTTTGTACCAAAAAGGCTTGCTTTTCAAGAGTAGCAATGGTGCCTTTATGCCATAAATGGAAAGATCTTTTGGACAAAGGCTCAAACACTTGGGTAATAGCTCAAGCTCTTATGTAAACATTAAATTATTTAGAGATTTTCAAGCAAAGAAGCCTGCAACATAAGATTACACACCAAATCATGAGAGTTTTGTTATGTGTTCTTCAATAGAATGATTTGCAATTCAAGGATGGATGCCCAACTTCAAGCCCTTGAATCTCCTAGCTCAAGTATAATAAATTCATGCTCTTAGATGTTTTGGAAAGCTTGAAACATATTCTATAACTTTCATGTTGTCCATTTTGACAAAATCATCTTGTAACTATATGAAAAAATTCTAAGAAGTTGAGATAAAATCCTGAACAAAATCTGTTGAAATTTCTCTAAGTGTTAAATGAAAATGCCATGACTTCATGAATTTATAACTCAAAATTCAAGCACTTCTAGGATTTTATCAACAAAGAAAAGTTATAGATCTCACCGGGATCTACAACTTTCATGTTGAAAGTTTTCCTTGAACCGTCTTACATCTTGGTGAAATAATGACATGAAGTGATGAAATTATCATGTATAAAAACACTTAGAAAATTTCCAAGTCTTGGAAATTTTGACTTTTCAAGTTGACTTTTGAATTTCTTGACTTCTTGATGATCAAGCTTGATATTCTTGAGTGTGTTGATGAAATTTGATCTTTGGAATCTAATGTTGACCAAAAAGTCAAAGTTTGACTTTCCAGTATGCAATTGACCATTTTGCCCTAGTGCCAATTCCAAGCCTAAATTGATGTATCGGTGCTGCAAACTTGACATCGTAGTAGATCTTGTGAGAGAATCCTTTGAGAAATGAGAGGGCAAATTTTGGGGTACAACAGTGACAATCCCAGAAGATCTTAGTAGAGCTAAAGTGTGTGACGAGAGTGGTGAATGGAGTTTCATTCTGCTTGAGAGATGGATACCAGATCAATGGCTCGATAAATTGAAATCTTGTGTGCCTCTAAGCATGGAGCAATGTACTGATGTTTTTTGTTTTGTAGGGAATGGTAATGATGAATTCTTGGTTAAGGATATGTTTAAGGAGATATAAGGATACAATCTTGAGAATTTTGATGAAGATTGAAACAAGATTTGGAAAGCTTCGGTGCCAGAAATATGTAAGAGCTTCATGTGGCTTCTCAAACATCATCAGTTGTTAACAAATTACAACAAGAGCAAGAAAGGTCTAGGGAGTGTGGGTTTCAATCTGTGTGGAAATGTCCGTAAATCTAGCATTCATGCGTTGAGGGACTGATCCAAATGTTTATAGGTTTGGAAGAGTTTGGTTCCTAGTGACATAATTATGGAGTTATTCACAATAGATATTGGCAACTGGATTAAGATGAATCTCAACTATACTAGCATTGATAATACAAGATGGAGTAACACTTGGATCATAGCATGTCATGCTCTTTGGTTGTGGCAAAATTTGGAGAAACACAATGATGATTACATGAGACCTCCAGATCATATCGTTCATATATTGAAGAGAGGAGAAGAGTACAATCAAGCCATGAATTTCTATAGAACTTTTAGAGAAGAGGATAGTGGAAAAAAGTTAATAGGTTGAAAACATCCTACTAGAAGCATGATAAAATTGAACATTGATGGTGGAAGCAAAATTAACAATGTTGCTGGGTGTGGAGCTGTTCTAAGAGATCACAATGGTGTTTGGAAAGGTGGTTTCTCCAAGTTTGTGGGGCATAGTAGTGCAACATTAGATGAGTTTTAGGGTATTTTGGAAGGCTTGAAGCTAACTACAATGTTAGGCTATGATCAAGTGGAAATTAATGTTGACTCCATGATAGTTGTTAAAGCTATAGAGGAAGGTAAGGTGGGGCATGTTGATTGTGTCTCTATCCTTCGGAGGATTATGGAGGCTATTTCAACTTTAGAAGTGGTGGTAATTTCGCATGTCTACCGAAACGCGAATACTTGTGCAGATTGTCTAGAAAAGCATGCATGCATGGATAGGAAGTTTGTTATATATGATAAAGCCCATTAGTTTTTAGGTATTTTTTATATTCTTATATTATTGGGATTGTTTCTCCCAATGTCAAGTTTGTGTAGTTGCTTTTCTTTTTGGGCTTAAGCCCTCCATTCAATAAAAAAAGTTATGTAAGTAACTGTTTCTATTAATATTTTTTAATTTTATTTTATTAAATTAGATATTGATATAAATTAATGAAACTAATTGAAATTATATAGTAATTAATTGTTTAGAAGTACAACATGATAAATTGTAATTATTATAATTTAGCCTTAGTACTATTAAATTTTTTTGTAGAGCCAACTTTTTTAAGTGTTAATTATGTTTAGTAGAATATTAAAACAAATCTTAGAATCTCTAGCAAATAACCTTCCCATAAAATTAATTACTTGTGGTTAATTTATTTTTATTTATTTTGTGTTATAGTTTGGGAAATATTTTGGTGTGCCTTTAAGTGGGAAAAATTTGAAGAGAATTGACTATTAGTTTCTGTTGGAGAAAGTCAAGAGTAAGCTTGCGGCTTGGAAAACTAACGTTTTGTGTTTTGCATGTAGAGTTACTTTGGCGAAATATGTTATTGAAGCTATCCAGATGTATGCCATGATGACTAACATGTTCTCCGCTGCATGTATGGATGGTATACAAAGATTACAACCAAATTTCATCCAGAGAGATACTTGTTGAATAAACATTAAATGTGTTTGAAATAAATGATTTGTATTAAGTATGGTAGTAGGAAGGGCAATAGTTTTATTAGTTATGATAGTAGCAGTTATGTTTTAAATTTATGTTTAGAATTGTAAAAGTTTTATTTGGGTCTATAAAGGACCAAGTGTGTGTAATTTATTTGTTAAGTGCAATATACAGAAGTTATTATACAGAAGTCTGATTCATAAAATATAACAATTTGGCATCAGAGCTCATGGCGAACATGATGAACCAAATGCCGTTACCACGGCTAACGAAGTCAAATTATGAAAACTGGAGTATCCAAATGAAAGCTCGTCTTGGATCTCTAGACGCGTGGGAAGTGACCAATGATGGGTTTGAAGAACCAACAGAAGTTGGGGGATTTACAGCAGCTCAAACAAAGGCGTTGAAAGAGACGCGAGCGAAGGACAAAACATCATTATATATGTTGTTCAGGACTGTGGATGAATCAGGCTTCGAGAAGATTTCTAGTTCGACTACGTCGAAACAAGCGTGGGACACGTTAGAAAAGGTGTTCAAAGGAGCAGATAGAGTGAAGCAGGTTCGACTCCAAATGCTTCGTGGCGAATTGGAGAGGATACAGATGAAGGATACAGAAAATGTATCTGATTACATCACTCGTGTGCAGAAGGTGGTGAATCAACTCACAAGAAATGGAGAGACAGTAGCTGATGCAAGAGTTGTTGAAAAGATCTTAAGATCTTTAACAGACAAGTTTGAAAATCTTGTATGTGCAATAGAAAAGTCGAAGGACCTCTCGACGCTCTCAATCAAAGAGCTCACTGGTTCGCTCGAAGAACATGAACAAAGAAAGATGAAGAAGAAAGAAGAAGCAGACGAAGAAGCAAACCAAACAAAAGAATCGAACAAAGATGAAAAGGTACTCTTTTCTCACAACTTTCGAGGAAGAGGACGTGGACGTGGAGGTCGTGACAGTAGTCGAAGTGGTTGAGGCAGCAACTTCGAAAGAGGACAGTCGAGCCAACAAAATTAGCGTGGCAGAGGACGTGGTCAAAGAGGTGGTCATTCGAATTATTCCAACTTCGAATGCTACAAGTGTTGAAAGTATGGTCATTACGCGAAGGATTGCAACTCCTACAAATGTTACAACTGTGACAAAGTGGGACATCTTGCAAAAGACTGTTGAAATGAAAAGAAGACTGAAGAGACAACCAATTTAGCCTTGGAAGCTGAATCGAATGAAGGGTTTCTCCTGATGGCCCAAAACGAAATCAACACCAATGACAGTATTTGGTATCTTGACTCGGGAGCAAGTAATCACATGTGTGGTTACAAACAACTATTCAAAGATATGAAGGGAATTGAAGATGGCAGTGTGTCTTTTGGAGATGCATCGAAAGTGAAGGTTGAAGGAAAGGGCACAATCAGCTACTTGCAGAAGGATGGCTTGATTGGATCAATCGAAGAAGTTTACTATGTACCAGACCTTAAGACCAACATATTAAGTCTGGGACAACTCACAGAAAAAGGTGCTTCGATACTGATGAAAGATCGAACACTGCAGTTGAAGGATAAAACAGGATATCTGATTGCTGCTGTCGAAATGGAAAGGAATCGAATGTACAAGCTGAACCTGAGGAACATTCGAGAGAAATGTCTGCAGATTGAAGTGCAAGACAAAGCGTCACTGTGGCATATGCGCTTTGGTCACCTACATCATGCTGGTTTGAGAAGGTTGGCAAAAAGGAACATGGTGCATGGATTGCCAGACATGGATTTCGAAGGAAAATTCTGTGAAGAATGTGTGCTCAGCAAACAAACAAGAACCTCATTTCAAAAGAAGGCAGAGTATCAAGCGAAACAAATACTCGAATTGATACATACTGATATATGTGGGCAATTACTCCAAAATCCTTAAGTGGAAAAAGGTATTTCATTTCCTTCATTGATGACTTCTCAAGAAAAACCCGGGTCTACTTCCTGAAAGAAAAATCTGAAGCACTAGAAGTGTTCAAAAAGTTCAAAGTAATGGTGGAAAAGGCAACAGAAAGACACATCAAAGCAATTCGATCTGACAGAGGGGGAGATTATACTTCCATGGCCTTTGTGAAGTACTGTGAAGAACAGGGCATAAGGAGATTTCTAACTGCACCATATTCACCTCAGCAAAATGGTGTGGCTGAAAGAAAGAATCGAACTATCTTTGACATGGTTCGATCAATGCTCAAAAGCAAGAACATGTCGAAAGAGTTCTGGGCAGAAGCAGTACAATGTGCTGTTTATATTCAGAATAGGTGTCCACATTCGAAGTTAGAAGACAGAACACCACAAGAAGCATGGAGTGGACAGAAGCCAACAATCTCCCATCTTAAGGTATTTGGTAGCATAACTTATGCACATGTACCAGACCAACGAAGAACAAAGCTTGAAGACAAAAGTCAGAAGTACATATTCATTGGATATGATGAAAAGACGAAAGGGTACAAGCTCTTCAATCCCATAAGCAAGAAAGTGATTGTGAGCAGAGACGTTCGAATGAATGAAGCCAGCAAGTGGGACTGGAACAATTCGACTGAGATTGTTGACACAGTCAAAGAATCAACTATAGCTGTACCAACAAGTATTCCAGAAGAACATGAATAAACAGAAGATAGAGATGAACCTATACAACCCAAAATGAGAAGTTTGCAAGACTTGTATGATTCAACAAGTGATGTGCATCTTGTGTGCCTTCTGGAAGATGCTGAAAACACCAGTGTTGAAGAAGCGTTAAGAGATGAGAAGTGGAAAAGCGCCATGGACGAAGAGATTATAGCAATCGAACGCAACAATACTTGGGAGCTGGCCGAATTACCAAAAGGAAGTCAACCCATTGGTGTAAAGTGGGTATTTAAGAAAAATATGAATGCTCAAGGAGAAATCGAAAGATTCAAGGCACGGCTGGTTGCAAAGGGATACAAGAAGAAAGAAGGAATTGACTATGATAAAGTGTTCGCGCTTGTTGCAAGAATGGAGACAATTCGATTACTCATCTCTCAAGCTGCTCAGTTCAAATGGCCAATATTTCAAATGGATGTCAAGACAACATTTTTGAATGGTGTGCTCGAAGAAGAAATCTATGTCGAACAACCACTTGGATATATGAGAACTGGAGAAGAGAAGAAGGTGTTGAAACTGAAGAAATCACTGTATGGGCTGAAACAAGCACCTAGGGCATGGAACACACGTATTGACACATATTTTAAGGAGAATGGATTCGATCAATGTCCTTATGATCCAACCCTCTATGTGAAGAAAAATGGAAGTGACTTATTACTTGTTGCTATTTATGTTGATGATCTTATTTTTCTAGGCAATAATGTTCATATGATCGAAGACTTCAAAAGCACCATGACAAGTGAATTCGAAATGACAGACTTAGGTATGATGAGATTTTTACTTGGTCTGGAGGTTCGATAGGAAGAAGCTGGAATTTTCATATCACAAGAAAAGTATGCAAAGGAAATCCTAGAAAAATATAAAATGAAGAATTGCAATCCAACTTCAACGCCAATGGAGCCAGGTACAAAGCTGTCGATGTTTGATGGAGGAGAACGGGTCAAAGGAAGCAAATATCGAAGCTTGGTAGGAAGCCTTCGATATCTCACATGCACAAGGCCAGATATTTCACTAAGTGTTGGCATAGTGAGCAGATTCATGAAGGAGCCAGTACACACACATTGGAAGACGCTGAAACGAATTCTAAGATACATCCAAGGAACAATATCACTTGAGATGTTTTATTCAAAGACAGAAGACTACAAGCTAGTGGTTTATTCTGACAGTGACTGGTGTGGAGACATTGACGATCGAAAGAGCACTGCAGGATATGTGTTTTTCATGGGAAACACAGCTTTCACTTGGCTATCGAAGAAGCAGCCTATAGTGACTCTTTCGACGTGTGAAGTAGAATATGTGGCAGCATCCTGGTGCGTCTGTCATGCAGTATGGCTCAGAAGGTTAATAAGCAAGATGGAGCTGAAACAGGAAGGTCCAACAATAATACAAGTGGACAATAAATCAGCTATTGAATTGGCAAAGAACCCAGTGAATCATGAACGAAGCAAGCATATAGACGTTCGATTTCACTTCATTCGTGAACATGTGAAGGAGGGAAGCGTGGAACTAAGGCATGTAGCAAGCAGAAACCAAGCAGCTGATATCTTCACAAAACCACTATCAAAAGAAGTATTCTAAAGAGGCAAGAAGATGATTGGAATGCTAGATCGAAGAAGCATTTAAAGTTTAAAGAGTAGTTTTGTTGAATAAACATTAAATGTGTTTGAAATAAATGATTTGTATTAAGTATGGTAGTAGGAAGGGCAATAGTTTTATTAGTTATGATAGTAGCAGTTATGTTTTGAATTTATGTTTAGAATTGTAAAAGTTTTATTTGGGTCTATAAAGGATCAAGTGTGTGTAATTTATTTGTTAAGTGCAATATACAGAAGTTATTATACAGAAGTCTGATTCATAAAATATAACAATACTACGGTTAATAAAAAATCCATGTGGTGAGGTGGGAAACGGTAACATAATCGAAGGCTTTTGGTGGTTTAGGTTTGAGGAACCTAGAGGTTATGAACAGAGCTTGCTTAATGAAGCTTAGTTGGAACCTCTTGAATAGCTCTAAGGATTTATGGTGTAGAGTTCTGAAGGGTCTGTACATTGACAATGATAAGCAGCAGAATTGTAAATACAGTAGTAAAGACTCTAGCCTGGTCTTTGCATTGCGGACCTTGAAGTCCAAATTTTAGAAGCCCTATATGGAGTTAAAATCCAGGAGTTAACTGTTGAAAATGGAGAGTGGAACTGGAATATTTTGAATGGGTGGTTACCTCTTGAGATCCTGAATAGGATGAGGGCCATTATTCCACCTAGTCCTGATAAAGGGGACGATAAATTCATTTTGGTAGGTATGGGGGATGGTTGTTATCTGTAAAGGAGGTGTACAAGACCCTTTTGGATACTAGGGAAGACATGAAGAATAAAACTTGGGAGTATATTTGGAAGATGAATGTTCTTGAAAGAATCTGTTTGCTTTTATGGTTAGTTTGCCATGGGAAGTTCATGACCAACCATAGTAAAAGCAAATGTGAGTTAGGCACTGCTATCTGCAATCTGTATGGGCATGTTAATGAAACATCCATGCATGTGTTGAGGGATTGCCTTAAGGCCATGCAACTGTGGAACCGATTACGTCGTATTGTAGCCATGCATAAATTTTGCATAGAAGTGAAGCTTTCTAAATGGTTTGAAGGGAATATTTCTATTGCGGGTAATACTGGGAATTCTTGGTGTGATGTTTGGGCGATGGGTTGTTACTTTATTTGGATGTGGAGGAATAAAGATGTGCATGGGGAAGTTGAGAGTTGCCCTTTTGATCTAGGAGATTTCATTTTGAAGAAAGTTAAGGAGTATGATGTAACTAGTATTGTTCTGAATTTGGATCTTGACAAGACTCAAATCTCTAAGAATTTCTCTTGGCATCCTCCTTTTATAAATTGGGTTAAGCTAAATACAGATGGTGCTTGAAAGAATAGTCAGGTAGATGGTTGCGGGGGTGTGATTTGAGATGAGTTTGGTAAATGGTTGGGAGGTTTCTCATAGTTAATGGGAAAGTCTACCCCTTTCATGGCTGAATTATGGGGAGTGTTGTACCCCAAAATTTTCCCTCTCATTTATCACGAACTTTCTCACAAGATCTCCTTTGACTCAAGACTGCATTAGGGTTGATCAGCTCAAGACACCTCCTTAAGCACTGATGACCAAAATTAGGGTTTGAGATTGCACAAGAATATTTGAACTTACAATGCCCCATATGACTTTCATGGATCATTATGGACCCTCTAGATTTCTCATGTCAAGTTTCAAGCTTTGGATCACACTTTTACTCAATCATTTGAGCAATTGACCTAAAAATCAACTGTATTGGGGAAAAAGTCAACTATGGCCAATTTACAGTCAAACTTCATAATTTTTTATCCACATCAACATTTTAAACTCATATGTATCATTTGATCAAGTTTGGACCATAATTCCTCAAGAAATTTGATCAGATCTTCAAAAGGGCAAAATGGTCAAAATTAGGGTTTTTACTAGGAAAGGGAAATTTCTAATTTTTGACCTAGAAAATGATCAATTGGTTTAAGGCATTATATAAAGAGTCCAATTTCATCATTTTTACCTAATACCATGGCTCAAAACATTGCCCAAGCCTAATGGGTTGACAGATGAATTTCCAGTCAACTGATCAAAAGTCAGCTGTATACTGAAAAGTTTAACTTTGACTTTTGGTCAAAATCAAATGTCAAAGATCACAATTCATCAAAACATGTCAAAATATGAAACTTATTCATCAAGAAATCAAAAATTCAAGATTTCATTTTGAAAAGTTAAAATTTCTAAACTTAAAAAATTTTCTAAGTGTTGGAAATTTCTTATTTTTTTCACAACTTTGAGCAAACTTTTCACCATGATGCAAGTTGATTCAAGAGAAAATTCCAACATGAAAGTTGTAGATCTTCATGAAATATTCAACATTTCTTTACAAAACTCCTTCCAAAAATGTTTGGATCTCAAGTTATATTTTTAAGAATACATGGTCATGAAACAAAAACACTTAGTGAAAATTTGCCCTAATTTGGTCAGGATTTTGACCCAACTTCATGGAACTTTTTCATATAGTTCCAATGGGAATATTCAAAAGAAATTCAAAGATGGGTTGTAGAGCACATTTCAAGCTTTCCAAAATGTCCAAGAACTCCTTCATATTATATTTGAGTAGGGAGAATGGAAGAGATGGAGTTAGGGTTTTATCACTTGAATTACAAATCATTTTGTGATGAACAAATTCAAAATTTAAAGTTATGCTGCATAACCTCTACTTTGCAGGCCTCAAACTTGTTAATCACTCCATAATTAATTTCTTTCACAGCTGTTAGAGGTCTCATTTCAAGCATTCAATGCAAGTCCATGCTTTATATCCATTTTGGGAAGAAAGTGCACATTGCCATTTTGATAAAGTGACTTTTTGTACAAAACTTGTTCTTGAGCCTTGCACTTGTTCTCTTCTGATCATACATGTCTTATAACACAAGAGAAATGTTTTAGACACTTACAATCACCCATCCCATGCTTGTACTACACATTTAAACTTGGTTTCCCACTTTTCTTGAAAATCAAGTAACATAGCAAAAAGCTTGAAACTTGTACTTCTGACTTGCCAAACCACTCAAGACCTTTTATTTATACATACACAAATCATTTGCCACAAAAAACGAATGCTTAAGCCCTGAAAACACCTAGAACACTGAATCACCAAAAACACTTCAAAACTTGTCATTTCTGAGTTTTGAAGCCAATCCTCAAATCTACTCGTGCGTTTCTTGGCCTTTTGCTTTCAAAAGTTTCTAAACAACATACACAAATAATCCCAACCCCTACAGCACCACTGTAACACCTCCATCATCATCCACCATTTTCAAAAACAGAGCTTTGCACTTGGACTTCTCCAGAACTCCTCAGGCACTTTCAGCTCAAGCTAAGCACCCCTTTAGTTTCCTGGGAACTTGAGAAAGCTAACCCAATTATTGGAACTCACTGAAAGATGCTCAAACTTCAAAACCGATACCCTCTTGCAAGGTAAGTTTTATAACTTTGGAACTTTTCATACAGGCATCATCAATGATTTATTTATGAATGAAACATGTAGATACCATTTCTCTAAAGCTGATTGTGTTCATAGTTTTCATTAATTTTGTTTGAGCTTAGAGAATTTTAAGATTGAAATTTCTGATATTTTTAGGGTTCAGATTAGGGCCAATGAAATTCATGTTTGTATTTGATCTATAGTTTTAATGCTTTACATTTCTGAAATCGTGAGGAAATTTGCTACAAGTTTCATGTTTATAGTTTTCTTTTTTGTTGAGGATTGATTGAGTTACAAAGCTTTTGGCTGGACGTCAGGTTGAAGATGAAGTTGGCCTCAGGAACGTGTTTGCCATATATATTTATGGTTTGGTTTATATAAACAGATGTATAGCCACCCCAGTGGTAGAAGCGCACGCTTGTAACCAGAGGGACCTGGGTTCGAGCCCTAGTGGTACCCTTTTGATTTTTTTTACATTGTTTTGCATTCTGACTTCCTTTTTTTTGCAGCGCTGGGCCTCCTTTGGGCCTCTTTATTTTTTTCCTTATCTCTAACCCCCCTTTCAGGCTATCAACACCCCTGGCCCAGTTTTTATTTTCTTTTCTTATTTTCATTTTATTTATTTTCATAATTATTTTTCTAATACTAAAAAAAATCATAAAAAATATAAAAATAGTAGATTTATATTTTAACATAGTTTATTTATTTTTTTCTCACAAAAATTATTTTATTTAATCATACTTTATTTTATTTTTACTAATTGTTTTGTAAATTTAATTAAAAAGCTAGTTTTTGTTTTATTTTCTTTTATAACAATTTAAATATATGATTTTATATAAAAAAGACCAAAAATATTTTACAATACTATAAATTATTTTTAAAGACAAAAATACAAAAAATACTTTTCTTAAACTTAATTTCTTTTGATCAATTAATAGATTTAGGGTTTTATTTAAAACCTTTTCTTAATAAATTTAGGTTTTAATTAATTATTTTCTTTTAATTAATTAGGTTAAAACAAATTCCCTTTTCATAAAAACCAAAAAAAATCACATGTTCTTTACATTTGCATTCTTGTATATTTATTCATTATGTACATTATTTATTTCAATCCTTGTATAAGTTCAATATGGTTGTAATAGATTAATTAGGTTTATTTTCTTGCAATCCCTATTTATAATTTGTACACCCCCCTCCCACAAGTGTTGTAATAGCATAGTAATTTTAAATTCTGCAATTTATCGCTTTATATACAATTGCTAGTAATTAGGGTTTGTATGGAAAGACTAAAATCAATCAATTAGAAAATCCTAATCAAAGACAAAATCAAGCATGAAAAGCAATACACTTGCACACAAGCACCCCCTAGGGTAAATCCACTTGGTTGCCTTTACAAAATGACCATATTATGCATGTGAGGTATCTTAGAAAAAACAAACAAAATATAAGATCATAGTCCCTCGATGACTCTATCTAAGTTGTCTTTCAAATGATCTTAGTCTCTAAAAGAGAATGCTAAGATACCTTGCTACATTTCTAATCATGGTTATGCGATGACCCACGCCCATCCCGTTTACATCCAAAGATAGGGTTACTTACCAAATCAATGGTAAGATAACAATGTCAAAGGAAAGGAAATGAACATGAAAGACTTTTGAGTATGTAGAATGCTCCTAATTACTTGCTCAATTTCAAAACAAAACATCCTTGCTATTTTCAAAACAAACACCTACACTTTCAAAACATCTTACAAACTTGAAAACATTTTCAAAAGATCAACATCTTTGTATACATTCTTACGAACGAGAATCATTACAAAGTTTGCCTAAATAATGGCCTCTTTACAAAATACTTTAAAAAACCACACAAAACACAATTTCAAACAAAAGCATGTGATCTAGCAAGTAACTAAGAACCCATGGAAAACCATAGATGAAAAGGGTGCTAATACCTTCCCTTTTCATAATATACCCCCCGAACTCAAGAAATAATCTCAAAGGTCTTTCCTGTGCTTTTTCACATTTCCTTTTGGATAAAAGAAAAGTCGGTGGTGACTCTTGCTAACTGCAACATTTGCAATTAAACTCAAACCTTCAAGTCAGTTCTCCCATCGTATCACAGAACTGGCGACTCTGCTGGGGAGAATTCTAAAAATGGGGTTCTTAGGGTTAGATCATATTTACTTGCTTTCATTGTTTGACTTGTATGCTTTACATTATGGTTCTTTGTTTGGGTTTGAATCCTCTACCCGGATTTGGGATACCTTATAGGTAAGTAGCAATACATTGTGGAAACTGTGCGGGGTATACCGACATGGTCTAAGCAATAGCTACATTAGTGTGACATATTTGTGGGTACCGATATCCCTTGAGTTAATCAAGGAGAATACGGGGCCGCTGAGTGATGTCATGAAGCACTAATGAACTTTTAGAACCTTTACTTGAACAACTTGGCCTTTAGGACGTAGTGAGATGACCGACTTTGGTGCAGTCTGAAGTTGGTAGATACTCGATACTGCACTCATTGAGGTTTGGTTTTTTGGGATATTTCGGTCGCCATTAAAGAGGCTTGTGCATAAACAATGACCAAGGAAACAAACCAATGATATTGAGCTCCTTAGAACCCGGTTACTATTGCTAGGACAGGTTTGAGCCAACTAAATTTCAAGAGGGTACTTACCTATGAGACTCCATGCAAGCCTAAACCTAAGGACTTATTTGCTTTGTTTATGTATATTTACTTCTACATAACATCATGAACATCATAACATCATACTCATTCACTAACCATTTCAAGGATCTTGGGATTTACTTTTGTTCTGTTTTGTAGGACATTGATTCTATTCACAGGAAAACCATTCAAGTAAATCTTGTAAGGATCCCTCCATAACTTAAGGAGATAGATTCAAGGATTCCAGAAATTTCTCCATTCACCGAGAGACATGGTCGCCTACTCAAGTTGGTAACTTCTAACACTGATGAAGACATTATGAAGGTGCTCTTTCAGTTCTTTGATCCTTTACACCATTGCTTCACATTTCCCGATTATCAACTTGTGCCAACTTTGGAAGAATTCTCCCAACTCTTGAGGATTCCCATTCTCAATCAACTACCTTTCAACGGTACGGAAAGAGACCTAAAGCCAGAAGAGATTGCTCAAGATCTACACTTGCAATCATCTGATGTCACAACTAATTGGGAAACAAGGAATGGTGTCAAAGGGTTCCTAGCAAAGTTATTGTTTAAGAAAGCCCAAAACTGTTGGAATTCCTTGGTTTTGCAAGCCTTTAAGGAAATTGTGGCTCCCCTCATCTATAGGATGGTTTTGTTTCCAAATCCTATCCAACTCATAGATGTGAACACCGTCAAAATCTTCATATCCAGCAACCCGATGCCTACTTTGCTAGGGGACATTATATATTCTTTTCACACTCTCACTATGAGGAAAAGAGGTGTCCTTATGTGTTGCACTCATCTCTTGGTAAGATGGTTTATTTTGCATCTTCCCCAATCTGTATTAAAGAACAAGCAAGGTTCAAGATGGTCATAAAGGTTAATGACGCTCAAACATTTAGACATCCATTGGTGTTCCCGGTCTATAGAGAATGTTACTATTGTCGACCATTGTGGAGAATTCCCTAATGTTCCTTTACTTGGCATTAGGGGAGGTATCACCTACAACCCCTGCTTAGCCTTAAGACAGTTTGGTTACGCCCGAAGGGATGGCCCACGTGAGATGCTCATTCAAGGTTTCATATTTGATTACGAGAATGACGATCAAGGTCTTCGCCAGAGGTTTATCCGAGCTTAGAGGATGTTGAACAAGGTATATAGCAAGACATTGGGGAATAAGAATTCCACCCCTCTTGAGCCTTACCTCAAATAGGTACGAACTCGTGCTCAGAGTCTTATGATGCCTTATCCTTCCATTCTCCCGGCAATCATTGAGCCTGTTATGGAAGGAGATGTTCCATACACTATCCTACATCCTGACAAGCCCATATCTCTTGAAGACTTACAAGCAAATTAGATACAACTCAAGGGGGAGCGAGATACTTTTGAAGCCCAATTCAACGCTAGCGAGAAGAAGGTTTTGGAACTCACTAAGCAACTTCATGAGGAGCGGAACCTGAATGCCTACATCGCACCAAAGAGGATGCGTACTACCTTTTTATCTTAGAGTTTTTGTATTGTTCTGCCCAAAGAGGCATTGATGTACTTAAGATTTAATTTATTAATATAACGTGTGTTCCCTTTTTGTATAAATAAAATTTGAATCTTTAAATCCTTGAAATCATTACATATGCATTTACCATTCATCATAACATAAGCAGGTTTCTTGCAACAAGTCTCCTCATCTTTCTACTGTTTATTTCAGTAAGATGGATCTCGAGAAAACGGTAAAGGACCTCCAAGCACAAAATACCCAGTTTCAACAGATGTTCTTAACTCTGGCCAAAGGACAAGAAGAGTTGAAGACCTTGCTGGTTGAAGAGAAAAAGAAGAAGACAAAGAAAGTAACCGAAATTCTAAACATGGGAAGAAGATTCCAAGTACAAGCAAGAAGGACCATGGACTTTTCTACGTCATCTGGTGAGAAAGACAATCAAGACGGGAAAGGCAATGAAGCAATTGTTCAGCTAGATTCAAAAGAGGAAGAGGAAGAAGAAGATTATTCTGAAGAACGGTATCCTTCAGTCGATGATAAGTATAAGCATTTAGAAGAACGATTAAGCGTAATGGAAATCCAAAAAGTTCCTGGACTGGACTTTGAGGAGTTGGGGTTAGTATATGGGATTGTCATCCCTCTAAAATTCAAAGCACCGGTGTTTACCAAATAGACGGAGTTTCATGTCCCAAAATGCATCTTCGGTCCTATGTGAGGAAAATCCAGCCTCATACCGCTGACAAGGATTTATGGGTACACTTCTTCCAAGACAGTCTGTCTGGGACTCAACTTGACTGGTTTTATCAGTTAAAAAGAGCCAATGTTCATAACTAGGAAGATTTGGTCGCTTCCTTTTACAAATAATACCAATACAACGCTGATCTTGCACCCACCCGTACTCAACTCCAGAGTATGGCCATGGTTTCAAGTGAAGGCCTTAAGGACTACGCGCAAAAATGGAAGGACTTAGAAGGAAGGGTCCAACCTCCCCTATCTGAAAGAGAATTAGTAGACATGTTTTGGGGCACCTTGTCCGGACCTTTCTTCAATCACTTAATTGGGAGCTCTTTGGCAGGTTTTACTGAATTGATATTGACCGGAGAAAGGGTGGAAGCCGGGATAAAGAATGGGAAGATTCAAAAAGATGCATCCTCTACTGCTGTAAGGAAACCATTCATTGGAAAGAAAGAAGTTGTTGTTGTATATCTTCAGAGAAATCAAGATAGGGCTGAACTCCATCCAATGGTGGGGGCTGTCATGATTCCTAAACCCGTACCTGCTCAGCAAAGAAGCAGCCAACCAAGAATGGAAAGACCAGTCAGACAGTTCACCCGAATTAACATGACACTATCTCAAGTGTTTCCACATTTGTTAAGATCCAATCTAGTGACTTTGAAAGAAGCTCCAAAGAATCCTAACACAACCTCTCCTCATTATCATCCTAATGCCCGATGTGCATACCATTCTAAGAGTCCCGACCATGACACTAACAACTGTTGGGCTCTGAAAAACAAAGTACAAGACTTGCTTGAAGCCAAAGAGATCGAATTCGACGCACCATAAATTCCCAATGTAATCACTGCCCAATGCCTAGGCACTACCGTAATGTCAACGCTGTTGAGGAAGATATGTTTGTTACTTTAGTTGATGAACTTGTGACCCCATTCCTGACTATCAAAAAGAACTTGTTAAATGCCGGTGTATTCCCCGACTATGATGAAAGCTGTCATTTCTGTTTATCCTCACCAACTAGCTGTCATTTGTTAAAAGCAGGCGTTCAATGCCTAATAGATAACAAGGAGGTTTTATTCGAAAATACTTTTGTTCCAATTGTTTCTTATAATGATGTTTCCATCGTAACCATTTCTGACAATTCTTCCAGGGTCTCCACCAAAAGACCCGTTAGGATTACATCAATTCCTAAAGTAGCTCCGTTGATAATTACAATGCCGGGACCAATCCCATATTCGTCAGACAAAACCTACCCATGGAATTATGGAGGTGATGTATACTACCACGATATCGAGCAAGATTGGCCAGCTGCTGAAAATTCAAGTTTTGAGAAGGTTGACTCTGATATCAGTAATATTGCAGGGACTAGCAAGATCACTCGAAGTGGAAGGGTTTTCTCTCTAGAAATTGCTCCTCCAAAAGCTATTTCTGGACCCATAATCATTCCTGTTGTTGTTGCTCCTCCAAAGGCTATTCCTAGTCCTACAATCATCTCTGCTAATACTCCTGTTGACAAAACCGTTACAATCCCTGTTATCACCCCTACTGACATTCCTACTGCCGAGTCAACCGAGACTCGAGGTAAAGGTATTCTGGTTGAGCCTGTCCGGACGAAGGCACAATTAGTGGCTATCCCTGAGACCTCCCAGAAAGAGATGGAGGAAATTATAAAGATTATAAAAAGAAGCGACTACAATGTAGTTGAGCAACTGAGGAAAACTCCATCAAAAATTTCCATGTTGGCTTTATTATTATGTTTCGAGGCTCATGCAAAGGCCTTGGTAAAATTCCTGAAAACTGCCCATGTACCCCAAGAAACATATGCCGATCAGTTCCAAGACTGCGTAGCCAGCTTGACTATAGATAATGGCTTAGGTTTTTCATATGTTGATTTAACGCCAAGAGGGAGGAAGCACAATGAGGCATTACATGTCTCAGTCGAATACAGGGGCACGACCTTGGCTCATGTTTTTGTGGACACTGGTTCGTCTCTAAATGTGTTGCCTAAAAAGGCTTTTGATAGGCTTGACTGTGAAGGATTAACGTTGAAACCTAGTAACATAGTAGTGAGGGCCTTAGACGGCTCAAAAAGGATGGTGCATGGGGAAGTGGACATCCCCATAAAAGTTGGAACACAAACATTTGATTCAACTTTTTTATGTAATGGATATTCGCCCTTCATATTCCTGCTTACTAGGCCGTCTGTGGATTCACAATGCTGGTGTCATTACCTCTACGTTGCATCAAATGCTAAAATATCCAATTCTATGGAAAATCATAATTGTTCATAGAGAAGAAAGTATATGGTCAGTCATCTAAATTCCTTCAGGTATGTGGAATTAGATGGTGAATTTATTGAAACTCCATTATAGCACTTTGAAGAAGTTCCGCAGACTGTGGCAGTAACCAAGGTTGTGTCTCAAGTCCCCAAGATTACAAGGCCTCCGCTCAAGATGTCGTATTTGAAAGATGCCAAGGCAGTGATAAAAGAAGGTGGGTGCACTATTTGGGGCCAACTCCCAGATATCCCATACAAATCTGACAAATTTGGTCTGGGTTTCACTTCAGGTTCCCAGAAGGTTGTACGCCGCTCTCGTGCCGGAGGACCACCCTTGAAGATCAACAACCACCAAGTCAGCTCCGTAGAGGATAATGAAGACAGTTATGACCTGGAGGATTGGATTTTCCCAACTGTCAGTGGACGGCTCAACAACTGGGAAGCTAGATATTTTTTCCCAATCACATTTATCCCATAGTAATTTATCTTTACATTTTGTCGGATCTGTAATATTAAAACAATTCAGACTCTTAAAACCTTGTGTCTTACCCGAGGCACAATGGTCCATTTGTAAGGGTTATTATCTCATTTCCATATGACATCAATGAATCATGGATGTTTTTTCATACAAACTTTGTGCTCATTGTTTTTCTTTTTACATTTTCATTTCTTTCAAAGATAGTTATACTCTTACACACACTCACACTCACAATGGAGGTCTACATCCATTCGGGATCCCATGGGTAACGATTTTGCTATAGCTTTTTGTGATTCTGAAAATCTAATCTACCAAGCCAAAGATGAAGGTGAGGAAGATTGTGAAGTGCCAGGGGAACTCGCCAGATTACTACAACAAGAAGAGAGGACCACTCAGCCCTACGAAGAGCTAGTGGACACAATCAACCTAGGTACCGAAGAAGACAAAAGAGAAGTCAAGGTGGGTGCCAATCTGGAACCTAGTGTCAAGGACCGTCTGATTCAGTTGTTACACGATTATCTTGAGGTCTTTTCCTGTTTGTATGAAGACATGCCAGGACTTGATGCAGATATCATGGTACATCATCTACCTACAAAAGAAGATTATCCACCGGTGAAACAAAAGCTCTGTCGCATGCAACCAAACATGTCAGAGAAGATTAAGGAGGAATTCTTGAAACAATTTGTAGTACCCCAAAATTTGCCCTCTCATTTTATCAAGATTTCCCCTCACAAGACTCTTTGGACTCCAGACCAGATTAGGGTTTGCTCAGCTCAAGACATCTCCTTGCACTGATGACCTGAAATTAGGGTTTGAGTTTGCACAAGGATTTTTGGACTTCCAATGCCTCATGGGACTTTCATTCTTCATGTTGGACCTCTAAGATTGTTCATACCAAGTTTCAAGCCTTGAATCAAAATTTTGCCCAGTCAATTGGACAATTGACCTAAAAATCAACTGTATTGGGGAAAAGTCATCTGTGGCCAATTTACAATCAAACCTCGTAGTTTTTGATCCACATCAACATTATAGACTCATATGAACCATTTGATCAATTTTATACCACAACTCCTCAAGAAATTTGATTAGATCATCAAAAGGGCAAAATGGTCATTTTTAGGGTTTTGATTGTAGAAGGGCAATTTCTGATTTTTAACCTAGACAATGGAAAATTGGGTTCAAGCATGGTTTCAAGGTACCAATGGCATCATCTTTACCTAATCACATAGTTCAAAAGATCTCAAATGCATTGGATTGACAGATGAATTTTCCAGTCAATTGATCAAAAATCAACTATACACTAAAAAGTCAAACTTTGACTTGTTGGTCAAAATCAAGTGCCAAGGGTCATTTTTCATCAAGATGTGTCAAAACATGAAACTTGTTCACCAAGAAACCTAATTTTGAAAATTAGGGTTTAAGATTAAAAAATTTCATAACTTCGAAATTTTTTAAGTTATGAAAATTTCTTATTTTTTCCCAACTTTTCCCAACTTTTTCACCATGATGCAATTGGATTCAAAGAAAACTTCCAACATGAAAGTTGTAGTCATCCACAAAATATACAACTTTTATTCACAAAGTTTTCCCAAAAGATGCTTGGATCTCATGTTATGATTTTGTGAATAGGGGTCCATAAAACTTTTAACTTAGTGAAATTTTGCCCTAGTTTAGGCAGGATTTTGACCTATCTTCATGGAAACTTTTCACATAGTTCCAAGTAGAATATCAAAATGAATTTCAAAGATGGATTATAGAGAATGTTACAAGCTTTCCAAAATGTCCAAGAACTCTCCAAGTTCATTTGTGGTTAGGGAGAATCGAAGGAATGAAAATGGCCATTTCTCACTTTTGTCCATGGCATTTTACACATTGCTACAATTTGAAAATCTGTCCTAAGCATGCTTGTACTTGTTTTACAGGTCTTAAACCTTTCCACACTCCTTAATTTAATGCAAATACAATGGATATTGGCATTGTTCTGAGCTATGGAGCATTACACAAAGAATTATTCCAAAAATGGCATAAAGGTTGCAATACCATTTCCATAAAGTATACTTTTTGCAATTTTGTTTATCTTGAGCATTGAACCTGATCTCTTGATACAAAAACATCCACAAACATCAGGAAAAGTGTACAACCTCTCCCCAGGCCTTGAGCTAGCCTGTACAGGCTTTGGCTTTGTCAACTCAACTTTTGCTTCAAAAGCAAGTAAGCTTGCAAAAGGTCCACAACTTGTGCATCTGATAAAACCAAGTCTTGCAACATTTTCAAACAACCTCAGCATATTTTCTCAAGCCATAAACACGATTTTCCAAGCTCCCAAACACCCTAAAACACAAAATCACAAGTTCTTGTCAAAACCGGGCCATATCTGCAGAACCACTTCCAAAACCAAATTGGCTCATGCGTTTTATCTTGAACCACTTCAGATACATTCCATACATCACACTTGAACTATCCAAGTCCCTGTCCAGCAACTGTAACCTCATTTTCACACTTCACCATTTTCATTTTGAAGCTTTGTAGGTTGAGTTCTACAAGGAGATTCAGGCAAGTTCAAAGAAAGCTAAGCATTGGGAAAGGTCAAGGGAACTTCAGGAAAGCTTACAAGTACCTCAGGCCTCACTCAAAGTTGCTACATTTCCCTATTCAAACTTAACTGAAAAAGGTAATTTTCAAAGTTCTATCTCCTTATTTAGGCATCCTTAGGCTTAGGTTTGTACACCCGACAAGCTGAAAACCCGAAAGGGCGGCTTGGGCAAAAAGGGTATCCCAATGGACTGAAAACCCGAAAGGGAGGTCCAGGAAAAAGTTAGGGATTTAAAGTGTATGACTATGTCCTGGTTGATCACCTTACGGACAACCTTTGGCTTCTACTGACAAGCTCAATGGTTCTGATCAATTCAATCAACTTCGGACAAGGCAACAAATAGACAAGATGCTCAGAGACACGAAGGCTATAGCAGAATGGGAACCCCATGGGATTATTGCACATAGCTATCTTATCTTTGTATCAAATTTTCATTTTTACAACGGAATTCTCTTACTAGAGTGTTTGTCTCATTGTACAAAAATACTTACTCAAAGTCAATACAAAGATATCCCTTTGAAAGTGCAAAACTATCTGTTTTCTTTACTCTTGTGTTTTGTTTACAAAAACGTCCAATGATTTATTTTTGAACATATGCATTTGAACATAATTACTATTTACAAATAAACAAAATAGAAAGACAATCACTGATGGCTTTAAGAGATAAGGAAATCTCTCCAAGCTATTTCCATAAAATTCCCCGCAGTACGCAGTTTAATCCCCAGCGGAACAGAGCTTCCAGTTATCAATCCTCAGTAGAAATCGTCCAATTTCTCAAGATTCCCCAATAGAATTTTACAAGCAGTGTACGACGTTTCCCTTACAACAAAGTTTATTTCTCTAAAAGGAAATTCATCAACACTTCAACTTCACAACATGAAGACTTACACTCCATATCCTCGGCAACAGTCAGGGATTTATTTTCCCCTATCCAACAGCAGTGCAGCAGATTAGCTCACATACGTATACATCACATCCATATATCATAAACATTGATAACACGAATGCATGTATCACAATCTCATTACACCATGAATTTCATACCACATGACATTGCATACTAGCTAACATTTTACCCTTTTCAAGATAAGGTTAATCAATAACTACCATTAACAATGTTCAAAAGATTTTCAGATACAGTTCAGATACGCTCCAGATACAGATGCAATTCTGATACTCATTCAGATTCAGCTTTCAGATACAGTTCAAATACAGTTCAAATATGCTCCAGACACGGATGCCATCCTGATACTCATTCAAATTCAAGCTTTCAGATACAGTTCAGATACGCTCCAGACACGGATGCCATCTTGATGCTCCTTCAGATTCAAGCTTTCAGATACAGTTCAGATACGCTCCAGACACGGATGCCATCCTGATACTCATTCAGATTCAAGCTTTCAGATACAGTTCAGATACGCTCTAGACACGGATGACATCCTGATACTCATTCAGATTCAAGCTTTCAAATATAGTTCAGATACGCTCAAGACACAGATGCCATCCTGATACTCATTCAGATTCAACTTTCGGATACGGTTCAGATACGCTCCAGACACAGACGCAATTCTGATACTCATTCAGTTTCAGCTTACATATACGGTTCAACAATCATTTCTGAATGGAATCTACAAGCCTGTCTCCAACAACTTTCTATCACATCTCCAAATGGTATCTTTAAGCCCATTCCCTATACCATTAATCATCACATCACTGAGTGCAAATTTCTAGGCACTATAATGTCCAATCATCTTCCACCTTCGAGTCGCGAATGGCAAAAACTTGCCAATCTAACTCTCCAGGATTAAGAAGATTGAACAGGGGCAGCTGTTGTACCCCAAAATTTTCCCTTTCATTTATCAAGAATTTGCTCACAAGATCTCCTTTGACTCAAGACTGCATTAGGGTTGATCAGCTCAAGACACCTCCTTAAGCACTGATGACCAAAATTAGGGTTTGAGATTACACAAGAATATTTGAACTTCAAATTCCCCATATGACTTTCATGGATCATTATGGACCCTCAAGATTGCTCATGTCAAGTTTCAAGCTTTGGATCACACTTTTGCTCAGTCATTTGAGCAGTTGACATAAAAATCAACTGTATTGGGGAAAAAGTCAACTATGGCCAATTTACAGTCAAACTTCATAATTTTTTATCCACATCAACATTTTAAACTCATATTTATCATTTGATCAAGTTTGAACCACAATTCCTCAAGAAATTTGATCAGATCTTCAAAAGGGCAAAATGCTCAAAATTAGGGTTTTGACTGGGAAAGGGCAATTTTTTATTTTTGACCTAGAAAATGATCAATTGGTTTAAGGCATGATCTCAAGAGTCCAATTGCATTATTTTGACCTAATAACATAGCTCAAAAAATTACCCAAGTCTAATGGGTTAGCAGATGAATTTTCAGTCAACTGATCAAAAGTCAGTTCTATACTGAAAAGTCAAACTTTGATTTTTGGTCAAAATCAAATGTCAAAGATCATAATTCATCAAAATATGTCAAAATATGAAACTTATTCATCAAGAAATCAAAAACTCAAGATTTCATTTTGAAATTTTGCCCTAATTTGGTCAGGATTTTGACCCAACTTCATGGCACTTTTTCATATAGTTCCAAGGCTAATATTCAAAAGCAATTCAAAGATGGGTTGTAGAGCATATTGCAAGCTTTCCAAAATTACAAATAACTCCTTGAGATCATTTTTGAGTAGGGAGAATCGAAGAGATGAAGTTAGGGTTTTATCACTTGAATTACAAGTCATTTTGTGATGAACAAATTCAAAATTCAAAGTTATGCTGCATAACCTCTACTTTGAAGGCCTCAAACTTGTTAAGCACTCCATAATTAATTTATTGCACAGCTGTTAGAGGTCTCATTTCAAGCATTCAATGCAAGGCCGTGCTTTATATCCATTTTGGGAAGAAAGTGCACATTGCCATTTTGATAAAGTGACTTTTTGTACAAAACTTGTTCTTGAGCCTTGCACTTGTTCTCTTCTAATCATACATGTCTTATAACATAAGAGAAATGTTTTAGACACTTACACTCACCCAACCCATGCTTGTACTACACATTTAAACTTGGTTTCCCACTTTTCTTGAAAATGAAGTAACATAGCAAAAAGCTTGAAACTTGTACTTCTGACTTGCCAAACCACTCAAGACCTTTTGTTTATACATACACAAACCATTATTCACAAAAAATGAATGCTTAAGCCCTGAAAACACCTAGAACACCGAATCACCAAAAACACTTCAAAACTTTGTAAAATCAAGCTTCTCTAATGAGCTTTTGTTTTGATGAAGACAAACCATGATTGACAAAGAAGGCAAAGATTTATGATCAAGCTCAAAGGAATCTATGGACAATATCTTCAGTTCAAAGCTCTCAACAACTTTCAAGGTATAATAATATTACTTACCTTGATCTTAAGATATAGATTCTCAAAAATGAAAAAGAAATGTTTAAAAAATCTTCACTCAAGTTTTTCAAAGTTAAAATTTCATTTTTCACTTGAGTGCAATCGATTTGCATTTTAGTGCAATCGATTGCATGCTTCAATTTTTTAGATCTTTTGCTTCTGTTTCTCTGTGCAATCGATTTACATTTCTTGTGCAATCGATTGCATACCTAAAATTTTCAAAATGTTTGCTTATGTTTCTCAGTGCAATTGATTTACATTGTTAGTGCAATCGATTGCACTCACTTACTTTTTGCTACTGACTTTACATGCAATCGATTTACATTGCTAGTGCAATCGATTGCACACTTAAGACTTTTGAAAATATAGCCGTTGAAACCTTGTGCAATCGATTTACACAAAGGGTGCAATCGATTGCATGCTGCACGATTTTTAAAAACATCAGCTTTTCACATGCTTGTTCATCATGCCTTTTCATTGAAACCTTTCATTTAAACTTGGCATTTGTTCATGATACATTTTCAGAACTTCATGATGTTTCAAAAGGGTGTTATGAACATATAAATATTCATTTTCAAAATCTGTTTCAACACCTCTTCCATAATTATTTTCTGAATTTTAAAAATACAAACTCAAGCATTCCTTCACTTTCATGCATAAGTTTTCTACATATTTTCATACATCTTTAAACAGAAAACTTTGAGCAATTATATCTTGAGTCATTGTATAATAATATTATTGGAAGAGAAGATCATACATTGTTAAATCACTCTAAGTGATCAATACTACTCTACTCACTCAAACTCAAAAAATTGATAGTTACTTACTTATTTTTCCAGGATTGTTGGAAATAAGTTAAGTGTTTTTGAAATCTTGTCTTTCCAAAGTTATTGGATACAATTGTAGTCACTGAGGATTGTTCCCATAGTTGACATAGTGAAAATCCAAGAGGGTTGTTCTTGGTCCAAGAGGATTGTTCTTTGTAGTTTTGTAGTTCTTGTTTAAGTTTGCCACAATAAGGAAATCTATTTCATGTTGAAAGGGGACTGGAGTACTCTCGGACTGTGAGGGGAACAAGGATATATCGCCCGTGTCTCTTTATTTTTCTGCATTTTAAAGCTTTCCTAAACTCATCTTTAACCAGAAAAATAAGAATCATCATCACTAAAACCAGAATTTTTTAAAGTACCTAATTCACCCCCCCCCCCCCCCCCCCTCTTAGGCGCACTTCGTACTTACAATTGGTATCAGAGCAGGTTATAGGTAACCTGCTCCTAAAAGATCCAGAATGGCTTCCGCAAATCAAAATCCTGTTTTTAGAGATGGTGGTAGTAACAACAAGCCTCCTCTATTTTGTGGTGAATATTTTGACTTCTGGAAAATACACATGAAGGCACATCTAGAAGCACAAGGAGAAGAAATATGGGATGCCGTCGAAAATGGTCCATTCATCCCTATAATGGTAATCAATGGTGTTGGCTCATCAAAGCCTAAAACTGCATGGGACGATGATGATAAGAAGAAAGTTCTCTATGATAAAAAGGCAATAAACCTTCTTCAAGGTGCACTTAGCATGGATGAATTCTTCCGTGTCTCGGCATTCAAGACAACAAAAGAAATATGGGATACCTTGGTACAAACTCATGAAGGAACGGTTGAAGTAAAAAGATCAAGGCTAAATACCCTAAGTCAAGAATATGAATTATTTTGAATGCATCCCGGAGAAACCATTCTTGACTTAAAAAAGAGATTTGTGCACTTGACAAATCATATAAGTGCTCTTGGTAAAACTTTGACGAATGATGAACTAAATCTGAAAGTACTTAGGTCCTTAACTAGGGAATGGCAACCAAAGGTAACGGCAATTTCAGAAAAGAAAAGTCTCTCCAACATGACATCCGTAACATTATTTGGAAAACTTCAAGAATATGAAACGGAACTCAGAAGACTTGAAAAGCATCAAAATCAAGAGAAGAAATCCAAGAATATTGCTTTAAAGATAGATTCCAAGGAAGTTGAAAAGGAAGACAATCCGGAAAAAGATGAAAACTTCATGCTTCTTATTAAAAGGCTTGGTAAGTTCTTCGGTAGAAATGACAAACCTTTTTCTCATTCAAAAGGAATGAAACAATTTAAGAAAAAGGAAGCTTCCACATCAACACAAGAAATCACATGTTATGAATGTGGTAAGCAAGGTCATATCAAGCCGGATTGTCCAAAACTCTCCAAGAAAGGTGGCTTCAAAAGCAAGAAGGGATTCAAGAATAAAAAGGCTTATGTCGCATGGGAGGACAACGAACTAAGTTCCTCATTCGATTTTGATAGTGATGAAAGTGAAAATCTAGCATTGATGGCCTCACACCATTCCGATGATGAAGACAATGAGGTATGCTTGAAGACCACATGCAATCTTTGGTATCTTGATAGTGGTTTTTCAAAGCATATGACAGGAGATATAAACCAATTTTCAAATCTAGCGCTAAAGGCCAAGGGTTTTGTCACTTATGGAGATAATAATAAGGGAAGAATCCTAGGAAAAGGCAAAGTTGGTGCTCCACCTTTCACATCCATTAAATATGTTCTTTATGTTGAAGGACTAAAGCACAATCTTCTTAGTATTATCCAACTTTGTGATAAAGGCTTTAAAATCAAGTTCACCAAGGATGAATGTTTAATAGAAGACGAAGTCACTCATGAGGTTATACTTAAAGGTAAAAGAATCAATAATATATTCATGATTTCCCTTGATGATCCATCTTTGAAGGTTAAATGTCTCATGGAGAACAACGATGATTCATGGTTGTGGCACAAAAGAATTGCTCATATTTATATGGAACACTTGAATAAATTAATCAAGCATGATCTTGTCATTGGATTGCCTAAGAGAAATTTCGTCAAAGACAGATTATGTGATGCTTTTCAAAAAGGGAAACAAACTAGATCAACTTTCAAATCTAAGAATGTGGTGTCAACTACAAGGCCACTATAATTGTCACATATGGATTTATTTGGTCCATCGAGAACAAGGAGTTTCAGATGTAATGTGTATGCTTTGGTTATTGTTGACGATTTCTCTAGATATACTTGGATATTCTTTTTAGTGCAGAAAAGTGATGCATTCAAGGCGTTCAAGAAGTATGCTAAATGTGATACGGTGGGAGAACTGACTTGATGTTTTGCGTTTCGATCGCATTTGTGCGGTTTAGCAAGAGTCACCACCGACTTTTCTTTTATCCAAAAGGAAAGGTAAAAAAGCACAGGAAAGACCTTTCGAGATTATTTCTCGGGTTCGGGGGGTAGATTATGAAAAGGGAAGGTATTAGCACCCTTTTCATCCATGGTTTTCCATGGGCTCTTAGTTACTCGTTTAGATCACTTACTTTCATTTGACAGTGTGCTTGTGGTGTGGGCTTTGAAAGTGTTTTGAAAAATCTCTTTGTAATGGTTCTCGTTTCTATAAGAACGCGTACAAAGTTTTGTTTCGAAAAGTGGTTCAAAGATGTGTTTGTGAATTGTGTTTCAGAAAGTGTTTTGAAAGGATGTTTTACAATAGTTCTCGTCTCTATAAGAACGTATACAAAATGTTTTGTCTTCTGAAAATGTTTTGAAATGAAAGTGTAGGTGTAAAAGTGTTTTTTTTTTGTCTTGAGCAAGCGAGTAACTAGGAGCGAATCTATCTACTCGAAAGGTCTTAAATTGTTCTTTTCTTCCTCCTTTTAATGTTGCTATCTTACCATTAATTTGGTAAGAATCCCCATCATTGGGTGTGAAGGGACATGCATGGGTCAACTTTACAGTCATCGAAGGCAACTTATGAGACGCTTTAGCAATTTTCGTAAGGGACGAGATCGTTTTATAGAAGGCAACGTCGAGGGTCATCGAGGGACTACGATCTTTTTTATTGAAGGGTCATTGCTTAAGCATCCCATATTTGAGGGACATGACTGTATTTCCGAAGCAACAAGTGAGGTTACCCTAGAGGTGCGCGTGTGAAAAAGTGTGTTTGCTTCAAGTTATTTTATTCTTTGATTAGGTCATCTAGCGATTGATTTTTGAATCTTGCCATACACACCTAATTACTATATAGTATAAGGAAAACAGTAAATTGCGGGAATTGAAATTCTACGCTATTACAAAGTGTTCGGGAATGGGGGGTACAAATTTTTTTACAAATGGGGATGAGTCAAATGCGATAAAAAAGGTCCAAATAGCAAACAATACAACTAAATCGAATTTTGAGTGATTAATTAAAGCTACAATAATCTATGAAATAAAATTAACCAACAAAATATAAAAATTTAAGTATTTTTACTTGAAAAGAGGAAAGTAAAACCTATTCTAAAAATAAAATAAAATAATTGATTAAATTATATGTATTATTTTTGTATTTTTACTTGCTTAAATAAAATCTAAAGAAGGATAAAAATTCAATTCTACTACTTGTTAGTGTTTTGTTATATGTACATTACTTAATAATTTTATTTACAACAAATTTTATTTTTTTTTAAGAAAAAGAGAAGTTGATAAAAAATAATCACAAAGTTTAGATTAATTAATTATGTATATGAAAAAAATGCATGTTCTTTAAGGTTAGTTGAAGTATTTTATTAAAACTAAAAATATAAGTCAAAAGATAAAGTTGAAAGAAATAAAACAAAAATGGCCACAGGAGGAATCGAACTCAGGCCATTTAGGTTATCCAGGATACACTTTACCAACTAAACTACACTGCTTATTCATAATTCAAATGACTTAAATGATAAATATAAAGAAAACGCTAGCAAGATTGGGCCAAAAGGCCCAAGAGGCCTAACCCGGTTTGACAAAGGGAAAAGAAAGGGTTTGAAAACCTTAGGAAAGGGAGACGTGCGGCGCTGCCCCTAGGGAAGGGGGTAATTTTTTTGTCATTATCATCCCACTTAATGATTTTTATTCTTAATAAAGCACATATTAAATAACAAATTAAAAAAAAAGAATGTGTTCTATCTTCCTCTGTTCACGTTATTTTCTCTTCCTCACTATGTTTTATACTTGTTCTTCTTTTCTTCTTCGATCCAACAAAAAAAGAAAATTCCTCTGTTTTCCAAACTTAATCCCTCGCGGCTAGATTCACCATCGCTCAAATAAGAAAAACAAAATCTTAGTATCCTACCACCATGAACAACTAAACTCAGTTCCTTTGTTCCTCATGCTTATGCGACCCTATTCTAATGGTTATCATCTTTCTCACTCAAAATCGCCGACAACAACTCAAATTAATAACTTTGTCTCATCAACAACAACAACAATGCCTCTTTTTTTCCATCCTTCTCTTTCATAACTGAGGGATTCAGTTTCGGTACTCTTAAATATCGGAAGGTTGAGATGGATTTGTGAGCTTTTTTGGTTTTTTGACGATGATGGTTTGGGACAGATTTGTTGATGTTGCATGTTTGGTCTACTGATTTTCTGGTTTGTTGGTTCGATCTATTCTGATTTTTACTGATTTTTTGGTTTTGTTCTGATTGTTATATTTCCTGCTAGCTTATTGTCCTGATGGTGACGACTTTGATCGGTTTCTATATGTTTGTTCTACTGATTTTTGGTTCTTTGTTTTGTTGGTTTGTTCTGATTTTGAGCAAAGGTTAAGCCTACTGCAGTTTTTTTGTTTTTATTCTGTTACTGTTTTTTCTTGTTTTCTTCCTCAACTGACTACTTAAAAAAAACAGTAAATATGCAGATGAAAAAGATTCAAGATAAATGCAGAGAAGGGATAGAGATTTTATCTTGATGTTGGCTTTTGCTTGACAGGGAAGTTGAACTCTATTCTTTTTTTCCTGTATTTTCTTCTTTTCTGAAGGGTGGTATTTGAGAAAATGATGATAATATCCTTGGGGTTTTTGGTATGCTTTTGTTATGCTGTTGTATGCTTCTATTTTTTTAACAATGAATATCTTTCTCCTCTTTCCTACTGTGCCGAATGACCCTGTTTTATGCTGAAAAATCAAAACTTTTGGGGGGAAAAGCCATTGGGTTTGAACAATTGTGTTATGTTGTCTTTTGCTTCTTGTTGTTGCAGTTTTGACTTAGCCTATATTTGTGCAATTTTAGGCTGTATGTTTGCAGCTATTTGGACAGATTTTGGCCTTTTGTGGACAGCATATGGAGGGCTGCAATGCAGTCCCTTTTTGATAACATTTTGGCTTTTTGTGATTGTGCTTTTTTCATTGTGATGTAAACTGATTTTCCAGCATTTGAAACCATGATAAAAACATTGATTTTGACTTGAATTTCTCTTTATTTTGTCCTCTGTGAACCAATTGAAAATTGCGATTTGCAATGGACCAAATACGGACCAAACGTTGTCCCCTTATTTCTGATTCTTTTTACCAATCCCTAATTATTTAAATATAGAGATTTTCTTCGAAATTTTCCAATCTTATTCCAACATAAATTTTGCTAACTAATGCTTTTTTTTTATTTACATGTACGGGCCCATTGGATTGACGAAGAGTGGCTTAAAGCACTTAAGGAAAGCTTGATGATAAAGAAAACTCTTTTGTAGTTTTAGTGCATTGTTAAGAATTTGTAACATATATTTTTTTTGTAATTGCAAGCTTGTAAAAACTTTAGCAATTGTACATTCTTTGATCTTGAACAATACTTTGGATGTAAGTATTGTACCAAAAGGAAATTGAATGATAATGGTGAGGACTTAGGTATTCAAAAGTCATTTTGTAGTCTTGTAAGCTCCTCATGAAATTTGAATGAAGAATGATGAGTTGATTTTTGAATATATCCTTGAAAAGTTGAATTTGGAATAAGATTTGGACTTGAAATTGAGAATGGAAACTTGGAATAAACCTTGTCTTGTAATATGTAAAATCGATATGAACTTCATTCACATGTAGAACTTTTGAACTTGAATGGATAATGAGACTTTGAATGAAGTTTATGAACAAACTGATTGCGTTTAGCAAAACTTGAATCGTTTGAACTTGACCTTGAATCCACGGATTTAGCAAATTGAATTTGAAATGAATGCATGAGAAACAAATGGACTTGAAAGTATTAATGAATGTCTTAATAGATTTCATGGTCTTCCAAACGCACTTTGACTTTGATCGTTGAAATAATCTTATAGACAATACTATTTGTGATACTTTGCAAAAAGAATCACTTCATGATATTGAAAATTGAAGAAGTTGTGAGTCACAAAAATTGGACAAGAGTTTCTTGCGACTAGGTCAAATTTGAAAAATGACCTTTAAAGCATTCGAATTTTCTGATGATCTTTCGCACATAATTAAGTCTTAACTTGTGAAGAGAAAATAGAGATGACATCAAGGAGAGTCATACGCAAAAGAAACGCCCAAAAAAATATCGAATAACGAAGAAGTTACAGTCACTTGAACTTGATGTCGCAAAAGGTCATCTTTTGGGTTACTGGAGTCATTTTCAGTCGTCTGAACCACTGACTGAGCAAACTCACAATGCGAGGCTTGAAACTTGGCACAAATATCTCTGATAACACATGAAGGACCATAAAGACCGTTTGAAACTTTGAAAACTCATTTTCTTTTGAGAACTGCAAAACCCTAATTGCTGATTTTACTGCTTTGGACAAGAATATGTCTGGTCGATTTCTAAGCCAACTTGAATATCCAAGAAACCCTAGGGTTGTATCTCATATGAAAAATGGGAGGGCAAATTTTAGGGTACAACAACTTCCCCTGTTCAATCTTCTTAAACTTGAAAAGCGAGATCAACATGTTTGTCGTTCATGGCTTGGAAGTAGAAGATAATTGAACACTAGAGTGCCCAGAAATTTGCACTTGATGACGCGCTAGTTTGATTGTGTATGGAAATGGGCTTAAAGATGCATTTTATAGAAACAAAGGAGAATTGTCGGAGATGGGTTGTAGATGCCATCCAAGGTGATTGTTGGCGGAAAGTTTGAACTTGGCCTTAACAGAGAATGAATCAGAATAAACCGTTGAGAGATTTATCTGAAACAATGAAATAATCTGGAGACAAATCAGAATAAACCGTTGAGAGATTTATCTGAAACCAATGAAATAATCTGGAGACGAATCAGAATAAACCGTTGAGATATTTATCTGAAACAATGAAATAATTTGTCGACGAATCAGAGTAAACCGTTGAGGGACTTACCTGAACCAGTGAAATAATCTGGAGTCGAATCAGAATAAACTATTGAGAGATTTATCTGAACCAATGAAAAATAAGGAGACGAATCAGAATAAATCATTGAGAGATTTATCTAAACTAGTGAAATAATCTGGCGACGAATCAGAATAAACCGCTGAGAGATTTATCTGAACTAGTGAAATAATCTGACGATGAATCAGAATAAACCGTTGAGAGATTTATCTAAACCAGTGAAATCTAAAGACGAATGAGAATAAACCGTTGAGAGATTTATTTGAACGAGTGAAATAATACAGCGATGAATCAGAATAAATCACTGAGAGGTTTATCTGAACTAGTGAAATAATCTGGCCATGAATCAGAATAAACCGTTGAGAGATTTATCTGAACCAGTGAAATCTGGAGACGAATCAGAATAAACCGTTGAGAGATTTATCTGAACCAGTGAAATAATCCGGCGACGAATTAGAATAAACCGTTGAGAGATTTATCTGAACCAGTGAAATTTGGAGGTGAATCAGAATAAACCGTTAAGAGATTTATCTGAACCAGCAGGGGTCTGGATAATGAGTTTTTGAGAACCTGGGTAGTAGGGTTACTTCGAAATAAAGTCTGGATAGTAGGGCTATGAGAAGGAACCTGGGTCGTAGGGTTACTTCGAAATGAAAGCCTAGATAGTAGGGCTATGAGAAGGAACCTGGATCGTAGGGTTACTTCGAAATGAAAGCCTGGATAGTAGGGCTATGAGAAGAAACCTGGGTCGTAGGGTTACTTCGAAATGAAATCCTGGGTCGTAGGGCTATGAGAAGGAACCTGGGTAGTAGGGTTACTTTGAAATGAAAGCCTGGGTCGTAGGGCTATGAGAAGGAACCTGGGTAGTAGGGTTACTTCAAAATGAAAGCCTGGATTGTAGGGCTATGAGAAGGAACCTGGGAAGTAGGGTTACTTCGAAATAAAATCATGGGTCGTAGGGCTATGAGAAGGAACCTGGGTAGTAGGGTTACTTCGAAATGAAAGCCTGGATCGTAGGGCTATGAGAAGGAACCTGGGTAGTAGGGTTACTTCGAAGTGAAATCCTAGGTCTTAGGGCTATGAGAAGGAACCTGGGTAGTAGGTTTACTTTGAAATGAATTTAGGTGAAGCTGTATTTGGTCACGAAAATGATTACTCTGTTTAGTTTCGGGAGCTATTCTTGGACCCAAGTCTGGGAAAATAAATCCATGACTGCTGCTGGAGAGTATTGGAAATAGAATTCCTGACCGTTATAGAAAACCGTGGTTCTTCTATTTCTGCTGGGGAGAGACTCTGCTTGATAATAATTCTGCAGGGAAGAATCAGGATAAACCGTTGAGAGATTTAAATTGAACCGGCAGAGGTCTGAAGGAACTATTTGTTATGTAGATGGTCAACCAGTCCTTTCTCGGGAATTGATCTGTAATTGATTTGTCCACAAATAGTTATCATGTCGTAAATTTGATGATAATTTCTTGTTGATTGATTTTTTCCTGAAAAGGTGAAGGGTTAGTTGTATGCGATGCCATGATGTATGAAATGCATGGCATGAGATTGCTCTATATGTGTTTGTGTTGTCAATGCCATGACATATGAATGCAATGTATGAACATATTAATTAATCTGCTGCAATGTTGCTGGACTCAGGGAAAATAAATCCCCGAGTACTGCTAGGAATGAGGAGTGTAAGTCTTCAAATTTTGTTGAAGTTGAAGCATGGATGGATGAGTTTCCATTATTAGAGAAATAAACTCTATTGGGGAAGGGAAACGTCGTGCATTGCTTTGTGGACTTTGTGAAATCCTGCTGGGGAATCCTGAGAAGTTAGGCGACTTTCATCGGGGAATCTCTGGAATGGTAACTGGAATTTTTGCTTCGTCGGGGATGTGAGAGCACCTGATACCATTAGGTTGCATAATGGAGATACGTTAGTGATCTTGTAGTAGGATGTCCTTGTTTCCGCTCCTGCTGGAGAAAGTACCTGCGGGGATTGCAGAGCAGTCTGCTAGGGAAGAGGAGTTGTGGTCCCTTGATTTATGATAGTCTGGGAAGCAAATTCAAACTGGGTAATCTTACCTTTTGTTGGAGAAATAATCCCTGTCGCCAATATGGATCGTATTTGAACCATATCTGTAATAGAATTGTATCCTCTGTTTTGGGAGCTAGTGTGATGTATGCGTTTGTTGGGAGAAGATTAAAACTCCTCCCTTTGCTGGCGAGTTTGACTATGTCATCGGCTGGAGGATGCCCCATTTTTGTTTAAAGATGTTTCTGCAATTCTCGGGGATAGCCTTGTGACTCTGACGACTTCATCGGGGATCACCTTATGAAGGGTATTTTGTAGGGATTTGTCACTGTCTATAGTAGTAAGTTTCGCAGTAATGCCAGAAAATGTTTGCTTGGTCACACATAACCCTTTATATGTGAGAGCCGGTTTTCCCCTAAAGTTAATCTGGTGCACCTCGACGTTTGAGATTTTGATCACATTTCTGGTAGCCTTGAACTTTCTAGGGATATTTTCTAAGACTTGTGGAAGAAATCGAAGACCTGATACTGACACCCCCTGGGACTATTGGTACAGACAAGAGATTTAATGGTACCGGAAGTCTTCATAGTGGATTCTGTTTAATCCCATGATCAATGTAACATTTCCCCTTGAGTAATTATGATGGATATTTTCCCCTTGAGTGATTCAACATTTCTTTGAGAGATTATTTGAATCTCAACTTGACTTCCCCAGATGTGCTGGACAATGGTCATGTCGTGCCCCTTGGTTATGAGAGATTTGTCACTGGAAGCGTCTTTCAATTTGAAGTGATTTTTTTTATTGAGAGAGTTTTCATTTGCTGAATATTCGTCGTGTGAATTTCTCTGTTGTCAAACAAATTGCCATATGCAAATAGCAATATTCAAATAATTCAAAGTTTATGCTTTCCTTGAAACTTTGAAAATGCATTTTAGCAAGTAAAGAAATTTTGTTTGAAAAATTCAACTTGGGATTTAGAGTAAAGCTTTACAAGAGTCAGGATACCTTTTGTAACAGTATGCTTTCGAACTAACCCATGCTTCAATTAGGACTTTTGAGGGGTTGTAGCGTGGCTTGGTTCACGGTTTAATAAACAAAGGATAAAGGCTCAATGTATATTTGTACCCGCCCGTTCTTCGTGATGTTCTTCGGTCCTAAACTCAGCTAATTGTGCGTTTGAACTCTAAATGAGTCTGGAATTACATTTTGGTGATGGTTCAAACAAGTTAAGTTTGTCGGAAGACAATCATTTTTGCAACATATTATATTTTTTTTCATGTTGTTGAGGATTTGTAGTGACCTATTTCTTTTGATTTGTTATCCCTGATTTTTTCCCGACTGTTCTTGTTTTGAGATTACAATCAGCGGGATGCCCTAGTTTTTCTTAAGTCTCCTTTATAGGTTTGGACTTAGTGGGCTTTTCTCTTGAGATCTAATGACTGCCTATTTAGTAGAGAAGCATCACTGTCTTTTGATTCCAAAGGAATGTTTTTGATGTCATTCGTTGTATTACAAGATGAGAGTTTGCGATTTGAACGCGCATTTGAATTAACTGAGAGACTACCCTGCCCCAGGTTTTGACTAAAGGTTTCAATTTGTGTAAAAAGGAAACTTCTACTTCTTTGGCTCGAAGGGGTTGACTAGGGATTATCTTCCTTATAACTCCAGTGTTTAGGATTAAAAAAACGCATGTACATCGTCACCAAGGTCTGTCCAAAAGCATATTGTATGAGATTAAGGCATTGTTTTTGTCATCCTCCCTCTAAAGGCTTGCAATTTTTGAAACAGGAGTTGAATTTCATAAAGGGAGTAAAAAGCATAGTTTAAGATATAATGAAAATGAATGGATTGATTCAAGACAAACATATTTAATGCATTAATGAGAATAACCAAAGTCTGACATAAAGATAAGTGTTTAAGCAAACAAAGAAATTACAACTGAAAATTCGAATAAACAGAAAAAATCCTCGCCCAAATCGTCACTTCACATGGATACTCTTGAGGGGTGATAGAAGAGATCCAGTTGATCGTCTTGTGTAAATTCCAAAACCCCTTCATCGATTAGGTCTTGAATTCTGTTCTTCAGAGCCCAACAATTGTTTGTATCATGCCCAGGACTATCAGAATGGTATGCACACCTCTCATTAGGACGATAATTAGGAGCCACAGTCTTAAGATTCTGGGGGGATATTTTAATGTAATTATCTCTGCCTTCAACATGTGTTGTAGTACCTGAGCTAATGACATTCCAATCCTGGTGAATTGTCTCTTAGGTGCGACCTCTTTGCGTTGATTCCCCTGTTATTGTTGGGCCCGCGAGGTAGTATAAAATTGGGAAGGTCTTCTGGCTTCTTGTCTCATGGGAGGCTGAGTAGTGACTTGATTTCCAAAATTGATTGTTTCCCCCATACGGTTTCAACTGTCTTGACGAAGTTGGTTGACAAGAACTTTTAACTCTTCTTGTCCTCGAGCCAGATTTTGGATAAGAGCCATCTGGCCCACCAGTTGTCCCATCATTTGGACCCTCATTATGGGAAATTCAGTTTGTAGCCCTTCCAACTGATCATTCTTGTTTCCCTCAAGATTCCCCATGATCATGCCCCTAGTGAGGAGAGCTTTCACTTCTTCTTTCCCCTTGGATAGGTTCAAGAACATTTCTCGGAGTTGGGCATTTTGAGCCTGGATGTCTTTCACTGTTTGTTCCATATCCATCTTACTGAAATAAACAGTAGGAAAATAAGGAGACCTGTACGGGAGAAACTTGTCGTGATATGATGCATGATATGTGGATGCATGTTTTCAAGGATCTCGCAGGGTAAACACAAGAAAAAGTTAGAAGTTGAACTTTGATCAACATTTTTGATTGGAGAACTTTGTATCCGTGGATGTCCTTCCACGAGAATCAAGCTCACCATGTCAAGTGGGTCATAGCCCTTGACTCAAATTGTTGTACTTGATCTTTGACAGCATTCGATTTGAGGAAAATAAATCTTCTTTCCCCTGGATAGGCGTCTGGTTCAACATGACCCTGCATCATAGGCCCTTGAGATCCTTGAAAATGCTATGGTATGATGTTATGATGTTGTGTAAAAATATGCGGGATAAGCAAGTGTATATACAAATAATCATATTCACACAAAGCAGACAAGTCCTTAGGTTTAGGCTCGCATGGAGTTTGTATGTAAGTACCCTCTTGAAGTTTAGTTGGCTCAACCTGTCTTAGTAATAGTGATCGGGTTCTAAAGGATCTCAATATCACCGACCTTTCTCTTAGGCATTGTCTCAGCACAACAATCTTTTCTTGCGGCCGAGATATCCCAAAAGTCTAGCCTCAATGAGTGTAGTATCGAGTGTCAACCAATTTTCAGCTTTACACTGAAATCGGTTACCTCACTACGTCCTAATGGCCAAGTTTGTTCAATTAGGGTTCTAAGGTCAATTAGTGCTTCATGACGCCACTCAGCGGCCCCGTATTCTCCTCGATTCACCACGAGGGATACCAGTACCCACAAATGTGTCACACTAACATAGCCATTGTCTCAACCATATCGGTCTACGCCGTACAGTCTCCACAATCTATTGCTATTTACCTAAAAAGGTGCCCCATCTCTGGGTGGAGGATCAAAGCAAGCCCAACACACAGAACTAAATATAAAGCACACAAATCAAATAATGAAAGCGAGTAAAGGTGATCTAACCCTAAGGTAACCCCACTTTTTTTTTATTTTTCCCCAGCAGAGTCGCCAGTTCTGTGATACGGTGGGAGAACTGACTTGATGTTTTGCGTTTCAATCGCTTTTGTGTGGTTTAGCAAGAGTCGCCACCGACTTTTCTTTTATCCAAAAGGAAAGGTAAAAAAGAACAAGAATTACCTTTCGAGATTATTTCTCGGGTTCGGGGGGTGGATTATGAAAAGGGAAGGTATTAGCACCCTTTTCATCCATGGTTTTCCATGTGCTCTTAGTTACTCGTTTAGATCACTTGCTTTCATTTGACAGTGTGCTTGTGGTGTGGGCTTTGAAAGTGTTTTGAAAAATCTCTTTGTAATGGTTCTCGTTTCTATAAGAACGCGTGCAAAGTTTTCTTTTGAAAAGTGGTTCAAAGATGTGTTTGTGAATTGTGTTTCAGAAAGTATTTTGAAAGGATGTTTTGCAATGGTTCTCGTCTCTATAAGAACGTATATAAAACATTTTGTCTTTTGAAAATGTTTTGAAATGAAAGTGTAGGTGTAAAAGTGTTTTTTTTGTCGTGAGCAAGCGAGTAACTAGGATCGAATCTATCTACTCGAAAGGTCTTAAATTGTTCTTTTCTTCCTCCTTTTAATGTTGATATCTTACCATTAATTTGGTAAGAAGCCCCATCGTTGGGTGTGAAGGGACAGGCGAAGGTCAACTTTACAGTCATCGAAGGCAACTTATGAGACGCTTTAGCAATTTTCGTAAGGGACGAGATCGTTTTATCAAAGGCAACGTCGAGGGTCATCGAGGGACTATGATCTTTTTTATCGAAGGGTCATTGCTTAAGCATCCCATATTCGAGGGACATGACTGTATTTCCGAAGCAACGAGCGAGGTTACCCTAGAGGTGTGCGTGTGAAAAAGTGTGTTTGCTTCAAGTTATTTTATTCTTTTATTAGGTCATCTAGCGATTGATTTTTGAATCTTCCCATACACACCTAATTACTATACAGTATAAGGAAAACAGTAAATTGCGGGAATTGAAATTCTACGCTATTACAAAGTGTTCAGGAATGGGGGGTACAAATTTTTTTACAAATGGGGATGAGTCAAATGCGATAAAAAAGGTCCAAATAGCAAACAATACAACCAAATCGAATTTTAAGTGATTAATTAAAGCTAAAATAATCTATGAAATAAAATTAACCAACAAATATAAAAATTTAAGTATTTTTACTTGAAAAGAGGAAAGTAAAACCTATTCTAAAAATAAAATAAAATAATTGATTAAATTATATGTATTATTTTTGTATTTTTACTTGCTTAAATAAAATCTAAAGAAGGATAAAAATTAAATTCTACTACTTTTTAGTGTTTTGTTATATGTACATTACTTAATAATTTTATTTACAACAAATTTTATTTTTTTTAAGAAAAAGAGAAGTTGATAAAAAATAATCACAAAGTTTAGATTAATTAATTATTTATATGAAAAAAATGTATGTTCTTTAAGGTTAGTTGAAGTATTTTATTAAAACTAAAAATATAAGTCAAAAGATAAAGTTGAAAGAAATAAAACAAAAATGCCCACAGGAGGAATTGAACTCAGGCCATTTAGGTTATCCAGGATACACTTTACCAACTGAACTACACTGCTTATTCATAATTCAAATGGCTTAAATGATAAATATAAAGAAAACGCTAGCAAGATTAGGCCAAAAGGCCCAAGAGGCCTGACCCGGTTTGACAAAGGGAAAAGAAAGGGTTTGAAAACCCTAGGAAAGGGAGACGTGTGGCGCTGCCCCTAGGGAAGGGGAAAATTTTTTTGTCATTATTATCCCACTTGTGATCGATGGGAATGAGAACGGACTGTTTTGGAATGCTGGTTCGCGTTTGTGTTTGTTTTCGCAAAATGTCGCGGTAAGCAAGAGTCGCCACCGTCTATTATTTTATCCAACAAGGAAAGGACAAAAGCACAGAAAAATTCCTTTTTGAGATGTTTCTCGGGTTTGGGAGGTAGATTATAGAAAGGGAAGGTGTTAGCACCCTTTCTATCCGTGGTTATCCACGGGCTCTTAGGTACTTGCTCATTGTGTTTTCAAAAGTTTGCTTTTCTTTGTGTTTGTGGGTTTGAAAAGAGTTTTTGTTTTGAAGAGAGTGTAAATGCGAAAAGTTTTGTTTTGTTTTAAAAGGAGCAAGTACTTAAGAACCATCTACCTACTCGAAAAAGGAATTAAACTGTGCTAATATCCTTTAGACAACACTATCCCACTATTGAGGAGTAGGTAGCATCGTCGTTGGAGTTTAAGGGTCAATTCGATTAAGGGACGTGTGGTCACTAAAGCAATGTTAGGACGCCTTAGCGGTAACCCTAATATCCTAGATCATTTTTCCGAGGCAACCGTTTCGAGGCAACTATGATCTTTGGACAAGAGGGCGACCTCTAAAACTTCATATACTCAATGACCACATTCGAGGCAACCAAGTGAGGTGTACCCTAAGAGTGGCATGTGCGAGTGTGTTATTTCAATTAATTTTATCTGTACAAGTTATGGGCGAGCTATGTTGATTTTAAGTTCATACATTGGATCTTGTCATGCATTCCCTATTATCATACATCTAACAGTTAATATTATGCGGAAATTAAATTGCGGGAAATTAAATCTAAGCTATTACAAGGCGTCGGGTATTTACATCGCCAAAAACAAACCCTTTAATTTAAACTGCGGAAAATAAAAATAAAGCTATAAATAAATAAAGTCCTAATTAATAGCTATTACAAACTAGAAGTAATTACAACATTGAAATATGGATCGCGTGTGAGAAAATTAAATCAGCATATTTTTAGGGTTTTGACCCTTTTTTTATTAAAGGAAGGATTGTTTTGTTATTCTTGAATTAAATGAAATTAAATCTAAACTAATTATTAATTAATTAATAAAAAATATAATTTTTGGATTTTTTTAAATTTTTAGGAAACAAAATAATAATGATCAAAATTATTAGAAACCTAATATTCTAAATTGATTTTAATTTATTGCAAAAATATTAAATGTTTAGACCTATTTAAAACTAAATTAATTGATTAAAGTTTATTTACAAAAATAAAATAATGAGATTAAATTTAATAAAAAAAATAATGTTTTTTATGTTTTATGATTTTTATTAAAAAATATTATTTATTTGGTTAGTAATTAATTAAGAATAATAATTAATAAAAACAATTAAATAAAAAATATAAAAGAGAAAAAGAAATAAACCCAGGGGGGTGCTGGGCCCAAATTGAGTGTGAAAATAGCATTTGAGGCCCAAAATGTCCCAGCCTCGTTTGACTTTTCCACTCCAGCGTGCGCTTGTTGACTTGGAGTATGGTGAGCTTGCAATATGGACCCTTGGATCTGATCTGAAACCACCTGGCTAGCATCTGGACAAGGGCATATGGTGAGCCCTGCTTTGAGCGCTGCATGGAATTATGTTAGACAAAATAATACAAAGGCATTAGGGGACTTGGGATTCGAACCCATGTCCTAATGGTATTCCACTCACGCTTCCACCAACTGAGCCATGCTGCATATTTGTTATTAGAATATAAAACATATATTATATTGACAACTCAATTACTATGCTGGAAAATAAAAAAAAACGCGCTAAACTTTTGAACTGGCCAATGAAGACAAGCCACGTTATCATCTTCTCCAAATGGTCCTGGTTCGTTTCCTGCGGATTTGGTTCCGTAGCAAAATTCATAGGGACATCCTAATATGGGTTGTAGGCTATATAAATGTAAATGGAGAACATCACTGTGTTCGTCTCCCTTCCCTGAAGACAACCATGTCCATGGTTGGTCTTGATTTTTCCTGTATCAAAAATACCTAAAAAACAAGAACATGAACCCTAGCTTTGGATATAGGGTTATAAGCCATGGAAACAAAATTAAATAGTACAGAATGCTTAGAAATTGAATGGTAAGTATGAATATGCAAGAAATTTGGCAAAAGGATGCAAAAAAACCGAGTTACGATTCCATGTACAGAGCTGTACTCGTGGGCACTTACAACGCTATTCAGGAGGTCTCAAGGCCTGGTTTTGATTGATATCGCTTCAGGGGATTGCCAGCAAGAGATTAGTGTCAAGCTTTTTCTTTGAATCGAGTTCTAAGGTGGATTTCAGATTCCAAGTTTTCATGCTTTTTCTCCAATTTGGTTTGGCCGTTTCCTCAGTTCCTAGGTCGTATCCTTGTTATGCCTCTATTGTACATGTATATTGGAATGCATTTAGGTTAAAACTTGGGCTTGAATCCATAGGAATTGATGAATGGAGATTTGATTTGATCACCATTGATAAAGTTTCCAAAAATGCCTCAAATCAAATATTTTGTGCACAATAATGCTTGATACGAATTTTATTGAGTGTATCCTGATATTTGCAAGCTGTAATGATCAAAAGAATCTCATTCCATTAATTTTTGGATTTTATTTAAATTAATATTGATTTAAAATGAATTAAATCAATAAAAATTAAATAAAATAGAAAAAATAAATGATTGGTCATGAAATTGAAGATGGGACACGTGTGTGGTGTGACAAGACCAAATCAAGTGGAAAAAAGTGGGCCCTTTTGTCAAGAATCGGAGTTTTGAGGATAGTTGACTTTTGGCAATCTTGGAAAAATGCCCAACTTCAACAATGCATAACTTCTTCAATTTTGAACTTTTAGAGGTGTTCTTGGACTTTTTAGAAACCTTGAGATGTCCTCTAACCAACCCTTTTGGTTTCATATCATTTTGATATTCCATTCTCAAGTTATAAGCTTTGGAAAAAAAGGTGTTTTTGTTGACTTTCAAAAATGACCTATAATGTCCAAATTTGTAACTTTTTGTGAGAGAATTTCTTGATCTTGGGGTGTGAAGATGGATTGTAGGAAATTACATCCTCTTCAAAATGAGCTTTTGATGGGTAATTTCTAATAAAGTATGAGAAAGTTATGCTTGGTCAAAGTTGAGTTGACTTTTCCTACAAAACCCTAATTTGGCAACTTTTGAATCTTGATGAATCTTGAGCAATCCTTGATGAATCATGATCAAACCTTGATCAAATGATGAATTATCCTTCAAAATTAGAATGTTGACAAAAAATCTTGAGGTTTGACTATTGGTAGGTCACAATTGACTTTTGCCCTAGCACAGTCGATTTTTGGACCTCTTGAGCAATTGACTGACCAAACTTCCTCTGCAAGGCTTGAAATTTGTCATGGATGAACTTGAGAACATATTAGGTCACACACATGATATTAAATACACTAGCAGTAAGTATTATGTGAAACCAAAATTCAACCAGAGTTTTGGTAAATCTAACAAATTAGGACCCAAGAAAATCTGGGTACCTAAGGATAAAATAATACATGTTGCAGATATCTTTAGCAGCAAATCAGAAACACCAGTCATGGTACCTGGACTCTGGCTGCTCGCGACACATGACGGGAAGAAGGCATATGTTCCAAAGCCTGGAACTTAAGCCTGGAGGCCACGTTGGCTTGGGAGGCAATCAGAGGGGAAAGATCATTGGCTCTGGAACTGTAGGTAATGGAAATCTTCCCTCTATAAATAATGTTCTGCTTGTAGATGGATTAATGCATAATCTGTTATCCATAAGTCAATTAAGTGATAACGGTTATGATATAATCTTTAATCAAAACTCATGTAAAGCTGTTAGTCAGAAAGATGGGACTATCCTGTTTAATGGAAAGAGGAAAAACAACATTTATAAAATCAAACTTTCTGAACTGAAAAGTCAGAATGTAAAGTGTCTTCTGTCTGTTAACAACGAGCAGTGGATCTGGCACAGAAGATTGGGGCATGTTAGTATGAGAAGAATATCTCAGATTAACAAACTCAATCTGGTCAGAGGACTTCCTAATTTGAAGTTCAATTCAGATGCTCTGTGTGAAGCATGTCAGAAGGGCAAGTTTGCAAAACCTTCTTTCAAATCTAAAAATGTTGTTTCTACCTCTAAGCCATTAGAACTTCTGCACATTGACTTATTTGGACCAGTTAAAACTACTTCAGTCAGTGGCAAGAAGTATGGGTTAGTAATCCTAGATGACTATAGCAGATGGACATGGGTAAAGTTCTTAAGACACAAGGACGAGTCACACTCTGTGTTTGTTACCTTCTGTAACCAAGTTCAGAATGAAAAGGATCTTAGAATCGTTAAAGTCAGAAGTGATCATGGTAGAGAGTTTGAAAACAAAGATTTTGAGTCATTCTTTAATGACATAGGCATTCTGCATGATTTCTCTTGTCCTAGAACTCCCCAACAAAATGGAGTTGTAGAACGAAAGAACAGAACATTGCAAGAAATGGCCAGAACCATGATCAATGAGACAAACGTTGCTAAGATCTTCTGGGCAGAGGCAATAAACACAGCGTGCTACATTCAGAATAGAATCTCAATAAGACCTATTCTGGAAAAGACTCCATATGAATTGTGGAAGAAAAGAAAGCCCAACATTTCATATTTTCATCCATTTGGATGTACCTGCTTTATGTTAAATACAAAGAATTATTTGAACAAGTTTGACTCTAATGCATAGAAGTGTATTATGTTAGGATACTCTGAACGCTCAAGAGGGTACATAGTATACAATACAGAAACACAGATTGTGGAAGAATCAATCAGTGTTCGTTTTGATGATAAGCTTGACTCTGAAAAGTCAAAGCAGAATGAAGTTTTTGTAGGTATGGAAATTGAATTTACAGGTTCTGAAGACAAGTCATCAGAAGCTCTCAACAAAGACACTCCTTCAACGTCTGAAAGGAGCACTGCTAGCAATCCTACAACAACTGCTGATCAACCTCAGAAGAGATTACCCAGAAGCAGCTTGGATCATCCAGAAGAAACTATCTTAGGAAGAAAGGAAGATCCAATCAGAACAAGAGCAAGCTTCAGAAACTCTAAAGAAACCCTCATGGGACTTGTGTCTCTGATTGAACCTTCTTCTATTGATGAAGAACTTCTGGACAACGACTAGATTCTAGAAATGCAAGAAGAGCTGAATCAATTCACCAGAAATGACGTATGGGATCTTGTTCCCAGACCAAAAGGATTAAACGTCATTGGAATAAGATGGGTGTTCAGAAACAAGCTAAATGAACAAGGTGAAGTCATCAGAAACAAAGCACGACTGGTAGCACAAGGTTATAGTCAGCAAGAGGGGATAGACTATACAGAAACCTTTGCTCCAGTCGCCAGGTTAGAATCTATCAGACTTTTAATTTCATTTGCTGTTAATAGAGTCATCACTCTGTATCAGATGGATGTCAAGAGTGCATTCTTAAATGGTTATATAGAAGAAGAGGTTTATGTGCACCAACCCCCTGGCTTTGAAAATACAAAACATCCAGAACATGTTTTCAAACTAAAGAAGTCACTATATGGTCTGAAACAAGCTCCCAGAGCTTGGTATGAAAGACTAAGTAACTTTCTGTTAGAAAATGAATTCATCAGAGGGAAGGTGGACACTACCTTATTCTGTAAGTCAGTTAAGAATGACATCTTAGTCTGTCAAATTTATGTTGATGATATTATTTTTGGATCTACTAATCCTTCTCTTGGAAGAAAATTTGCAAAGTGTATGCAGGCAGAATTTGAGATGAGCCTCATGGGGGAACTGAAATTCTTTCTAGGAATTCAGATCAATCAAACTCTAGAGGGAACTTACATTCATCAGAGCAAATATGTCAGAGATCTTCTGAAGAAATTTGACCTCTCAGAATGTAAGCCATCAAAGATTCCAATGCATCCCACGTGCATTCTGGAAAGAGAAGAGGTAAGCAAAAAGGTAGAACAGAAGGTCTACAGAGGTATGATTGGTTCTCTCCTTTATCTGACAGCTTCAAGACCTGATATCTTATTCAGCGTATGTATTTGTGCTAGATTCCAATCAGATCCTAGAGAATCTCACTTAACAGTTGTTAAGCGAATTTTCAAGTATCTGAAAGGTACTACTAATCTGGGTTTATTTTATAGAAAATCTAGTGATTACAGCTTAGTAGGCTACTGCGATGCTGACTTTGCTGGAGACAGAGTAGAGCGTAAAAGTACTTCTGGAAGCTGCCAGTTTCTGGGAGAAAATATGATCTCTTGGTCCAGCAAAAGGCAATCCACAATTGCGCTATCAACAGCAGAAGCTGAGTCCATAGCAGCAGCAGGATGTAGCACACAAATGCTCTGGATGAAAAGTCAGCTTGAAGACTTCCACATTTTTGAGAGTAACATCCCTATACTCTGTGACAATACTTCTGCTATTTGCTTAAGTAAGAATCCCATTTTACATTCTAGAGCTAAGCATATAGAAATAAAACATCACTTCATTAGGGACTACATTCAGAAAGGAATTTTGAACTTAAAATTTATAGATACAGACCATCAATGGGCTGATATCTTCACTAAACCCCTTTTCTGAAGATAGGTTCAATTTCATTCTGAAACATCTCAGCATGAAAATCTGCCCAGAGTGAAAATGCTTTAATTCTATATATTTATCTTCAGAATGTATTTGTTTTACTGTGAACTTCTGATCAATCTCTTTTCAGAAAGATAGAACATGCAGATTGTATCAGATGCTATTCTTAAAGTTCTGAGCATTTCAGCTAAAGGATAGACGTGCTGCTCACTAAATCAAACAAGTGTCATCCAATCATCAGCAAATCTCTGAAGCAAAACGCATGCACGCTTCTGAGAAGGCAAAACACTGATTGGGTGCATTGAGACACATGTCTGGTAACCGTTTCAAGTATCTTTCTCAAATCCCCCAAAATCAGCAAGCATTAAATGAAAGTAATCATGTTTTAAAAACGTAATCATGATTTTATTTCTCTTTCTTGAAACCATTTACACTTTCAAAAATTTTTTTGATATCTATTTAAACTCATTAACATCTCACATTAATCTTTTACCGTTTCTCTCAATCTCACAAATATTTCTCTGCATTTTCTCTGTGTGTTCATCTTTCTCAAAGAAACCAATTTTTCAGTTTTCTCAGAAAAACCCTAAGTGTGAACATGGCAACCTCCAGCAATGTCTCTGCAGGTTCTCAGAAGAAAGATTCCTCTGAACAATACCAAGTTCCATTCAGAACACTCCTTACACCAGTGAAGAATTTAGAAGTGTTGTCTGAACTGATTATTGACTTCTCCAGTCTGAAAGAAAATGGTTTTGACTTGACAGAAGAAGTTAGGGCACAGAAATGGGAGAGATATTTTGACAGGTTGGTTGGACCAACGTTCCCAGTCTTGGTCAAGGAGTTCTGGATTCATGCGTCCTCATCAACGCATCAAGTCACCTCCTACATAATGGGAAATAAGATTGTGATCACTGAGGATCACATAGCAAAACTGATTGGTTACAGTGGCGGAGGTGTCCGCTGTATTGATATGGCTGAAAGATGCTCTGACGTTGGTGTCATAGAAGAACAGATTTTCACCCTTGGGGTGCCCAGCAGCAAAATCAGAGACTTGAAGGATCACCACAGAGTATGGGCGAAGATCATTCTGGGGTTCTTTAATCACAGGAAGCCAACAAGCTCCCCTGATTATATAAATATAGATCAGCAGTTTCTGATCTATTTTATTAATCAGAAGGTAAAAATCAATTTGGCTCATCTTCTGTTTAATCACCTCAGGACCAGCGTCAAGGAGACCAGGGAAGAAGAAAGGACAAAGAGGGATTGGATACCCTTTGGCAGGTTAATATCATATATTCTGACTGAGAATAGGCTGATAGAGCACCTTATAGAAGCTCAGGAGTTAAGTACTATTGAACCAACTGTTGGCAAGCCTCTGAACGCCAAGAATCTGAAGAAAATGAAACTGATAGAGAATATCAGAAAGGAGCCCAGCGTTACTCCTCTTGCTGACATCACCAGCAGAAGAGTCCCTCTGGACGACTTTCCATTATTTTCTGAGATAGAATCAAAACCAGTGGTGGTTCTCAGATACTTGGACGCTTGCAAGGCTGATGGTACAGATCCCAAGCTGAATATCAAAGATCTGCACCAACCTCAACCAGAAGTTTCACTGAAGAAGACGAAGAAAAGGAAGGCCACTTCAGAAGGATCATCCCAACAGACCCCCAAGAAAAGAGGTAATTTATCTGCTGCTTCTGTTTTAAATTCTTCTGCTATTCCAACATCAATCCCAACTCCAGCTTCACATGAAATTCCAATCCCCATCCCAACTATTGATGAAACCGAACCAGAAGATGACCCTTCTGAGTCACTGACTCTCAGAAGACCCCGCACTAAACATCCAAAACCCACAACTTCCACAGCATCAGAACTTGACAAAGTTCTGTCTGACATTGATCAACGTGTTTCTGATCACCTCTCAAATAATCCAAACACTGAACCAGAAATTGCCCACTCTCCTCAACCAGAACAACCTCTCTCACCCATACCAGAAGAACCACAAATTCCAGAACAACCAGAAATTCCACCTCCTTCTCCACAACCAGCAATTCCTCCTCCCTCTCCTCAACCAGAAATTCATCCACCATCACCTCAACCATCACCTCCTCCATCACCTCCTCAACCTGAGTTTCATCATTCTGAAACTCCATCTCCTGAACCTCATTCTCCTCAATCCTCTGAGCCACAGCCCCTGGCAATTCAGCTGCCATGTGGAACAACTGTAACCATGGCCCAGCTTCCATCCTCGCCAGAAACTACCCCTCTAAATACTCCAAAAACTCCACACAGTCCAATTATTATTTCTGACATTCCCACTCCATCTCCCAAACAAACATCTCCAAAACAAACTACAGAAGACCCCAGTAGGACCTTCTTCGATTTAACAATCCTTGACCGTCTTGCTGATCTCAAACATAAAATAGCCATTCCAAAACCAAAATAGCCAGATGTTGGCTCTCGCATTGTGAATTTTGAAACAGGTTTGCAGCAGTGGATTGCTTCTCTGAAGCAAGTTTGTCCTAGAATGATTGATCCTGCTGCCTCAGACCAGCTCTGGTCACGTTTCAGAATATGGGTACGTGTTGAAGCCCTCAAATTGCAAGACATCAATTATGAGCAGGCACAACAGAACTTCAGCAAGCTGCTGAAGGAAGTTGAAAGTCAGCTGCCACAGGAAGACGTGCTCCTTCTGGATAGTGAGCCATGGTCTGAGAAGCGTCCAACTTCAAAAGTGCAGCCAGAAGAAGATAAGACAACTCAAGCTGAAGTCAGTCAAGCTGAAGATGTTGCAGAAAGCTCTCAGAAGCTTCCTGCTTCTGATGTCTCTCAAGCTGCCTTGGACAGGCAAACTCTGGAAGAGCTGAAGCTGAATGATATTCGTCTGTAGCAAAGAATGGATGAAAATGATCAGAAGATGAAGGAAAGGATGGATGTGCAAGACTGCAAGATAGATACAGTAGTCAGCATGGTGCACAAGCAGACTGAAACTGCTGATCAGGTTAAGGCAATGTTGGAGACTCTGTTCACACGCTTCCCACCCCAACCTTAGTTTTTCATTCATGATATTTTCAATGTTTTTCTTTGCATATCTTTTGTACTATTTTGTCTGGCTCTGAATATTTTAATATAACAAGTTTTTCTGCTCTGATCGTTTTAGCACATCACTTACACTTTTTGATTGCTGACAAAAAGGGGGAGAAACAAGAATGATATTTTTCAATAACGGACTACTGAGACAAAAAGTCTCAAACATTCTAACTCTGATATAATTGAATGTTTTCTGTTTTTGCATAAGTCTACAGGTACAAGAATGCTCTTTGATACACTAAAGCTCTGAAGCTCTGATATTCTGATCTGAAGTTCTGATAGTCAAAGCTCTGATATCTTGATCTGAAGCTCTAACATTCTGATGTTCAAAAATTCAATAAATATCTGATCCTGAAGAACTCTTGGAATTAAAAAGGGAAGTAATAAATTCAGGGGGCGTATCTCCTATCCCAACTCTGATATCTCTTATCCCTTATCTTTGATAACTTCCTATTTAATTCTGATGCAACTTATCATTTAGTTATCTCTGATACTTTTCACGCTATTTTCAAATTAAAAAAATATCTAGTTTTTGTCATCATCAAAAAGGGGGAGATTGTTAGAACAAAGTTTGAATCTACTACCATAAGTTTAAGTTTTGATGATAACAAAATGAAAAGATATATTAATTATGTGATTCATGTAAGAACTATCTGCTACCTAAAAATTACTTTTTGTTTTACAGAAACTCTGATGGGTATCAGCAAGAGTACATCATAATCAGCATCAGAATATTGGATATCAACATCAGCATCAGAAGATGCTATATCAGATACCAGAATCAGAAGAACAACTCATGCTTATGCTGAAGCTTGATGAACAGATCTGCGCTCAACACTCTGAACTCTGATAAAGACAACAACAGTTCATCAGCACTTAAGCAGCGTCAGAATGAGCCAAAGCCAGAACACGCTTTAGTTGCAACGGTACTGTGCATTCAAGACGAATTATTACCAACGGCATCATTCCAGACAAGATCTGCTTAATAAGGAAAGATTGTTATTGGCATTGAATCAGAATTATTGCTCCAACATTCAAGAATTCCAATGCTATATAAACAAGTCAATGAAGATTGAATTGGCTAATGCTCTACATCAATTTACACGCCTAAAAGCTAATCATCATCTTCCTTACTCTCAGTTTTCTAAAAGCTCCATATTTCCTTACTCAATTATTTTAGCAATCTAGTTTCCATAAGCTTAATTTGTGTAGTATCACAGTTGTGATAAACAGTTTTGTAGAAAAACATTCACACACCTAGATTTCAATTCTTTGTAAGAAAGTGATTCCTTGACAAACCGGTTTGTGGTTTGCATCAAGAAGGCTTTAGCAGTTGTTAAAGCAGATTGTAATATTCAGTTGAATATAGTGGATTAAGACCTCGTTGGAGAGAGGCGAAATCACCTTGACGGGTGGACTGGAGTAGTTTGAGATCAAACGAACCAGGATAAAAATATCGTGTTCATTGCAATTGATTTCAAGTTTTAACAATTCAACCCCCCTTCTTGTGTTTTTCACTTCTTCAGGTTCCAACTCTGCTATTGCCTTTATGTCCTAAAGCGTCTCATCACTTTGCTGCTTAGTTGAAGATAAATCAGATTGGTTAGTGTCGTCCGAGCTTGATAGTCGATACCGAAGTCTGGATGCAGGGTGATCCAATTAGACATAGTATTACGCTTTAATCCCTAACTTTTTCCTGGACCGCCCTTTCGGTTTTTCAGTCCACCGGGATACCCATTTTTGCCCAAGCCGCCTTTTCAGGTTTTCGACTTGCCGGGTGTACAGATTTTTTTCATTTTCATCCCTTATTTTTTCCCGAACCCTTTTGGTTCACCGGGAAGCCCTTATTTTTGCCTAGGCCAGTCAACCTAGCAGGTCTTTGATTATACGTAGTATCTTTTCACTATGTCCGCATTGACGGGGTGAGGAAGGTCGTCACCATCCATGGTGGTTAGAATCATAGCTCCTCCTGAGAAAATTTTCTTAACCACAAACGGCCCTTCGTAAGTAGGGGTCCATTTTCCCCTAGGATCACCTTGAGGTAAGATAATGCGCTTGATTACCAGGTCCCCAACTTGATACTCTTGTCATCTGACTTTCTTGTTAAATGCCTTGATCATTCGTTTTTGGTATGTCCGACCATGGCAAATAGCAGTAAGTCTTTTTTCGTCGATTAGGTTTAGTTGATCAAGTCGGGTCTGAATCCAGTCATCTTTGCTCAAACCTGCATCCTTCATGATCCGAAGAGAGGTTATCTGAACTTTAATAGGCAAGACTGCCTCCATGCCATAAACTAACGAATATGGTGTTTCCCCTGTTGACGTCCATGTTGAGGTGTGGTACCCATGAAGAGCAAATGGTAACATCTCATGCCAATCTTTGTATGTCACTGTCATCTTCTGCACAATCTTCTTAATGTTCTTATTAGATGCTTCGACAGTCCCATTCATCTTCAGCCGGTAGGGAGAAGAGTTATGATGCTGTATTTTGAATTACTCGTAGAGCTCGGTGATCATCTTGTTGTTGAGATTGGTACCATTGTCCGTAATGATCCTCTATGGTACACCGTATCGACAGATCAGATTATGCCGAATGAACCGTGCCACGACGTTCTTGGTTACAGTAGCAAAGGAAGCTGCTTCAACCCACTTCGTGGAGTAATCAATAGCTACCAGGATGAAACGATGTCCGTTGGATGCCGTGGATCTGATCTCGCCGATCATATCAATGCCCCACATTGCAAAAGGCCAAGGCGATGTCAAGATGTTCAGAGGAACTGGAGGTATGTACACCTTATCAGCATAGACCTGGAACTTGTGACATGTCCGAGAATGCTGATAACAGTCGGCTTCCATTGTGGACCAGTAATATCCTGCCCGAAGGATTTTCTTTGCCATGGTATGTCCACTAGAATGAGTCCCGAAAGTACCTTCATGCAACTCTGCCATAATCTTTTCTGCTTCAGTCTTATCCACACAACACAGTAAGGTCGAATCATGGTTACGCTTGTAAAGAATGCCATTGCTGATGAAGATCTTCACTGCAAACCTCCTCAGAAACTTCTTGTCATTAACAGATGCACCCTCGGGGTATTCTTGAGCCTCGAGGTACCTTTTTACTTCGTGAAACCAGGGCTTTTCTGTTACCTCTTCCGTCTCAAGATCACAGCAATGTGCAGGTTCATCTAGTTTCTCAATGATAATCCGGGGAGCTTCGTTGTCCCAATTGACTTTGAACATAGAAGACATCATAGCCAACGCGTCCGCCAACTGATTCTCCTCTCTAGGGAAGTGTTCAAAGGTTATCTCCTCGAAATGGGGAAGCAACATTAATACGTACTCCTTGTAAGGAATAAGGTTTGGGTGTTTCATATCCCACTCGCCTTTGATCTGACTGATCACGAGAGCGGAATCTCCGAAGACACTTAGAAACTTAATCCTTAGGTCAATTGCAGCTCGAAGACCCATGATGCACGCTTCATACTCCGCCATGTTGTTGGTGCAGTTGAAACATAGTCGGGCGGTAAACGGAGTATGAGAGCCTTTAGGAGATATGATCACGACGCCAATGCCATTACCCAAAGCATTCGAGGCTCCATCAAAGTACATAGACCATCGGGATCCATCCTCAGGTCCTTCATCCGGTCCAGGTGTCTCACAATCAGTTATCAACATAATATTCTCGTCCGGAAATTCAAAGTTCATAGACTGATAATCATCCACTGCCTGATGTGCCAAATGGTCTGCCAATACAGTTCCCTTGATAGCCTTTTGGGTTGTATATTAGATGTCATACTCAGTCAAGATCATCTGCCATCTTGCTATTCTTCCGGACAAGGCAGGCTTCTCGAAGATATACTTGATTGGATCCATCTTTGAAATCAATAGAGTAGTGTGAGTCAGCATATACTGTCTCAGCCGGCGAGCAGCCCATGCCAAAGCGCAGCAAGTTTTCTCGAGCAGTGAGTATCGAGTCTCACAGTCAGTAAACTTTTTACTAAGGTAGTAAATTGCATGCTCTTTTCGGCCAGACTCATCATGTTGACCCAGCACACACCCCATTGAGTTATCGAGCACAGTCAAATATAATATCAAAGGTCTCCCTTCAACTGGTGGCATTAGGATAGGTGGCTCTTGGAGATACTCTTTGATTCTTTCGAAAGCGGCCTGACATTCATCATTCCAACATACCACTTGATATTTCTTCAATAGCTTGAAGATTGGCTCACAAGTAGCAGTTAGGTGTGAGATGAATCGGGCAATGTAGTTCAGTCGTCCCAGAAAGCCTCTGACCTCTTTCTCTGTCTTGGGAGCTGGCATGTCTTGTATGGCTTTCACCTTGGCAGGGTCAACTTGAATACCTTTGTCGCTCACGACGAAGCCTAGAAGTTTACCAGATCTCACCCCGAAGGTGCACTTGTTCGGGTTCAACCTCAACTTGTACAACTTCAACCTGTCAAACAGCTTCTATAGATGGTCAAGGTGTTCTTCCTCAGTCTGGGACCTTGCAATCATATCGTCGACATATACTTCAATCTCATGGTGGAGCATGTCATGAAATAAAGCAACCATGGCACGCTGATATGTTGCCCCAACATTCTTCAACCCAAAAGGCATGACCTTGTAGCAAAAGGTAGCCCACTGAGTAACAAAGGTGGTCTTCGCCATGTCTTCGAGAGCCATTTTGATCTGATTATAACCGAAGAAACCGTCCATAAAGGAGAAGACCTTGTGCTGAGCAGTATTGTCAACCAGAACGTCGATATGAGGTAGAGGGAAATCATCCTTGGGGCTCGCCCTGTTCAGATCCCTGTAGTCAACACACATTCGGACCTTCCCATCCTTCTTCGACACAGGAACCACATTGGAGACCCACTGAGGATAAGAAGTCACTGCTAGAAAACCGGCGTCAAACTGTTTCATAACCTCAGCCTTGATTTTCTCAGACATCTCTGGGCGCATTCGGCGGACCTTCTGTTTTACTGGAGGACAGTCTTCCTTGGTAGGCAGGCGATGAACCACAATGTCAGTATCCAAACCAGGCATATCTTTGTAAGACCAGGCAAAGATCTCAACGTAGTCACGCAGCATCTGAATCAATCTTTGCTTCACACTAAGCTCCAGATTTGCACCAACCTTGACTTCTTTCTTATCTGTCTCTGTACCCAGATTCACTGATTCTACCGGCTCTTCATGTGGCTGAATGGCCCTCTCTTCCTGGAGTAGCAGTCTTGCAAGTTCGCCGGGCACTTTGCAATCATCTTCACCTTCGTCTTCGGCTAAGTTGATCGTATTTTCGAAGTCATAATTGGCAGTAGCAGAGTCGTTACCAGTGAGATCCAGAGTGGATGTGGACCTGTATATGTGAGTGTGTGTAAAATAGTTGTTTTGCAATATATAATAAAGAAAGACAAGGAGCACAAGATTTGAAATTCAAGAATGTCCAATGCTTTTATTAATGATATATGAAAATGACACACAAAAGCCCTCACAAATGAAGCCACAGTTCCCCAGGTAAGACACCGGGCCATAAAGTTTAAAACATTGTCTATTACAAATTCAAAACAAAAAGTTTCATTACTGGGTAACAAAAGTAATAGGGATGAAGTCCTTTGCGGTCCAGTTGCTTGGTCCACCATCGGTCGTAGGATAGATCCAGCTGTCGAATTCAGACTCTTCTACATCTTCTTCAATGGCATTCACTCCCGAGTTACTGATGAACACAGGAGGTCTTCCGATCCTTGCACTTCGAACAACCCTTTGAGTTTCTGCAGTGAAACCCAAACCAAACTTGTTAGTCTTCTGAGTAAAATCAGGGATTCGGCCCCAATTTTCACACTCACCCTTCTCAATAACAACCCGGGCATCTTTTAAGGAAGCCATCTTCATAGGAGAATCTTCAACCACTGTCTCAGCTGATGCCAGTGTCTGGGGAACCTCTTCAAAGTGCTGAAATGGGGTCTCAATGAACTCCCCATCCATCTTTACATATCGGAACGAGTTGAGGTGGCTGACCATGTACTCTTCCTCCCCTTGTACTGTCACAATCTTCCCTTTGACCGGGTACTTCAGCTTCTGGTGAAGCGTTGAGGTTACGACCCCAGCTTTATGGATCCATGGACGACCCAACAAACAAGAGTAGGATGGCCGAATGTCCATCACATAGAACATAGAATTGAAGACCTGAGAACCAACTTTAATTGGAATATCAACTTCACCGTGCACCATCCTTTTAGACCCATCAAAGGCCCTGACAATGATGTTACTTGGTTTTAGCTCAAACCCTTTGCAATCCCGCCGGTCTAGAGCTTTTTTGGGCAAGATGTTCAATGAGGAACCAGTATCAACCAATACATGTGCAAGAGTAGTGCCCATGCATTCAATGGAGACATGCAAGGCATCGTTGTGGTTCTTCCCTTTAGCAGTCAAATCGGCGTCGGAGAAACCCAAACCATTATCAGCAGTTAAATTGGCCACACAATCGGTAAACTGATCAGCTGATGTCTCTTGTGGCACGTGGACAGTCTCCAGGAAGGTAATCAGAGCCTTGGCATGGGCCTCTGAGCACAGCAATAGTGACACCATAGAAATCTTGTATGGGGTTTGCCCCAGTTGCTCAACTATGTTGTAATCACTCTTCTTAATAATCTTCAGAATCTCTTCCATCTCTTGTTTGGAAGCTTTAATAGTAATTGTCTTCGGTGCCTCCGTCTGGGCAGGCACATCAGTGGTGATCCCTTTGCCCCGAGTGTCAGATGACTCAGCGACAGGGGTAGGACTAGGAACTTGATCAGGAATGGCAGTAGGTACACTTGCAGGTGTAATGACAAGAGGTCTTTGGGCTGTTGGTGGAGCAATATCAGGTGAGAAAAGTCTTCCACTGCGGGTGACTTTAGCAGGTCCAGTAATGTTGCTGACGCTGGTATCAGCATCCAACTCTTGCTTAACTCCATGAAAATAAACATCAACCCCATAGTGCCAAGGGACAGCTTTGTCAGAGGTGTAGGGGATGGGCCCCGGAACAATGATAATCACAGGTGCGATTTTCAGAACAGATGTAATTCTAACAAGCTTCCTCGAGGGAGCCTTGGAAGAATTTTCGAAAATGATAATGATGGCGACTTCTTCAGTAGGAATGGAAGGAACAACAGTCTTCTCAAACAGAATCTCCTTACTATCCATCAGGTTTTGGATACCTGACTTCAGGAATGGGCAACCAGTAGGTAAAACAGAACACATATGGCAAACTTCGTCACAGCCCGGAAATAAACCAGCTAGCAACAGGTTCTTCTTGACAGTCATCAGAGGGGTAACAATGTCATCCACAGAAACTACAAACAAGTCTTCCTCTACAGCATTTACTCCATGTTTGGGCATGGGAGCAGTCACAACATTAGGCCTCTCGGGCACCTCAAACTCAATCTCCTTTGCATCAATTAAGTCTTGTATCTTGTTCTTAAAATCCCAACAATCATATGTGTTATGCCCCGGGCTATCAGAGTGATAAGTGTAGCGGGCGTTAGGGTTATACCTTGGTGACGTTGTATTTGAATTCTTTGGGGGTTCCCTTGGAGTCACCAGATTACTCTTCAGCAACTGTGGCAGAATCTGAGATAAGGTCATGTTGAGACGAGTGAATTTCCTCTTAGGTCTCTCGTCCTTTTGTTGATTGTTTTACTGAGGAGCACCAGCAGGTTTTGAAATAACAACCGCATTGACAGCTTGGCGGTGTTCAGGTCTACTCTGTCTTCTTGCACTGTAGACAGCACTGGACTCTTTCTTAAATGGCTTCTTCTCGGTGCTCGATGAGGCATCCTTCTGTATCTTTCAAGCCTTAATACCAACTTTAATCCTCTCACCAGTCAAAATAAGATATGTAAACCCAGACGAAGAGCTTCCAATCAAGTGGTTGAAAAATGGACCAGACAGGGTCCCCAGAAACATGTCAACACGCTCATGATCAGCCAAAGGTGGTTGCACCCTTCCGGTAAGGTCTCTCCATTTTTGAGCATAATCTTTAAATCCTTCACCCGTTCCCATTGACATACCCTGGAGTTGGGTACGCGTAGGAGCGAGGTCGGAGTTATACTGATACTGCCTGTAGAATGCAGTAGCCAAATCTTCCCAACTGCGGATACTGGCTCCATCCAACTGATAGAACCACTCAAGCTGAGTCCCTGAGAGACTGTCTTGAAAGAAATGGATCCATAAGTTCTTATCAGCAGTGTAAGGTTGGATCTTCCTCACATATGACCGGAGGTGCAGCTTCAGACAGGAAACTCCGTCATACTTGGCAAAGGCTGGTGCCTTGAATTTATGGGGAATTACCAGCCCAGATGATAGACCTAGATCTCTGAAGTCCAGACCGGGAACCTTCTGAATTTCCATAGCGCTCAAACGGTCTTCCAGTTATTTGTACTTATCCTCAGCAGAAGGATACTGTTCTTCATCGTAGTTCGTCTCGTTGTCGGAGACCATAGGGCTAGGAGCCCTCATTTCTTGTGAACTATCTTTCCCTCCAGATGAGGTGGTCAGATCAACTTCATTCTCTAGCCTGTTCCCAAACCTGTGTCCTGTGTTAAACATGATGGTCCTCTTCTTCTTCTTCTTCTTCTTCTCTTTCAGAATTAAGGTCTTCAGGTCCTGCTGACCCTTGGCTAGATTCATGAATAGCTCTTGAAATTGGGCATTCTGAGCCTGGAGGGCCTTGATGGCTTGCTCAGTTGAAGGTTCAGTAGACATGGTGATCGCTGAAATAAACAGCGAAGAAGATAAGAGACCTGTAAAGGGTACCTATTTATGAAGTGCATGGGATGAAATGCGTATGATTTATGATTTCAAAGACAATCAGGATTCAAATTTGTAAACAAGAAAGGAAACATACTTTATTAGATTTAAACTTCGAAATTTAAATTGTTCAACAAATTGCCCTTAAGGCATTACAAGAATGGAAATACTGAAAAGTAAACAAAAACTGGAAAGGAAATCATCAAAGGTCCATCAATGCTCCCATGGTCTCTTCTTATCAGTGCGGACATAGTCGTTGAGAATCCGCTCATTCTCTAACTGTCTGGTCAACCTCTGGATCTTTTGCTCTTACTCGTTGAACTTCTCCCGATAAGAATCCCATTCTTCATGCAGTTGCATCCAAGATCTCTTTAGTGCCCCAATGCCAGTGGGCATATAAGGGTTGATAATGGTTGGAAGAACCCCTTCTTCATTAGCAACTTCAAGAGTGACAGGCCAGACGACTTCATATGGCATACCTAACTTCTGGGCACGGATGCGGACCCATCTGAGATAAGGCTCCATTGGCAGAGAAGTCTTTGGACCCAACTCATGTGGATCATATTGGTGAACTCTGTCCCAAGCCCTGATGAATCTACGATGTTGATCGTCGTTATCCCCTTGAAAATCAAAGATGATATGAGGCATTAGCAGCTCGTGAGGTCCTTCTCTTCTGGCTCTTCCAAACTGACGGACAGCTAAGCATGGGTTGTAAGAAATTCCTCCATGGGTTCCTATCAATGGAACATTAGGATACTCTCCACCGCGATCAATGATAGTCACCTCATCCATACCTTTGAGAGTCCAGATAATGTCATTATGAGAAAGAGACATCACCCTATAAGCCCAACCCATTCCTTCTTTGTTCTTTAGCACTGACTTAGGGAGGTGCGAAATAAACCACCTCGATAATACAGGAGTGCAGCACATCAAGGTTCCTCCCTTTCGGGCAGTACGAGCATAGAGCTGATGGAGAATGTCACCCAAGAGAGTGGGTACAGGGTTCTGAGAGATGAAGATCTTTATAGCATTCACATCAACAAAAGTGTCAAGATTCGGAAACAATACCAGACCATAAATCAGAAGAGCCAAAATGTCCTCAAAGGCCTTAAAGTCTAAGCTATCCCAGAAGTAATTAGCCTTTCCAACCAAAAACTTAGTCAGAAAACCTTTTGTTCCACTCCTAGTCTCCCAATTAGCCATTATCTCTTCTTTGGTCAAATGAAAGGCTACAACAATTTCTTCGGGCCTAAGAGTCTTCTCCCAACCAGTAAACGGGGTCTGCTCCAAAACAGAGATACGAAGCAGTTTAGAAAACTCTTCTAGGGTAGGAACCAGCTGATAGTCTTGAAAAGTAAAACAGTGGTACAACGAATCATAGAATTGGACCAGAACACTCATCATCTTCTCGTCCAATTTAGAGGTGACCAAACTGAGAAGAGAACCATGCCTCCTGATGAAGGAAGTAGTGTCAGGCATCTTGGCAACCAACTCTTTAAGCAAGGTAGGTACTTGGACAAAGTTGATCCGGTTGGTATTCTTACGCATGGGCATCATGATGACCTACAAAACAGAGCAAAGATGAAACCCTCCTGTCTTTGAAATAGGTTAGTCCTTATGCAAGATGTATGCAATGTCATGATGTTATGATGTCATGATAGTAAGCACACCACAAGTATCCACAGATAGCAAACATGGTAAAGGCACACAAGTCACACTGAGAGCCCTTAGATTTCAGGCTGGCATGGAGCTTAGGTACTACCCTCTTTCAGTTCAGTTGGTTTAAACCTATCCTAAAAATAGTAACCAGGTTCTAGAGGATCTCAATATCACTGACTACCCTCAATCGGTCATAATTCATGTTTAACAACCTTTTCTTGCGGCCAGAATCATCGCGAGAGTTTAGTCTCAATTAGTGTAGCATACTGCTACTGTTCTATGGCCAAGTTGGTCAATTTAAGGTTCTAAGGTCAGCTGGTGCTTAATGACCCCTTAGAAGACCCATATTCTCCTCGTTCCAACACAAGGGATATCGGTACAGACTAAAGTGTCACACTAACATAGCTACTGCTTCATCCGTATCGGTCTACACTGTACAGATCCCTCACAGTTTATTGCTACTTACCTAAAGGGTATCCCCAGATCCGGGTTAGGATCTATAGAACTCCGATACAAGCCCACAAAATTAAAGCATACAAAGCATACAATTGAAAACATAATGATCTAATCCTAAGGTACACCTCACTTATAATTATTTCCCCAACAGAGTCGCCAGTTCTGTGATCGGTGGGAATGAGAACTGACTGTTTTAGAATGCTGGTTCGCGTTTTTGTTTGTTTTTGCAAAATGTCGTGGTAAGCAAGAGTCGCCACTGTCTTTTATTTTATCCAACAAGGAAAGGACAAAAGCACAGAAAAATTCCTTTTTGAGATGTTTCTCGGGCTCGGGAGGTAGATTATAGAAAGGGAAGGTGTTAGCACCCTTTCTATCCGTGGTTATCCACGGGCTCTTAGGTACTTGCTCATTATGTTTTCAAAAGTTTGCTTTTCTTTGTGTTTGTAGGTTTGAAAAGAGTTTTTGTTTTGAAGAGAGTGTAAGTGCGAAAAGTTTTGTTTTGTTTTAAAAGGAGCAAGTACTTAAGAACCATCTACCTACTCGAAAAAGGAATTAAACTATGCTAATGTCCTTTAGACAATGCTATCCCACTATTGAGGAGTAGGTAGCATCGTCGTTGGAGTTTAAGGGTCAATTCGATTAAGGGACGTGTGGTCACTAAAGCAATGTTAGGACGCCTTAGCGGTAACCCTAATATCCTAGATCATTTTTCCGAGGCAACTGTTTCGAGGCAACTATGATCTTTGGACAAGAGGGCGACCTCTAAAACTTCCTATACTCAATGACCACGTTTGAGGCAACCAAGTGAGGTGTACCCTAAGAGTGGCATGTGCAAGTGTGTTATTTCGATTAATTTTATTTGTACATGTTATGGGCGAGCTATGTTGATTTTAAGTTCATACATTGGATCTTGTCATGCATTCCCTACTATCATACATCTAACAGTTAATATTGTGTGGAAATTAAATTGCGGGAAATTAAATCTAAGCTATTACAAGGCGTCGGGTATTTACATCGCCAAAAACAAACCCTTTAATTTAAATTGCGGAAAATAAAAATAAAGCGATAAATAAATAAAGTCCTAATTAATAGCTATTACAAACCGGAAGCAATTACAATATTGAAATATGGATCGCGTGCGAGAAAATTAAATCAGCATATTTTTAGGGTTTTGACCCTTTTTTTATTAAAGGAAGGATTGTTTTGTTATTCTTGAATTAAATGAAATTAAATCTAAACTAATTATTAATTAATTAATAAAAAATATATTTTTTGGATTTTTTAAAATTTTTAGGAAACAAAATAATAATGATCAAAATTATTAAAAACCTAATATTCTAAATTGATTTTAATTTATTGCAAAAATATTAAATGTTTAGACCTATTTAAAACTAAATTAATTGATTAAAGTTTATTTACAAAAATAAAATAATGAGATTAAATTTAATAAATAAAAAATAATGTTTTTTATGTTTTCTGATTTTTATTAAAAAATATTATTTATTTGGTTAGTAATTAATTAAGAATAAAAATTAATATAAACAATTAAATAAAAAATATATAAGAGAAAAAGAAATAAATCCAGGGGGGTGCTGGGCCCAAATTGAGTGTGAAAATAGCATTTCTGAGGCCCAAAATGTCCCAGCCTCGTTTGACTTTTCCACTCCAGCGTGCGCTTGTTGACTTGGAGTATGGTGAGCCTGCAATCTAGACCCTTGGATCTGATCTGAAACCACCTGGCTAGCATCTGGACAAGGGCATATGGTGAGCCCTGCTTTGAGCGCTGCATGGAATTATGTTAGACAAAATAATACAAAGGCATTGAGGGACCTGGGATTCGAACCCAGGTCCCAATGGTATTCCACTCACGCTTCCACCAACTGAGCCATGCTGCATATTTGTTATTAGAATATAAAACATATATTATATTGACAACTCAATTATTATGCTGGAAAATAAAAAAAAAACACGCTAAACTTTTGAACTGGCCAATGAAGACAAGCCACGTTATCATCTTCTCCAAATGGTCCTGGTTCATTTCCTGCGGATTTGGTTCCGTAGCAAAATTCGTAGGGCCATCCTAACATGGGTTGTAGGCTATATAAATGTAAATGGAGAACATCATTGTGTTCGTCTCCCTTCCCTGAAGACAACCATGTCCATGGTTGGTCTTGATTTTGCCTGTATCAAAAATACCTAAAACACAAGAACACGAACCCTAGCTTTGGATATAGGGTTATAAGCCATGGAAACAAAATTAAATAGTACAGAATGCTTAAAAATTGAATGGTAAGTATGAATATGCAAGAAATTTGGCAAAAGGATGCAAGAAAACCGAGTTACGATTCCATGTACAGAGCCGTATTCGTGGGCACTTACAACGCTATTCAGGAGGTCTCAAGGCCTGGTTTTGATTGATATCGCTTCAGGGGATTGCCAACAAGAGATTAGTGTCAAGCTTTTGCTTTGAATCGAGCTCTAAGGTGGATTTCAGATTCCAAGTTTTCAAGCTTTTTCTCTAATTTGGTTTGGCCGTTTCCTCAGTGCCTAGGTCGTATTCTTGTTATGCCTCTCTTGTACATGTATATTGGAATGCATTTAGGTTAAAACTTGGCCTTGAATCCATAGGAATTGATGAATGGAGATTTGATTTGATCACCATTGATAAAGTTTCCAAAAATGCCTCAAATCAAATATTTTATGCACAACAATGCTTGATACGAATTTTATTGAGTGTATCCTGATATTTGCAAGCTGTAATGATCAAAAGAATCTCATTCCATTAATTTTTGGATTTTATTTGAATTAATATTGATTTAAAATGAATTAAATCAATAAAAATTAAATAAAATAGAAAAAATAAATGATTGGTCATGAAATTGAAGATGGGACATGTGTGTGGTGTGACAAGACCAAATCAAGTGGAAAAAAGTAGGCCCTTTTGTCAAGAATTGGAGTTTTGAGAATAGTTGACTTTTGGCAATCTTGGAAAAATGCCCAACTTCAACAATGCATAACTTCTTCAATTTTAAACTTTTGGAGGTGTTCTTGGACTTTTTAGAAACCTTGAGATGTCCTCTAACCAACCCGTTTGGTCGCTTCTCATTTTGATATTCCATGCTCAAGTTATAAGCTTTTGAAAACAAGGTGTTTTTGTTGACTTTCAAAAATGACCTATAATGTCCAAATTTGCAACTTTTTGTGAGAGCATTTCTTGATCTTGGGGTGTGAAGACGGATTGTAGAAAATTTCATCCTCTTAAAAATGAGATTTGGATGGGTCATTTATTATAAAGTATGATAAAGTTATGCTTGGTCAAAGTTGAGTTGACTTTTCCTACAAAACCCTAATTTGGCAACTTTTGAATCTTGATGAATCTTGATGAATCTTGAGCAATCCTTGATGAATCATAATCAACCCTTGATCAAATGATGAATTATCCTTCAAAATGAGAATTTTGACAAAAAATCTTGAGGTTGGACTATTGGTAGGTCACAGTTGACTTTTTCCCTAGCACAGTCGATTTTTGGACCTCTTGAGCAATTGACTGACCAAACTTCTTCTGCAAGGCTTGAAATTTGTCATGGATGAACTTGAGAAAATATTAGGACATTGGGGAGCACTTGAGACCATTTGTATGTGAGGACCTTGATGCAACACAAAACCCTAATTTTGAATTGACTGCCTTAGGAGGTGATTTGACTGTCCAACTCTTGAGCCATCTTGAACAACTTGGAGATGATTCTTGACCTATCTTGAGAAATATGAGAGGGAAAATTTTGGAGTACAACACCACTTAATTATTTTTATTCTTAATAAAACACAGATTAAATTACAAATTAAAAAAAAGAATGTGTTCTCTCTTCCTCTGTTCACGTTATTTTCTCTTCCTCACTATGTTCTATACTTGTTCTTCTTTTCTTCTTCGATCCAACAAAAAAGAAAATTCCTCTGTTTTCCAAACTTAGTCCCTCGCGGCTAGCTTCACCATCACTCAAATAACAAAAACAAAATCTTATTATCCTACCACCATGAACAACTAAACTCAGTTCCTTTGTTCCTCATGCTTATGTGGCCCTATTCTAATGGTTATCATCTTTCTCGCTCAAAATCACCGACAACGACTCAAATTAATAACTCTGTCTCATCGACAACAACAACAACAAAAATGCCTCTTTTTTTTCGTCCTTATATTTCATAACTGAGGGATTCGGTTTCCCTACTCTTAAATATCGGAAGGTTGAGATGGATTTGTGAGCTTTTCTGATTTTTTGACGATGATGGTTTGGGACGGATTTGTTGATGTTGCATGTTTGTTCTACTGATTTTCTGGTTTTATGGTTCAATCTATTCTGATTTTTACTGATTTTTTGGTTTTGTTCTGATTGTTATATTTCCTACTGGCTTATTGTCCTGATGGTGATGGCTTTGATCGATTGCTATATGTTTGTTCTATTGATTTTTGGTTCTTTTTTTTGTTCGTTTGTTCTGATTTTGAGCAAAGGTTAAGCCTACTGCAGTTTTTTTTGTTTTTATTCTGTTACTGTTTTTTCTTGTTTTCTTCCTCAACTGACTACTTAAAAAAAACAGTAAATATGAAGATGAAAAAGATTCAAGATAAATGTAGAGAAGGGATAGGGATTATACCTTGATGCTGGCTTTTGCTTGACAGGGAAGTTGAACTCTATTCTTTTTTTTTCTCTGTATTTTCTTCTTTTCTGAAGGGTGGTATTTGAGAAAGTGATGATAATATCCTTGGGGTTTTTGGTATGCTTTTGTTATGCTGTTGTATGCTGCTATTTTTTGAACAATGAATATCTTTCTCCTCTTTCCTGTTGTGCCGAATGGCCCTGTTTTATGCTGAAAAATCAAAACTATTGGGGGGAAAAGCCATTGGGTTTGAACAATTGTGTTATGCTGTCTTTTGCTTCTTGTTGTTGCAGTTTTGACTTAGCCTATATTTGTGCAATTTTAGGCTGTATGTTTGCAGCAATTTGGACAGATTTTGGCCTTTTGTGGACAGCATATAGAGGGCTGCAATGCAGTCCCTTTTTGACAGCATTTTGGCTTTTTGTGATTGTGCTTTTTTCATTATGATGTAAACTGATTTTCTAGCATTTGAAACCATGATAAAAACATTGATTTTTACTTGCATTTCTCTTTATTTTGTCCTTTGTGAACCAATTGAAAATTGTGATTTGCAATGGACCAAATACGGACGAAATGTTGTCCCCTTATTTCTGATTCTTTTTACCAATCCTTAATGATGAAAATATAGAGATTTCCTTTGAAATTTTCCAATCTTATTCCAACATGAATTTTGCTAACTAATGCTTTTTTTTGTTTACATGTACGGGCCCATTGGATTGACGACGAGTGGCTTGAAGCACTTGAAGAAAGCTTGATGATGAAGAAAACTCTTTTGTAGTTTTAGTGCATTGTTAAGAATTTGTAACATATATTTTTTTTGTAATTGCAAGCTTGTAAAAACTTTAGCAATTGTACATTCTTTGATCTTGAACAATACTTTGGATGTAAGTCTTGTACCAAAATGAAATTGAATGATAATGGTGGGGACTTAGGTATTCAAAAGTCATTTTGTAGTCTTGTAAGCTCCTCATGAAATTTGAGTGAAGAATGATGAGTTGATTTTTGAATATAGCCTTGAAAAGTTGAATTTGGAATAAGATTTGGACTTGAAATTGAGAATGGAAACTTGGAATAAACCTTGTCTTATAATATGTAAAATCGATATTAACTTCATTCACATGTAGAACTTTTGAACTTGAATGGATAATGAGACTTTGAATGAAGTTTATGAACAAACTTATTGCGTTTAGCAAAACTTGAATCGTTTGAACTTGACCTTGAATCCATGGATTTAGCACATTGAATTTGAAATGAATGCATGAGAAACAAATGGACTTGAAAGTATTAATGAATGTCTTAATAGTTTTCATGGTCTTCCAAACGCACTTTGACTTTGATCGTTGAAATAATCTTATAGACAATACTATTTGTGATACTTTGCAAAAAGAATCACTTCATGATATTGAAAATTGAAGAAGTTGTGAGTCTCAAAAATTGGACAGGAGTTTCTTGTGACTAGGTCAAATTTGCAAAATGACCTTTAAAGCATTCGAATTTTCTGATGATCTTTCGCACATAATTAAGTTTTAACTTGTGAAGAGAAAATAGAGATGACGTCAAGGAGAGTCATACACAAAAGTAACGTCCAAAAAAATATCGAATAACGAAGAAGTTACAGTCACTTGAACTTGATGTCGTAAAAGGTCATCTTTTGGGTTACTGGAGTCATTTTCAGTCGTCTGAACCACTGACTGAGCAAACCCATAATGCGAGGCTTGAAACTTGGCACAAATATCTCTGATAACACATGAAGGACCATAAAGACCGTTTGAAACTTTGAAAACTCATTTTCTTTTGAGAACTGTAAAACCCTAATTGCTGATTTTACTGCTTCAGACAAGAATCTGTCTGGTCGATTTCTGAGCCAACTTGAATATCCAAGAAACCCTAGGGTTGTATCTCATATGAAAAATGGGAGGGCAAATTTTGGGGTACAACACTAAACAAATCCATAATGAGAAGTCTCTAACAATTGCCTCAATAAGGAGTGACCATGGTGGAGAATTCCAAAATGCTCCATTTGAAGAATTTTGTGGAGAACATGGAATATCTCACAACTTCTCGGCACCAAGGACTCCTCAACAAAATGGAGTGGTAGAAAGAAAGAATACGTCTCTTGTGGAACTTTTTAGAACAATGCTTAGCGATTTAAATCTTCCAAAATACTTTTGGGCGGATGCAGTGAGCACGGCATGTTTTGTTAGCAATAGAGTTAACATTAGACCAATCTTAAAGAAAACTCCATATGAACTCTTCAAAGGGAGAAAACCAAACATTGCTTTCTTTCACATCTTCGGATGCAAATGTTTTGTCTTAAGCAATGACAAAGATAACCTTGGTAAGTTTGATGAGAAATCCGATGAAGGTATTTTTCTTGGTTACTCTCTCTCTAGTAAATCATATAGAATTTACAACAAAAGAACTTTGACAATTGAAGAATATATGCATGTTTCTTTTGATGAAACTAACCAATCCAAGGAGGATAATATTGTTTGTGATAATGATGATGAAATACTAGAAGGTCCTCAGGAAAATTCTTCCAAAGATCAACCCATTCAACACAAAGAATCACCTCAACAAGAATCGAATCTCAATGATCTACCAAAAGAATGGAGAACTCATAGAGATCATCCTATTGATAAAGTAATTGGTGATATAAGTCAAGGTGTGTCTACAAGATTAAATCTCAAGGATGCTTGCCTAAACATGGTGTTTGTCTCTCAAATTGAACCTTCCAAAGTTGATGAAGCCTTAGGCGATGACCAATGGATTATCTCTATGCAAGAAGAATTGAATCAATTTGAAAGGAATCAAGTTTGGTAACTCGTCCCTAGGCCAAGCAACAAACACATTATTGGAACAAGATGGGTGTTCAAAAAAAACTTGACAAGAATGGAATAATTGTTCGCAACAAAGCAAGATTGGTAGCACAAGGCTACAATCAGGAAGAATGAATAGACTTTGAAGAAACTTTTGCTCTAGTTGCAAGGTTAGAAGCTATTCATCTCTTACTTGCCTATGCTTGTTCATTAAATTTTCAGCTTTTCCAAATGGATGTCAAAAGCGCATTCTTGAATGGATATATCACTGAAGAAGTCTACGTTAAGCAACCCCCAGGGTTCGAAGATTTCAAGAATCCATCTCATGTATTTAAATTGAGAAAAGCTCTCTATGGACTGAAATAAGCACCAAGGGCATGGTATGATCTTTTAAGCAACTTCTTATGATAAAAAGGTTTCGAAAAGGGCAAAGTTGACAAGACTCTATTTATCAAGAAAATCAAAGACGACACTTTGCTAGCACAAGTCTATGTTGATGACATCATTTTCGATTCTTCAAATCAAGAAATGTGTGAAGAATTCTCATCAATGATGCAAGGAGAATTTGAAATGTCCATGATGGGTAAAATGAACTATTTTCTTAGACTTCAAATCAAACAACTAAAAGATGGCATCTTCATCAACCAATCCAAATATTGCAAGGAACTCTTGAAAAGGTTTGACATGGATAAATGTAAGGTAATGTCTACACCAACGAGTTCTGGTTCATATGTTGATCAAGATGAATTAGGTGTTTCCATCGACATCACTAAGTATCAAGGTATGATTGGCTCCTTATTGTATTTGACGGCAAGCTGTCCTGACATAATGTTTAGTGTTTGTCTCTGTGCCCGCTTTCAAGCTAACCAAAAGGTATCTCATCTCACGGCGGTAAAAAGGATCATGAAGTATCTCAAAGGGACAACAAATGTCAGATTGTGGTATCCTAAAGGTAGTGTCTGCAACATAATTGGTTATTCTGACACGGATTATGCAGGCTGCAAAACGGATAGAAAAAGCACTAGTGGTACTTGTCACATACTTGGTAATCCATTAGTATCATGGTCCTGCAAGAAACAAGCATGTGTTGCTCTTAGCACGACCGAAGTTGAATATATTGCAGCAGGTAGTAGTTGCGCTCAAATTTTGTGGCTAAAACAACAACTTCGTGACTACGGACTCGATCTAGGGTGCATTCCTCTAAGATGCGACAACACCAGTGCAATTAACATTACAAAGCATCTCGTCATGCATTCAAGAACTAAACACATAGACATTCGACATCATTTCCTTTGTGATCATGTTCTTCAAGGAGATGTCGAGGTAACCTTTGTAGATACTCATAATCAGCTTGCCGATATCTTCACCAAACCTTTGGCAAGAGAACCATTCTACAAAATTCGACGAGAGCTTGGCATACTTGACGAAAATGACTTATAAGGTGCATTCTACCCTTGATATAATTTTATATATGTTTTATACATGCTATATGTGAATCTATGTTATGTGGTATTTAATTTTTTAAGAAAAATTTGGTTTTGGATTTTTTTGTTGATGCAAATCGATTGCACAAATAGTGTCAATCGATTGCTCACTGAGTATTTTCAATTCTGTCCATTCTGTTTCAAGTGAAAATCGGTTGCACCTTCAATACAAGTCGATTGCACTCTGTGCATTTCTGTTTTTATTTTGATTCTGTTTGTGTGCAAATAGATTGCACCTAAAATGCAAATCGGTTGCATGTACTGCAACTTGCTTTTATGACAGAAAAATTATGTTGGTCAGAATTCCTCTCATCTTCATATTCCACCATATGATCCAAATAATCAAGTTACACCTCCTCAACACTACACAGAACCCCCACTTCAACAACAATTCCCGAATCAAGGCTCTTGGTCTTATAACCATCCGGACATGTATCACCATTAAAGTTCTGGCTAACTTTTTTTTCTTCTGTTATGTTCTTATCTTGTTATTCCATGTTTTGTTTGTTCAAATTTATGTGTAATCCTTAAACAATTTGTGTTACTTGTTTAAATTCTAAATTTTCTCAATATATTGCTCTATCATTATTTATTTTGTGCATCTTTCCCTTCTTTTTGATAATGTCAAAGGGGGAGAAAGATGTGGTACTTTATGCTTGTATTTTCCTTGTCTGAATTTTTAAGGTACTCTCCAACCAAGATGAAGAAATGCAAAGGATTCCAACCCTCTCCTACATAGGGGGGAGTTTTGCATATTAGGGGGAGAAGATCTTCTGAAAAGTACATCGCATAAAGCAAGATTGTTTGTCATCATCAAAAAGGGGGAGAATGTAATATCAAGCTTCTCTAATGAGCTTTTGTTTTTATGAAGACAAACCATGATTGACAAAGAAGGCAAAGATTTATGATCAAGCTCAAAGGCATCTATGGACAATATCTTCAGTTCGAAGCTCTCAACAACTTTCATGGTATAATAATATTACTTACCTTGATCTTAAGATATAGATGCTAAAAAATGAAAAAGAAATGTTTAAAAAATCTTCACTCAAGTTTTTCAAAGTTAAAATTTCATTTTTCACTTGAGTGCAATCGATTTGCATTTTAGTGCAATCGATTGCATGCTTCAATTTTTCAGATCTTTAACTTCTGTTTCTCTGTGCAATCGATTTACATTTCTTGTGCAATCGATTGCATACTTAAAATTTTCAAAAAACGTTTGCTTCTGTTTCTCTGTGCAATCGATTTACATTGCTAGTGCAATCGATTGCATTCACTTACTTTTTGCTACTGACTTTACATGAAATTGATTTACATTGCTAGTGCAATCGATTGCACACTTAAAACTTTTGAAAATATATTTGTTGAAACCTTGTGCAATCGATTTACACAAAGGGTGCAATCGATTGCATGCTGCACGATTTTGAAAAACAGCAGCTTTTCACATGCCTGTTCATCATGCCTTTTCATTGAAACCTGTGATACAGTGGGAGAACTGACTTGAGGTTTTGCGTTTTGCATTCGCAAATGTTGCAGTTTAGCAAGAGTCGCCATCGTCTTTTCTTTTATCCAAAAGGAAAGGTGAAAAAGCACAGAAAAGACCTTTAGAGATGTTTTCTTGAGTTCCGGGGGTAGATTACGAAAAGGGAAGGTATTAGCATCCTTCTCATCCATGGTTTTCCATGGGCTCTTAGTTACTCGCTAGATCAACTTGCTTTCGTTTGAATGTGCTTTGTGATGTGGGCTTTGAAAGTATTTTGAAAATATCTTTGTAATGGTTCTCGTCTGTGATCGGTGGAAATAGAACTGATTGTTTTTTAAGCTGGTTCGCGAAATGTCGCGGTAAGCAAGAGTCGCCACTGTCTTTTATGTTCTCCAACATGGAAAGGACAAAAGCACAGCAAAATTACTTTTTTGAGATGTCTCTCGGTTCGGGAGGTAGATTTATAGAAAGGGAAGGTGTTAGCACCCTTTCTATCAGTGGTTATCCACGGGCTCTTAGGTACTTGCTCACTATGTTTTCAAAAGATTGTTTGCTTTTCAAGTGTTTGTGGGTTTTGAAAAAGTTTAGTTTGAAAAACTTTTAGGTAACTCTTGTATCAGTCCTCAAGAGTGTATGAAGTGTTTGTTTGAAAAGTTTTGTTTGAAAGTGTGAGTGCGAAAAGTTTGTTTTGTTTTTTGAAAGAGCAAGTACCCAGGATAAATCTACCTACTCTAAGGAATTAGGTTGTGTAAGAGTCCTTTAGACAGTACTATCCCACTATTGAGAAGTAGGCAGCACCGTCGTTAGAATTATTCGGGTCAATTCGATTATTAGGGACATGTGTGGTCACCGAAGCAATGGTAGGACGCCTTAGCGGTAACCCTAATGTCCTAGATCCTTTTATCCGAGGCAACCGTTTCGAGGCAACTGGATCTTTAGACAGGAGGGCGACCTCTAAAACACCCTATACTTGATGACCACTTCGAGGCAACCAAGTGAGGCGTACCCTAGGAGTGGCATGTGCATGTGTGTCAGGTTCATGTTAAATTATCTTGTACATGTATCATGGTGATCTACGAGTTGTTTTTAATTTTCATACAATTCTTGCATGCATAATTAACAGTTTAATAGTTTGCGGGAAATAAAGTGCGGAAAATGAATCTACGCTATTACAAGGCGCGGGTATATACATCGCCAAAAACATAACCCTTTGGAAGATAAATACGAGAAATTAAAGAAAGCGATAAAGTTCTAATTAACTATTACATTTCTGAGCAGATACATAAATATAATCAAAATAATGAATTAAAATAAATATACGCGCGAAAGAATTGAATCGGGACGTCTTAGGGTTTTGACCCTTTTTGAGAAGAGAATTGAAATTGGTCCTTTTTTGCAATTAAATTAAATATTAAACCTAATTTACTAATTAATTAATTATTTACAAGAAAAAGTATTTTTGTGGTTTTATGTTTTTAATGAAATAAAATAAAAAAGGAAATTAAAATTATTAAAAGAAAAAAACCTAAGTCTAATTTATTTTATTTATTATGAAAATAATTAAAGTTATCCTAATTCAAAAAGACTAAATTAATTAATTTACATTTATTTACAAAAAGTAATTGAAATTAATAAAAATATTTTTTTTGGTTTTCTGAATTTTATTGTGAAAAATAATTATCTAGTTAATAATTAATTAAGAATTAAATTTAAATGAGTAAAATAAAAATATAAAAGAAAAAATAAAGAGGCAAACTCATGGGGGGTTTGGGCCAGATTTGGGATGTTAGACAGCAATTTCAGGCCCACCAACGCACAAGCCCTTTTTGACTTTCTGGAATTGTCCACGTTGGCTTTGACCAGGAGCATGGTGGTCATCCACTTTTTGACCATTGGATTGGTATGCAAGGCCACTTGGCACACTGATTTGTGAGGTACACGATGGAACACATGGGAGAGCCTGCATATGAATATATGATGAAAAGGAACAAACAATTATTTTGGGGGACCTGGGAATCGAACCCAGGTCCCAATGTTCACACACCAATGCTTTGGCCAACTGAGCTGCACGTTTCAATTATTATTAAGACAAAACGCAATTATTATATTGGTAAACAACAGCATATCCCTGAAAAAAATATAAAACGCGCGATTTTTGAAATGAACGAATAAGAGGGAGACGCGTCAGCGTCTTCTTCGTTTGTCAGTGGTTTTTTTACCTGCGGAATTCTATCCGCAGGAAACTCCATAGGTCCTTCCTAGAATTGTCCTCAGGCCATGAAAATGCCACCTGAGACCATGGGCATATTCGTCTCGGTCCCCTGATCACATTTATGCCCTTGATTGGCTTTAATTTTCCCTGAAACAAGAATACCTAAAACGCAAGAACATGAACCCTAGAATCAGGCATCACGATTCAGGGCCTAAAAATAAAATTGGCTAATGTAGTTACGTTAGAAATCAAGCAAGGAGTATGAATATGCTAACGTTTTTGAGAAAAAATGCAAGAATAGAGAATTCAAGTTTCGTGTTCAGAGGCGAGTTTGTGATGACTTACAGCGCTTTGTAGGTGGTCTTAGGATGTGTTTATGATCGCTTTAGCTTCAGTGGATAGCAAGGAAGAGAACCACGTTCTTATTTTTGCCTGAAAACGCCTCCTACCTTGTTCTTGATCTCCCACTTTTCCAACAATTTTCCACTTTTGCTCTGGCCGTTTTAGCAATGTCTAGGTCGTGAATTAGGTTTAGCCTCCTTGCATATGTATATGGAAATTAGTCTAGGTTTAATTTTGGGCTTGTATCTTGGTGTATTGAAATTTGGAGATTTGGTTGACCACCATTGAAGAACTTTCCATATTTGGTTCAAATCTAGGATTTTATGCACAAAAAAGGCTTAGCATGAATTGGTTAGCTGGCATATGACATATAAAAGCTATTCAAATCACAAAGATGCTATTCCATTAATTTTTAGATTTTATTTGAATTATTATGGATTTAAGATGAATTAAATCAATAAAAATTAAATAAAATGGAAAAATAAATGTTTGATCTTGAAATTAATCATGGGACACGTGTGTGGCATGACAAGGCTGAATCAAGTGGAAGAAAGTGGGCCCTTTTGTCAAAAATTGAAGTTTTAAGGATAGTTGACTTTTGCAAATTCATGAAAATTTCCCAACTTCTCCAATGCATATCTTGCTCAATTTTGATCATATGAACATGTTCTTGGACATTTTGGAAAGGTCTTGAAGTCCTCTAACCAATGCCTTTGGTCCCATGTCATTTGGATTTACCAATCTCAAGTTATGGTCTTTGACTTAAAATGCCTTTTTGTTGACTTTTGAAATTGACCTATAATGTAGAAATTGATAACTTTTGTGAGAGCATTTCTTGGACTTGGAATGTGAAGATGAGTTGTAGGAAATGTCATCCCCTTCAAAATGAGCATTGGATGGGATTTTTCTGATGAACCATGAAAAAGTTATGCCTTGGTCAAGTTACAGTTGACTTTTCAGATGTCCAAAAATAGCAACTTTTGCATCTTGATGATTTTTGAGCCATGCTTGAGGAATCATGATCAAGACTTGATCAAATGATGATTGTGTGCTCAAAATAAGATGTTGACCAAAAATTCTGACTTTTGACTGCAAAATGACCATTTTTCCCCTTCAGTTGATTGTGAACCAAATGAAGCTTTTGACTGTGCAATTTGCCTCTGTGAGACTTGAGACTTGACATGTAGATGCTTGACAATGTATATAGGCCCATGTGACTTGATTGAGCCATTGAAATCCTCAAATTCCTTGAGAGAACCAAAACCCTAATTTTGACTGGCTTAGAAGATGTTTGACTGTGCAATCCCTTGAGAAGTCTTGAACCATTTGAAGATGATTCTTGACAAACTTTGAAGAATATGGGAGGGAAAATTTTGGGGTACAACAGTTGCCCCTGTTCAATATTCTTAGACCCGAGGATGTAGATTGGCTTGCGTGCCTTTCGTGATCCGAGGGTGAAAGATGATTGAACACTAGAGTGCCCAGAAATTTGCACTCGCATAGTGGAGTATCAGCAATGTGATGTCGGGAATGGGCTTACAGATGCCATTTGGAGAGATGATGGATAGGAGGATGCGCTTATAGATGCCACCTGGAAGTGTGACAGAATCTTGTCAGGAATGGGCTTACAGATGCCATTTGGAGATGTAATGGATAGTTGTAGAGATGGGCTTACAGATGCCATCGGGAGGTGTCGATCGCGTAAGAGATTCCTTAGCGAGAACTTGCATACTTGAGAATGAAAGATAATTTCCTGGCCTGTTACAGGTGTTGATCTTTAATCTCTCCATGCAGATATGCCCTGGCTAGATACAGGTGTCGAATCTACAATCAATCGCTCACAGATATGCCCTGGCTAGATACAGGTATCGAATCTGGAATTAGTCGTCTACAGATATGCCCTGGCTGGATACAGGTATCGAATCCCTAAACTCTTCATGCAGATATGCCCTGGCTGGATACAGGTATCGAATCTACAATCAATCTCTCACAGATATGCCCTGGCTAGATACAGGTATCGAATCTGGAATTAGTCGTCTACATATATGCCCTGGCTGGATACAGGTGTCGAATCTCTAAACTCTTCATGCAGATATGCCCTGGCTGGATACAGTTATCGAATCTACAATCAATCACTCACAGATATGCCCTGGCTAGATACAGGTATCGAATCTGGAATTAGTCGTCTACAGATATTCCCTGGCTGGATACAGGTATCGAATCTCTAAACTCTTCATGCAGATATGCCCTGGCTAGATACAGGTGTCGAATCCACAATCAATCACTCACAGATATGCCCTGGCTAGATACAGGTATCGAATCTGGAATTAGTCGCCCACAGATATGCCCTGGCTGGATACAGGTATCGAATCCGGAACTGGTCGTCTACAGATATGCCCTGGCTGGATACAGGTATCAAATCTCTAAACTCTTCATGCAGATATGCCCTGGCTGGATACAGGTATCGAATCTACAATGAATCACTCACAGATATGCCCTGGCTAGATACAGGTATCGAATCCACAATTAATCGCTCAGAGATATGCCCTGGCTAGATACAGGTATCGAATCTGGAACTGGTCGTCTACAGATATGCCCTGGCTGGATACAGGTATCGAATCTCTAAACTCTTCATACAGATATGCCCTGGCTGGATACAGGTATCGAATCTACAATCAATCACTCATAGATATGCCCTGGCTAGATACAGGTATTGAATCCACAATTAATCGCTCACAGATATGCCCTGGCTAGATACATGTATCGAATCTGGAACTGGTCGTCTACAGATATGCCCTGGCTGGATACAGGTATCGAATCTCTAAACTCTTCATGCAGATATGCCCTGGCTGGATACAGGTATCGAATCTACAATCAATCACTCACAGAAATGCCCTGGCTAGATACAGGTATCGAATCTGGAATCACGACAGTTGATAGTAATCATCTTTGGATTGACTTTTTTCCTGAAAAGGAAAAACATCAGTTATATGCAATGTCATGATGTATGAGATGCATGATGTCATGATGTTCTCAAAAATAAATGATATCGTGTCGTATGCACTTTATTATGTATGTAAGCAGGATGTATGAAATGTGAAATGTCTATGAATGTATTTTCGTCTAGGAAAATAAATCCTTGACAAATGCCGGGAAGTTCGTTGAATCCTGGGCTGCTGTTGAAGAGTAGAGTTCCTCATTTCCGCTGCGGATGATGGTTGCAAGAATAAACCGGTAGGAGAAGATGACTACGTTGGGGGATAAACTTGTTTGAAGAGATCAATCTGCGGGGAATTACTCTGTGGGAAGAGATACTTCACTGAGGTTTTGATGATAACTCCGCTGGGGATTCTGTTGATAAGCTCTGTTGGAAGATTTGATGAACTCCACTGGGGGATGGGAAGAACTTCGCCGAGGACGATCTTTCCGTGGTAATTAGCTGAGGATAACCCAGTTATAAGCTCTGGTGGGGAATAACCTTTGAATATGGTCGGGGAGAGACGTATGTACTCTGCAGGTGATAAGCTTCCAGAATCTACTGGGGATAAGCTTCCAGAATCTACTGGGGATAAGCTTCCAGAATCTACTAGGGATATGGATTCAACTCTCCTGGGGAATATTTGGACTGTATTGGGGAATAGCTCCACTGGGGTGTCTGGATTCCGCCGGGGAACAATCTTATATTGAGATTACCGGGGATACATGCTTAGGAACATCTGTACTCCGCTGGGGAATATTGAGATCTTCTGAGGATATCCAACTTCCTTAAGGCTGACAGTAGACTAACTCTTCTTGGGGAGAGTATTGCTGACTTGCTAGGGATATTATGCCTTTTGGGGCTGGTTGGAGACCAACTCTGCTTGAGGGAGAGTATCGCTGAATCCTGTCTTACTCTGCGGGGAGTGAAGGTATCCTGGTTACATTCTTCAGCCGAACCTACCTTGGTACCTTGGCGGACCGAGCAACTAGATTGCTTAGACGATTCATTATTGCCCCTGTTTCTGATGTCACCTGTAATTAGTCCTTTGTTTCGTATGCAATTATTTATGATTAACAATTAATGTCAAATGCATATATCAAAAATGAACATTGGACGTTCTTTGCAAAACAAAACAGATAAAGGAAAAACGATTGGCAATTTGTCTGGAAAGTGAGTTTGTATTGATTTTGAAATTTTCCTGTAAATAGGCGTTTATGTACAAGAGGCTGACGTCCTAGTAAGAGAACGCCGCCGAACAACAGAGTTTATACAATTTTGTGAAAAGGAAACAAAACAGCTATGTGAAAAAATAATCCCACTGGGTTTCAACTCTGCTATCGCCTTTATGTCTTCAAGCGTCTCATCACTTTGCTGCTTAGTTGACGATGAAGCTGACTGATTGGTGTCGTCTGAGCCTGATAGTCGATACCGAATTCTGGATGCAGGGTGATCCAATGAGACATAGTATTACGCTTTATCCCTAACTTTGCCTGGACCGCCCTTTCGGGTTTTCAGTCCACCGGGATACCCATTTTTTCCCAAGCCGCCTTTTCAGGTTTTCGACTTGCCGGGTGTACAGATTTTTTTTCATTTCATCCCTTATTTTTGCCCGAACCCTTTCGGTTCGCCGGGAAGCCCTTATTTTTGCCTAGGTGTGTCAACCTAGCGGGTCTTTTATCATGCGTAGTATCTTTTTACTATGTCTGCATTGGCGGGGTGAGGAAGGTCGTCACCATCCATGGTGGTTAATATCATTGCTCCTCCTGAGAAGATGTGCTTAACCACAAATGGCCCTTCGTACGTGGGGGTCCATTTTCCCCTGGGATCACTTTGAGGAAGAATTATACGCTTGATTACCAGGTCTCCGACTTGATACTCTTGTCGTCTGACTTTCTTGTTAAATGCCCTGATCATCCGTTTTTCGTACGTCTGACCATGACAAATAGCGGTGAGTCTCTTTTCATCGATTAGGTTTAACTGATCAAGCCGGGTCTGGATCCAGTCATCTTCGCTCAAACCTGCATCCTTCATTATCCGGAGAGAGGGTATCTGGACTTCAATAGGCAAGACTGCCTCCATGCCATAGACCAAGAAAAAGGGTGTTGCCCCTGTTGACGTCCGTGCTGAGGTACGGTACCCATGAAGAGCGAACGGTAACATCTCATGCCAATCTTTATAGGTCACTGTCATCTTCTGCACAATCTTCTTGATGTTTTTATTAGCTGCTTCTACAGCCCCATTCATCTTCGGCCGGTAAGGAGAAGAGTTGTGGTGCTGTATCTTGAATTGCTCATAGAGCTCAGTGATCATCTTATTGTTAAGATTGGTACCATTATCCGTAATGATCCTTTCCGAGACGCCGTATCGACAGATTAGGTTGTGCCGAATGAACCGTGCCACGACGTTCTTGGTTACGGTAGCATAGGAAGCTGCTTCAACCCACTTTGTAAAGTAGTCGATCGCTACCAGGATGAAGCGATACCCGTTGGATGCCGTAGGTCTGATCTCGCCGATCATATCAATGCCCCAAATTGAAAAAGGCCAAGGTGCTGTCAAGACGTTCAGAGGAACTGGAGGAACGTGCACCTTATCAGCATAGATCTGGCATTTGTGACACGTCCGAGAATGTTGGTAACAGTTGGCTTCCATTTTGGACCAGAAATATCCTGCCCGAAGGATTTTCTTTGCCATGGTATGTCCACTGGAATGCGTTCCGAAGGTACCTTCATGCAGCTCTGCCATGATCCTTTCTGCTTCAGTCTTATCCACACAATGCAGTATGGTTGAATCATGGTTTCGTTTGTATAGAATGCCATTGCTGAGGAAGAACATTGCCGCGAACCTTCTCAAAAACTTTTTGTCATTAACAGATGCACCCTCGGGGTATTCTTGAGCTTCCAAGTACCTCTTCACTTCATGATACCAAGGTTTTTCAGTTACCTCTTCGGTCTCAAGATCACAGCAGTGTGCAGGTTCATCCAATTTCCAAATAATGATCCGGGGAGCTTCGTTATCCCATTTGACTTTGAACATAGAAGACATCGTAGCCAGCGCGTCCGCCAACTGATTCTCTTCTCTTGGGAAGTGTTCAAAGGTTATCTCCTTGAAATGGGGGATCAACGTCAATACATACTCCTTGTAAGGAATAAGGTTTGGGTGTTTCGTATCCCACTCGCCTTTGATTTGATTGATCACGAGAGCAGAATCTCCGAAGACACTCAGAAACTTGATCCTTAAGTCAATTGCAGCTTGAGGACCCATGATACATGCTTCATACTCTGCCATGTTGTTGGTGCAGTTGAAACATAGTCGGGCAGTGAGTGGAGCATGAGTGCCTTTAGGGGATATGATCACAGCGCCAATACCGTTACCCAAAGCGTTTGAGGCTCCATCAAAGTGCATAGACCATTGGGATCCTTCCTCAGGTCCTTCATCCGGTCCAGGTACTTCACAATCAGTTACTACCATGATATCCTCGTCTAGAAATTCAAAGTTCATAGATTGGTAGTCGTCCACTGCCTGGTGTGCCAAATGGTCTGCCAATACACTTCCCTTGATTGCTTTTTGAGTCGTGTACTGGATGTCATATTCCGTCAAGATCATCTGCCATCCTGCTATTCTTCCGGACAAGGCGGGCTTTTCGAAGATATACTTGATTGGATCCATTTTTGAAATCAACAGAGTAGTGTGAGTCAACATATACTGTCTCAGCCGGCGAGCAGCCCATACCAAAGCGCAGCAAGTTTTCTCGAGCAGTGAGTATCGGGTCTCACAGTCGGTAAACTTTTTGCTAAGGTAATAAATAGCGTGCTCTTTTCGGCCAGACTCGTCATGCTGCCCCAGCACACACCCCATTGAACTGTCCAGTACTGTCAAGTATAAGATTAGAGGTCTCCCTTCAACCGGTGGCATAAGAATGGGTGGTTCTTGGAGATACTCTTTGATTCTTTCGAAAGCGGCCTGACATTCATCGTTCCAACGTACTACTTGATCTTTCTTCAGTAGCTTGAAGATTGGTTCACAAGTAGCAGTTAGGTGCGAGATGAATCGGGCAATGTAGTTCAGCCGTCCTAGAAAGCCTCTGACTTATTTTTCTGTCTTGGGAGTTGGCATCTCTTGTATGGCTTTCACCTTGGCAGGGTCCACTTGAATACATTTGTCACTTATGATGAAGCCTAGCAATTTTCCAGATCTCACCCCAAAGGTGCACTTGTTCGGGTTCAACCTCAGCTTGTACAACTTCAACCGGTCAAACAGCTTCTGCAGATGGTCAAGGTGTTCCTCCTCAGTTTGGGACCTTGCAATCATATCATCGACATATACTTCAATCTCATGATGGATCATGTCATGAAACAAAGCAACCATGGCATGTTGGTAGGTTTCCCCAACATTTTTCAACCCAAAAGGCATGACTTTGTAGCAAAAGGTGCCCCACTGAGTAACAAAAGTGGTCTTCTCCATGTCTTCAGGAGCCATCTTGATTTGATTATAACCTAAGAAACCGTCCATGAAGGAGAATACCTTATGCTGAGCGGTGTTGTCAACCAGAACGTCGATATGAGGCAGAGGGAAATCATCCTTATGGCTTGCCCTGTTCAAATCCCTGTAATCAACACACATTCGGACCTTACCATCCTTCTTCGGCACTGGAACCACGTTGGCAACCCACTGAGGGTAAGAAGTCACTGCTATAAAACCGGCGTCAAATTGTTTCATAACCTCAGCTTTGATTTTCTCGGACATCTCTGGACGCATACGGCGGACCTTCTGTTTAACCGGAGGGAAGTCTTCCTTGGTAGGCAGGTGATGAACCACAATGTCCGTATCCAACCCAGGCATGTCTTCGTAAGACCAGGCAAAGATTTCCACATAATCATGCAACATCTGAATCAACCGTTGTTTCACATTGAGCTCTAGATTGGCACCAATCTTGACTTCCTTTCTGTCTGTCTCAGTACCCAGATTTACCGTTTCCACTGGCTCTTCATGTGGATGAATGGCCCTCTCTTCCTGGAGTAATAGTCTTGCAAGCTCACCAGGCACTTTGCAATCATCCTCACCTTCGTCTTCGGCTAAGTTGATCGGATTTTCGAAGTCATAACTGGCAGTAGCAGAGTCGTTACCAGTGAGATCCAAAGTGGATTGGAACCTGTATGGGTGAGTGTGTGTAAATATAGCTGTTTTGCAATATATAATAAAGAAAGACAAGGAGCACAAGATTTGAAATGCATAAAACGTCCAATGCTTTTATTAATGATATAAGAAAATGACAAATAATAAGCCCTCACAAATGAAGCCACGGTGCCCCGGGTAAGACACCGGGCCATAAAGTTTCAAATTATTGTTCGTTACAAATTCAAAACAAAGGAGTTCATTACTGAGTGACAAAAGTAATAGGTACGAAGTCTTTCGCAGTCCAGTTGCTTGCTCCACCGTCGGCCGTTGGGTAGATCCAGTTGTTGAACTCAGATTCCTCCACGTCATCTTCAATAGCATTTACTCCCGGGTTGGTGATGAACACAGGAGGTCTTCCAATCCTTGCCTTACGAACAGCCCTCTGAGCTTCTGCAGTGAAACCCAAACCAAATTTGTCAGTCTTCGGAGTGAAATCAGGAAGTCGGCCCCAATTTGCGCACTCACCCTTCTCAACCACAGCCCGGGCGTCTTTTAAGGAAGCCATCTTCAAAGGAGGATCTTCAATCACAGTTTCTGCTGACGCCAGTGTCTGAGGCACCTCTTCAAAGTTTTGAAAGGGGGTCTCAATGAACTCCCCATCCATCTCTACATACCGGAACGAGTTGAGGTGGCTGACCATATATTCTTCTTCCCTTTGAACTGTTACGATCTTCCCTCTGACCGGGTACTTAAGCTTCTGATGTAATGTGGAGGTCACAGCTCCAGCCTTGTGGATCCATGGACGACCCAGCAAATAAGAATAGGATGGTCGGATGTCCATCACATAGAAAGTAGAATCAAAAACTTGAGAACCAACCCTGATTGGAATGTAAACTTCCCCATGTACCATCCTTTTCGACCCGGACAACAATGTTACTAGGCTTGAGTTCTAAACCCTCATAATCCAACCTGTCTAGGGCCTTCTTGGGTAATACGTTCAACGAAGAACCGGTGTCTACCAACACATGGGCAAGAGTAGTGCCCCTGTATTCAATGGAGACATGCAGGGCGTCGTTATGGTTCTTTCCTTTGGCAGTCAGATCGGCGTCAGAGAAACCCAACCCATTATCAGCAGTCAAGTTGGCCACACAATCGGTGAATTGATCAGCAGACGTTTCTTGTGGCACATGGGCCGTCTTCAGGAAGGAAATCAGGGCCTTGGCATGGGCCTCTGAACACAACAAAAGTGATAGCATAGAAATTTTAGAGGGGGTGTGCCCCAGCTGCTCAACTACATTGAAATCACTCTTCTTGATAATTTTAAGAATCTCTTCCATCTCTTGCTTGGAAGCTTCAACATTGGTTGTCTTTGGTACCTCCGTCTGGGCAGGCACATCAGTAGCAATCCCTTTGCCCCGAGCGTCAGATGACTCGGCAGCAGGGGTAGTAATAGGAACTTGGTCAGGAAGGGGAGTAGGCACACTTGCAGGTGTGATGATAATAGGTCTCTGGATAGCTGGAGGTGCAATATCTGGTGAGAACAGTCTACCACTATGAGTGATTTTAGCAGGCCCGGTGATGTTACTGATGCCGGTACTAGTATCAAACTCTTGCTTTACTCCAAGAACATAAACATCTGCCCCATAGTGCCACGGGACAGTTTGTCAGATTTATAGGGGATGGGCCCCGGAACAGTCATGATGATTGGAGCAATCTTCTGAGTAGACATGATTTTGACAGGCTTCTTTGAGGGATCCTTAGGAGGGTTGTTGAAAATAGTAACAATAGAAACTTCTTCGGTACGGGTAGCAGGAACATCAATCTTTTCGAACAAGATCTCTTTATTATCCATCAGGCTTTGGATACCTGACTTCAACAAAGGACAACCAGCAGGTGAAACAGAACATAGAAGGCAACCTTTACTACATCCCGGAAATAAACTAGCTAGCAACAGGTTCCTTTTGACAGTCAACAACGGAGTAACAATCTCATCCACAGAGGCTACATACGGGTCTTCTTCCATAGCATTCACTCCATTCTGGGGCATGGGAGCAGTCACAACATTGGGCCTTTCGGGCGCCTCGAACTGTATTTCTTTAGCATCAATAAGGTCTTGAACCTTATTCCTCAGAGCCCAACAATCATCCATAGTATGCCCCGGGCTGTTAGAGTGATAAGCACAGCGGGCGTTGGGATTGTACTTCGGGGATATGGTGTTTACTACCTTCGGAGCTTCTTTGACAGTTACCAGATTGGTTGACAGTAGTTGCGGCAATATCTGAGATAGGGTCATACTGAGCCGAGTGTACTGCCTTTTGGGTCTCTCACCCCTTGGTTGGTTATACTGCTGAGGAGCAGCAGCAGGCTTTGAAATTACCACCGCGTTGACAGCTTGGCGGCGTTCCGGTTTGTTCTGTCTCCTTGGACCATAAACAGCACTAGCTTCCTTCTTGAAGGGCTTCTTTTCAGTACTCGAGGAGGCACCTTTCTGTATCTTCCCCGACTTGATACCAGCTTCTATCCTCTCACCGGTTAAGATCAGATCTGTAAACCCAGCAGAAGAATTCCCAATCAGATGGTTGAAGAATGGACCGGACAGGGTCCCCAAGAACATGTCTACGAGTTCACGGTCAATCAACGGTGGTTGCACCCTTCCTGCCAGGTCCCTCCACTTTTGCGTGTACTCCTTAAAACCTTCACCCGTCCCTAGCGACATACCCTGGAGTTGGGTACGCGTAGGAGCGAGGTCGGAATTGTACTGATACTGCTTATAAAATGCAGTAGCCAAGTCCTCCCAGTTTCGAATACTGGCTCCATCCAGCTGATAAAACCATTCGAGTTGAGCCCCTGAAAGGTTATCCTGGAAGAAATGGATCCATAGGTTCTTGTCTGCAGTGTAAGGTTGGATCTTCCTTACATATGATCTGAGATGCAGCTTCGGGCAGGAAGCCCCGTCGTACTTCGCAAAGGCAGGTGCCTTGAACTTGTGTGGGATCACCACCCCAGAAGATAAACCTAGATCTCCAAAATCCAACCCGGGCACATGTTGGATCTCCATAGCACTTAAACGATCCTCCAGCTGTTTGTACCTGTCATCAGCAGGAGGGTACTACTCATCATTGTAATCCGTCTCGTTGTCGGAGACCACGGGACTAGGAACCCTTCTCTCTTGTGGACTGCTCTTCTCCCCAGATGAGGTAGTCAGCTCAGCCTCATTCTGCAATGCATTCCCAAACCTTCGTCCATTGTTAAACAACACAGTCCTCTTCTTCTTCTTCTTATTTTCCTTCAAGAGCAGAGTCTTCAACTCCTGTTGACCCTGGGCTAAGCTCATGACCAGCTCTTGAAACTGGGCGTTCTGGGCCTGGAGGGCCTTGATAGCTTGTTCAGTAGTAGGCTCAGAAGACATGATGATTGCTGAAATAAACAGTGAAGAAGATTAAGCAACTTGTAGAAAAGAGTACCTGTTATGCACATGATGCATGATATGCTATTTATGCAATGCATTCAAAGGTTCGAAAGTTTAAATTCGTTGTAGACAAAAAGGAACACACGTTATATTAAGAAATAATATGTTCAGTACATCAGGGCCTCATGGGAAAAACATTACAAAATACTTAATCCCAAAAGACACTGTGCATCCTCTTTGGAGCGATGTAAGTGTTGAGAGTCTTTTCCTCGTGCAGTAGGAGGGTGAGCTCCAAGACCTTCTCACTGGCATGTAGACTGGTTTCAGGAGAATTTCGTTCTTCCTTGAGTTGGATCCAACTTTTTTGCATTTCTTCCCAAGATGTTGGCATGTCAGGATGTTGAATGGTGTATGGCACCTCTCCTTCCAAAACTGGCTCTTTGATCACGGGGAGAACATGAGGATATGGCATCACAAGCTTCTGGGAGCGGGCTCTTATCCACTTGAGATAAGGCTCAAGGGGGATGGAGTTCTTGTGCCCCAGTGTCTTACTATCTACCCTATTGGGCATCCTCCAAGCTCTGATGAATCTCTGGCGAAGTCCTTGCGTATCGTTGTCGAAGTCAAAAACTATGTCAAGAATCAACATGTCATGAGGGCCATCCCTCCGAGCATATCAAAACTGTCTCAAAGCCAGACACGGGTTGTAAGTAATGCCCCCCCTAATTCTAAGTAAAGGAACATTAGGGAACTCTCTGCAACGATCAATGATAGTGACATTTTCTCTGGACCGAGAACACCAATGTATATCAGCATGTGTAAGAGTCATTAATCATTGTGACCATCTCAAACCCCGCTCGTTCTTCAAAACTGATTGTGGAAGGTGCGAAATAAACCACCTTGCCAGGAGAGGAGTGCAGCACATGAGAACACCTCTTTTTCTCATGGTTCGAGTGTAACATGAGTGGAGGATGTCCCCAAGCAATGTAGGTATGGGATTCCTGGACATGAAAATCTTGACAGCATTGATATCTATAAGCTGATCCGAATTCGGGAACAACACCAATCCATAAGCAAGGAGTGCCACAACTTCTTCAAAGGCTTGTAGGTCAAGGGAATTCCAACATTCTTGTGCCTTCTCGAACAGGAACTTTGCCAAGAATCCTTTGATACCACTTCTAACTTCCCAATGTCCCTTGATGTCAGATGGTTGTAGACGTAATGCTTTAGCAACCTCTTCAAGTTTTGGCTCCTTTTCCGTACCGTTGTAGGGTAGTTGACTAAGGATAGGAATCTTCAGAAGCTGAGAAAACTCTTCCAAAGTAGGCACCAATTGATAATCCGGGAAAGTAAAACAGTGATGCAAAGGGTCAAAGAACTGGAAGAGAACTTTTATCATATCTTCTTCAATGTTGGTGTTAACCAAGCTGATGAGTCTACCATGCCTTTCACTGAAGGAAGAGTTCTCGGGAATCCTGGATGTAAGCTCCTTAAGCTGAGGAGGGACCCTTACAAGGTTGATCTGAATTGTCTTTCTGCGGATAGTTTCCATGTCCTACAAAATAAGAACAAAGATGAAGATTCGAATCCTTGAAGTGGTTAGTAAATGCGTATGATGCTTTATGATGTTATGATGTTATGATAAAAACACACCACAAGTATTCACAAAAAGAAAACATGATAAGGCACACAAGTCACACCAGACAGCCCTTAGAGTTTAGGCCAGCATGAGGTCTAGGTATTACCCTCTTGAAGTTGGTGGGCTCAAACCTGTCCTATCAAAAGTAACCGGGTTCTAAGGAGCTCAATATCATTGGGTTGTTTTCTATGTTCATTGTTTTGATTTAGCCACTGAACTGACGATCAAAATATTCCAAGAAAACAACCCTCAATGAGTGTAGTATCGAGTATCTACCAACTTCGGACTGCACCAAAGTCGGTCATCTCACTACCCCTAAAGAGGCCAGGATGGTCAAGTAAGGTTCCTAGGGTCAGTTGATGCTTCACGACACCACGCGGCGGCCCCGTACTCTCCTTGACTTGACTCAAGGGTTACCAGTACTCACCAAAGTGCCACGTCAACGTAGCAACTGCTTCAACCGTGTCGGTATACCCCGCACAGTTCCCTCACAGTTTATTGCTACTTCTAAAAGGGTATCCCCCAGATCCGGGTTAGGATCTATGAAACTCCAAAACAAACCCACAATATTAAAGCAAACAAAGCAAGCAGTTGAAAACATAAGAGTGGTCTAATCCTAAGGTACACCTCACTTTATAAGTATCCCCAACAGAGTCGCCAGTTCTGTGATTGGTGGAAATAGAACTGACTGTTTTTTAAGCTGGTTTGCGAAATGTCGCGGTAAGCAAGAGTCGCCACCGTCTTTTATGTTCTCCAACATGGAAAGGACAAAAGCACAGCAAAATTCCTTTTTTGAGATGTCTCTCGGTTCGGGAGGTAGATTTATAGAAAGGGAAGGTGTTAGCACCCTTTCTATCCGTGGTTATCCACGGGCTCTTAGGTACTTGCTCACTATGTTTTCAAAAGATTGTTTGCTTTTCAAGTGTTTGTGGGTTTTGAAAAAGTTTAGTTTGAAAAATTTCTAGGTAACTCTTGTATCAGTCCTCAAGAGTGTATGAAGTGTTTGTTTGAAAACTTTTGTTTGAAAGTGTGAGTGCGAAAAGTTTGTTTTGTTTTTTGAAAGAGCAAGTACCCAGGAGAAATCTACCTACTCTAAGGAATTAGGCTGTGTAAGAGTCCTTTAGACAGTACTATCCCACTATTGAGAAGTAGGCAGCACCGTCGTTGGAATTATTCGGGTCAATTCGATTATTAGGGACATGTGTGGTCACCGAAGCAATGGTAGGACGCCTTAGCGGTAACCCTAATGTCCTAGATCCTTTTATCCGAGGCAACCGTTTCGAGGCAACTGGATCTTTAGACAGGAGGGCGACCTCTAAAACACCCTATACTTGATGACCACTTCGAGGCAACCAAGTGAGGCGTACCCTAGGAGTGGCATGTGCATGTGTGTCTGGTTCATGTTAAATTATCTTGTACATGTATCATGGTGATCTACGAGTTGTTTTTAATTTTCATACAAGTCTTGCATGCATAATTAACAGTTTAATAGTTTGCGGGAAATAAAGTGCGGAAAATGAATCTACGCTATTACAAGGTGCGGGTATATACATCGCCAAAAACATAACCCTTTGGAAGATAAATACGATAAATTAAAGAAAGCGATAAAGTTCTAATTAACTATTACATTTTTGAGCAGATACATAAATATAATCAAAATAATTAATTAAAATAAATATACGCGCGAAAGAATTGAATCGGGACGTCTTAGGGTTTTGATCCTTTTTGAGAAGAGAATTGAAATTGGTCCTTTTTTGCAATTAAATTAAATATTAAACCTAATTTACTAATTAATTAATTATTTACAAGAAAAAGTATTTTTGTGGTTTTATGTTTTTAATGAAATAAAATAAAAAAGGAAATTAAAATTATTAAAAGAAAAAAACCTAAGTCTAATTTATTTTATTTATTATGAAAATAATTAAAGTTATCCTAATTCAAAAAGACTAAATTAATTAATTTACATTTATTTACAAAAAGTAATTGAAATTAATAAAAATATTTTTTTTGGTTTTCTGAATTTTATTGTGAAAAATAATTATCTAGTTAATAATTAATTAAGAATTAAATTTAAATGAGTAAAATAAAAATATAAAAGAAAAAATAAAGAGGCAAACTCATGGGGGGTTTGGGCCAGATTTGGGATGTTAGACAGCAATTTCAGGCCCACCAACGCATAAGCCCTTTTTGACTTTCTGGAATTGTCCACGTTGGCTTTGACCAGGAGCATGGTGGTCATCCAAGTTTTGACCATTGGATTGGTATGCAAGGCCACTTGGCACACTGATTTGTGAGGTACACGATGGAACACATGGGAGAGCCTGCATATGAATATATGATGAAAAGGAACAAACAATTATTTTGGGGGACCTGGGAATCGAACCAGGTCCCAATGTTCACACACCAATGCTTTGGCCTACTGAGCTGCACGTTTCAATTATTATTAAGACAAAACGCAACTATTATATTGGTAAACAACAGCATATGCCTGAAAAAAAATATAAAACGCACGATTTTTGAAATGAACGAATAAGAGGGAGACGCGTCAGCGTCTTCTTCGTTTGTCACTGGTTTTTTTACCTGCGAAATTCTATCCGCAGAAACTCCGTAGGTCCTTCCTAGAATTGTCCTCAGGCCATGAAAACGCCACCTGAGACCATGGGCATATTCGTCTTGGTCCCCTGATCACATATATGCCCTTGATTGGCTTTGATTTTCCCTGAAACAAAAATACCTAAAACACAAGAACATGAACCCTATAATCGGGCATCACGATTCAGGGCCTAAAAATAAAATTGGCTAATGCAGTTACGGTAGAAATCAAGCAAGGAGTATGAATATGCTAACGTTTTTGAGAAAAAAATGCAAGAATAGAGAATTCAAGTTTCGTGTTCAGAGGCGAGTTTGTGATGACTTACAGCGCTTTGTAGGTGGTCTTAGGATGTGTTTGTGATCGCTTTAGCTTCAGCGGATAGCAAGGAAGAGAACCACGTTCTTATTTTTGCCTGAAAACGCCTCCTACCTTGTTCTTGATCTCCCACTTTTCCAACAATTTTCCACTTTTTCTCTGGCCGTTTTAGCAATGTCTAGGTCGTGAATTAGGTTTAGCCTCCTTGCATATGTATATGGCAATCAGTCTAGGTTTAATTTTGGGCTTGTATCTTGGTGTATTGAAATTTGGAGATTTGGTTGACCACCATTGAAGAACTTTCCATATTTGGTTCAAATCTAGGATTTTATGCACAAAAAAGGCTTAGCACGAATTGGTTAGCTGGCATATGACATATAAAAGCTATTCAAATCACAAAGATGTTATTCCATTAATTTTTAGATTTTATTTGAATTATTATGGATTTAAGATGAATTAAATCAATAAAAATTAAATAAAATGGAAAAATAAATGTTTGATCTTTAAATTAATCATGGGACACGCGTGTGGCATGACAAGGCTGAATCAAGTGGAAGAAAGTGGGCCCTTTTGGTAAAAATTAAAGTTTTAAGGATAGTTGACTTTTGCAAATTCATGAAAATTTCCCAACTTCTCCAATGCATATCTTGCTCAATTTTGATCATATGAACATGTCCTTGGACATTTTGGAAAGGTCTTGAAGTCCTCTAACCAATGCCTTTGGTCCCATGGCATTTGGATTTACCAATCTCAAGTTATGGTCTTTGACTTAAAATGCCTTTTTGTTGACTTTTGAAATTGACCTATAATGTAGAAATTGATAACTTTTTGTGAGAGCATTTCTTGGACTTGGAATGTGAAGATGAGTTGTAGGAAATGTCATCCTCTGCAAAATTAGCATTGGATGGGATTTTTCTGATGAACCATGAAAAAGTTATGCCTTGGTCAAGTTACAGTTGACTTTTCAACTGTCCAAAAATAGCAACTTTTGCATCTTGATGATTTTTTAGCCATGCTTGAGGAATCATGATCAAGACTTGATCAAATGATGATTGTGTGCTCAAAATAAGATGTTGACCAAAAATTCTGACTTTTGACTGCAAAATGACCATTTTGCCCCTGTAGTTGATTGTGAACCAAATGAAGCTTTTGATTGTGCAATTTGCCTCTGTGAGACTTGAGACTTGACATGTAGATGCTTGACAATGTATATAGGCCCATGTGACTTGATTGAGCCATTGAAATCCTCAAATTCCTTGAGAGAACCAAAACCCTAATTTTGTCTGGCTTAGAAGATGTTTGACTGTGCAATCCCTTGAGAAGTCTTGAACCATTTGAAGATGATTCTTGACAAACTTTGAAGAATATGGGAGGGAAAATTTTGGGATACAACATTGTCTCTATAAGAACGTATACAAAGTTTTGTTTCGAAAGATAGTTCAAAGGTGTACTTGTGGATTGTGATTTGAAATTGGTTTTCGAAAAGATATTTTACAATGGTTCTCGTCTCTATAAGAACGTATACAAAATGTTTTATCTTTTGGAAATGTTTTGAAATAAGAGTGTTGATGTATAAAAGTGTTTTTTGTAGTGTCGAGCAAGCGAGTAACTAAGAGCGAAACTACCTACTCAAAAGTTCTTAAATGTGCTTTTCCTTCTCCTTTAGATGTGGCTATCTTACCATTGTTTTGGTAAGAAGTCCCATCGTTGGATGTGAAGGGATGAGTATGGGACATTTATATAGTCATAGAAAGCAACTTATGAGACGTTTTAGCAGTGTCGTTTAGGGACTAGATCGTTTTACCGAAGGCAACATCGATGGTCATCGAGGGACTACGATCTTTTTTATCGAAGGGTCTTTGCTTAAAACATTTCATATTCGAGGGACATGACTATTTTCTGAAAGGCGACAAAGTGAGATTTCCCTAGAGGTGTTAGTGTGCAAGTGTGTTAGTTTGCATACGTTTTATTTTGTATTTGAAAGTCGTCTATTTGTTGATTTTATCTTGCCATGCATCCTATTTACTAGCAATGCATGAGAAGAAGTAAAATGCGGAAAGTAAAATCTAAGCTATTACATCATTTTAGGGGGATGGGGGTACAAATTAATAATGGGGATGAAGTAGAAACTAAAATATTACAACCATATCGAACAACAACAAAGATAATGTAAAAACAGTGCAAAATATAAGAAGAAATGCATTTTGAACCACTATGTGTCGACCCATGCTGCTATGCATCGACACATAGCTTTTCCATGCTCCTACAAAACAAAATAACTCAGTATGAGTCGACACATAATGGGATGTGTCGGCTCATGGACCCTTCTTGTATCAATGTGAAACGCGTATGTATCGACTCATAAGCTCTTCCAGCTTCTTTTTTGTGACCTGAACTCAGTATGGGTCGACGCATGAGGATTATGTGTCGACTCATACCCTATTTTTTTTCACTAGGATGGGTCGATACATGATGATATGTGTCGATACATGCTGCATTTTCCTGCCTTAAACATTATTTTACTTAATGTACAGGTTAACTTATGGCATATGATGGATAAACATGAACAACAAATGATTGAATAAGCCTAAACAAGGTGCATATGACTAGTTCAAGAAGATATTAAAGTACTACATCTTGTCTTCAAAATAAACAAATGATTAATGATGTATGAAGAGATATCAAGTCAAGAAGACTTACCTCTAGACTGCACTGTCTGTTTTAAATCTTAATGTTTTTCCAAATGTGATGAGGACCTCAATGAATCTCCAGAAAGCTACTCCGGATTGTTGAAACTAAGCTGGAGTACTGTAATGTTTTTGGTGTTTTGAGGATAGGGATGAACATCACTACAGGGACTGTTTTTTTTTTTTGGTTATGTTTGGACAGTCTTGAGGAAGAGTTTGTATGGTGGAGCAATGGGTTGGGTTTCTGTTTTGAACAAGATCAGTTTTGGTTTTGAAAATGAGTCAAAGTTGCACAGAATATTGTTTTTCTGCTCAACAGAACTCTCTATCTTCTCTCTAGAAAAATTTCCAACCTCTCTTCAAAATCCAACCTCCTTGTCTTATGAGACAATCCTCTTTTTGTAGACCCCTTGATTGTGGTTTAGGGGGGGGGGGGGAAATAAGTCATTTTGAATTGTTTTTGCCTACTGCTTTGATACTTTCTGCACACAAATTTCTTTTGCCATTTTGGTGCAATTTGGGGGTTGTTGTGGTGGAGGCTTGGGCAGACTGCATAGAGCAGTTTTGGACTGTATTGGGCAGCATGCATACTTAGGATGTAGCATGGCACAAGCTATTTTGCAGGGCAGCATAGGGTGTTGTGGAAATGTGATATATCATATTTTCTGCAACTTTGGACAACATAGTTTGTAGCATGTCACAAATTTGGTCTTGTGCACATTATGTCAAAGGAAAAAATATTGTGACAAGGTTTTAATCAAGTCATAGTTTTAGAATTTGTAATTTTGCAAAATGTCACTTTGTAATAACTTGAATTACTTGTATCATTTTTAATTAATCAGAATTGTAGTAAAATGCCATGGAGCAAATGAAATTAACCAAGTATAGAAAATACTTAGAAAATTTAAAAGTCTTGCAAAAGCTGGATTTTTGATTCTCTTGATTTTTGATGATCACATTTCATTTTTTGGATGTCTTGACATAATGTGATTTTTGGGACTCAAATTTGGTCAAAAAGTCCAAGTTTGACTTTTTAACATCCGATTGACTTTTTTTCAGTTGAAACTCCTATTTTGCTCATTTTGCCCCCTTGATGATTTGATCAAATTTCTTGAGGAATTGTGATCCAAATTTGACCAAATGATACATATAAGTTTAAAATGTTGATGTGGATAAAAAAATATGAAGTTTGACTGTAAATTAGCCATGGTTGACTTTTTCCAAATACAACTGATTTTTAGGTCAACTGTCCAATTGACTGATCAAAAATGTGATTCAAAGCTTGAAACTTGTCCTGAGTGATCTTAGGGATCCATAATGATGTTTGAAGGTCACATGAAGTATTGATAGTCCAAAAATCCTTGTGCAATATCAAACCCTAATTTTGGGTCATCAGTGTATGATGAGATTTCTTGAGCTGACCAAACCCTAATCCAGTCTTGAGTCAAAGAAATCTTGTGAGGAAAATCTTGATAAATGAGAGGGCAAATTTTGGGGTATAACAGCTGCCCATGTTCAATCTTCTTAGACCTGAAGAGTTAGAGTGGCAAGTTTTGCCATTCATGACTCGAAGGTGAAAGATGATTGGACACTAGAGTGCCCATAAATTTGCACTCGACAATGTGTGGTTGAGGGAATGGGATTAAAGATGCCATTTGGAGAAGTGATAGAATCTTGTTGGAGGTGGGCTTATAGATTCCATCCAAAAAATTTTGTTGAATTGTAAGTTGTAAGCTGAAGGAATGAGTATCAGAATGGCGTCTGTGTCTAAAGCATATCTGAACTGTATCTGGTTTTGAATTTTGAACAAGTATCTGAGTGGCATCCGTGTTTGGAGCGTATCCGTAGTGTATCTGAATGGGTATCAGAATGGCTTCTGTGTTTGGAGTGTATCTGTACTATATCTGAAGTCTGAATCTGAATGAGTATCAGAATGGCATCCGTGTCTGAGGCGTATCCGTACTGTATCTGAACTTGAAATCTGAATGAGTATCATAATGGCTTCCATGTCTGGAGCGTATCTGAACTGTATCAAAAGTTGAATCTGAATGGGTATCAGAATGGCTTCCGTGTTTGGAGCGTATTTGTACTGTATCTAAAGTATGAATCTGAATGAGCATCAGAATGGCATCCGTGTCTGGGGCGTATCCGTATTGTATCTGAACTTCAAATCTGAATGAGTATCAGAATGGCTTCCGTGTCTGGAGCGTATCTGAACTGTATCAAAAGTTGAATTTGAATGAGTATCAGAATGGCTTCCGGGTCTGGAGCGTATCTGAACTGTATCTGAACTTGAAATCTGAATGAGTATCAGAACGGCATCCATGTCTGGGGCGTATTTGTACTATATCAAAAGTTGAATCTGAATGAGTATCAGAATGGCTTCCGGGTCTGGAGCGTATTTGTACTGTATCAAAAGTTGAATCTGAATGAGTATCAGAATGGCTTTCGGGTTTGGAGAGTATCTGAACTGTATCTGAACTTGAAATCTGAATGAGTATCAGAACGACATTCGTGTCTGGGGCGTATCTGTACTGTATCAAAAGTTGAATCTAAATGAGTATCAGAATGGATTTTGGGTCTGAAGCGTATATGTACTGTATCAAAAGTTGAATCTGAATTAGTATCAGAATGGCTTCCGGGTCTGGAGCGTATCTGAACTGTATCTGAACTTGAAATATGAATGAGTATCAGAACGACATCCGTGTTTGGGGCGTATCTGTACTGTATCAAAAGTTGAATCTGAATGAGTATCAGAATGGCTTCCTGGTTTGGGGCGTATTTGTACTGTATCAAAAGTTGAATCTGAATGAGTATCAGAATGGCTTCCGGGTCTGGAGCGTATCTAAACTGTATCAGGAAGGGATCTCAGAAGATGATGATCTTTGTCTGTTGATTGATCTTTCTTAAAAAGGTAAAGAGTTAGTTGTATGTAATGTCATGATGTATGCATTGTGTAATGATGTTCTCAAAATAAATGAGATTTGTGTCATATGTATTTTGTATGCATATGCTATGAATGTTATTGAAGTGTAATTTTGTCTTTGGAGAATAAATCCTTGACAAGTGTTGGGGAGTTATTAAATCCCAGACTACTGTTGAAGAGTATGTGTGTCTTCAAATTTTCCTTAGAATGTTTCCACTGGGGATTCCTATTTTGTTGTTTGAGGAGAAACTTAGCTGGGGAGTATTGAAAACTCTGTGGGGAGAATGTTTATTCCTGCTTGGGAAAAAAGTTCAGGAGTCTCGATTGTCTGTTGCTCTACTGGGGAGTCAAAGTTGAACTAATATCTGGTCGGGTCCAGGTTTCCCAGTAACTTGTTGGGGATTGTAGAGTAGTTTACTGGGGAAGAGGAGTTGTGGTCCTTTGATTTGTATTAGTTGGAGAGGCCACCTCAAGCTGGGGATTTCTGCCATTTGTTGGGGAAATAATCCCTGTTGCCGGTCTGCTAGAGAGGTGACGACTTTGTTGGGGAAAGTCCTCGAGGATTCTTGAGGTTGTTTCAGTTGGGGAAAGGTTTTTAGAGATTAAACTCTTGCTGGGGAATCATCCTATGAGAAGGATTTTGGGGAGAATTATCACTGCCCCTAGTAGCGAGTGTTTGTGGCCCTACCTGGATATGTTTGACTATACGTAACCCTTTGTCGGGATTGACGTTCAATGCCCCAAGTGACGGAGATGGAGACTTGCCCCTGGTTACTCTGCAATTCTTGAGAGATTTCTTGGAATCTTGACTGGACTGCCCCAGTGTGCTGGATAGTGACATGTCATGCCCCCTATTGATAGGAGATTTGTCCATGGAAGTGTCATCCTTCTTGAATTGATTTTGTTCACTGAGAGAGCTTTCGTTCACTAGATATTATGTGAATGTTTCCGCTGTCAAACAAATAGCCATATGCAAACAGTGATATTCAAGTGATGAAAAGTTTATGTTTGTCTTGAAGTTTTGAAAAATGCATTTTCAGCAAGTAAAGAAGTTTATAATTCAACTTTGGATTTTGAGTAAAGCCTTACAGGAGTCAGGATACCTTTTGTAACAGTATGCTTTCGAACTAACCCATGCTTCAATTAGGACTTTTGAAGGGTTGTAACGTGGCTTCATTCACGGTTTTAAGAAACAAAGGATAAAGGCTCAAAGTGTAGTTGTACCCACCCGTTCTTCATGATGTTCTTCAGTCCTAAGCTCAGTTAATTATGCGTTTGAACTTCAATTGAGTCTGGAATGACATTTTGGTGATGGTTCATACAGGTTAAGTTTGTCGGAAGGAAGTCATTTTTGCAACATTTTTCGTTCATGTTTGTTGAGGATTAGTAGTGACCTCTTTCTTTTGATTTGTTATCCCTAATTTTTGCCTGACTGTTCTTATTTTGAGATTACAGTTAGCGGGATGCCCCAGTTTTCTTAAGTCTCCTTTGTAGGTTTTGACTTAGTGGGCTTTTCTTTTTTAGAGATAATGACTGCCTATGTGATAGGGAACCATCACCGTCTTTTGATTTCAGAGGAATTTTTTTGATTTCATTCGTTGTATTACGAAATGAGAGTTTGCGGTTTGAACATGCATTTGAATTAACTGAGAGACTACCCTGCCCTAGGTTTCGATTAAAGGTTTCAATTTGTATTAAAATAGAAAACTTCTACTTATTTGGCTCGAAGGGGTTGACTAGGGGTTATCTTCCTTATAGCTCCAGTGTTTAGGATTTGAAAAAAAATGTCTGTACATCGTCATCAAGGTCTGTTCAAAAGCATAATGTATGAGATTATGGCATTGTTTTCGTCATCCTCCCTCTAAAGGCTTGTAACTTTTAGCAAGAGTTAAATGTCATAAAGTGAGTAAAAAGCATAGTTTAATGAAAGTGAGTGGATCAAATCAAGACAAACATATGCAATGCATTAATGAAACAAAGTTTGACATTAATAGATAAATGTTTGAATAATAAAAGAAATTACAATTGAAAATTCAAATGAAACAAAAGCCTCCTTGTCTGAATTTGTCACTTTAGGTGGTGAGCCTTTGAGGGACGGCAGAAGAATTCAGTCTGGCCATCTTGTGTGAACTGCAGCATTCCTCCATCAATCAGATCTTGAATTTTATTTCTCAACGTCCAACAGCTATTGGTGTCATGTCCATGACTGTTGGAGTGGTACGTACATCTTGCATTTGGATTGTACCTTGGAGAGGCTATGTTGGGATTTTGAGGGGGGTCTTTTAATGTAACCAGCTTGGCCTCCAACATGTGTTGCAGTGCTTGAGACAATGACATGTTGATTTCGGTAAAGCGTCTTTCAGCTGTATTCCGCTTACACTGATTGCTTTGTTGTTGTTGGCGAGGTTGTTGTTTGACCCGTGAGGTAGTAGCAAATTAAGGAGGTCTTCCGACTTTTTGTCTCATGGGAGGCTGAGCAGTGACCTGATTTCTAATCCTGATTGTTTGCCCCATACGGTTGCAACCGTCTTGACAAAGTTGGTTGAAAAAAACTTTCAACTCTTCTTGTCCTTGAGCCAGATTTTGGATAAGAGCCATCTGGCCAACCAACTGTCCCATCATTTGGACCCTCATTATGGCTATTTCAGTTTGTAGCCTTTCCAATTGATCATCCTTGTTTCCCTCAAGATTCCCCATGATCATGCCCCTAGTGAGGAGAGCTTTCACTTCTTCTTGCCCCTTGGATAGGTTTAAGAACATTTCTCGGAGTGGGGCGTTTTGAGCCTGGATGTCTTTCACCATTTGTTCCATATCCATCTTACTGAAATAAACAGTAGGAAGATAAGGAGACATGTATGGGAGAAACCTATCATGATATGATGCATGATATGTGGATGCATGTTTTCAAGGATCTCGCGGGGTAAACACAAGAAAAAGTTAGAGATTGAACTTTGATCAACATTTTTGATTGGAGAACTTTGTATCGGAGGATGTCCTTCCACGAGAATCAATCTCACCATGTCAAGTGGGTCATAGCCCTTGACTCAAGTTTGTTGTACTTGATCTTTGATGGTGTTTGATCAGAGGAAAATAAATCCCCCTGCCCCTTGCTAGACATTTGGTTCATCATAACCTGCATCAAAGACCCTCGAGATCCTTGAAATGGTTATTGAAAATGCTATGGTATGATGTTATGATGTTATGCACAAATATGAGAGGTAAGCAAGTGTATATAAAAATAATCATATTCACACAAAGTAAACAAGTCCTTAAGTTTAGGCTTGCATGGAGTTTGTAGGTAAGTACCCTCTTGAAGTTTAGTTGGCTCAACCTGTCCTAGTTAATAGTAACCGGGTTCTAAGGGATCTCAATATCACTGATATTTCCCCAAAGTTTCATTCAATAAGTGATTGACTCGCATCCAAACAAAACTCGAGATTCAAACCTCAATGAGTGTAGCATCGAGTATCAACCAACTCTGGACTGCACCAAAGTCGGTTACCTCGCTACTTCCAAATGGCCAAGTTGGTCAAGTAAGGTTCTAAGGTCAGTTGATGCTTTACGACACCACGCGATGGCCCTGTACTCTCCTTGACTGACTCAAGGGTTACCGGTACCAACCAAAATGCCACATCAACGTAGCTACTGCTTCAACCGTGTCAGTATACCCCGCACAGTTCCCTCACAGTTTATTTCTACTTACCTAAAAGGTGTCCCCAAATCCGGGTGTAGGATTTAAAACAAACCCAAACAAGGAACCATAATGTAAAGTAAATCAAACAATGTAAGCAAGTAAGTGTGATCTAACCCTAAGGTGACCCCACTTTTAAGTATTTCGTTCCCAACAGAGTCGCCAATTCTGTGATACGGTGGGAGAACTGACTTGAGGTTTTGCGTTTTGTATTCGCAAATGTTACGGTTTAGCAAGAGTCGCCATCGAATTTTCTTTTATCCAAAAGGAAAGGTGAAAAGCACAGAAAAGACCTTTAGAGATGTTTTCTTGAGTTCGGGGGGTAGGTTATGAAAAGGGAAGGTATTAGCATCCTTTTCATCCATGGTTTTCCATGGGCTCTTAGTTACTTGCTAGATCAACTTGCTTTCGTTTGAATGTGCTTTGTGATGTGGGCTTAGAAAGTATTTTGAAAATATATTTGTAATGGTTCTCGTCTCTATAAGAACATATACAAAGTTTTGTTTCGAAAGATAGTTCAAAGGTGTACTTGTGGGTTGTGATTTGGAAAGTGGTTTTCGGAAAGATATTTTGCAATGGTTCTCGTCTCTATAAGAACGTATACAAAATGTTTTATCTTTTGGAAATGTTTTGAAATAAGAGTGTTGATGTATAAAAGTGTTTTTTGTAGTTGCGAGCAAGCGAGTAACTAAGAGCGAAACTACCTACTAAAAAGGTCGTAAATGTGCTTTTCCTTCTCCTTTAGATGTGGCTATCTTACCGTTGTTTTGGTAAGAAGTCCCATCGTTGGATGTGAAGGCACGAGTATGGGACGTTTGTATAGTCATAGAAAGCAACTTATGAGACGTTTTAGAAATGTCGTTTAGGGACTAGATCGTTTTACTGAAGGCAACATCGAGGGTCATCGAGGGACTACGATCTTTTTTATCGAAGGGTCTTTGCTTAAAACGCTTCATATTCGAGGGACATGACTATTTTCCGAAAGGCGACCAAGTGAGATTTCCCTAGAGGTGTTAGTGTGCAAGTGTGTTAGTTTGCATACGTTTTATTTTGTATTTGAAAGTCGTCTATTTGTTGATTTTATCTTGCCATGCATTCTATTTACTAGCAATACATGAAAAGCAAGTAAAATTCAGAAAGTAAAATCTAAGCTATTACATCATTTTAGGGGGATGGGGGTACAAATTAATAATGGGGATGAAGTAGAAACTAAAATATTACAACCATATCGAACAACAACAAAGATAATGTAAAAACAGTGCAAAATATAGGAAGCAATGCATTTTGAACCACTATGTGTCGACCCATGCTGCTATGCATCGACACATAGCTTTTCCATGCTCCTGCAAAACAAAATAACTCAGTATGAGTCGACACATAATGGGATGTGTCGACTCATGCACCCTTCTTGTATCGATGAGAAACGCGTATGTATCGACTCATAAGCTCTTCCAACTTCTATTTTGTGACCTAAACTCGGTATGGGTCGACGCATGAGGATTATGTGTCGACTCATATCCTGTTTTTTTTCACTAGGATGGGTCGATACATGATGATATGTGTCGATACATGCTGCATTTTCCTGCCTTAAACATTATTTTACTGAATGTACAGGTTAGCTTATGGCATATGATGGATAAACATGAACAACAAATGATTGAATAAGCCTAAACAAGCTGCAGATGACTAGTTCAAGAAGATATTAAAGTACTACATCTTGTCTTCAAAATAAACAAATCATTAATGACGTATGAAGAGATATCAAGTCAATAAGACTTACCTATGGACTGCACTATCTGTTTTAAATCTGAATGTTTTTTCAAATGTGATGAGGACCTCAATGAATCTCCAGAAAGCTACTCCGGACTGTTGAAACTAAGTTGGACTGTACTGTAATGTTTTTGGTGTATTGAGGATAGGGATGAACAGCACTACAGGGATCGGTTTTTTTTTGTTATGTTTGGACAGTCTTTGAGGAAGAGTTTGTATGGTGGAGCAATGGGTTGGGTTTCTGTTTTGAACAAGAGCAGTTTTGGTTTTGAAAATGAGTCAAAGTTGCACAAATTATTGTTTTTCTGCTCAACAAAACTCTCTATCTTCTCTTTAGAAAAAAATTTAACCTCTCTTCAAAATCTAACCTCCTTGTCTTATGAGACAGTCCTCTTTTTGTAGACCCCTTGACTGTGGTTTAGGGGGGGGGGGGTGGAAATAAGTCATTTTGAATTTTTTTTGCCTACTGTTTTGATACTTTCTTCACACAAATTTCCTTTGCCATTTTGGTGCATTTTTGGGGCTGTTGTGGTGCAGGCTTGGGCAGACTGCATAGAGCAGTTTTGAACTGTATTGGGAAGCATGCATACTTAGGATGTAGCATGGCACATGCTTTTTTTCAGGGAAGCATAGGGTGTTGTGGAAATGTGATATATCATATTTTTTGCAACTTTGGACAGCATAGTTTGTAGCATGTCACAAATTTGGTCTTGTGCACATTATGTCAAAGGAAAAAATATTGTGACAAGGTTTTAATCAAGACATAGTTTTAGAATTTATAATTTTGCAAAATGTCACTTTGTAATAACTTGAATTACTTGTATCATTTTTAATTAATCGGAATTGTAGTAAAATGCCATGGAGCAAATGAAATTAACCAAGTATAGAAAATACTTAGAAAATCTAAAAGTCTTGCAAAAGCTGGATTTTTGATTCTCTTGATTTTTGATGATCACATTTCATTTTTTGGATGTCTTGACATAATGTGATTTTTGGGACTTAAATTTGGTCAAAAATTCCAAGTTTGACTTTTTAACATCCGGTTGACTTTTTTTCAGTTGAAACTCCAATTTTGCTCATTTTGCCCCCTTGGTGATTTGATCAAATTTCTTGAGGAATTGTGATCCAAACTTGACCAAATGATACATATAAGTTTAAAATGTTGATGTGGATCAAAAAATATATGAAGTTTGACTGTAAATTGGCCATGGTTGACTTTTTCCCAATACAGCTGATTTTTAGGTCAGTTGTCCAATTGACTGATCAAAAATGTGATTCAAAGCTTGAAACTTGTCCTGAGTGATCTTAGGAATCCATAATGATGTTTGAAGGTCACATTAAGCATTGATAGTCCAAAAATCCTTGTGCAATATCAAAACCTAATTTTGGGTCATCAGTGTATGATGAGATGTCTTGAGCTGATCAAACCCTAATCCAGTCTTGAGTCAAAGAAATCTTGTGAGAAAAATCTTGATAAATGTGAGGGAAAATTTTGGGATACAACAAAACCTCTCATTCAAACTTGGCATTTGTTCATGATACATTTTCATAACTTCATGATGTTTCAAAAGGGTGTTATGAACATATAAATATTCATTTTCAAAATCTGTTTCAACACCTCTTCCATAATTATTTTCTGAATTTTAAAAATACAAACTCAAGCATTCCTTCACTTTCATGCATAAGTTTTCTGCATATTTTCATACATCTTTAAACAGAAAACTTTGAGCAATTATATCTTGAGTCATTGTACAATAATATTATTGGAAGAGAAGATCATACATTGTTAAATCACTCTAAGTGATCAATACTACTCTGCTCACTCAAACTAAAAAAATTGATAGTTACTTACTTATTTTTCCAGGATTGTTGGAAATAAGTTTAAGTGTTTTTGAAATCTTGTCTTTCTAAAGTTGTTGGATACAAGTGTAGTCACTTTGAGAGGATTGTTCTCATAGTTGGCATAGTGAAAATCCAAGAGGATTGTTCTTGGTCTAAGAGGATTGTTCTTGGTAGCTTGGTAGTTCTTGTTTAATTTTGCCACAATAAGGAAATCTCTTTCATGTTGAAAGGGGACTGGAGTACTCTCGGATTGTAAGGGGAACCAGGATATATCGCCCGTGTCTCTTTATTTTTCTGCATTTTAAAGCTTTCCTAAACTCACCTTTAACCAGAAAAATAAGAACCATCATCACTAAAACCATAATTTTTTAAAGCACCTAATTCACCCCCCCCCCCCCCCCCCTCTTAGGCGCACTTCATACTTCCAAACTTGTCATTTCTGAGTTTTGAAGCTAATCCTCAAATCTACTTGTGCGTTTCTTGGCCTTTTGCTTTCAAAAGTTTCTAAACAACATACACAAACAATCCCAACCCCTGCAGCACCACTGTAACACCTCCATCATCATCCACCATTTTCAAAAACAGAGCTTTGCACTTGGACTTCTCCAGAACTCCTCAGGCACTTTCAGCTCAAGCTAAGCACCCTCTTCAGCTTCCCGGGAACTTGAGGAAGCTAACTCAATCATTGGAACTCAATGAAAGATGCTCAAACTTCAAACCTGATATCCTCTTGCAAGGTAAGTTTTCTAACTTTGGAACTTTTCATACAGGCATCATCAATGATTTATTTGTGAATGAAACATGTAGATATCATTGCCCTAAAGCTGACCATGTTCATAGTTTTCATTAATTTTGTTTGAGCTTAGAGAATTTTAAGATTGAAATTTCTGAGATTTTTAGGGTTCAGATTAGGGCCAATGAAATTCATGTTTGTCTTTAATCTATAGTTTTAATACTTTACATTTCTGAAATCGTGAGGAAATTTGCTACAAGTTTCATGTTTACAGTTTTCATTTTTGTTGAGGATTGATTGGGTTACAGAGCTTCTGGATGGACGTGAGGTTGAAGATGAAGTTGGCCTCAGGAACGTGTTTGCCATATATATTTATGGTTTGATTTATATAAACGGATGTATGGCCACCCCAGTGGTAGAAGCGCGCGCCTGTAACCAGAGGGACCTGGGTTCGAGCCCCAGTGGTACCCTTTTGATTTTTTTACATTGTTTTGCATTTTGACTTCCTTTTTTGGCAGTGTTGGGCCTCCTTTGGGCCTCTTTGTTTTTTTCCTTATCTCTAACCCCCCTTGCAGGCTATTAACACCCTTGGCCCAGTTTTTATTTTCTTTTCTTATTTTCATTTTATTTATTTTCTTAATTATTTTTATAATTCTAAAAAAATCATAAAAAATATAAAAATAGTAGATTTATATTTTAACATAGTTTATTTATTTTTTTCTCACAAAAATTATTTTATTTAATCATACTTTATTTTATTTTTACTAATTGTTTTGTAAATTTAATTAAAAAATTAGTTTTTGTTTTATTTTCTTTTATATCAATTTAAATATATTATTTTATATAAAAAGACCAAAAATATTTTACAATACTATAAATTATTTTTAAAGACAAAAATACAAAAAATACTTTTCTTAAACTTAATTTCTTTTGATCAATTAATAGTTTAGGGTTTTATTTAAAACCTTTTCTTAATAAATTTAGGTTTTAATTAATTATTTTCTTTTAATTAATTAGGTTAAAACAAATTCTCTTTTCATAAAAATCAAAAAAAAATCACATGTTCTTTACATTTGCATTCTTGTATATTTATTCATTATGTACATTATTTATTTCAATCCTTTTATAAGTTCAATATGGTTGTAATAGATTAAGTAGGTTTATTTTCTTGCAATCCCTATTTATAATTTGTACACCCCCTCCCACAAGTGTTGTAATAGCGTAGTAATTTTAAATTCCGCAATTTATCGTTTTATCTACAATTGCTAGTAATTAGGGTTTGTATGGAAAGAATAAAACCAATCAATTAGAAAACCCTAATCAAAGACAAAATCAAGCATGAAAAGCAATAAACTTTCACACAAGTACCCCCTAGGGTAAATCCACTTGGTTGCCTTTACAAAATGGCCATATTATGCATGTGAGGTATCTTAGAAAAAACAAACAAAATATAAGATCATAGTCCCTCGATGACTCTATCTAAGTTGCCTTTCAAATGATCTTAGTCTCTAAAAGAGAATGCTAAGATACCTTGCAACATTTCTAATCATGGTTATGTGATGACCCACGCCCATCCCGTTTACATCAAAAGATAGGGTTACTTACTAAATCAATGGTAAGATAACAATGTCAAAGGAAAAGGAAATGAACATGAAAGACTTTTGAGTATGTAGAATGCTCCTAATTACTTGCTCAATTTCAAAACAAAACATCCTTGCTATTTTCAAAACAAATACCTACACTTTCAAAACATCTTACAAACTTAAAAACATTTTCAAAAGATCAACATCTTTGTATACATTCTTACGAACGAGAATCATTACAAAGTTTGCCTAAATAATGGCCTCTTTATAAAATACTTTCAAAAACCATACAAAGCACAATTTCAAACAAAAGCATGTGATCTAGCAAGTAACTAAGAACCCATGGAAAACCATAGATGAAAAGGGTGCTAATACCTTCCCTTTTCATAATCTACCCCCCGAACTCAAGAAATAATCTCAAAGGTCTTTCCTGTGCTTTTTCACCTTTCCTTTTGGATAAAAGAAAAGTCGGTGGCGACTCTTGCTAACCGCAACATTTGCAATCAAACGCAAACCTTCAAGTCAGTTCTCCCACCGTATCACAAAACTGGCGACTCTGCTGGGGAGAATTCTAAAAATGGGGTTATCTTAGGGTTAGATCACATTTACTTGCTGTTGTACCCCAAAATTTGCCCTCCCATATTCTCCAAGATTTGTCAAGTCAAGGTCACAAAATTCCCCAAGGGTTGTGCAGCTCAACAGCTTCCCATACAGTCAAAACTAGGGTTTGTGTTCTGATCAAAGAAAGGAAGTTTTCAAAGGCCCAATCAAGTCTCATATGCCTATAAATGTGGTCAAGTATCCTCATATCAAGTTTCAAGGCATTCAGTTCAAAATTGTACAGTCAAAACCCTAGATTGCACTACAGTCAACTGTAGGGGCAAAATGGTCATTTGACAGTCAAAAGTTCAAATTTTTGATCAACATATCATTTTGAAGCCACAAACATCATTTGATCAATGCTTGATCATGATTCTCAAAATTTGGCTCAGAAATCATCAAAGATGCAAACGTTGCTATATTTGGACAGCTGAAAAAGTCAACTGAAATTGACCAGGGCATAACTTTCACATGGATCATCAGAAAAATTCCATCCAAAGCTCATTTTGAAGAGAAAGACATTTCCTACAACTCATCTTCATATTACAAGTCCAAGAAATGCTCTCACAAAAAGTTATCAATTTCAACATTATAGGTCATTTTTAAAAGTCAACAAAAAGGGACTTTAAGTCAAAGGCCATAACTTGCGATTGGTAAATCAAAATGACATGGGACCAAAGGAATTGGTTAAAGGACTCAAAGACCTTTCCAAAATGTCCAAGAACATGTGAAAAGCTTAAAAATTGAGCAAGTTATGCCTTGTGGAAGTTGGGAAATTTTTGGGAATTTTGAAAAGTCAACAATGGTTCAAATGACCTAAAAATGCAAATGGGCCCATTTTTCTTCCAAGTTTCTTCATTCCAAGCCTATGCACGACCATTAGGCCCAAAGGGAAGTATTTTCTCATTTTTTAATTATTTATTTGAATTTATATTAATATTAATTCATTTAAATTAATTAAATACATGAAAAATATCAAACTTGACCTAAAAAAAATCTTTTCATGCATGTTTATTCTCAATATCACGTGCATATCCCAATTAGGCAAGTTTTGATGAGATTTGAGCATGATTGAACCAAAAACCATGAAAAAAAGATTCAAAAAAAGATCTTCCAAAATCAAAGATTGAAATCATCATGGCAAGAGATTTTGTACAACTTTCTTAACCTAATATGCTCTATACATATGCAGGATGAAAAAACCTAATGGCATTAGAGGCTAAGCTGCGCTGAGAAGCAAAACACAAACTTGAAAAATTGTCCAAAAAATACAAAACTGATTTCAAGGTTGTAGGTGGTTTTAAGCCCTAATTCTTATACCAAAGGCTTCCTGGTGGACTCTTGATCACATTCCAATCAGAAATCATCACCACAACGCCCTGAAACGGTATCACGACCTCAAACTGTGTCCAAAAATTTCTGGGATCGTGCATCATAATTTATGCATATTTTGCCATTTTGATTGAGTGATTCATGTTTATTATAAGTCTCTGATGCTAACCATGCAGTTGGATTGCGTTTTTATGCCCTATACGCGATATTGCCATGAACGCCTTCTAGGGTTTCTTGAGCTCTCAATTGGGGATTCTCTTGTCCTGTAAAATTGAAACACGAAACTTAGACCATTCAAACCGGCACACTCCAACGAATAAGAATCAATCATCGCGATTAATTTATGGGGCCTCAGGGTCTAATCGCTATTTTCTCGTATGCCACTTTCTGCAATGGTGTAAAAACCGTTGCCTAATACTTTTGTTCTTTTCAGGCAAAACGCAGCCATGGGGAAGATGATGAGGTGGCGTGTACTGGTTGGATAAATTTGAATTTCCGCGCTTTAAATAACTGAGGCATTGTTTTATATTATATTATTCATTGTATGTTTATTTAACAAATGCGCGTTAGTGGTCCAGTGGCAATGAGGTGTATTGGCAATCCACGTGACCTGGGTTCGAGACCCAGGTCCTGACTTTCCTTCATATTTTTCCTCAATGTAGAATCCCATGTAGCATGAGCGTCCCAGTGTACCATACGCTCACCATCTCAATCGTCCACGCGTCCCACCAGTTCAAATCAAAGGCAAGGATTAAAGAATACCATGCACTATGGTCAACGCGTTGGCACATGATCCAGAAAAGTCAATAAGATTCAAAATCAAATGGGCCTGATTTGCTAGGCCTATACCTCCTGAATTGGGGACTACCCCCCCCCCCTGGTTTGCCTTATTATTTTTTTTTATTCTTTCTTTAATTTTTCTTTTTATTTCTTTTATTTGCTATTTATTTAGTTAATTATTTTTACAAAATATAAAAACATTCAGAAATCAGAAAAGACCAAAAATAATAAAGATTTATATTATAATTATTTTCATAAAAAATGCTTGTAATTATTTAGTTTTAATTTAGGTTTATTAAATATTTTTCATAATAAAAATCCAAAAAATAGAGTTTAGGTTTAATAACTTTTTTTTCTTTTTAATTTTTCCCTTTTTTTAGAATAATAATATTATTTATTTATTTTCATAAATTAAAAATTATGCATGAATAATTTAGGGTTTAATTTAGATTTTAATTTAATTCTTTCATCATAAATAAAAAATATTAGAATTAGGGTTTGCCTTTTAATTTAATTTCAATTAACTCCTTCTTCTTATTTTAATCTAAAAAATACAAAAATACCAAAAAACATTTAATCTTTAATTCCAATTCCTCCTTAATTAATTCATTAACTTTAAATATTTTTGTAAAAGGGTCCAACGCCCATTGTTTTAATTTAATTGCGCATATTTACTTTATGTCGTTCATTATAATTATGTAAATCTCCCAAAGCCATGTAACTTTACTTTTCGCACTTTTATTCGCTTTATTTATTTTTTCAGTCAAATCGGGTCCGGTTTAATTTTGGCGATGTGGACCCGCGCCATTTGTAATAGCCTTAGATTTATTTTCCCGCAACTTATAACTGTTAAAAAGCATGCAAGAATGAATGTCTTAATTAAAATCAAGCGTAGATCACAATGACATGACAAAAGACAAATATCAATGAAAACGACACACGATTCGCACACACCACCCCTAGGGTACGCCTCACTGTTGCCTTTCGAAAGGTGATCGTCGAGTAGAGGACGTCTTAGTAAGTCCTCATGATCCGGGAACCTGGCATGAGGGTAGCTTCTAAGGTGTCTTCCCGTTGCTCCGGTGATCACCACGTCCCTAAAACTCGAATTGACCCGAACACCTCCAACGGTGGTGCTACCTACCTCTCAATGGTGGGATGGCACTACTTTAAAGGATATTTACACAGACGAATTCCTTAGGGTAGGTAGGTTCTCAAGGATACTTGCTCTAATTTCAAACAAATCAAAATCTTTTCATCAACACATTTTCAAAAGCTTTCAAAGCAATTTTTTCAAACACTCTGACGTACGAGTCGAACTGAAATTTTTCAAAGAAACTTTTAAACCCACATTGAAAAGCAAACAATTTTGAAAACATATTGAGCAAGTATCTAAGAGCCCATGGATAACCATGGATAGAAAGGGTGCTAACACCTTCCCTTTCTATAACCTACCTCCCGAACCGAGAGCAATCTCTCTAAAGGAATTTTTCTGTGCTTTTGTCCTTTCCAATTGGAGAAAATAAAAGACGGTGGCGACTCTTGCTTCCGCGACATTTCGCGAACCAGCGTTAAACAGTCAGTTCCAGATCCACCGATCACACTTGCTTTCATTGTTTGACTTGTATGATTTACATTATGGTTATTTGTTTGGGTTTGAATCCTCTACCCGGATTTGGGATACCTTATAGGTAAGTAGAAATACATTGTAGAAATTATGCAGGCTATACTGACATGGTCTAAGCAATAGCTATGTTAGTGTGACATATTTGTGGGTACTGGTAGCCCTTGAGTTAATCAAGGAGAATATGGGGACGCTGAGTGATATCATGAAGCACTAATGAACTTTTAGAACCTTTACTTGACCAACTTGGCCTTTAGGACGTAGTGAGATGATCGGCTTTGGTGCAGTCTGAAGTTGGTAGATACTCGATACTACACTCATTGAGGTTTGGTTTTTTGGGATATTTCGGTAGCCATTAAAGAGGCTTGTGCTGAAACAATGACCAAGGAAACAAACCAGTGATATTGAGCTCCTTAGAACCCGGTTACTATTGCTAGGACAGGTTTAAGCCAACTAAACTTCAAGAGGGTACTTACCTATGAGACTCCATGCAAGCCTAAACCTAAGGACTTGTTTGCTTTGTTTTTGTATATTTACTTGTACATAACATCATGAACATCATAACATCATACTTATTCAATAACCATTTAAAGGATCTTGGGATTTACTTTTGTTCTGTTTTGTAGGACATAGATTCTATTCGTAGGAAAACCATGCAAGATCAGTGGCGCTGTCTGTGGGAAACTGTTATCCCCATCTTTCTTCCCTTGGAACCTAAGATCAAAGAAACTCTAATTTCAAGAACCATCTCTCCTATCATGGCCGACCATAATGGTCTCTACCTGTCCGGAAAGGCCATCCTTTCCCCCGTTCGTAAGACTGATGTAGCCAGGAACACCCTCGACTTGAGGACAACCTGGGCCCCCATGATGGACAAACTGCGTCCCCTGATTCTGCTGATGCCCGGCATGGTGTCAATCAACTCTTGGACGAAGGGCGTTCCAAGAATCCTACTGAGGAACTCTAAGAAATCTTGTAATCAATCACTATCCCCGTCAACGTCGATTCGTCCATGGCAGCACTGCTCGCTGCCCTAAATCAGACAAACACCCTCATCCTTAAACAAAATCAGAGTATAGGAGCCTTGGAAAACAGACGTTTAAGATCTCCTCCCAGGAGGACCCGAAGACGAAGTTCCCCCAGTGCATCACCACCCATGCGTGGTCCACCGCCCAAAAAGGAAAGGCGCGATGTTTCTTTCTTCAAGAAACACAATCGCACACCTCCCGCTCGAGATAAAGACTCCCCTTCATTCAAGAAGAGGAAGGACATCAGGCAGATCTACCACGCTCGACTGCACTCTCCCGAGCCAAAGCAAAAGCAAAGGAGCCCCTCCTCTCGACGGGACCGCGACGACCGACGGGGGAGAAACTACCATTCTCCTTCTCCATCTCCCATCAATAGTGAGGATGACGAGCCCCACGGCCCTCTATCTCGGGAGATCACTGAAGCTTCACTCCCCGTCCTCCTAGAGAAGACGCCCATTCTAGGGACCTATAACGGCATGACGGATCCTGACGAGCATATTGAGAATATTGATGCACTCCTCAACTACAGAGGGTCTGGGGGGCCATCAAAGGCAGGCTCTTCCCGACTACTCTCAGGAAAGGGGCGATGGCATGGTACAAAAGTTTGCCCGACGAATCCATCACCTTATGGAAACAGCTCGGGAAAATGTTTTCAAGGAATTTCACTGCCTCCCGCCGATATCCTAAATTAGAAGCATTGCTTGAGGCAATCATACAAGGCAGAGACGAATCTCTGCGAGCATACATTGAGCGCTTCAACAAAGAAGGGGTCCAGGTCCCGATGATGGACAACATGAAAAATTACCTGCTCGAGCGCGGGCTCCGTCCCCGCAACGACTTCGCCAAGGCTGTGGGCATAGAAACACTAGCCACGCTAGATTCCCTTCTCCTGAAGGCCCAGGCATACATACAGTACGAGGAGAAGGAGGCAACTAACAATGCCCGGGAATCCAAGCACAGGGAGAGTGCCAGGCCCTCAAAGAATGAAGAGCCCTCCACATCCCGTCGAGGGGAGAAGAAACGAGAGGACAGATCATGTGATCCTAAAGACTACAAGGGGACGGTCGGTATTTTTAACGACTATACCCCTTGACAACCTCAAGACAACATATTCTTTCTGAATGCGCCAATTCAGAGTTCAAACAAGCCGGGGTGCGCTTCCCCCGACAAACACCGTCGAAGCCTGGAACTGACAAGAGAAATTATTACAGGTTTCATAAAAGTCACGACCACAACACAGAGGATTGCATCCATCTCAAGGATGAAATCTAAATAATAATCAGAGACGGGAACCTAAAACAATACAAGAAGAAGGAGTCCGCCCGTGAGGAAGCACCAGAGACAAAGAATGTCGAAGAAGGGAAGAAATCCCCCGACCTTGACACCATTCCGATCGCCTTGAGAATATCGCGGCAGGAAGGCTTCTACTTTCCGGACATGGAGGACGTCCCCCTGTACTTCTCCACCCACAGTCCGTGGGAATCCTTCCCCGCAACCATTGTCATCTCCGGTGGAGGGTTCAACAGGCATACGGTCGGATCGATGAAGAGAAGATTTGACCAACTCATCGAGTCCAACTCTGAGATGGACACCACACTCGACAAGTTTCGAGGAGGATCTCACCCCCTCGCATTCTACATAGAAGAGTTACCGGAGGAGCCCCGAATTCGAGCATCCTACTACTCGTGAGAGCTCAGATGGCTAATTTCGACGTGCATCTCATTTTGGTCGACCAGACAGTTAGGTTGACATTATGTACGCCCAACTATTCAACACTCTACAGCTGAACGAGAGCCACCTAACCCCCTACGCGGGCTCTGATCTTCAAGGGTTCAACGGGGCCAACACGAAGCCATGGGGATATGTCGAGTTGATCGTCACCTTTGGGAGGGGGTAACGGCCAGGGCCATCAAGACCCAGTTCTTGGTGGTGGATTTCCCGTCCCTCTACCAATGCATCTTCAGGAGACCCACTCTCTCCGAGCTCATCACGGTCCCCTCCACCGTTCATCTCAATATGAAATACTACACGGCCGAGGTTTTGGTCACCACTCTTCACGGGGACATCCAAGGAGCCAAGAGATGCTTTGAAGCTTCTGCGAAAGGCCTGGCTCCATCAACGCCCAGCCTCAAATAACCACTCGAGCCACGCTGCCCTCCAGCTTCGAGGAATCCAGGCCGCTGCCAAGGGTCGACACTATTGACCTCGACAGTCACTTCTCCGTGAAGGACAAGGTCGAGCAAAGGAAGAAAGGGAATGAGCCTATAGTCGAAGATGAAGGGTAAACCTCCTCTTCTAGCTACAACAAGCTCTCAAGTCATGCACGACCTATCCTAGACAGCGACTTCGAGCTAGTTCCCCTCAGAGAAGACCCCACCAGGGGAGTAAAGATCAGAGCAGACCTCCCCGACCTGGCTAAAAGGAAACTCAAAACTTGTCTGCGGGAGAATGCTGATCTCTTTGCTTGGAGTGCAGCCGAGATGCCCGGTTTAGACCCCGAGGTCGCATGCCATCACCTGACCATTGATCCCACCATCAAGCGGTTACGCAGCACAGAATAAAGCAGTCGACCGAGAAGTCACACACTGCTGAATTAGCTGTAAAAGACCTCCTAGAGGCATATTTTATTTCCGAAGCCCAGTACACAACCTGACTTTCCAATGTAGTCCTCGTTAAAAAATATAATGGAAAATGGCGAATGTGCATTGACTATACTGATCTCAACTGGGCTTGCCCGAAAGATGCTTATCCCCTCCCCAACATTGACAAACTAGTCGATAATTCGGCCAGTTTCAAATTATTATCTTTCATGGTAGCGTACTCTGGTTACAACCCGATTCCCATGGTGAAAACGGACAAAAAATATACTTCCTTCATGACCAAGTCGGGAAATTACTACTATAACGTAATGCCCTTCGGCCTAAAGAACGCGGGCGCTACCTACCAGCGCATGATGAACAAAGTCTTTTACAACGAGATAGGCGACATGCTCGAAGTCTATATGGACGACATGATTGTCAAGTCCATCGAAGAGCTTGACCATGCCGCCCATTTGAAAAAGGTGCTCGAGCAAGCCCAAAGGTGCCGAATGAGATTCAATCTAGAAAAATGCAACTTCGGCGTAATGGGCAGGAAAGTTCCTCGGATTCTATCTGACGGAACGAGGCATCGAGGCAAACCTCGACAAATTTCGAGCCTTCTCCGAGTTTCCAATACCCACCTCGAAGAAATCCATCCAAATCTTAAACGGTATGTTGTGGCAAAATCCGCCCAGTACGCGCTCTCCCTGTTCAAACTTTTGCGCAAGGAATCCACCTTCGAGTGGACGCCCGAATGCGAGCAATCCCTTGCCCACTTGAAAAAATCTCTCTCACAGCCACCCGTCTTATCCCGGACCGGGAAAGATGAAGTCCTCTACCTTTATCTAGTTGTCTCCTCTGAGGCAGTAAGCACGACACTAATAAGGGAAACCCCTGAGGGACAAAGGCCAATTTACTTCACGAGCAAAGCGCTGCAAGGCCCGGAAGCAAGGTATCAGCAAATCGAGAAAGTATCCTTGGCCCTTGTTAACTCTGCGAGGAGATTAAAACACTACTTATTGACCCATACCATAGTGTTACGGACGGATCATCCAATAAAATAGCTGCTCAAAAGACCAGACATGGCCAGAAGAATGCTGAAATGGTCTCTGGAACTCTCCGAATTCGATATCCAATAGGAAAGAAGGAAAGCCCTTAAGGCTCAAGCCTTGGCCGACTTCGTAGCGGAAATGACCTCTCCCGGGGATCCGGAAGCCTCGCGCCACTGGATGATCTTCGTCGACGGCGCCTCCAGTATGACCGAAAGAGGCACGGGCGTCATATTAGAAAACAAGGAAGGGACCCTGGTCGAAGTTTCCCTTTCCGTGTCTTTTCCAACCTCCAACAATAAACCGAGTACGAGGCATTCCTCGCAGGACTACGACTAGCCGAAGATCTGGGAGCCGAGGAAGTGAAAATCTTCACCGACTCTCAGTTGGTCGCCTCACAAGTTTGAGGAGAATACCAGGTCAAAAAAGACCAAGTCGCCGAATATTGGGCCCTGGTCTAAGAGGCAAAGAAGAAATTCAGGTATGTGGACGGTCAGCACGTCCCTCGCTAGCACAACGCTGCACAGACGTTTTATCCAAACAGGAGAGCACAAAGAAGAAGGGAGGAAACAAATCTATAATACAAGAAGTACTCCCTTGACCGAGCACCCAGAAAACCATCTGTCACCTTAGGAATATTCGCCATCGGGGACAGCGATTGCTGGATGACCCCCGTGCACGATTACCTCACTGAGGGCAAACTCCTCGACAATCCGAAAGAGTCAGTCATCATCAGACGAAGGGCCTGCTCATACATGTTGATCGAGGGAAAACTCTGTAGAAGAGGATTCTCCGTCCCACTCCTCAAGTGCGTCGAACGAAACGCATTAGAACGCATACTACACGAAATCCACGAAGGTATCGGCAGTCAGCATCTAGGCGGGAGATCCCTCATGAGGAAAGCCTTACAGGAAGGATACTACTGGCCCACCATGCAGCACGATGCAAGAGAACACTTGAAGAAATGCGATAAATTCCAAAAACACGGGGACATGCATTTAGTTCTTCCTAGCGAGCTCAAATCCCTCTCCTCTCCATGGCCCTTTTCCTGGTGGAGACTAGACCTCCTCAGTCCATTCGTGGTCGGAACCAATCAGAATAAATATCTGATTGTAGCAGTTGACTACTTTACTAAGTGGATAGAGGCCGAAGCCCTGGCCAAAACACTGCCCAGAAAGTCCTTCGATTCTACAAGAGAAATATTGTGGCTCGTTTCAGCATCCCACAAGCGATAGTCACCAACAACGGGACCCAGTTCACGGATCACACCTACCACAAATTTGTCACGAAGCTTGGTATGACCCAACATTTCGCATCCGTCAAGCACCCCCAGACCAACGGTCGGGACGAGGCTACCAAAAGGGTGATACTCATAGGCCTCAAGTGAAGGTTGGACGAATCCAAGAGGCGATGGGCCGAGGAGCTACACGGCATACTATGGGTGTATCGAACGACCACTCACTCCTCTACCGGGGAACCTCCGTTCCGACTAGCATACGGGATAGAGGCCTTTATCCCCGTGGAGATCGAGGAACCCTCCAGACGAATCGAGGCACCTCTCGACGAGGAGATGAACAATGTGGCCCTTAGAGAGGAGCTCGACCTGGTGGAAGAAACCATAACGGGAGCGGCCCTACGAGAGGCCTCGCTCAAACAAAAAATATCCATGCGCTACAATGCTAGGGTAATACATCGAGAGTTCGAAGTCGGAAGCCTTGTCCTAAAGAGAAATCGCAAAGAAACTCACGAGGGAAAGCTCGCGGAAAACTGGGAAGGCCCTTATCGCGTCTACGTCAAAACGGGAACCAAAGCATATTACCTAGAAAATTTACAAGGGGAACGACTCGTTCGATCATGGAACGCTGAAAAGCTAAAACAATACTACAGTTGAAAACACTAAACTGTCAGCAGGATCGGTCGACAAGACAGACCCCCCGAACCCGACCACCGCGTGCGCGCCCAGGCTACGATCGTAACACCCAAAAGTATTAAGAAGGGGCGAGGCTCCGCTTTGTTAACGAGCGTACCCTCATCTCGACGTGGATAACTCGATCGAGCTCCACAGTCTTTGTGCCATGATGGTAGAACGCCCGACTCGCGACGAGAAGTTCACGCTGTCGAATCCGGGTCCCTCGAAAATGAGACCTGGATACCGGCCCTCGCCCGGATTTCTCCCCGACAGTTTTGATCGGTTTCCCCCGTACCGACGAATACAAAAACGAGAACATCCCCGATACAAACTCTACAAAGCACAAAAGTCCTAATCGGGCTAACTTGTCAACAATCATATGAATAACACATCGATTATTTAAAGCAAAACGGCCAATGGCCGAAAAATAAATAAAACCACCTCTTGGGTCAAAGTTGTGTGAATATTACATGAACTGGCAATATGCTCGGGAAACAACAAATCTTATAAAAAATTACACGCAGGACGATACAAACAAATGATCATCCCTCTGCTTCTCCCTGGATGATAGGCGATAGTCGAGCGGAATCCCCAGTTGGTTGGTCGATGACATCCCTCAAGTAGTCAGGAACCAGAATCTTCCCTTCAGCCACGTAGTAGTTGACCCCCATGCCCGAAGTGTTGAGCTCAACGCCGGATTCAACACACGTATCTGATTCACCGCATTGTCAAAGCTCCCCTCTGAAGCAGCCCGAGCATCATCCACCGTGGGCTGAAAATAGGCTACTAGCTCAACTCGAGTCTTCAGATCCTTGGTATCCTCCAGTTCATCCTCGGCGGGTGCTAGCTCGGCAGTTAGGGCCGCCACCTTTCCTTCAAGACTCTCGCTCTTGAGCATGAACGCACTGCGCTCCTTGGCCAACTTCCCCGACTCTGCCTCAACCATCTTCAGGACTTTTTCTTTATCAACCAAGGCCTTCTCGGCCACCACCAACTTGGCTCGAAGGTTCCTGATTTCCATTTCTTGGGATGAACTCTGCTCGGTGTACGCCACAACCATCTCCAAGATTCGCATCAAGCCGCTCGCATCTTGAGCCTACGCAGCCCTCTTTTCCGGACGAATCGTCCCCTCGAGAACGAGAGATTCGGCCCTGGGAAGAAGAAGTGTCGCGCTCTCGAAAAAGAACCTTTCCAGCCAGCAAGGAGGCAGATCATACGCCTCTTTTCCCGTCTCCCCAGTGAGATCAACGCTCCCCTCAAGTAGAGGCCTCTCGCCTTCGAGGAAACAGCACACGAAGATAAAACGGCAGTAGACGGGGTCGAGGATGATCCGCTCGACCCATGAGCAGGAGTTAGCCCCGCGCTAGTCTGA